>OZ012736.1:416407724-418807724 GCA_963859935.3 Lathyrus sativus | reverse complement strand
CATGGAAAACAGCCAGGGAGACGAGATAACATAGAGCAGGGTTGGAGACATGTGAATTTTATCTGCGTAAATCTAACATTTGTGACACTTTTTAGCAAACTTGTAACAGTCTGATTCCATTGTAATCAAATATTATCCTGCTCTCAGGAGTTTCTTAGCCATCACATACCCATTAGCATGAGTGCCAAAAGATCCTTCATGAATTTCCTTCATTAACATGGCTGCTTCCCGTTTGTCAACACATCTCAGCAGGACCATGTCAAAATTTCGCTTGTACAGTACGTCATTACTCAAGAGAAAATTACCAGCCAATCTTCTCAATATTTTCTTATCTTTGTTGGATGCCCCATACGGGTACTCTTGCTTTCGAAGAAAAAATTCAATGTCATGATACCAAGGTTTATTATCTTCAACCTCTTCTATGGTAAATATGTAAGCAGGTCTTTCTAGGCGGTTTACATTAATCATGGGACAATTGTTCCACCAGTTCACTACAATCATAGAGGCCAACGTCGCTAAAGCATCTACCATTCTATTCTCTTCACGAGGAATATGGTGAATTTCGACTCGGTTGAAGAAAGGTAATAGTCGTCTTACATAGTCTCTATATGGGATCAGGTTATCTTGACGAGTCTCTTACTCTCCCTTGATCTGGTAGACTACCACAGCCGAATCACCATATACATCCAAATTCTTGATTCTTAGGTCTATCGCCTCTTCAAGGCACGTAATGCATGCTTCATATTCAGCTTCTTTGTTGGTACACTTGAAAGTTAATCTGGAAGTAAATGGAATGCGAGATCCATGAGGAGTTACAATAATTGCTCCAATTCCTTTCCCATGAGTGTTGACAGCTCCATCAAAAATTAAGCCCCATTGAGAATCTGGTTCAGGTCCTTCGTCTGGTAGAGGTTCTTCACAATCTTTCATTTTCAAATACATCATATATTCATCAGGGAAATCATCATTAATGGATTGATGATCTTCAATAGGTTGATGTATTCAGTGATCAGCCAAGACACTTCCTTTAATAGCCTTCTGAGTGTGGTATTCAATGTCGTACTCTGAAAATAACATCTTCCATCTGGCGATTCTTCCTATTAAAGCAGGTTTCTCGAAGATATATTTGATCGGATCCATTTTGGAAACGAGCCAAGTAGTGTGACTTAACATATATTGTTGCAAACGCCTGGCAGCCCATGCTAAAGTACAACAAGTCTTCTCAAGCATGGTGTATCTGGATTCCCAAACGGTGAACTTCTTACTCAGATAATAGGTAACATGCTCTTGTTTCCCTATTTCATCTCGCTGGCCGAGTACACAGCCCATTTAGTATTTTAAAACGGCCAAGTACATATTAGTGGTCGTCCTTCAACTGGAGGGATTAAGATAGGAGGTTCAAACAAGTATTTTTTGATACTATCGAAATCCTTCTAACAATCTTCAGTCCAAACATAACCTTGTTCTTTCCTCAAAAGCTTGAAGATAGGTCCAAAAGTAGCAGTCATGTTGGATATAAATCGGGAAATATAGTTTAAACGCCCTAAAAATCCTCTGACCTGTTTCTCTGTAGTAGGAGACGCCATTTCTTGAATGGCTTTGACCTTATCAGGATCTACTTCAATACCTTACTGGCTAACGATGAAACCCAAAAGTTTCCTCGACCGTACACCAAAAGTACATTTGTTAGGATTCAGCCGGAGTTTGGATTCTCTTAGTCGACCAAACCATTTCAGCAAGTGTTTAACATGATCATCTTCAGGTTTAAACTTGGCTATCATACCATGCACATACACTTCGATCTCTTTATGTATCATATCATGAAAAATAGTAGTCATAGCCCCTTCTGATATGTTGCCCCAACGTTCTTCAAACCAAACGACATGACTTTATAGAAAAAGGTTCCCCAAGGTGTGATGAAGGACGCCTTTTCTCTATCTTCGGGAGCCATCCTAATCTAATTGTAACCTAAAAATCCATCCATAAAAGAGAAAACCTCGTACCTCGCAGTGTTGTCTACCAATATGTCAATATGAGGTAGCGAAAAGTCGTCCTTTGGACTCGCCTTATTCAAATATCTGTAATCGACACACATACATATTTTTCCATCTTTCTTCGGAACTGGCACAATATTAGCTAACCAATATGGGTATTCAGCAGTGACAAGAAAACCTGCATATATTTGTTTTTGCACTTCCTCTTTGAGCTTCAAAGCCATGTCAGGTCGAGTTCTTCTAAGCTTCTGTTTGACTGGTGGGCATTCTGGCTTCAAAGGTAAGTGATGCTCTACTATAGTAGTGTCCAGACCAGGCATGTCTTGATATGACCAGGAAAATACATCGACATACTTGTTGCACCCTAAAATTTGCTCAACCTATTCCTCTTGGTTTATGTTTCAATTGCATTAGCATTTGCATATAGAGTCATGTACATAGCCTAATCATCTGCATAGCATAGCATGGCAAGTCATCCAACAAGGGACCAAGTACCATTCTCATCTCTAGGGGCCTATCAAGAGGTTATTATTCAAATTCAATCTCATTCAAGTCATCAGAAAGAGTTGAAGTCTAAAGAAGTCATTGGATCAAGCAGTGCATCTATCTCCTATCTGAGGGTATCTGAGGATCATCAAAGAAATTGTGAGTTGTGGGCTAAGCATGGAGAGTATGTAGACATCATGGGAGACTTAGAAAGTCATTTGGAGAAGTAGACAAGTCATTGATATGATCACAAGAGTTGCAGTTGAAGACAGTCAACTAGGGTTTCATCTGGGTCAACCCTGGGTCAACTCTAGGTAAATTGATTGATTGAAGGGCATTAAGGTCCATTTGAGAGATGTGGGGTTCATCATTTGACATGTAGATAAGGATATGGTGATATGCCAAGAAGAATTCAAGAGAAATCAAGGAGAAGAGGAGTTTCTAAATTAGGGTTTCTGTGTAAAATCCCCTAATTTAGGTCAAATTTCCAAGCAAGATAAGTCAAAATGCAAGCTTCAAATGGATCCTTGGCCAACATGAAACTTGTAGAGGATCTGAAGACCTTTAATTTGAGTGGTGGAAGACATCAAGGAGATTTATATAACTCAAGTTATGGTCATTGCAAGTTACAGGTCATCTGAGGTATCTGAAATTTTGTCTGTGAAAGTTACTTGTCTTCCAAGCAACTTTTACCCCTCAAGGAGATTTAAAATGAATTTCTGGTAAACATAAGAATTGTTCCTCATTGTCTTAGCTTTCTATAATGGTATGGTATGCCTTCATATGATTTGTGTAACTCTACTTATGGTCTTGGCAAGCAAAGGGTATTTTGGTCATCTGAGAATTACAGGTCATTTCAAGCCTATGCCCAAAACTCATACAAGGAAGCTTCAAATGGAAAATTTCACAACATAAAACTTTCTCCAAATGACATTTTGAGTCTAGAAAAGTGACCATGAAAGATTGGAAAGACTCATAGCTCAAGGTTTCAAAATTGGTGAATTTAATGAATGAAAAATGACCTAAAATTGATATTTTTCATAATTTGGCTAAGTGGGATGAAATTATAGGTCATTTTGATTGGAAAAAATGTTTTAAGAACATTGGCAAAAGTAGAATTTTGAGTTTGGTTCAAGAATTGAAAGATATGCATGGTTACTTACAAATGAAGTTACATAATCCAAATCCAAGGGAAAGTGTGCATGGGAAGGTTCTACAAACTTCTAGGGCTTTCTATTCTCATCTATATATTGAATGAAGAAACTCCATGCCAGGGTTGGTGATTCATTGTGATCAAAACACAAGTTATACACAATTCTTCCATTTTTGCAAAACCTCTCAAACTTCATCAAACTTTCATCAATTTCCATTTTGTTTGATTTGATCATCATCACCATCATTCATAGATCACAATTCCACAAGATTTTGGTTGATTTGAAGAAGGATTCGTGTTGTTCAATTTAATCATCCAAGAAGCAAGAAATTTGGAATTGTAAGATTCAAGGCAGTGGAGCAAGATCTTTTGCATACAGAATTCAAGAACAAGCTCACTGATCAAGTTCAGACCATTGCAAGCATCAGATTCAAGGATCTCCATACCTGTTTTCCTCATCAAACCAGGTTGGTATCTCCATTCAAATTGATTGAATTAGTTAGCATGTTAGGAAATTGTTAGCATAGAACGGTTAAGATAGGTTAGATGATGGATTGTGCAAAGTTTGGAGAAGTTTCATGGAGGTTGTTAGTGGTGTACCAAAACTGTTAAAGCTTAGAACATCAAGGATATGGCACAATAATCTTGGATCCATAGCTCAGATTGGTCAGCATGAAATGTAGATTAGGCTAGGGTAAAGATTGGCAAGGATTGGAAGATTTGATCACAGGTGAAAATGGTGGAATCAGTGCTTTGCACCTATCGGGTTCGTTTCTTGGTTGAGTTTTAGAGGATGCTATTGTTATGGCTGTGTAGAGGGGAAGGAATGGACCAATTTTGCTTTTCATAGCGTGTGATTTCATGGACGAACAAGGGAGAACAGAGAACTGGAAGGTGCGTGCATGGTGATGAAGTTTCAGAAACCCTAGGGTTTCTAAGGTTGAAGATGACCTGTGGGCCACACGATCATGATTTTGACCTTGACTTGGTTCTGGATCCAATGGCTGTGGTTTGAAGTTTAATACGGAGGGAAATTCCAAGGTGCTACGCACCGTTTCATTAAAGTTCAATCTGATGGGCTTTAAATCCCTTGCTTTTCACACCCTCCCAAGCGCATGCCCAATGAGTTTTGAACTGAAAATCTTACTATTCGCACCGTTTAAAGTTTTTTTTAATTTTTGTCATATTTTGTGAATGTGTTGGGCCCAGACGCGCTTGCTATGCGCGCCCCCCAGTCTGGGCCCATTTTGTTGTTTCAATTGATTTTCATTATTCCCTGCACCCCATTTCCAATTAACTCATTTAATTTCTTTCATTTTATTTTAATTCTTTGAAAATTCACAAAAAATTGGAAAATGCATGATTTTAATTGGTTCTTTTTGCATATTATTCATAATTTTGTCAAGAAAAATATCACATCAAAAATTTGGCATTTCATTTTATTTTAATATTTTTGGCATATTTTTATTTTAAATAGGTGTAAATAATGTGTAACTTGATGCATGAATTTGTTGATTTTAGTTTGAATAGATGCTTTTATATTTTTGATCCATTCTTTTTAGGTTGGTTAGCTTAGACCTTTATCTTGTATATAAAATCTAGTTCATATTTTTAGGATTTAATTTTAGGTGATTTGTTTAGGTGAGATTAGCATGATCAAAACTAGGGTTTAGGAGATAACATAGGAGAATTAAGCCATTTCCCTTAGGAGTTGTAGATTGAATCTTTGGGGTATGGGACTATAGGGATTATGGGTAGTTAATAGATCCCTTAGAAAATATTAGGATTCCCCTACTGCTATTAGTATACTGCTTATATTTGCTTGACTGTGTGGTGTGCCCTCTCTAGGGTTATTTCATTTGTCTGTGTGGGGTATTGGGATTGCTTTGGGGATTGGGAGAGATGAAGCCTGTGATGATGAAGACCATTGGAGATCCAAAGATTGAAGACCAACTTCCAGGGTTGATGAAGAGATTCCTTTGCTGGCAGCTGTTGAGGAGTATAGGGTTTAGGAGCTAGGCAGAGCTCTAGAGTAGTAAACTTGATTCTCAAACATGGAAGGTCTTGATTGCCTCCATTCCTCTCTGTGATGCAGAGTCTCTCTAAGACACTCACCCCCTTCCTTTGGAAGGCTTGGCGATAGTGTATAAGGGATAGAACTCTTGAGAGAAAATATCCTATGTGTTGATAGCAGTATGTTTGCCACCTTTGGTGGTCAACTAATTGCTTAACACCCAATTCACTCTTGTGATTGATTCCTCAGCTTGGAGATTGAGACTTGAAGAAAAGCCAATGCAGATTGAAGACTGATAATCAGAAACCTTGCTTGAAGGCTGTGGAGATGGAGATTGATGCTTGCTTGAAGCTGGTAGCTGTTTGGAGATGACTTGAAGTCAGGTGTTGATGCAGAGCTACTGTGGCTGTTTATTTTTCTGCTGTTTTTGATTTTTGATGTATTGTGTGAATTTCCCTGACTGTATTGTTTGCTGTTTAACCTGTTGGGTTGAAAGTGAATTCTGTTCACTTTTGCCTATTGTTTTTTAGGTTCGAGGTTGAGTGGGACTCCCTTGCCTCGCTTGTATTGTTGCATCCATGCATTTTACTGCTTTATTGTATATATCTGTTGTTTCTGTTTCCGTTTATCCCTTAGGATCTCTGTTTCTCTCTGTGTAAGAGAGGAGCATGATAGACATTAGGAGTTAACCCATGCATGATAACATTAGGGTAGATTTTATTCCCTTTTCAACCCTAGGATTTGTAGAGTGTCATCTCTTCTTCCTCAAAACAAACAGAAAAACACAATAAAAATTTCAAACACAATAAAAGACACTTCTTTCGTTAAAGAATGTGAACTCATCAAGACATTATTTTTGTCCGCTTGGACTGTTAATTAGAAAAACCCTTTTTTCAGAAGGAATAAAATCAATCAAGACAGACTTGTGTCGTACGTGGCCCGAACTACGTTTGCTCTGATCTTTCATGTTGTATGAAAGTACGTAGGCATAGGATGCGATATCCTAGCGAGCAACCTTCCCCTCCTTTCCCGTAGGTAGGCGAACTACGTTGACTCTGATTTCTCGTTCCAGACGGGAATACGTAGGCATAAAGTGCGATACTTTGCCGAGTCATTTTCTTTCCTTTTAACCCTTAACCCTTAGTTTAGATAGAAATAACAATCCATACTCGAAAACAAGCGTGGATCCCGTCGAGTACGACGGACGTGAGGGGTGCTAATACCTTCCCCTCGCGTAACCGACTCCCGAATCCAGGATTTGGTTGCGATGACCATTCCTTTCCCGTCTTTGCGGTAGGTTTACTCTGAGTGTTTCCTTTCCCTCCGTTGGGATAAATAACGCACGGTGGCGACTCTTCTGTTCAGCTGGCGCCAATTTTCGCAGTAGCGACAGCTGGCGACTCTACTGGGGACCCAACGTCCCCTGGCTGCTAAGGACTGCGATAGTCCTTATGCATTTGGGATCCAACGTCCCTTAAGAGAGTCAATCCTAACGCTTGTTTTCCCGTCGAGGATTTTGTATGGATTTATATTTCTGACCTTTATTTTCAGCATTATATATATTGATTATTATTGCTGTATTGTGGGGGTGTGACGGGTGTTCTTTGATTGAGAGATAAGCCGGACCTAGGCTTGAGTGCACCTAGACTTAGAGTAGAGATTAGTGGGCGCGCACGTGCTTTGCATGTCCTAGTGTCCCGCGAAATCTACACTCAGACGAGGTTCTTCTGGTTGGCCTCCTGTCCTGCCCTTTGGGTGGCTCGGGTTGCTGGTTAGTTGGATTGTCGACTCTGGGGACCGATCATTTGGAAGTTGGCTAAGTGAGGCCTCTTTAGGATTTGATGATGCCACTCCTTCTGGGAATCGTATCATCAACCCTGAAAGTCTGTGACGCCGACGACCGCATAGGATGACATACCTTTGCCAGTTACTAGGACACCTACCTGTGAGAGGGTTTGGGGTTATGCAGGTAACTAGACCTCCAGACTACCGGTTATTTCTTGATCTGGGATCCTGGGTATTTATGGAGAGTTCTGAGGTCTGTCAGAGACCAGTTGGAGAGTTCTGAGGTCTGTCAGAGACCAGTTGGAGTTATGATTTGAGGTCTGTCAGAGACCAGTTGGAGATATGATATGAGGTCTGTCAGAGACCAGCCAGAGTTATGTTATGGGTCTATCAGAGACCAGTATTGGAGCTTTGTATGAGGTCTATCTGAGACCAGAGATTGAGGAGTTCTAGAGGGTCTATCTGGGACTTGTTGATATGGTTCCGGCTTCCCAGCTATGGCACTTGGTCCCTGTTGCATGTTGCTTGCATTGCATTATTTGCATAATCATTATCATTGCATCCCATTAACGCGTGTCTGTGCTGCAGGTGCATTTGCATATTCCCTGGTTCTAGTGCCTGGACTTCTGAGTACTGATCATGGCTGATTTGAGGATGACAGTTGCGTACAAGCTACCTATCCCTGATATTGCTCCCCTCCTGGGTCTGATTTCTCTTGCTGATGAGGATGTCCGTAGAAGCTTCAGGCAGAGTTACGGACGGTTGTTGGGTTTGGTTCGCAAATCCACTGATGATGAATTGAATGGGCTGTACACCTTAATGCAATTCTACGACCCTGCTTTGAGATGTTTCATGTTTGCTGATTTTATCTTGGGGCCTACCATGGAGGAGTATGTAGAGTTCACTGAGCTGCCGGTACAGAACGCAGTTCCTTTTATTCACTCTGCCGCTGAGCCCAAGTTGGAGGATTTAGCTAAGGCCTTGCACATGAATGGTTCTGAGCTGCTGATGACCTCTTGGCGAGGGGTTCCGGGTTTCTCTCTCCAGTTTCTGGTTGGTAAGGCTCAAGAGTACGCCAAGAATGGGTGTTGGGTGGTCTTTAACGCTATTTTGGCTCTATGCATTTATGGGATAGTGCTGTTTCCCAATTTCCCAAACTTCGTGGACATGGATGCATTTCATCTGTTTGCTGCTGGAAACCCGGTACCCACACTGATCGGGGACTTCTATCATTCGATGCACTACAGAAATGAGAACAGGAGAGGCAAGAACGTCTCTTGTTGCGTGCCTTTGCTGTATATGTGGTTCAAGAGTCATCTTCCCCTGAAGGGACCTTTTGTGGATAGTGCAACTACATCTGACTGGCCAGAGCGTATGATGAGGCTATCTTCTGAAGACATTGAGTGGTTTGATCGAGACTTGTTGGGGTCTGAGCTCATCTTCAGTTGTTCTGGGTATCCTAATGTTCCGTTGATAGGGAGAAAAGGGTGTATCAATTACAACCCTTCTCTGTTCATTCGCCAGTTCGGATACGCTTTGAAGAACCCACCAAAGGAGGAAGAAGTACAGGAATCTCTGTACTTCACCGATGATTTGAAGGGAGAGTTATTAGCCAAGCTGCAGCATGCCTGGACGCGTATTAACAGAAGAGGGAAGCCGCTGTTAGGGAAGAATGATTGTCAGGCTTATGCACCCTACAAAGTTTGGATTCAGGAGAGAGCGAGACAGTTGCGGATGCCATTTCCAGATGCACCAGTCCCTGTTCATATTCCGGTAGAAGAACCAACCACTGTTTCTAGGGAGGCCTACGAGCAAGTTGTGAAAGAAAAAGAAGCCTTAATGAAGATCAATGACGGGTTAGAACGAGAGCTAGCTCAGTTACGCAGCGAGAAAAACAAGGTCGTGCATGCTTTCCAACAGCAGATCGAGCTAGTAAACAGACTAGGTGCTGAGTTGATTGAGGAGAAAAAGAAGCGCGAACGTCTGGGGCAAGAGTTCAGAAGCTCCCATGACATGTTGGAATCCAAAAAGAAAGCACTCGACGCCGCTCACCGGGAGATCTCTTTTTGCAATAAGACTTGGAATGCTACGCTCACCAACAATAAAAAGAGGGAAGATAAATTGAAGCAGCAAATTTCCGACCTCGAGGAGCAGTTGAAGGCTAGCATTAAGAAGTATGAAGAAGAAGTGATGACCCAGTATAGTCTCCAGAATGCATTGAACAAGGCCATCGAAGGCAGAAACGAAGCTGTGTCTCAGAAGCGGAAGCTAGAGGATCGCTTCAGAGAAGGGGCATGGGAGGAAACCGCTGGAGACGTGCGACGTGTGCTCAAACGAAGAAATCAACTTGTTGAAGGAATGCTTACCCGACCAGGTCATCCAGAGACCAAGAAGTTAATAGAAGAGTATCGGGCTTATGGGAGTACTTGATCATTTCATGTATTAACTTGTATGCTTTATTTGCATAGTGCTGACCATCACCAGGATTGTTGGTTGAGGTCATGCCTTCTTATTGTACTCAGTGATATTGTATTCTTGGCTTATTGGTTTTCTCTGCAATATATGAGGCTTTCTATGATTCAGCTCCAATTTTTGTATTGCTAGCACTGTCACCGCACTGGCACCTTCGCACTAGAATCGGGGAATGAATTTCCCTAATGCACAGACACATTGCATTGCATTCATATTCATATTGCATTACAGGTAATCATTGGATGGTATCTTATTTCTTGCTCTGTACCAGGTCTTTTCAGGATTGCAGATCAGCGCCCGCACAGATACTCCACTCGCACCAACTGTCGAAGAATCATGGATCAAATGCAGAACGAGATGCAAGATATGCGCGAGAAGCTAGCGCTCTTCATGCAGACCATGGAGACTATTGCAAAAGGTCAGGAGAATTTGCAAGCTATGGTGCAGCCTCTGTTGGTCAGGAACGCTGGGCATGGAAATGAGGATCATCAGTCTGTGCGAGTCGACACTGTTCATGGGGATGGTACTCCCACACCAGTGGCTCCGCCTGTAGTCAATATACCTGCTATCAATGTCAACAACGCTACTGCTGCTGGGAACGGTAACGTTGGACTTCGGAACGAGACTATTGTCCATAACGTTGGGCTTGGTGATGTCAACTTGGGTGATAATATGGGAGGCAACGGCTTCGGTAATGCTGGATTCGGGTTCAATGATCAGGGATTCGATAATGCTGGGAAATATGGTTTCAATACTCAAGGCTTCGGGCAGGACGTTTTTGGCATGACTAATCAGGGTTACGGAGGATTCGGAAATGGAAACGGCGCTGGGGTGATGGCTTTTGGACCTGCTGGAGTTGCTCTGGGATACGGTAACAGAGGGCGAGGCCCGATAATGAATCAGATCAGAGCTAGCCGTAATAATGGATATGATGGATATGGAGCTGGGAATGGTAACTGGCAGGAAGATCAGCAAGAGGACGCTTTCTCCGGTGGAGGTTTCGAAGGGCCGATGGATGACTCCCAGAGGATCAGAATGCTAGAAGAGCAGATGAGGGGGGTCGTAAACCAAAGTGCTGTGGGCTTAGACATGTCAACAATGGGTCTAGTGCCTGGCTTGAGGGTGCCAATCAAATTCAAAGCTCCCACATTTGATAAGTATAAAGGGGACACCTGCCCGAAAGTGCACGTGCGGTCATATTACAGAAGGATGTCTGCGTATTCAACTGATGAGAGGATGCTAATGCATTTCTTTCAAGATAGCCTGTCTGGTCCGTCCCTAGAGTGGTATATGGGATTGGAACCAACGCATATAAAGACATGGAAGCAGCTGGCGGAAGCATTTGTAGCTCACTATAAGTATAACAGCGACTTGGCCCCCAACCGGGTCCAATTGCAAGGGCTGTCTCAGAAAAAGGGTGAGAGCTTCAAAGAGTATGCGCAAAGATGGCGCGACATGGCTGCTAGGGTCCGTCCTCCTCTAGAAGACAAGGAAATGAATGACATGTTCATAGGAACATTCACCGACATGTTTTATGACAAGTTGTTTCACACATCTTTGGCCAGTTTCTCAGACTTAATTCTGATGGGAGAAAAGATTGAAAGCAACATTAAGCAGGGCAGATTCCAAGCTGAGGAATCTACTGCATCTGGCAGTAACCGAAAGGCTTTTGGTGGGCGCCGTCAGGGCGATGCAAGCGCAGTGTTTGGAGGCCGAGGCAGAGGCCGGGGCAGAGGTCGAAACTAGTATAATCAGCCGCAGCAGGTGGCGAGCGTTACTATTCCGTTTCAGCAACAACCATTTCAACAACAACAACAGCAACAGCAGCAGCAGCCACAGCAGGGGGCACAGCCTGCTCAACGCAGATTCCAGGGGGGTAAACCAAGGAGAGTGTTTGAAAAGCCTCCTTCAACGTATGCAGATTTGTTACAGACGTTGTTAGGGTTGAATTTGGTAGAGAAGAGAACTCTGGCACCAATAACGGGAACTCCTCCGTACGGCTATGATGCAAGCAGGCACTGTGAATTCCACTCTGGGGCCCTGGGCCACGATGTAGAGGGTTGCCATGCGTTTAAGCATGTTGTGCAGGATCTATTAGATAGTAAGGCTATCAATTTTGGAACGGCGGGTCCGAATATAGTGCAGAAGCTCATGCCTAATCATGGGGCAAACGCCATTCTGACGGAAGAGGGTTTGAATTTGATTATGAATGTGGATGACCTCAAGACGCCGTTGGGTGAGATAAAGAGCCGATTATTGCAAGGGGGTGTCTATCCAGGATGTGACGAGTATTGTTTAGAGTGCTGGACCCTAGCTGGGGGGTGTGATGATCTAAAGAAAGGTATTCAGGCTTTAATAGATGGTGGCACGTTGCAGTTTGACCGAGCAGCAATTGAAGAACCTGCAGGGGCATTACCAGACAAACAAAGTGATGTGGCCACTGTAACGATTCCTCGAAAGACAATCACTATAACGACACCGGTCCAGCGACCACCGATCACTATCACTAAGGCCGGACCAATCCCGTACGAGAGCACGAAAGCAGTCCCATGGTCCTATGGGTTGGAAGTGTATTGTGACGGAATAAAGATTGATGTTAATAAGCAGCCAGCTGAGACTGTAGACAGCGTTGTTGGTTCCGGAGGCATGACAAGAAGTGGTAGGATCTTCATATCGCCTGAGGTAGAGGCTGAAAGACTGGCAAGGGGGAAGGGAAAGATGGTTGAGAATGTCCCTGTGCAGGTAAGTGAAAAAGCAGCGGCATCGAAAGATGTAGAGGAGTTCATGCGCTTGATTCGTAAAAGCGATTATAAGATTGTGGAGCATCTGCAACAGACGCCGTCAAAAATATCTATCTTGTCGTTGCTATTATGTTCTGAAGCTCACAGAAATGCTCTGTTGAAAGTTCTAGATACTTCCTTCGTACCCCAAGATGTTTCCGTAAATCAGCTGGAGGGAGTGTTAGCACATGTAAATGCAGGCCATAGCTTGGGCTTTACCGATTTTGATTTGACCCCGAAAGGGAGAGATCATAATATGGCGCTGCACGTCTCTGTGGAATGTAGAGGATCAGTCATGTCGCATGTATTGGTAGACACCGGATCGTCTTTGAATGTGCTGCCCAAGAAAGCGATGATGAAGCTAGATGTCAGAGGAATCTTGTGTACGCCCAGTGACTTGGTGGTCAGGGCATTCGATGGTACGCGAAGAACAGTTTTTGGATCGATAACATTGCCGCTACAGGTGGGGCCGGAGGTTTTCGCGACTGAATTTTATATCATGGACATCCAGCCTGCATATAGCTGCCTGCTCGGAAGACCCTGGATCCATGGGGCTGGGGCAGTCACGTCTACCCTGCATCAGAAGTTGAAATATATGGTCGGAGACAGCGTGGTCACCGTATGCGGAGAAGAAGACATCCTGGTCAGCCATCTGTCGTCATTTAAATATGTGGAGGTCGATGGAGAGATTCACGAAACACCCTGCCAGGCATTTGAAGGGTTGCGCATCAAGGACAAAGGTCCCGGGCCGAGCAAAGTGTCGGAGATAGCCGTCTCATCATATAAAGAAGCTCAAGCTCTGGTAGAGGCTGGTGAGACAAAGGGCTGGGGCAAAGTGCTGGATATTCCTGTGAAGATGGACCGGTTCGGGTTGGGATACCAACCGTCGTCATCAACACCTGCTGTGGGGGCACCCCGTTTCAGAGGACCAATAACCATCACTGCCAGTGGAGTATGTCATGAGACCATCAACGCTGCTTCAGAGTCTGACGAAGGAGACAACGATTGCGATATGGACGCCTGGATCCAGCCGAGCGTGCCAGGACAGGGATTGTGCAACTGGTCTATTCAGGAGATTGTTCCTGTGACTCTTAAACAGTAATGCTTTGTTTTATTAATTGTTGAACAATCTGGTGTCTTGCCCGGGGCATCATGATTTGCTTAGGGCTGTGCTGTTATGAACATTGCGTTGTTTTAACATTAAATAAAAGGCGTTTTTTCGTGTGCAAATATTGTGATCCCTGTTCTTCTTGTTTTGTATTTTTCAATAAAATGGCAACGAGGTTATTCGCTGTATATGCATTTTGAAGCATTTAACCATTCTTTTTGCAGGATAACATTTTCAGATGACATCCTTGAACCACCTATGACTCGTCCCGACTTTGAACATCCGGTATTTCAGGCCGAAGAAGAGATTGTTGAAGATGGTGACGTTCCTGAAGAATTGTCTTGGTTGGTGAAGCAAGAAGAGCGTGTCATTCTGCCTCACGAAGAGGTCATCGAAATTATCAACCTGGGGTCAGAAGGGGTTGAAAAGAATATTCGTATAGGAGCCGCGCTGCAGAGCGACGTCAAGCGAAGACTGGTTGAAATGCTCAGAGAGTATAGTGATGTGTTCGCTTGGTCGTATGAAGACATGTCGGGGCTCGATACAGATATGGTTGTGCACCGTCTGCCTTTGAAAGAAGAATGCCCGCCGGTCAAGCAAAAGCTTCGCAGAACTAGACCAGATATGGCAGTGAAGATTAAATAGGAGGTTCAAAAACAGTGGGACGCTGGTTTCCTGGCTGTGACAAAATATCCCTCATGGGTCGCTAACATCGTACCAGTGCCAAAGAAAGACGGTAAAGTGAGAATGTGTGTAGATTACCGTGACTTAAATAAGGCGAGCCCAAAAGATGATTTTCCACTTCCTCATATCGATGTGCTAGTTGACAACACTGCTCAGTACTCCGTATTCTCCTTCATGGATGGCTTCTCGGGCTATAATCAGATTAAAATGGCGCCAGAGGACATGGAGAAGAGTACTTTCATTACGCCTTGGGGAACATTTTGTTACAAAGTGATGCCCTTCGGATTGAAGAATGCTGGGGCAACGTATCAGCGTGCAATGACGACTCTTTTTCATGATATGATGCATAAGGAGATCGAAGTTTATGTTGACAATATGATTGCCAAATCCCAGACGGAGGAAGAGCATCTGGTGAATCTGCTGAAGTTATTCAAAAGGCTTAGGAAGTTCAGGCTGAGACTGAACCCTAACAAGTGCACCTTCGGGGTGAGATCGGGTAAGCTGCTGGGGTTTATTGTAAGCGAAAAAGGAATAGAGGTCGATCCTGCAAAAATAAAAGCAATTCAAGAGATGCCGACGCCTAAAACAGAGAAAGAGGTGCGCGGGTTTTTAGGGAGGTTGAACTACATCGCCCGGTTCATATCTCACCTAACGGCTACGTGTGAACCATTATTCAAGCTGTTGAAAAAAGATCAAGCTGTAACGTGGAACGAAAATTGTCAAAAGGCGTTCGATAAAATAAAGCAGTATTTGCAGGAGCCTCCTATTTTGATACCTCCGGTGGCAGGGAGACCCTTGATTATGTATTTGACAGTTCTTGAGGGAAGCATGGGTTGTGTTCTCAGTCAACACGACAAGACAGGAAGAAAAGAGCATGCGATCTACTACTTGAGTAAGAAATTTACAGATTGTGAATCTCGATATTCAATGCTTGAAAAAACTTGTTGCGCGCTAGCCTGGGCCGCCAAGCGTTTGAGGCAATACATGCTGAATCATACAACCATGCTCATCTCGAAGATGGATCCTATCAAATATGTATTCGAAAAGCAGGCGTTATCAGGGAGAATTGCCCGTTGGCAGATGGTCTTGACTGAATATGACATCTAATATGTCTCGCAAAAGGCTATAAATGGGAGTGTACTGTCTGAGTACTTGGCAGAGCAGCCTATTGAAGATTACCAATCGATGAGGTTTGATTTTCCTGACGAGGATATCATGTACCTAAAGATGAAAGATTGTGAAGAGCCGTTGCCAGACGAAGGACCAGAATTGGGTTCCAAATGGAAGATGATTTTTGACGGAGCTGTAAATGCTTACGGTAGCGGAATAGGGGCAATCATCACTACTCCACATGGGCCGCACATCCCGTTTACTGCTCAATTGACATTTGCAGTTACCAATAATGAAGCCGAATACGAAGCTTGTATTATGGGGCTTGAAGAAGCCATTGATTTGCGAATCAAAAATCTGGACGTATACGGAGACTCAGCTCTGGTGGTGAATCAGATAAAAGGGGAATGGGAGACACGGCAGCCCAATTTTATACCGTACATGAATTATGCAAGGAGATTGTTGCCTTTCTTTGACAAGGTTGAATTGCATCATGTACCGCGAGCGGAGAATCAAATGGCTGACGCCCTGGCCACTTTGTCTTCCATGTACAAAGTCAACTTCTGGAACGAGGCTCCCAGAATTATTATCTCTCGGCTTGACAGACCATCCTTCGTGTTTGCTATTGATGAAGCATCTGACGACAAACCATGGTATTTTGATATCCTTAATTTCCTGAAGAATAAAGAGTATCCGACTGGGGCATCCAGTCAAGATCAAAAAACTCTCAGGAGATTGGCGGGTAATTTCTATTTGAATCCGGATGGTGTCTTGTACAGAAGAAATCACGACTTGGTGCTACTGCGTTGCGTAGACGAAAAAGAGGCGAAGTTGCTCATGGAAGAAATACATGAAGGTACCTTTGGTACGCATGCTGGTGGGCATGCTATGACAAGGAAGCTGCTGCGGGCAGGTTACTTTTGGCTGACTATGGAAACTGATTGTTTCAAGTTTGCGAGGAAATGCCACAAGTGCCAAATATATGCTGATAAGATCCATGTGCCTCCGAGTCCTCTGAATGTGATGTCATCGCCATGGCCATTCTCGATGTGGGGGATCGATATGATTGGAAAGATCAAGCTGACGGCTTCCAACGGGCACCAGTTCATTCTCGTAGCAATCGACTATTTCACCAAGTGGGTAGAGGCGGCGTCTTATGCAAATGTAACTAAGCAGGTGGTAGCCAGATTCATCAAGAGAGATATCATTTGCAGATATGGGATCCCCGAGCGGATAATCACTGACAACGGTTCAAACTTGAACAACAAAATGATGAAGGAGCTCTGTCAGAATTTCAAGATCGAACATCACAACTCCTCCCCTTACCGACCCAAGATGAATGGCGTTGTCGAAGCGGCCAACAAGAATATAAAGAAGATCGTTCAGAATATGGTGGTGACCTATAAGGATTGGCATGAGATGCTACCTTTTGCTTTGCACGGTTATCGTACGACGGTACGCACATCAACCGGGGCAACCCCGTTCTCGTTAGTATACGGAATGGAAGCAGTGCTACCACTGGAAGTTGAGATCCCTTCTCTGAGGGTATTGCAAGATGTCCAATTAGATGAGGCAGAATGGGTGAAAGACAGGTTGAACCAACTGAGTTTAATGGATGAGAAGAGGCTAGCTTCTCTAGCATACGGTCGTTTGTACCAGAGCCGAATGAAGAAAGCATATGATAAGAAGATACATCCGCGGAGCTTTCAGACGGGCGACCTTGTGCTGAAATGGATTCTCCCGCCGCAGGCAGATCACAGGGGCAAGTGGACCCCCAACTACGAAGGGCCATACGTTGTCAGGAAGGTCTTTTCAGGAGGAGCGTTATTGTTTTCCACCATGGACGGTGAAGACTTTACGTCGCCTGTGAATTTGGACGCAGTTAAAAAATACTTTGCTTAAAATTGACCCGCTGGATAGAAAAAAGAGAGTCCAGGCAAAAATGGGGCATCCTGGCCAACCAAAAACAGAATGAAAGGTTCGGGCAAAAATTAGGGATAAAAATGAAAAAATGTACACCCGCGAAGTTGAAAACCTACACTGGGCGGCTTCGGCAAAAAAGGGTATCCCGGTGAACTGAAAACCCGTAAAGGGCGGTTCACGCAAAAGTTAGGGATTTGAAAAGCAAATGACTGCGGTTCGAATTCGATACTGCATTGAGCATTGGTGCGGGAGAATATACTCAAAGGGTCGACTATCAGATACAATCTCTTCGAAGGTGTGGATGCCGGGAAAGCATTAGAGTCGGGCGAGTCATAGGAGGATCAGTTCGTGGTGTTCGTCTGCATCCCGTTGTCGACATGTGTACAAATTTAATTTGTCAATATATTTATGCTTCTTGTGCATACTTGTATATTTGTTGTGCGTAACTTCCTCTTTTCAGGAGTTACATCCCGTGTACAAAAACTCCGCCCATTCAGGGGCCCAATCAATAAAATATGTTATTCAGTATTCGATGTTGTTTCTTTACTGTTTTGTGCACGATAAAACGCCTCGGTTTGATGAAACTAGCATGTGTATAACACCACTGACCCTTGCCAACAATTGCTAAAACTTTGAATTAACTGAAAATAAGGTCACTAACGCTAACCTGAATAGATTGGTTGCATAGACTTGTCCTTGTCTTGTTTGTGGTGTTGTAGGGTTCATAGCCGTACGAGGAGGATGATCAAAAGACTGCAGTAGTGAAAGACTCGATCCCCACGCAGGTCGTGCTCCCAAGATAACAATGTTCCTTACTAAAGAAGGATCGAATTCCCCCAGCTAGTCGTAGCTTATCCAAAGGACGTTCGCCAGCAAAGTCGTTTATCCTTAGCAGAGTTTGGCGGTTCCAAGATTGTAGGTTGTGTTCAGACAGTGCATCTCAAGCAGAGTGGTTTTAATATTTGTGAGCTGTATTCAGACAGTTCACCTTCCCCCGCAGGGTCATTTACTCTCCCCCAGCAGAGTCAGTGGATTTTCCCCAAAGAGAATCATCTCATCCCCAGTGGAGTTCTCTTTTCAGCAAGGGTTTTCTTTCCTCCCAGTGGAATTCGAAGATTAAAACTCTCCCCGGCAGAGTTGGTTTGGTGCTCTGGCATTTATTTTGCCAGAATATCGTGTGACGCCCGGTTCACTCTCCAGCAGAAGTTCAATCATACTAGGCGCATCTGCTATTCTCCAGCAGAGTTATGAGGTGCTTGGTTTAAGTTCCCAACTTCCCAGCTGAGTCGACTTCACCCTTCCAGCATTTATTTTGCTGGAATAATTTTGTAGCACCAGGCTATCCCCAGCGGAGTCGACAGTATCTTCAGCATTTATTTTGCTGAAGCGGTTTCCTGTATCCCAGCAGTTCGAGTCTGCATTCGCATCGGCATATAAGATCATACTTGCATCCACCAAATAAACACGCGTAGCATTTCCATGTCGAATGGAGCATTATATCATTGTCAAACACGTGCATTTTGAAGCATAAACCAGGTTGGTTACCCGTTTGTTTCAAGTATTGCTCTCTTGCAGGTGGAAGGAGCTCTTGCTCAAATGAATCACTAAACATTCGAGGTCTTGACGTGAGACATTCAATGAAGTGTCAGCTTTGGCATTATTCCCCACAGAGTTATCATGATGAAGTTCTCTTTGTCTCCGAGCAGAGTTATTTGTGTAAATTTCTTTTGTTTTCCCCGGCAGAGTTATCACGAAGAATCTCTCCTCATTCCCAAGCAGAGTTATTTGCCATCAAAGGGTTTCATGAATCAGAATTTCAGAGGCTGCCGCCGGTTATCAAAACAGGCGTTCGGTAGTTTGGTTTTCAGATATCCCCAGTAGAGTCCGCCTCAAGTTGCTGTAATGTCAGCGCTAAGAAGTTTGTGGGTTGGGATCAATGGAGAAATGAGTCCTGACGTGGACAATTTTACTGACGGGTTCTTCGTGCTAGAGAATTTAGTCCTGACGTGGACAAATTTGATTTCTCGGTATTGGTGGAATGTGAAGTCCTGGCGTGGACGAGATTGATTACTCTTCGTGTTGGTGTCCTGACGTGGACCATTTATTTCCAGCAAATGTCTTTATTCGTAATGGTGAAATGTGCGTCCTGACGTGGACAAGTTTATGATTCTTCGTGATGACAAGATGCGAGAGTCCTGACGTGGACAAATTTATCCTTCTTCGTGTTGTTGGCAAAGTGTGTGTCCTGACGCGGACGAGTTTTATTTCCCCAGCAAGTCGAAGACGTGCAAGTCCTGACGTGGACAAGTTTTATTTCTTCAGCAGGTTGAGAGGGGAGTCCTGACGTGGACAAATCAAGATTGCAATTCCTTACGTGGAAAGATAGAGGTGATCCCTTACGTGGGAAGATTGCCATTCCTTACGTGGAAAAAAGCTATTCCTTACGTGGAAAGAGAAGTTATTTCCTTACGTGGAAAGAAATATTGATTCCTTACGTGGAAAGATAAGATCGTTTCCTTACGTGGAAAGATGGCATTCCTTACGTGGAAAGAAAGATTGATTCCTTACGTGGAAAGAAGATTGTTTCCTTACGTGGAAAGGTGGGTCCTGACGTGGACGATGTATTCCTGACGTGGAAAGAAGACGGATTCCTTACGTGGAAAGATTGGAGTCCTTACGTGGACAGATTGATATAGTATTCCTTACGTGGAAAAAAGATGTGTTCCTGACGTGGAAGAGTTTAGTCCTGACGTGGACAGATCTAGACGAAGTTTATTCCTGACGTGGAAGAGTTTAGTCCTGACGTGGACAGATACAGAAGAGATGATTCCTTACGTGGACGGTGTTATTACTAACGTGGAAGAGTTTATTCCTAACGTGGACGATTTGTTGCTAATGAAAGGCAGACGAGCCATCCCCAGCGAAGTTGTCGAGATTTTTCCGTATTGACAGCGGGTGGAGTCCTAACGTGGACAAGTTTGGTTGAGATTTCTTTGTGTTGACGACACAGGCGTCCTAACGTGGACAAAGTTTTATCCTTGCGATGATAGAAGCTTTTCAGGCTGATGAAAATAATCCCCAAGCAGTGGCGCAGTTTATTTCTGCGGTTGGCAAATTTCCGGGTTCTTAGTATTCAACCGTCTCGTACCTCGAATGTTTGAAGGCCGTTCGCTCTTCACCCAATCGGGTCCAAGTCTCTTGAATAGGGGCAGCTGTTGCACCCTAAAATTTGCTCAACCTATTCCTCTTGGTTTATGTTTCAATTGCATTAGCATTTGCATATAGAGTCATGTACATAGCCTAATCATCTGCATAGCATAGCATGGCAAGTCATCCAACAAGGGACCAAGTACCATTCTCATCTCTAGGGGCCTATCAAGAGGTTATTATTCAAATTCAGTCTCATTCAAGTAATCAGAAAGAGTTGAAGTCTAAAGAAGTCATTGGATCAAGCAGTGCATCTATCTCCTATCTGAGGGTATCTGAGGATCATCAAAGAAATTGTGAGTTGTGGGCTAAGCATGGAGAGTATGTAGACATCATGGGAGACTTAGAAAGTCATTTGGAGAAGGAGACAAGTCATTGATATGATCACAAGAGTTGCAGTTGAAGACAGTCAACTAGGGTTTCATCTGGGTCAACCCTGGGTCAACTCTAGGTCAATTGATTGATTGAAGGGCATTAAGGTCCATTTGAGATATGTGGGGTTCATCATTTGACATGTAGATAAGGATATGGTGATATGCCAAGAAGAATTCAAGAGAAATCAAGGAGAAGAGGAGTTTCTAAATTAGGGTTTCTGTGTAAAATCCCCTAATTTAGGTCAAATTTCCAAGCAAGATAAGACAAAATGAAAGCTTCAAATGGATCCTTGGCCAACATGAAACTTGTAGAGGATCTCAAGATATTTAATTTGAGTGGTGGAAGACATCAAGGAGATTTATAGAACTCAAGTTATGGTCCTTGCAAGTTACAGGTCATCTGAGGTATCTGAAATTTTGTCTGTGAAAGTTACTTGTCTTCCAAGCAACTTTTACCCCTCAAGGAGATTTCAAATGAATTTATGGTCAACATAATAATTGTTCCTCATTGTCTTAGATTTCTAGAATGGTATGGTATGCCTTCATATGATTTGTGGAACTCTACTTATGGTCTTGGCAAGCAAAGGGTATTTTGGTCATCTGAGAATTACAGGTCATTTCAAGCCTATGCCCAAAACTCATAGAAGGAAGCTTCAAATGGAAAATTTCACAACATCAAACTTGCTCCATATGACATTTTGAGTCTAGAAAAGTGACCATGAAAGATTGGAAAGACTCATAGCTCAAGGTTTCAAAATTGGTGAATTTAATGAATGAAAAATGACCTAAAATTGATATTTTTCATAATTTGGCCAAATGGGATGAAATTATAGGTCATTTTGATTGGAAAAAATGTTTTAAGAACATTGGAAAAAGTATAATTTTGAGTTTGGTTCAAGAATTGAAAGATATGCGTGGTTACTTACAAATGAAGTTACATAATCCAAATCCAAGGGAAAGTGTGCATGGGAAGGTTCTACAAACTTCTAGGGCTTTCTATTCTCATCTATATATTGAATGAAGTAACTCCATGCCAGGGTTGGTGATTCATTGTGATCAAAACACAAGTTATACACAATTCTTCCATTTTTGCAAAACCTCTCAAACTTCATCAAACTTTCATCAATTTCCATTTTGTTTGATTTGATCATCATCACTGTCGCTACTGCGAAAATTGGCGCCGACTGACAGAAGAGTCGCCACCGTGCGTTATTTATCCCTCAGAGCGGGAAAGGAAACGCTCGAAGTAAACCTCGCAAAAAACGGGGAAAAGGTATGGTCATCGCAACCAAAACCTGGGTTCGGGAGTCGGTTACGCAAGGGGAAGGTATTAGCACCCCTCACGTCCGTCGTACTCGACGGGATCCACGCTTGCTTGGGTTGTCTACTGGATGCAAAACAATCTATCTACGGCTGCTAAATCTAAACGGAAGGGAATTGACTCGATAGAGCGTCGCACTCTATGCCTACGTATTCTCAAGAGAGAAAGTCAGAGTCAACGTAGTTCGGAACTACGGGGAAATTGGCTCGCCAAGACCTCGCGTCTTGTGCCTACGTACTTCCACACTGCATGGAAGATCAGAGCTTTACGTAGTTCAGACTAACTACGGCTAAACAAAACATTCTCACACAGCAGTGAGAAAAATAACTGGTTACAAAGGTCGGGAACCTATGGGCAAAACTATGGCTTGGTCTCAGATGCACTCGGGCAAGAGAGAAAAAAAGGGTATCGATTAATCGTCAGCGGAAAAGTCTCGATCGCACAGCCGCGAGAGAACAAAAGTCAGTCGTTAGTGTGCTCGCTAGGATATCGCATCCTATGCCTACATATCTTCGTCTGGTACGAAGAATCAGAGCAGCTGTAGTTCGGCTACTTCGGGACCACAGCTCAAATCTCGTTTTATTAATCTCTGAAAAATGGTTACAATGAGTGAATACTTGAAAATAAACCTCCTAGGAAATGCTATCCTATTCTATCCTAAAAAATTGAATGAAAAATAGCCCCCTAACAAATGGGCTTCTAAACTATCCTAAAAATCGTAAAATAATCCCTACGAAAGTATATCCTAAAAGAAAATGCACTTAAAAATATTAAATCGACACTTTAATATTTCTTCTTTTTTCTTCTTTTCTTTTCAACATATTTTTCCTTTTCTCAAAATATTTTTCCATATTTCTTTTCATCTCTTTTTCAATATAATTTTCTATTTTTCTCACATATTTTTCTCTTAATTCTTCTCTATTTTTCTATGTATTTTCTTCTTCTTTTTCTCACTTTATTTTCTCTTTTATTTCTTTTTCCATTTTTCAAATATATTTCTTTATTTTTCTCTATTTCTTTTCAAAATCTTTAAAAGAATAAAAATAAAGAAAATACAAGAAAAGGGGCTGGGGGTGTAACTGGTACAAGGGGATTACGCAAGAAAAAACAAATAAAAACAAAACAGCAAACTAAAGGGCCCAGCCTAATGTGGCTGCAAAAACCAGAGGGAGGACACCAAAAAACGGGGGGGGGGGGGGGGGGGGGGGGGGGTGTTGCTGGGAAATGCGTTGGGCCCAGCCCCACTGTGCCAAAAAAAAGGAGGGGACAACCAAAAAATTGATTGGGCTCCCTGGCCCACACGCTAGGGCCCTTTCTCCTTCCTCTCTTCCCTCTCTGAACAACCCAAAGAAACCCTAATCTTCTTTCCTCTCCCTCCGCCGCCGTCAACCTTTCTGACTTCTTCATCTCTCAATCCTTCTCTCAGCCTCAAACCCAACCTTCGTCTCATTTCTCCTCTTCTTCTCCTAAACTCAAACATCTTGATTCACTTCACACAACCTTCCTGATTCATCTTCATGCGTGCTTCTGGAACGTGTTCTGGTGAAGATCTTCTGGATCTTTCCTTGAAGAACGTTGAAGGTGTTCTTGGATCTGGAAGTTTCCTGACCGAAAACGATGAAGAACGATGCATAAAATCCTTGAAGTCGTAGATGATTATCTGGGAACGATGATGATCGTTGAAGGTTTCTTCTGGAGATCCATGTCTGGATGAAGCTTGTGACGGGTTTGAAGATCTTGGATGAAAGTAGCTGGTTGAGGTAGTTCCTGGAGGGTGATTCTTGAAATCTGGAGTTTGGATTCGCGATGGAGATTGTTTGAGTTCTGGAGGTAGGAGATGGATGTTGTTGAGATCTGGGTTGAGGATGGTGGAGGTCCCTGAGTTTTCTGGATTTTTTCTGGGCGAGATTAATGGTGGCTGGATGAACACCGGTGGATTTCTGGAAACGGTGGTCATGGAAGATGAAGTTTCATCGGAATATGGAGATGATTGTTGAAGGTTGATCCGGAGAGATGAAGGTTGGAGGTTGGAATCTGGGTAGAACTGAGTTTCCGGTGAAGCTGCGGTGGCCGCCGGCCATGCAGGCCGGCCGACGAGGTTTTCAGGCGGGGGTTATGGTGGTTGCCGCGTGGCTCGCATGCAAGGGGAGGCGTGGCGTAAGGCTTCCACGTGTGGGGGAAGGTGGCAGTGTGGCAGAGATAGTGGGGGAGGAGGATGCATGGGTGACGCGTGGCAGAGATAGTGGGGGAGGAGGATGCATGGGTGACGCGTGGCAGAGAGAGGGAAGAACGGAGTGGTGAGGTGGCGTCTGAAGGTGGAGAAATGTGGGACCTCCTCGAGCCAACACGTGGCTTGCTCTGCTTTATACACGTGAGAAACCTCTGGGACGTTCTAGAAACTTCTAGAACTTGCTGGAGAATACTTGGAAATTCTGAACTTCTTGGACAAAAAACTTGGACAATCTCTGGACAAAAAACGCCTGGGCCTGCAAAATTGGTGGATAAAGCCCAATACGAAAATGCAGACAAAACCCAAAAAAAAAACTGAAAAAAAACAATACTAAACATCTAATCCTAATTAATTATTAAAACTCAAATTAATCTAACTAATTAAATCTGAACACTAATCTAATTAAACTCTAATTAAAACTCTAATAAACCCACTAATGAAATTCTAATAAAACCTAGAAAATCTATTTAAATTCTATAAATCCTAATTGAAAAAACTCTAATAAACCTCCAATAACTATACTAAATCCTAAAAAACTATATTATTTATTATAAACTCTAAAAATTATATTATCTATTGAACTCTATATTATTTAAAAAAAAATCTATATTATCCTATTTAAAAAGATAAAATCTATTTAAGTTCTAAAAAGAGAAAATGCTATTTAAAAATATCTAAAAAATCTATTTAAAAATCCTATTAAACCTAAAAATGATTTAAAAGCTATTGAAAATATTAAAAATCCTATTAATATTCTAGAAAATGCTAAAGAATGATTTAAACCTATTTAAACCCTAAAAAATCCTATAAAATCCAGAAAAATCACCATAATTCCCGAACGACACATAAAACGATTCTACCTATTTAAACTGATAAAAAACACCTGAAACGCGAGACGAGAGCTGTGATCCCTGATAAAATCAAAACAAATGAGAAATGCACTGTATGCAATATGCAGATGCGAATGCGATTATGCGTCGAAACATCGAGCCAAATGCGAGACCCGGTTGGTCAAATTTTGGGGTGCAACAGCTGCCCCTATTCAAGCGACTTCGACCTGAATGAGTGAAGAGCGCTCAGCCTTCAAACATTCAAGGTAGATGACGGTTGAATACAAATGAAACCCTGAAATTTGCCAACCGCAAGAATATACTGCAAAACTGCTTGAGGAATAAAATCAAGAACCGAGCCCAGCCGTCACGGCAACAAACTGATCAATCATCCGGTAAAGAACTCCTGATTTTAACACCCGTTACTCGCGTGATACCCCTGATAACAATCCTGAGGGTTGCCACAAAACATCTGATCTTCTCACATTGCCTACTGATAGACAGGAAGAGAAATATACTCACATCGTCCAAAGATGGACAGGAAGACACCCTTGATCCCAAAGGAAAACTTCAATACTCACATTGTCTAAAGATAGACGGAAAAACGCCCTTGATCCCGAAGGAACAAAAATCAATTCAATACTCACATCGTCTGAGGACAGACGGGATCATCCTGATTGATGAAACAAACCAATTCACATCGTCTAAGGATAGACGGGAAGAAATAATCTCCATACTCACGTTGTCTAAGGATAGACGGCAAGACACCATTAATCGAATACTCACATCGTCTAAAGATAGACGGAAAAACACCATTAATCTCCATTCGCACATCGTCTACGGGTAGACGGAATCATCCTGATCGATGAACAAATCAACATTCACATCGTCTAAGGATAGACGGGAAGAAATAATCTCCATACTCACGTCGTCTACGGGTAGACGGAAAGACACCATAACGCAATTCAACACCATCCCTTGAATTTCAGAATCCTTCTGTCTACGGGAATTGATGGAAAGAACAATATCCTCGAAGGGGCCACATCATCAGTATGGGCCTACGGGAAGAAAACCACCCTTTTAAAGAACCATGTCGTCAATAAGAATCGACAATCACGAAAACTGAACGTTCTTCGAAGAGCCTCGACATCAATAAGGATTGACAGTCAGAAAAGTCCCTCTTGAAATGTCATCTCATCCAATAAACAGAAAGAAGACCACTATCCGAAACATCATTTTGAAGCCCCTCAACAACCAAAGATAGCCGGAGAAGACTCGCTGGGGAAACACCTCATCATACGTATGATCCGGCAGTAAGAAAACCCGCTGAAAAATCACTTGAAACTTCACATCGTCTACTGATAGACGGGAAGAAAAGCATATCCTGGGGAAACCCCTTCTTGAAACCCTACTGCGATCACCCGCAACTTCACATCGTCTAAGGATAGACGGAAAGAAAACCACATTCGAACTCAAGACGTCTAATGATAGACGGAGAAATCCACTTATCGAAGGAACACATCGTCAATATGAATCGACGGGAAGAACAGTCTGTTGATATCAGATGACTGCTTGATCAAAGCACAACTATTGTACGATCTGATGCAAATACTCTGCTGAACTGTCTGAACACTGCCGCTGGATAAATGCCCCTGAACTGATCACAGAGTAATTCACGCGCCATGTAAGGCAGGCAGAAAACCTGACTTATGCTTCGTATGCATATGCGTATGTTTGAATCTTTTCACGGCGTAATGCTCCATTCTTGGATGGAAATGCTACGCATTTTGACAATGACATGCAAGTATGATGCAAATATGATGATGCATGCAATATGCTAATGCAGGCTCGAGCTGCTGGAGAGAGCTGGGTACAGAAAACCACTTCAGCAACATAAATGCTGAAGACGAAGCCAACTCTGCTGGGGGTAAACTGGATATCACAGGATTATCCCAGCAAAATAAATGCTGGGAGAGTGAAATCCACTCCGCTGGGGACATTGGGAACTTAACCGAACACCTCGACGAAGTAATACCCTGCTGGGGAACATAACCCCGCTGCGAAATAGCAGATGTGCTGAATATGATTGGACTCCTCTGGGGATAGCTGACCCATGCCAATGACAAATTGGACTTTGCTGGAAAAAAAAGGAGGGAGTCTTCCCGCGTACTGATGAAGCTCGGATCTGGAAACCGATGCGCTAACACGAATGGGCCTCACAGCGATCGCCAACACGGATCTATGCTTTTTAAGCTATCTTGCTGGGTCAGGTACAACTGACGCTGGAAAATATTCTTCCTGAATACACAGCCTTTTAGTGAAGAGTGAAGGGATAGTGGCACGACTTCCCGCATTCGTCTCGATCTCGAAAATCGACTGAATCTGTTCGAACAACTCTGAATGACCCTGCTGATACGGAGAAGAGCCAACCTTTCGCTCATGATATGCCTCAGCCTGCAGGACCTCTGTGGGGATAGTCCTCGAAAGGAAATCTGCAAATCTGTTCCTTGATGGTCCGATATGACATGCCTCAGCGTTCTGAGCTTCGGGGAGATGCTTCACATCGAATGCTCCTCGAATAACTTCGGCGTGCTTAGGATGGTCGGCCCCTGACTGCACTGACCTTGCCCCTGATTATCTGATTTAGAGTAGTGCCCCTGAATACGCCGTATTTGCCTGAATCTCAACCTGATTGCCCCAGGATAATTGTCTTCGAAAGGCTGCCCTGAATGGGGATTACTATAATAGCTTGCCCCTGCTCTCGGAACATTCGGGCGCTCTGCATTCTGTCTTGACCATACTTTCCATTGTAGGAAACTTTCCTGCTGTCAAGCGCTTACTCGTAAGTAAAACAAGGTGTTCTGCATAAAAGATGTATTAATGCAACACATATGACAGCTTTGACATCCAATCTGTTCACTGGGAAAAGGAAAAGCAGTTTATAGCATATGATGCACAAAACATTTATCAACGTTAGTATCAACATGGTAAGAGGAACCCTTTTAAGAGTCAGAATCGACGCGACCTTTACCGGAGTATGCTTTCGAAACAACCTGCTTCAATTAGGACTTTTGAAGGTTGTAACGTGGTCAGGTTCATGGTTTTGAAAGAAAGGATAAAGGCTCAAAGTTTATTTTAACCCACCCATTCACCTTGATGTTCTCCCATCCTACGTTCAGCTAATTCAACCTTAGCGCTCACCTCTCGGAGGCTGAAAGATAGGAGTGATAGTTCGAGAAACTATGAGTTTTGGAGTGACAGCCGCTCACTCTTTCGTCTTTGACACTTGAGGTCACACGACTCGTATTTCCATCGAGGATTTTTCTTTTGATCCTTTTCTTCT
The DNA here is from genome assembly GCA_963859935.3 of Lathyrus sativus. Lineage (NCBI taxonomy): Eukaryota > Viridiplantae > Streptophyta > Magnoliopsida > Fabales > Fabaceae > Lathyrus > Lathyrus sativus. The sequence continues at coordinate 418,778,910 of OZ012736.1, read as the reverse complement.
TTTTCTTTTCATATCCCTAACTTTTGCCTGAACTGACCCCTTTTGAGTCTCTTTTGATTTTTTAAGTCCAACGGGATGCCCTCATTTTTGCCTAAGTCATTTGTTTTGAAGTTTTCTTGACTTAGCGGGCTTTTGATTCTCCTTTTTTCCTTCGTTTTTTCTTTTGAACAAGTCGTGTGACACTGGTTGTCTGACTCTCTGGGGAATGATGTGACTGCCCCACTCTTGATTGAACCATTGTGGTCTTTTAGGCACGACCTCTAGGGACGTGATTGATCCTCGAACGGACACTCCTTTTGCAATTTGGACGCTCGGTCAAATTAGCTAACACCTACCCTGCCCCAGGTTAAGATTGAGGGTTTTTCGCTTGCAGAAAGAACTCCTACTACAAGGCTCAAAGGGGTTGACAAGGGATTATCTTCCTTATATCTCCGGTGCTTAGGGATTTGAAACAATGCCTGTACATCATCAGCAGGTTTTATTTCAAAAGCATACAATATCGGTATTTGTATGTCGGTCATTTTCGTCATCCTCCCCAAATTCTTCTTAACCAAGCGTTGGACGTTTGTAAAAAACAGTTAGTGAACACGAATGGATTTAATCAAAACATGCATATTTATTTCATTATCATCAATTGAAATGAAAACAACAAGTTTTACAAACAAGATTACAAGTTCAAACAGGAAAGCAACTACAAATGACAAGATAAAACAAAGAAAAATGCTAGCTTCCGAGAGCCGGGCTGCTGCTGAACCAGCTATCTTCACCGTCAGTCATTAGAGACACTTCGATGCTGTCCTGATCTGCTTTCAACGACTCAACCAAATTATAGAGCCTTTCCTCCTTCATTCAGATGTTTCTGGGACCTCCCGGCCCGAAGCTGATTGCTGCACTGTCAAGCAGATCCTGCACTTTGTGCTTAAAAGCTTTACAATTCTCAACCGTATGGCCTGGTGCCCCAGTGTGGAATTCAAAAGTAGCATTGGCATCATACCCCGGTGGTGGTGCTCCCGTTAAGGGAGCCATTGTCCTCTTATGAACCAATTGGAGCTGAAGCAACATTTGCAAAAGCTGTGCATATGGCATAGGTGGAGTTTCAAACTGACGATTTGCCAAAGGACCCCGATTCTGATATCTTTTATACCCCTGCTGGTTCTGCTGCTGGGGTTGCTGCTGCTGGTATCGGGTTGACTCTTGAACACCCTTCGTATCAAATGCAACATCGGTTTCTTGACCTTCAATGTATTGATTAACGCCCTCCTTATGCTTAGCCATTTTCTTTCTCAGATCTGCCCCAGGGATATGCAACAGTTGTGGGCCTGGAGATTCTGACACCATAGAGTCCAGGATACGCTTCTGACCCACTGCAGCTTTAGAAACATCTGTCATCTTAGCATCGACTGAGACAGGAGCAATATGCACAGCTACGCCGCCCGACGTGAATTCAATATCGTGCGAGTCAATCAGGTCTTGAACATTGTGCTTAAAAGCGTGACAACCCTCGATGTCGTGTCCGAATGCCCCAGAATGAAACTCACATTGCTTACTGGCATCGTACCCATGAGGAGGCGCTCCTGTGGGTGGTTCCAACGTTCTCTTTTTAACCAGATTAAACCTCAATAAGGTCTGCAAGAGCTCAGCATATGTCATAGGCGGCGCCTCAAATATTCTCTTTGGCTTCCCTTCCTGGATCCTCCATTGAGCCAGATGCATCTTCTGTTGCTGCTGCTCAGGTTCCACATGCACGGGTGGCGCGAGCTTCTTCATTGCGGCTTCAAATAGCTGGTCGTCCTCTTTCCGAAGCACATTCTTGACTACCTCCATGATCAAGCTCATTTGGGTCTTCAGCTGACTATTCTCCTCTTTGAGAATCTTCTGCTCCAGACGCATCTCTTGCATGTCTCTCATCATCTGCCCCAGCTGGCTTTGGACTTCAATCAATTCAAATTGATTCTGTTCCATATCTCTGAAGGAGTTCCTGCAACAAACTGAGACGATGAGGAAATAAGATCCCCAGTTCTGATGTACCTGTTAAATCATAATGCAATGCGGAAAGCAAACACACATTCATAACGAGACAAAGGGAAACTCAAGCTATAAGCATACAGACAAACATCTCCCACATATGTACAACCAACAAAAGCAGCACGTAAGCACAAATGAGTACGAGTACAATGACCCCAGCCAACAATTCTGGTGGTGGTCGACAAACACTAGTGCACAAAAGCTAAACGGATTAAGCAGAGAAAACAGATGCGACACCCGGCGCAAAAACCTCTAGAAACTTCTCCCACACAACTGAACTCTCTGATTGACAATCTTCAGAGCACACACTTCCTGTGGAGTCTTCCATGACATTAACTGACGAACCCACACAACTGGATGATGGAAAATCATTAATCTGAACAAAACCCTGAGGAGTGATGCAAATACGGCTGGAGTCTAACAGATCCTGAACCTGACTTCTAAGCACCTTACACTCATTGGTTGAATGCCCCTGTGCCCCAACATGGTACTCACAGCGGGCGCTGGCGTCAAAACCTGGAGGATATGGTGGAATCACCGGCTTAGTCTCTTTCGGCACTATCAATCCACTTTTGACCAGATCTGGTAACAACTGACTGTACGACACCGGTAGCTGAGTAAACTGCCTTTCAGGTTTCCTTGGTCTTCGTGGAGCGTGCCGACGCGATCGACGATAGGATGATCGTTGACTTGAAGTGTCTGAAAACGGATCCTGAGATGCTAGAGATTCTGAGGTGGCGTCATCTCCTTCCCACTCTTCTTGAGAACTGACAACTGACTCAATCTTATTAACTGGGACGTAAGGAACACTTCGAAACTTTCCACTCCTGAGTCCTCTCTCAACAATCTCTCCCAGTCTCATTAGGCCCACAAAGTTTGTGCAACTGAACAATTTGTCAAAATAATGGCCTTCCAGAGTACCCAGGAAGATGTCAACCAGTTCTCTTTCCGGGAGCGGTGGTTGAACACTAGCGGCTAATTCTTTCCATCTTCGCAAATACCCTCTGAATGGTTCATTCTCCGCCCGAGACAATTCTTGCAGATCTACGAGACTAGGAGTCAAATCCAGGTTGTAATCGTACTGCTTCATGAAAGCTCTGGCTAAATCCACCCATGATCGAATCTGATTACTCTCCAACTGCACATACCATCTCAACGATGCCCCAGTCAGGCTATACTGAAAGCAATGGATCATCAATTTGTCATTTCGCACAAACGAAGTCATCCTTCGACAGAACATCATCAAATGCAGCTTCGGACAGCTATCTCCCGTGTACCTTTCGAATTCCGGTACTTTGAACTTGTAAGGCAACACCAGGTCAGGAACCAAACACATGTCTACAGCATCCAGGTTGACGGCATCTTTCGCTTCTAAGGCTTTTATACCTTCTTCCAACGCTCGGAATCTTCTATCGTTCTCAAGAGCTCTTGGATCTACTATCCCGGCCATTGGAATATCTCTCCGGTAATTCATCACAGGGAAAGCGACACTTTGATTGTTAACAGGAGGATGACGTTCATTTCGGGCAACAGACGGCTCATGCCGATCTCGGTTCTGGACAGTAGGCTGTACAACTTGGTCTGCAGTAAGATTGTTTGTCTGCGGGAAGCCTTCCATAGAATCATACTGATGGTTGGACGCCGTGGCAAACCCTGGCAAAGTGTTAGGAGACTGGAAATTGCCTTCATACATAGCTATCAATTACCTTGAACTGACTACACTGCTTGATTCTAGAATCTGCTCAAGTCTGCTCCAACCCCTTGGTCGTCTTCTGACAATCAACAGTTGCTCAATCCAAGCTCCGGGTAATCACCTTCAGGAAACAAAGGTTGGATCAGAACTCTGGCTGGCTGGAGAAATGCTATGCAATATGATGCGAAGATGCCTATGCAAATGCAATGCAATGCAACAAACACGGGATCACAGCCCCCACACAAACTAAATATTGCCGCATTGCTGACGGAGTACGCTTGCTCTGAAGAGAAGACCAAAATAATGGGTAGGTTGGAAGTCAAGTTTCCTGCACACACAAAAAAAAACCCCCCACTCACAGGTGTGGACCTATATCCGACAAGGTACGGCATCCTATGCGTTCATCAGCGTCACAGACTTTCAAAACTGATGATACGATTCCCAGAAGGAGTGGCATCATCAAGTCCTGAAGAGGCCTCACTTAGCTGAATCACAAATGATCGGTTCCCAGAGTCGACAATTCACCAAACCAGCAACCGTCTCAACCCAAAGGGTTGAAAGTGAAGCCAACCGGATGAACCTCGTCTGAGCGTGGATTTCATGAGACACTAGTGCCTGCAAAGCAAACACGCGCCCACTAATTTCCACTCTAAGTCTAGGGTGCACTCAAGCCCAGGTCCGGCTTCTCTCAATCATAAAACACCCGTAACACCCCAACAGCAACAGATAATATTGATAAATAAGCCCCAAATAGACAAGCAAACGAGCGCTAGGATTGACTCTCTCTTAGGGGACGTTGGATCCCCAAAATTGACTCGCTTTCGGGACGTTGGATCCCTAGGAAACTATCAATTCCCCAGCAGAGTCGCCAGACCTAATTGAGGTAGGGTTAGTCTGAAGCGCATTACGATAAGGTTGAGTAACCTGACTCCTTCTTGACTTGCTAGTCACATCCCTATTGTATTTTTCACTGACCACGTAAGCACTACGTTTGAACTCTGGTTCATTCGTCACTCATAATCATCATGCATGTAAATGAGTGACAGCTCAAATTTTTTTCAAAATCTGCATAACCATTGCATTAAGATTACCATTCGTAGACAGACAATTTTAATTGCAGGTTAATAGTTGGCATGAAAGAAATTCCAGGGAATAATCGAGCAGGACTGAGTAATTCAGCGGTCTGAATCAGAATGGTGTATGTTGTGAAGCCTTGCGGATCAGGGGCATTATCTTCCAGTAAGTTCAGTATCAGTCAGTCTGACCGAAGCTTCAGTTGAGCAAGGGCATTTTGTTTGAGAAGCAGTTGATCAGAAGTAAGTCTTCTCGAGAGCCAATCAGGGGCAGTTATTCAGAGCGTTGAGATTTGAAAGCAGATACTCCAAGTGGATAATCAGAGCGGGTTAAGTCGCTAGAACGCTCATTCAGGGGCAAGTCATCGCAGAGAGTGTTGAAATCAACTGGGTTGTTAAGAGTCTAATGGAGATTGAATTCTGTCGTCGTACAGATACCGGGGCAAGTATTCTCGAAGTCTTCTCGTAGCAAGCTGTTCAGAGCAGGTACTCCCAAGAGTTAGATTGGGACAAGGTGAATGCACCGGGGCAAGTGGTTCGAACCAGCCTGCTTATCCCCAGCCAGAGTTGAGTATCGGGGATCATGCCAGTACCCTTATCAAAACCTGAACCTTTCAAGTAAAAAAAAGTCGTGTTGTCATTGGATCATTATCCTGCAGTTTAAACCTGTTGCGTGTCAGTAACCAGTCGTTTCCAAGGTCCAGTTCTTGTCTGGCCTACTTTCCGTAAGCGTCAGTTCCCGTCTGGTGCAGTTTATTGTAAGCATCAGTTCCCGTCTGGTGCAGTTTATTGGTAACCAGTTCTCGTCTGGTCACCGTTTCTTCGAGTGTTGTATCAGTTCTCGTCTGGTACATGTCGTCACATAACCAGTTCTCGCCTGGTCATCGTGTGTTTTAACCTATGTGTTATACCAGTTCTCGCCTGGTGTACGTCAGCTTTCAGCCAGTTCTCGCCTGGTTGTCTTTTTCTCAGTCTGTTATCCAGTCAGCCCCGTCTGATGTTCAAAAACACAAAAATCAATGTTCGTTCAATTTTCCTATCAGTTCTCGCCTGGTAGTCTACCTTTGAATGCTAGTTCTCGTTTAGTATTTCTTATATCTTCCACTGTGTACATAGTCCATGTTTATTCTAAACCAGAAAAACAAAAAACCCTAAAGGTATCTGACACAGTATTTCCCAATGACCCGCATGTTGTCATGTTCCCCGATACGAAGCTCGACGGATGCCAGTGCTCCGAGTAATATTTGAATCCCTTGCGGATGTTGTTAAATCAGAATTGCCACTCTTCAGCAGATGAAAGTTGCTTATTATCCCCGGAAGGGTCGAGATCGTATTTTACCCCGTATCAGAGTAGGATCAGAAGGATCCTCAGCAGATTAAGATTGATATCCTTGATAGTAGGGGCATTTCCAGCAGTGTGCCGCGCGCAATCAATCCCCAGTTTGGGTCAATCCCCGCAGAATACAATCAGTTGCCAATGGTTTGAAGAAAGCATCCCCGAGCAGAGTTGTTTTCTTTCCCCAGTGAAGTTGTCAAGCAGGGTTGCCTTGTCACTTCTCCAGCAGAACAGTTATCCCCAGCGGATTTGATTTCTCGTTTCCAGCATTTATTTTGCTGAGACAATTCTGTGACTTCGGGTCATCCCCAGTAAAGTTGGCGTTACCTTCGGCATTTATTTTGCCAAGCGGTTTTCAGACCTGGTGTTCTCTGGCAGCTCGAGCCTGCATTAGCATTCGCATATATAGTCATTGCATCTATCAAGCATATAGTATATCCATGCTGTCTGGGCATCGCATTTTCAAACAGAACGCATAGCATTTACATGTCATATAGGGCATTGCATCATTCTCAAGCATACACATGTCGAAACATGGACCAGAATGGTTACCTATTGGATTTCGAATTTGTTCACCTGTAGAGTTATGTGGTTCAGCTTCTCGTCTTCCCCAGCAGAGTCGCCAGCTGTCGCTACTGCGAAAATTGGCGCCGACTGACAGAAGAGTCGCCACCGTGCGTTATTTATCCCTCAGAGCGGGAAAGGAAACGCTCGAAGTAAACCTCGCAAAAAACGGGGAAAAGGTATGGTCATCGCAACCAAAACCTGGGTTCGGGAGTCGGTTACGCAAGGGGAAGGTATTAGCACCCCTCACGTCCGTCGTACTCGACGGGATCCACGCTTGCTTGGGTTGTCTACTGGATGCAAAACAATCTATCTACGGCTGCTAAATCTAAACGGAAGGGAATTGACTCGATAGAGCGTCGCACTCTATGCCTACGTATTCTCAAGAGAGAAAGTCAGAGTCAACGTAGTTCGGAACTACGGGGAAATTGGCTCGCCAAGACCTCGCGTCTTGTGCCTACGTACTTCCACACTGCATGGAAGATCAGAGCTTTACGTAGTTCAGACTAACTACGGCTAAACAAAACATTCTCACACAGCAGTGAGAAAAATAACTGGTTACAAAGGTCGGGAACCTATGGGCAAAACTATGGCTTGGTCTCAGATGCACTCGGGCAAGAGAGAAAAAAAGGGTATCGATTAATCGTCAGCGGAAAAGTCTCGATCGCACAGCCGCGAGAGAACAAAAGTCAGTCGTTAGTGTGCTCACTAGGATATCGCATCCTATGCCTACATATCTTCGTCTGGTACGAAGAATCAGAGCAGCTGTAGTTCGGCTACTTCGGGACCACAGCTCAAATCTCGTTTTATTAATCTCTGAAAAATGGTTACAATGAGTGAATACTTGAAAATAAACCTCCTAGGAAATGCTATCCTATTCTATCCTAAAAAATTGAATGAAAAATAGCCCCCTAACAAATGGGCTTCTAAACTATCCTAAAAATCGTAAAATAATCCCTACGAAAGTATATCCTAAAAGAAAATGCACTTAAAAATATTAAATCGACACTTTAATATTTCTTCTTTTTTCTTCTTTTCTTTTCAACATATTTTTCCTTTTCTCAAAATATTTTTCCATATTTCTTTTCATCTCTTTTTCAATATAATTTTCTATTTTTCTCACATATTTTTCTCTTAATTCTTCTCTATTTTTCTATGTATTTTCTTCTTCTTTTTCTCACTTTATTTTCTCTTTTATTTCTTTTTCCATTTTTCAAATATATTTCTTTATTTTTCTCTATTTCTTTTCAAAATCTTTAAAAGAATAAAAATAAAGAAAATACAAGAAAAGGGGCTGGGGGTGTAACTGGTACAAGGGGATTACGCAAGAAAAAACAAATAAAAACAAAACAACAAACTAAAGGGCCCAGCCCAATGTGGCTGCAAAAACCAGAGGGAGGACACCAAAAAACGGGGGGGGGGGGGGGGGGGGGGGGGGTGTTGCTGGGAAATGCGTTGGGCCCAGCCCCACTGTGCCAAAAAAAAGGAGGGGACAACCAAAAAATTGATTGGGCTCCCTGGCCCACACGCTAGGGCCATTTCTCCTTCCTCTCTTCCCTCTCTGAACAACCCAAAGAAACCCTAATCTTCTTTCCTCTCCCTCCGCCGCCGTCAACCTTTCTGACTTCTTCATCTCTCAATCCTTCTCTCAGCCTCAAACCCAACCTTCGTCTCATTTCTCCTCTTCTTCTCCTGAACTCAAACATCTTGATTCAGTTCACACAACCTTCCTGATTCATCTTCATGCGTGCTTCTGGAACGTGTTCTGGTGAAGATCTTCTGGATCTTTCCTTGAAGAACGTTGAAGGTGTTCTTGGATCTGGAAGTTTCCTGACCGAAAACGATGAAGAACGATGCATAAAATCCTTGAAGTCGTAGATGATTATCTGGGAACGATGATGATCGTTGAAGGTTTCTTCTGGAGATCCATGTCTGGATGAAGCTTGTGACGGGTTTGAAGATCTTGGATGAAAGTAGCTGGTTGAGGTAGTTCCTGGAGGGTGATTCTTGAAATCTGGAGTTTGGATTCGCGATGGAGATTGTTTGAGTTCTGGAGGTAGGAGATGGATGTTGTTGAGATCTGGGTTGAGGATGGTGGAGGTCCCTGAGTTTTCTGGATTTTTTCTGGGCGAGATTAATGGTGGCTGGATGAACACCGGTGGATTTCTGGAAACGGTGGTCATGGAAGATGAAGTTTCATCGGAATCTGGAGATGATTGTTGAAGGTTGATCCGGAGAGATGAAGGTTGGAGGTTGGAATCTGGGTAGAACTGAGTTTCCGGTGAAGCTGCGGTGGCCGCCGGCCATGCAGGCCGGCCGGCGAGGTTTTCAGGCGGGGGTTATGGTGGTTGCCGCGTGGCTCGCATGCAAGGGGAGGCGTGGCGTAAGGCTTCCACGTGTGGGGGAAGGTGGCAGTGTGGCAGAGATAGTGGGGGAGGAGGATGCATGGGTGACGCGTGGCAGAGATAGTGGGGGAGGAGGATGCATGGGTGACGCGTGGCAGAGAGAGGGAAGAACGGAGTGGTGAGGTGGCGTCTGAAGGTGGAGAAATGTGGGACCTCCTCGAGCCAACACGTGGCTTGCTCTGCTTTATACACGTGAGAAACCTCTGGGACGTTCTAGAAACTTCTAGAACTTGCTGGAGAATACTTGGAAATTCTGAACTTCTTGGACAAAAAACTTGGACAATCTCTGGACAAAAAACGCCTGGGCCTGCAAAATTGGTGGATAAAGCCCAATACGAAAATGCAGACAAAACCCAAAAAAAAACTGAAAAAAAACAATACTAAACATCTAATCCTAATTAATTATTAAAACTCAAATTAATCTAACTAATTAAATCTGAACACTAATCTAATTAAACTCTAATTAAAACTCTAATAAACCCACTAATGAAATTCTAATAAAACCTAGAAAATCTATTTAAATTCTATAAATCCTAATTGAAAAAACTCTAATAAACCTCCAATAACTATACTAAATCCTAAAAAACTATATTATTTATTATAAACTCTAAAAATTATATTATCTATTGAACTCTATATTATTTTAAAAAAAATCTATATTATCCTATTTAAAAAGATAAAATCTATTTAAGTTCTAAAAAGAGAAAATGCTATTTAAAAATATCTAAAAAATCTATTTAAAAATCCTATTAAACCTAAAAATGATTTAAAAGCTATTGAAAATATTAAAAATCCTATTAATATTCTAGAAAATGCTAAAGAATGATTTAAACCTATTTAAACCCTAAAAAATCCTATAAAATCCAGAAAAATCACCATAATTCCCGAACGACACATAAAACGATTCTACCTATTTAAACTGATAAAAAACACCTGAAACGCGAGACGAGAGCTGTGATCCCTGATAAAATCAAAACAAATGAGAAATGCACTGTATGCAATATGCAGATGCGAATGCGATTATGCGTCGAAACATCGAGCCAAATGCGAGACCCGGTTGGTCAAATTTTGGGGTGCAACAATCACCATCATTCATAGATCACAATTCCACAAGATTTTGGTTGATTTGAAGAAGGATTCGTGTTGTTCAAGTTAATCATCCAAGAAGCAAGAAATTTGGAATTGTAAGATTCAAGGCATTGGAGCAAGATCTTTTGCATACAGAATTCAAGAACAAGCTCACTGATCAAGTTCAGACCATTGCAAGCATCAGATTCAAGGATCTCCATACCTGTTTTCCTCCTCAAACCAGGTTGGTATCTCCATTCGAATTGATTGAATTAGTTAGCATGTTAGGAAATTGTTAGCATAGAACGGTTAAGATAGGTTAGATGATGGATTGTGCAAAGTTTGGAGAAGTTCATGGAGGTTGTTAGTGGTGTACCAAAACTGTTAAAGCTTAGAACATCAAGGATATGGCACGATAATCTTGGATCCATAGCTCAGATTGGTCAGCATGAAATGTAGATTAGGCTAGGGTAAAGATTGGCAAGGATTGGAAGATTTGATCACAGGTGAAAATGGTGGAATCAGTGATTTGCACCTATCGGGTTCGTTTCTTGGTTGAGTTTTAGAGGATGCTATTGTTATGGCTGTGTAGAGGGGAAGGAATGGACCAATTTTGCTTTTCATAGCGTGTGATTTCATGGACGAACAAGGGAGAACAGAGAACTGGAAGGTGCATGCATGGTGATGAAGTTTCAGAAACCCTAGGGTTTCTAAGGTTGAAGACGACCTGTGGGCCACACGATCATGATTTTGACCTTGACTTGGTTCTGGATCCAATGGCTGTGGTTTGAAGTTCAATACGGAGGGAAATTCCAAGGTGCTATGCACCGTTTCATTAAAGTTCAATCTGATGGGCTTTAAATCCCTTGCTTTTCACACCCTCCCAAGCGCAGGCCCAATGAGTTTTGAACTGAAAATCTTACTATTCGCACCGTTTACAGTTTTTTTAATTTTTGTCATATTTTCTGAATGTGTTGGGCCCAGACGCGCTTGCTATGCGCGCCCCCCAGTCTGGGCCCATTTTGTTGTTTCAATTGATTTTCATTACTCCCTGCACCCCATTTCCAATTAACTCATTTAATTTCTTTCATTTTATTTTAATTCTTTGAAAATTCACAAAAAATTGGAAAATGCATGATTTTAATTGGTTCTTTTTGCATATTATTCATAATTTTGTCAAGAAAAATATCACATAAAAAATTTGGCATTTCATTTTATTTTAATATTTTTGGCATATTTTTCTTTTAAATAGGTGTAAATAATGTGTAACTTGATGCATGAATTTGTTGATTTTAGTTTGAATAGATGCTTTTATATTTTTGATCCATTATTTTTAGGTTGGTTAGCTTAGACCTTTATCTTGTATATAAAATTTAGTTCATATTTTTAGGATTTAATTTTAGGTGATTTGTTTAGGTGAGATTAGCATGATCAAAACTAGGGTTTAGGAGATAACATAGGAGAATTAAGTCATTTCCCTTAGGAGTTGTAGATTGAATCTTTGGGGTATGGGACTATAGGGATTATGGGTAGTTAATAGATCCCTTAGAAAATATTAGGATTCCCCTACTGCTATTAGTATACTGCTTATATCTGCTTGACTGTGTGGTGTGCCCTCTCTAGGGTTATTTCATTTGTCTGTGTGGGGTATTGGGATTGCTTTGGGGATTGGGAGAGATGAAGCCTGTGATGATGAAGACCATTGGAGATCCAAAGATTGAAGACCAACTTCCAGGGTTGATGAAGAGATTCCTTTGCTGGCAGCTGTTGAGGAGTATAGGGTTTAGGAGCTAGGCAGAGCTCTAGAGTAGTAAACTTGATTCTCAAACATGGAAGGTCTTGATTGCCTCCATTCCTCTCTGTGATGCAGAGTATCTCTAAGACACTCACCCCCTTCCTTTGGAAGGCTTGGTGATAGTGTCTAAGGGATAGAACTCTTGAGAGAAAATATCCTATGTGTTGATAGCAGTATGTTTGCCACCTTTGGTGGTCAACTAATTGCTTAACACCCAATTCACTCTTGTGATTGATTCCTCAGCTTGGAGATTGAGACTTGAAGAAAAGCCAATGCAGATTGAAGACTGATAATCAGAAACCTTGCTTGAAGGCTGTGGAGATGGAGATTGATGCTTGCTTGAAGCTGGTAGCTGTTTGGAGATGACTTGAAGTCAGGTGTTGATGCAGAGCTGCTGTGGCTGTTTATTTTTCTGCTGTTTTTGATTTTTGATGTATTGTGTGAATTTCCCTGACTGTATTGTTTGCTGTTTAACCTGCTGGGTTGAAAGTGAATTCTGTTCACTTTTGCCTATTGTTTTTAGGTTCGAGGTTGAGTGGGACTCCCTTGCCTCGCTTGTATTGTTGCATCCATGCATTTTACTGCTTTATTGTATATATCTGCTGTTTCTGTTTCCGTTTATCCCTTAGGATCTATGTTTCTCTCTGCGCAAGAGAGGAGCATGATAGACATTAGGAGTTAACCCATGCATGATAACATTAGGGTAGATTTTATTCCCTTTTCAACCCTAGGATTTGTAGAGTGTCATCTCTTCTTCCTCAAAACAAACAGAAAAACACAATAAAAATTTCAAACACAATAAAAGACACTTCTTTCGTAAAAGAATGTGAACTCATCAAGACGTCATTTTTGTCCGCTTGGACTGTTAATCAGAAAAACCCTTTTTTCAGAAGGAATAAAATCAATCAAGACAGACTTGTGTCGTACGTGGCCCGAACTACGTTTGCTCTGATCTTTCATGCTATATGAAAGTACGTAGGCATAGGATGCGATATCCTAGCGAGCAACCTTCCCCTCCTTTCCCGTAGGTAGGCGAACTACGTTGACTCTGATTTCTCGTTCCAGACGGGAATACGTAGGCATAAAGTGCGATACTTTGCCGAGTCATTTTCTTTCCTTTTAACCCTTAACCCTTAGTTTAGATAGAAATAACAATCCATACTCGAAAACAAGCGTGGATCCCGTCGAGTACGACGGACGTGAGGGGTGCTAATACCTTCCCCTCGTGTAACCGACTCCCGAATCCAGGATTTGGTTGCGATGACCATTCCTTTCCCGTCTTTGCGGTAGGTTTACTCTGAGCGTTTCCTTTCCCTCCGTTGGGATAAATAACACACGGTGGCGACTCTTCTGTTCAGCCGGCACCGATTTTCGAAGTAACGACAATACTCCTTGAGTAACTCAATCAACTTCTCTTTCACGTCAGACTTGCGCGGAGCTCCAACTTTCACTTCTTTACGGGTTTCCTCTGTACCCAGATTAATTACCTCCACAGGCTCTTTATGAGGCTGAATGGCTTTATCCTCGTTTTCGAGTAGTCAGGAAATCTCTTCTGGAATCTCCTATTCTTCTTCCTCAGCTTCAAACACAGGAAATTCGAAGTTCGGCGAAGGTAATGGGTCATTGTTTCCGAGATTTTGTTCGTGTAATAATTTGCGCATGTGATATGATTTTATTTAGTTTTATGAAGTGACCGTGTGTGTATACGCAAAATAATTATTGCTTATTATTATCATTTTCCAGAAAAAACAAAAAAAGATAAAAGAAATAGATATGAAACAAAATAATACTTTTATTAATGATAGCATAACTGAACAACATGCCTTGACAAGATCACCTTTGCCTTGGGCAGAGCAAAGAGAATTATTTTAAAAATAAACCCACAAAACACATTTCCGCCTTGGGCAGAGCAAAAAAATAAAAAAAATGATTACTTTGATATACGAATAATGGTAGGGACGTCAACTGCACTCCAATTCTCGGTTGTTACTCCTGGAGTCACAAAGTTAGGCAGGTCTTCATCAGAGTTTTCTTCGGTGATAGCATTGACTTCAAAACTATAATCTTGGCGCCTTGATTTGGGAGAATAAAAAGGCACATATGCGTCTTCGGTCTCTGAATCATAATCTGGATCTTCCATGTAAGCCTCATAGTCTCGATAAGGAATGGAAAGACTTGCAGAACCATCTGATATATAGCCCTCGAACTCATCTTCAGATACCACATTAATATGAGGAGGATGAATAATCCCTCCAGTGCGAAATACTTCTTCAATAGGTGGAACCACTTGACTTCTGGTGACCTATTTATTAGAGCTGGCAGCAAAACCAAGACCTTCCCTATTCTTGTTCTCAGGTAGAGATAACATCTTGCCCCAACCTTCTTGGCAACCACTGTTCACAACCCGTTGCGCGTCTTTGAAAGATGACATAGAAATTCTTCTGCGAAGATGGTATTATCATCAACAATTGAAAGTGCCTAAAATTGAGTTCCGCATAAGAAAAATAAGAAAGGTGACTTACCACCAAGGCTCGCTCTCAATAAGCTGTAACTGCTTTTCCTTCGAAGGTGTATTTCAGTTTCTGGTGCAGCATAGAGGCAACTACCCCAGCTTCATGTATCCACGGCCTTCTTAATAAGCAGCTATAGGTGGCGTAAATGTCCATGACCTGAAATGTAATCATAAAAACTTGCAATCCGATAGCCATCGGCATATCCACTTCACCAATCACTGTTTTCCTAGATCCGTCAAAATCTTTAACAATGACATGGCTCGGCCTCATCGGCGGTCCTTGATATGATAACTTTGATAGAGTAGTCCTGGGCATCACATTTAGTGAAGACCTAGTGTCAACAAGTATGCTAGACAATGCATCACTCCCATAATTTACTGAGATGTGTAATGCCATATTGTGTTTCCTTCCTTCTTCTGAGAAATCTTCTTCGCAGAACCCGAGATTATTGCTAGAAGTAATGTTACCCACAATACCGTCAAACTGTTCAATAATCACATCATGTTCAATGTAAGCTTGATCTAACACCTTTTGTAACGCTTCTCTATGAGCCTCAGAGCTCATCAACAATTGTAAAACATAAATCTTGGACGAAGTCTGTAACAACTGATCCACAACCTTGTACTCGCTCCTTTTGATCAACCTCAGAAATTCATTAGTTTGAGAAGAATCAGACCCACTAGGCTGCCCTGTGGTTGTATCCTTTGTGATAGGTTGCTCAAATGAAATCTCTTTATTATTTGGAAGCGTTGAAGGATAAACTCGACCGCTTCTGGTTACTCTGCTAACGTACGCAATATTAACAACTGAGGGTAAAACAGGTAAAGGTACCTCATTTCCGTTTTCCGTCATCGTGGCGTTATATTTGTATAAAACTGCCCTTGTGGAAGTATAAGGAATTGGTCAAGTAACATTAATTACCAAAGGAGTTACATAAGGTCTTCTACTTTCGTACGTAATTTCAATGCGCTTCACTTCCTTAAAGTGGGGTACTATAACATAGGCTTCTTCATTCCTTTCTACTGTAACCGGAACTTTGTCATATGTAATCATAATAACTCTTCTATTTAATAGGTCCTGGATATCCTCTCTCACAAGGTGGAAGCCTCGAGGGTTTACAGAACAAATAGAACAGTCAGTATAGTTATGTTGCTTATGATTGAAAAACACCATCTTCGCTAGACCACTATGCATCTTCACTGAAGATTCTCGAATGTTCTTCAAATTGAATACATCATTCTCTCCCAAACAGCCTTGGACCATGTTTATAGTGGATGAACCATGCTGAGGTAGAGGATTATCTTGTACATTAGGATTGGAATCTTTAAAGGATAAGATCCCACACTTAATCAGCCTCTGGACATCTGCTTTCAAATTGTAGCAATTCTCAATGTCATGCCCCGGAGCACCTTGGTGGTATGGGCAAAATTTATCAGCTCTGTACCAGTATGGGATATTTTTGGGTACCTCTGGCGGAGCTTTCGTCTGGATGTGTCCCTTATGTATCAAAACCAAGAATAATTCAGTGTACGTCATAGGAATAAGATCAAAGTCTAGTTTTCTATGCACACGACCTTGGTTGTTGAAACTGTGGTCGATTTTGCTGAGGAGATTGCTGGTTTTGTTGGCGTTGTGGTTATGGAGCTCGGAGAGCTTGAGGTTGTTGATATGGTTGGACAAACTGTGGTTGATATGCCGGAGTGTTGAGTACTAGTGTTACAGCAACAACTTGTTGAGGCTGTTAATACCTCCTTCTCGGTCGTCCTTGTTGTACGAAACTCGCATCTTGTTCTTTCTTCTTTATAAAATTACTTCCGTACTTTTTTGGATTGCTAGGGGTGCTTCCTTCCCTAGCTAACCTTCCTTCTCAAACTCCTTCTTCCAGACGCATACCCATATTTACTATCTCAGTGAAATCATCGGGTGCGCTGGCTACCATATCTCATAGAAAAATGAACTAAGTGTCTTCAAAAAGATCTTAGTCATTTCTTTCTCTTCCAATGGTGGTGTAACTTGAGCGGATAACTCGCGCCAGCGCTGAGCATATTCTTTGAAGTTTTATTTGTCTTTCTGAGTCATGGCCCTTAATTGATCTCGATCAGGCGCCATGTCAACATTATAATTATTTTGCTTTATAAAGGCTTCACATAGATCGTTGAATGTTTGAATTTTCGCACTGTCTAACCCCATGTACCACTTGAGTGCTGCACCGGTTAGACTGTCTTGAAAATAATGGATAAGTAGTTGATCATTGTCTACCTGTGCCGACATTTTCTGAGCATACATAACTAGATGGCTTTGTGGACATGTGTTTCCTTTGTATTTTTCAAAATCCAGAACCTTGAATTTCAGAGGGACTTTGATATTCGGAACCAAGCAGAGATCAGAAGCACTTTTGCCGAACAGTTCTTTTCCTCGGAGAGCTTTCAGTTCTTTTTGAATTTTTGAGAATTTATCCTAAAATTCATCCATCCTTTCGTCAAACCCTACAGTTTCACTTAGAGTTCCATGATACAACGACTCTTCTAAGACATACAGAGTGGTATTCATATTTGGCGGTGGCATAGTCATCACAGTGGTGGTAGTAGGAATGGAAGTTACAACAGGAACAATGGTTACAGCAGGAGCTTCAGAGACAGGCGGGTAGTAACCAGCTGGAGTGATGAAGGGAGGCATCCCCCATGGAAAGCCTGGTGGCATGCTGTACGGAGGTTCAGTAGTAGCGGACACCACTGGGATCGGTGCTGATACAATTTCAAAAATGACAGTTCTCTGAGTGTTTTCTTGAGTGTTGTGTGCTGATTGATTTGACAGTACTTCAACCAACCCATTAAGCCTTTCTAAACATTCCTTCAGAGTAGTGACTTCATCACAGAGCATTCAATTCTCTTATTCAAGTTGGTCCATTCTTTAATGCTGAGTGGCTCGAGTATTATATCGCTGATTCAACTTGTTTGTGAATATGAAGCAAGAGTAAGAACCTGGAATGCAAAGGATGTTATGCTGATGCATATGAAAATGCAAATGAAACATCAAGAAACTCAAAAGTACATTTTCCAATATTGTAACAACATGATTTTTTAGGATAACTGAAAAACTCATTTTATTACTCAATTTGAAGAAATATTACAAAGTGAAAGTACTCCTTCAAGAGTTTGATACATCAAAAGTACTGAAAATAAAACAAAGGAAACTTAGAAGTCTATTCCACTGATTAAGGTTCCTTCTTCCCGTAAAGCTCCTTCGTGAGTCGATTAATCCGTACCTGGATCTTTGCTTTTTTGATGATGTGCTTGTCCACATAATGTTTCCAAGCTACAGAGGTTAGAGGAAGATCAACACTGATAGTTGACCATGATCAGGTGTGATGGGAAAATAAGTCCTCTCGCATCTTCCTTTTCTTTGAGGGTTCTTCTTCCTTCTGTTGTTGTTGCAGCCCCTGAAGTTTCTCATTCTCTAGTTTGAGGATGTAGTATTTATTCCTCCAAGCATTCTTTAATTTTTCAGCTTCGTCCAAAGCATTTTTCTACTTTCCTTCTTCATTTGTAATAGTCAAAGCAAAATCCCGGAGAGTTAACACCATAGGTTCATGGAAGGGAAAAGGCATCTTCAACTCGAGAACCCTTTCTTGTACCCATTATAGATAAGTCTCTGAAACAGCACAATCAGGATACCTTAATGCAGTCATACCTTCTATTTTTGACTATTTTAGCATACATAAAGACATAAATAGCAAGCCAAAACATATTTTAAGCATTCAAAGGAGTGAAATACGTGCAAACATGATATATACGACAATGATGACACATAATTTGATACATTTCATTTTGTGAACATGAAAGTTTTGAGAGATTCTAGTTAAGGAAGGATATTACCTCAGCTCCAAATGTAACGAGATGCACTCACATATATCTTTTAACATCTTCATTTGTTAGATAACAAATGGGCAAAGCATATGTAGATACATATATATAGAATATACTAGAGATATTGCTAAGCACGGTCCGAAATATCAAGGACACCTAGTTCCCGTCGAATATGAAAGAAAGGCTCAGTAGCAAGAGGTTTTGTAAAGATATCAGCAAGTTGATTTTTAGTGTCAACATGCTCAAAAACCACGTCGCCTTTCTCTACATGATCCCTAAGGAAGTGATGTCGAATTTCGATATGTTTGGTACATGAGTGCAGCACAGGATTCTTGGTTAGATTGATGACACTCATGTTGTCACAGAAAATTGGAATACGCTCGAGTTTGAGGTTAAAGTCGAGCAATTGTTGCTTAAGCCATAGGACTTGAGCGCAACAATTGTCGGCCGCAACGTATTCCGCTTTGGCGGTTGACAAAGCTACAGAGACCTGATTTTTTCTATGCCAACTTCCCAAAGAGTTTGAAAATAAATGACACGTGCCACTTGTACTTTTCCTATCTAACTTACATCCTAAAAAATCAGAATCGGAGAAACCAACCAAGGAGCAATCGTTTCCCTAAGAATACCAGAGCCCATACTTCGGAGTACCTGAGAGGTATCTAAGTATGTGCTTTACTGCTTTTAGGTGGGATTCTTTAGGAGATGATTGATACCTAGCGCACATACAAACACTAACCATAATGTTTGGTCTAGAGGCAGTAAGATAGAGAAGAGATCCAATCATACCTCGATACTTTTTCACCTCTACATCCTTACCACTTTCGTCTCAGCTGAGATTAGCACATGTTGACATTGGTGTATCGATAGCTTTGGAGTTTGTCATGTCAAACCGCTTGAGAAGCTCAAAACAGTATTTCGACTGGCTCACAAAGGTACCCTCTTGTAGTTGCTTAATTTGAAATCCGAGGAAGCATGTGAGCTCTCCCATCATACTCATCTCGAATTCTCCATACATTAATGTAGAAAACTCCCTTACAAGATTCATGTTAGTTGACCCAAAAATGATATCATCATCATAAATTTGCACCAAAATTAAGTGTTTTTCTTGACGCTTAATGAAAAGGGTTATGTCGACCTTTCCTCTTGAGTACCCTTGATCAAGGAGAAACTTGCTTAGACGATCATACCAAGCCCTAGGGACTTGATTGAGTCTATACAAGGCATTTTAATTTGTATACGTGATTAGGATACTCATGGGATTCAAACCCCGGAGGTTAGGCAACATACATTTCTTCATTTATATAGCCATTAAGGAATGCACTTTTCACATCCATTTGGAATAGCTTAAAATTTTTCACACAAGCGAAGACAAGTAAAAGGCGTATAGCCTCGAGTCTGGCAACCGATGCATAAGTCTCCGCATAGTTGATGCCTTCCTCTTGGTTACACCCTTGTGCGATTAAACGCGCCTTATTACGTGTTATTACTCCGTTTTTGTCCAGTTTATTCCTAAACACCCATCGTGTGCCAGTTACTCGATGGCCTCGCGGAGGAGGGACAAGGTCCCAAACCTCATTTCTCTTAAACTGATTAAGTTCCTCTTGCATTGATAGGAACCAATGTTCATCGAGTAAAGCCTTTTGTGGGTTTTTAGGTTCTACCTGAGAAACGAAAGCGAAATGATAACAAAAATTACTTAGGTTTGATCGAGTCGTCACTCCCTTTGAGATATCACCAAGGATATTGTAGATGGGATGGTCTTTGGAAGACTTCCATGCTGGAGGAAGATCATCTTTGTCAGACGGATGAACTACCTCAGTCTCTTCATAGCGGTCATCTTTTTCCTCCTCAAATTTTCCTATGTTAGGTTGATCAATTCCCGGCTCAGCACTTTTGAGTATGTCTTCCGAAGATACACCTGCACCATGAACTAAACTACCTTTTCCAACACTTCTCGGACAAGATTCATCAAATGTTACGTGAACGGACTCTTCGACAGTAAGTAATCTCTTGTTGTATATTCTATAACTTTTACTTGACTGAGAGTATCCGAGGAAGATACCTTCATCTACCTTGGAGTCAAATTTACCTAAACTTTCTTTTCCATTGTTTAACACGAAACACTTACAACCGAAGACATGTAGGCAAGACACATTTGGCTTTCGCCCTTTTAAAAGTTCATACAGTGTTTTGTTTAGAATAGGGCGAATGAGCACCCTATTCAATACGTAACACGTCGTACTAATGGCGTCAACCCATAAATGCTTAGGTAACGCACTTTCGTTGATCATATTTCTCCCTAACTCTTCCAAAATTCTATTTTTGTGCTCCACAACCCCGTTTTGTTGAGGGTACGCAGAGCGGAGAAGTTATGATGAATTCCGTGTCTACCACAATATTCCTCAAACAGATAATTCTTGAACTAACCCCCATGATCACTTCTAATTGATATGATGTTTGTGTTTAACTTGTTTTGAGAAAGCTTAGCAAAATTTTCAAAGGCCAAGAAGATAGTCCAGTAAAATCTAGAAAAATCATCGACTATTACAAAACCATAATAGTTACCGCCTAGACTTTTAAATCTAGATGGCCCAAATAGATCCATATGGAGAAGTTCAAGAGGTCTCCTAATTGAAACAACATTTTTAGATTTAAATGAGTTACGCCTAGATTTTTAGAACTGGAATAAGTTGCATACATATTAAAATAATTTTCTATGATGCTATAACATATATAAAACCGACACAGTTCAAAAAATATTATAACTTATTGACTATGCAATGCAATAAAGTGATGAAATAAACCAATCTGGGTGTGGTCCAGCAATTAAACAACGCAGGAACTGATACTGTGCAGCAATGAAATCACCCCAATGAAACAATATAAGTGTAGATATTAACTTGTACTCCAAAACATAATCATTTTTGCTGGTAGGATTTGTTATAATATGTATGCAACTTATGAAAGACGATAGAGATAAAAGGTGTAAATGTAGTACCTGTTAAAGATTGAAACAAATCTTGGAATAAGAGTTTCTGAGCTGAAATATCATATTTTTGTTCATCATATATTAGTAGATTACCAAGAAAATCAAGGACGTAATCATTTGGATACGGCATAGATTTAAACTCTTTCAAGCTCCTCCTATTATTTTGAAGTTGCTTTTCGATTTCCATCAAAGTAAGTTGTTGGATATCTTGATCATACAAAGTTAATTCTACTAGTTGTCGTATATAAGTTAGTCAATATATATATATATATATATATATATATATATATATATATATATATATATATATATATATATATATATATATATATATATATATATATATATATATATATATATATATATATATATATATATATATATATATATATATATATATATATATATATATATATATATATATATATATAAGAACAATATAAGATAAAAAAATGTAAGATAATTTAGATTATTTGACAATCTCATTTGTTCGTAAAGAATTTTATCAGATAAGTATAGCCAAGTGCTACACCAGACATGATCCGGTCGATTTATTGAAGCTGAAATCAACATTGTAACAAAAAGTTTCCGAAGAAATATACCAGAACCCCAAGCATAAGTCTCTTTGATTGTTGCTATAAACTCATTGTCATCTTAAAGAAACCCCATTGCAAAATAGGCTTCTCGAAAACTTTAATGTTTAAACCCATCAACTGTTTTGAGATCATCATAACTTGTTGGACCTTTCTTCACAGTCAATAATATCCTCATATAATACAATTCTCCGGTTGTAGGAGGTACCCAAATTAACCGGCCAATTGTGTATCCTCTTTTTCTAGGTTTCCAACATCTTTGTTTTTTGACATAAACAAATTTTGAGACAAATTGTCCATATGTCAAAAGTCTTGCTTCCTCGTACTGTGTGTTAGTCAAAAACCAAGAAGTGAACATAGACTCTGTGACACTCGCTTTAAGAAGGACATTTCCAATCTGTTCAAAGTCTTTGTAGTACACAGACTTCTCACCTTCCAAGTGAAAAAACAATCTCTCTACTGCCGGTTTTCTTCTATGAATAGAATAAGAAAAAATTCTCCAATAAGCTTCGCTTGGAGATACATACTTACAATCAAGGTATTGTTTGATTTCGTCAATATTTTCATTTGTTGAACCATTACTTGGAACAATAACAGCTGATATTCAGTCGGATCCTTTGTTGATGTATTTGAACAGATATTTAATCGAAGTACTCTGGTTACACCACTCTATATTGATGTGTGCTTCATATTTCATAAGCAAACTTGGACTGTGGGGCACGACATGACCACTATGAAGTTTGATTCCATTATTCTCAATTGTGTAGCCATTATCTCGCCTTCTATAAACTGGATAGCCTCCTTGATTAACAATGGTGACATCTTGAAATTTGTTAGGAAAGTACTTGGAACACTTCCTATCCTTCATACATGGACATTTTGGGTTTGCCATTCCACAAGGTCCGTGAACTATATAGTTCTTGACAAGATTATACAACTTCGGTTGTTTCAAAGGATTTGGTACCTTAGCAGATATTATCTTGTCAATAAGGATGTGGGCATGTGACAACCCTCTTTTATGAAATTCAATAGTTTGCATATCTATAATTGTAAATAAGAGCTTATTAGAACTAAATTGTATGTATGTGTAATTGTACATATATGATGCGATTAATAAAACATTCCTTAGCTGGTGAAAACGATAAATGAATATTAAATAAGATTAACTTACATGCAAGTACTTTCCCCATGACACCTTTCTTAGCACGTCCGTTAAGAGGTTATCAAACTTCATTTAAAAAACTCTAGCAATGATATCAAGTTTATCTTGTGGCTCGAACTTTAAGAGGATTAAGAGCTATTTGAATTTTGGGCCAATTTGGATTACATGTGAATGTAATAAACAGGTCTGGGAAGCCAACCTTACTACAAATTGCCATACTATCATAGTACAATTGATCCATGACTCTGTGACTTTCCACATAAGAAGATGGTAATATGATTCTCTTTCATGTGCTTGAACTTAGGTTTTGACTTTGGTCTTCCTCTTCATTAAGACTCCGATATTTAGAAACACTAAGTTTGAATTGGTTGTTTCGGAGCCATTTTAATCTCTCTCCCTCAAGCATGGTGTACCCATCAACCGAAAATTGTTGAAAAAATCTCCTAGCCAATAAAAGAGTCTTACCCTCGTAAGTTCTAGTTTGAATATGCAATGCTAACCACTCTCGAATAGTTAGTCTACTTCTTGAGTTATCATCGAAAATGTCAAGATCTCGGTGGGCTACATTTGGTCTATAACCATCTTCTCCGTAAGGAAAAATCAAAGGATATTGGTAGGCCAAATAGCTTGCATGGAACTCATTAATACGTTTGAGTTTCCCCCTTGTCTCTGCATGATAATGTCTCTTTCATCAGCTGTGTCAACATCACCTACAATTAAAGCAGCCACTTCTGAAATAGTCAGTTGAGTGTAGATTCTTCCATCTATAGATATGTTTGAAATTAGTCTAAGTTTCAAGTTATGGACATTGCTTTCATTTAGTCTCTGTCTAGCCATTAGGACGCATGTGTGTTATGCTTGTACAACATTTCAGGTAGTTTCTTGACAATATGGGGATCAATGTTGTTTTTGTTCCTAAAAGGATAATAACTTGTGAGGCATAGGAACATTTTTTATATTGTAAATAAGATTGAAAAGGATGATAGAAAAATACCGCAGGCCTTCCGTTCTGTTTGATACTTCGTTTTCCGTGTCATATTTACTGTGCAAATTTCGGTTGTTGTCCTTCTAGTGGAAATAAACTTCTAATGAGGTGACAACATTGTCCTTAAATTCGGATGGTTGGTGGACCGCGATTGAACTGACCTGATCAGAAGGGGATCATGGCTGGCCACACGCTGCTGGACTGCTGCCTGTACACCGGTGGTGAGGAGAAAAAATGGGGGTGTACCTGCAAGACACTCCGATGCTGAAGTAAGAAATCGGGCAGAGTGGGAGCAAAGTACAGAAAAGGGGTAATAAGTGTGTTACCTGACCCTCTTGAGGAAGAGGGTATTTATAGAGAGACCCCAGCGCTGGGCCAACGGTCATTTGAGGTGGGCTGGATGACCAGGCCCAACCCTAATGACTGCTAGGGCTTACGTGGCGTAGTGAAGACCAGAACGGGGTCTTCGCCCTAGTCCAACTGTCCTGTGATCCCCGAAAAGTGGGTTTGACCTGCTCTCTCGGAGAAGGGAAGTTGGGAGATGACGTGTCCCCGCGGAGGGGAGCACGTGGATAACGCGTGACGGACACGTAGTCCTGCCCGATAGGGGAGCGAGTCCTGCCCGACAGGGGAGCGAGTTCTGCCCGCGGAGGGGAGCACGCGAGGACGTTGGAGAACCAGGGGTTCGTGCCCCATGGCATGGGGAGTGTCGTCTGCGGAGGGCCCTCCGTTCGGCCAACAGGGGGCGCCGAGGACGCTTCGAGGCGTGCTGCTCCGCTTGGCGGAGGGTGTGTCCCGCCCGTCCTAATGGGGAGTGTGCCCGATCAAGCTATTACCCTCATTGGGCCGTGTGCGTTATTGGGCTGGACCGCGAGGCTGGGTCCAGGCCAGAACAGCGAGCATTGCTGAACTTGTTATCCAGCTTTGCACTGGGTGAAGTGAAAGCAAACATCATGTTGTATGTTTATAATTGTGCTTGAAAACTTTTACTTTCTGCTGAATCATGATCAAATAGCAAATGAGATGAATACTTTGGTGGTGGCTTTAAGAAAGGTATTTGAACTTTCCCATTACCACAACAGATTTGGTATTTGGGATTTGCGGAATGTACATGTTTGTCCATTCTCTCTTGGTACCACATCAAAGCGATACAATGTCTACACTATACAATGTCTACACTGAATCATTGCATCATCCAAATCCGAGTAATCTGAAAATATAAAATGGAAATTATTATATTGAGTGCATGGTTATTGACAATATAGTCTAAATCTAGGTAAACAGTATGAATGAGTTATACCTTGATCGGTAGAATTTTGTTGGGTAGCAGTTGAAAATGGTGGACAATTATCATCATTGTCCAAGCTTGAATCATCATCATACTATAAAACATAAGTGAACAAATCTGTGTACAACACTATTATACTATAAAGCCTCATAGGAATAAAAGGCTAACAAACAGGTTCCTCATTTCAACATTTTTTGTTATGTGTTGAAAGGAGTTGACAGTGTTACATAATATAAAACCACAATTAATAGTAGAAAGTGTTGCTTACACAGGAACGGGTCGTAATCAGAGTCATCTTCTGCGTCACTCTCGAAATCCAAGTTCAGCATAAAAACAGGGGTTGTTGTAGGTGTTGTGGATGAGTTATTGGTTGAGTCATAACATGTTATAGGTGATTGAATATCTGCACAGCTGTATGCATATATTACAATAAACCAGATAGAGAACTAAAGTAATAATAAGTTGTATTTTTCAGCAGCTAAATGAAATCATTTTCCGTATTTCAATTAAGGTTGAAATGGATTTAGTAAAAATCAGAAATGAAAATGTTTTTTTTTTTATTTTTCTTGACCAATCACATTGTTTAGTAGACATAAGAAATTACTTATGATGTGATATATATATAGTGTTCCAAATGTTATTTAAAATGAAATGCATGATATTACATACAAGAGTGGTAATATACAATATGCCAACATGTGGAATGGAAAATTACATTCTATATGCAATCTGTAAATGTATACATTATGTCATACTGAAGTGAAATGAAAAATTTTAAATTGTTCTTGAGGTGAAACCAAGTATAAGAATTTAAAAACAATGTTAATTATTATCAAATCCCAGAGATCACAACTGAGAGACTGGAAACTTAATGCTACAAAGAATTTCGAACACACAAAGTAAAAGTGTAGTGTTGAACTTGTAATATTGAGTTTGATTAATATTGTCATCCATTTTTTTTCAATTTATGAAAAGAACCTGAAAAATGAAGACAATAACGTGATTAGAAAATGCTAACATTATTAGAAATTAAGGACAAGAAAGAATAACATATTGTTTAATTCATAGACTGCAATGATATGAAAACTAAAAACTTACAATTGAAAGTTTTTTTGTAAGTTGTTGGTTTGACTTGTGTGTGCGTTAAAAATAGGTGATAAGTCAAAGGTAGAGCATTACAAATGTTTTTTAGCAGACAAAAAGTGCATAATTGATTAGCCTTAAACAAAATTCTTTTTTAATGTAATAGGCTGCAATTTAAAATGAACTAAACAACCAAAGACCAAGTTGAGATGAAACAACAAATAAGTAAATCGATTACTGCAGAGTGACATGACAGAATCTTGTCATTTTGTCGCTTGCGCAAAAATAAGGTGCCGGCACAACAGAAGAGTCGCCACCTTTCGTTATTTATCCCTCAGAGCGGGAAAGGAAACGATCGGAAAAACCTGACGAAAAAGGGTAAGACAAGGTCGTCGCAACCATTGTCTGGATTCGGGAGTCGGTTACGCAAGGGGAAGGTATTAGCACCCCTCACGTCCGTCGTACTCGACGGGATCCACGCTTGTTGTGTTTACTGGACGGGTTGGTGTATCTATCTACCTATCAAGGCTGGCTTAAATAGAAAAGAAAACGACTCGGAAAAGCGTCGCACTTTATGCCTACGTATTCTCATTAGAGAACGAGAAATCAGAGTCAACGTAGTTCGGCCTACGACGGGTTATGGGGGAAGGTAGCTCGCCAATACATCAGTATTGTGCCTACGTACTCTCAACAGGTATGAGAGATCAGAGCTCACGTAGTTCGGGACACTACGGTTTATTTCCTGTCTTTTACGAAAGAAGTGTTTTTTATTGTATTTGCGACTTCAATCGCACTAGAGACTATGACCCGAGAGTGAATGCGTCGCATGTCACCCAAAGGGTACCATACTAAACATCCAGACTGTGGAAAAGAAACTCTCCCACAATCCTTTCTCAGATAGCTTAAGACTCGTAACGTACGAAAGAAATCATTCATGATTACTGTATGTTAAACTGTTTTGAGATGAGAAGAGAACAGGCCCGACTAGGAGGGAGACTATCAAGTCCTACTGTTGTCATGCCAAGGATTCATCCTATGGTTGAGATTTGAACAGGGAACTCCTAGAAGTTGTCATGCATAGGTTTCAACCTAAAGTTCTATCATCAATTCCTTATCAAAGGAAATGAGAGTCCTAAGGGATCATGTCAATGATACACCAAAACAGACAAAGCATCAGCTTAGCAGTAAAATGCATGCAATGCAAGTGAGGGAGGAAATGTGTGTGGGGCTTCAGCCTCCACAAGCTCATCTCAACCTCAAGCCAGAATGGAGAACAATAATCATACTGAAATATAAAACATCGTGCTATCAAGCAAAATACAGTAAACTGCAATCATACAGAAAAAATGAAATGAAATACCATCAGGCAAACAAACCACATGGGCAAGGGAGCTGGGCTCTACCGAATACCCGCAAGCAAAGCCACACAGTAACAATACAAGCAGAGGGAGCAACTCAACCTCTAGTGCAATCATGCTCCTAGATTCTACTTATTCTAGATATGAACTTATTCTAATGCATCAAGCAAGTCAAACAAAACATGTCAATACAGCAAAGGAAAAAGATAAGAGACCAGATCAACTCCTCTCTCACTCCAAGCTTCAGCCCTTCGAACAGCAACTCAGTCTTCAGACTTCCATAACTCTTGACAAATATCAATTTGCTTCTCCAGGTTTCAACCCTTCAACATAAGTTTCAACTTATCTTCCCTTCAAGCTTCAGCTCCTCGATCAGCTCCACCTTCAGGCTT
This sequence comes from Lathyrus sativus, assembly GCA_963859935.3. NCBI lineage: Eukaryota > Viridiplantae > Streptophyta > Magnoliopsida > Fabales > Fabaceae > Lathyrus > Lathyrus sativus. The sequence goes on along the minus strand of OZ012736.1, from coordinate 418,750,719 downwards.
CACTAAATCTTCATTGATCTTCAAGTATCAACTTGCTTTGTTCTTCAAGCTTCAGCTGGAATGGTAATACTCAAGGATTCATCCTCTTCTACACTCCTCTTCAATGAAGTCTTCATCTTCAAATTCAAGCTCAGCATCTCTCAAGATAATCAAACCAGAGGAAATCACTTAATGGATAAGCTGAGGATATTGAACTGCTTATTGACCACCAAAGGTGACCTATAAGGGTTCAACATCAAAGGAATGGTTCCCTCAAAAGTTCTACTTCCTAGGTACTATCACTTATTCCTCCAAAGGAGAGAGGTGTATACCATGGAAGGACTTTGAATCATGGGGAGGAATGGAGGTGAAAGATACCATCCATGTTTAAGAAAGAAGTTAACTAAGTCTAAACTCTTCCTAATCCCTAACCCTAAAACAATCAACAAAACAAATAAGATCAAGCTCTCAAGCTCCTCAATGCTCCTACTATGCTCCTCAATGCTACTCCAAGCAATACCAAGCTCTCCAAGCCCATAAAGCAAAGCAAACAAAAATACAAGCCCACAAGGGCAACACAAACAGTCATCAACTACAAAAATCATCCAAAAATACTATACTACTATATTAAAACCTAATATAATTTCTAAGGGATCCTATATACCTACCCTTAATACCCTTATATGCCCCAATGTCTAACTTGATCTAGAAACCCAAAATTCTAGTGTTATTATGGACCTATGTTAAGGATTACCCTAATTCTACACAACCTAATGTCATCTAATCAAAACTACTCTAAAATTCATCACAAAATTATGGAATAAATCCAGGGGGGAGCTAAAGTCCTAATCTAACTATCCTAAAAAGAATGGCCTAAAAATACTAAGGGAACTAGCTAAACCAAATTCTACAAATTCATGTATCAACATAAAAGAAATAAAAAGCTATTAAAATAGAAAATACACAAAAAATAATAAAAATGCATGAAATGCAAATATTTTTATTTGATAATTTTCTAGACATGAATATGAAATGGGAGAAAAAATCTCCATGCAAAAATCATTAATTTCCTATTTATTATGATTTTTCAAAGTTTAACATAAAATGGAGAAAAAAGAAATTAAAATATGAAGAGATGTGGTGCAGATAGCAAGCATATCTAGTTCAGATTTCATATGGGCTAGAAATGGGGGTGTGGGTAGTCATGCGTACTGGGCCCAATTCAATCAGAAAAACAATTAATAAAATGAATGGAAAATAAAAATGAAACGGTGCAGGAAGTAATGATTTCCAGTTCAAAACCAAGTGGGCCACGAAGGTGGGGTGTGGGAAGCAATCCAGCCCAAAGTCCTTTTAATGAAACGATGCGTTTCATGCTAGTTTCAGACTCCCTCTTCAGATTGGAATTGAATCTCAACCGTGAGATCTTGGTCTCAGTCAATGGTCAGCTCACAATCCAATGGCTATGCTCTTGTCTTCAACCTCCAGCTAGGGTTCTTGGAGAATCTATGAAAATGCAGAGCACTAAACTCCATCTTCCTCAAACACGAACTCCATCAATTCTTCATGGAAAATAAAAATTCAAAATCCTATCTTGCCCAGAATCTCACCCTGAATCCATCCATGATCTTAAAATCAATTGAATCATCCTAAATCAGTGAACCCGATCCAAGATCAAAGATGTGCTCAATCATCAACTTCAACTATTCTTGAATTTTCTTGCATCAGGATACTCATCAACTCACACTGATTGAAATTAGCTATCTAATTCATGTTATGCCTCATTATACCATGAGTTCTTGATCATCAAAGAAATGGTGTCCGATATTCAATCTTCACCAATTGCTCTCTAACTCTCGAAAATCCATCACCTATGTGTCTCTAACCTTTCTACACTAACCATTCTACCTAGCAGTGCATAAATTATGGTGTAATGAAGAATTTGCAAACCTGGTATTTCTTGATCAACAGATGGTGAAAACCTCCACTTCAAGCCTTGAAACTCTTCAGAAATCTTCCTTGTATGAGGATCTTGCTACTGTTTGCAAAATATTTGAGGGAGAGTGCCTGAATCTCAGAATCCGATTCTGACTTGCTACCTTGAAAATTCAATTGCCAATTCCTCAATTCACCATGGATTTGCTCTCAAATTCATTTTCAACTTGCAATGGAAGCAATTGAAATGACCAACTCTCTCTTCTCTCAAATCTTACATCAACCTTGCATCTGAGCAAGTTATACATGTCATATAGAGTGGTTTAGAATCATCTAGAACCATCTAGAGCCTTCCCATGAGAAAATGGAAATCTCATGTCATGACATTATGGATTCACTTCTCCTCATGTGCTATCTCATGCCATAGCCCTTGTAACCACCAATTATGACTTGAAATTCTCCCCATATGAGATTTATAATGTGTTGAGATGCATAACTAACTTGTACATTGGGTTTCTTTGAGTTTTGCTTTGGTGCCTTAAGATGCAAGCAAGCCATTTCCAAAGCATCCCCATGATCTAGGCCTCAAATCAAAATTGTGGCTGAACCATTGTTTTTAGAATGTATTTTAGAGTCAAAATGACGTATTATATGACATGGTTTGGATGTGTAACTTGGGATTTCCAATTTTCAATTTCAACTTATTTAACTTATGCCTCCATTTTAGGCCATTTTTACCACTTTTTGATACAAGCCTTTTCAACATCTCATGACCTCCCTACTAGCCTTAAAACATCATTCTAAGAAAGTTTTATGTTGAAGATTTTTCCATTTGAAGCTTGGAAATAGGAGATATGGCCTTTGCTTGAAATGACCTATAACCTCCAAATGACCAAAATGCCCTTGACTTGTCAAAGCCATAAGTTGAGTTCTACAAATCCTATCAGGGACTTCTAGTACTCTATAGAAAGCTAAGAAGATTATCTACAACATTCATGTTTACCAAGAGTTCATAGGAATCATCCTTCTTAGGCAAAAGTTGGATGCAAGTTGGGTGACTTTCAAGGACCCAGATTCACATACCTCAGATGACATGTAATTTGTCAAAGCCATAACTTGAGCTCTACAAATCCTATCAAGGACTTCTAGCACTAAAATTAAAGCTAAGAACAATCTCTACAACATTCATGTTGTGGGGGAGATGATATGACAATCACATCTTGAGCTACACTGCCCTGAAGATAGGGATTAAACCAGGGGATTTTACACTGTCAAGCCTTAGAAACCCTAGCTTAAAACTTCTCAAACTCCTCAATCATGATGAGTTGGTCTAGGAATCATCCTTATAGCATCTCAATGCATCAATCCATGATCACATGGCTCTTGGATTAGGTCTCAACCCTCTCCAAATCATCAGTTGACCTAGGGTTGACCCAGTCAAACCCTAATTCCACCACTCATGGCTGAATCTTCTGAATTCTTGTACAATGACCTCTCTAGGCTTCATGATGGCTTTCAAGACATATCAAAAGCTTTCTTAAAGCTTTATGTTCATCCTCCTAGTCTCAGAGTCATCTGAGGGTATCCCACAACTCTCAAGTTATGAGACACACAACCTTGGTTTCAACCAATCTCTCTGAGGATCTCTTAAGTTTTCTGACAAGGATATCAACCCTTGAACACTTGAATAAATTTCTTGGCTAGCCTCAAAGTCTCATATAACGCTTGCTGGGTAATCATACCTCTTGATCTACTGCACACATATCAATGGGAAGCAGATGATCATGCTAGGTAAATAAATCTTGGTCAAATTTTGGGGTGCAACACATTTCTCTATACCAAGATATTGTATACTTAAATTCAACATTTTTCATGAATTCAAGTACTATATTTGTACAACTTTACACAAATATGTGGATGAAAAGTTAAATGGTTAGAGAAACTGCATTATAAGCCAATATTATACTAGATTATCTGCCAACACTTTCACATACATGGTATTCAATGCATAGGAAACCTCAAAAGTGAGATTCAACAGTGTTATGAATTATGCACTAAATAAGAGGGAGATTGACAGTGTATTGATGGAATAATTCGAGTATAAGGATAACAATAGAATGTAAATACGACAAACTGCAAGTTGGATAAAAGAAGAGTAAATCCTGGAGAATTCAGAGAGAGAGAGAGAGAGAGAGAGAGAGAGAGAGAGAGAGAGAGAGAGAGAGAGAGAGAGAGAGAGAGAGAGAGAATTCACACATTCCCCACTTGGCTCCTAGTGAATTGCTGCTATATATTGTATTTCTTATTGGGTTTTCTCTCTCTGATGCTCCTTCTCAATCCTATATTTTGTGGATCCTCAGCCACGTGTTTCCGATTCTGTTTGCACAGTCCATCATTATCACTCATCATTACCTCATCATTGCTCATCATTGGTGTGTTGTTCCCCACATTCCTTACACGACTTCCCTCATTGACATCAACCTTGTCCTCAAGGTTGAAATTAGGAAAAGTATCAGACATGTCATTGTGATCTTCCCATGTTGCCAAGGATGCATCCAAGTTTTTCCATTTGACTAGTACTTGAGGCACAGTGATAGGACCCTTAAAGATAGTGCGCTTCTTCAGAACCTGTTCTGGCACCATTATCGGACCCAATTCTGAAGTTGTACTTGGCAATGGAGAATAAGAGACAGTATCATCAGCCAGAAATTTCTTGAGCTGTGAAATGTGAAAAACGGGATGGATGCGTGCAGTGGGAGGTAAGGCTAGCTTGTAAGCCACCGAACCAACCTTGACAATTACCTTGAAGGGACCAAAATACTTAAGGCTCAGTTTCTGATTCTGTTTGGCGCTGACAGTGACTTGTCGATATGGTTGCAACTTAACCAAAGCGAGGTCGCCAATCTCCAATTTAACATGCTTTCTCTTCTTGTCAACCTGATTCTTCATTAATTGTTGAGCCTTATGCAGATTTTGTTGTAACTGAATCAGAATATTTTCTCTTGTTAGAAGCTGAGCATTGACATCATCATCCACACCTTCAGTATTGACAATGGATCTAGTAAGGGGTGGAGGGTTTCGGCCATATAAAGCCTTAAAAGGTGTCATGGCAGCACTTGTTTGGAACACATTGTTTTAGGAATGTCAGACATCGAAGGTACATCTCAAGGCATTTGTTCAAAGCTTCGGTTTGGCCATCACTCTGAGGGTGATAAGCTGAACTCATGGCAAGTGTGGTTCCCTGAAATATAAATAAGTATTGCCAAAATTTGCTTGTAAAAACCTTATCCCTGTCTGATACTATGGACTTTGGCATGCCGTGGAGTTTTACGATATTCTTGATAAAAATTTCAGCCACCCTCTTATTATCATAGTTAGTTTTTAAAGGAAAGAAATGGCCAAATTTGGTAAGCCTGTCTACAACCACAAAAATGACAGTAAAACCACCAGAGTTTGGCAATCTTGTTATAAAATCCATGGCAATATCCTCCCAAACCTGAGTTGGAATAGGTAATGGATTAAGCAACCCGACTGGCAAGGAAGTAGAGTGTTTGGCCTATTCACATATGGCACATAGCTTCACATATTTTTGTGATGTCATGTTTCATTTGTGGCCAATAAAATTGACTGCAAATGCGAGCGATAGTTCTCGTAATTCCCTCATGGCCTCCCACAAAGGAATTATTGTATTCCCTACAAAACCTGTGGAATTAAATGTAGAAGCATGCTTCAATCTCAAGTTTTGATGATGTCAACACTACTCAAGGTCATCTCTTGATTGCAAAAAGACAAGCCTTTCAAAGTTATCAAGATCAAGTCAAGCTATCTTTCAAGTCAAGCTACATATGGAACTATGATTCTTCAAGACTTGGACGTATTGCGGGTATTTCAAGTTCTACCCTTATAATTGATATACAAGTGTTCAAAAACATCAAGCATTTTAGCATAATACATGAGCATGTTTTTTGAAACTTTAAAATAGGTATAGCATTTATTTTTAAAAGCATTTTTCTGAAAAAATAGCAGTGTTAACCGATTAACCATATAGGTTAACCGATTAACACTGAACGTACAGTGAAAATGGCTTTGTTTCAAGTTCAAAAATTGTTTGAAAATTACACCATTTCATATTTTGAAATCTACTCAAATATACCTTTTTTGAAAGGGTATTTTACTCATAAATTCTGAGTTTTTCAATTTTGAAAAACACACTAAAAACTTCCAATCTCCAAACACTTTCTACATTCATTTTCAAATTTTCTTAAAATCAAATTCACCATTTTCAAAATCTTTTATTAAGTGTTCATATGTGCATAAAATTTCATATTCATCTTTGAACACTTGTGTTGAAAATTATAAGAGTGAATTTTGATCATTTGGAGAAGATGAACTGTGAATGACATTATTATTCTCAAAACAAAGAATCTTTACAAGTATTTGTATTCTGACTTGTGATCTAGGATTGTTGGACACAAGGGTGAATGTTTACAAGAGGATTGTTCTTGTACACTTGTTAGTTTTATTGTTTGATAGTAGGCCTCACCGGTTGATGGTGTGATAGGTTGTACTTTATTAAACAATAGTGAAAACTCTCTTTCGTGTTGAAAGGGGAGTGGAGTACTCTCGGATTGTGAGGGGAACCACTATAAATCCTGGTGTCCATTGTTCTTTTATTTTCTACTGCTTTCATAACCAAGAACACAAACCAGTAAAATTTCAAGAAACCATAAAAACCGAAAAAAATTTCTAAAAGTCCTAATTCACCCCCCCTCTTAGGCATACTCTGTACTTACAATTGGCATCAGAGCAGGTTAAGGTAACCTGTTCCTATCGATCCTAATGGCTTTCGCTAGTACTAACCCGGTTTTCAAAGATGGTGGAAGTAGTAACAAGCCACCACTCTTTTCTGGAGAATACTTCAATTTTTGGAAAATCCGTATGAAGGCACATCTTGAGGCTCAAGGAGATGGTATATGGGAAACCGTTGAAACTGGTCCACATGTTCCTACAAGTGTGGTAAATGGTGTTGGAACCCCAAAGATTAAATCCTCATATGATGAAGATGACAAGAAGAGAATCTTGAATGAGAAGAAAGCAATCAACATACTTCAAAGCGCTCTCAGTATGGACAAATTCTTTCGCATATCACAGTGTCAATCGGCAAAACAGATTTGGGATACCTTGGTAGAAACGCATGAAGGAACAGCAGAAGTAAAAAGATCAAGACTTAACACGTTAAGTCAAGAATATGAGATGTTCCGTATGCAGCCCGGTGAATCTATTGTTGCCTTGCAAAAAAGGTTTGTTCGTCTAACAAATCATCTGATTGCTCTCGGGAAGACCTTCACCAATGATGATCTCAACTTAAAAGTCCTAAGATCCTTGACAAGAGAATGGCAACCGAAGTTGACCGCCATTTCGGAAAAGAAAAGTCTTTCAACAATGACATCCGCTTCATTATTCGGGAAACTTCAAGAGCATGAACTGGAACTTGGAAGGCTTGAGAAACATGAAAGTCAAGACAAGAAGTCCAAAGGAATTGCCTTGAAGATTGACACAAGGGATGATAAAAATGACGAATCTTCCGAAGACGAAAATTTCATGCTTCTAGTAAAGAAGCTTGGTAAGTTTTTTAATAATAATAAAACTTCTTCTTTTTCTAAAAAGAATAGACATTTCAGGAAAAAGGAGGCACCCACATCAAACCAAGAAATTACATGTTACGAATGTGGGAAACAAGGTCACATAAAGCCAGAGTGCCCAAAACTCGCAAATAAAGGAAAATTCAAAGGCAAGAAGGATTTCAAAACAAAGAAGGCTTATTTCGCATGGGACGACAACGAAGTGAGTTCATCATCGGAATCAGATAACGATGAATGTGCAAATATGGCTTTAATGGCCTCTCACCATTCCGATGACGAAAATGAGGTTAGTAGTAACTTTTATGTCTATGATAATGATGCACAAGAAGTTATAGATGAACTTCTAAAAGAGTGCAAGACTTTGTATAAAGACATCTCATCACAAAAGAAAAGAATTTTACTTTTAGAAAAACAAAATTCTGATTTCCAGAAAATTTTTGAAGATGAAAAACAAAAAGTGATGGATGAAAAACAAAGTCTTGTATGTAAGAATTGTGAGTCTTTATCTTTTCAAATTGTTCAACTTAAAAGAGTTTTAGAAAGATATGAAAAAGGTCAAATTGGCTTGGAAGAAATTCTTAAACATCAAAGGTATCCTAATGATAAAAGTGGATTGGGATACTCTAAATTTTCAAAACCAAGCATCAATAAGACCATTTTCGTTAGAGCAAGTGAACAAATTATTAAAGAAGAGACAAGCACTTCTAAAATTCAGCATCAAAATCATAACAAGAAAAGAATTGATAAGAAAAAGAATTATATTCCTAGATATAGAAGTCATTTTCAACCTACATGTTTTTACTGTGGAATTAAAGGGCACACACCTAATGCCTGCTATGTACATAATATTGGTGTTGCAAAGGGGCATTATGTGTGGGTTGAAAAGGGTACTAACTATCAAGGACCCAAAGCAATTTGGGTACCTAACACTACCTAATTTTATTTTGTAGGTATGCTTGAAGACAACCACAGATCAAAGGTATCTTGATAGTGGTTGCTCGAAGCATATGACGGGAGACATAAACAAATTTTCAAGTATATCATTAAAGGCCAAAGGATACGTCATTTACGGTGATGATAATAAAGGAAAAATTCTTGGAGTTGGAACCATTGGTACGCCTCCATGTACAATCATCGAAGACGTTCTTTATGTTGAAGGCCTTAAGCACAACCTGCTTAGCATCAGTCAATTGTGTGACAAAGGGTTCAAAATCAACTTCACAAAGGAGGAATGCTTGATCGAACACGAAGTCACTCATGAGATTCTGCTAAAAGGTAAAAGATATAATAACATTTTTATGATTTCTTTTGATGATTCTTCCTTGAAGGCAAAATGTCTTATGGCAAACAACAACGAGGCATGGCTTTGGCATAAAAGATTTGCTCACATTCACATGGAGCATCTAAACAAATTAATCAAACATGATCTGGTTGTTGGGCTTCCGAAGATAAAATTCATCAAGGATAAATTATGCGATGCATGTCAAAAGGGAAAACAGATCAAGACAACTTTCAAATCCAAGCAAGTGGTTTCTACATCAAGACCACTTCAATTGTTGCACATGGATCTTTTTGGTCCATCAAGAACAAAAAGCTTCGGAGGTAGTATTTATGCTTTAGTTATTGTTGATGATTTTTCTCGATATACCTGGACAATGTTTTTAGTGCAGAAAAATGATGCTTTCAAAGCATTCAAAAAGTATGCAAAACAAATTCAAAACGAGAAGTCACTCACTATAGCCTCCATAAGAAGCGACCACGGTGGAGAATTTCAAAATTCAGACTTTGAAGAATTTTGCGAAGAGCATGGAATTTCTCATAATTTTTCGGCACCAAGGACTCCTCAACAAAACGGCGTCGTAGAACGGAAGAATCGTTCACTAGTGGAACTTGCTAGAACAATGCTCAGCGACACAAATCTTCCAAAATATTTTTGGGCAGAAGCAGTAAACACGGCGTGTTTTGTAAGCAACCGCGTGAATATTCGACCGTTACTCAAAAAGACTCCGTATGAGTTGTTCAAGGGAAGGAAACCAAATATATCATTCTTCCACATATTTGGCTGCAAATGCTTCGTTCTTAACAACAATAAGGACAATCTCGGTAAGTTTGATGAGAAGTCCGACGAAGGTATATTTCTTGGTTACTCTCTTTATAGTAAAGCATTTAGAATTTTTAATAAAAGAACTCTTACCATTGAAGAGTCTATTCATGTTTCGTTTGATGAGACTAACCCCTCGAAAGAGGATAATATTGTTTTGGATGATGATGATGATTTTGTAGATACTCCACAAAATGAAGAAATTGTTTCAAATGATCAAACAATATTACGAGAAGATGTTATTCAAGAAAATCAAGATCTTCCGAAAGAATGGAGAACACACAGAGATCACCCAATTGATAAAGTTATTGGTGATATTAGTCAAGGCGTTGCAACTCGACTTAATTTAAAGGATGCTTGTCTCAACATGGCGTTTGTATCTCAAATTGAACCATCAAAGATCGATGAAGCTTTATGCGACGACCAATGGATTATAGCAATGCAAGAAGAACTCAACCAATTTGAAAGGAATCAAGTTTGGAGTCTTGTACCAAGACCAGACCATAAGCATATCATAGGAACCAGATGGGTGTTCAAGAACAAACTTGACGAGAATGGGATTATAGTTCGTAACAAGGCAAGATTGGTCGCACAAGGCTACAACCAGGAGGAAGGAATTGATTTTGATGAAACATTCGCTCTGGTAGCAAGGTTAGAAGCAATTAGATTATTGCTTGCTTACGCTTGTTCTATGAATTTTCAGTTGTTCCGGATGGACGTCAAAAGCGCTTTCCTGAATGGGTACATTAATGAGGAAGTCTATGTTAAACAACCTCCGGGTTTTGAAGACTTCAAAAATCCCTCACATGTTTTCAAACTGAAGAAGGCTCTCTACGGTTTAAAACAAGCACCACGAGCATGGTATGATCGCCTTAGCAACTTCTTATGTGAGAAAGGATTTACAAAAGGAAAGGTTCACAAGATGTTGTTTTTTAAGAAAATCAAGGGTAACACCTTGTTGGTACAAGTCTATGTCGACGACATCATATTCGGATCAACAAACAAAGAACTTTGCGAAGAATTCTCACTCATGATGCAAGGAGAATTCGAGATGTCCATGATGGGAAAGTTAAATTATTTTCTTGGACTACAAATCAAGCAAACCAAGGATGGCATCTTTCTCAACCAATCCAAGTACTGTAAGGAATTAATAAAGAAATTCAATATGGATAGTTGCAAGATGATGTCTACTCCTATGGGATCCGGAACGTATGTTGATCAAGATGAATCTGGTACTCCAATTGATATTACTAAATATCGAGGTATGATTGGTTCATTACTATATTTGACGGCAAGCCGTCCTGACATTATGTTTAGTGTTTGTTTGTGTGCGCGCTTCCAAGCAAATTCGAAGGAATCGCATCTCACTACTGTGAAGAGAATTATCAAGTATCTCAAAGGAACGACCAACGTCGGATTATGGTATCCTAAAGGTAGTACTTGTTCTTTAGTTGGTTATTCTGACGCTGACTATGCAGGATGCAAAACCGATAGAAAAAGTACAAGTGGTACATGTCACATTCTCGGAAATGCTCTAGTATCCTGGGCCTGCAAGAAGCAAGCCTGTGTAGCACTCAGCACCGCTGACGCAGAATACATCGCCGTGGGAAGTTGCTGTGCACAGATTTTATGGCTGAAACAACAACTTCTGGATTATGGTGTTGACCTCGGATGCATTCCTCTACGATGTGACAATACTAGTGCCATAAATATCACGAAGAATCCGGTTATGCATTCCAGAACAAAGCATATCGATATCCGGCATCACTTCCTTCGAGATCACGTATTGAACAGAGATGTCGATGTTACGTTCGTCGACACACACAACCAACTCGCCAACATCTTTACCAAGCCTTTGGCGAAAGAACCGTTCTACAAAATTCGGAGAGAACTTGGGATTCTTGATGAAGGTGACATCTGACCTTTTCTCTAATATGTGTATGCATCATTTGTGATATGTTTTCATATGTTTTCATTCTGTTTTTAAGTATTTTTCAAAAATTTGAGTGTGTTAATCGATTAACCATATGGGTTAACCGATTAACACTGTTGAATTTTCAATTCTGATTCAATTTTTTAATGTGTTAACCGATTAACCTATATGGTTAACCGATTAACACTGTTAAATTTTCTAAAAATCAGAAACGAAAATTAATTAAAATTTTGAAAATATTATATATTATAAATGTATTTTTATGTGGTCCATATTCTCTCAAATATCCAAATCCATATCCAAAATCCATATTCCCTCTTCAAACCCTAACTTCTCTCTCCTACTCTCTAAAGTTGGAAAACTCCCCACAACTTCTCAAACCCTAACTTCCTCAGAACCCACAACCTCAGTTCTCTCAAACCTTCATCCATGGTTTCAGCATCAAATCGCGGCAAGGGAAAACTACCAGAACATCATTCTGCATCTGATGAAGAACATATCCCTATGGAAACAACCAAGAAGCGCAGAATGGATTTCAAAGTCCGAGTTCGTTCCATCCTCCCAGTAAAGTATGTGAATCTTAAGGCTTTTCCCATATCATCTTTTGATTTTCCTGCTTTGCTCAAATATCAGATGATCGATAAATTTGTGCCTGATTCTAGAAACTGCTACCCGGATCTTGTCAAATCCTTTTTGCATAAACTGTTTGTGTTTATAAATGCAAATGATGAGCATATTACGAAAACAATTGTTAGAGACTGTGTTGTGGAAGAAAATCTGTCTGATGTTGCTGCAATGCTGAACATACCATCATCTGGGTATTTTCTGAGAAAGGGAGTTAACCACGTGGAAGGACTGTGGTCCAACTACGACAAGATGGAGTTCTACTATCAGATCTGCAGATTTCCAAAAGAGATGATTATCGCCAACCAACGCACTGCTCGTCTGTTGTGCTATGCAAAGAATATTACCGTTTCTGATCGGATGCTTCATTACATAATTTGTTATGTGCTGATTCCCAAGGATTCGAATCATGCACAAATTAATGATCTGGAAATGCAACTCCTTTTCGCCAACAAGAACAAGATTCGTGTCAATTGGATTCTGACCATCATGTATCACCTTCAACAACAACTATCTCTTTCAACCCGTCTTCCTTATGCAAGGCTGGTATCAAGAATTTTGGAACTGACTACTTTGGATCTTAACCATGAACCAACCATCAAGATGAAATCAACCATCAATGAGATCAACGAGATTACAATTGTCAAGAATACTGGAATTTTTAAGGATACTGACGGTACTTACAAGTATTCAGATGAAGGAGCCAATGTTAACCAGGCCTATCCCGTACCTGAAGGAGGCATTACAAATGAGTTTCTTTACCAAACTATAATGACTCAGCATAGAGAAAACTCCCGGGCCATTGCTTCTCTCCGGAACCTTGTACTTTCCTCTCACCACACCAACCCTGACAACCTTGTTGTATCTGATGAAGAAAATGAAGGACAAGAGGAAGAAGAGGAGGAGGATATGGCGGATGAGGATTTTTAGAGAATATGCTGTTGTTGTTGTTTTTTATTACTTTGCTTTCTAATCTTAAGTTTTATGCTTCCATTTGAACTATGTTTTATTGTAACAAGTACAATTTCTATTTGCTGCATTTTATATGTACTACTTTTTATGCTATGTGTTTACTTGGCTTTGCATGTGCTTATTACTATATATATGTTGTTATCTTGTGTTTTCTTTGAAAGCTCTTCCTTTTTGCTGATGTCAAAGGGGGAGAAGAGCTTGGTTCTGTTAATGTCTCTCTGTGTGCAGATTTTTTTTTCCTCTGTTAAGATAGGGGGAGTTGCTAGACATAGGGGGAGAAACTTATCAAGAACCAAGAGATATCGCACAACATTTTTTTATTGCCATCATCAAAAAGGGGGAGAATGTAAAAGCATGCTTCAATCTCAAGTTTTGATGATGTCAACACTACTCAAGGTCATCTCTTGATTAAAAAAAGACAAGCCTTTCAAAGTTATCAAGATCAAGTCAAGCTATCTTTCAAGTCAAGCTACATATGGAACTATGATTCTTCAAGACTTGGACGTATTGCGGGTATATCAAATTCTACCCTTATAATTGATATACAAGTGTTCAAAAACATCAAGCATTTTAGCATAATACATGAGCATGTTTTTTGAATCTTTAAAATAGGTATAGCATTTATTTTTAAAAGCATTTTTCTGAAAAATAGCAGTGTTAACCGATTAACCATATAGGTTAACCGGTTAACCATTTCAAATTTTAAATAATCTGGGCTAACGTTCCAGTGTTAACCGATTAACCATATAGGTTAACCGATTAACACTGAACATACAGTGAAAAATGGTTTTGTTTCATGTTCAAAAATTGTTTGAAAATTACACCATTTCATATTTTGAAATCTACTCAAATATACCTTTTTTGAAAGGGTATTTTACTCATATAAATTCTGAGTTTTTCAATTTTGAAAAACACACTAAAAACTTCCAATCTCCAAACACTTTCTACATTCATTTTCAAATTTTCTTAGAATCAAATTCACCATTTTCAAAATCTTTTATTAAGTGTTCATATGTGCATAAAATTTCATATTCATATTTGAACACTTGTGTTGAAAATTATAAGAGTGAATTTTGATCATTTAGAGAAGATCAACTGTGATTGACATTATTATTCTAAAAAAAAAAGAATCTTTACAAGTATTTGTATTCTGACTTGTGATCCAGGATTGTTGGACACAAGGGTGAGTGTTTACAAGAGGATTGTTCTTGTACACTTGTTAGTTTTATTGTTTGATAGTAGGCCTCACCGGTTGATGGTGTGATAGGTTGTACTTTATTAAACAATAGTGAAAACTCTCTTTCGTGTTGAAAGGGGAGTGGAGTACTCTCGGATTATGAGGGGAACCACTATAAATCCTGGTGTCCATTGTTCTTTTATTTTCTATTGCTTTCATAACCAAGAACACAAACCAGTAAAATTTCAAGAAACCATAAAAACCGAAAATATTTTCTAAAAGTCCTAATTCACCCCCCCTCTTAGGCATACTCTGTACTTACATTAAAGAACTCTTAGGGGGAATAGCAAGTATATCATTCTAATACAATAAACAATCCTTCACAGCATAACTCGGGTGAGGCGCTTGATCACTCAAACATGCTTGAAAAATCGGCCCAAAGTGAGGGCAATTCCGTATGGCGGTTTTGAGCTCGTGTAAGAATAGTTGTTGTGGTTCAGACCAGGCCAATACAAACATACGAGAAAGTGAGTCAGCAACAATATTATCTTTGCCTGGCTTATATTCAATGGTGAAGTCAAACCCCAAGAACTTGTGCAACCAAGCTTGTTGCTCTGGTGTTTGTAAGGACTGGTCCAACAAGGCCTTTAAACTCTTCTGATTGGTGCGAATGATGAATTTATGACCTAACAAATAATGTCTAAACTTATCCATAGCTTTAGTGATTGCAAGGAATTCTCGGAGATAAGTTGATTGTTTTTGCACATTTGGCCCTAGCTTCTTAGAGAAATGTGAAATAGGGTGGCCGTGTTGACTCAACACTGCTCCGATGCCTGAACTCGATGCATCAGTCTCTAAGATAAATGGCTGTGAGAAATCTGGAAGAACTAACACAGGAGCAGAAGTGATAGCTTGCTTCAATGTGAGAAATGTGGCATGAGCCGACGAAGACCAGAAAAAATTGTCTTTCCTTAACAAATCAGTCAGAGGAGAAGCAATAATAGAGTAAGACTTAATGAACCTGCGATAATAGCCAGTGAGACCTAGAAACCCTCTCAACTGCTCGAAATTGGCAGGTGTTGGACACTCTAAAACATCCTGTACCTTGTGTTTATCCATAGTGACTCCGTGTCCCGATACCGTGTGACCCAAGTACTCTACTGCATTCAGACGAAAGAGCACTTAGACAATTTTACAAACAATTTGTGGTCATTGAGAAGCTGAACCACCACCTGTAGATGTTCAAGATGTGTGAGCCAAGACGGACTATAAATGAGGATATCGTCAAAGAATACTAACACAAACTTCTGAAGAACAAGCTGAAACACTTGGTTCATCAAACATTGAAAGGAAGCAGGGGTGTTTGAAAGTCCAAACGACATTGCAAGCCATTCATAATGACCATGATGCATACGAAATGTTGTTTTGTGTCGATCCGCCGGGTTCATCAAGATTTGATGATAACCTGATCTCAAATCTAATTTGGAAAAAAATTTCGCGTCGAATAGCTCATCAAGCAACTCATCCACCGCCGGAATAGGAAAACTATCCTTGATGGTGAGCATTTAAAGCCCGATAATCAGTGCAAAACCGCCATGTGCCATCCTTCTTCTTGACAAGAATGATAGGAGAGGAAAAAGGACTATTACTTGGCTGAATAATACCTTGAGTCAACATGTCCTGCACCATGAGCTCAATCTGAGCCTTCTGACTATGAGGGTACCTGTAAGGGCGTACTTTGACCACCTTGGATTCATCCATAAGAGCAATAAAGTGATATTGTAACCTTTGAGGAGGTAGGGTAGTAGGAGGTTGAAATAGATGGCTATATGATAACAACAAATCTACTAAGTCAGTAGGCATATCAGGTGGCAGTGATAATGGATTTTCTACTTCAGTGGCCATCTGGAAGAAATATAAGGTGAAAAGTTCAGAAATAGCTTGAGTATTGTGTAGTCTCGCAAGGTGGTGTAATTGTGCAGGTCCCGGTGATGTGGTTTGTTGGCCTTGCAGTGTAACAAACGTACCATTGTAGAAGAATTTAAGGCGTAAAGCACCATAATCAGCCACATGAGGGCCCAATGTGGCTAACCAAGAGGAGACGAGAATCAAATCCGCACCAGCAAAAGGTAATAAGAACACAGGAATCAAAATTTTGTGACCTTGAATAGACACTTGTAAGTTCGAAGTTTTTCCTTCAGCAACTATCGTATTGCCATTGCCTACTAAGACATTGAAATTTGGAATTGGCTCAACAGGAAGTTTCAAAAACTTAGCGACACGGGGTTGCAAAAAATTATCAGTACTGCTTCCATCAATCAAAACTTGCACAGGGTGACCATTCAATGATCCCTGGAACCGAATCGGGCCCACGGATGAAAATCCATTCATGGCATTAAAAGATAAGTGGTGGGCAATAGTTGCCACCTCTGTTTCGGATGATATAATCACTGCAGGTTCTGGTTCAGGTATAGTATTGTCTGCATCGTCATCTAATTGTAAAAGCAGGAGGTGTTTGTTGGAACAACGGTGTTGTGGGCTAAACTTATCGTCACAAAAGTAACAAAGACCTTTCTCCCGACGCAGTTGAATTTCAGCAGGGCTAATATTTTTGATGGTGTGTTAGTGTTGGGTCAGAGGTTTGATGGTTGGAGTGGGTAAGAGTGGTGGTTTCGTTGGTGGTGTCGGTTGTGTTGAAGGGTTAGGGTGTCGTATTTGGTACGAGGGTGAGTGAATTGGGTAGGTTTTGGTATGGGGTTAAATATATCCTCATATAGTCGTGCTATGGCTACTGCTTGAACTAAGGTATTAGGGTTTTCTGAGATTACCTCCCGTTTCAGCTCGTGATGCAATCCACTGATGAAAAAATCGAGCACAACTTCCGCATTTAAGCCAGTGGAGCGGTTGGCGAGAGCGGTGAATTCCAGATAATAATCATCCAAAGATCTTGTTTGAGTCAGCTTGAACAATGAAGCATGAGGGCGATCGAACGCTGAGGGACCAAATTCAAACTCGATAGAACGTGATAATTCCTGCCATAACAAAAACGACTGAGCACGTTGCAGCATTTGAAACCTAGGAATTACCGTTTGATCAAAGTGCACTGCAGCGATGGTGAGTTGTTCAGGATCTACAGTGTTATAATAATCAAAGAATTGATTTGCACGGAACAACCATTCCAGAGCATGGGAACCATCAAAACGAGGGAATTCCAACTTGACGTTACGTGTATGGAGTGGTGGAGCACTGCGATATGGCGGACCATAGGTGACAGTGCTGTCTGCTAATGTTTGTAATAAGGATTCCATGCGTTGTAACCGATCAGCGGTATCAGTAATGGAGTTGCTGTGTTTTGTCACCGTCTCTGTGAGAGTGGAGATCTGGGGTTGCAGCTGGTTATGGATGGTATCCAAAAGTTGTTGAAGTTATTTTTCAGTCGTGCAAAAACGGGTGTCGTCGGCCATGGTGGTAATGAAAGCACCAGTTGTTATGAACTATGCACGGAATAAGAGGAAGATTGATAGTGTATTGATGGAATAATTCGAGTACAAGGATAACAATAGAATGTAAATACGACAAACTGCAAGTTGGATAAAAGAAGAGTAAAGCCTAGCGGATCCAAGAGAGAGAGAGAGAGAGAGAGAGAGAGAGAGAGAGAGAGAGAGAGAGAGAGAGAGAGAGAGAAAAAATTCACACATTCCCCACTTGGCTCCTAGTGAATTGCTGCTATATATTGTATTTCTTATTGGGTTTTCTCTTTCTGATGCTCCTTCTCAATCCCACACTTTGTGGATCTTTAGCCATGTGTTTCCCATTCTGTTTGCACAGTCCATCATTATCACTCATCATTACCTCATCATTGCTCATCATTGGTGTGTTGTTCCCCACATTCCTGACAAGCAGCTAGCGAAAAATGATTATATGTGATACTATGTGGTTAGTAGCAGCAAGCTACCCAAAACATGAGTCTGAAATGATGTGCAGCAGAGTCATAAACACACATTCCAATGAATAATATAATAAAGTCTAATGGAAGTGAAAAACTTGGTTGCAAGATGTGAATTTTTTTCTACTCTGCCATGTTATTACCATTTTTTTACATAATACCATCATTTTTAATAAATATACCATAATGTCATGTTTTCAAAAAAAACTGTGTTTTTGATATAAGGCTGCCGCCCTTTCAATGGGCAGAAGTGTATATAAATTTGGACATTGTCTCCTTTTCAATGGGCGGCAGAATACATTTCTAAAGTTCGCTGCCTTTTCAATTGGTGGCAGTGCTTACGTGTCCTTTTTTTTGTTTGAAACTATGGCAATATGGTATATATAGATGAAATGAGTGGAAAAAGAGTATTTAATGTTTAATAATATGGCAGTAAGGAAAAAAATTTGCAAGATGTAATATGATATCCTGGTTGCAAGTTGAATCAGATACAACAATGTTTTTTATAAGAATAAATATAAAACAATATTAATATTTTATTTGAGTGTGTTAATTTTGTTATGTTGCAAACAATTCTTCTGTGAAAATGTTATTTTCCAAGTTACAACTATGACACTACTTGGCTTGTTTAGACTTGGTGCTAGTTAATGTTATCATGTTTCAGAAATACGGATTCTCAATGTAACAATACATTATGAGCTGAATTTTTTTGCGTTGTTCCTACTTAGGTATAATTGATATTATTGAAGCAGTTTGGGAGAGGAATGATAGGATATGGCTCAGCCTTGTTCCTACTCGTGTTTGTACAATGTTGATTCAACATAATTATACAGCAGATAGTTGTAGTAAAATTTATGCATAACATTAAATCTGTAGTATAATAACAAAACCATTAACATTGCCAGTATAAAAGTGGAAGAAGTGGATCATTAATAGTCAAGGTTATAAAGCAGAAATTCCATAAAGTAGGATTATATCAGTACAACAAAAGATGTTTGGAAGACTTAGGTTTGATAGTTTTCTTCATGTGTTTTAAAAACCAAAGATTCAATTAATCCATCATTAAATAAAAATAATAAGATATGCCAAAAAACAAAGACGTATATCATTACTGCTAAGCTTGATTTCTTCATTTTGCCTTCGAATGCCTAGCACTCTTGGGCCTGGATGACTTTGTTGCTGATAGCTTTGGCGTTAAGAAATCTGAAGAGGCTAGCTCCTTATTTAAATAAGTTGGAAACAACCGCTTAGACGAGGTATTGTTGAAGCTACAGTTAAGGCTTCGGTTCTAGGCAACAGATACACTATTCTGAATTTTGCAATGAAATTGGTATGATTAGGTAGATTTATTTAACAAATGTATCAATATAAATGAAGAAATACGTACAGAAGAATTAGAGGACTCAGTCAAAACTGCATTGTAAGGTATTTCTTATGTCACAACAATTACCTTTCCCTTGTTATCTGGATTTGCATGGGGAATTTTGGTATCATACTATAAGAAAATGAAAAGGATTACCATAAAAAAAGGAAAACCAGGGTTGTGACAGACTTTAACAATGAAAGTATAATATTTTTAGGAATGCCAAAAAACATACCACAGTTGGAGCTATGGCATCTTTTAACATTTGGATGACCTGAGGATCTTCAGTGAGCTTGATGGCAGATTCCTGACCATAATATGGTTGGTACTTGACACAAAAAGCGAATGGCTTGTTTATGAGGTTATCAAGTTGTGCAGGGTAGATCTTAGAGTGATCCTCATTCGTCTATAAAACTATCATTGAATGGAATTGATAGAGCATAGAAATGGTGGAAAAGAAGTAACTCATAACGCGTTCAAATATTATGGCATTCAATGTAATAGTAGATTGAAAATCCAAAACAGCCGTAAACATAAAGTCATGAAGCAAATAATATAAAACATTAGCTTAAAGTGTAACAAAATTCTCCCATACTATATATATATATATATATATATATATATATATATATATATATATATATATATATATATATATATATATATATATATATATATATATATATATATATATATATATATATATATATATATATATATATATATATATATATATATATATATATATATATATATATATATATATATATAGACATTTGATAATTAAATATTGTATATATAGACATTTGATCATTATAAAAAACACTAAATTAACTATAAAGTTAGACATGTATATGACAGTGTTGAGATAGAAACACGAACAATTTTCATAATCTGTCATAAATCATGAACAGACATACCAACAATAGGTATGCCTTCCTTATCCCAAAACATAAAATTACCGACCTTGTTTTCATGCTCCACCTCGACCACAATTTTATACCTAAGAAAGATAGAATGATATTAAACCCAAGAAAGCATTGGAAATCAAAGTACTGAATTGAATGTCATACATCCTGATTTCAAATGAGATGAAATTGTTACTTGGTTATCGGGGGAGACTTCGTGTCAGAGTAGTTGCAATCAAATTTATTGCCAGGTGATTTGTTAGTTTTGTTACATGTTGGACATATCTCATAATACCAGGACAAACGATTTTGGTTGAACCTTTTTGTAGTACCATAGGTATTGCAGAATGTTTTCTACACAACACAATAGTCAGACACCAAAATAATGTAACATTCTAAAAAGGAACATATGTATGTAGGAAAAAATGTAACTATCATCCTTAAGACACAACATGTCTCCAATAGTAATGACATCCTTGACAAAAGAGAAAGATCTATCTTCAAAAGCCCCATGTGAACCAGAATTGAGTGATAGTGCTTGCGAATTGGCCGGAGATGGCCTTGCCTCTTCAAACCTGGTTAGATTAAAATGTCACCATAATACATGTTTAGTATAAGAGAACCAGAACGACATGATTACAAAAATGACACAAAAAAGAAAGTAATTTTTAAAATTTTACTTTGACTTAAAATCAATGACTTGAGGATGGTCATAATTGATAAGTAATTTAGAGCCATTCCAAGCATTTGATAGGTTGAGCTTCCCAGTGGTTGCATAACATAAGAGTCAAAGACATGGTGAAGTTCCATATAAGCTTTCGTTATGCACAAGTAGGCTATATGTAAAAGTGATCGTTATACATGAACTTTTATGGCACATAGCATGAGTTAATATAACAATCATTGGATTACCGTCAGATGTAAAATTCATAAATTGGTTGGCGAAAATCTCCCAGAGTGTAACATCAATTTTAGAACCACTGAAAAAATAATAAAAAGTAAGAAAGGCAACTAAAAATATTAGAAAGCCTTCATAAATTATATAAAATAGGAAGGGAAAGACATTGTAATAAATCATTCGTCAAACAATGTAAGATTGACGCATGGCTTTTTTCCAGCCCCCCTAAGTTTAGTCCTCTGAATTTGTTGGACAACATCAATGACATCTACATAAAAAAAATGAAATGTGAAATAAATTTTGTTAAATAATTAAACTTCTTGAATGAGTCATAAAAGATAAAATTACCATATAAGCAATCAACATAAAAAACACCATTTAAAAAATCTCCAAATGGCTTGAAATTGAAGGTGTGAAGTGGAATATCTGGGTTATCAATGGTTGTAATAGCAGTGCCAGAATTGATAAAAAGCTTGAGCGTGTTGTCACAGACTTTCAATGGTAGGTCAGAAGTCAAAGGCTCTCCATTATAAATCATATAGGTTTGATGCTCTTGTATGGTGTTCTTCCAAAGATCAAGTTCTCGGTTACATGTAACAATGTGGATTTGGTCACCCTGTTTACAATAATAATATCATTAACCAATGTAACTTGTTAAAAAATATACAAAATTCCATTAAAAAAAACCTTTGCATTATGTATAATAGCCTCTACATGTTGTTGTCCATTGCGTTCCGTTACGATCCATAGGTCGATGATGCAAATGGCAAGTTTTCAAATATTGTGTCCAGGCTTCAAATCAGCAATAGGAATGGGTGATCTTGACAAGACGAACTGCATAACATAAGAATATTTAGAAAGCAACACAAGATGAAAAAAAAAATATATAAACCTCAAATATTTCTTCAAACCAGTAAAAATGAAATTACAGTTTCATGAAAAACACTTAAATGAAGTATGAAACTTCACAAGATGAAGTAATAAACATAGTAAATAAAACAAAATCTGATCGACATCTCATGAATGTTAATAAACTGTGATTTTTCTTCCTATACACATCGAAAAACTCAACAATATATAGATACCAACACAAACCAAAAAAATCATATTTCTCAATAATATATAGAAACCAACACAAACTAGAAAAAAGAAGAGTTAACCAGATTATCACGACATGAAAGCTTGATGAAAATGAAACTTTCCAACCACAAACAAATATTAACTGGTTATGCAGAAGACTTAGAGAAGAGAAGAGGCAAAGATGAAAAGGAAAAAAATGAAATGAACATGAAGCATTACCTGAGTTGCAGTAAAGGAGTAAAAAACCAGGCAGAAATGAAGCTGAAGTAAAGGGGAAAAGTGTAGGGAAAAAATGAAACGAAGATGAAGATGAAGTGGAAAAGTGGTAGTGTTGGTACAATTGGATATTGGAAGGATTTACCTGGATAATAAAATGTTTCAAAAGTATTAGGGAGTTTGTAAAAGTATTAGACATGTGACAAAAAGAAACAATGCTATTGGACAATGTTTTTGTATTTAGTAAATTATCAAAAGGGGCATTTTTATGTGTAATTAAATTTTCATTAAAGGGTATATTAGGGTGTTAATATGTATCTTGCAATAATAGTTAGATAGTTGATTATTGGTGTGTGAATTTAATACTGTCTTGGTGGGCAGGTACATTTTCTATTTTTAAGGTTTAACTTTGGTGCTCGTCAAGCTCATACACCTTGTAATTTTTTTTTCAATTTAGTTATGCAAGTTCGTTGTATTGTGCATGTGATATGTCATATTTCAAATCGTTTTGTAGATTATAATCAATTGTAAGTTTTGATTTTATAAAATAAGTTGATGTTATAAATGTGATACACTTGAAGATAATGATTAATAATAATGGACTTTGAACATTAATCATGATTTGTGTAGAATAAAGTAGGCCCGTCTCTAGAGTCCATGATGGGTGGAACTAGGATTAAAGGATTTTACCAGGAACACAAAAAAGTATACATGTCTGTCAATCCTACATAGTTTCGTAATATCAAAAATATTGCTCTCATTTTTTTCATTAATCACATGTTGCAAATTATTCTCTCGATCAGACGCAAAAATTATTGTAGGTCATGCAAAAAATCTGATATGCATTTTTAACGACATTTTCAAAAAATCCAACGAGAATAAAGTTTTACTGGTTTTTCCAACAAAAAAAAATAGTATATTGGATATTTCCCCACACCTCTTAAAAATCTGATAGGATTATTTTTTAACTGTTGAGTTTTGCTGACACTTTTGAAGGATTGTGATCGCAGTGGCAATATTGTGTGATCCATAATGGTTTAATACTTGTATAAATATTGTTGCACCCAAAAATTTGCCCTCTTGTTTCTAACCTTAGATGGGTTGTGTTTCACATTTATATGCATCTCCGCTAGTTCATATTATCCATAATCATGCATTTCATTGGACCCTTAAGGCATGGGATTAAAGTTATTCTTGTGATTTTGGTTTTCCCTATCTTCAAAAGCTCTTCAATTTATCAAGTCATGTTCCTCAAGGTTTCTCAAGAAGCATCAAGCTAGGGTTTCATCATGGTTTCAATTGAGGGTTGCTTTGAGCAAGGGTTTGGTTGGTTCTTCATATATCAAGCTTATGCTCTCATTTCATCTCAGGTGAGTAGGGTTTCATCATCTCATTGGTTCAAGGTTGATTGCAAGTTTCTTTTTCAATTCCTCAAGATTATGGTTTTAGTCAAAGTCAACTTGAGGTTGAATTTTTGTCTAAAACTTGATTCCATGGTTTGAGATATTTTTCAAGGTTTATTAGTGCATCTTATTGGCCTTCTCAAAGTGATCCAAGTTGATTTAAGAAGATATTTAAAGTGGATTGATTCATTTGCAAAAAGTCAACAAATTACTCATGGTCAAAGTTTGACTTTTGATATTTTTGGTCGACCTTGAACATTTCAAGTCAAATTTCAAGAGGTTGAAGAATTTGGATGAGTTTCTTCAAGGGAAGTCATGAAAATCAACAGAAATCAAGAAAAGTGCAAAATTGATGAAGTTGAAATATTTTTTAAGTGTCAATTGGTGAAATTGAAATATTTTCTAAGTGTCAAAATTCATGTTCATGTGGTCAACTTTCCAAGGTTATGGTGAATGGTTCAAAAAAACAATATTGGAAAACTAGGGATGCATTTCAAGCTTGCATTTGATACTACATGATGATGAAAGATTTGAGTCCATGAGCAAGCTGCAATTCGTGTGAAAACTTAGTCTATGCAAGCCAATCCATATAAGACAAAATGGGAGAATATTCTAAATTTCAGCCACCTCATCATTCCTAACCATTTCCAAGTGATCTTGCAATCATTTCCACTGAGGACGCATATGGAATTAAGCTCTAACGACCAAATGTTGAGCTGGCAATGTTGTTAGAACAAGTGAGGTCACGCGTCCAAATTCACTCCAAATCTGAGTCATTTCACTCTCTTCTTCACTCTACACCATCACTCTATCAATAGAGATCTCCTCCATTGTAATTCTTGAGCTCAGGTAGCCAAGGTTACTTTGTCCAAACCGTGTTCAAACTGCTCAGAAACTCAATTCTGTCAAGAACATTTGTGAACATTCAAGTCCAATTCTTCACCCACATCAAGAGTATTACATCCACTAAAGCTAACACAACAAAGATCAAGCCAGACAAATCATTGTAGAGGGAGAAAGAAGCTCAATTTCAGGCGCTTGATCATCTTCGAGCATGTAAGATTCTTCACCATTTCTAAAGATTCTTGATACTGAGTTATGCGCAATGCCATGCTGATAATTAACCCTAAGCTTATGTGCATTTATGCTTCATCATCATCATCATTTAATTTTGATTCTCATGATTAGGGTTCTTGAGCCATTTCTCTAAATTCTTTGAAATCTGGAATTATTAATGAAAACTGATGGTGTGGTTTGTTTCTTTGTGCAATTACGAGTTGAATGAATGCTTATTTGTGAATTTTTGTTGAGTTTTGATGGATCACAATTTTGGAAGTCATGAGGAAGAAGAAAATGAACTCTGAGGTGTTCTTCCATGGCTTTCCCTCAGTTTCTTTAATTTAATTTGAATTTAACCATTAATGTTACGCCAGGTGTCTTGATTAGTCAGCTAAGTGTAATTAGGCTTTGTGTTCAAATATTAAAATATGCGCAGGTGGATTTGATCATCATAGCCTTAGATTTTGTTTACTTTTGAGTCATGTTGATCTGATGGTGTGTATTGGATCTTGAGTTGTATGATGTGCGCCATGTGATTTGGATCAAACGACCACACGTGCGTAGATGCATAATATTGACTCCTTTTGTTTGTAAGATTCGATAAGAAGAGCATTGGGCCTCATGGTATTGGGCTTTGGCAAACTTGTAGAGGGAATTGTAAATGATATTATGAAAAAAGAATCAGCCTCAAAGGATAAAAATTGAAGAAGTTGTTATCCTTGAAAGTTGGGAAAAAGTTAATTGAAAATATGTCAAATTTCACTAAGTCCACAAATGACCTAAAAAGTCTTCAAACTTTTGATTGTCTTACAAGCATAATTGGCTCTTGTCAGGTAAAGAGAAGTTGTGGAGGATATTTAATGATTTTTTTATTTTGTTTATTTTTTGTTCTTGTTGTTTTTAAAATTTAATGTTTAAAGATTTTATGGATCTTGTTGTTGTTGAAATTTAATGCTAACGGTTCTATATATTTATTTTTTGTTATTGTTGTTGTTGATGATGATGGTGGTGATGATAAGGAGGAAGATTCCAAATTTGTCAAAATATTTGATGATTTGGAGATTCACTACTACAAAAAGCTCTTTTTACCTCGAACGTGAAATTCATAATAACTCGGCTAAAGAAGCGAGGTAACGAAGGGTGACATGAAAACTCACCCCTTATCACCTCGGTAGAATTAAAATCGATGTAAAGTTATATACACATGAGCTCGAACCCCAGCAGCAACACTTTTATTATTTTTAAAGTTAGCGTATCTTATATCTCAGTTAATTTTGAAAACTGATGGATATGATTATTTCTTTTTTTTAATAGTTTTAATATTTACCCAGAATATTACATTGTTTACACGGAATATTAAAATAAAATTCAAATTCCCTAGATATCTAGATAAAACAATCAAATTCTTTAAAGATTTAGATTTTAGATCATTGAATTATTGAATCTTATCAAATGTTAGGTGCAAGATTATTCTCTACGGATCTTGCATGCATTTGTTTCTAATGAAGAAAAAGGATAAGATAATTAAAATCAATATTCAAATTTATGACTTTCGGCTCAAATAAATATTTAAGAAAACAAACCTTAAACCCATATAATTTTCTGCTCTTACAACCCATCATAGAGAATTTTTCCAAGTGTCTTTAGGTTTCAAGTGCTTCGTGTTTCATTCAGGTTAGAAATATTAATACTCAACATGCTTTTATAATGGATGTCTTTTAGGTTTCACGTGAATTACTAATAACATTTTTTTATGCATTGATAAACATTAAATGGACGACAAAGATTTGTTTAAAGGCGCTGAATATATAAAAAAAAAACGCTTAACTATCCCCTTGGCCACCAGAAAACCGAGGTGAATAAGTTATTTTTTTAAAATACATTGTTTACACAGAATATTAAAAAAAGATTGTAAAATCTGTTTGTCAATGAAAAATTTTATTTTTCATGTCTAGGTCCCATGTATGATGCTAGAGATGTATTTTCCAATAAGAATTTTTATTTTCTGGATTTGCAATTCATACCAGAGATCTATATTAGCAACTCATGATCAAATGAACGATGGTAAATATTTTCTCTCTTTAGGACAACTACATATAGGTTAGTCTTAAGGTAAAATCTACTTAGTGAGTATTTTTATAGTAAAATATGATTATTGAACACCTCGAGTTTTATCTTCACCTTTTAACTATCACCTTGGTGATGGCGAAAGTTGAGGTGAATAATTTTTTTTTGAAATTACATTGTTTACACATAATATTAAAATAAATTGTTTACAACAAATCTTTACTCGTATTATTAAATATCTTTACTAATATTTAGATTTAGTTGCATTCCCTTCTTTGTTCAAAGTTTAAGCTCTCTTTCTTGTTGGTTAAACTCCTTTCTTTGTTGGTTAAGCTCCATTTTTTGTGTAACATGAAATAAGAATGATTTTCTGCACTTGCAATCTATCAATTGGGTACTCTTTAAAGGTTGAGCTCCATTCTTTAACTAAGGGTTATTCTAAAAGTACAACAACGACAACATCAACACCATTA
Source organism: Lathyrus sativus (assembly GCA_963859935.3). Lineage (NCBI taxonomy): Eukaryota > Viridiplantae > Streptophyta > Magnoliopsida > Fabales > Fabaceae > Lathyrus > Lathyrus sativus. The sequence continues at coordinate 418,722,943 of OZ012736.1, read as the reverse complement.
TGTGAGATAGATTGCAAGGGCTTAAAAAATATTTTGTTCAAGATAGAAGAACATTGAAGATTTTTTATGTGTTGCAACCCATACCAAAGAATAATGCTTGCGAGTTTCGGGTGGATTCATATTAGTAAGCATTAGGGTAAAATTTGTTTAACAAGTGATTTTATAGTAAAATCTTATTATTTTATGCCTCGGTTAAATAGAAAACTTAAGGGTTAGAATATTTTGTTTACACTTATAAATAAATAAAGTTATAAATTGAGATAACTGGGAATCGAAGCTTGTACTACGTTATTTTTTCACCTCAGTGTTATGAGAAATTGAGGGAATTTATGGTTTTCTTTTTTAAAATAATAAAATATAGTGTGTCTTGGCTTTATACCTCAGTTTTCTATTGTTCGAGGTGAAAGCTTTATCATGAAAAACGTTATTTATTATAGTGATTGAATCGAAAAACCAGGTTAAAACAAATATTATGTAAATAAGCTATTTTACCTTATATATTATTTTCATCAGAGGTAAAACGTAGCACAATTTTGATAATCTATAAAAATGTTGTTGTTGGGGATCAAACCCATGACCAGTATAATTTGACTTTTAGGAACCTCTCTTTGCATGCTAAAATCACTTGAAAATATTTTTAAGGTCTAGCCAATTGATTAGGGAATTGTCTACTCAGTTTGGAGCCAGTTTACAACTAGATAATCGCTTAGCCCTAATCCTCTAATCGATTATTTTAATTTGTAACACTTATAATAAATTGGAACAAGGCTCTTAATAATTAGTAACGACCGAGTATCAAAACATATCAATTATGGCTTGAAAATTTGATTATTTGGGTGTAATAATCGATTGGCCTAATTGATTATCACATTAATTCAGACCATGGATTGTTTCCTTTTGAGCCATATTTTTTCATATATAAAGGAAGACTCTCCTTAACTGAAATCATACCAGTATTCATAACTTTCCTATTTCTCTCTATTTTATTACTCTACTATTTTCTCAATGATATTTATTCTTCATTAAAAAGTTTCCTTAGTGCCCTGTGTGTGTAAACTACTTGTGAGAAAATATTTGTGTTGATGTTGTACCATTATTTGTTTATGTCAAGAGTACAATTTTCTATAATCTTATTTTTTTGTCTTAGAGATAAATCAGTGAAAACATCTGTATGGTTCTAGGATTTAGCCTAATAAAAGTCTAGTTTGGTGATTGAGATTAGCTAGTAAAATCAATACTCGTGTCTCGAGCTCAACCTAAGGAAAAGATCTTATTAAGTTGGGGGGGGGGGGGATAAGACAATGTAAAGTCTCTAAATTTTCACATAATGAAGGTTCACGGGCATAACCTAGAAAAGGTCAAGGCATTATTATAACTCTCAAGAAGATCTCTTGGGGACATGAGTAGGCAAACTTTTGGTCGAACTAGTATGAATCTCAGTGTCATCTTTCTAACCTTATCTCTTTGCTTTTTTCGTTTACTTTACTATTTTATTTCTTTCTGCTACTTTTCTTTGTGCTATTTGTTGGGGTTGGTTAAAAATATACATGTTGAAAAAGTCTCACATCGCTTATTTTTGTGAAAAAAGAGGGATTCCAAGGTTATATATAGGATTCAAGTTCTTTGTTACAAGATGCACTAGTCAAAAACACTTTCAGTTTGTATTTGAATTTTTCTTTTCTCTTATGCTCTTGTGTTTGAATGTTGTGAGATATAGTTAAATATTGCTTTGGGGAAGTGTGGGTGTACTGGAGGCCGTGGGATGTGTCACTACGCGAAAAATGATACAGAGTCGCCACCGGATTTTATTTATCCCAAGGAGGGAAAGGGAAATAGCGATAAAACCTCTGGGAAAGGAGCATGGTCATCGCAACCAAGTCTTAGGGTTTGGGAGTCGGTTATGCGAGGGGAAGGTATTAGCACCCCTCACATCCATCGTATTCGATGGGAACCTTCTAGGTTGTTTGGCGTGAATGGGTGTTTTATTCTAAAGGTTTTCTTGTTTAAAGAAAAAGGGGTTGGTGTTTATTAGAGTGCTCGCCAAGGATTGGGGCCCTTGTACCTACGTATATTCACTTGTATGAAGTGAAGAATCAGAGCATTCGTAGTTCGGAGGCTTATGAAATAGTTGTTTGTTGGTTGATTTTATACCTTGAAAAAGGATTTTTTTGGATTGATATTGCCTTCGGGCCAAAACAATAGTTTGATGAGCTGGTGTTATTTTTAGGTTTTTGAAGAGAAATGGTTCTTGACTAGGATTACACAAAAGGACTTTGGACGGAGGTGAATGTTTCGAATAGCCAAGTCGAGCGCCTTGTATCCAAAACATTCGGAACGAGTGTAGGAGGATTTCATTCTCATTCCTTCTCCACCACCTTAAAATCCATGGTGTACAACCCTAACCATATATTTATTGTATTTTGGGTTTTTTATGAGAAAAAGGATCACTTGATGTTGGATCAAGGTTTATTGTTTGTAAAAATATATTTGAAGCGATACAGACAAGGTCGATGGCGATGCGCAAGGCAATCGGCTTACAAGGTTAAAAATGGCTCGATAAAATCGAGAGTTTGTTTTTTGAAAATGGTTTTTGGAATCAAAAGTCAACAAGGACAATAGCAATATTCACACTAAAATCATACAAACATGTGGGGTTAGTCGGCTAAAAAAATCGAGACATGCAAAAAAAGCGTGCCATCAAGGAGTTCGTCGTGCGAACTCCTTGAAAAAAAAATTTCAAGGTAAAAACAACAAAAAATAAACAAACTGATCAGTTTGCACCGCGAACCGAGAAAAATGGACATTCTGTTTTTTGCATGTTCACGCCGCGAAGGATGTTCGTGCCGCGAACTGATAAAAGTTGTCATTCTGTTCTTGCATGTTCGCGCCGCGACCTGAAGCAAAAAATGTAATATTTGCTGTCTTTTTTGTTTTTCTTTCCTTTCTGTTGGTTCTTAAAAATGGTTTCTTGGTTCCCTTAGAACCTCACACAATACACCCAGCACAAACACACTTAACAAATGATAATAAATGGCAAGTGCAAAAATATAAGGAGAGAAAGAATTTGAAATGGATACCTAAGAGCTTCCTCCTTCTTTGTTAAGCTTCCACTGGTTTGGTTGTGTGTTTTCTTCCTTCTTCCTTCTATGCTTTGAAGGTGCTTCTCCTCAAAGGTTCTCTATGGGTTTATATGGAACTCTCTTGATTTTTGCTAGTTTTCTATCTCACTCTTTTTTCTGGTTTTCTCTCTAGGGTTTCTTGCTCTCTTTCTATCTTTTTCTCAATGTCTAGTGAATGATGAATGTGTAAAGAATGACCCCTTTGTTTACAGCCCCTTCCCTTCTTATCTCTCCCCTCTAGGGTTTTCCCTTCTCCCCAAACATCAGATTTTTTCATGGGGTAATGTCTCCTACCACCTTTTCTTATGTCACTCTCTTGCTTTCCATTTCCATGTATATGGATATGCTGCATTTTTCTACACTACTTTCCCATGCTGTCTTTTTCTACAACCCTCTACATTGCCCTCAATCCTTTCACCTCTTTGTTGGTTTATGCTTGGACTACCCTCTTGGTCAATGTTAACCTTTGGACAGAATTTTGAAATTCTGATTTTTAGATGCATTATCATATGTCATTCCCTTGGTCTTGTGACATGTATATTTGTGACATGAGGCAACTTGTTACTTCTTGCATGGGGCTGTTTTGGATTACCTTCATATTGCCCATGAATAAGTATGCATAATCTTGATCTTGAAACATTCCAATGTTGAGTTAGCTCTTAAATATTTTCTTTGGATGTTTGCAAGCATAATGTTGGACATGTAAACTTGTTGGGGAATGAAAGGTACCATAGCATGAAATTAATTAGAAGCTTGGATTAAGACTAGGAGTAGCTTAATTTTCTAAGCATTACCAAGAGCTTGAAACTTTGTAACAAATGTGACACTTTTGCAAGTGTCATGAAATTTCTCTTTGTAATATTCTTGAATCTAGTCTTGAATTCATGAATCTTGAACTTTGAATGATGGATTCCCTTATGTCATTATATAAAATGAAGTCTTGAATTATGCACTTGTGATCTTGACTCATGCTTTGCAAATTTGAATTCCACTTGACAAAGAATTTGAAACCAAATTGGATGAAGCAAACTTGAATTTGGCCTTGCATTTCATGTTCATTAAGAATATTGATCTTGAATATCCTAATCTTTTTCAAGTAACTTATTCTTGAAGTAATCTACATGAATAGACTTTCCAACTTAGATCAAACCTTAGATGATGAACCTTTTCTTCCATGTAGTCCAAGATAGACAAGTTATCTCGTTTGAAATGGAAAATAACAAATCGACCCAATCCGTACCCACATGCTCGATATGCAATAGAACGATGTATGATATGGCGAATGTAGGGTATAAAGGCTAAAGGCAAAAATGAGGGTGTGACAAGATGACCGTGGGTAAATTATGTGTAGTAACAATTTTCATATAGTTTTATTATCTATTTGTCATATGACAATGACTGTGATTATTTCTCCGGTTTTGGAGTTTCCACGTTATATTCTTGTGTTGTTATTGTGTTCCTCTTTTTTCTATGCATTTAGTTTTTCTTAAAAACTGGTATCATAGATTATGGTTCAATCCAGGGATAGGAGTTCTAGTATGCTATGTGGTTGCAGCTTTCTCTGATCTTCCATAATAGAAAAGAAGGGTGGTGTTATGAAAGAGTTATTAAGCGAAAGTCACAAGTTCCGAAGTGCAATTTAGGATAGAAAAAATTGATGGAAGAGTTGTTTTTGACTTTTGGGAAGTTGAAGTCAAAGATGTGTTAATACAATAAATTTTACGTAAGGTGTGAGATTATGTTGGTGGTTGAAGAGCTTCCCACCAACATGGAAGTTGCACCATAATTTTTCAGCCTGACTTTCAACATGTGAAATTTTTGGCATTGTTTAGCTTTAAGTGAAATATATTCTTCATGATAAAGTATATGATTTTCGATAATGATAATGTGAAGTTCTTGGAGTGGGTTAACTTCAAGTGATATATATTATTCATAGAGGATTATGATAGTTCTTTTGAACTATGATTGTTGGTGAAGACAATGTGAAAATTCTTTAAATAGTGTAGTTTCAAGTGACTATACTCTTTATAGTGGAGTATGATTTTCAATGAAAACAATGAAAAGACTCTTGAAGTGGTGTAACTTCGAGTGACTATACTTTTTATGATAGAGTATGATTGTCGGTGAAGACAGTGAAAATAATGTAATATTTTCAATAAAGGTGGAGATTGTTGGGGTTGATTAAAGTATATATATTGAATAAGTCCCACATCTCTTACAATATGGAGGAAGAAGGAGTCCAAGGCTATATATATGATTCAAGTTCTTCGTTACAAGATGCACTAGTCAAAAAGACTTTAAGTTTGTATTTGGCTTTTTCTTTTCTCTTATGCTCTTGTGTTAGAGTGTTGAGATATGTAGTTAAATATTTTCTTTGGGGGAGTGTGGTGTACTGAGGATTGTGGGGGTTGTTGAAGGTAAATTATGTGTTGTAACAATTTTCATATAATGTTATTCTTTGGTTGTCATTTGACACCGTTATGGTTTTTTCTTAAGTTTTGGTGTTTCCATATTATGTTCTTATGTTGTTATTGTGTTCCTTTTTTTTCTCTATGCATTTATTTTTTTCGCTAACAACTAGTATCCGATTGAGAGTGAAAATGGATCATAGTATGGATCAAGGCTAGTGATGCGGGTGACTCACACTTTTGGGGGAGCGGGAGATGGATCCTATTATAGGATGTTGGGGACTCGCCCTTGTGGGGGAGCATGATGGGTGTTGTAACACCCTAAATTTCCCCCGTAATATTATTAAATAAAACATCTGAGTAATTAAATTAAACACACGCAACTTAGGATGTTATAACCAACATACAAAACCTAGTCATCAGACTGATTATGTAACACTTAATATTTTTGTATAAACATAAAAACCTGAACATGTCTGAATGTTACTTTTATTACAGTGGAATAATCATAATCATTTATTGTCTCATGGTATATAAAAGTTATCATGGAATCACATAATTCATCAAAACAACAACTAAACACAATAAGGGAGATGTCCACAAATCTCAAAGAAATATAAATCATAAAAGCGCTCCAACGACTCCCTAGTGTTACAATCAGAGCAGACGCCAACTATAAAGAAAAGGGTAAGAAGACTCCTTCTTCAACCCACATCTGAGTCCTACTGCAAAGTATATGCACATTACCCACGTGGAGGCAATATTCAAACAGAAGGGGTGAGATATCATGATAATATAAAGGAAAGCATGATAAATAGTATGCATTAAGGTATCACATGCATTGTCACCCACTCTACAACCCAATACTCTCAACATCAACACTATGTTATCCAAGAATAAGATAATACACAACAAATCAGCCAATTATCTCATATTAATCACCCAACAACATCTTTACTAATTATTCCCCAACCAACATAGAAGCAGATAATGGAAAGTTCAATTAATCATACAACACCACATATTTAGCAACATAGAAACATATTTATTATTTAATGCAATGAGACTCATAACCCAACTCAATGCTTATGCATGTGGTATCAATTTTTGTGAACAGTTAGGTTCACTGTTCTGATCCCCACCTCCTAGGATCAAAACCAGTCACTGATCCATCACCTCCGAATCAGCTACCGGCCCAATCAACACAATGGGATTTTAGGCTCACCAACAATGGACCATTTGTCAATAAATGTATACAATGCGACTAATTATGCATACAACAATGATAACATCATCGTGCAAGATAATCCACCACCATGGTTATTGTACACCGCCCAAATTGGCCCACAAGCATTAAAATATAGCTCATACAGTATGGTTATCTCATAACAATACTAAAACATGGTTATCTCATACGAAAATCCACCACCATGGTTATCTCATAACAATCACCACAACATTACTAAAACATCCCCATATTACCACCATTAACACCACAACAACATCGTTATAACAACACTCAAAATTTGTCACTTACAACAAAACTTCTTAACGTACACAACAAGTAATGATCATATTCCCTAACATAATAGAAATGAAAATATTAGGAAAATAATTCACCTAATTATACCATGTTAAAGTTCTACTCAGTAGCTTTCTAACGCTTTAAACAGTTCGTCATTTGGATATACAGTTAAAAAGTTATGATCGAAACCATTTCTAGCATTTTCTCTATGTGCCGACGCAGAGGTCAATGCACAGGGCATGCAGATCGACGTGTAAGGCTTGTAGGTCGAAGCATGCTGTTCTAGTTTTCAAAGTATTCATTTTTGGAAGCTTCAGGTCGACGCATGTTGTTACATATTTCAAAAATCACTTTTTTAAACAAGTACTTTCACACTAGCTTATCATGCTAGAACCTATGCTATGAAATTCCATCAACATAGACTCAATTTTATACTATATTAACATTCTAGAACCCAATTATCCCTTATTTTACTCATGGATTAACATATATAATCATCAATTTCCTACCTATGACTCAAATATTCATAACTCAACAATGGAGGAAACTTATCAACAATCCAAAACAGAATTATCACACATATTGGCAAACGAAATTCATCACATATGGATACATTAAACGATATCATCATCCATTACTTCACAATATTCATGGCATAAAAGAACACAATAACCCACACTGTAAGGACCTAATTGTTAGAACACAAATTGGTGTTTAATATATCTCTATGTTTTGATGATAACACTAATGAAATTTTGTATTAAGAAAATATATACTCTAATTTTTGTTCATGTTTTTATTTCAGATATTAAAATAAATATTCTTATGGAAGCAAAAATGCATCTGAACATTACTCTACGCAAAGCTCTGAAGCATCAGAAGCAAGTCATCAGAAGACTCTGAGCGCTGCTAGAAGAGACTCTGAAGCAGAAGCTGCAGAAGACTCTAAAGCGTAGTTGAAGAATTTTTATGAAGTGTTTCAAGCATTGTTTCAAGAAGACTCTGAAAGTACTTTTCGCTGCAAGTACAAAGGCTCTGTTATTCCAACTCTGCTCTGATTGATATTCATGCTGAAGCACTTTGGCTGCAAAACTCTGATAACATCAAGACTCCAATACCATCAAACTCTGATCACTTCAAGACTCTGATGTTGATAACTTTGAGACAAAAGCTTGTTGAAAAAGATATTATTCAAAGATATATTCGTTGGCATATTCCAAACGAATCTTTATTTATTCATGTATGGCACAGGAAATCAGACAAAAGGGATTTGTCTGAACATTCCTCTTCTGGGAAAGCTAAAGTCAATAGAAGACAAAAAGGCTACACCTACTCTGCTACGCACAGTCTTCAAGCATTGGACTTTATGCTCTATAAAAGGATGTCTTCAACAACATTTCAAAGTTGACGAATTATTGAGAAATCAAATTGAAAACTACTCTCAAGCTCTCATATAATATATTTCATAAGCTGAATAGTTTTTATTCGTTCTTAATCTAAGTTTAAAAATCACAGTTGTGATATAGCTTCTTAGAAGCATCTTAAACACTTGTTAGTTTACATTTATTTGTAAAAGGTTCCTTAAGAAGACCAAGTTGTGGTCAGGATTTCTTGAGAAGACTAAGATAATTGTTTTTAGTGGTTGACACTGTAATCTGTTTGAATATAGTGGATTAAGTCCTTGTTGAGAAAGGCAAATCACCTTGGTAGGGTGGACTGGATTAGTTGAGTTCAACGAACCAAGATAAAAATACTGTGTTGTTTTTATTGTCATAATTATTTCAAAACCCTTATTCAACCCCCTTTCTAAGTGTTTTTCTCACCTTCAGTTGGCATCAGAGCTCCGGTTCTATTAGTGCTCTCACTTAACTGTGACAGAAAAGATCCAGTTGAGAAAAACTCCTTATATCTTGTTCTTTATTCATCATGGCTGCTGAAGCTTATACTTCAACTTCATACAACAACATATATGATGATAAAGACAGAATCAGCACCAAACCTCCCATGTTCGATGGTGAAAAGTTTGACTACTGGAAAGATAAAATAGAAAGCTTCTTTCTAGGCTATGATGCTGATATGTGGGATTTGGTAACTGATGGTTACATTCATCCTACCAATGATGAAGGGAAAAAGGTTGACAGAAAATCTATGTCTGATCAACAGAAGAAGGAGTTTAGAAACAACCACAAAGAAAGAACCATCCTATTAAATGCAATATCTCATACTGAGTATGAGAAAATAACAAACAGAGACACTGCATTTGATATGTTTGAATCTTTGAAGATGACTCATGAAGGAAACTCCCAAGTAAAGGAGACCAAGGCTCTGGCTCTCATCCAGAAGTATGAAGCCTTCAAAATGGAGGAGTCTGAATCTATAGAAACTATGTTCTCAAGATTTCAGATCCTAACTGCTGGGTTGAAGTTTCTGGATAAAGGCTACTCTACTTCTGACCATGTTAAGAAGATCATCAGAAGTCTGCCAACAAGATGGAGACCCATGGTGACAGCTCTGAAGCTCGCGAAGGATTTGATTAAGATCACTCTGGAGGAATTGATCAGTTCCTTAAGGAGTCACGAGATTGAGCTAGAGGAAGACGAGCCTCAGAAGAAAGGTAATTCAGTTGCTTTAAAATCTAACAAATCAGCTAAAGCGTTGCAGGTTATAGAAGAAAGTTCTGATGAATCTTCTTCTGAAGAAGAAGATGAATTGTCCCTGCTGTCCAGAAGGATCAACAAACTCTGGAACCATAAACAAAAGAAGTTCAGAAACTTCAAGAAACCAGATCAACATAAAGAGCCTTCTGGACACAGATGATCTGGAAAGAAAGAGGTGGTCTACTATGAATGCAAGGAACCTGGGCATTATAAGAACGAATGCCCAAAAATTCTGAAGGGGAAGCCAAGAAGGAAGTATGATAATAAAAAGAAAGTTCTGATGGCAACCTGGGATGATTCAGATACAAGAAGCTTCAAAGTTGTCTTGCATCTGAGAATAATCAACTGAGGTCTGAGGTTGCTGAGCTTAAAGCAGAAAATCTTAAAAATAAAAATGATTTAGAAAAAGCTCAGAAATCTGACTTAGAACCTATATCATGCTATAAAAATATTTTAGAAGAGTATGACTATAGCTTTCAGAAGTTTCTGGCTAGAGGTCTAGATAGAAGCAAGATGGCTTCAATGATCTATGGCGTAAGCAGAAACAACAGAAAGGGTATTGGATATGAATAACCTTCTGGGAAAGATTTAAATCCAAAACCTGTTGATAAAATGATCATAAAGTATTCTCCTATATACACTCATTTCAAATTTGGTCATTTAAATGATATTAAACACACACGTTCTGATCTGAACAAACTTGTGTTTAATAAATCAAAACCTCAGAAGAACAAGGATGCTTATAAGGAAAATAAATTCAGAAAGAATTTCAAACCTACTAACCCCAGAGGACCCAAGAAAGTATGGGTACCTAAGGACAAAATTATTTTTTTTGCAGACATCCTTAGCAGCAAAGTTGAAACACCAGTCCTGGTACCTGGACTCTGGCTGCTCGCGTCATATGACGGGAAGAAGGTCTATGTTCCAAAGCATGGAGCTTAGATCTGGAGGTGATGTGAAGTTTGGAGGGAACCAGAAGGGCAAGATAATTGGCTCTGGAACTATAGGCAACGGTAACCTCCCTTCCATTTCTAATATGTTACTTGTTGAAGGATTAACAGATAATCTATTGTCCATAAGTCAATTAAGTGATAATGGTTATGACATAATCTTCAATCAAAAATGTTGTAAAGCTGTCAGTCAAAAGGATGGCTCAATCCTCTTTAATGGAAAAAGGAAGAACAACATTTATAAAATCAATCTTTCAGAACTTAAGGTTCAGAATGTAAAATGCCTTCTGTCTGTTAACGAAGAGCAATGGGTCTGGCATAGAAGATTGGGGCATATTAGTATGAGACGTATATCTCAGATTAATAAACTCAATCTGGTCAGAGGACTTCCTTAGTTGAAGTTCAACTCAGATGCTTTTTGTGAAGCATGTCAGAAAGGAAAATTTTCAAAATCTTCTTTTAAAACTAAAAATGTTGTTTCAACCTCAAGACCATTAGAGCTGCTTCATATTGATCTGTTTGGGCCAGTGAAAACTGCATCCATCAGAGGCAAGAAGTATGGATTAGTCATTGTTGATGACTACAACAGATGGACATGGGTAAAATTCCTGAAACACAAGGATGAGTCTCATTCTGAATTCATTGACTTCTGCAAACAAGTCCAGAACGAAAAAGATTTTAAAATTGTTAAAGTCAGAAGTGATCATGGTGGTGAATTTGAAAAAAAAAATATTTTGAAAAATATTTTAAAGAAAATGGCATTGCATATGATTTCTCCTGCCCTAGAACTCCTCAACAGAATGGAGTTGTAGAGAGGAAAAATAGAACATTGCAAGAAATTGTCAGAACCATGATCAACGAGACTAACCTGGTAAAACATTTTTGGGCAAAAGCAGTGAATATAACTTGTTATATTCAAAGCAGAGTGTCAGTCAGACCTCTTCTGGAGAAGACTCCTTATGAACTATGGAGGAATAGAAAGCCCAACATTTCTTATTTCCATCCTTTTGGATGTGTATGTTATGTTGAATACTAAAGAGAATCTGAACAAGGATATAGTCAGTAAGAAGGAATTGACTACACAGAGACTTATGCTCTTGTGGCTAGGTTAGAGTCTATACGCCTACTCATTTCTTTTGCTGCACAAAATAACATATCTCTATATCAGATGGATGTTAAGAGTGCCTTCTTAAATGGTATTATAGAAGAGGAAGTTTATGTTCATCAACCTCCTGGCTTTGAAAATGATAAATTTTTAGATCATGTTTTTAAACTTAAGAAATCACTCTATGGTTTAAAACAAGCTCCTAGAGCTTGGTATGAGAGATTAAGTAATTTTCTTCTGGAAAAGAATTTTATCAGAGACAAAGTGGATACAACTCTCTTCTGTAAATCATTTAAGAAAGACTTGTTAATTTGTCAAATTTACGTAGATAATATTATATTTGGATCTACCAATATTACGATTGGAAAGGAGTTTGCTCTATCTATGCAGGCTGAATTTCAGATGAGCATGATGGGAGAACTCAGATTCTTTCTGGGAATTCAAGTTAACCAAACTCCAGAATGCACCTACATACATCAGACTAAGTATGTGAATGAGCTTCTGAAGAAGTTTAACATGACTGAAAGAAAATTAGCAAAGACTCCAATGTATCCTACAAGCACTCTGGGTAAGGAAGAGGTAAGTAAAAAGGTAGACCAGAAGCTCTACAGAGGTATGACTGGTTCTCTTCTGTATTTGACTACTTCTAGACCTGATATCCTCTTTAATGTTTGTCTGTGTGCTAGATTCCAATTAGATCCTAGAGAATCTCACTTAACAGCTGTTAAGAGGATTCTGAGGTATCTGAAAGGTACTACTAATGTGGGTTTGTGTTACAGAAAATCTGATGAATTTAAGTTAGTTGGATTCTGTGATGCTGATTACGCTGGAGACAGAGTTGAAAGAAAAAGTACTTCTGGAAGCTGTCAGTTTCTGGGGAGTAACCTAATCTCCTGGTACAAAAAGAAGCAGCCTACAATAGCTCTTTCAACCACAGAAGCAGAAATTATAGCTGCAGCTGGTTCTAGCACTCTGATGCTCTGGATGAAGAATCAACTAGAAGATTATCAGATTTATGAGAGTAACATTTCTATCTCCTGTGATAATACTTCTGCTATATGCTTGTCTAAAAATCCTATTTTACACTCTAAGGCAAAGCATATAGAAATAAAACATCATTTCATCAGAGACTATGTTCAGAAGGGAATTATCAGTTTAAACTTTGTTGATACAAACCATCAATGGGCTGATATCTTTACAAAACCCCTTGCTGAAGATAAATTTAAATTTATTTTGAAAAATATAAGTATGGATTTCTGTCCAGAATAAAATGTTTTAACTCTGAAGTATTACATCTATTTATTTATTGTTTAATATTTTATTTATTGTGTGCAAATCTGAACTGACAAACCTTAGAGGATCTGAACGTTGGCTAACGTTTCATTTCTCAAAGAAGTTTCAGAAGCACATGCAAGCAAACACGTGTAACTCTGAATCTGAAAAGGTGGAGTACATGTTGCACCCTAAAATTTGCTCAACCTTTTTCACTTGGTTTATGTTTCAATTGCATTAGCATTTGCATATAGAGTCATGTACATAGTCTAATCATCTGCATAGCATAGCATAACAAATCATCCAACAAGGGACCAAGAACTATTCTCATCTCTAGGAGCCTATCAAGAGGTTATTATTCTAATTCAATCTCATTTAAGTCATCAGAAAGAATTTGAAAGCTGGGAAGTCAGTGGATCAAGCATTGAGTCTATCTCCTATCTGGGGGTATCTGAGGATCATCAAAGAAGTTGTGAGCTGTGAATTGAGCTGAGCATGGAGAGTATATGGACATCATGGAAGACTTAGAAAGTCATTTGGAGGAGGAAGCAAGTCATTGATATGGTCACAAGAGCTGCAGTTGAAGACAGTCAACTAGGGTTTCATCTGGGTCAACTCTGGGTCAACCCTAGGTCAATTGATTGATTGAAAGGCATTGAGGTCTCTTGGAGAGATGTGGGGTTCATCATTTGACATGTGAATAAGGATATGGTGATGTGCCAAGAAGAATTCAAGAGAAATCAAGGAGAAGAGGAGTTTCTAAATTAGGGTTTCTGTGTAAAATCCCCTAGTTTAGGTCAAATTTCCAAGCAAGATAAGTCAAAATGCAAGCTTCAAATGGATCCTTGGTCAACATGAAACTTTTAGAGGATCTCAAGACCTTAATTTTAGTGGTGGAAGACATTAAGTAGATTTATAGAACTCAAGTTATGGTCCTTGCAAGTTACAGGTCATCTGAGGTATCTGAAATTTTGTCTGTGAAAGTTACTTGTCTTCCAAGCCACTTTTAACCCTCAAGGAGATTTCAAATGAATTTCTGGTCAACATGATAGTTGTTCCTAATTGTCTTAGCTTTCTAGAATGGTATGGTATGCCTTCATATGATTTGTGGAACTCTACTTATGGTCTTGGCAAGCAAAGGGTATTTTGGTCATCTGAGAATTACAGGTCATTTCAAGCCTATGCCCAAAACTCATACAAGGAAGCTTCAAATGGAAAACTTCACAACATCAAACTTTCTCCAAATGACATTTTGAGTCTAGAAAAGTGACCATGAAAGATTGGAAAGGCTCATAGCTTAAGGTTTCAAAATTGGTGAATTTAATGAATGAAAAATGACCTAAAATGGAGATTTTTCATAATTTGGCCAAATGGGGTGGAATTATAGGTCATTTTGATTGGAAAAAATGTTTTAAGAACATTGGCAAAAGTGGAATTTTGAGTTTGGTTCAAGATTTGAAAGATATGCTTGGTTACTTACAAAAGAAGTTACATAATCCAAATCCAAGGTAAAGTGTGCATGGGAAGTTTCTCCAAGGTTCTAGGACTTTCTAATGACATCTATATATTGCATTGAATAGCTTCATGCCATGGTTGGTGATTCACTGTGCTCATAATACCAAGTTTTACATCATTCTTCCAATTTGCAAAATCACTTCAAACTCCACAAAATCTCTATCAATTTCCACATTTCTTGATTGGATCATCATCAACATCTTTCATAGATCAGAATTCCATCAAAGATTTGGTTGAATTGAGCAAGAATCGTGCCATCCATCTTCATCATTCAAGGTGCAAGAAGAAGTGGTTACAAAGTTTCAAGGCATTGGAGCAAGAATCTTTGCATACAGAACAAAGAATTGAGTGTGTGGATCAAGTTCAGAGCATTGAAAGCATTGGATCAAGAGCATTCTACCACTGTTTTCACCATTTACACCAGGTAAGTTTCCTCTTCGAATTGACTGAATTAGTTAGAATCATAGTGAATCATTAGGTTAGAATGGTTAGGCATAGTTAGGTGATTGATTTTGGTGAATTTGAGACCAATCCATGGAGGTTGCCATTGGAGTGCACATGCTGTTAGGGTTTATAACTCATAGTTTATGGCAAGATGGTCCTAGATGAATAGCTCAAGTTGATTAGCATGGCTTGTAGATCATTTTAGGGTAGAGATTGGAAGAATTTGGAATGGTTGATGACAGGTGAAAATGGTGGAATCAGTGCTTTATACTCATCGGGTTCAATTGTTGGTTGAGTTTTAGAAGAAGATAATTGCATGGTTGTGTAGAGGGAAAGAAGTAGAGTATTTTTGCTCTTGGAATCTTGTGATTTCATGGAGAGACAATGGAGAACAGAGGAGTATAAAATTCGTGCATGGTGAGGGTTTCCTGAATCTAGGGTTTGCTGGAGGTAGACGATGAATCATGGCCACACGATTGCATGTTTGACTTGGACTTGAGATTTGATCCAATGGCTCATGTTTAAAATGAAATATGGAGGGAGATCCTGCGCATCAAAACGCACCGTTCCATTTAATTCTATCAGATTGGGCTTTGATTTCCTTGCTAATACCACCCCCTCAAATCAGGCCCATTGCGTTTTCAACTAAAAATCTTACTATTGGCACCGTTTATTGTTTTTTTTTTAATTTTTTGTTATATTTTCTGAGTCATTGGGCCCAGACGCGCTTGCTATGCGCGCCCCTGATCGCGACTTTCTATGTCTAATACAACTAACTGCAAGTGCACAGTCTATCGCGTAGTAATAAAAGATATCGATCCCACAGAGACTCGTAATCAAACTAGTGTTCTCGGGAGTTACTATGTTTAGCTAGGTAGAATATGTTTTAAGGGAATAAGATTGTCACTAAGAGGGGAAACTAAGATTACTATTTAGATTTTAATTAATTGAATCGATACGTAGTAGTTATGTTCTTCAGGGATTTGATAAGTTACTGGTGTATGAAATAGTTTTCGCAGTTTACTTAAGCAGAAAGTGGAGATTTGAAGACTCTCGTCTCACGATGGTTATTGACGCTAATCATAATCCTAAGGGCCTAACGTACACTTTCGTGTTCCGTACGGGGTTAAAACTACTTTTTGGAAATCTTTAAGTTCTAATTAGTTTTAAAGTGCTTTCGCTGTTATTAAAACAAATGCCTAGTGTTTACTATCTCACCTTACCGCAGCTTTCGCTTGTTGGTTCGTATCTTAATTAATTTCCCACTTTCATGGCAAAACTACTTTAAAACAAGTTCTCGCTTTCGCGACGAAGTTTATTTCGTAAATCAATTTTTAAACACTTAGACCATAAGTTATTTTTGTGAAAAGAAAGTTTTCAAACAAGAGTTATCAAATCCCATCCGAATTATTACTACATATCGATTACCTAAGTTTAGCTAGACATGGAATTTGGAAAAACAAAACATAAATAATAATAATAAATAATAAATTGCATTATGATAAAATAAGAGTCGATCAAAATGAAAACCTGTATATAATGCCAATTGGCCTTTGGGCAGATCCTCCACAGATGTTGGCAGGATTCTGTCTTTAGTTCCAATTCGATCGTACAGTGCAGTAACAAATACAGAAGAGCGGAAATGGGAATGAGTAGAATGGAAACGGAAATAAAGGAAAGGGATACAATTGAAACTGGAGAAATGAATACAAATAATGACTAAAAGTAAATTTGCTGGAAAGTAAATTTGGCAGCACTTCGTGGTATGAATGCAGCTCCTTTTTTGAAGTCCCCTGCTTCCCTTTTTATAGAGGTGGAATTCCAACGGTTACCTCTGAGGATGATGGGACTTGAGGCAGATAATTTAGGGAGTAGTGGACCATTTGATGGGAATTGGAACTGCTCTTTTAACGTGTAATCTGAGTGGGGCGTTTTTTCCTGCATGACGGTCGTCACAAGGTGTGACGGTCGTCACCCGTGTGACGGTCGTCATGCATCTGTGACGGTCGTCACATCAGCAAAAACTGTCTGCTGCGCTTTTCATTGTGTTTTCACCCCTTTTTCGTCCATATTTCATTTGGGATTGCTTCTTTTCTTCATGTTGCCTAGTTTAGACGTGATCGTTGAATACCTGCAAAAACATCAGACAAATACATGGAAATAACCCGAAATCGGATCGAAAACGGTTAGAATTTAGTTGAATTATGCATGAAAATATCTATATGATTTCGTGTTATCAAACTCCCCTAAGCTTGAATCTTTGCTTGTCCTCAAGTAAAATGTGAAAAAGTCGGCAAGCACGAGGCTGCTTCTTCGTTCGCAGAGTTTGGAGAAACCGGGATTCTTGGTAGGAACAAGACGAGTATCGCGGCGACACTAGACTACAAGTCTCTGGAGGTCTCCCTTTTATTGCAAATCGGTCTCAGTCATGCTACCGTATCTTGGTGTCAAGGTTCTCGCGGCAAGTTCACCCTGTTTGTTCTAGCGCAATCACATTAAGCCCGTTGTCCGCACACTCTCATGGCAAGTCGACCTGTTAGTGAATATGATCTCGTTTTTGTTTTTGATCTTCTTCATTGATCATAATTTGGTGCCATTGATCTTTCAATGGGTTTTTCGTGCCGTTGGGCTAAATGCTTGGGTGAGGAGCACCTAACTTAGAAGGAAACGAATCTTATATTCTTGGGCTTTTTAGCTCTCTTTTCATGATTTTTCATCTTTTTGGAGATCATACACTTATTTGCATCGGTCGCTTGCTTAGAAGTGTTTTTAGGATGGTGCTGACTGCTAGTATAAACTACTTGGGGTTGAGTTTGCGTAGACACTTGAGACTTTGGTACACGTAGGTGGTGAAACTGACTCGCATAAACTAGAGATCTAAGGTGTCTGGGCGATACTGGTTTTGTTAGAACTGTCGTTTCCTCGGAGTTTCAAAACTCGGTTAGAACTCAGGTGCATTCTCGTGATGCTTTTGCTTTTGAGGAACAAATGAAAGTTTTTGTTTACGTTGAATAATGTGGGGATAGTTTGCGTAACGTGAAAAATATATAGACGCGCTTTATTTGCTAGAAATAGAACGTGTAAAATAGAACTTACTAAAATTCGAAAGTGCAGTGAAATGGAAATACAGTAAATAAGGGAAGTTCTGAATACAGTGGAAATAAGGCTCCGCTCCCACACTATCTCGATCAGTGTCCTCACTGATTCTTGAAGCATGCGAGAGGGAGATACAACTGAAAATGAAAATACATAGAACAGAAATATAGTAAACAATAAAGGAAAAAAATGAAAATCTAGTCCCGGGGCCTGTCACGTCCACGCTGGCGTCCTCTGGCTCTAGCAAGGGCGACTCTATCCTCGTAGCTCATGGCTCCGGTGTGGTAGACCGTGTCTCGGAGTCCTTCGACCTGCAGGGTCAGATTCGCTAGACTCTCAGTGATCGTAGCTTGGCCGGTGTGAAGTTGTTGCATTTGAGTTTGGTGCCAAGCTTCGAACTGGTCAGCTCGCTGGTTCTGCTGCTGCAGCATCGTGAGTATCTGTGCCTGCTGGTCTAGGGAGCGACGAAGGTCCTCTTCAGTGTAGTCGGGCACGGGATGGTGACGGCGGCGGCGGGATGATGTACCTACTAGAGGAGGAGGCTGCGATGCCTCTGGCTGCTCGGACCTGTCCAACTCAGCTTGGATTTCATCTTCGGAATCATGAGTGGGTTCCTGAGTAGGAACAACGGCAGCAGGAGGGGCAGTGAGGTCGAACAACCAGTTGGTACGGTCCTCAGGATGGATGCGGGTGTGGGACGGAAGGATGATGCTTATGACGGTCTTGCCACGCACAACCGGATGATATTTCCCGTCAGCTCGGGAGCGGATGAGATGGGAGGCCCTGCAGTGGTCGGTGTCAAGGAACACCGATGGGATGGAATGGAGGTGCTGAAGGCGGTCGCCAAGGTTCAGCCCAAGTGCAATGGCCGTGACAATCCCGCCAAAGTAGAATGGCTTCGAGCCACGGTTGCAGTTGGCCTGAATGTGGGCCAGCAGGAACGGGGCAGCGTTGACCGGTTCGTTGTTGAAGACGCAATGCAGAAAGAAGAGCTCCTTGGAGTTGACTTTGTGGTTGCTGTCTCTGGCGAAGATGATGTTTCTTAACACCCTGTGAAAGTATCTGATGGCGGGGTTATGGATGTGAGTGGCGTGTAGGGAGTCCCAACCATCGGCATTTAGGCCGGTCAACTGATACCACAGCGCGAAGGCTTCGTGCTGGAACTGATCAGTGATACGGCGATGAGCGTTGTCGCCGCGGGGTAACTGTAGGATGCCGGCAATCTGGTTTTGGTGCAGCTGATAGTTAACGCCAAACATCCGGAAACAAGCGGCACCTGAGTGCTGGTTTAGTTCACCGCTGCTGGTGATGTACGAGAACGAACTCAAGAACTCGAGGGTGAGCTGTTCGTAGGTCGGCTGGGGGTTGGAGCAGAGGTTCCAGATGCCTGCTCGTTGAAGCATCTAGGTTACACCTTCGAGGAGTCCGAGCTCCGTAAATGATGGAAGGTGCGGGTAGTGAGTTGGCTGGAGAGACCTCTGATGAAATGCATTGTACTGTGCTCGTTGTCTCTCGCCTAACTCGCCCTCAGGGAAGGCAATGTTATTGATATCTGCGTTTCCGGCCATTGTTGAAGATGGAGGGTTTTTGGGGGTTTTGGGGTTTTCAGCAGAGAGGGAAATGTGACAGAACGGTTGTTTGGATGTTGAATTTGGAGTTGAGGTTTATAGTTTAGATGGAGAGGACGAAAATCGTAGTGGGGTATGAATGTTGGAAGTTTGAAAGTGATAATGGGGGGAGTGGAGGGGTACACGACCTCTGTTATACCAGATTGCAGTTCTGGGCTGCGTGACGGTCGTCACAAGGGTGTGACGGTCGTCACCCGTGTGACGCTCGTCATGGGGCTGTGACGGTCGTCACATCAGCAAAATCTGCAGAACGCAGAATTTTGCTCTGAGGGCGTATTCGGGGTGATTTTAAAGCTTAGTACTGCTACGTTGATGTAATATAATAGCCAACGATCAATAAATAAAGCGAAAACAGAATAATTGAACAAAACTAGAATTGAAATACATAAAATGGAAATAATTGTATGTAGTACATAATGAAACGAACAATGCGAAAATTCTAAGTGAGTAAATTAAACTAAACTAAACTAAACTAGAGTGAAACTACTGCTATGAGCTAGTAACTAATCTTTTCGTGCCTTCAATTCCTCGAATTTCTGTGAATAGTGATCGAGTTGGTCGCAGACTAGATCCATGAAGCCTACCAGGTCACTGTGCATGCCTGCGATATCAGCTTTTACATTAGTCAGAGCTTTATCAACGTCGTCCAATCTGAGTAACACGGTATCCAATTTGTCGGTTGTTTCCTCAGGGATAGGCTCAGGGTAAGTATTGTAGTGTGGAGGAGTCATAGGGTCTACTTCATTGTCAGAGGCGGCATCCTCAAAGTACATGTAGTCGTGTGCCTCAGAGATGTGGTCACTGTCATACATATAGTCCTGGGGTGTTGACTGTGGTGAAGGAGGTCCCATAGGCTCATCCAATTCGTAGAGCCAGTTATCCTTGTTGTGGATGCTTGTCATCAGATGGTCAGGTAGTGTAAATAGTTGTACTGGTTTTTCGTTTATGAGGTACTCATACAATCCAGGTCCCATATTCCCTAAGATGCGCCTGTTAAAGCAGAATTGTATGTTCATGGGTCTGATGTTACCAAAATGAGTGCTGGCATTTAGATGGAATCTAAGGCCAAGCTCGTGGGCAATCATTGTTACTAGTCCTCCTATAAGAATAGGTGTCTGAGGTTCCAGCGTGAGGCGTTTGAAGGATCTCATCATGAAAGGCACTGCATTTACTGTCCGTCCCTGAGAAGCACAGAACATGATGAATAACTCTTCCTTAGACACTGTGGTAATATTTTCTTCCTTTCCAAACAAGGTGTGAGCTAGTATCTTATGGAAGTATCTAAAGGCTGGGTTATGAATGTCATCATTGTACATTCTGTCTGGTTCAGGGTGATAGTCGCCTGTGATTCTACCCCAGAAGTGCTCGAGTTGCAAATCAATATCGTCATCTTCTGCACTGATGAACACATGCGGTCCGCTAGGGAATCCTAGGAGGTTAGCTAGTGACATCCTGCTGTGGGTTTGGTCCATTCCAAACAATCGGAAGGTAATCAACTCTGTGCTGGATCCAAAACCATAGTTGGGTGTATATCTGAAGGAACTGAGGAATTCATAGGTAAGATCTTTGTAGGTAGCGAAGCGTGTTTTTAGAGCAGTGTTCTCCCAACCCAGTTGATTGAACAGGTATTGAATGCTATCTGTGATCCCTAGTTTATCCATAGTAGCCTTATCATAATACAGCGTTAAGGCGAATTCTCTTTCGGTCAGTGCTGCAAATCTTGCTTTCTGAGCGAGTCCTCTGAAGTGAACCTTTGTGAAATCGTACTCGGCCATATTCGCAGGTAATTCGGAGAAAACAAAAGGAATGTTTTGAAGGCTTTAAAAATCCTGAAAAGTTTAAAACAAGAAATTGAAGTCAGGATTTTTAGAAACGAAAAGTGGTAGAAACAAAAGACAAAAGGGAAAAAATAAAATAAGAATAAAAGTACGAAAATGAACGAAAGTAGAAAGTAGTAGTAATTTTAGGATTTTTGTTGGATTTTTCAAAGTAGAATTTTAAAGAAAAATGAAATGCAATGGCGAGGGAAATTTGGGTTGCCTCCCAGTAAGCGCTGTTTTTAACGTCTAAAGCCTGACGATAGCTTGGTGAGAAGCTATTCGGGTGTTTGAGCCGGAAGCTCAAGCAATGTTATATTGCCGACTTGAGGACTGTTGTCGTTCTTATTGTAATGTTTCAGACGTTGCCCGTTTACGATAAACGGTGCATTCGTCTTATCGGTAATTTCAACAGCTCCACTCTGAAGTACTTTAGTCACTTCATAGGGTCCAGACCACCTAGATTTTAGTTTTCCTGGGAAGAGTTTTAATCGTGAATTGAAGAGCAATACGATGTCTCCCACACTGAATTGTTTCCTGATCGAACGTTTATCATGCCACTTTTTAGTTCGTTCTTTGTAGATACGGGCATTTTTGTAAGCGTCTAATCGAAGTTCTTCCAACTCGTGTAAGTTCAGGATTCACTTTTCTCCTGCCTCGGTGTAGTTGAAGTTGAGTTTCTTAATGGCCCAGAAGGCCTTATGCTCTAACTCTACAGGGAGATGGCAGGATTTACCGTAAACTAATTTATAGGGGGTAGTACCTATCGGTGTCTTAAATGCGGTCCTATAAGCCCATAAAGCTTCTTGTAGCTTCGATGACCAATCTTTTCTCGAGGTAGCGACAGTCTTTTCCAAGATCTGTTTTATTTCTCTGTTTGAGACCTCTACTTGTCCGCTAGTTTGTGGATGATAAGGTGTAGCTACTCGTTGCCTGACTCCATATCTAGAAAGAAGTTTATCGAATATTCGTGATATGAAGTGAGATCCTCCGTCACTAATGACGAGTCTGGGTACACCGAATCTAGGAAAGATTGTGTTCTTGAAGAGTTTGATTACTACTCGTGCGTCATTTGTTGGAGCAGCTATGGCTTCTATCCATTTAGACACGTAATCGACAGCGACGAGTATGTAATTATTTCCAAAAGAAGGTGGGAAAGGTCCCATGAAATCTATTCCCCAAACGTCGAAGACTTCTACCTCTAAGATTCCTTTCTGAGGCATTTCATCGCGTCGTGAGATGTTGCCAGTTCGTTGGCATCTATCGCACTTTTACACAGCGATGTGAACGTCTTTCCAGAGATTAGGCCAGAATAGGCCGGCTTGGAGAATCTTAGCGCACGTCTTGGATGTACTAGCATGACCACCATATGGTGCAGAGTGGCATTGGGAAATAATATTTTCTATTTCTTCCTCTGGGACACAGCGACGATATATGTTGTCGGCCCCTCTCTTGAAGAGTAGGGGTTCGTCCCAATAATAGTGTTTTAGATCGTGGAAGAATTTCTTCTTTTGCTGATAAGTAAGATCTGGTGGAAGCACGCCCGCTGCGAGGTAATTAACGATGTCAGCATACCAAGGTAATGTGACTTGGGCATAGACGGCTTCTACGGCTTTTTCGAATTCTGGATCTTCCGAGATTGCATTGGGTGTGTCACTTTCTAATTTGGCTATCAGACGTTCGTACGGGAAATCGTCATTTATCGGTACTAGTTCGTGTCTGATGCCTTCTATTCGGGATAAGTGATCCGCAACAACGTTCTCGGTTCCTTTCTTATCTTTGATTTCTAAGTCAAACTCTTGTAGTAACAGGATCCATCGCAATAGTCTTGGTTTGGCATCCTTTTTGCTTATGAGGTACCTTATGGCAGCGTGGTCTGTGTATATTATAATTTTTGCTCCTACTAAGTAAGAACGGAATTTGTCAAGCGCAAATATAACTGCTAGAAGTTCCTTTTCTGTGGTAGCGTAGTTCATTTGGGCAGGATCTAAGGTTCTACTGGCACAGTAGATAGCATGGAGTTTCTTGTCCTTTCTTTGTCCTAGAACTGCGCCTACAGCGTAATCACTCGCGTCGCACATTATTTCAAACGGTAGTCTCCAATCTGGTGGTTGCATGATTGGTGCGGTGATAAGGGCTGATTTCAACGTTTCGAATGCTTTTAAATAGTCGTCGTCGAAGACGAACTCAGCATCTTTCATTAACAGGCCGGTCAGAGGTTTTGTGATTTTCGAGAAATCTTTTATAAATCTTCTGTAGAAACCGGCATGTCCTAGAAAACTCCGTATTTCTCGTACGGATTTTGGAGGTTGGAGATCTTTTATAATCTCTATTTTGGCTTTGTCTACCTCAATCCCTCTATCTGATATGACGTGTCCTAGAACTATTCCTTGTCGGACCATAAAATGGCATTTCTCCCAATTTAGGACGAGATTTACTTTTACGCAACGTTCTAGTACCATTTCTAAGTTTTGTAAGCATCCTTCGAAACTCTGCCCACATACCGAGAAATCGTCCATAAACACTTCCATAATGTCGTCTATGAAATCTGCGAAGATTGCCATCATGCATCTTTGGAAGGTTGTTGGAGTGTTACAGAGTCCGAACGGCATTCGGCGGTAAGCAAAAGTACCGTAAGGACAGGTGAATGTAGTCTTTTCTTGGTCATCAGGATGGATGGGAATTTGGAAGAATCCTGAGTAACCATCTAGATAGCAGAAATATGAATGTTTGGCTAATCTTTCCAACATTTGGTCTATGAAGGGTAGCAGGAAGTGATCTTTGCGCGTAGCCTTGTTAAGCTTCCTATAATCAATACACATCCTACTTCCCGTCACGACTCTTTTTGTTATCGATTCGCCTTTTTCGTTTTTAACTACTGTTACTCCTCCTTTCTTTGGTACGACATGAACTGGGCTAACCCATTCACTATCGGAGATCGGATAGATGATTCCTGCATCAAGTAATTTCTTTACTTCATCTCGGACTACAGTGCTCAGGATGGGGTTTAGTCTTCTCTGATGCTCTCGAGAAGTTTTAGAGTCTTCCTCTATTGTAATTCGATGCATACAGATCGAAGGGCTTATACCTTTTAAATCGCTTATGTTATAGCCTAACGCGGTGGGGTACTTCTTTAGGACTGCTAATAACTTTTCGGTTTCTGGTTGTCCTAAGTCGGCGTTGACTATCACTGGTCTTTTTAGTTCATCGTCTAGAAATTCATATCTGAGGTTTTTGGGTAGAGTTTTAAGTTCTAAAGATGGGTTCTTCGGACCTGGCATATGGTTTGGTGTCAGTGCTAAGCTTTCGCTTAGGCTGTCGTCTTTATACGGTTTACGCCAATTGTCGTCTTCAGAAATGTCGGGTATTTGAATCTTTATTATTTCTGAATACGTGGTCTCCTCATTTTCAAGTTCTCTTATGCATTCGTCAATTTCATCTACTAAATAGCAGGTATCGTCTATTGCTGGTGCTTGTAGGAACTTGGTGAGAATGAATTCTATCTTTTCTTCTCCTACTTCGAATGTTAGCCTTCCTTTCTTCACGTCTATAATTGCTCCGGCTGTAGCTAGGAATGGTCTTCCTAAGATAATTGGGGTTACAGTGTCCTCCTTGATGTCCATGATTATGAAGTCGGTTGGAATGTAGAATTGTCCTATGCGTACTGGAACGTTCTCCAGTATTCCGACGGGGTATTTCACTGATCTGTCAGCTAATTGTACGGACATTTTGGTTGGCCTGAGGTCTCCCATATTCAGCTTTTTGCATATAGATAAGGGCATAACACTGATACTGGCTCCTAAATCGCATAGAGCTTTGTCTATTACGAACTTTCCTATGACGCAGGGTATGGAGAAACTACCTGGGTCTTTTAATTTAGGCGGTATGCGGTTTTGAATAATAGCGCTACACTCTGCAGTGAGTGTAACTGTTTCGTTATCCTCGATCTTTCTCTTATTCGACAGGATCTCTTTGAGAAATTTGGCGTATGACGGCATTTGAGTTATCGCTTCTGTAAAAGGAATAGTAATATTCAACTGTTTAAGGAGCTCTACAAATTTCTTAAACTGTCCTGAAGTTTTAGAGTTTATTAGTCTTTGCGGATAAGGGATAAGTGGTTTATATGGCGCTGGAGGTGCTTGAGTTTTTTCACTTGCGGTATCCTCCTTCTCGTTGTCTTCCTTCTTCTCTAACTCAGATTCCTTTTCTTCTTGTTCAATTGGTTTCTGTTGCATGGCTGAGTTTTCGGTCCTCGGATCGATCGGTTCGTCCAATTCTTTTCCACTTCTTAGTATCACAGCATTTGCTTGGCCTTTGGGATTCTGTTCGGGTTGTCCAGGAAATGTGCCAGCAGGTGCGGCAGCAGATGCTTGCTGTTGAGCCACTTGTGATATCTGAGTTTCTAACATTTTGTTGTGGGTGGCTAAAGCGTCTACTTTTCCTGTCAACTGTTTAATTTGCTCGCTAGTGTGTATGTTTTGATTCAGGAACTCTTTGTTCGTCTGAGCTTGAGTAGCTATGAACTTTTCCATCATCAATTCGAGGTTTGATTTCCTAGGTGCATTCTGAGCAGCTGGTTTTTGATATCCTTGCGGAGCAGTAGGCATTTGCAATGCATTTTCGCTTTTGTAAGAAAAGTTTGGATGATTTCGCCAACCTGGGTTGTAGGTATTTGCGTAGGGATTTCCTTGAGCATAATTTACCTGGTCTGGCGGGATTCCGGCTAGCAATGGGCATTCGGGTGCATTATGAGTGGTACTTCCGCATAACTCGCAATTTGGAATTACTGCAGCGACAGTTGCAGTGGGGTTAACGGTCAGACTATCAATCTTTTGTGTTAGAGCATCTACTTTAGCATTGAACTTTTCAAGGCTGCTGATTTCGTACATCCCACCTTTCGCTGAGGTTTTCTCATTTAGAGTGCGTTCACCTCCCCATTGGCAATGGTTTTGTGACATGTTTTCTATTAGTTGATAGGCTTCATCGTATGGTTTATCCATAAGTGCACCGCCCGCGGCAGCGTCTATGGTTAATCTAGTATTGTATAGAAGCCCATTATAGAAAGTATGGATTGTCACCCAGTCTTCTAGACCGTGGTGAGGACATGTTCTCATCATATCTTTGAATCGTTCCCATGCTTCGTAAAGAGATTCAGTATCTTTCTGTCGAAATCCGTTGATTTGAGCTCTAAGCATAGCAGTTTTGCTTGGTGGAAAATATCTCGCTAAGAAGACGTTCTTCAATTGCTCCCACGTCGTAACGGAGTTGGATGGTAACGATTGTAACCATGTCCACGCTCTGTCTCTAAGAGAGAATGGGAAAAGACGAAGTCTTATCGCGTCTGGAGTTACTCCATTTGCTTTCACTGTGTCTGCGTATTGTACAAACTTCGTTAGATGTTCGTTCGGATCCTCAGTTGCGTTTCCTGAGAATTGGTTTTGTTGTACAACCGACAACAATGATGGTTTCAGCTCAAAATCATTTCGGGTAATAGTTGGGGCAGCAATGCTACTTCTAGGCTCCAGCTGAGATGGTGTAGCGTATGCCTTCAGCGGTTTGTTCGGAGGTCCTTCAGCCATCGTTGGTTCTTCTTCTTTGGGAATGGGAGTGAGAGGATCGGGAATGTTATGTTTGAGTTGGTACTCAATGATTCGGCTTCTTAGATGTAAGAAGCGTTCTAGTTCTGCGACTGAAGGTTTCAAGATATCGCTTTGTGGGCGATCACTTGGCATACAATCGACAACACTAGTAAAGGAAAAATGAAAATTGTTTACCTAGACTATACGGTGTAACAGAAGGTTACACTATTGACTAAACGGGTCCCCGACAACGGCGCCAAAAACTTGATCGCGACTTTCTATGTCTAATACAACTAACTGCAAGTGCACAGTCTATCGCGTAGTAATAAAAGATATCGATCCCACAGGGACTCGTAATCAAACTAGTGTTCTCGGGAGTTACTATGTTTAGCTAGGTAGAATATGTTTTAAGGGAATAAGATTGTCACTAAGAGGGGAAACTAAGATTACTATTTAGATTTTAATTAATTGAATCGATACGTAGTAGTTATGTTCTTCAGGGATTTGATAAGTTACTGGTGTATGAAATAGTTTTCGCAGTTTACTTAAGCAGAAAGTGGAGATTTGAAGACTCTCGTCTCACGATGGTTATTGACGCTAATCATAATCCTAAGGGCCTAACGTACACTTTCGTGTTCCGTTCGGGGTTAAAACTACTTTTTGGAAATCTCTAAGTTCTAATTAGTTTTAAAGTGCTTTCGCTGTTATTAAAACAAATGCCTAGTGTTTACTATCTGACCTTACCGCAGCTTTCGCTTGTTGGTTCGTATCTTAATTAATTTCCCACTTTCGTGGCAAAACTACTTTAAAACAAGTTCTCGCTTTCGCGACGAAGTTTATTTCGTAAATCAATTTTTAAACACTTAGACCATAAGTTATTTTTGTGAAAAGAAAGTTTTCAAACAAGAGTTATCAAATCCCATCCGAATTATTACTACATATCGATTACCTAAGTTTAGCTAGACATGGAATTTGGAAAAACAAAACATAAATAATAATAATAAATAATAAATTGCATTATGATAAAATAAGAGTCGATCAAAATGAAAACCTGTAAATAATGCCAATTGGCCTTTGGGCAGATCCTCCACAGATGTTGGCAGGATTCTGTCTTTAGTTCCAATTCGATCGTACAGTGCAGTAACAAATACAGAAGAGCGGAAATGGGAATGAGTAGAATGGAAAGGGAAATAAAGGAAAGGGATACAATTGAAACTGGAGAAATGAATACAAATAATGACTGAAAGTAAATTTGCTGGAAAGTAAATTTGGCAGCACTTCGTGGTATGAATGCAGCTCCCTTTTTGAAGTCCCCTGCTTCCCTTTTTATAGAGGTGGAATTCCAACGGTTACCTCTGAGGATGATGGGACTTGAGGCAGATAATTTAGGGAGTAGTGGACCATTTGATGGGAATTGGAACTGCTCTTTTAACGTGTAATCTGAGTGGGGCGTTTTTTCCTGCATGACGGTCGTCACAAGGTGTGACGGTCGTCACCCGTGTGACGGTCGTCATGCATCTGTGACGGTCGTCACATCAGCAAAAACTGTCTGCTGCGCTTTTCATTGTGTTTTCACCCCTTTTTCGTCCATATTTCATCTGGGATTGCTTCTTTTCTTCATGTTGCCTTGTTTAGACGTGATCGTTGAATACCTGCAAAAACATCAGACAAATACATGGAAATAACTCGAAATCGGATCGAAAACGGTTAGACTTTAGTTGAATTATGCATGAAAATATCTATATGATTTCGTGTTATCAGCCCCCCAGTCTGGGCCCATTCCCTTATTTTAACTGATTTTATATACTTGTTGCACCCCTCATCTCAATTAATTCCATATTAATTCCTTTCATTTTTTTAATTCTTCAAAAAAATCATAAAAAATAGAAAAATGCATGATTTTAATTGGTTCTTTTTGCATATTATTCATAATTTTGTTAAGAAAAATATCACATAAAAAAATTAACATTTCATTTTATTTTCATATTTTTAGCATATTTTTCTTTTAAATAGGATTAAATAATGTTTAGTTTAGTGCATGAATTTGGTGATTTTAGTTTGATTAAATGCTTTTATATTTTTGATCCATTCTTTTTAGGTTGATTAGTATAGAATGCTAGCTTGTATATAAAATTTAGTTCATATTTTTAGGACTTAATCTTAGGTGATTTGTTTAGGTGTGAATAACATGATCAAAACTAGGGTTTAGGAGATAACATAGGAGAATTAAATCATTTCCCTTAGGAGTTGTAGATTGAATCTTTGGGGTATGGGGACTATAGGGATTATGGGTAGTTAATAGATCCCTTAGAAAATATTAGGATTCCCCTACTGCTATTAGTATATTGCTTATATTTATTTGACTGTGTGGTGTGCCCTCTCTAGGGTTATTTCATTTGTCTGTGTGGGGGATTGGGTTTGCTTGGGGATTGGGAGAGCTGAAGACTGAGAAGATAAAGCCCATTTGAAGACCAGAGGATGAAGGCCAATTTCCAGAGTTGATGAGGAGCATCCTTTGCTAGCAGTTGTTGAAGGCTATAGGGTTTAGGAGCTAGGCAAAGCTCTAGAGTAGTAAACTTGATTCTCAAGCATGGAAGGTCTTGATTGCCTCCATCCCTCTCTGTGATGCAGAGTCTCCCTAAGATACTCACCCCCTTCCTTTGGAAGGCTTGGTGATAGTGTCTAAGAGATAGAACTCTTGAGAGAAATATTCTATGTGTTGTTAGCAGTCTGTTTGCCACCTTTGGTGGTCAACTAATTGCTTAACACCCAGTTCACTCTTGTAATTGATTCCTCAGCTTAGAGATTGGGACTTGAAGAAAAGCCATTGGGAGATTGAAGATTAAAGACTGAGGCTTGCCTGAAGCTTGTAGCTGTTTGGAGATAACTTGAAGACAGATGTTGATCAGAGCTGCTGTGGCTGTTTATTCTTTTGCTGTTCAATTTTCTGATGTATTGATTGGTTTTCCCTAACTGTATTGTTTGTTGTTTAACTTGCTGGGTTGAAAGTGAATCCTGTTCACTTTTGCCTATTGTTTTCTAGGTTCGAGGTTGAGTGGGACTCCCTTGCCTCGCTTGTATTGCTGCATCCATGCATTTTACTGCTTTATTGTATATCTGCTATTGTTTCTGTTTCCGTCAATTCCCTTAGGATCTCTGTTTCTCTCTGCGCAAGAGAGGAGCATGATAGACACTAGGTCTTAACCCATGCATGATAACATTAGGTTAGTTTGACTCCCTTCGCAACCGTAGGTTAGAGTTCTGTCTCTTCTTTCTCAAAAACAAACAGAAAAACACAATAAGATTTCAAACACAATAAAAGACACTTCTTCCGTAAAAGAATGTGAACTCATCGAAACGTCATTTTTGTCCGCTTGGACCAGTAATCAGAAAAAACCTTTTTCAGAAGGAATAAAAACAATCAAGACAAGCTTGTGTCGTACGTGGCCCGAACTACGTTTGCTCTGATCTTTCATGCTGTATGAAAGTACGTAGGCATAGGATGCGATGTCCTAGCGAGCAACCTTCCCCTCCTTTCCTGTAGGTAGGCGAACTACGTTGACTCTGATTTCTCGTTCCAAACGGGGATACGTAGGCATAAAGTGCGATACTTTTCCGAGTCATTTTATTTTCTTTTTAACCCCTGACCTTTAGTTTAGATAGAATAACAATCCATACCCGAAAACAAGCGTGGATCCCGTCGAGTACGACGGACGTGAGGGGTGCTAATACCTTCCCCTTGCGTAACCGACTCCCGAATCCAGGTTTTGGTTGCAATGACCATTCCTTTCCCCGTTTTGCGGTAGGTTTACCTCGAGCGTTTCCTTTCCCTCCGTTGGGATAAATAACGCACGGTGGCGACTCTTCTGTTCAGCCGGCGCCGATTTTCGCAGTAGCGACAGCTGGCGACTCTGCTGGGGATCCAACGTCCCCTGGCTGCTAAGGACTGCGATAGTTCCTTATGCATTTGGGATCCAACGTCCCTTAAGCGAATCAATCCTAGCGCTTGTTTTCCCGTCGAGGATTTTGTATGGATTTACTTTTTCCGTACTTTACTTTTTGCTTTATTATTATTATTATTGTTGTATTGTGGGGTGTGACGGGTGTTCCATGATTGAGAGATAAGCCGGACCTGGGCTTGAGTGCACCTAGATTTAGAGTGGAGATTAGTGGGCGCGCATGTGCTTTGCATGTCCTAGTGTCCCGCGAAATCCACACTCAGACGAGGTTCTTCTGGTTGGCCTCCTGTCCTGCCCTTTGGGTGGCTCGGGTTGCTGGTTAGTTGGATTGTCGACTCTGGGGACCGATCATTTGGAAGTTGGCTAAGTGAGGCCTCTTCAGGATTTGATGATGCCACTCCTTCTAGGAATCGTATCATCAACCCTGAAAGTCTGTGACGCCGACGACCGCATAGGATGCCATACCTTTGTCAGTTACTAGGACACCTACCTGTGAGAGGGTTTGGGGTTATGCAGGTAACTAGACCTTCAGATACCGGTTATTTCTTGATCTGAGATCCTGGGTATTTATGGACAGTGAAGGGGTCTATCAAAGACTAGTCAGAGTTATGGTTTGAGGTCTGTCAGAGACCAGTTGGAGTTATGTTATGAGGTCTATCAGAGACCAGTGTTAGAGATTCATGTTGGGTCTATCTAAGACAAGGGTTTGCGGAATTCTAGAGGGTCTATCTGAGACTTGTTGATATGGTTCAGGCTTCTCAACTATAGCACTTGGTCCCTGTTGCATGTTGCTCGCATTGCATTATTCGCATAATCATTATCATTGCATCCTATTAACGTGTGTCTGTGCTGCAGGTGCATTTGCATATTCCCTGGTTCTAGTGTCTGAACTTCCGGGTATTGATCATGGCTGGTTTGAGGATGACAGTTGCGTACAAGCTACCTATTCCTGATATTGCTCCACTCCTGGGTCTGATTTCTCTGGCAGATGAGGATGTCCGTAGAAGCTTCAGGCAGAGTTACGGACGGCTGTTGGGTTTGGTTCGCAAATCCACTGATGACGAATTGAACGGGCTGTACACCTTAATGCAATTCTACGACCCTGCTTTGAGATGTTTCACGTTTGCTGATTTTATCTTGGGGCCTACCATGGAGGAGTATGTAGAGTTTACTGAGCTGCCGGTACAGAATGCAGTTCCTTTTATTCACTCCGCCGCTGAGCCCAGGTTGGAGGATTTAGCCAAGGCCTTGCACATGAATGCTTCTGAGCTGCTGATGACCTCTTGGCGAGGGGTTCTGGGTTTCTCTCTCCAGTTTCTGGTTGGTAAGGCTCAAGAGTACGCCAAGAATGGGTGTTGGGTGGTCTTTAACGCTATTTTGGCTCTATGCATTTATGGGATAGTGCTGTTTCCCAATTTCCCAAACTTCGTGGACATGGATGCATTTCATCTGTTTGCTGCTGGCAACCCGATGCCTACACTGATCGGGGACTTCTACCATTCGATGCACTACAAAAATGAGAATAGGAGAGGCAAGAATGTCTCTTGTTGCGTGCCTTTGCTGTACATGTGGTTTAAGAGTCATCTTCCCTTGAAGGGACCTTTTGTGGATAGTGTAACTACAGCTGACTGGCCAGAGCGTATGATGAGGCTATGTTCTGAAGACATTGAGTGGTTTGATCAAGACTTGCTGGGGTCCGAGCTTATTTTCAGTTGTTCTGGGTATCCTAATGTTCCGTTGATAGGGAGAAAAGGGTGCATCAATTACAACCCAGCTCTGTTCATCCGCCAGTTTGGATATGCGTTGAAGAACCCACCTCAGGAGGAAGAAGTACAGGAATCTCTGTACTTCACCGGTGATTTAAAGGGAGAGTTACTAGCGAAGCTTCAGCATGCCTGGATGCATATTAACAAAAAAGGGAAACCACTGTTGGGGAAGAATGATTGTCAGGCTTATGCGCCCTACAAAGTTTGGATCTAGGAGAGAGCAAGGCAGTTGCGGATGCCATTTCCCGATGCACCAGTCCCTGTTCATATTCTGGTGGAAGAACCAACCACTATTTCTAAGGAGGCCTACGAGCAAGTTGTGAAAGAAAAAGAAGCCTTGATGAAGATCAATGAAGGGTTAGAGCAAGAACTAGCTCAGATACGCAGTGAGAAAAACAAGGTTGTACGTTCTTTCCAGCAGCAGATCGAACTAGTAAACAGGCTAGGCGCTGAGTTGACTGAGGAGAAAAAGAAGCGTGAACGTCTGGGGCAAGAGTTCAGAAGCTCCCATGACATGTTGGAATCCAAAAAGAAAGCACTCGACGCAGCACACCGAGAGATCTCTTCTTGTAACAAGACTTGGAATGCTACGCTAACCAACAATAAAAAGAGGGAAGATAAGTTGAAGCAGCAAATTTCTAACCTCGAAGAGCAGTTGAAGGCTAGCATTAAGAAGTATGAAGAAGAAGTGATGACCCGGTATAGTCTCCAGAACGCATTGAACAAGGCCATCGAGGGCAGGAACGAAGCCGTGTCTCAGAAGCGGAAGCTAGAGGATCGCTTCGGAGAAGGGACATGGGAGGAAACTGCTGGAGACGTGCGACGTGTGCTCAAACGAAGAAACCAACTTGTTGAAGGGCTTCTTACCCGACCAGGTCATCCAGAGACCAAGAAGTTAATAGAAGAGTACCGGGCTTATGGGAGTACTTGATCATTTCATGTATTAACTTGTATGCTTTATTTGCATAGTGCTGACCATCACCAGGATTGTTGGTTGAGGTCATGCCTTCTTATTGTACTCAGTGATATTGTATTCTTGGCTTAATGGATTTCTCTGCAATATATGAGGTTTTCTATGATTCAGCTCCGATCTTCATATTGCTAGCACTGTCACCGCACTGGCACCTTCGCACTAGAATCGGGGAATGAATTTCCCTAATGCACAGACACACATTGCATTGCATTCGTATTCATATTGCATTACAGGTAATCATTGGATGGTATCTTATTTACTGCACTGTACCAGGTCTTTTCAGGATTGCAGATCAGCGCCCGCACCGATACTCCACTCGCACCAATTGTCGAAGAATCATGGATCAAATGCAGAACGAGATGCAAGATATGCGCGAGAAGCTAGCACTCTTCATGCAGACCATGGAGACTATTGCAAAAGGTCAGGAGAATTTGCAAGCTATGGTGCAGCCACTGTTGGTCAGAAACGCTGGGCATGGAAATGAGGATCATCAGTCTGTGCGAGCCGACACTGTTCATGGGGATGGTACTCCCACACCAGTGGCTCCGCCTGTAGTCAACATACCTGCTGTTAATGTCAACAACGGTACTGCTGCTGGG
This sequence comes from Lathyrus sativus, assembly GCA_963859935.3. Lineage (NCBI taxonomy): Eukaryota > Viridiplantae > Streptophyta > Magnoliopsida > Fabales > Fabaceae > Lathyrus > Lathyrus sativus. Next base: position 418,688,531 of record OZ012736.1, on the reverse strand, counting down.
AACGGTAACGTTGGAATTGGGAACGAGACTGCTGTCCATAACGTTGGGCTTGGTGATGTTAACCTGGGTGATAATATGGGAGGCAACAACTTCGGTAATGCTGGATTCGGGTTCAATGATCAGGGATTCGATAATACTGGGAAATACGGTTTCAATACTCAAGGCTTTGGGCAGGACGGATTCGGTGTGACTAATCAGGGTTACGGAGGATTCAGAAATGGAAATGGCGCTGGGTTAATGGCTTTTGGACCTGCTGGGGTCGCTCCGGGATACGGTAACAGGGGGCGAGGCCCGGTGATGAATCAGATTAGAGCTGGCCGCAACAACGGATACGATGGGTATGGAGCTGGGAATGGTAACTGGCAGGAAGACTAGCAAGAGAACGCTTTCTCCGGTGGAGGTTTCGAGGGACCTATGGATGACTCCCAGAGGATAAGAATGCTAGAAGAGCAGATGAGGGGGGTCGTGAATCAAAGCGCTGTGGGCTTAGATATGTCAACAATGGGTCTGGTACCTGGCTTGAGGGTGCCAATCAAATTCAAAGCTCCTACATTTGATAAGTATAAAGGGGACACCTGTCCAAAGGTGCACGTACGGTCATATTACAGAAGGATGTCGGCATATTCAACTGATGAGAGGATGCTAATGCATTTCTTTCAAGATAGCTTGTCAGGTCCGTCCCTCGAGTGGTATATGGGATTGGAACCAACGCATATAAAGACATGGAAGCAGCTGGCAGAGGCATTTGTAGCTCACTATAAGTACAACAGCGACTTGGCACCCAACCGGGTCCAATTGCAAGGGCTATCCCAGAAGAAGGGTGAGAGCTTTAAAGAGTATGCGCAGAGATGGCGCGACTTGGCTGCTAGGGTCCGTCCTCCTTTAGAAGACAAGGAAATGAATGACATGTTCATAGGAACATTCACCGACATGTTTTATGACAAGTTGTTTCATACATCTTTGGCCAGCTTCTCAGACTTAATTCTGATGGGAGAAAAGATTGAGAGTAACATTAAACAGGGAAGATTCCAAGCTGAGGAATCTACTGCATCTGGCAGTAACAGAAAGGCTTTTGGTGGGCGCCGTCAGGGCGATGCAAGCGCAGTGTTTGGAGGCCGAGGCAGAGGCCGGGGCAGAGGTCGAAACCAGTATAATCAGCCGCAGCAGGTGGCAAGCGTTACTATTCCGTTTCAGCAACAACCATTTCAATAACAGCAACAACAGCAGCAGCAGCCGCAGCAGGGGGCACAGCCTGCCCAACGCAGATTCCAGGGGGGTAAACCAAGGAGAGTGTTTGAGAAGCCTCCTTCAACGTATGCAGATCTGTTACAGACGTTACTAGGGCTGAACTTGGTAGAGAAGAGAACTCTGGCACCGATAACAGGCACTCCTCCGTATGGTTATGATGCAAGCAGGCACTGTGAATTCCACTCTGGGGCTCCGGGCCACGATGTAGAGGGTTGCCATGCGTTTAAGCATGTTGTGCAGGATCTATTGGATAGTAAGGCTATCAATTTTGGAACAGCAGGTCCGAATATAGTGCAAAAGCCCATGCCTAATTATGGGGCAAACGCCATTCTGACTGAGGAGGGTTTGAATATGATTATGAATGTCGATGATTTAAAGACGCCGTTGAGCGAGATAAAGAGCCGATTATTGCAAGGTGGTGTGTATCCAGGGTGTGACGAGTATTGTTTAGAGTGCTGGACCCTAGCTGGGGGGTGTGATGACTTAAAGAAAGGTATCCAGGCTTTAATAGATGGCGGCACACTGCAATTTGACCGAGCAGCAACTGAAGAGCCTGCAGGGGCATTACCAGATGAGAAAAGTGATGTGGCCACTGTAACGATTCCTCGAAAGACAATCACTATAACGGCATCGGTCAAGCGACCACCGATCACTATCACTAAGGCCGGACCAATCCCGTACGAAAGCACAAAGGCAGTCCCATGGTCATATGGGTTGGAAGTGTATTGTGACGGAGTAAAGATTGATGTTAATAAGCAGCTAGCAGAGACTGTAGACAACGTTGTTGGTACCGGAGGTATGACAAGAAGTGGTAGGATCTTCATATTGCCTGAGGTAGAGGCTGAGCGACTGGCAAAGGGGAAAGTAAAGATGATTGAGAATGTCCCAGTGCAGGGGAATGGGAAAGAAACGGCATCGAAAGATGTGGAAGAGTTCATGCGCTTGATCCGTAAAAGTGATTATAAGATTGTGGAGCATCTGCAACAGACGCCGTCAAAGATATCTATACTGTCGTTGCTATTGTGTTTTGAAGCTCACAGAAATGCTTTGTTGAAAGTCCTGGATACTTCCTTCGTACCCCAAGATGTTTCCGTGAATCAGCTGGAAGGAGTATTGGCACATGTGAATGCAGGCCATAGCTTGGGCTTTACAGACTTCGATTTGACCCCGAAAGGAAGAGAGCACAATATGGCGTTACACATCTCTGTGGAGTGTAGAGGATCAGTCATGTCTCACGTGCTGGCCGACACCGGATCGTCTTTGAATGTGCTGCCCAAGAAAGCGATGATGAAGCTAGATGTCAGAGGAATCCTGTGCACGCCCAGTGACTTGGTAGTCAGGGCATTTGATGGGACGCGAAGAACAGTCTTTGGATCGATAACATTACCTCTATAGGTGGGGCCGGAGGTTTTCGCGACTGAATTTTATATCATGGACATCCAGCCTGCATATAGCTGCCTTCTCGGACGACCCTGGATCCATGGGGTTGGGGCAGTCACGTCTACCTTGCATCAAAAGTTGAAATATATGGTGGGAGACAGCGTGGTCACTGTATGCGGAGAAGAGGACATCCTGGTCAGCCATCTGTCATCATTTAAGTATGTGGAGGTCGATGGAGAGATTCACGAAACACCCTGTCAGGCATTTGAAGGGTTGCGCATCAAGGACAAAGGTCCCGGTCCGAGCAAAGTGTCAGAGATAGCCGTGTCGTCATTTAAAGAGGCTCAAGCTCTGGTAGAGACTGGTGAGACCAAGGGCTGGGGCAAAGTGCTGGATATTCCTGTGAAGATGGACCGATTCGGGTTGGGGTATCAACCGTCGTCATCAGCACCTGCTGCGGGGGCACCCCGTTTCAGAGGACCAATAACCATCACTGCCAGTGGAGTATGTCATGAGACCATCAACGCTGCTTCAGAGTCTGACGAAGGAGACAGCGACTGCGATATGGACGCCTGGATTCAGCCAAGCGTGCCAGGACAGGGATTGTGCAACTAGTCTATTCAGGAGATTGTTCCTGTGACTCTTAAACAGTAATGCTTTGTTTTTTTAATTGTTGTTGAACAATCTGGTGTCTTGCCCGAGGCATCATGATTTGCTTAGGGATGTGCTGTTATGAACATTGCGTGTTTATCATTAAATAAAAGGCGTTTTTTTGCATGTGCAAATATTGCGATCTCTGTTTTTCTTGTTTTGTATTTTTCAATAAAATGGCAACGTGGTTATTCGCTTTATACGCATTTTGAAGCATTTAACCATTCCTTTTGCAGGATAACATTTTCAGATGACATCCTTGAACCACCTATGACTCGTCCCGACTTTGAACATCCGGTATTTCAGGCCGGAGAAGAGATTGTTGAAGATGGTGACGTTCCCGAAGAATTGTCTTGGTTGGTGAAACAAGAAGAAAGAGTCATTCTGCCTCACGAAGAGGTCATCGAAATTATCAACCTGGGGTCGGAAGGGGTTGAGAAGAATATTCGTATAGGAGCCGCGCTGCAGAGCGACATCAAGCGAAGACTGGTTGAAATGCTCAGAGAGTATAGTGATGTGTTCGCTTGGTCGTATGAGGACATGCCTGGGCTCGATACAGATATGGTTGTGCACCGTCTGCCGTTGAAAGAAGAATGCCCGCCGGTCAAGCAAAAGCTTCGCAGAACTAGACCAGATATGGCAGTGAAAATTAAGGAAGAGGTTCAAAAACAGTGGGATGCTGGTTTCCTAGCTGTGACAAAATATCCCTCATGGGTCGCTAACATCGTACCAGTGCCAAAGAAAGACGGTAAAGTAAGAATGTGCGTAGATTACCGAGATTTAAATAAAGCGAGCCCGAAAGATGATTTTCCGCTTCCACATATCGATGTGCTAGTTGACAACACCGCTCAATACTCCGTATTCTCCTTCATGGATGGCTTCTACGGCTATAATCAGATTAAAATGGCGCCAGAGGACATGGAGAAGACTACCTTCATTACGCCTTGGGGAACATTTTGTTATAAAGTGATGCCCTTCGGATTAAAAAATGCTGGGGCAACGTATCAGTGTGCAATGACGACTCTTTTTCATGATATGATGCATAAGGAGATCGAAGTTTATGTTGACAATATGATTGCCAAATCCCAGACGGAGGAAGAGCATTTGGTGAATCTGCTGAAGTTATTCAAAAGGCTTAGGAAGTTCAGGCTGAGACTGAACCCTAACAAGTGCACCTTCGGGGTGAGATCGGGTAAACTACTGGGGTTTATTGTAATCGAAAAAGGAATAGAGGTTGATCCTGCAAAAATAAAAGCAATACAAGAGATGCCGACGCCTAAAACAGAGAAAGAGGTGCGCGGGTTTTTAGGGAGGTTGAACTACATCGCTCGGTTCATATCTCACCTAACGGCTATGTGCGAACCATTATTCAAGTTGTTGAAGAAAGATCAAGCTGTAACGTGGAACGAAAATTGTCAAAAGGCGTTCGATAAAATAAAGCAGTATTTGCAGGAGCCTCCTATCTTGATACCCCCAGTGGCAGGAAGACCCTTGATTATGTATTTGACAGTTCTTGAGGGAAGTATGGGTTGTGTTCTCGGTCAACACGACGAGACAGGAAGAAAAGAGCATGCGATCTACTACTTGAGCAAGAAATTTACTGACTGTGAATCTCGATACTCAATGCTCGAGAAAACTTGTTGCGCGCTAGCCTGGGCCGCCAAGCGTTTGAGGCAATACATGCTGAATCATACAACCATGCTCATCTCGAAGATGGATCCTATCAAATATGTATTCGAAAAGCAGGCATTGTCAGGGAGAATTGCCCGTTGGCAGATGGTCTTGACTGAATATGACATCCAGTATGTCTCGCAAAAGGCTATAAAGGGGAGTGTACTGTCTGAGTATCTGGCGGAGCAGCCTATTGAGGATTACCAATCGATGAGGTTTGATTTTCCTGACGAGGATATCATGTACCTAAAGATGAAAGATTGCGAAGAGTCGTTGCCAGACGAAGGACCAAAATTGGGTTCCAAGTGGAATTTGATTTTTGACGGAGCTGTAAACGCCTACGGTAGCGGAATAGGGGCAATCATCACTACTCCACACGGGTCGCACATCCCGTTTACTGCTCGATTGACCTTTGCAGTTACCAATAATGAGGCCGAATACGAAGCTTGTATAATGGGGCTTGAAGAGGCCATTGATTTGCGAATCAAAAATCTGGACGTATACGGAGACTCAGCTCTGGTGATAAATCAAATCAAAGGAGAATGGGAGACACGTCAGCCCAATTTGATACCGTACATGAATTACGCAAGGAGATTGTTGCCTTTCTTTGACAAGGTTGAATTGCATCATGTACCGCGAGCGGAAAATCAGATGGCTGACGCCCTGGCCACTTTGTCCTCCATGTACAAAGTCAACTTCTGGAACGAGGCTCCTAGCATTGTTATCTCTCGGCTTGACAGACCGGCCTTCATATTTGCTATTGACGAAGCATCTGACGACAAACCGTGGTATTTTGATATCCTTAATTTCCTGAAGAATAAGGAGTATCCGGCTGGGGCATCCAGTCAAGATCAGAAGACTCTCAGGAGATTGGCGGGAAATTTCTATTTGAATCCGGACGGTGTCTTATACAGAAGAAATCACGACCTGGTGCTGTTGCGTTGTGCAGACGAAAAAGAGGCAAAGCTGCTCATGGAGGAAATACACGAAGGTACATTTGGCACGCATGCTGGTGGGCATGCTATGACGAGGAAGCTGATGCGAGCAGGTTATTTTTGGCTGACTATGGAAACTGACTGTTTCAAGTTTGCGAGGAAGTGCCACAAGTGCCAAATCTATGCCGATAAAATCCATGTGCCTCCGAGTCCTCTGAATGTGATGTCATCGCCATGGCCATTCTCGATGTGGGGAATCGATATGATTAGAAAGATCGAGCCGACAGCTTCTAACGGGCACCGGTTCATTCTAGTAGCAATCGATTATTTCACCAAATGGGTGGAAGCGGCGTCTTATGCAAATGTGACTAAGAAGGTGGTGGCCAGATTCATCAAGAGAGATATCATTTGCAGATATGGAATCCCCGAGCGGATAATCACTGACAACGGTTCAAACCTGAATAACAAAATGATGAAGGAGCTCTGTCAGAATTTCAAGATCGAACATCACAACTCCTCCCCTTACCGACCCAAGATGAATGGCGCTGTGGAAGCGGCCAATAAGAATATAAAGAAGATCGTTCAGAAGATGGTGGTGACCTATAAGGATTGGCATGAGATTCTACCTTTTGCTTTGCACGGTTATCGTACGACGGTACGCACATCAACCGGGGCAACCCCGTTCTCGTTAGTATACGGAATGGAAGCAGTGCTACCATTAGAAGTCGAGATTCATTCTCTGAGAGTATTACGAGACGTCCAGCTAGATGAGGCAGAATGGGTGAAAGACAGGTTGAACCAACTAAGTTTAATGGATGAGAAGAGGCTAGCTTCTCTAGCATACGGTCGTTTGTACCAGAGCCGAATGAAGAAAGCATATGATAAGAAGATACATCCTCGGAGCTTTCAGACGGGCGACCTTGTGCTGAAAAGGATCCTCCCGCCGCAGGCAGATCACAGGGGCAAGTGGACCCCCAACTACGAAGGGCCATACGTTGTCAGAAAAGTCTTTTCAGGAGGAGCATTGTTGTTGTCTACCATGGACGGTGAAAACTTTACGTCGCCTGTGAATTCGGACGCAGTTAAAAAATACTTTGCTTAAAATTGACCCGCTGGACAGAAAAAAGAGAGTCCAGGCAAAAATGGGGCATCCTGGCGAACCAAAAACAGAATGAAAGGTTCGGGCAAAAGTTAGGGATAAAATTGAAAAAATGTACACCCGCGAAGTTGAAAACCTACACTGGGCGGCTTCGGCAAAAAAGGGTATCCCGGTGAACTGAAAACCCGTAAAGGGCGGTTCACGCAAAAGTTAGGGATTTGAAAAGCAAATGATTGCGGTCCGAATTTGATACTGCATTGAGCATTGGTGCAGGAGAATATATCTGAGGGGTCGATCATCAGATACAATCTCTTCGGAAGTGTGGATACCGGGAAAGCATTAGAGTCGGGCGAGTCATAGGAGGATCAGTTTGTGATGTTCGTCTGCATCCCGTTGCCGACATGTGTACAAATTTGATTTGTCAATATATTTATGCTTCTTGTGCATACTTGTATATTCGTATGTGTAGCTTCCTCTTTTCAGGAGTTACATCCCGTGTACAAAACTCCGCCCATTTAGGGGCCCAATCAATAAAATATGTTATTCAGTATTTGATGCTGGTTCTTTATTGTTTTGTGCATGATATACGCCTAGGTTTGATGAAACTAGCATGTGTATAACGTCACTGGCCCTTGCCAGCAATTGCTAAAACTTTGAATTAACTGAAAACAATGTCACTGACGCTAACCTGAATAGATTTGGTTGTGTAGACTTGTCTTGTCTTGTTTGTGGTGTTGCAGGGTTCATAGCCGTACAAAGAAGACGATCAAAAGATTGCAATATGGATCAGAAGCTCGTAACGAAAGACTCTATCCCCACGCAGGTCACGATTCCGAGATAACAATGTTCCTTACTGAAGACGGATCGAATTCCCCAGCTAGTCGTAGCTTATCCAAAGGGCATTCTCCAGCAAAGTCGTTTATCCTTAGCAGAGTTTGGCGATTCCAAGATTGTAGGCTGTATTCAGACGGTGTGGTGTCCCCCAGAAGGATTCCTCTATCTCAAGCAGAGTGGTTTAGCCTCAGAAGATTAATATTTCCAATTTGTGAGCTATATTTAGATAGTTTACCTTTCCCCGCAGGGTTATTTACTCTCCCCCAGCGGAGTCAGTTGATTTTCCCCAAGAGAATCGGTTCGCCCCAGCGGAGTTCTCTTTTCAGCAAGTGCTTTCCTCCCAGTGGAAATCGAAGATTAAGACTCTCCCCGGCAGAGTTGGTTGCGCTCTGGCATTTTGTCAGAATACCGTGTGATACCAGGTCACTCTCCAGCAGAATACCAATCATACCGTGCTCATCTGCTATTCCCCAGCAGAGTTATATTCCCCAGCAGGGTGTTACTTCAATGAGGTGCTTGGCTTAAGTTCCCAATTTCCCAGCTGAGTCGACTTCACTCTTCCAGCATTTATTTTGCTGGAATAATTCCGTAGCACCTGGCTATCCCCAGCGGAGTCGACATTGTCTTCAACATTTATTTTGCTGAAGCAGTTTCTGTATCCCAGCAGTTTGAGTCTGCATTTGCATTGGCATATAGTGTCATATTTGCATCTACCAAATAAAAATGCGTAGCATTTCTAGGTCGAATGGAGCATTGTGTCATTGTCAAACATATGCATTTTGAAACATGAACCAGGTTGGCTAACCGTTTGTTTCAAGTATTGCCCTCTTGCAGGTGGAAGGAGCTCTTGCTCAAATGAATTACTAAACATTCGAGGTCTCGACGTGAGACATTCAATGATAATGTCAGTTCGGCAGTATTCCCCACAGAGTATTGGGTTAAGTTCTCTTTGTCTCCGAGCAGAGTTATTTGTGTAAATTTCTCTTGTTTTTCCCGCCACAGTTATCATGATGAATCTCTCCTCATTCCCAAGCAGAGTTATTTGTCATCAAAGGGTTTCATGAATCAGAATTTCAGAGGTTGCCGCCGGTTATCAGAACAGGCGTCCGGTAGTTTGGTTTCCAGATATCCCCAGTGGAGTCCGCCTCAAAGTCGTTGTCACGTCAGTGCTAAGAAGTTTGTGGGTCGGGACCAATGGAGAAATAAGTCCTGACGTGGACAATTTCATTGGCAGGTTTTCTTCGTACTGGAGAAGTGGGGGTCCTAACGTGGACAGTTTTATTTCCCCTGGTTGATAAGAGGTGTTAGTCCTAACGTGGACAGGTTCGATTTCTCAGAATTGATGGAAGGTGGAGTCCTGGTGTGGACATTTCCTCAAGTTGACGATATGTGCGAGTCCTAACGTGGACAGATTTGATTTCTTGGTATTGATTGAATGTGAAGTCATGACGTTGACAAAGTTGATTACTCTTCGTGTTGGTGTCCTGACGTGGACAATTTATTTCCAGCAGATATCTTCATTCGTAATGGTGAGATGCGCGTCCTGACGTGGACAAGTTTATAGTTCTTCGTGATGACAAGATACGCGAGTCCTGACGTGGACAAATTTATCCTCCTTCGTGCTGGCAAAGTGTGTGTCCTGACGTGGACAATTTTTATTTCCCAGCGAGTCGAAGAGGCGCAAGTCCTGACGTGGACAAGGTTATCTCTCTTCGTGTTAGTGAAGCGTGAGTCCTGACGTGGACAAGTTTTATTTCTTCAAGCAGGTCGAGATGTGAGTCCTGACGTGGACGAATTTTATTTCCCCAGCGGGTCAAAGGTGCGTAAGTCCTGACGTGGACAAGTTTTATTTCCTCAGCGAGTCAAGAGGTGAGTCATGACGTGGACAAATCAAGACGAAATGGGAGTCCTGACGTGGACCAATCAAGATGAGTTTATTCCTTACGTGGAAAGTTTGTGATTCCTTACGTGGAAAGATACGGTTTCCTTACGTGGAAAGATTGATTCCTTACGTGGAAAGATTGAGTCCTTACGTGGACGTATCAAGTTGTGATTCCTTACGTGGAAAGATGTGATTCCTTACGTGGAAAAAAAAGAGGTATTCCTTACGTGGAAAGATTGTGATTCCTTACGTGGAACGATGGCATTCCTTACGTGGAGAAATTGGATTCCTTACGTGGACAGATCGAGATTGTGTTCCTTACGTGGAAAGATTAGAGTCCTTACGCGGACAGATCAAGATAAGATTGTGATTCCTTACGTGGAAAGATGTGATTCCTTACGTGGAAAAAAAAGAGGTATTCCTTACGTGGAAAGGTGGGTCCTGACGTGGACGATGTATTCCTTACGTGGATGAAGTCTTAGTCCTAACGTGGACGGTGTTATTCCTAACGTGGAAGAGTTTATTCCTAACGTGGACGATTTATTTCTGATGAAATGCAGACGAATTGTCCCCAACAAAGTTGCCGAGATTTTTCCGGGTTGACAGCAGGTGAAGTCCTTACGTGGACAAGTTTAGTTGAGGTTTCTTTGTGTTGACGAAACAGGCGTCCTAACATGGACGAAGTTCTATCCTTGCGATGATAGAATCTTTTTCAGGCCGATGAAAATAATCCCCAGCACGGTCGCTAATGGATCAGTTGGTTGCTGTAACAGTTAGATTCAGTTGGTGGATGTCGTTCCCCAAGCAGTGGTGCAGTTTATTTCTGCAGTTGGCAAATTTCCGGGTTCTTAGTATTCAACCGTCTCGTACCTCTAATGCTTGAAGGCCGTTCGCTCTTCACCCAATCGGGTCCAAGTCGCTTGAATAGGGGCAGCTGTTGCACCCTAAAATTTGCTCAACCTTTTTCACTTGGTTTATGTTTCAATTGCATTAGCATTTGCATATAAAGTCATGTACATAGTCTAATCATCTGCATAGCATAGCATAGCAAATCATCCAACAAGGGACCAAGCACTATTCTCATCTCTAGGAGCCTATCAAGAGGTTATTATTCTAATTCAATCTCATTTAAGTCATCAGAAAGAATTTGAAAGCTGGGAAGTCCGTGGATCAAGCATTGAGTCTATCTCCTATCTGGGGGTATCTGAGGATCATCAAAGAAGTTGTGAGTTGTGAATTGAGCTGAGCATGGAGAGTATATGGACATCATGGAAGACTTAGAAAGTCATTTGGAGGAGGAAGCAAGTCATTGATATGGTCACAAGAGCTGCAGTTGAAGACAGTCAACTAGGGTTTCATCTGGGTTAACTCTGGGTCAACCCTAGGTCAATTGATTGATTGAAAGGCATTGAGGTCTCTTGGAGAGATGTGGGGTTCATAATTTGACATGTGAATAAGGATATGGTGATGTTCCAAGAAGAATTCAAGAGAAATCAAGGAGAAGAGGAGTTTCTAAATTAGGGTTTCTGTGTAAAATCCCCTAGTTTAGGTCAAATTTTCAAGCAAGATAAGTCAAAATGCAAGCTTCAAATGGATCCTTGGTCAACATGAAACTTGTAGAGGATCTCAAGACCTTAATTTGAGTGGTGGAAGACATTAATGAGATTTATAGAACTCAAGTTATGGTCCTTGCAAGTTACAGGTCATCTGAGGTATCTGAAATTTTGTCTGTGAAAGTTACTTGTCTTCCAAGCAACTTTTACCCCTCAAGGAGATTTCAAATGAATTTCTGGTCAACATGAGAGTTGTTCCTCATTGTCTTATATTTCTAGAATGGTATGGTATGCCTTCATATGATTTGTGGAACTCTACTTATGGTCTTGGCAAGCAAAGGGTATTTTGGTCATCTGAGAATTACAGGTCATTTCAAGCCTATGCCCAAAACTCATACAAGGAAGCTTCAAATGGAAAACTTCACAACATCAAACTTTCTCCAAATGAAATTTTGAGTCTATAAAAGTGACCATTAAAGATTGGAAAGGCTCATAGCTTAAGGTTTCAAAATTGGTGAATTTAATGAATGAAAAATGACCTAAAATGGAGATTTTTCATAATTTGGCCAAATGGGGTGGAATTATAGGTCATTTTGATTGGAAAAAATGTTTTAAGAACATTGGAAAAAGTGGAATTTTGAGTTTGGTTCAATATTTGAAAGATATGCTTGGTTACTTACAAAAGAAGTTACATAATCCAAATCCAAGGGAAAGTGTGCATGGGAAGTTTCTCCAAGGTTCTAGGACTTTCTAATGACATCTATATATTGCATTGAATAGCTTCATGCCATGGTTGGTGATTCATTGTGCTCATAATACCAAGTTTTACATCATTCTTCCAATTTGCAAAATCACTTCAAACTCCACAAAATCTCTATCAATTTCCACATTTCTTGATTGGATCATCATCAACATCTTTCATAGATCAGAATTCCATCAAAGATTTGGTTGAATTGAGCAAGAATCGTGCCATCCATCTTCATCATTCAAGGTGCAAGAAGAAGTGGTTACAAAGTTTCAAGGCATTGGAGCAAGAATCTTTGCATACAGAACAAAGAATTGAGTGTGTGGATCAAGTTCAGAGCATTGAAAGCATTGGATCAAGAGCATTCTACCACTGTTTTCACCATTTACACCAGGTAAGTTTCCTCTTCGAATTGACTGAATTAGTTAGAATTATAGTGAATCATTAGGTTAGAATGGTTAGGCATAGTTAGATGATTGATTTTGGTGAATTTGAGACCAATCCATGGAGGTTGCCATTGGAGTGCACAAGCTGTTAGGGTTTATAACTCATAGTTTATGGCAAGATGGTCCTAGATGAATAGCTCAAGTTGATTAGCATGGCTTGTAGATCATTTTAGGGTAGAGATTGGAAGAATTTGGAATGGTTGATGACAGGTGAAAATGGTGGAATCAGTGCTTTATACTCATCGGGTTCAATTGTTGGTTGAGTTTTAGAAGAAGATAATGGCATGGTTATGTAGAGGGAAAGAAGTAGAGTATTTTTGCTCTTGGAATCTTGTGATTTCATGGAGAGACAATGGAGAACAGAGGAGTATAAAATTCGTGCATGGTGAGGGTTTCCTGAATCTAGGGTTTGCTGGAGGTAGACGATGAACCATGGCCACACGATTGCATGTTTGACTTGGACTTGAGATTTGATCCAATGGCTCATGTTTAAAATGAAATATGGAGGGAGATCCTGCGCATCATAACGCACCGTTCCATTTAATTCTATCAGATTGGGCTTTGATTTCCTTGATAATACCACCCCCTCAAATCAGGCCCATTGCGTTTTCAACTAAAAATCTTACTATTGGCACCGTTTATTGTTTTTTTTTAATTTTTTGTTATATTTTCTGAGTCATTGGGCCCAGACGCGCTTGCTATGCGCGCCCCCCAGTCTGGGCCCATTCCCTTATTTTAACTGATTTTATATACTTGCTGCACCCCTCATCTCAATTAATTCCATATTAATTCCTTTCATTTTTTTAATTCTTCAAAAAAATCATAAAAAATAGAAAAATGCATGATTTTAATTGGTTCTTTTTGCATATTATTCATAATTTTGTTAAGAAAAATATCACATAAAAAAATTAAAATTTCATTTTATTTTCATATTTTTAGCATATTTTTCTTTTAAATAGGATTAAATAATGTTTAGTTTAGTGCATGAATTTGGTGATTTTAGTTTGATTAAATGCTTTTATATTTTTGATCCATTCTTTTTAGGTTGATTAGTATAGAATGCTAGCTTGTATATAAAATTTAGTTCATATTTTTAGGACTTAATCTTAGGTGATTTGTTTAGGTGTGAATAACATGATCAAAACTAGGGTTTAGGAGATAAAATAGGAGAATTGAATCATTTCCCTTAGGAGTTGTAGATTGAATCTTTGGGGTATGGGGACTATAGGGAGTATGGGTAGTTAATAGATCCCTTAGAAAATATTAGGATTCCCCTACTGCTATTAGTATACTGCTTATATTTGTTTGACTGTGTGGTGGGCCCGCTCTAGGGTTATTTCATTTGTCTGTCTGGGGGATTGGGTTTACTTGGGGATTGGGAGAGCTGAAGACTGAGAAGATAAATCCCATTTGAAGATCATAGGATGAAGGCCAATTTCCAGAGTTGATGAGGAGCATCATTTGCTAGCAGCTGTTGAAGGCTATAGGGTTTAGGAGCTAGGCAGAGCTCTAGAGTAGTAAACTTGATTCTCAAGCATGGAAGGTCTTGATTGCCTCCATCCCTCTTTGTGATGCAGAGTCTCCCTAAGACACTCACCCCCTTCCTTTGGAAGGCTTGGTGATAGTGTCTAAGAGATAGAACTCTTGAGAGAAATATTCTATGTGTTGTTAGCAGTCTGTTTGCCACCTTTGGTGGTCAACTAATTGCTTAACACCCAGTTCACTCTTGTGATTGATTCCTCAGCTTGGAGATTGGGACTTGAAGAAAAGCCATTGGGAGATTGAAGATTAAAGACTGAGGCTTGCCTGAAGCTTGTAGCTGTTTGGAGATAACTTGAAGACAGATGTTGATCGGAGCTGCTGTGGCTGTTTATTCTTTTGCTATTCAATTTTCTGATGTATTGATTGGTTTTCCCTGACTGTATTGTTTGTTGTTTAACTTGCTGGGTTGAAAGTGAATCCTGTTCACTTTTGCCTATTGTTTTCTAGGTTCAAGGTTGAGTGGGACTCCCTTGCCTCGCTTGTATTGCTGCATCCATGCATTTTACTGCTTTATTGTATATTTGCTATTGTTTCTGTTTCCGTCAATTCCCTTAGGATCTCTGTTTCTCTCTGCGCAAGAGAGGAGCATGATAGACACTAGGTCTTAACCCATGCATGATAACATTAGGTTAGTTTGACTCCCTTCGCAACCGTAGGTTAGAGTTCTGTCTCTTCTTTCTCAAAAACAAACAGAAAAACACAATAAGATTTCAAACACAATAAAAGACACTTCTTCCGTAAAAGAATGTGAACTCATCGAAACGTCATTTTTGTCCGCTTGGACCAGTAATCAGAAAAAACCTTTTTCAGAAGGAATAAAAACAATCAAGACAAGCTTGTGTCGTACGTGGCCCAAACTACGTTTGCTCTGATCTTTCATGCTGTATGAAAGTACGTAGGCATAGGATGCGATGTCCTAGCGAGCAACCTTCCCCTCCTTTCCCGTAGGTAGGCGAACTACGTTGACTCTGATTTCTCGTTCCAGACGGGGATACGTAGGCATAAAGTGCGATACTTTGCCGAGTCATTTTATTTTCTTTTTAACCCCTGACCTTTAGTTTAGATAGAATAACAATCCATACCCGAAAACAAGCGTGGATCCCGTCGAGTACGACGGACGTGAGGGGTGCTAATACCTTCCCCTTGCGTAACCGACTCCCGAATCCAGGTTTTGGTTGCGATGACCATTCCTTTCCCCGTTTTGCGGTAGGTTTACCTCGAGCGTTTCCTTTCCCTCCGTTGGGATAAATAACGCACGGTGGCGACTCTTCTGTTCAGCCGGCGCCGATTTTCGCAGTAGCGACAGTACACATTACTGAAATGACGCTTGAGGTACTGTTTTGAATATTGAGTTTCTCGTTTTTCCCCCCAAATTGTCAGAATCATTAAATGCTTGAAATGATTATATTCTTTTTATTAAATGCAATTAAATGCTAAGTGTAAACGTGTTGAACGTGTGACTCTATGTGTGCCCTAATTTCTTCTATAAATTCCACAACACTTCACTTCTCACACTTTTCACTCTCTCACACTCTTGTATGCATTTCTGTCTGTTTCACTGCTTTCATCTCTCTCCCAAACCCAAAACCATTTGTAACCCTAAATCTCTCTCAAGAAAAACAATGGCTACATCTTCATTAACTTTTGCTCAGTTTCAATCAACTATGGATGTCGTCTCTTCTGCAAATATGGGTATTGTTGCTTTCAAGGAACCAATTAGAACCCTACTCACACCAGTTGACAAACTTGAAGTATTGTGAGAATCTATTGTGAACTTTGAATCAATTGCTGAAAATGGGTTTGATCTTCGTCCCATAGTTGATGCTCAAAGTTGGACAAAGTTCTTTGATAGGCTGATGGGACCAATTTATCCATGTTTGGTGAAGGAATTTTGGATCCATGCAACCACATACCCTAAGTTCATTGCTTCATCAGTTTTGGGGAAGGAAATCATCATAACTGAGGATCTGATCAGGAAGCTCATTGGTTATGAAGAAACTGATGGTGTTACAAATCTGCCAGTTGGGCGTGTTGATATGAAAGAAGTTTATAGTGAAGTTTTCTCATCTGGAGAAGCTTCTAACAAAGTGAAAGATCTGAAGCCAAACTACAGGATCTAGGCTAAGATCTTTATGGGATGCATACATCACATGAAGTCTTCTAACTCTCCTGATTATGTCAATACTGATCAGATGTACTTCATGTACTGTCTAAGTCAGAGCACTAAAGTGGATCTGCCTTATCTACTTTTCAATCATCTACTGACTCACGTGAAACAATCAAGGGAAGAAGTCAGAACTAAACATCAGAAGATGAGGAATTGGATCCCAATGGGAAGACTCATTTGAGACATTCTGATTGAGAATGGTCTGGTTGGACATCTGATAGAAGCTGGAATACAGGAAGAGTTAGCTTCTGTGGTAGGCAAACCTCTAAATGGGAAAAGTCTTCAGAGGATGAAGGTTATAGAAGAACTCACTTCTGCACTAAAACAGATAAACTCTGAAGAGGTCAGCAAAAGAAGGATAGTAGTGGATGATTTTCCTCTGCTTTACGCTAATGAACCAAGGGAAATTATTCTGAAGTACATAGCAACGTGTCTGGCTGATGGAACTCCTCTACCAGAACATCTGATTCAGAAAGAAGGCGAACCTGAACTAGATTTTCATGGAGATAGATACAGGAAGAAGAGGAAAGTTTCTGAAGAAGGATCTTCAAAGCCAAAGAGGAAAGCTTCTGGAGAAGCAGCTTCTGTTAAACCAAAGAGGGTCAAGAAGCAAAAAGGTATTCCTCCTGAGGCCAGTTTAGATTCAATCTTAGAAACAATCAAAGAGGTACTAACATCTGATCCCCCTATCTATGAACCCATACCTTCACCCTCACATTCTCCTCCTCATGAACCTGAAACCATCCCTTCTGAACCAGAAACATCTGAACCTGTTCCTCCTACTCCTAAACCAAAACAACCTTCTGTATCTCAACCACACCCATCTGAAAAACAACCCTCTGAAATTCCCCCACCAAAAACACAAACTTTTGAACCTCAACCAGAACAACATAAAACTTGTGAATCATTTATACCTGATTCTGATGTTCTTGATGTACAACCCCTGAAATTTCTGTTTGACGTCTCTTCCACATCTTGTCACTCTTCTGCATTATCTGATTCTGCTGAATCTGATTTACCCCCAAAAGTAAACTCACCCCCACACTCTGTGGCTATGAACCAAAACAACCAGATGTATTCATTCCATCTGAACCTATCCTTTCTCAACCCACTCCAAAACCAAAACCAAGATCATCTGGTTTTGTTTCTTTTGCTTTATTAAAACCTTTTCCATCTGATGACCTTCCCTTTGGACTCAAACTTAAAAAAATTTATCCAAAACGTCAGGCTATCACTGAATCATCTGGCCAAACATCTTTTTCGTCTTATCCTCGTCCTCTTTTCATCATTTCTTCCTTTTCTATACCACCCTCATCTGAAACCACCAAAACACCATCTCTAAAAAACTTTCTGAAACCAAAACCTAAAATGGATGTAAGTACGTTATTTGATGGCTTCAAAAAGGAACTGAACATGTGGATATCTTCTATAAAGAAGGAGTGCTTGTCTAGTGTGAATCCAGATGCTTCTGAAGCCACTTTGAACAGATTCATCTCAAGATTTAACTCTGTAGCTTCAAATCTTCGCACCATTTGCTCTGATGATGGAAAGGTGAGATTTACTGAAGTTATCAGATAGACTCTTCTGAATATGAGTAGATCTCCAGTTCGTCCTCCGGACAATGCACCTGCTGAAGAACCTATGTCTGAAGATGCTCCTCTAGAAACGTTTGTTGCTGAAGATACTCTTGTGCCAAACCAGTCTGCTCTGATGGTTCTGAATCAAGCTTCTGACTCAGTGATTCAAGAGACTGTATCTGCTATAGTCATTGATAGTGCTCCAGCTCCTGCATCTGCATCTGCTCCTGCTTCTTCTGAAATAAAGACAGAAAATCCAGATTTAGAAGAAAAGTTTGCTCAACTAGAAGCCAGCAACAAAGAGATCAGAACATGGATGGTCAAGCAAGAACAAACCACATATGAGATTAAAACTTGGATGACTAGACAAGAGGAATCTACTTCTGAGATTACAAACCTTCTGAAGATGATAGCCTCTCGCCAACCTTAGTTGTTTCTCTGTTATGTTTGTGCACCTGTTTGCTGTTTTTTGTTGTTGATGTTGTTTTGTTGTTTATCTGAATGTTTTCTGATTTTATTTTTCAATGAAGTTGGTTGTTTCCTTATCTGGTTTTATATTATTTTCTTCTGTTATCCTTTATTTGTCTTTACAGGTTTCTTTTTGGTTATGACAAAAAGGGGGAGAAAAAGAAATTCTGATTATTCAAAAATAAACAGTTACTAAAATGGAATTCAGACATAATAAATTATAACTAACATTGAATTTTAGTCTATCAGAACTATAACGTATCATCTGACAAAATTCATTGAAGTTACCCTGAGAATCCCCAAACCAGACCTTAATTCAAACTAGGTTCTGATTACCAGGCTCTGATTCTGGAAAGTAAATCAAGCTCTGATTCTGGAAAGTAAATCAAGATCTGATTCTGGAAAGTATATTCTAACCAGGATTCTAACCAGGCTCTTAATCTGAAAAGTATACTCATGCAAAAAGGGAAGTATTTTCTTCTAATAGAGTATTCATTTCAGGGGGAGATTCTTTATCTCAGGGAGAGTTATATATTTATCCTTTTATTGAACAAAATTTCCTATGTTTTTGTCATCATTAAAAAGGGGGAGATTGTTAGAACACAGATTGGTGTTTAATATATCTCTATGTTTTGATTATAACACTAATGAAATTTTGTATTAAGAAAATATATACTCTAATTTTTGTTTAAGTGTTTTTGTTTCAGATATTATAATAAATATTCTTATGGAAGCAAAAATGCATCTGAACATTACTCTACGCAAAGCTCTAAAGCATCAGAAGCAAGTCATCAGAAGACTCTGAGCGCTGCCAGAAGAGACTCTGAAGCAGAAGCTGCAGAAGACTCTGAAGCATAGTTGAAGAATTTGTATGAAGAGCTTCAAGCATTGTTTCAAGAATACTCTGAAAGTACTTTTCGCTGCAAGTACAGAGGCTCTATTATTCAGACTCTGCCCTGATTGATATTCATGCTGAAGCACTTTGGCTGCAAAACTCTAATAACATCAAGACTCTGATACCATCAAACTCTGATCACTTCAAGACTCTGATATTGATAACTTTGAGACAGAAGCTTGTTGAAAAAGATATTATTCAAATATATATTCGTTGCCATATTCCAAACGACTCTTTCCTTATTCATGTATGTGTTGCACCCCAAAATTTGCTCAACTTTTTCTTACCTGGTTTATGTTTCATTTTCATTAACATTTGCATAGTTCTAACATTTGCATATCATAGCATAATATCATTTAGCAGGGGATCAAGTGTGATTCATGTCAAAAGAAGCCTAACCAGAGGTCTTATTCAAGTTCAAGAATTCACCAAGGTCATCAGGAGTTGGTTTGAGGTTTCGAGAAGTTTAAATGCTCATGTGGATTTTTCTCCTATCTTGAGGACTATTGAAGACCATCAGTGGGATGTGAAGCTTGGATTGTGAATAGAGGATGTGTATAGAGCTCATGGAGTGCCTATAGGGACATGTTGAAGCTTAATCAAGTCACTGTGCCAAGTGCCAGAGCCACAGTTGAAGGTGCTGCAACTAGGGTTTCATCTGGGTAATCCTAAGACAAATTGAGCAAATTGAAGAGGGTTAAAGCCCATTTATGAGTCATTGAGATCTTGAAATGATATGTCAAAGCATTTGAGACATTGTTTCAAGTATAATCAAGAAGAATCAAGAGTGGTTGGAGTTGCTAAGTCAGGGTTCCTAGGGTAAAATCCCCTATTTAGTGCCAAACTTTCAGGCCATGTAAGTCAAGATATAAGTCTCAAATGACTTTGACCTCCACATGAATGCTGTAGAAGATGTTCATAGCTTTAATTTGAGTACTAGAGGTCATCCATATGATTTATATAACTCAAGTTACAAGCCAAACAAGTTACAGGTCCTCAGATGCATCTGAAATTTGTCTGCGAAAATCATCTGACTTCCAAGTCATTTTAGCCCTAGAAGGAAGTTTCATCTGAACTTTGGACAAACATGAGAGTTGTTCCTCATGATCTTAGCTTTCCAAAAAGTTATAGAAGTCCCCATTATGATTTGTAGAACTCAAGTTATGATTTTTGCAAGCTAGGGGTATTTTGGGAAAGTAAGATTATAGGTCATAAAAATTATAGGTCCATTTCACCAACTTGCACACTTCAAATGAAAATCTTTCCAACATGAAACTTGATCCAAATAGTGTCAATTGGTCAACCAATCACTAAGAAGTCATGG
The DNA here is from genome assembly GCA_963859935.3 of Lathyrus sativus. NCBI lineage: Eukaryota > Viridiplantae > Streptophyta > Magnoliopsida > Fabales > Fabaceae > Lathyrus > Lathyrus sativus. The sequence goes on along the minus strand of OZ012736.1, from coordinate 418,668,114 downwards.
AATTGGTTTGAAGTGAGATTTTGATTTTTGAATTTTCATAAAAGAATGATTAAATGAGAAAATTGGAACTATTTGATTATGGATCATTTTTGCGCAAGTGAATACATATTTTTGAGTAGAAGACATGTTCTAAACACATTGGCATTTCCAGAATTTTGATTTGAGGTCATTTGAATAGACATTTCCAAGGTTACTTTACCATGAAGTTACATAATCAAAAACAACCATTGAGATGAAATCAAGGAACAAATCCTAACCATTCACATCCCATGTGATACCAGCAAGCAAAATGCACCATTTTGGAGTGGTCTTCATGAGCAAATTCGTGTACTTTTTCAAGGCAAAAAGTGGTGAAATTTGATTTTTCAAATTGGGCTAAACAAGCTTCCGTTGGGCCTCTTTATCATTCAAATCCACCATATAAATGTTTCTGAACATGAGCCAACCCTAGGAGCATGAATTTGGAGCAATTTGGAGCAAGAACCATCTCAAAAAAGTGAAGGACAAGTCAAATTCGTTTTTGGAGAAAGAGCAAGTTTCAAGACAAATTGTGAATTGTGAAAGCTTCCTTGAAGGATTTTGAACGATTCTGGACCATTAGTTGCAAGCTCAAACAAGGATTAAAGGCTCAGTGGAAGTTCTCCACTAGGTAACTTTATTTCAACCATACACTCTCAATATGCCATGTTTCTTTGCCATTTTCGTTGCATTGTAACCTTTGAAGCATGTAGATCATTTATTTGTCCATTTGGTTGTTGTTTATGATGATGTTTGGTTGGTGCTCAAAACTTTTTGAAGTTGGTATGAACTTATTTTGCATGATTTTACTTGTTTCTTGCTTGATCTATGATGTACATAAGCTCTAGATGTTAATGGAACAATTTATTTTGAGTTTTAATGAACTTGAGTTTTTGGTGTCAAACTTTGTTTGCTTCGTTTTTCTTTTATGGTGCATTATTATTGATTTTTGAGGTTGGATTTGGAATCTACGCGACGAGTAGATGAATTTTGACGTAAAATTTGTTTAAAACGGAGTAAAATTGCATTTTATGTGTTGTTGTTCATGAACATGGTGGTTGGAGCCAAGGAAGAAGATGACCGGAACTGTTCCGGTGGTGGTTTCCGGCTGGGGGAGAGGGAGGCCGCGTGGCCGTTAGATGGAGAGGGAAAAGGAGACCGAGTCTCCCAATCCAAGGGCGCAGGACGCGCCACATGGCCACACGACTAAACGACGTCGTTTTGGCTAGGAAGGGGAGGCTGGACGCGCGGGTTCAACTCCCGCTGGGTGCATTTGCCACTTTGCCATTTTCTTTTTGTTTTTTTATTTCTTTTGATTAACTATTTGTTTGCTGTTTTCTTTATTTATTTTCGTGGGCTTAGTGCTGCATACTTTCCACACCCCCTTTTCCTGGGCCCATCTCTGTTTTGCCTATGCTGATTGTTATTCATACCTTTTGTCTTTTGTTTTATTTCTTTTCATTTTAATTTTCTGTTTTATTGCTGTTTCATTTTAAATTATTTAAAATAGTTCCAATATTCATAAAAATACAAAAAAATATTTTTTATAAATCTTGAGATGTCTAGTTTATTATGGACATTTTTATTTTATTTTTTGATTTTATTTTCAATTTTTAAATGAATTAAGTATTGGAGCTGTCTTATTTGATTTAATTTGTAGTTTGCTCTTTCTTGATTTTATTTTCATGTTTAAATTTCTTTTTTTGAGCATTGTGTTAATATGTTAATTGATCTTTGGATTTTTTTTCATGATTTTTAAGTGCTGTTTTCATGTGATTTGAAGTGCTTTTTGTTCTCTCTCCATTTCTGCCTTGGTTTGGAACACTCTTGGTGTTTGCCTTCTGTTGGGGCCTTTACCTTTTGTTTTTTAATCCCTTCTTTTGACCCCTGGTTTCTAGTACCTTGGGGGTCCTTTGAGATTTTACTTGGCATTTTTAGATGCATTTTCGTATTTTTCATGTATTTTGCAAGTTGCTTCATGTTTGTGCTTCTCTACTTGTGTACTTGGTTTGTTTTGCTTCCAAAAGCTTGGTTGTGCATTATTGATGAACCTAATTCTGATTGTTTCATGTTAGGGGCTTGTTATAGGTCTTGTGTGTTGATTCATAAGTCTTTTAACTTGTGCATAAGTTGTTCATTTGATATCATACTTTCATGCTTGCACTTTGTGTTCCCATAAGTGGTGTTTACTTGCATTATTTGATGTTATTGTTGGCATTTGCTTGTGATGTTTTACTTTAACTTTTGAGATCTCTTCTCCTCATCCCCATTCTGTCTAATGACCTTGGTGTGTCATTTAAGGTAGCTTGGTCCCTCCTTAGGAGGAACTTGAAGCTTACCTAAAATGATGAATCCATGAGGACTTTTTCTCATTGTTTTTGTCATTTGTTTATTTGCTTTTGATGCATCTTTCTTCTACGTTTTTCTTGCATTTCCATATGCGTGCTTGGTTGAGATGAGCTTGTGGTGGCTACTGCCCTACACATGTTTTCCTCCCTCTTTCATTCTAATTGTGCATTCAATGTGTGCATTCATTCATTTGCATGTTTATTTGTCATTTCTTCTTCTTCTTCTTGTCTTCCCTCTCTTAGGATTTCTAACCTCTCTTGCTCAAGAGAGGTTATGATAGAAATTTAGGTTCTAAACATGCATGACAACATTAGGTAGATGTTTCCCTTTTGTAATCCCAACTTTAGGTGCATTTTGCATGACAACTTTTAGGGTTTGGTCTAGGCCCCCTTTAGTTTGTCCCTTTTCTCTTCTCATCTTCAAACAACTTCAATTCACTTAATAAGTGCAATGGATGTTGTGCCATAAGCCTTGTACTTGGGAAATGGTGATTGAGTGGCTACCTCTCAATTGCCTAGAGTGTTTAGTGTACGTCCTTAGGACGATATGTGACGCATTCGATCCTAGGTTTTAGACTTTGTTACAACATACATCATGAACACTCTAATTCAAAAACACTTCTTCCTTAAAAGACTTCAAACAAACAATTCAAACTCTTTTTGTCCTCTTGGACTCTTAATCAGAAAAACCCTTTCATAAGGAGATAAAAAACTGTTAGACAAACTTATGTCTTCCGTAGTTGCCCGAACTACGTTTGCTCTGATCTTTCATGCTGTATGAAAGTACGTAGGCACAAGACGGCGATGTCTTGGCGAGCAACCTTCCCCCATTTTTTTCCCGTAGTTAGGCGAACTACGTTGACTCTGATTTCTCGCTTCAGACGAGAATACGTAGGCATAGAACTGATGTGTTCTGCCGAGTCGCTTTTCTTTTCTTTTGTCCCTAGACCTTTTAGCGTAGATAGTTAAACACACCCTTTTAGATAGATAACAAGCGTGGATCCCATCGAGTACGATGGACGCGAGAGGTGCTAATACCTTCCCCTTGGGTAACCGACTCCCGAATCCAGGATTTGGTTGCGATGACCATTCCTTTCCCTTCTTTGCGTTAGGTTTACTCTGAGCGTTTCCTTTCCCTCCTTCAGGATAAATAACGCACGGTGGCTACTCTTCTGTCATAGCCGGCGCCGATTTTCGCAGTAGCGACAGTATGGCACAGGAAATCATACAAAAGGGATTTGTCTGAATATTCCTCTTCTGGGAAAGCTAAAGTCAATAGAAGACAAAAAGGATACACCTACTCTGCTACGCACAGTCTTCAAGCATTGGATTTTATGCTCTATAAAAGGATGTCTTCAACAACATTTCAAAGTTGACGAATTATTGAGAAATCAAATTGAAAACTACTCTCAAGCTCTCATACAATATATTTTATAAACTGAATAGTTTTTATTCGTTCTTAATCTAAGTGTAAAAATCACAGTTGTGATATAGCTTTTTAGAAGCATCTTAAACACTTGTTAGTTTACATTTATTTGTAAAAGGTTCCTTAAGACGACCAAGTTGTGGTCAGGATTTCTTGAGAAGACTAAGACAATTGTTTTTAGTGGTTGACACTGTAATCTGTTTGAATATAGTGGATTAAGTCCTTGTTGAGAAAGGCAAATCACCTTGGTAGGGTGGACTGGATTAGTTGAGTTCAACGAACCAGGATAAAAATACTGTGTTGTTTTTATTGCCATAATTATTTCAAAACCCTTATTCAACCCCCCCTTCTAAGTGTTTTTCTCACCTTCACTAATCTCTTACGCATTATTCAACATATTATCCCTTAGAAGATCAGAACCCCACCCTTACCTTAGATTGGTGAGTTTTTTCTCTTCTCTAATGGAGTTGTTCCCTCTTCTTTGCCCTAGCCTCTTTCACCTTCTATTCCAATTTCACGTACGGAGAAAACTAACTCTAATATCTTCCAATAATAATAATTCCCAACAATTATTTAATTGAATTAATATCCACCTAATATTAAATAATTAAATATTTATCACTAATATTTTTGTTTAGTTTTACTTATCACACCACCAATCTCTACTCAAATGCTCAGACACTCCTCCATCCTTAAAGTCTACTCTTAAGGTTATTACCCCACACCAAGGGTATCCCAAACCACATATAATCACATTTATACACACAACTTCATATAATTAAATTATGAAAAATAATTTAAAATAAAACGGGGGATTACAGGTGCAAGTGTGAGTGTTTAAAGTCCCACATCACCTATGAATATTTAGAATGTTGGACTTATAAGAGAGATGACCCATTTACCTAGTGCCTTAAGATTTTTGGTTGAGATGTGGCGTCTCCCTCTCATGTGGTCTAGGAGCATGAGTGCCCTTTGGTGTTCTTGACATCCCCGAACTACCCGACAATGGTATTAGAGTCATGGTTTGGCTTGGTGGGGAACCTGGAGCTTTATATTATGTTGGATCCTATTATAGGATATGGAGGACTCAAACTTGTGGAGGAGGATGCTAGGTGCAAGCATGAGTGGTTAAAGTACCACGTTGCCTATGAATGGGGTGAAATGTTGGATTTATAAGAGAAGAGATGCATTTACCTAATGCCTCAAGATTTTGGGTGGATATGTGGTGTCTCCCTTTCTTATAGTTGCAACGCCCTGTATAATATACATCTAGAATAATACCATACAAGTGTTATCATTTGCTACGGACACCAATCATAAGTGCCTAGTGGCATAAATTACATGTACTTGACCAATTCTAAAACATAAAAGACAACCTAGGTACAAGATATGGAAAGTTTCCAAAACAAAAAAACTATGATCTAGGTACAATATTCTTAGTTGTACGAGATACACAATACACAGTGCACAATGCACAATGAAAATAAGCATAATCCAAGATTTTCTTGAAACATTCATGCATAGCTCCACTTGTAAAGTAAACCTGCAAACAATACTTAAAAAACAACAACAATAATGAGGTGAGATAATAATCTCGGTGAGTTCCCCTACCTTATGGATTCACTCGGCTCTACAAGGTTCTAGCCAATTCCTATCTCAAGTCAAAGGGAAAGGGATAAGACTTGAGTTCACACAATTTGCAATGTATGGAAACATGTCACTTGAGATCACCAACTTAAATAATCACTAGTTAAAAAACCTTACCAAGGAATCCCCCTTTCTCGTCCTCCCCTACGTCTAGGATATCAGCACGAGTCATGGATCCTTGTAATGTACCTTGACATACAAAATGAATTCGGATCCACGAGAAACATAATCCACATGAATCGTCACTTCTCATGGACCATACCCCATCACAAGTCTCTTTACTCGTAGGCTCCATTTTTACTATACATGGGAATCAAATCTGTCAAGGTAATAGTGCATACATCCTGGAGGAGCTCTCTATATAAGCCTCCACTCTCGGAATGACACATCTCAAGAGAAATCAGTTTCAACTACGTGATAAAGCATAACATAATGTCAAATTGATTCGGATTCTAAGGGACACATAGTCGACCTTAGGAATCTTCACTTCTCATGGGCCTTCCCCATCACAAGTCTCTTAGTCGTAGGCTCCATTCGCTTATGTAATCACTAATGATAACGTGACTATATTCGATAATCACAAGGCATCACATTCTTCTTAACTATAAACATCACAACCATACATGTTCCATACAAAGCTCTCCTTACAACTAGGTAACTACTTACCAATGATACACACCTAGGCATCATTTCACAAGCATTATCATCTATGTTATTCATCATGTCCTAATCACTTTACTAGTTCATTCCATTAATTAATATGAAGGGTTTCCTCACAATTCTTATAGTTTTTTAAGCATATTTTCACACAATCAAAATATCCATGTATACAAATATATCATGCACAAACTCATACGGTAAAATAGTATAATACATCAAGCATAAAAATCTCACATAAGGCATAAAATCATCATTATTTCTCTACTGGCACTCTTGGTTAATTTGTGATCACATAATAGATAGGTCTTTCGGAGTCAAGCCCCTCACTAAAGATCAAACCAGTCACATAGTGCTCAACGCAGCACTAAATGTTCATCTTCTCCTACTCACCTAATATTCCACATTCTTTAAATTCAAAGCAATCCTATCGATTCGAGTTACGGTTTAAAAGTTATGTAAGAAACAAAATGGGAAAACTTGCAGGGTTCACAGTGAGAAGCCTGGACGAGCTCTAGGTGAAGCTAGAAACATTTATGGCAGAGGCAAAAGCCTTCTCTACTCGCTATGTAAAGGTCAGGCAAAAGTTCACCTTCACTTTGCTGCTAGCACTTAGTGTGAGCATAGCAAGCTGATAGGTTTGCTTGGAGTTAATAGTGCGAGCTATGCGTTTTCCAAAAATCCCATGAGCATGTGGATAGGTGTTACCATGGCCAAAAAACCTAAACTCTAATACCCAATGTTCACAATACACATCCAAATAGTCATAGGAACATATATTAGCACGAACTCCATCAAAAATCATCATGTAAATAACATTTCAATTCCATTTAGTATGTTTTCACACAAAACCCTAACCCACCATATTCTCATATCTCCCCCCCCCCCCCCCCCCCAATGTTATGCAATCTAATGAGAACTTTCTCTTCTTCCTCTTCCATGAGCTCTTCATTCTTTCTCTCTTTCTCTTCTCTTCCCCTCTTATCAACTTTCTTTCTCTTTTCCTTTTATTCTTTTTCTTTCCACCAATTATATATATAACATATAATATATAATATTATCCAATGGTATAAAACATCCCCAATTGATATTTTATCATCTAACACCTATTGACCAAATATTAAAGTTACCAAAATATCCTTTCTTACAACTACTAATATTGGTTTGTCTCTTTTAATAATAATTGACTTCTTCAGAGTTTTCTAACTACTCTATTGGTCCCAAATGATGTCACTTAGAGCACTTAAGAGCTTCAATAAATCCAACTGATACCCAATTGGGCATTTAAGGAAATATGGGGTATTACAGTAGTCGTGGAGAATGAGTGTTCGTTGTTACTCCCGACTTCCCTAGACTCCCCATCACAATTTCAATACTAACATAAATGTTTGTTTTAAATAATTTTTTTTATTAAAAATTTATCATGAACTTTATATACTACAATTCAACCCCTATCTTGTGCTTGGATTCACTTGTTCAACAAGTGGCATTAAATCTTAACTCCTATTAAAGACTAACCATCCCAAGAGGTAGGAAATGACTCCAATCTTTTCAAAAGACAAACTCCCTTCCTTTAATGGAGAAAGGTATAGTTTGTGGAAAGAGATGATGAACTTATTCATCGAAGTGATGGATCATAGTATTTGGAAGGTTGTGAAGGAAGGTACATTTGTTCCTACATGCAAATTTGATGGTGTTGTAGATAACAAAACTAAAAAGGATTAGATGTAAGATGTTAAATAAAATGTCTGGTGCTATTTGATGGTCAATAAAGTCATCGTTGTCGCTCTTGGTCAAAAGTTTCTCACTTCGACATAATCAGTCAACTGCAAATACGATTTACCCATATCATAAGTCAAATGAGAACTCAGGGAAAAATATTTTCAAATGAGTATCGGTTGCGAAAATTATTCAATTCCTAAAGCATAGTTGGAAACCTAAAGTCATTGTGATTTGTGAATATAAGGATTTAGCAACCATGGATACACACACTCACATACATACACAAAATGTTTGGTAAATTATAGGAACATTTGATGCAAATAGAAAGGCTTGCTATGGATAAGGAAGTAGAAAAAAAAACAAAATTGTAGTTCTGAAAGCCAAAGATTTCGACTCTGATAGTGACATGTCACTCATGGTACAAAATTTCAGAAAATTCTTGAAACATGAGAAACAATAACAAGAGGAAAAAAATAAAAGCGAAGAAAAACTTCATTCACTTTTACATTCTATCAATGTGAAGAGAAATGACATATTGAACCAATATGTCCTCTAGGGAAAAAGGAAAAAGAATCAGAAGAAATCCAAGAAACCTTAGAAAAAGGGAAAGAAGGCTTACGTCACATGGGATGACAATGACATGGAGTCCTCAGATGGTGAAAAAACTGATATATACCTTATAAAAGATAATCAATATGACAAGGTAACCTCTCACTTTTCTTATCAATATTTATACCTCATTTGTAAGAAGTTAACAAAAGAAAGATCAAATTAGAACAAGTTGTCTCTACCTCCAATAACACTATTTCTTACCTTGAATTATAAAATTAAAACTTGTTGGAAGTAATAGAAAATTTTAAGAAGAGAAAAAATGATCTAGTTCAAAACTCTTCCCCTTCTAACGAAGAGTTAGATGAACTTGTCAAGTGCGATAAATATGATTTTGAAAAACAAAATGTGTGATATTCAAAACTCATTTGGAAAGTTTTATAAATAAAGAGATAATTTGAATCTTTTGATGGGAAATCAAAGAGCTTCCTACAACAAAGGCGGTCTTGGCTATTAACCCACGAACAATAGTATGAACTTTATTAATATTTGTAATGCTAAACCTATATCTCATTGCAAAACCTTAAACTGTATTTACTGTAATAAAAATTGTCATATTTCTATATTCTATTTCATTAAAAAGAGTCATGATTGCAAACAAGGATATCTTCATTCATACTTTGATATCAAATATTGTGAGCACAAAATGAAAAATATATCAGCCTCATTGCATCTTTGTAATCTTATTATAAGATCCAGTGGTGAAATTATTTATGGAATTAATAGTAAATGATCCAAAATGGTATGGGTACCTAAATTTAAGACGTGAGTTTTTATTGCAGGAATGCTTTGCAATTTCAAATGCAAAATGGTATCATGATAGCGACTTTTCTAAGCATATGATCAGTGATGAAAGTTTGTTCTCCTCCTTCACTACTAATAGTGAATGCTTTGTCTCTTTTGGGGACAATAATAATGGAAAGACTTTAGGTTCTGGTACCGTCAGTAAGTCCCTAAATCCAATTATTTGAGAAATTCTTTTGGTTGAAGGATTAAAGCAGGATTTACTTAGTATAAGTCAATTATGTGGCAAAGGTAACATTATAACTTTTTAATATTCTAGATGCAAGTCATAAAATTTAAATCAAATGAAATTCTATTTACAATCGCAAGAAGTGGAAATACCTATTCATTGAATTTCAATAAAATTCATTCAAGTGATGTATGTCTCCTGAGTAAGAAGGATGAATCTTGGCTATGGAAAATGAGGATAGCTCACATCCATACGAACCACTTAAACAAGTCGGTCCACAATGATCTCATAGTTGGTCTTCTAGACTTTCATTTCAAAAAGAACACATTCTATAATGCGTGTCAAAAGAGTAATCAATTAAGGTTTTCTTTTAAAGCAAAAAATATAGTTTCCAAAAATGAACTTTAAAATTATTTCACATAGATATTTTTGGTTCATCTAAAATTCTAACACTTGGTGTAAATATCTACACCTTAATAGTTGTGGATGGCTACTCTTGCTATACATGAACATTACTCTTATATCATAAAAGAGACGTGTTTGCTACCTTTAGCAAACTAGCCAAAGATATATAAAAAAAAAAGGATTAAGCATTGCATATATCAAGAGCGATCACTGTGGAGAATCCCAAAATGAGGAATTCAAAAGATTTATTTAACGAGAATAGTGTTCGACATACTTTTTACACCCAACGAACTCCCCAGTAAAATTTGGTAGTAGAGAGAAAAAACATTTCTCTATAAGAGCTTACAAGGATGATGCTCAAGACAAATCTTCCAAAGTACTTTTGGCCTGATGCAATAAGCAATGTTTGCTATGTTATGAATCGTGTCTTAATAAGACCAATTTTGAAGCATATGCCCTATAAGTTATATAAAGGAGTTGATGAAGGCATATTCATATGATAAGACCAATTCTGAAGCAGACCAATCCTAAAAAAATTTGATGCAAGAGTTGATGAAGGCATATTCATATGATATTCCACTTTGAGAAAAGCTTTTAGAGTCATTAGAAAAAGAACCATGACCACACAAAAAATCTTTTCACATTAATTTTGATGAAACTAACCTAAATTATTAGAAGTAAAGGTTGTTGATTGAGCATCTATATAGGAAAAGACAACCTTAAAAGAAATGGACAATGATCAGGAAGTTGAACAAAGTCAAGATCAATAAAAAGTTCAAGATCTAAATGAGGAAGCCTCTCTAGAGCATCAAGATCTTCCAAGGGAATGTTGGACGGCCAAGGAGCATTACACTCAGAATGTCATTGGAGATATTTCAAAGGGAGTTACTACTCGGCACTCCCTTAACAAGGTATGTAATTTTGTGGCCTTGGTTTAAAAAAATTGAGCCAAAAGGAATTTACGAGGCTATTATTGATGAACATCGGTCTCTTGTCGTGCATGAGGAGTTAAATCAATTTTAGCGAAAAAGTGTTTAGGAACTTCTTCCAAAAGCTTTAGTTAATCAAGTGATTGGTACTCATTGGGTCTTTCGCAATAATATCAACAAATATGGAAATGTTTTAGGAAACAAGACTATATTTTTTGTGAAGGGTTAGAATCAATAGGAATGCATAAAATTTGATAAAACGTATGCTCATGTAGCTTGATTAGAGGCCATAAGGATATTTTAGCTTTTTTTGGCATCATGAATTTCAAACTCTTCCAAATGGATGTAAAAAATGAGTTCTTGAACAGTTATATCTAGGAGGAATTTGTTTTGATAAATCTCCAAGTTTTATCAACTCAAATTTCCTTGGTCGTGTTTTCAAACTTAAGAAAGTTTGATACAGTCTAAAACAAGCTCCTAGAGCATGATACGGTTGACTAAGAAAGTTCTATCCTAAAAACGATTTTGAAAAAGCATCATGATTTATCGGTTCATATTTGTGTAGATGATATCCTCTTCGGTGCTACTGATGAATCATTGTACAAATCTTTTTGGAAATGATGCATAACATGTTCGAAATGTCAATCATGGGGGAGCTTCAATACTTCATAGGGCTTCAAATTCATCAAGCCAAGGAGGAATCTTTATCAATCGAGATTTTAAAGAGGTTTGACATGGAGTAGGCCAAAGGTATGGTAACTTGATTATGCCAAAAGGGAATAAGTATTCTCTCAAAGGGAGTACAGTGTACTCTCGAATCATGTAAGGGGGATTTTAATCACTCCAAACTTTACATTGATGTTTTTCTCTTTTACCACCCCAAAAGAGATACATTGTCATCATAAAAGGGGGAGAATGTAGATCTATATACTTGCAGATATGAAGCTAATGATCTGGATACTGTTAACTGTCTTGATGTTTTGATATCAACAACACAAATTCTTATTGAAGTCGGTTTTTATATCTTTCCAAATCTCTGACGATGGTGTCTTACTTGAAGATATATCAAGCCTCATCAAGAAAAGATTCAAGGTTCTAATGAAGTTCTTATGCGATAAGTGTATATGGAAAAGGGACTTGAAGCTTTGGAGTTGTTAAAAAGAGGAAGTGTTAAAGCTCGCTTGGTCATGTCTGTCTGAGTTACCAGAGTCTTATGAAAGTAGGAGAGTAACTCCTAAGATACTAAGGACAGTCACACACACGCGCGCACGCACACACATATACACCATATACCACACACACACACACACACACACACACACACACACACACACACTTAAATCTTTTGAAGAACCTCTTTTTCCTTTCTAAAATCACCTAAAAATATTTTTCAGCTCTAGCAAAAAAATTAGGGAATTGTCTGATAATTTGGAGACAGTTTACAATTGGATAATCTATTAGCTCTAATCCTTTAATTGAGTGTTTTGATTTGTAAAACTCATAATTGATTGGAACAAGGATCATAAAGATTGGTAATTACCAAGTATCAAAACCTTCTATTTAGGGCATGGACAATTCATTATTTAGGTATAATAATCTATTAGCCTAATTGATTATCACATAAATTTGTTCATGGATTGTTTAATTTTATGAGCCATATTCTCACCTATATAAAGGAGGCCTCTCGTCCGTTGAAATCACACCATAATTCAAACTTTTCGTATAACTCTATTTTATTACTCTCATCCATTCTCAGTTATATTTCTTCTTCACCAAAATGTTGTCTTAGTGCCTTGAGAGTGAAAGCTACTTGTGAGGAATGTTTGATACACGTGTCGTGCTATGTTAGTTTATTTCAAAATTTTGATTCTCTTAAAGGTTTTTGTTTTTGTTTTAGAACTTAGCCTAATATTAGTTTTGTTTGATTCCTTAAAAATTAGCTAGTAAATTATTTACTTGGTTTGTGAGTTCAACACATGAAAAATATTTTGTTTGGTTAGGGAAATAAACCAACATAATATATCTTGGGGGCATATTATGTAAAATCTTAATTCATTTTTATAACTCTCAAGAGAATCTCTTGGGAACAAGAGTAGGAAAAAATTCGGCCGAACCTGTATAAATGTCGATTCTATCTTTCCAACATTATCCCTTTACTTTATGTCATTTACTTTACTATTTTATTTCTTTCTGTTGCGTTTCTCTTTGTTATTGTAATACAAACACAAATTGTTGTTTTGACTAAACAACAATTTAAATTAATCACGAATTTTAAATACCACAATTCACCCCATGCTCTTGTGCTTGGAGTCCCTTGTTCAAAAGATAGCATTTGATACAATGAAATGTGAAGCCTCTTTTCCAATCTAAAGGGTAAAACAGTTAAACCAATGCTACAAAGGTTTCAATGGTTGAATCGAGACAATTATTTTAAAATTTCTTTGTTAATGGTTTATGAATAAATAGGATCCTCTACGGATGCAGGTGATTTTTTAATTCATGAAAATGTCATATGCTCTGAAACGAGATAAGATTATTTCTATCTATTTCATTTTTGCAAAAATCAGCATCCTCATAGCAGAGCAAAAATGAGAGTTTTACATGAGTGAATCACAAGTAGATAATCATGATCATAAGGATACTCTTTTTAAAAATTTTAAAATCAAACAAAAGTACCATCGATTTAGATAATCATGATCATAAGGATACTCCTTTATAAATTTTTAAGTCAGACAAAAGTACCATTGATTTACGAAGTCGCCACCAAAGTTTTTACTTTTAAAGGGAAGCGTCGATAAAACCCTTGAAGGACAAAAACATGGGTCTCACAACCAGTTTAGGGTTCGAAAGTCGGTTATGCGAGGGGAAGATATTAGCATCCTTCACATCTGTTGTACTCATTGGGAACCTTATAATTAGCTTAGGGAATAGAGTGTTTAGCTTAAAGATGTTTGAGGTTCTCTATTTATTAAAAGAACATTTATATGAATGGGGAAAATTTTAGTTTTTTTATTAATGAGTCTGGCAAGATGTTGAGTTTCGCTCCTACGTATCCCCATGTGTGATGGAGAACTCAAGGCTACGTAATTCTTTGGTATAAAATCTTTGTGTGTTGGTTATTTTTAGAAAATAGCATTTAAGTCACATTCGAGTGGTTTGAACATTTGCTTGAATGCTCGCACAAGAAAAAAGTTTGTTTTGTGATTAAAAAATATCATTTTATGAAAAAACGTTCACGTCAAAATGAATAAAACACCATCCCTTTATGAAAAAGATTGTTTTGATTGCACAAGGGCAAACAAATTAATTTGATGAGTTGGAGATATTTTTTAATATGGAGGATGAATAACCAATTCAGGAAAAATGTAAGTTGAGCGTTCGGTTGTTCAAGAAACAAATCTATTTCTCTTTTAATACTAAGTTTATTGTGAAAAAGGTGAATGCGCATTTACCCATTCCTCCCTATTTAATTAGAGGTGTGTTAAATAGGATATTAATTTAAGAAGAAATTAAATTACTTTTGTATTTTTAAGACCTTATTTTTACTTTTTGTAATTTAATATTTGTTTTTGTTTGTACTTTTCTAGTAATAATTAAATTAAAATAAAATAAATGAAATAGAATTTAATTAATTAATAAAATTAAATCAAATAAATAAATAGAGGGGGTGTAGAAGGAATTAGGAAGTTGTGAATAAAGGAAAACCAAACCACTGACCTCTTTCTAACCCATTCCTTACCGGAAAACCAAACCACAACCATAACATCCGTAGCACCATCTAAGTCCACCACCAAAACCACCAACTTCAAACCTTGTTCTTCATGTTCATATAAACATGAAGAACACCACCGCCTTCCACCCCTTTAGCTGTCGTGACAAAGCTTGAACCACCATCAACCTTCATCCTTAAACCCAGAACCTTCAAACCTTCATCTTGTTTATTGTGAACATGATGAGTCTTCATCCCTAACTTTCGAATCCTAACCAAAATTTTCAAAAATACCCAAAAACAAACTCAAATTAAACGATTCAAACACCAAAACATAGATTGAAACATTTTAAACACAAATCAACCAACCAAATCCTGAAGTCAAAATAAAAAACCAAAACCCCATAATCAAAACCCTACCCTCCGTTGGACATAAACCAACATCAAAACAATTTTTAGATAATTCTGAAGTACTACTCCCTTTGTCCTAAATTATAAGTCATTTTGTCAAAACAATTTGTTCCAAATTATAAGTCACTTTACATTTTCAATCAATATTAATGACACTTTTCTCAATATACTCTCAAGTATTTATTATTATTTATTCGTTCAACTCTTTTAGTTTCTCTCTTATGTAATTATAAGAGACATCATTGTAAAGTCATACTTAATTTGTCTTTTTCATAAAATAATTATTAAGTTTTTTAATTCGTGTGAAATGTCCAAAACTTCTTATAATTTAGGACAGAGGTGGTAATATATATGGATAGATATCTATCGTAAACTAACATAGTTATAATTGATTGAATGGATTATACACAAAATATTAAGTATTTTAAATTTTTTTTAATAATTTAAGATGTTCAGTATAAAAATTATAGAAAATTTTGAGATCATAGAGCAACTTGTTTAAAAGTATACAAGACAAAATTATGTTAATATTGTCAACCAAAGAACATGGACACCATAAAAGAGAATAATATACGATATAGTTCAATAATTATTGAAACAAACTCAAAATATAATTCCAACATTAAAAATAACAATAACAAAGATAAGTGGAGCATTTTACAGTATCATATTATTAAATTAATATTAAGTAAATAATATTTAAACAGTGACACAAATTGTTACATGTGGTAAAACGCCTTCGGCTATTTTGTCAACAATATAGTTTTTTTCGTTTATAAATGTATTAGTATCAATAATACATCTTTTTCCGTTTGTTAATTATTAATTAATAACAAACTAAAACTATTAATTAATAAACTGAAATCTATTAGTTAAAAATAACTGAAATTAATTAATATAAATTAATAAATAAAAATGATTAAAATGAAATAATGAATTGAAATTAAATAATAATAATAAATTAATTGAAATGAAATGATAAAAATGAATATAATTTCAGTTTTAGTAAAATTATTATTTAATTGATCAATTTATTATTAATAATTTCAGTTTATTATTAAAATTTTAAGTTTATTAGTTTATATTAATAATTTTAGTTTATTATTAATAATTTGCTTTTAAATATGTTGGGGTCCCTCTGGCTAGTAAAACAATCATTGTGCATAATTGTAGACCTCTTATCAACAGGATTGTAGGGAAAATCACTTAATGGACTGCTAAACTTTTGAGTTCTGCAACTAGGCTGCAACTCAAAAAACATATTTTGTTTGCTGTCTCAAATTATTGGTTGCAGGTTTTCCCTCTTCCTCAAAAAGTCACCAAAGAGATTGAAGCTATTTATAAGAGCTACCTATGGAATGGTTCTAACAATATTAGCAGGAAGGCTCTAATTTCCTGGGATAAGATGTGTGATCCTAAAAAAGCTGGTGGTCTCAATACCATTGCGTTGAAAGAGTGGAATCAAGCCACCATTGGAAAGTTGTTGTGGAATATCCATGCTAACAAAGACAAATTGTGGATTATGTGGACTAACATGTACTGCCTAAATGGTTGTGAGGTTATGGATTGGGTGCTTCCTAATTCATGCTCTTGGATCCTCAAGAAAATTGTTAACAATAGAGATAAAGTGGGGCAAACAGATTATTGGCAAGATATTCAAAATGATGGTCAATACAAAACAGCCAAAATGTACCATGAGTTGAGAGGAAGGAAAGAACCTATTGCTTGGAGGAAAATCCTGATGGATAACCATGTTAGGCCTAGGGCAAAGTACATCCTATGGATGTTGCTTCATAACATACTACCAATAAAGGATATACTTAGGAAATTTGGGTTAATTGATAATATTGATTGTTGTTTCTGTGGTGCAGATGAGCCAATGGATCATCTGTTCTTCGAATGTGCAGTATTTAATGATGTGTGGACTGGATGTTGTAAAATATTTGGCTTACAAGGAAAACTAGCAAGAAGGGTTGGAAGACTAAAATACTCAAGATTGCTAGTGCTGAAGCTGTGTATGAGTTGTGAAGGAGAGAAACAATAAAGTGTTCAATCACACTGATATAGAGTCTAATATCGTTGATAGAATTATACATAAAATTGTTATTAGATGTAGCATGCATAGGTGTTTGTTTGAGCATGTGAATAGAATTACTAGCAGAAATTAACTATCTTTGTACATTGAGTTTTGATATTAATGCATTATTTTGAACAAAAAATTTGCGTTTAATAATTTTAGTTTTATAATTATAACTATAATTAATGTTTTTACATATATTTAAATGTAACTATTATTTTAACCAAAACTAAAATGCAACTATACTTATATAACTATACTAAAATGTAACTATTATTTAAGTGTAACTATTAATTGTAATTATATTTACAGTGTTATACTTATAATTTATAATTTATAAATTAAACTAAACTAAAATAGTTTAAAATAGTTTAATAAATTTAATTAATAGTTTAATAGTTTATTAACTATTAAACTATTTTAGCTTTTAGTTTTAATTATTAAATTATAAAATTATAAATTATTACACTGAAATTATTAATATAAATTAATAAAATTAAAATATTAATTAATAATAAACTCAAATTATTATAAATAATTAAACTAAAAACTAAAAACTTAAACTAAAATTATTAATATAAATTGATAAACTTAAAATATTAATTAATGATAAACTAAAATTATTATAAATAATTTATTAAATGCAAATTAGCTATTAACCCATAAATAATTAAATACTAGATTAATAAATAAATAAATACATAAATTATATAGTGTTAAATTCAAAAATAAATAAATAAATTTTATAATTTAGAACTAAATAATAAATTATTTAACATTAAATAATAAATAATAAATGAAAATAATAAACTGTAACTATATATATAAAACTGTTACATATATAACACTGTTACTATATATAATATTTATTAAACTGAAAGTATATACAGTGTAACTAACAATATATAAATTTGATGCAAACTCTTTGATAAGTCCAATCTTTTGTGTTTGACATTAATTTTAGTAAAACTAATTTGACAACAAAATGTTGGAAAAAATGTCTTAACATAAAAAACAAACTGAAGAATAAGATGTTGGACAATATATCCAATCACAATGATTCGACATCTTTGTTTGATACATTGCAGTTTTGATACTGTTAATTTGTTTCAAGATTTCAAAATATTGTGGAAATATTTGTTTATCCTAGGCGGCGTCCAAGATTGAGGAATCAAATATTCTATTTGAATTTGAAGATGTCGTTTTCTAAGTGTGGAGACATTTTAGGAAACTTTGGATTGAAGAAACTATTCTTGAGGAGAATAAGTTGCAGATTCTGTGTAACATTTTGAATATCAAATTCAGTCTAGCTTATGGTTATGAATTGGATGGATTTAACCTAATCAAACTGTGAAAAAATACATTGTTACTTAGTGAGTTTTAGGATTGGGTATTTGTAAGCTTCTCATGTATCGTGTTGATACTAGAGCTGGATTGTTTGCATTGAGTTGTAATTTTTGTTATTGTGATTGAAAGGGAATTGAGAAGGGTCTCATACCTAAGAGAGTCTTAGGTTGAAATTCAACACAAGTAGTGATTAAGTGATAATTTTTAAACCGGAGGTTGTTTAGCTTAGAGTTAATAATATCTAATGGATTTCATTTCTGGCTTGGTAGCCCCTAGAAGTAGGTGTTGTTGTACACCGAACTGGGTTAACAATTACTGTGTGTTCGTTTACTTTCTAGAATTCTTATTGTTCTCTTTCTTGTCATTGTGTTTAAAGCAGAGATCAAATGTGTCGACATCTCTTAGGACATCTAAGATCTGCATACCAAAATTTCAATTGGTATCAGAGCAAGCATCATGCTCTATATCTGAGTGAGATTCAGGGAAGTTAATTTTTGGTACAATGGACAAGGAAGGAGGAATATTGAAGAGACCACGCATCCTTGATGGATCCAATTATGAATATTGAAAAGTCTGCGTGGTGTGGCCTTTATTAAGTTCATGGATGGTAAAGCTTGGAAATCGATGGTCAAAGGATGGGATCCACTAAAGGCTAAAGATAAGGAAAGTAAGATTACTGATATGATTAAGCCTGAGGAAGACTAGGATGATGAAGATGACAAGCTAGCTCAGTGTAATTCCAAAGCATTGAATGTCTTATTCAATGGAGTGGACAAGAACATCTTCAAATCGATGAAGAATTGTATTGTTACCGAAGATGCTTGAGAGATTTTGAAGACTGCTCATGAAAGAACTTCTAGGGTGAAATCATCAAGACTTCAGCTTCTTATAACCAAGTTTGAGAACTTGAAGATGAAGGAGGATGAAAGTATTCAAGACTTTCACATGAAAATTGTTGATATAGCCAATACTTCAAGTGATTTAGGAAAAAAGATTCCATAAGCTAAGTTAGTCCAAAAAATCCTAAGATCTCTTTCAAAGAAATTTGACATGAATGTGACTGTCATTGAAGAAGCCCAAGATATAAACACCATGAAGGTGGACGAACTCATGGGATCTCTTTAGACGTTTGAATTGGTAATCAGTGAGAAATATGAAAAGAGGAAAAGTACAACCTTGGTGTCTAATCAAGGTGAATATGATCCAAATTCCAATGAAGAATTGTCTAAGGCTATTGTGCTTCTTGAAAAATAGTATAACCAACTGTTGAAAAAGATGGACGAGAAGTCAAGATCAAATATTAATACTCAGTCATCAGACATCAATAGAAGGAAGGATTTTGGAAGAAGAACTGACAATGATAAGAAATATAAAAAAGGCAAGAGAGTTCAATGCTATGAATGCGAAGGGTTTGGACATACAAAAGCTGAGTGTCCTATCTTTCTCAAGAAGGGGAAGAAAGGCTTGTTTGCATCTAGGTCTGAAGATGATTCTTCAAGTGAAGGAGAATCTGCAAAATATGTTTCTGCTCTTACTGGAATATATAATTCAGAGAAAGAATCAGATGGTGACAATCTCACTTTTGATGAACTGGCTGCGTCATACAAGGAGCTGCACATCAGCACTTGTTGAAGCGGTAAAGCAGCAAGCAAAAATATTAAGTACCCAGTTTTGTCGTCTCCACAGGGATCGGTGCAATGAAAGAACGCCGTTCAACAGTCTGTTGAAGCGGTAAAGCGGCAAGCAAAAATACTAAGTACCCATTTTTTTCGTCTCCACAGGGATCAGTGCGATAAAAGAACGTCGTTCAACGATCTCTACATTTCTAAACTTTTTGTTCAAAAGGTTTAGTTTAAAAGGTTCAATGAACCATAAATAAAAGGCAGAAAATATAAAGATGGAAAATATAAAGTAAAGACTGAAATATAAACAGATCCTTGTTGGGATTGGATCTCATCAATTGATAACACATGCATTCTTCTAATCATGTTAAACACAACTCAATCATTCGTCTAATATCCTCACATATCACCCACAACAGAGGTCATCTCTAACGCAACATCGAGAGAACAACCATGTTGTCTCATTGGTGATGTCTCACGCAACAAAAATACAACACAGAGCATTAAGAACTGATACTCACGCAAATGCTAAGCCTAAATCTATGTCTAGAGTTTAGGACCTAACAGGTAATCATCCTAGGTCCAGATCTGAAGAGTACATGTCTATAGCGGTTCAAATCAAAGATAAATAGGTAAACAAAGACGGCACCCATATTAGATAAACGATTGTTCCATATAAAACACAATGATCAGAATACGTACATACGCTTAACCCTTTGTACATGTATTCATCTAATCTGCCAAATGTATGTGAACGTCGTTCTTCATCACTATTATCACGCACCCGTATAATATCGTATTGATCCTACTCATGCTACCCATGCTACTTAATCAACACAATACAATAGAATATATAATGAATATCAACTTACAAAACCATGTCAAAATGTTGTTCATCGATAGATGAAAATCTTAGATCAAAGATGTGAAAAGGTTTTGTCAAGACCCACAAACAATCAATCAAAGGCAATCAATCAATAGAGAATCCAAACTAGTTCACAAACATATATTAGATGAAATACATAAGGTATCAAAAGGTTACATCCAAACCCCAACAAGAGATCAAAGATCTTACCTTCTCCCTCTTAGGGTTTTGTATTTCTCTCTCTCTAAAATAAACTTGAAATGAAGAGAGATAAGTTCTGATGTAGAAAATATTACCTTCTAACCAAAAAAGCAATAAAAGTACTTATATAGTACATTCAGGATCTGTCATGTTCGCCCTGCGAACATATCCTTCACCTAGAGAACATCCAATTAGGCACCTGAGGTGCCTTTGAACAGTTAAACCGCCTTTGAGAATTTTCCATATGTTCACTATACGAGCAATCCTTTGCACTGTGAAGGCTTCGCTACACACTTCGCATAGCGAATTCTTGTCCAAAAATTTACTGCCTCAAGTTTGGGAGTGTTCGCTAGAGCTTCACTACCACTTCGCCTAGTAAGTTCTTCGCTACCTCCTTCGCATAACGAGTTTAGGGCCATTTTCTTTCTGTGTGAACAGTGCATTGGGTTTCTTGGCCTTCTCTACATAGTTCACCTAGCGAATTTCGTGAAGTTTTCTGGCAAGCTTCGCTAGGAACTTCGCACGACGAGTTTTATGATATTTTTCTATTGTCTTGGTTTCCTTGCCCAATTTCTTGTATCTTACTATTCACTTGTTTTGTGCCTAATTCCTGCATAATAACACACAAATCAAAGCAACCAAGGCATTTTCTAACAATGAAGCATATCATCTAAAACATGAGTGATTCTAATCACTTTCACCTACAAAAAGAATGAAAGATGCCAACATTTGATAGAGAAAATAAGCAAAGTTTGGCATCTAACAGCACTGTAGAAGTTTGTCAACTAGGAAAGGATCAACAAAATCTTATTGTTCAAATTCAAGAGAAATATTGAAGAACTTGGCTATCATCTCTGACCTGGAGGATGAAGTTGTATTGCTCAACTCTAAACTTGATAATATGACTAAATATGTAAGAATGCTTAATAGCAGTTCTGATGTGCTGGATGAAATTCTTCAATCATGAAGGAATGCTGGAAATGTTAAAGAACTTGGTTATAATGATCAAGTTGAGAATAAAGGAAAGGGGCCTACCATGAATTCTCCTCAACCTAAAAGAAAGTAGAAACGAAAGATGTCAAGCAAGATATCCCAACATCAATAAAGACATCAGAAGAATTCCTCATGAAGAAAGAATCATGACTGTAAATGTCATCATTATGGTAAGTTTGGCCACATAAAACCTTACTGCTACAAGCTACATGGTTATCCCAAATATATAACTCAATCCAGAAGGAAATAGGCTTCTGTTAAAACAAAGAAGAAGTGGATTCCTAAGAATGGCACTGTTGGTCTCATAGCATGCACCTCTCTAAGAGCTTCTGCTAGAAAAGTATGGTATTTTAATAATGGTTGTTCTAGACACATGATTGGTGTCAACAAATTTTTGGTGGATATTAAACCATATTCCACTAGCTATTTCACCTTTGGAGATTGATCAAAAGGGGAAATACAGGGTGTTGGGAAGCTGGACTATACTGGGAAGCCTATAGAGTATTCAACTCCAGAACTAATGGTATGCTGGAATCTATAAATATTGTGGTTGATGACTCAACTACAGAAGCTACTGTCACAGATGATATTGGAACATTCTTCCCTATGAGTAATGTTTCTGAAGATGTCACAAAAGATGTTAGAACATTGCATGATGTTCCTGAAGATGCTGCAGACTCAAGTGTTAATCCTGAACCTACAAAGACTGTGACGGTAGATAAGGGACCCTCCATCAGAATTCAGAAAGATCATCCTAAGGAGCTTCTAATAGGAGATCCTAATGGTGGAAGAATGACTAGATTAAGAGAAGTTATTGTTGTGCTTGCTTTGTCTTAAAATTGGAACCCAAGAATGTCAAAGAGGCCTTGATTGATGAATTCTGGATCAATGCTATGCAAGAGGAACTGGAGCAGTTCAAAATGCATGAAGTCTGGGATCTTGTGCCAAGACCTGAAGGGTCAAATGTTATTGGTACAAGATGGGTGTTTAAAAACAAGTATGATAAGCAAGGTGTGATCACCAGAAACAAGGCTAAACTTATTGCTCAAGGGTACACTCAAATTGAAGGCGTGGAATTTGATGAATCTTTTGCTCCAATTGCTAGGCTGGAGTCTGTTAGATTGTTACTTGGAGTGGCTTGTTTGTTGAAATTCAAGCAATTTCAAATGGAAGTTAAGAGTGCCTTTCTAAATGGATACTTGAATGAATAAGTATACGTGGAACAACCAAAAGGATTTTTTGATCCTACATTTCCAGATCATGTGTTCAAATAGAAGAAGGTCTTGTATGCGTTGAAAAAAGCTCCAAAAGCTTGGTATGATAGGCTAACTGAGTTCCTGATCAACCATGGATACAAAAAAGATGGAATTGACAAAACTCTCTTTGTTAAAGAGAAGGATGGAAAACTCATGATATCTCAAATCTATGTAGATGATATTATCTTTGGAGAGATTTTAGATGAGATGGTTCAACATTTTATCAAGCAAATGCAATCTGAGTTTGAGATGAGTTTGGTGGGTGAATTAACCTACTTTCTTGGTCTCCAAGTCAAAAAGATGGAAGACTCCATATTTCTTTGTCAAGGAAAATATGCAAAGAGTATTACGAAGAAGTTTGGTTTGGAGAATTCTAACCACAAAAGGACGCATGCTCCTACACACTTGAAGTTGTCTAAGGATCAAAAAGGTGTTAGTATTGATCAGAGTTTGTATAGAAGCATGTTTGTTAGTCTTATATACCTTACTGCAAGCAGACCTGACATAAATTTTATTGTTGGAGTTTGTGCTAGATATCAAGCTGAACCTAAAGTCAATCATATCAATCAAGTCAAAAGGATTATGAAGTATGTGAATGGTACATGTGACTATGGTCTGTTGTATTATCATAATTCTAATTCCATGTTGATAAGATATTGTGATGCTGATTAGGATGCTAGTGCTGATGATATGAATGACACCTCTAGAGGATGTTTCTTTTTAGGAAACAACTTGATTTCATGGTTCAGTAAGAAGCAGAATTATGTTTCTCTATCTACTGCTGAGGCGGAATACATAGCAGCAGATAACAGTTGTTCTTAAATTATGTGGATGAAGCAAATGTTGATTGAGTATAATGTCACACACGATGTCATGACATTATTTTGTGACAACTTGAGTGCCATCAATATTTTAAACAATCCTATTCAGCACAGTAGAACCAAACATATTGACATCATGCATCATTTCATTGGAAATCTTATGGAAGACAAAGTTATAACATTGGAGCATGTTACCACAGAGAATCAGCTAGCTGCCATCTTTACTAAAGCTTTGGATGCTAATCAATTTGAGGTGTTGAGGGGCCAATTTGGCATTTTCCTGTCTAAAGATTTATAGCAGTTAATTTGGTGTGAGAATACTGGTAGCATAATCCTCATTTGTAGCATATTCTTCAACAATATACTAGTATTTTGTTGAATGATGATAAAGTCATGAAAACGGAGTCTCCTTTGACTTTTCACCATAAACTATTTGCTGGTGGTCATGTCCAAGACATTGTCACATCAAATATTATTGTTGATGATATCGCTGATGAAGATGATGAGTCAGATGGTGAGGACCTTCAAGAGGAAGATGATGATAAGCTACTGAAGACGGTGTCTGTTAGTAGTGTTCTTTTTTTTTTGGTTATGTTTTGTAAGGGCTAAATTCCCAGAATATTTTTGGCACTTCATGTGTTTGATTTGTACTTTAAATTTTTGTTCTGCTTATGTTACTATTTGGTTGTTTAGATAGTTAACTACCTTTGTTATATTGTGGCTAAAAAGGGGGGGGGGGGGGTAATACTAACTTAACTATCCACTAGGTGTTATTGAGGGGGAGAGTGCTAACCACTTACTGCAGAAGAAGGAGGCTATAGTATTTTCGATGATGTTCTGATTTTTGCCTCTAGCTGATTGATAAGTCCAAGCTTTTGTGTTTGTTATTAATTTTGGTAAAACTAACTTGACAGCAAGATGTTGGACAAGATGTCCTAACATGAAGAACAAACTGAAGAACAAGATGTTGGACAATATGTCCTAACATGAAGAACAAACTGAAGAAGAAGATGTCCTAACATGAAGAACAAATTGAAGAACAAGATGTTGGACAAGATGTCATATCATGATGATTTGACATCTTTGTTTGTTACTTTGCAATTTTGATTCTGCTAATTTATTTCCAGATTTTAGAATATTGTGGGAATATTTGTTTATCATAGGTAGCGTTCAAGATTGAGGAATCAAAGATTTTGTTTGAATTTGAAGATGCAGTTTTCTAAGTGTGGAGACATTTTAGGAAACTTTAGATTGAAGAAACTATTCTTGAGGAGAATAAGTTGCAGATTCTGGGTAACAAAATTGTTGCGTTATTGAAGCCCAAATCCAGTCTAGTTTATGGTTACAAATATGATGGATTTAACCTAATCAATGTTTGAAAAAATACATTGTTGCTTAGTGAGTTTTAGGTTTGTGTATTAGTGAGTCTCTTATGCATCATGCTGATACTAGAGCTGGACTGTTTGCATTGAGTTGTAATTTCTGTCACTGTTATGACTGAAAGGGAATTGAGAAGGGTCTCATACCTAGGAGAGTCTTAGGTAGAAATTAAGCACGGTTATTGATTAAGTGATAATTTGTAAACCATAGGTTGTTTAGCTTAAAATTAATATTATCTAGTGGATTTCATTCCTGCCTTGGTAGCCCCCAGACGTAGGTGTTTTTGTACACCAAAATGGATTAAGATTACTGTATGTTCGTTTAATTTCTGCAATTTTTATTGTGCTCCTTCTTGTCATTGTGTTTAGAGCAGATATCAAGTGACTCGACATCTCTTAGGACATCTGAGATCTGCATACCAAAATTTCACTCTTAAACAAAATAAGTACATAGGCTAGTGGTAAGGTGTGGTTGCTAGATCCAAAAGGACATTGCTTTAACACCTCCAAGGGTCATTTTTTTGAATTTGACATTTAACACCAAAATAATAAAATAATAATAAAAGATGTCACATGTAATTTAAAAAATAAATAACAAAAAAAATGCCAACTAAGCCATCCGCATAGTTAAAAATAATAAATAGAAAAAATTCCACGTCAAAGATTCTGCTAATTGGATTTCAAGAGGGGTCAAAACAGTTGAATCTTCAAATGTTAGGGGGGAACCTAATTTTTTTTTACGGAGGATTTTTCAAAATTCGCTCATATGGCAGTGTTGAAATTAGCTATTCACCCTTAATATGTTTATATGTATATTGGTGATGTTAATGTATGATGTTGCATTATGGTGATTAATGAGGTTCCGATGCAAACTATTGGTGATGATTTTGATATTACATCATTGTGGAATTTTCATGCTTCATGTATATTAGAGATAACCATTGGGCATGATTGATAATAGAACTAAATATGTAATATAATTTTGATGTCCAAATATTAGTGATGAGATTGTTCAGTAACATAACTTTGACATTCAATTGGTGAGTAGGTTGGTATTACATGCATTTGGTGATAAGAATATAAGTACATTGCATACACATTTGTAATTATGATTTGATGATGATTGTGATTGTTTTATAATTATATTGATTATTTGTGAGAGTTGTGAATGACATGTTCTGGTTGATGTTTTGTGTGTATTGTTCTTTGTTGTTTTTGCACCGCTAACATATTTTGAGCTTATATTCACCCTTATTTTCGTTGTTGTGGTGTTCTATAGTCTCTTGGGGTAGAAATAATCAAGTAGAGGAGCTGCTTTTGAGGTAGAGAATGACGTTGAGGCCTCTTCATTCTTTTATTGTTTTTCCGAATAGTTTAATTTTTGTTAAAGCTCTCATATATAACACTGAGGCGAATTGCTTTGTTACTTCTTGTATTTTCTCGAAGATGTTTTGAATTGATCCATTATCTTTTGGTATGAAGACTTATTATGTTAAATGGCGTTTTTATTCTGCTGCATTAATAAATTTGATATATTTTTTAGTAAAACTTTCGGTGAAGAATGTGTAATGTTCTATTTATGTGATTTAATGAAGTCTTTTATAAATAGAGAATTGGAATCTTAGAGTGTTACAACATGCTCTTTTTTTTAATTGATTAGAGTTTTGTAAAAAGGTAATATATATTTTTATTTACATTTAAATTATAGCTACTAAATTGACAAATTAACTCTTATAAAAGACATTTTATTTTTGACAAAATGTGTGGTACTACAGCTACTAATTAGTATGCATGATTATAGGTTATAGAACAACATGAAGATGAAACACACAAGTTTACTTAAACTTAGAAATCATTCAAAAGCACATCATGAAAATAAAGAGATTCTAAGACTCGAGAGACATTAGTTATACAATGTTATTTCATGAAATTACTATCACTACGCCAGAAATGACATTTAGCAGCGCATACAAAGACAGCGCTTTTAGAAAAAGCGCTGCTAAAGAGGAATAAAAAAAAAAGAAAAAAATTGATAACCAAAGACAGCGCTTTCTCAGAAAGCGCTGCTAAATGGGGGTCCTAAGATAGCGCTTATAAAAAGCGCTGCTAAAAGGGGGGTCCTAAGGCAGCGCTTCCAAAAAGCGCTGCCAAATGGGGGGTCTAAGACAGCCCAAAGACAACGCTTTTTAAAAAGCGCTGCTAAAGGGGGGCCCTAAGGCAGCGCTTCCAAAAAGCGCTGTTGTAGGTATGGTCTACGAGAGCGCTTTTTCCATAAAGCGTCGCTATATGGGTTACATTAGAAGGTCTTTGAGAGCGCTTTTTAAAGCGTTGCTAAAGCTATTAAAAAGCGCTGCTATAGGTTTATTAGAATAAATTTAAAATACCCACCAGAATTTTTATGAGAAACAGAACAGTCATATTACGTTGCTTTCTTTCTTTCTCTCTGGCGAACAAAGAGTGTTGCCCTATAAACCACCGTTGCCGTCCAACCGTCGCCGTCCAACCGTCGCCGTCCGTCCAACCGTCGCCGTCGCCCTTGTCTGTTGCATTTGCAGCCGTTCATCGTCCCTCTGCTCGTCTGCATTGCATTTCCGCCATTGTTACAGTATTTAAAGTTTTACTCTGATTTTCTTTTTTACGTATATTTTCACCATTGTTGCCGTAATCTTTAAGACAAACTGAATATGTTTTTATTATTTGAATGCAATCAAGTTAAGTCATTTTCTGTCATCTTGTTGTATGGATATCTACATGTTAAGTCTCTCTGTTGCATGTTATATATTTTGTATTTTAATCTACATGTTAAGTCTCTCTGTCATTGTTACGAATATTTTGTATGTTTTAGATTGACAAACAAGAGTTTGGATTGAAACTAATGAATTGCCCTGGGAACTGTTTGTTGTTTTTATATATTTTGATTCAATGTGATAAATTCAGAATAAGAGTACAATTAGAAACAAGGTGAATAGAACCAATACACTACGATAGTGAGAGATGAATAGAATCAAAAAAGTGAAGATAGTGTACAATTTTTATTTAGTTATTTGTGTTAAATAGTATGTATGGTTGCTACTGAGAATTGATTTTTACTGCTACTGTCATTTCTGTTTTAACGTGTTAAGAGTAAGTAAATTCATGGATTTTGACATCGCCAATATGCTGTTATGCTGCGGATTTTTTCTTTTGACATATCAATATAACTGCTGCTTCTATGTGTTTGTTGTCACTGTTTTTCTTTTGGTATTTTTGGTAGCATTTTTTATGAGTAATGTTGTCTTGTTTTGGGTGAGTAATAACATGAGAATACTATTAACTTATAATTTTGTTTTTTTTTTAGTTTTATAATATATAATAAACTCTCAGTTTTAAATTAATGTATATGTTTACTGTTTTGTTAAATTTGAAGCTTTCACTTTTTTTATATATATAAGTTTTAAGATTTTATTTTTCCAAGTTTTAAGCTTTCATTTTTAAAGTTTATACATGTCGCCGGTTTTTTTAATGCTTCCGTTTTTCTATTTCTAACACTGTTTCTATTTAATTTATGTCATTCTATATACACTTTTATTAGTTATGATAGGTACCTTTATTTTATTAGTAATACTATATATACTTATATGTTGATATGTTAGTATGAATTTCTCAACGATTATATGATATGTTATTATGGTTTTATATGTTTAGTTAGGATTTCTCAATATTTAGTAAGGGTGTCATTTTGGTTTAAGGATTATCTAGTATTTTTAATATGTTTTGTTTTGGTGGATTATCTAGTATTTTTGTCTTGGTTAATTATTAATATGATTTTAATAAAATTTATATTTTGTCTGCTATAGGGGTTACCTGTGAAGAGCAAAGTTGTGATCGTTTCCAAGCATCCTATTGCGTAGCATTCTTAGAAGTTAGTGATTTCCTTACAGGTATTCTCTGTTTTGTTTAACTTTTATAGTTTAGTGTAGATTACTCAATTAGTATGGATAAAAAATGGATGTCTGGTAATCGATTGTCAAAAGAGTACGAGAATGGGGTATCGAAGTTCGTTAAGTTTGTTGTTGAACACGCCAAAGACCCCAGTAGGATCACATGTCCTTGCTTAGGATGCTGTTATGGGCGTCGAGTTGACGTCGTTCAGTTGGAATCTCATTTAATGAGACATGAAATTGATCGAAGTTACACATGTTGGACATTACATGGTGAGATAAGTAACGAGAATGTTGAACCCCGGAATAATACGACATGTGCTTCAAAGGACAATGGCAGAGATACATATGATTGTGATCGAGTCGAAGAGATTGCAGAAGCACTTGAAGAAGATCTTCAAGATTGTCCCAAGATGTTTGAGAGGTTGGTAAGCGATGCAGAGAAACCGTTGTATAAAGGTTGCACTACTTTCACAAGATTGTCCGCGGTATTAAAGTTGTACAATTTAAAGGCGGGTAATGGATGGTCGGATAAAAGTTTCACAGAGTTGTTAGCCCTACTTCCAGAGATGCTTCCGGAGGATAATGTTCTTCCCAATCGAACCTATGAAGCTAAAAAAATGTTATGCTCTATTGGCATGAGCTATGATAAGATACATGCTTGTCCAAATAATTGCATTTTGTTTCGAAATGAATATGCATCATTAAACGAGTGTCCTAAATACGGTGTATATCGGTATAAGAAAAAGTTGTCACCAGCAAAAGTATTATGGTATTTTCCTATAATTCCGAGATTCAGACGCATGTTTCGTAGTGAAACAGATGCAAAACACCTGACTTGGCATGCAGATGATAGAATTGTAGATGGGAAGTATCGACATCCGGCAGATTCACCACAGTGGATGAAAATTGATAATGATTATCCTGATTTTGGAGAAGAAGCTAGAAACCTTCGCTTGGCATTATCGACTGATGGAATGAATCCGCATGGTCTGTAGAGCATCTCACATTCCACCTGGCCTGTAATTATTTTGATTTATAACCTACCTCTATGGCTATGTATGAAGCGTAAGTACATGATGTTATCTATGTTAATTTCTGGCCCTAAACAACCAGGGAATGACATAGACGTATACCTGACACCTCTAATCGAAGACTTAAAGAGTTTGTGGGAGAACGGTGTGGAGGTTTATGATGGATATAGGAAAGAAAGTTTCAATTTGAGGGCGATGGTGTTTGGCACAATTAATGATTTCCCAGCATACGGAAATCTATCGGGGTATAGTATTAAAGGTCAATGTGTGTGTCCTATCTGTGAAGAAAACACAGATTGGACGCGGTTGGAATTTGGTCAGAAGAATGTCTTTCTTGGTCATCGTAGATTCTTAAATTCTAGTCATCACTACCGTGGGTGGAGAAAAGCATTCAATGGAGATTCAGAACAACGTAAAGCTCCACCTACATTGACCGGCGAACAAATTTTTGAAAAGGTGAAAGATGTGAGTACTAAGTTTGGCAAGCCTTTTACTCATACGCTTGTCACGCGTGGGTGGAAGAAGAGGTCAATTTTGTTTGAGTTGCCGTATTGGAAGTCCTTGTATGTAAGACATTTTCTTGATGTTATGCATATTGAAAAAAATGTATTTGAAAGTGTTATTGGTACGTTACTCAATATACAAGGAAAGTCTAAGGATGGCCTTAAAGCAAGAAAGGACTTGGTAGCAATGGGAATAAGGAATGAATTAGGACCCTTGAAGAAAGGAAACCGCACATATCTACCACCTGCTGCTTATACTCTATCTAGAAAGGAGAAAAAGATACTGTGTAAGTTTCTGAGTGAAGTTAAAGTTCCAGAAGGATACTCTTCAGATATTAGAAGACTTGTTTCTATGAAAGACCTCAAGTTAAAAAGTTTAAAGACACATGACTGCCATGTTATAATGGAACACTTTCTACCAATAGGTATACGTTCTATTTTGTCAGAAAAAGTGAGAGGCGCACTAACTAAATTGTGTTTTTTCTTTAGGTCAATCTGTAGTGAGGTGATAGATCCTGCGATCTTACCAACATTTTAAAGAGAAATAGTTATTACTTTGTGCTAGCTTGAAATGTATTTTCCTCCATCATTTTTTGACATAATGGTACATCTAGTTGTTCATCTTGTGAAAGAGACACAACTGTGTGGACCTGCCTATATGAGATGGATGTAACCTGTTGAACGTTATATGAAAATATTGAAAGGGTATGTGAAAAACCGAAGTCGACCAGAGGGATGTATTGTTGAACGATACATTGTTGAAGAAGCTATCGAGTTTTCTACTGAATATTTGTCCAGCGTTCAATCCATTGGCCTCCCAAAATATCATGTTGTTGAAAAAATAGATGGTAAACAGTTAATTGGAAATAAAGTTGTGACAGTTTCAAGGGATGAACGGGAGAAAGTGCATTTGTATGTTCTGCACAATGACATTGAGGTTGAGCCGTATGTTGAAATGCACAAGGACGTTCTCCGAGGTTTAAATCTGAATAGAAATGAAAACTGGATAGTACGTGAGCACAATCGAAGTTTTATAACATGGTTCAAGGAGCATATTTTTTCAAAGTTTTATTCTGATCCCGCTTCAATAACAGAAAGGTTGAGATGTTTAGCATATGGTCCAAGTTTGCATGTGTTTTCTTATAGCGCATACGCAATTAATGGATACACATTTTATACCAAGGAACAAGATGATAAAAGTACAATGCAAAATAGTGGTGTCACCGTGCTTGCCGAAGCAATGCACATTTCCTCGTATTATGGGGTTATCGAGCGCATTTGGGTGTTTGATTATGAGAAGTTTCAGATTCCTATCTTTGGATGCAAGTGGGTTGAAAATAATAGTGGCATACAAATGGATAAATCAGGTTTTTTGAAAGTGGATCTTAATAAGGTGGGGTACAAAGATGAGCCTTTTATTCTAGCCACGCAAGCTAAACAAGTGTTCTATGTCACTGATCCGACAAGTACGAAATGGTCTATAGTTCTTTTTTCCAACAAAGTAATCGATGATAACATTGGAGAAAAGGGGGATGTTTATGTTGAGAATGAATCTTATATTATAGATGATCCAGATGAGAATATTGGAGCGGACGAATCATATATTAGAAATGATCATAACGAGGGAATTTGGATCAATCCATCTGTCCGTGTTGTTAAGAGACAAGTAAACCCCGTTACAACGAAAAAAAAGAAAGAGATGTTAAAGGTACTTGTAACATGTTTTTCTTATTTACACATGTCTTATTTATACCATATTTTTGTTATTTCTTATTTATACCATGTTTTCCTTATTTACACATTTCTTATGTATATATTTGTAACATGTTTTTCTTATTTACACATGACTTATTTATACCATGTTTTTGTTATTTCTTATTTATACCATGTTTTTCTTATTTACACATTTCTTATGTCTCATTTGATACTTTGGTTTTTCTGAATTACAGGTATATATATTATGGCCAGCAACGAGGAAACAACACATGATGGAAAACAAACAACAAAAGATGTGGAAGGCGATATTAAAAGAGGCATAACAATTATGAAAAAAACCATCCGTGCGAGAGATAAGGGAGTAAAGTATGATGTCCATTGGAATGAAAGAGACCAGTTAGTTGAGCCTAACGGTGCATTGCTAACAAGTTACATCGGAGCACTTGTACGTTCGCAAGTTCCGATTACTTGCGATAATTGGAGAATTGTTTCTTTACAACCGGCTAAAGATAAGATTTGGACCGAGATTCAGGTATAATATTGGAATTGTTTAATTATTGTTGACATTTACGTCTTTAAATTAAATATACTAACATGTTATATGTATGTGTGTTTGTTTGCAGAGATCTTTCAATATTGAAGATCGTAGGAGAAAATATTGTATTCAATTGGCCGGAAAACGCTTGAGGGGATTTAGAGCGTTTTTAACAAATAAGTTTCTAAAAGATTCTGAAGGAAACTTTGTTGACTCAGAGCGTCCGATGAAGTACGCGGATTTGATTTCGGAGGAAGAATGGGAGACGTTTGTTGCAAAGCGAAGATCAAAAGAATTTGAAGTAAGTACAGAAAGGGCATCAATAGTATATACTTATTCCATGTACAGGAGTTCTGATAAACTTATTTTTTCAGGTTGTTAGTGGCGTAAATCGTCAACGGGCATCAAATCCCGCATATCCATACAGAAAGGGCCGGTTGGGATATGCACGATTAGAACAAAAAATAGTAAGTACATATAAATGCTTTAATATAATATATTTACAAAAAATAGTAAGTATATATAATAGGATACAATGCTTTATTATCCGTCTTAATGCGTAGTTGGAAGAGGAGAAGAGTGATGTGACATCTCTTCTGGACCATGTTGTATGGAAGGCTGCCCGTGTAGGACGAGATGGAGTCGTTCAGGAAGAAGTTCAACAAGTCTTTGAACAATGTGTAAGTACAACGTTATCTTTGTCAATAACTGATCAAAAGTGTGTAATATATTTATATATGTTTTTATCTATATTTCAGGAGACTCTGTCCCAGACCATAAATCCCGCCGAGGACAATGATTGCAGGAGCTTACTGAGCCGGGTGCTGAATATTCCTGAGTATTCTGGGCGTGTGAGGGGTAAGGGATTTGGTGTCACTCCATCCAAACTGTATAAGCAGCCAAAGAAAAAAAATCCAACCAATAAAGAAGTGATGGAGACTTTGGAGGAATTGAAAGCGCAAATCCGTGAATTACAGAAGGATAAGGAGAGATACATGGCGGAAAGACGCGCTCCAGAGGGTAGAGCTACTAGTGACAAAGATAGTATCGGTTGTCCACAGAAGCTTCCAGAGGTAATTGTATATATTACATTGAAATTAATTTAGCACACTTTACTTAATTGACACATTAACTGATCATTATTTGTTTAGGGCATTTCACTTTGCCGGCTATATTTATCGTCACCTACTCATCAAATGGTTGGCAAGGGAAAGGTGCATAACTTTCTGGGAGACTTACTTCACCACAAACTGCTCCCTTCTGGATTTTTGAAAGTATCTATTGATATTGCATTAGAGGGGAGTGCGTTGTTGCCTATACCAGATGATATTTCAGGCGCAACAGTGGTGGGAGACGCAGTAGGATCGTATGTGGCATGGCCGGCAAATTTGATTTGCATAGATGATGAGGTAGGTTGAACCTTTTAATACTCAAATGTTTTATGATTCATACATGAAAGTTATTCTTACATCTACATTTTCTTATTTACATGATGATCTTAGACTCCTACAAAATCCAAATCAAAAGATGATAGAATTATTGTGCCGGATACCGATTCAGCTGCATCAAAGAAACAGGTACTACTACAGTTACATGACTATCTTGTTATACAATATTAATTACTGAACTTATATATGACTTTTAGGTTCATGATCAGCAGTCGCAACAAGTCAGCAAAAGTAAGATGCCTGAAACTTCCAAGATTCCCAGAAAAGCAATTGTTCCTCGATTTAGGATGTGCCTTGAAACATATGTCGGAACATCAGATGTGCCTGAGGGTGGCGTCCGTCAAATACATATGGAGGCAGGTATTTTCGGTTTTGAATATCCCGAAACAATTGCTAAGGACGATTTTGATCAGGTTTTCAACCATTCTGAACTGGGCGTCGGTGTTATGCATTCATACATCAGGTACTCCGATCCATTTTTATTAAATAATTGAACATTTTAAAATTTGCTCGTTTAACTTAATATTCTAATGTTGATTATGTTTTTTTAGGTTCTTGTATGACAAGTTATTGGTCCCGAATGAATTGACTTCAGTATTCGCATTCTTATCTGCTAGCTGTGTCAACTCACGTATAATAGACCAGTCACCAGATACAGTCAAAGAGTACACAATGCAGAGATTTATGCACGCGACTACGGAGAAGTTGTTCTTGTTGCCATATAACACTGGCCATAGGTTAGATTTTATTCTAAATTCATTTATTATAATTGTTCGATTTTTCCCTTTCTATATATATAACATTTCCGTCTAAACTGTTGTCTTATTTTATAGTGGACATTGGTTGTTGATCGTAATTAATCCGACGAAAGAAATAGTGTATTATATAGATTCATTGGATGGCGATACAACAAAATATGAAAATCTGAGGAACTTTGTTGATACGTAAGTGATGACATATACTGTTGTCTTTAATTATATATCTTTATTTATTATGTGACATTGTTCTAAATATGCGTTTATATTATGTTAGAGTTATACAAATATTCAGAGCACAAAGAGATGCAACGGTGCCAAAAAGGAAGGCTAACAACATCAACTGGATCAGAGTAGAGGTATATTCTCGCATGTTTCTACTTGATAAAACAATTTCAACTATATATCCGGATAAATGTTCGTTTGTTTTTTCCATTTACAGTGTCCTCGGCAGCGTAATGGTATTGACTGTGGATATTCTGTATTGCGCTTTATGAGGGAAATTATTCTTTCTAGTCAACTTGAGATTCCAGTCCTGGTATGGATCAATTCATTATATAAGTTATATGATTCATTTTGATAATTATCCGATACTTCATCTGAGTAATTAGTTTTAAACTTAAATCTTATTTGATCTGTTATATTATGTAGTATTATGATGAATTCAATTGCGCTACTTACACGAAAGCAAAATTGGAAGAAATTAAAGAGGAATGGTGTCAATTTATTCTTGGGTTGAGAATTGAATAGAGTTATCGGATTGGAAGACTTGTAATTATATGTGAATTGAATGTATTTGTGTTGTTGTAATTCTGAGAATTGAATGTATTTGTGTCAATTTTTGTTGTAACATATTTAAACAAGTTTATGTGTATATTAAAATGTTTATGAACAAAGTCATGAGTTACATCCAAAGTTTTGAATTGTACATATAAGGCCAAAGTTTGAATGGTATATTTAAGGCCAAAGTTTGAATTTTATTTATAAGGCCAAAGTGCTGAAATAAAGGCCTTAATTATAAGCAGGTTTGTGTAATATAAGCAGGTTGTTGGTAAAATATACAAAACAGGGTGAATATTTTATAAAAAAAAATTTTAAAATCTAGGACATTAGACAGCGCTTTTACATAAAAGCGCTGCTAAAGGCCACAAATATTACGCTACAAAAGCGCTGCTATTGGTTTGGAAGGGGGGGGTCTAAGGCAGCGCTTGTAAAAAGCGCTGCTAAAGGGTGAGCTATGGCAGCGCTTTTGCCAAAGCGCTGCTAAAGGGGGGGGGGGTCTAAGACAACGCTTTTTTAAAGCGCTGCTAAAGGGGGGGGGGGGGGGGGGGATGGTTGGGGGAATTATGCAGCGCTTACAAAAGCGCTGCTAAAGGGCTAAAAAAGCGCTGCTAAAGGTGCTGCTGAAGGGAGCTTTTAGCAGCGCTTTTTCATTGAAAAAAAGCGCTGCCTTTACCTTTAGCAGCACCACTTTTTGCAGCGCTTTAAAGCGCTGCTAAAGACCAAAAAAAGCGCTGCTAAAGGTCTTTTTTGGCATAGTGTATGTAGGAAGACAACAATGAGTAAATCTGTGATGACTGGTATACCTACGGATTTAATTGCAGGCTTACATTTTTTTGCAAATTTACCTACAAATTTACCATAAGATCTGTTGAATATCATTATTGATAAGAGAATTTGCATGAAACATGTTTCCTACTAAAAATTTGCTAAAATCCACATAAATATACATTTATTTACCCAAAATACAATCAACCTTTGGTTGTTAGAAGACAAAGAACAAACAATATTCATTAATTTATTGAAAAACATCTAATAATATTACTCAATTTCTCTCATAACCATATATAATTGTCCTTATTGAACTATTCAATTTATCGTCACATGTCAGACGATAATTCGGTATTGTGTGCAAGTTTTGAGCTCTAGGTATAGTGAGTCCAAATTTCTCTTCCATGTTCAAATTTTATCATAATCAAACCCAAATGAATCTTAGGACATCGTATCCGGCCAGAACCAAATGGTATACACTTAAACTCTTGTCCATGAAAATTCATTTTCTTGTCGATATATCTTTCGGGATAAAACTCTTTAGCATTTTGCGACCAAACATCATGATCTCTACCTATTGCCCATGCATTTACTGTAACTCGCATCTTTTCCTTTATAAACTAACCATCAATTATTATATTCTATCTACATTTACGAGGGATTAGTAAAGGTCCAACCGGATAAAAAGTCTTAATATCTCATCAACCACCATATCTAAGTAACTTAAATTTTTCAAATGTTTCTCTTCAACAATTCTCATCTTGAAGATTTTTCATTACTCTTGGATTCCTTAGAAGTTCAGATAATGCCCACTCAATTACAGTAGCAGATGTATCGATTCCCGCTGTATTTTGTCTAGTAAAATTGCCTTGATGGTGGTTCGATCAATGACATGATTTTGTTCATTTTTCAGATCATTGGTTTGGTGCATAATATATAGAAGTGTGTCTATGAAATCTTCGTTATGAGTTTTGTCAGCATTAGTAATTTGTTCATGCTCTTTTATTATGATTTTGTTCATTTTCAGATCATTGGTTTGGCTGAAGAGTGAGAACTCCAAGCCTATATCTATGAACTCTAAAGCAAATGAATGTGTTTGTTGGATTTGTACGGACAGTCTCAATAACTCCAAGCCTATATATATA
The DNA here is from genome assembly GCA_963859935.3 of Lathyrus sativus. Lineage (NCBI taxonomy): Eukaryota > Viridiplantae > Streptophyta > Magnoliopsida > Fabales > Fabaceae > Lathyrus > Lathyrus sativus. The sequence goes on along the minus strand of OZ012736.1, from coordinate 418,630,092 downwards.
GATAGATAACTACCGTAAACTATATTTATCATTGATTGAGTGGATTATACACAAAATATTAAGTATTTTATAAGTTTTATAATAATTTAAGATAATTAGTATAAAAGTTATAGAAAATTTGGAGATGGTACAACAACTTGTTTAAAAGTATACATAACAAAATCATGTTAATGTCGCCGAACAAAAAACATGGATACCATAGAAGAGTATAAACTACAATATATTTGATTCAATTAACAAATACATATGTATGTACACATGTGATCAAATATTTATCAACTATATGGTTCATAAATTATTGAAACAACCTCAAAATATAATTTCAACAATAAAAATAACAATAACAAAAAAATAGATTGAGATAAGTGTATCATTTTACAGTATCATATTAAAATAATATTAAGTAAATAATATTTAAACAATTAGTGACACAAATTGTTACAGGTGGCAAAACGCCCCGGCTTTGTCGAACGTGTACATTTTGTCAACAATTTAGTTTTTTTTTTCTGTTTTTAAAAATATTTGTATCAATAATATATATTTTTTCTATTTGTTAAATATTTATATCAATAATAATTTTTTTTTATTAATAAAAATATTTATATCAATAATAAATATTTTTCCGTTTAAAAAAATATTTTTATCAACAATACACAATTTTCAGTTTATAAAAACATTTTGTATGAACAACAATTTTTTTTCCGTTTATAAAAATATTTGTATCAACAATACTCTTTTTCTATTTATAAAAATATTTGCATCAATAATATACTTTTCTGATTTATAAAAATATTTGTATCAACCATAAACTTTCTTCCATTTATAAAAAAATATGTATCAACAATTCAAATTTTCCCTTTTGTAAAAATATTTGTATCAACACTAAACTTTTTTCCATTTATAAAAATATTTGGATTACAAATATATCTTTTTTCGTTTATAAAAAAATTTGTATCAATAATATCATTTTTCTCGTTTATAAAAGTAACATCTACCAATATAATTGTAATGTTGATTGTATAAAAAGATTTACACTGACAGTACAACAATTCAACTTTAATAATATTATTTTATATCACATAGATAAAAAATATTAATAAGAGCTAAATAAAATAATATGAGATTAAAATATACTTTAAAATTGTTTTGAATAAAATATTTATTAAAATTTATTTGAATTAGGCATATTGGTTAGTCATTGCATATCTCTATGTAGTACATTTGTCGGTCATTCCATCTCTCAATATATGTCAATAATATTCTTTTTTTAAAAATATATTAACCATGTTGTTCAAAGAAACCAAAATACACTAAAATATTTATAAGGATGGAAAGGATACAATTAACATATTAGATATGCTCTAAAATTTTGAAGCCAAAAATTAATTATTGAGGCAGTTATATGATTATCCTTAGATAGATGGTTACAAAAATCAAATCATATGTAACCACATACAATCAATTATCCTAAATTAATAATAACCATGTGCCCATCTAGTTCTCATAGAAAAATGGCTTCTTCTCCAAATCAATAAAAAGTCTATACATCTTAGATTCCAATACAATTTTTTATCCACCCTGCTTAGCAACAGAATCAACCTCATTTTCTTCATCCACTGAATCAACAACCTTATCAGCATCAGAATTTCAATTAGAAATATGTACTTTTGCTTTCTCTAACTCTCCAGCTTTCTTATTCCTCACTAGAATCAGCATCTTCGTAACTTGCAAGTTTCAGTATTGCTCTAGCAGCACCTGCAACATATGTAGCTGACTCAAAAGCTGCTTGTGATGCATGAACACTATATCCTCAAAAGCAGCGCTTAATGGATTTGCCAAATGGGCTGGCGAAAGCAATTTTTTTTTAAGTATTGCACTAATTCGCCAGCGACCCAAGGTTGAGTTGTTGTCCCTTGAGAAATAATTTCAAATCTTATTTTATTTGAAAATATTGATTATTCTAAAAAAAAATTCGTTAAAATTTATTTGTAATATAAGTTAGTTAACATAGAGGAAAGTTTTTTTACTCAAATGTCAAAGGTTCAACCATTGAAACCTACAATTTTACTATTTAAATTTATTATTTTACAAAATAAAGGCTCATTTTTAAAAATAGAGCAGGACTTCCAAATTCTCGAAACTGGCCCTGATGGCCATTAATCTCTTCCTTTTTTCATACTTGTGATGATTTTTCTTTTCCTCATTTGTTACTATATCTTGCAATAATCACAATCAACGACAACCTCCTTCAGTATGTATATATTTTTTGTTTAACAAATGAAATAATGAGATTTACATCCAAGTCTATTTTATGTCATAGTAAATTAAGTTTCGAAACTAGAAAAGTCTCTAAATAACTCGATTTTAGTATCTGGCTAAATTGAAACTTCATAATACAACTAAGCCTAATTAAATAAATATTATCAAACCTAATTTCCCATCAAATGTTTTATCTTCATAACATATACAACACCATTTATTATGAATAATTTCCTATTATTAGATACAATCATTCATGTAAACTAACATCCAGAACATGATTTTCATTCACCTTTCATGAACTATAAAAATGCTTCTTTAAACAACACGATAATGTCTTTTCTATACCAATAACCAACTCACTCTGTTTCATTTAACCACTTTCATTTTCTCAGAGACCAGATGTTTGCAAAATAAATTTTCAGAGAATACAGTTGATGTGCTTATTCATCAAACTGCGATGTGTCAACCACTTACTTTTTCTTTATAAAAACTACAATGACAAACCATTCAAAACCAACATCAATATTTTCAAAGCATCAAATCAAGAAAAATAATAAAAATATATTAAAACACTTAAGAAGATAGACAAAATGTAACAATATGTCGGCACAAATACAAATTATATATATATATATATATATATATATATATATATATATATATATATATATATATATATATATATATATATATATATATATATATATATATATATATATATATATATATATATATATATATATATATATATATATATATATATATATATATATATATATATATATATATATATATATATATATATATATATATATATATATATATATATATATATATATATATATATATATATATATATATATATATATATATATATATATATATATATAGAATGAGAATCAAATACTAAACATGCACTTTAGTTTTACCTATTACTTTGTCTAGTTGTATCGCAAGAAATTGGGCCTTCTTCGCCCATCTCCACTTAGTTGTCGTCTCTCCATTGATTCCATAACTCTCTTTTTATAACTTTGTCTAGTTGTATCACATGAACTTCCCAGCCTAACACATCAAAGCAATCAAAATACAAAAATAAACAATATCTTTTGATATGCTTCACCCTTTCAAAGAACAAAGAACGTAAATTCTCAAAGAAACAATCTCAGCAACAATCAACTGCATGTCTAAGATCCAGTGAAGATTAGGTGCTTATCTTCAACTTAAATTTCTAACTTTCGAGTTTAGGGGCCTTGATAATCTTCTGGTACTCATTCGGATCAGAATTACGGATTCTTCATGGCTTGGGAAAGGGTTGTTAGGATTTATAGAAATGGTAGAAGTGGAGGATTCTCAGTATGGAAGGAGAACAATGGGAAATGAGCAATTTCCGGTAAACTTACGACTTCCTTCTTCGTCACAAAGTTCCTAAAGAAGATGAATGCTAAAGACCTGTTCGAAGTATTCAAGGTTTACGGAGTCATCTCAAAAGTTTTCATTTCTGCTAGGCGAGATAAGCGAGGTAAAAGATTTGGTTTTGCTAAATTTCGGAAAGTTCATGATTCCCGAATCCTTGCCTGCAACCTTGATAGTATTGTCCTAGAAGGAAAGAAGATTTTCGTTAATATCCCCAGGTTTAGTATGAAAAATAAGAGGCATTTTTCGGTTAGTGAGAATTTGAGGAAGATTAACCAAACTGGTCGCCCAAGAAGTTTACGAGAAATTCGATACTTTGGATAGGTCGTTTGCCAAAGTGGTTAGAGGTGCTGATCCTAAGCCTGATGGAAAGGTCATGGGAGGAGGTTCCTGCACAAAATTAGAGGTGGATGATGAATGGTTTAGGAGGTTAAAACGAATGAGAGTGGGTGAAGTCATGGAAGATGGAAATGCGCACAACATCCAGAAGGTAATTTATGAAGAAGGTTATTTTAACATTAAGGCTACTCCCTTGGGAGCATCCCTGTGCTTGTTGGAAGATACTTCTGGTGGTGACATAGAGGTGTTTGTTAAGGAATCTAGTGAATGGTTGAATATTTGGTTCAGAGACATTCACAAGTGGAATCTGGAGGAAATCGATAGAGACAGGTTTGTGTGGGTAAAATGCTATGGTCTACCTTGTGCCGCCTAGAGTGATAATAATTTTCGGTTGATTTCTTCTAGTCTGGGAACATTCGTCAAGTGCGATGAGAAGACTAGGAATAAAGATTGTATGGACATAGCGAGATTTCTGCTTAAAAACAAGATTAATGGGTTATTCTGAACAACATGGTTGATATTGAAGTGAACAACCACACCTTTTCATTAACTTTTTTTGAAGATTTCTCGTGCGGGCGTGGAGATCCCTTGTTTGGTGAAGAAGATAAGGTGATAAATTCTGACGATTATGACTCCTCAAACTCTTTAGACTTAGATGGCGCGTGGGAGCTGCTTGAAGAGGAAGAGAGTGATGAATTCAATTTCTTGAATACCGAGCCAAAAGTCAGAGCCCCACCTATTATAGTTCAAGGGTCAGACTATGATTTCTCTATGTCAGATAACGTAACTTTTGTTGGGGATAACTTTGGGATAAGTGTGGCAGGTGATGGGTCAAGAGGGAGCAGCCACAAGAATCATGCTGCTATTTATTGTTAAGAAGGAACCAAACCAGTTAACCATATGGTTGACTTAGAACTAAACCAGAAAAAAGAGGTTAATGAGTTACTCGGTCTTAATGGTGAGTTGGTAGTAGATTTGAGGCTGCCTATGCCAATTACTGGGCCTTCAGGAGGAGTTATTGGGCCTGCAAATAGAGGTAAAGTCAAAAAGAAAAAGCTTCTTCATGAGATCTATAATTGCATTAAGATCCCTTACACCCCCTCTTATTTTTCCACCCTGCTTCTCACGGCTCCCAAGGAGAATCTTGGATCTTTGTCGAGGGGTATTGTTAGGGAGGAAAGGAAGAAGAAAAAGTTGAATAGAGATTTTTCTGAGTCAAGTTCTGCTCTTTTGTGTTGTGAATCGATAACTGACTCTGATGTGGAAAGAGGAAATTCGAGATGCAGAAGGGCCATTGAAGATGTTCCATCAAAATTGAGCAATTATCTAAAGGAATTAGGTGTTCAGGGTGATGATGAAGAGGGTATTAGGCGTATTCTAAGGAAATTGGATAAGGAAGACAAGGAAGTTAGGTCAGGCAAGAAGGATGTAGCTACATGTGGTCCATGAATATAGTTTCTTTCAATGTTAGAGGATGTTGTAGTTGTTTGAAGAGGAGGAGAATTTCTCAAATTCTATAGAGAGGAAGTGCTGACATCTTCTTAATTTAGGAAACCAAGATAAATAAGATGGAGGCTGGTATTTCTTATAGCCTGTGGAGGAATAATGATATGGACTGGACAGCCCAGAACTCTTTTGGTAGATCTGGTGGTATCCTTACCATGTGGAATACTACTAGAATCACAACTTGCTCAAGTTTTTGTGGGAAAGGTTTCTTGGGATTGCACATTGTTTGGAATAATCAAAGTTTGATTGTGATCAATGTCTATGCCCCCTGTGGATCAGCTGATAAGAGGAAATAATGGAGAAACCTGATTAAAGTTAAAAACAATTTTTCTGGTGTTGGTTGGATTGTGGGGGGGGGGGGTGGATTTCAATGCGGTGAAAAACAGGGAGGAAAGGAAAGGTTTAAGTGGTAACAGTAGTAGGGATATGAAGGATTTTAGTGAGTTCATTGAAGTATTGAATGTGATGGATCTTCTGGTTTTTGGAAATTGATTCACTTGGTTCAATTCTAATGGTAAGAGCAGAAGTAGACTGGACAGAATTTTGGTTGATGATCGAGTTATATAATTGTTATCCTTGAAGAACCAAGTGGTGGGAGATAGAGATGTGTCGGATCATCGACCTGTGTGGTTGAAGTCCAACTTCGTCAATTAGGGGCCCAAACCTTTTAGGAACTTTAATTGTTGGTTCTCTCACAAGGATTTCATTCCTTTTGTCATGAAATTGTGGAACTCGTATCAAATCACATGATCCTCCTGCATCATCCTGACTAAGAAACTTCAAGCCCTTAAAAATGATCTCAGGAATTGGAACCACAATGTTTTTGGATGGCTGGAGCTAAAGATTGAGGATAATATTGATAAGTTCAACAAGCTAGAGTTGGACTCTGTTGTGGCCTCAGACCCCTAAGCTGCAGAATTGGATAGGGAGAGACTGCGTTACCAGGAGGAAATGTGGAAGAACCTAAGGCTCAAAGAAAGTATGTTGGCCCAGAAATCCCGGATAAGATGGTTGTAAGACGGGGATCTTAACACAAATTTTTTTTCACGAATCTTTAAAATCTAGTAATCGTTCGAATCATTTATCAGCTGTTAGAGTCGGAGGCAGAATTGAGGAAGATCCTGAGGGTATTAAGTCTGAAGCCATGAAGTTTTTTAAGGATAAATATCTGCAACTAGACCCGTCTAAGTTTAGAGGCGACTTTGCCTTGGCTGCTTGTCTTGATGAGGAGGACAGAATGTTCTTGGAAGTAGACTCCAGTTCTGCTGAAGTGAGAAAGGTTGTGTTCAGATGTGATGGTAACAAGTGCCCCGACATCGATGGTTTTAATTTTAAATTCATTAAATCTTGCTGGGATATAGTTGGCCAGGATTCCACGAATTGTGTCTTGGATTTTTTCAAGACAGGTTTTCTCCCAAAGATGTTCGCGTCTTCTTTCATATCGCCGGTGCCGAAGATTAACAACCCTTAACATTTTGAAAATTTCAGGCCAATAACTCTTGTCATCTGTGTTCTCAAGGTTATCTTCAAGATGCTTGCCTGCAGATTGAGCAAGGTTATCCGTAAACTTATATCTCCATCTCAAACAACTTTCGTTCTGGGGTGGCAAATTTATGATGGGGTTCTTCTGGCAAATGAAATAGCAGACTATGCTAAGAGGTTCAACAAGGAGTGTCTGTTTTTTAAAGTCGATTTTGCTAAAGCTTACGATTGTGTTGACTGGTCTTATCTAGATGGTTTGCTTGTTAAGATGGGATTTGGTATTAATTGGTTAAAATGGATTCTTTGATCTGTGTTTAAAAGCTACGTGTTGATTCTAATTAATGGAAGTTCATCAAAGGATTTTAAGGTTGGCAGGGGGCTGAAGCAGTGCAACCCTTTAGCTCCATTCCTGTTTGCCATCGTAGCAGAGGGTTTGTCTAGCTTGGTGAGATTCGCGGCTGCCGGTAATTTGACAACAAATTTCAAAATTAATGATCAAGCCACTGTGAGCATGCTTCAATTTGCCAACGACACTCTTCTTATAGGAGATGGTTCAATAACAAATATTTGGGCATTCAAGGCTATTCTGCAAGCGTTTGAATTAATTTTTGGTATAAAAATTAATTTCTCTAAAAGCTGTCTATATGGGATAGGAGTAGATCCTGCTTATCTTGAAGCTGCTGAAGCGTTTCTGCACTGTAAATCCGGCAGACTGCCGTTCAATTTCCTTGGTCTTATGGTTGGAGGTAATCGTCACTCCTTTTAGAACCCGGTGTTTTGTTGCCTGAGGAATAAGCTCTCAAATTGGGCTGGGAGAAATTTGTCAATGGGAGGTAGAGTATCCCTCATTAACTCGGTTATAGCTAACCTACCTATTCATCACTTGGCTTTCTTCAAGGCTCCCAAAAAAGTAGTGAACGAAATCATCGCAATCCAACATCGGTTTTTATGGGCTGGGAATTCCAGTAAAAAATTCATCTCTTGGATATCTTGGAACTCAGTCTGCAAACCGAAGGATCACGGAGGTCTTGGAATTAAACACGTAGGTCGCTTTAATTGTGCTCTTATAGCAAAATGGTTGTGGAGATTTCAAAGCGGTGGAAATGAAATTTGGAGGAAGACCCTCACTCTCAGATACGGTAATTTGAGTATTAAGTTGAAAAATTTTATCGATGTTGGTAGTTTGAAATCCGACTCTATTTGGTTGAAGGATATTATGTCAAGCTGTATCTACGACCCCCATATGGACTTCTGCAAGTTCACGACTTGCTCTGTTGGAGAAGGTCATGGTGCGGCGTTCTGGAAGTCAAATTGGATTGGATATTTGCCGCTTAAAAGTATATTCCAACAGCTGTTTCAGGGTTGTTCCAAGAAGGCGTCGACCGTCAGTGAGATGGGAGCTTGGGAGGATGGGCAGTGGGTTTGGAAAATTAGAGAAAATGTGATCGATGCAGGATCCCCTATAGAACCAGAATGGACCGATTATCGTAATATGTTGGAACATGTTTCAGTTAACAATAATGAGTCCGATAACTGGAAGTGGTTACTTGACAACTCAATGTCGTATAAGGTTATCTCTTTTTACTCTGCTTTAACCTCTTCTTCCTCTGTTCATGATATTGGAAATGATACTGCAACCCTTCTGGAGATCCTTTGGAAAACAGTGTTACTGGCGAAAGTTCAAACTTTAGTTGGAGGATGGCGCTTGATAGGCTGCCTATTAGATCTAATTTGATGAAAAGAAGGGTGATTCATAATGCCCATCATTTGGATTGTGCGTTCTGTACGCGGAGTTACGAGGACGTCTCCCACCTTTCCTTCACGTGCATCAAATCCTCGTTGGTTTGGAAAAAGACTTGCGACTGGGTGGATATAGAGAACATCTCGGAGGCTTGTTGTAATCTTCATGTGAAGGTTTGGAACTCGAGACTTAATGGCTGGTGTCAAGCGAACAAGATCAATTCTATATGGTTTATTACTTTTTGGATTATATGGAGGGCTAGAAATAACATAATATTCAATAATGAAATCATTGAAGTAGATGACATTATTTTTGAAATTAAATTTTCCTCGTGGAATTGGTTGATTTTAGGAAGAGAGGAGAGTAATCAGTGTAGATTGTATGAATGGTTTAAATTCCCGTTCGACTTTTTGTAATTGTTTTGACTTTGGAGGTGGTTGTTTTCTTGTTGGTTTGAGATTTCCTTAATCTCTTTTTTATAATATTTGATTATTAAAAAAAAATACTAAACATGTCAATCCACTTCATCATGTTAGGTACTGAATTTGAAACAAATCCAACACAAAGCTTAATTATAAACACACTATTAACTTTAACTTAAGCACTTATATACATGCTTGAATATGGTTTATACTAAAAATGTTTTATACACACATGTCCCGAACCATTGTAGATGGTTGGGATGTAGTTGTTAAATCACAACTTGTTGTTAGAGTGTTGCTATAGAACCACCTAAAGTTGTCATTCTGCCGAGTGCTGCCACAATCTCATTGTAACTCGGTCCCCACACAATGAAGCAACAATAACATATGGAAGAAAACATATCAGAAAGTAACAAAAAAGAAAATAGCAACACATCAAACCTGAAACTGGAACTAGAATGAGGAAAGAAGGAATTTTGAGAGTAAATACATGAACAAATAAACACATCTATTACTTTTAAACCAAAATTTTGAAAGAACTACATGGATGAACTCTAGTAAAATATATTGCTCTACTTTTTTAAAAAATAAAAGGTATGAAGTTAACAAAAAATTTAAAAAAAACAACAACCACAAGTTAACATACAAATAATTCCACATTTATGTCACAACAATAGGTCCACCCACCACCAAAAGTATAAAAGTAAACAATCCATTTGGAAAATTTAGAAGATCTAAATTTTTAGCATAAATAGAAAAATAGGGCAGACATGGAAATAATTTGAGAAGTGGAAACAATTTCACAATTGGAAACAAATCAATTCTAAGAATAATAAAACAAAATATTAATTTTTGAACTTTAACTCTCAATAAAATCATTAACACTAAAATTTAACAGTTAACGCAAAAAATGGGGGTTTCGATAAAGAATGATAACCGTAAATATGAAAAATTGGAAGAAAAAAATATCAATTGAATGTTGTAGGTTGATAACATAGTCGATTGTTATTATATAATAAGAAAGAACATACCTTTGGATTCGAAACTTGATAATGATTTTTGAAATTAGGTAAAATCTATGAGTGAGAGAAGGAGAAGAAGGAAGCAGTAAATTGGTGGAAGGGTGTGGCTTTTGAAATGGTCTATAAGGAAGGATGAAAGAAATAGAAAGCGAATAGAGAAAGAAAGAAAGAAGGGAGAGAAATGACTATAGGGGAGGTTTATTGAAGAGAGAGAAAAATGTTGTACCCCAAAACGTGTCCTCCCCTTTTCAACCTTAATTCACTTATGCTTCATTTCATTTGCATCATCTTTTTATGCGTTATATTGGTTCTAAGACATGAGATCAAGGTACTTTGGTTTTCTTCAAGGGGAGGAGTTAATTCTCAAAGCAATGAACAGGGAGATAGTCTAAACATCATGGTATTCTCAAGCTACAAGGGTTCCCTATTCATCAAGGTACCATCAACAAGTTCACCCAATTATCTAAGGATTAGGGCTTCATTGGTTTTAAGGGATCCATCTGATTAAGCTCCTAGTGGCTCTGAGCTAGGGTTTTGGTTCTAAGGTTAGTTGTGATGGTTTTCTTGAGTAAAGCAAGCCTCTATGGTTCAACATACATCTCAAGGGTTCCGATCATAAGTCAATTCAAAGGTTCCTTAAATACATAGAGGAGGCATTGAATTCATCTGGTAAAAAATTCAACTGATACCTTACAAAGTCAAACTCTTGAGCTCTTAGGTCAAATTTAGGTATTTCATGTCATTTTCCATGTCATCATGAGGTTTGATCAAGATAAATCATTAAACCATGAGAAGTTTCCAAATTAGGTTTTTCATGAATATTTCTAAGTATGAAAAATTAAGATATGTACCCATCTTGCAAGAAAATCATATCTCACTCATCCTTGAGCCAAATGGTGCAAACAAATGATCAAATTGAAAAGGACACCATGTACCACACGTTTGTAGAAGGAATCAAAGTCAAAAGAGGCATGGATCAAGAGTTATGAAGAGTTGAAGTTGAGAAAAATTAAGGTTCAAGATTTCCGTACTATCTAAGTATGGAAATTCAGTCAAATGTTTGGGTTTTCAAGGCCAAATTCTATGAGGTTCCATGCTTTATCTCACTTTTCTTTCAACATGAAAGTTATTCATCATGTTCTAAGATTTCCATGGAGGAAAATATCTCCTCAATTGGATCAATACAACTCAAGTTATGCGGCTTCAAATTCAGAGTTTCAAAGTTGTTAAAAGTCCATAACTTAGAATTTTTTCTAAGTTATTTTGGGCAGATTTTTGCATCCGACTTCTACTCATTTTTTCTCATGGTCCCAAGCATTCATTTAGTTATGGTGGTTCAAATATGGCAAGGTGGATATGTTTCTTAGGCATCATGTGTTATCATTTTGTGAGCAACATTAACTTTTCATGCAGAAACCTTATTCCCACAAATTCATGCGCATGAAACCTTGCTAAACCATCAAAAAAACATTGTCATTTCAAGCCAAACATTCTCATGTATTCACTTGTACCATTTTGAACTTTTTTCTCAAAAGAAAAAAAGAATAAAACTTGCTCCACAAGAATCCTTCCCAAGAATAACATTCTAATTTCATTCTCCTCCAGTTCCACTCACAAGGACAACCACAACAATACTACCTCATACCACTCGTACCACAACTCTTTCCTCACTCACATTTTCAAAATTTTCACAAAATCATTAACCAAAACTTTTAACCACAGTCACACACTTTTAACTCACTCAAACCCTCGTATAAATACTTAAAAATCCTAGCACACAAAAGACACCCTTCATTTTTATGAGAATCATAACAAAAGCTCTCTCATTTTCCTCAAAATTTCATTTCTTTGAATCTAATTATACAAAGCTCCTCTCTCCATTTTCTTGCTTCAATCTTCATCATTGAGTTCCCAGAAAGCTCGGGAGGAGTTTGGTGAAGCATTGAGCAAGTAACAGAAGCCATAGAGCTCTCCATTTTTTGTATCTTTTTTCTCAACCTTGCTCTCTCATGCCTTACGTGTTATGAACTTCCTTTTGCCATATTTGAGTTTTGGAAGTGATGTAGAGCATGTTTGGGTTGTTGTTATTCTTGTTTGTGGAAGTTTCAGATTGAGCATGTTTTCTTCGTGGCCTGCTTTCATGGTTTTAGGATGAGTTTTAGGAAGAAATATTGTGATATTTGTGCTCAACATGATTTTAGACCATTTATCGCTCATACAACATGGTAGGTAGTCTGTTAGTGATAATGATCAAAACATCTTTTCAAATTTTCTTTCTATTTTAAAGATGATTTTTTTTCTTTCTTTTAAAGCTCAAACCACTTCTTTTGAGCTAAATGACTGGGTGAGGGTCACTAACTTAGTAAATGCGGGTTTTTTCCTTCTCTTTTATTTCATTTTTGTTAGCAAAGCACCATTCACTTCTTATTCATCGACCAACCTTCTTAGTGACTACAGGCGGTGCCTAACTAGATATAAAAATTACTTTGAGGATTTTCAACAAACAGGAGGTTAAGACTAGAAGTCAACTGGGATCTAAACTAACATGCATAATTGGGAGGCTTGAGGTGTTAGAATAATACTGATTTTGTCAGATTTTACCACGTCTCCTCAACATAACATCTCCTATTTTCACAACCTATATACTTTCAAATCAAACTAAACTTCATAAGTTGTTTCAATTTTTTTTTGTTAGACTCAAGAAATAAGGAAATTCAAGAAATAATAGAAAACCATACAGATCCTTAATGGGCCTAAAAATAATATATTAATTGTTAGAATAAAAATATTATAAATATCTTATAATGTCGTTTATATTAATTTATAATATTATAAATATCTTATAAAATATTTTATATTAATTTACAATATTATTAATATCTCTTATATTAGTTCAGAGTATTTTAGGTGATCTCTAAATTTATACAAAACATTATAACATTAATGATATATCCACAAATTAAACAAGCCAAACATGGAATTTTTTGTTATAGATTGACACTATAGTTATGCTTGGATTATGATATTGGACTTCTTATGCGATGTTATAAGTCTCTGATGCGGTGGATCACAGAGAATGGTCCTACGAGGTTAATATTTCAACGTCCAAGGGAGTTAATGAGTTCTAAAAAAGAGGTAAAGTGAACAATGGAAAGTATGAGTGCACCTTAGCCCTCACTTGCACAAAATTATTTATATCCTTGGAACAAGCTGGTTGTTAGGAACTTCTTTGAAGTAATACATGTGTCTCTCCTAAATGAAATTTTGGTAGGCACAAAACACTCGAACCTACCAGACCGGACACACCGCCTACTAGACCTACCTCCCCGCCTCTATAGTATTTGACAATCTTAAAACATATTTTTTTCTTCATAAGTTTTAATATATATATTGGTGTGTTGTTTATTGCTTTAGTTTCCTCAATTTGTTTTCAATACTAAAAAATATATAATTTAGTGATGCAAATTAGTGAAGGAAGTGAATTCTTCACTAATTGCAATGAATTTCCCGAGGGAAAACCATATATATGATAAAACTTTAAAGGGCAAATAATAGCGATTATATTAGTGACAAAATTATTCCATCACAAAAAAATTGGTCATAAATCCCTTCACAAATTTGATAAAAATAAATTTAGTGAGAGATTTTAAGATGAATTTTATTCTTCTTTAGTTTAGTCTACTCAAATCCCTTACTATTTGAATATTTTTTGAAATAATTGTATCTTAAATTTGTATCACAAATTATAGTGAAATATTTTATTATATAAATAGCTGTTTAATTTAAGTTAATTTAAGTATCTATCAAAAATATAAATATAATGTATTAAGGATAAAATAATTAAATATGAAATATGTCATTATTTAATGATGGAATTTAAATTCGTCAATAGTAATTGAGGGAATTTCGAGAAAAAAAGGTTTAGTTTTTTTAATATTAACTACAGAAATATAATTTTGCGAAGTTATAATCAGACACAATTTGTGATATTTTGCAAAATTAAAAATGATTAAGAATTTTAGGTAATCACATAATCTGTTATAATTTGATTTTTGACCGAATATAATATATTTGTGACAAATTTATACCCTTTATAAATATAATTTTTAAGCAGTATTTTAATTCTACTATTTTATTTACGTTTTTCATTTTATTCTTATTTTGTGCTTGATTTGGTATATCTTCTTACTTATATTCCTACTTATTCATACTTATTTTGTCATTTATCTAACTTAAAGATAAAGAAATTGAGATCAAGTTGATAATGATGAATCTATAGCTCTCCTTTTCATGAGTTCTTCCTAATATATATATATATATATATATATATATATATATATATATATATATATATATATATATATATATATATATATATATATATATATATATATATATATATATATATATATATATATATATATATATATATATATATATATATAATTGATTTTATAGTTTCGCTTATTAAGATATTTAAATACTTTTTATGAATCTTTTTTATTTAAAAATTTTCATATTCATCATTACTATTAAGAATAAGTGATTTTTTTTCGGTCAAAAAATGACTTTTACCTTTATTTGTTAGATGAGATAAAAAAGTGTGTCATGAAAAGTTTGAATTTTTAATCGAGTGAAATAGTTAATTTGGTCATAGATTTGATCTCCAACAATATTTTTTGTATTTTAAGAAAAATTTGAAAATTTTTCTCTAGGCTATAAATATGTGTTTATAAACAAGGCTGTAAATTTATATATGTTTGTTACACGAGATAGAAAAGTGTGTCATAAATATTAATTTTTTATTTCAATATTTTCGGTTTAAATGTTTTCGTTATCAATGTTTGCCTTTTACAACTAGCATCTAAAAAATATAGTTGTGGTGCTCGTGTTCTGATTTGCTAGTGTGAAGGTTTCACGCATATCATTGATGTTATTTGTGATTTAGTGTGTTGTCAGTGTCTTGAACATTTACACTTTAAAAATAGACAAAAAAATATTTGTTTATAAACAAAACTGAGTTATTTTTTTCATCGAATATGAACACTAAGATAATATATATATATATATATATATATATATATTTTTATAAAAATAATAAAATAAAGAATTTTCACCCGAAATTTCTATCCACGAGAGAAAATAGATTATTTATGATGCAGACAAAAAAAGAAATTGTAAATTGTAAGGAACAACACTTACAACTCCTTACTTTCCACCATTTTCTTTTTGGGTTTTAATATCTTTTCAGTATCATTAAGAATAAGTTTCTCAATGTTGTTCACTAAGAAAAGAATAAAATCATTGAATTTTTTCCTGGATAACAATTCTGAGAAATTATTTTTAAATATAAAAATGAATTGCAAGAGATAGAATCAACAACGTCATTTTGTGAGATAGATCGCAAGAGAAAAAAATATTTTGTTTAAGATTGATAAAATTAGTTTCTTTATTAAATGAATAAAACAACAACAACAACAATACACAATTTTGAAAAAATTATAACTAATTAAAAAATCTGACAAGATTTTTTTATCTTACAATCCATAACAAAAATTGATGATTACAAATTGTGAACAACAACAAGTAAATTAGGGAAAGACATATGAATATTTTTTAATTATATATTAGGATGGAGAGAATATTTTTATAAATTATTTTCTATAAACTCTCTGAACTTTCTCATTATACCACTTTTAGACAACAGCTGCAAATTGTTGGCAGCTATGCAATGTTTAAAAGCATTATGTCCTTAATCATTTTGAAAAGGCAACTCCTATATATCACCATCAGTATTGCAATGTTTATAAACAATGTATCAATAGATTCTGAAAAACATTGTCTTAGACAAAAGATTATACTAGCATAAAAGATATTCAAAAAGTGTCGCATATTCTTTTGGGAAATTCTATGTATAGTTTTAATAACAATTTTCAAATAGTGTTTAGAAATAACAAATGTTATAATATATATTACTCAATCATCAATTAGTATATACTCAAACGTTTTCAACATAATATATATATATATATATATATATATATATATATATATATATATATATATATATATATATATATATATATATATATATATATATATATATATATATATATATATATATATATATATATATATATATATATATATATATATATATATAAAATCAAGATTATAGAGAAATATCACCCAAACAAATAATAAACTGTGTTGGTATTCTTTTTTGTATGGGGAAATCACTCTTCTTAAATATTTTATTTATTGTACTAGGTGATATAACATTGTTATGCATAGACCTTTATATTTTATGTAAAATATCCACTACATCTACTATTAGAAAACCAAAAATCTCAAAGACGAATAGTATAAAAACATGTTATATTAGCTAATAATATTTATAAAGATAAAGCACTATACATTAACTTATTTTATACAAACATAAATAATGGACCAACCATACTTAGCATATTTATTAATAATAAACTTGTTGAATATATTTAAATTTATGGTTTTAATATATAGTATTTTGATTTCTGTAAGTTGACGTATTTTTGTTTTTCGTTTGTGTGTTTTTTTTACGGATAAAGTCCTTAAATGTTGAAATTCATCTGGTTTTATTCCTTAAAGTTAAAATTCACAACTTTAAAGACTAAAACAAAAGGTATTAAATTTAATATTCAAAGATTAATTCCAGATTAAAGAAAAACATATCTTTAAAAAAATATTTAAATCCAAATTTAACACGCCAACTTACCGGGACAAAAAAACTATTTAAACCTAAATTTATTGATGTTTTACATCAACCAAATGATAATGCAATATAGCGTGCAAATATTGAGCTCTTGGTGTTGTGAGTTCACATTTCTCCTCCATGTTCAAATTGACTAATATTATATGGAAGTTCCCAATTAAAACAATGCACCAATTGAACTACCACCAATTTAATAGTAATTAAACCCAAACGAATTTCAGGACTACGCCTGCGACCACAATCAAATGGTATAAATTCAAAATCATTTCTTATGGGCTGGGAACTTGAGCAATTCTTTTATCCTTTAAGTTTCTTTGAATTTTGTTTGTAGATCTAAGTTTCACAGAGTTGTTAGCCCTACTTCAAGAGATGCTTCTGGAGGATAATGTTCTTCTCAATCGAACCTATAAAGCTAAAAAAATGTTATGCTCTATTGGCATGAGCTATGATAAGATACATGCTTGTCCAAATGATTGCATTTTGTTTCGAAATGAATATGCATCATTAAACGAGTGTCCTAAATGCGGTGTATCTCGGTATAAGAAAAAGTTGTCACCAACAAAAGTTTTATGGTATTTTCCTATAATTCCGAGATTTAGACGCATGTTTTGTAGTGAAACAGATGTAAAACACCTGACTTGGCATGCAGATGATAGAATTATAGATGGGAAGTATCAACATCCGGTAGATTCATCACAGTGGATGAAAATTGTTAATGATTATCCTGATTTTGGAGAAGAAGCTAGAAACCTTCGCTTGGCATTATCGACTGATGGAATGAATCTGCATGGTCTGCAAAGTATCTTACATTCCACCTGGCCTGTAATTATTATGATTTATAACCTACCTCCATGGCTATGTATGAAGTGTAAGTACATGATGTTATCTATGTTAATTTCTAGCCCGAAACAACCAGGGAATGACATAGACGTATACTTGACACCTTTAATCGAAGACATAAAAAGTTTGTGGGAGAACGGTGTGGAGGTATATGATGGATATAGGAAGCAAAGTTTCAATTTGAGGGCGATGTTGTTTGGCACAATTAATGGTTTTCCAGCATACGAAAATCTATCGGGGTATAGCATTAAAGGTCAATGTGTGTGTCCTATTTGTGAAGAAAACACAGATTGGACGCGGTTGGAATTTGGTCAGAAGAATTTCTTTCTTAGTCATCGTAGATTCTTAAATTCTAATCATCACTACCGTGGGTGGAGAAAAGCATTTAATGGAAATTCAGAACAACGTAGAGTTCCACCTACATTGACCGGCGAACAAATTTTTGAAAAGGTGAAAGATGTGAGTACTCAGTTTGGCAAGCCTTTTGCTCATACGCTTGTCACGTGTGGGTGGAAGAAGAGGTCAATTTTTTTTGAGTTGTCATATTGGAAGTCGTTGTATGTAAGACATTTTCTTGATGTTATGCATATTAAAAAAAATGTATTTGAAAGTGTTATTGGTACGTTACTCAATATACAAGGAAAGTCTAAGGATGACCTTAAAGTAAGAAAGGACTTGGTAGCAATGGGAATAAGAAATGAATTAGGACCCTTGAAGAAAGGAAATCACACATATCTACTATCTGCTGCTTATACTTTATCTATAAAGGAGAAAAAGATATTGTGTAAGTTTCTGAGTGAAGTTAAAGTTCCAGAAGGATACTCTTCAGATATTAGAAGACTTGTTTCTATGAAAGACCTCAAGTTAAAGAGTTTAAAGACACATGATTGCCATGTCATAAAGGAACACTTTCTACCAATAGGTATACGTTCTGTTTTTCCAGAAAAAGTGAGAAGCGCAATAACTGAATTGTGTTTTTTCTTCAGGTCAATTTGTAGTAAGGTGATCGATCCTGCGATCTTACCAACATTGCAAAAATAAATAGTTATTACTTTGTGTGAGCTTTAAATGTATTTTCCTCCATCATTTTTTGACATAATGGTACATCTAGTTGTCCATCTTGTGAAAGAGACACAATTGTGTGGACCAGCTTATATGAGATGGATGTACGCTGTTGAACGTTATATGAAAATATTGAAAGGGTATGTGAAAAACCGAAGCCGACCAGAGGGATGTATTGTTGAACGATACATTGTTGAAGAAGCTATTGAGTTTTGTACTGAATATTTGTCCAACGTTCAATCCATTGGCCTCCCAAAATCTAATGTTGTTGAAAAATAGTAGGTAAACAGTTAATTGGAAATAAAGTTGTGACAATTTCAAGGGATGAACGGGAGCAATTGCATTTGTATGTTCTGCACAATGACATTGAGGTTGAGCCGTATGTTGAAATGCACAAGGACGTTCTCCGAGGTTTAAATCTGAATCGAAATGAAAATTGGATAGTACGTGAACACAATCAAAGTTTTATAACATGGTTCAAGGATCATATTTTTTCAAAGTTTTATTCTGATCCCGCTTCAATAACAGAAAAGTTAAGATGTTTAGCATATGGTCCAAGTTTGCATGTGTTTTCTTATAGCGCATACGCAATTAATGGATACAGATTTTATACCAAAGAACAAGATGATAAGAGTACAATGCAAAATAGTGGTGCCACCGTGCTTGCCGAAGCAATGCACATTTCAAGTGTGAAGGACTTAAACCCCAAATATGCGAATCTGTCGTTTTTTGGTGTTATCGAGCGCATTTGGGTGTTTGATTATGAAAAGTTTCAGATTCCTATCTTTGGATGTAAGTGGGTTGAAAATAATAGTGGCATACGAATGGATAAGTCAGGATTTTTGCTAGTGGATCTTAATAAGGTGGGGTACAAAGATGAGCCTTTTATTCTAGTCACACAAGCTAAACAAGTGTTCTATGTCACTGATCCGACAAGTACGAAATGGTCTATAGTTCTTTTTTCCAACAAAGTAATCGATGATAACATTGGAGACAAGGGGGATGTTGATGTTGAGAAGGAATCTTATATTATATATGATCCATATGAGAATATTAGAGCGGACGAATCATATATTAAAAATGATCATAACGAGGGAATTTGGATCAATCCATATGTCCGTGTTGTTAAGAGACAAGTAAACCACGTTCCAACTAAGAAAAGAAAGAGATCTTAGTGACAAAGGTACTTGTAAAATTACATATTGTCTCATTGAATAAAGTTACATATTTCTATCATGCAATATAATTACATATTATGTCATTCAATAAAATTATGTATGTGTTTTTCTTATTTATACATTTCTCATGTATATATTTCTTATTTACATATTTACATGTCATTCATTTGATACTTTGGTTTTTCTGAATTACAGGTATTATGGCCACCAATGAGGAAACATCACATGATGGAAACAAAACAACAAAAGACATCGAAGGCGATATCAAAAGAGGAATAACGATTATGAAAAAAATCATCCGTGCGAGAGATAAGTGAAACACCCCATTTTACCCCGTACGCGGAATATAATTAATATATAGAAACAATTCATGAAATTCATCAGAGTTCTCCAACACAGTGGGATATCACACTAAGTCACTTCATTCCATTAAAATAATCAATATTATTTAGTTTTCAATTAAGCAGCGGAATACAAATCAATTCTCCAATATAATTCTCCTCGACACGAGGTCATACAACATAAGTCCAATAAATGAAGATACGTAACAATAAACAAATAAAGTAGTCAAATAACAACGTAATCCCGTCACCCCATGTTACGTATCAGAGCGACTCCTAAGAATCGATGAAATAGCAACACACTCCAAGCACTACTCAGGTACCTGGTCACCTGTACTCCCAAGAGAGCACAAACACAACAACAAAAAGGGGTGAGAACTACATTCAATAAATAAACGGTGAAATACACATGCTAAGGAGTAGTTACACACCACACATACAATCATACATAATTAACGCACATACACGTGCCACCTCAATCATTCGGCACTAATAGCCCACATTCAATTACAATAATGCAATGCGACTCACTGACTCGACACAATGCATGTGGTACCAACACAATCTCATACGGTTCACACTAGAACCCGATTTCCATCAGAATCCGGATAAGTCGTATATACGTTCCTATGAACTACAACTTATCTCCAAAACAACTTCCAAAATAAAGTCCGGATGAAACTAGGCACCCATCATGGATTCCCACCTAGCCATCTCCACAAGACATATGATATGAAATGCATGTCAACACAATTATGCAATGTAATACATCATGCATAATTCACGATCAATCTTGATCCACACGAGGCATCCGCTCACCGTAATCCTCTCGGGAATTACCACAATCTCACAAGATTGTTCACATTCGACCATCTTGGCCCACATCCATCAAAACACCAAGACATCATTGAACCAGAACATGATTCGTTACTAAAACATATACACAATTGACTTCTCAAACATAATTAAATATAAAATATTGGGAAAAGAATTCCATTATCTATCCTATGTTATAGCTCTGTTCATTAGCTTTCCAACGTTTCGGACGGGGGTCAAAACGGACTTACGGATCCAAAGTTACGTCCAAAACAATTTCGACCGAAAACATGAACAGTCGTGACGGACAGAAAGACACTGTTACGCTATGGAACTGATTTTCGCTCAATTATTCTTGCGAATTACTTACTTAAAGAACCCAAAACATCACTAAAACATTCCTAAGGTTTTACGGCAATAACTGCACAACTTCTATGGTTTATTAAGCTCATCTGGCAACATTTGCAACACATAAAACACTATTTCCTGCAATTGCTCTGAGTACTTCATAGTTACTCACATTTGAATATTCCTATTCCTATAGGGACAACATATTACAATTTTTCCTTCAATTACACTCTACGACATTAAAATTACTCACTATCTAATATTCAATCCCTTCAGGGTCAGACATATAACAATGTCAAGGTTCTGGCCACGAAGGTTCAATTTCCCATAAGTTTTTCCTATATTAATATTCAACGATACATATCATTTGGCCATTTGGCCATAACCTCAGATTCTCACGGTTACCTCCCTATTTCCCACAATTAACCCAAATCTCTAAACCTTAGAGCATCGTACTAATAATGATATAACACATTCATTTCTACATATTTGCCTAAATCCCTAAAAGTTCAGATTTCCAGATCTACTACTCACTAGTATTCTATGACAGCATCAAGCATTTCTCACACGAATTCCGTATTAATTCTGGTTTCGGATACACAAAACATCATACAAACAGTATTTAACAATAACAGAAAATTTGAGAACAAATCAAGTTACGAAAATTGGATTCAAGAATCCTCAAGAACACATAATTCCTATGAGAGAAAGGACCTCTCACTACCCTCTCATGTTAATTCACCCATATTGAAATCCATTCTCCCCCCTTACGTCGATTAATTGCTCAATCGTTGAAGAATCTTGAAGGATTGACAGCCCTAGCCTCCTTCTCTTCCTCCTTGTTCCTCTTCTCACTTTTTCTCCCAAAACCTTTCTCTGCCAGTTTATCGTGTTCTAATTCTCTTTCCCCAAAAAAACTTCTCTATTTCCTTTAATCCCTTATTTCTTATTTTATTATTTAAATCCTATAATAATAATAATAATAATAATAATAATAATAATAATATTATTCTCCCACTAATAATAATATTCATACTAATAGTAATAATATGAATAATAATAATAATATTTCACCAATTAATATTATTAATACGAATAATAATAATAATAATAATAATAATAATAATAATAAATCATAATAATAATAATAATAATAATAATAATAATAATAATAATAATGATAATCTCATTAACATTATTATTACTAATAGTTGGAATAATATTAATCACTATAATGCTCTCGATATCATAATTAACTTACTCCTTTATCTAGGTCCACAGTACCCCAACTAAGGTCACCTCTCTCCCTTACTCCTAACCTCATACCCTTAATTAAGGACACCACACAACTACACCTCACAGAAAATACCAATGCGACTGAATAATTTAAATGGGGTGTTACAACTCTCCCCCACTTAAAATATTTTCGTCCTCGAAAATGTATCTGATGAGAACGGTTCCGGATACGACTCTCGCATCTTACTCTCAAGCCAATTCATTCCTAAAATAACATGCAACTCGCTGAGTGGTAAACAAATCAAGTCCACTCCAAAATCCTCACCAAAGATCGACACTGGACAATTCAAACACACACATGACTATAAACATTCTATAGTCGGACTCTACTACAACACTGGCCGGACGGACCGACCTGCTCTGATACCAATTGTAACACCCCACTTTACCCCGTACGCGTAATATAATAAATATAGAAAAAATAATTCATAAAATTCATCAGAGTTCTCCAACACAGTGGGATATCACACTAAGTCACTTCATTTTATTAAAATAATCAATATTATTTAGTTTTCAATTAAGCAGCGGAATACAAATCAATTCTCCAATATAATTCTCCTCGACGCGAGGTCATACAACATAAGTCCAATAAATGAAGATACGTAACAATAAACAAATAAAGTAGTCAAATAACAACGTAATCTCGTCACCCTATGTTACGTATCAGAGCGACTCCTAAGACTCGATCAAATACCAACACACTCCAAGCACTACTCAGGTACCTGGTCACCTGTACTCCCAAGAGAGCACAAACACAACAACAAAAAGGGGTGAGAACTACATTCAATAAATAAACGGTGAAATACACATGCTAAGGAGTAGTTACACACCACACATACAATCATACATAATTAACGCACATACACGTGCCACCTCAATCATTCGGCATTAATATCCCACATTCAATTACAATAATGCAATGCGACTCACTGACTCGACACAATGCATGTGGTACCAACACAATCTCATACGGTTCACACTAGAACCCGATTCCCGTCGGAATCCGGATAAGTCGTATATACGTTCCTCTGAACTACAAGTTATCTCCATAACAACTTCCACAATAAAGTCCGGATAAAACTAGGCACCCATCATGGATTCCCACCTAGCCATCTCCACAAGACACATGATACGAAATGCATGTCAACACAATTATGCAATGTAATACATCATGCATAATTCACGATCAATCTTGATCCAAACGAGCCATCCGCTCACCGTAATCCTCTCGGGAATTACCACAATCGCACAAGATTGTCCACATTCGACCATCTTGGCCCACATCCATCAAAATACCAAGACATCATCGAACCAGAACATGATTCGTTACTAAAACATATACACAATTGACTTCTCAAACATAATTAAATATAAAATATTGGGAAAACAATTCCATTATATATCCTATGTTATAGCTCTGTTCATTAGCTTTCCAACGCTTCGGACAGGGGTCAAAACGAACTTACGGATCCAAAGTTACGTCCAAAACAATTTCGACCGAAAACATGAACAGTCGTGACGGACAGAAAGACGCTGTTACGCTCCGGAACTGATTTTCGCTCAATTATTTTTGCGAATTACTTACTCAAAGCACCCAAAACATCACTAAAACACTCCTAAGGTTGTACGGCAGTAACTGCACAACTTCTATGGTTTATTAGACTCATCTGGCAACATTTGCAACACATAAAACACTATTTCCTGCAATTGCTCTGAGTACTTCATAGTTACTCACATTTGAATATTCCTATTCCTATAGGGACAACATATTACAATTTTTTCTTCAATTATACTCTACGACATTAAAATTACTCACTATCTAATATTCAATTCCTTTAGGGTCAGACATATAACAATGTCAATGTTCTGGCCACGAAGGTTCAATTTCCCATAAGTTTTTCCTATATTAATATTCAACGATACATATCATTTGGCCATTTGGCCATAACCTCAGATTCTCACGGTTACCTCCCTATTTTCCACAATTAACCCAAATCTCTAAACCTTTGGGAAACCTTAGAGCATCGTACTAATAATGATATAACACATTCATTTCTACATATTTGCCTAAATCCCTAAAAGTTCAGATTTCCAGATCTACTACTCACTAGTATTCTATGACAGCATCAAGCATTTCTCACACGAATTCCGTATTAATTCTGGTTTCGGATACACAAAACATCATACAAACAGTATTCAACAATAACAGAAAATTTGAGAACAAATCAAGTTACAAAAATTGGATTCAAGAATCCTCAAGAACACATAATTCCTATGAGAGAAAGGACCTCTCACTACCCTCTCATGTTAATTCTCCCATATTGAAATCGATTCTCCTCCCTTACCTCGATTAATTGCTCAATCGTTGAAGAATCTTGAAGGATTGACAACCCTAGCCTCCTTCTCTTTCTCCTTGTTCTTCTTCTCACTTTTTCTCCCGAAACCTTTTTCTGGCAGTTTATCGTGTTCTAATTCTCTTTCCTCAAAAAAAATTCTCTATTTCCTTTAATCCCTTATTTCTTATTTTACTTTTTAAATCTTATAATAATAATAATAATAATAATAATAATAATAATAATAATAATAATAATAATAATAATAATAATATTCTCCCAGTAATAATAATATTAATACTAATAGTAATAATATGAATAATAATAATATTCCACCAATTAATATTATTAATACGAATAATAATAATAATAATAATAATAATAATAATAATAATAATAATCTCATTAACATTATTATTAATAATAGTTGGAATAATATTAATCACTATAATACTCTCGATATCATAATTAACTTACTCCTTTATCTAGGTCCACAGTACCCCAACTAAGGTCACCTCTCTCCCTTACTCCCAAGCTCATACGCTTAATTAAGGACACCACCCAACTACACCTCACAGAAAATACCATAGCGACTGAATAATTTAAATGGGGTGTTAGAATAAGGGTGTTAAGTATGATGTGCATTAGAATGAAAGAGATCAATTAGTTAAGCCTAACGGTGCGATACTGACAAGTTACATTGGAGCACTTGTACGTTCGCAAATTCCGATTACTTGCGATAATTGGAGAATTCCCTCGCTACAACTGGCTAAAGACAAAATTTGGAGCGAGATACAGGTATGATACTTGATTATTTTTAATTATGTTGATGGTTACATCTTTAAATTAATTATACTAACATGTTATATGTATGTGTATTTGTTTGTAGAGATCTTTTAATATTGATGATTGCAGAAGAAAATATTGTCTTTAATTGGCCGGTAAACGACTGAGGGGATTCAGAGCATTTTTAACGAACAAGTTTCTTAAAGATTCTGATGGAAACTTTGTCGATTCAGAGCGTCCAAAGAAGTACGCTGATCTGATTTCGGAAGAAGAATGGGAGACACTTGTTGCGATGCGAAGAACCAAAGAATTTTTAGTAAGTACAACTTATCATGAATAATGTATAGTATATATACTTCTTCCACAAGAGTTCTGATATGACTTAAACTTGTTTTTTCAGGTTGTAAAAGCGCTGCTAAAGGGGGGGAGGGTTGGGGGAAATAGGCAGCGCTTATAAAAGCGCTGCTAAAGGGCTAAGAAAGCGCTGCTAAAACCGTTGCTGAAGGGAGCCTTTAGCAGCGCTTTTTCCTTAAAAAAAGCGCTGTCTTTACCTTTAGCAGCGCCACTTTTGGCAGCGCTGCTAAGGCCAAAAAAAGCGCTGCTAAAAGTCTTTTTTGGCATAGTGATTATATATTTCAAAAAATAATAAAATAAAGACTTTTCACCTTGATTTTCTGTCCACTTGAGAAAATAGATTACTTATATTGCAAGCTAAAAAAGAAATGGTAAATTGTAAGGAATAACACTTACAACTCCTTACCTTCAACCATTTTTGTTTTGCATTTGAATATCTTTTTGATATGATTAAGAATAAATTTCTCAATGTTGTCAACTAAGGAAAGAATTAAATCATTGTATTTTTTCCTAGGTAATAATTATGAAAAATTATTTTCAAATATAAAAATGGAATGTAAAGGATGGAATCAACAACGTCATTTTGTGAGGTACAATGCAAGAGAAAAAATATTTTGTTTAAGATTGATAAAATTAATTTTTGTCAATGAATAAATATAACAACAACAAAAGCAATGCACAATTTTGAAATTTTTTATAACTAATTACAAAATCTAAAATTTTTGCAATCCATTCCAAAAATTGATGTTTTCCAATAGGGAACAACAAGTGAAATAGGGTTAGACATATGAGTCTTTTTTATTTATATATTAAGATGGAGGGAATATTTTTATAAATTATTTTCTATAAATTCTCTGAACTTTCTTATTATACCACTTTTAGACAACAACTGCAAATTGTCTGCAGCTATGCAATGTTTAAAAGCATTGTCTCGTGTTCTTGTTCGTTTTGAAAAGGCAACTCCTATATATAGAAGATATGCAATGTATCAATAAGTTACACTAGTATAGAAGATATTTAAAAACTGTCGCATATTCATTTGGGAAATTTTATTTATAGTTTTAATAACAATTTTTTAGTGTTAGAAATAACAATGTTATAATATATATTACTAAATCATAAATCAGTATATAATCAAACGTTTTGAACAACAATATGATTTAAAATCAAGATTATAGAGCAATAACACACATGCGAACAACAAACTATGTTACTATTCTTTTTTTAATGGTAAAACTAATCCTCTTAAATATTATATTTTTTTGTCTTAGGTGATATAACATTGTTACGAATGAATCTTTGCACAATTTTTTTTTAACTCACCTATATTTAAAAAAAAAGTGCATTATTAACTTGAATTTAAAAATAATACAAATATGACATACATTCAACATGCATGCGTTAGATGATATGCTTATAGCAATGGAAAATGATCCCATGCGCCATATAATATGGCCCCACTATTATAGCTCTGCCCTAAAAAAATCATATTTTCAGAAGAGGCGCCATATTATATGGCGCCTCTGTTGCTTGCCTTTTTTTTTATATTAATTATTATTTTAAATTTAAAAATTAGGAAATTAAATTTAAAAAAGTTAAAAGAAAAATTAAATTATAATATTTAAAATATGAAATAGTGTACAACAGATGAAAAATAAATTCAATAATCAGCCCTATCAAAAGCGTACAACAGATGAAAAATAAATTCAATGACCAGCCCTATCAAGTGCTAGAAAACCAAAAATCTAAAAGACAAATAGTATAAAAATCTATCGGGGTATAGCATTAAAGGTCAATGTGCGTGTCCTATTTGTGAAGAAAACACAGATTGGACGCGGTTGGAATTTGGTCAGAAGAATTTCTTTCTTAGTCATCGTAGATTCTTAAATTTTAATCATCACTACCGTGGGTGGAGAAAAACATTTAATGGAAATTCAGAACAACATAGAGTTCCACCTAGATTGACCGGCGAACAAATTTTTGAAAAGGTGAAAGATGTGAGTACTCAGTTTGGCAAGCCTTTTGCTCATACGCTTGTCACGCGTGGGTGGAAGAAGAGGTCAATTTTTTTTTAGTTGTCGTATTGGAAGTCGTTGTATGTAAGACATTTTCTTGATGTTATGCATATTAAAAAAATGTATTTGAAAGTGTTATTGATACATTACTAAATATACAAGGAAAGTCTAAGGATGGCCTTAAAGTAAGAAAGGACTTGGTAGCAATGGGAATAACAAATGAATTAGGACCCTTGAAGAAAGGAAATCACACATATCTACCACCTGCTGGTTATACTTTATCTATAAAGGAGAAAAAGATATTGTGTAAGTTTCTGAGTGAAGTTAAAGTTCCAGAAGGATACTCTTCAGATATTAGAAGACTTGTTTCTGTGAAAGACCTCAAGTTAAAGAGTTTAAAGACACATGATTTCCATGTTATAATGGAACACTTTCTACCAATAGGTATACGTTCTGTTTTTTCAGAAAAAAGTGAGAAGCGCAATAACTGTATTGTGTTTTTTCTTCAGGTCAATTTGTAGTAAGGTGATCGATCCTGCGATCTTACCAACATTGCAAAAATAAATAGTTATTACTTTGTGTGAGCTTCAAATGTATTTTCCTCCATCATTTTTTGACATAATGGTACACCTAGTTGTCCATCTTGTGAAAGAGACACAATTGTGTGGACCAACTTATATGAGATGGATGTACCCTGTTGAACGTTATATGAAAATATTGAAAGGGTATGTGAAAAACCGAAGCTGACCAGAGGGATGTATTGTTGAACGATACATTATTGAAGAAGCTATTGAGTTTTGTACTAAATATTTGTCCAACGTTCAATCCATTGGCCTCCCAAAATCTAATGTTGTTGAAAAACTAGTAGGTAAACAGTTAATTGGAAATAAAGTTGTGACAGTTTCAAGGGATGAACGGGAGCAAGTGCATTTGTATGTTCTGCAGAATGACATTGAGGTTGAGCTGTATGTTGAAATGCACAAGGACGTTCTCCGAGGTTTAAATCTGAATCGAAATGAAAATTGGATAGTACTTGAGCACAGTCAAAGTTTTATAACATCGTTCAAGGATCATATTTTTTCAAAGTTTTATTCTGATCCCGCTTCAATAACAGAAAGGTTAAGATGTTTAGCATATGGTCCAAGTTTGCATGTGTTTTCTTATAGCGCATACGCAATTAATGGATACACATTTTATACCAAAGAACAAGATGATAAGAGTACAATGCAAAATAGTGGTGTCACCGTGCTTGCCGAAGCAATGCACATTTCAAGTGTGAAAGACTTAAACCCCAAATATGCGAATATGTCGTATTTTGGTGTTATCGAGCGCATTTGGGTGTTTGATTATGAAAAGTTTCAGATTCCTATCTTTGGATGCAAGTGGGTTGAAAATAATAGTGGCATACGAATGGATAAGTTAGGATTTTTGCAAGTGGATCTTAATAAGGTGGGGTACAAAGATGAGCCTTTTAATCTAGCCACACAAGCTAAACAAGTGTTCTATGTCACTGATCCGACAAGTACGAAATGGTCTATAGTTCTTTTTTCCAACAAAGTAATCGATGATAACATTGGAGACAAGGGGGATGTTCATGTCGAGAAGGAATCTTATATTATATATGATCCAGATGAGAATATTAGGGCAGACGAATCATATATTAGAAATGATCATAACGAGGGAATTTGGATCAATCCATCTATCCGTGTTGTTAAGAGACAAGTAAACCATGTTCCAACTAAGAAAATAAAGAGATCTTAGTGACAAAGGTACTTGTAATATTACATATTGTCTCATTGAATAAAGTTACATATTTCTATCATGCAATACAATTACATATTATGTCATTCAATAAAATTATGTATGTGTTTTTCTTATTTATACATTTCTTATGTATATATTTCTTATTTACATGTCATTCATTTGATACTTTGGTTTTTCTGAATTACAGGTATTATGGCCACCAATGAGGAAACATCACATGATGGAAACGAAACAACAAAAGACATCGAAGGCGATATCAAAAGAGGAATAACGATTATGAAAAAAATCATCCGCGCGAGAGATAAGGGTGTTAAGTATGATGTGCATTCGAATGAAAGAGACCAATTAGTTAAGCCTAACAGTGCGATGCTGACAAGTTACATTGGAGCACTTGTACGTTCGCAAATTCCGATTACTTGCGATAATTGGAGAATTTCCTCGCTACAACCGGCTAAAGACAAAATTTGGAGCGAGATACAGGTATGATACTTGATTATTTTTAATTATGTTGATGGTTACATCTTTAAATTAATTATACTAACATGTTATATGTATGTGTATTTGTTTGTAGAGATATTTTAATATTGATGATTGCAGAAGAAAATATTGTCTTTAATTGGCCAGTAAACGACTGAGGGGATTCAGAGCATTTTTAACGAACAAGTTTCTTAAAAATTCTGATGGAAACTTTGTCCACTCGGAGTGTCAAAGAAGTACGCTGATCTGATTTCGGAAAAAGAATGGGAGACATTTGTTGCAAAGTGAAGAACCAAAGAATTTTTAGTAAGTACAACTTATCATGAATAATGTATAGTATATATACTTCTTCCACAAGAGTTCTGATATGACTTAAACTTGTTTTTTCAGGTTGTAAAAGTGCTGCTAAAGGGGGGGTGGGTTGGGGGAAATAGGCAGCGCTTATAAAAGCGCTGCTAAAGGGCTAAGAAAGCGCTGCTAAAACCGTTGCTGAAGGGAGCCTTTAGCAGCGCTTTTTCCATAAAAAAAGTGCTTCCTTTACCTTTAGCAGCGCCACTTTTGGCAGCGCTGCTAAAGGCCAAAAAAAGCGCTGCTAAAAGTCTTTTTTAGCATAGTGATTATATTTTTCAAAAAATAATAAAATAAAGACTTTTCACCTTGATTTTCTGTCCACTTGAGAAAATAGATTACTTATATTGCAAGCTAAAAAAGAAATGGTGAATTGTAAGGAATAACACTTACAACTCCTTACCTTCAACCATTTTTGTTTTGCATTTGAATATCTTTTTGATATGATTAAGAATAAATTTCTCAATGTTGTCAACTAAGGAAAGAATTAAATCATTGTATTTTTTCCTAGGTAACAATTATGAAAAATTATTTTCAAATATAAAAATGGAATGTAAGGGATGGAATCAACAACGTCATTTTGTGAGATACAATGCAAGAGAAAAAATATTTTGTTTAAGATTGATAAAATTAATTTTTGTCAATGAATAAATATAACAACAACAAAAGCAATGCACAATTTTGAAATTTTTTATAACTAATTAAAAAATCTAAAATTTTTGCATATCATCGAAGGCGATATCAAAAGAGGAATAACGATTATGAAAAAAATCATCTGTACGAGAGATAAGGGTGTTAAGTATGATGTGCAGTCGAATGAAAGAGATCAATTAGTTAAGCCTAACAGTGCGATGCTGACAAGTTACATTGGAGCACTTGTACGTTCGCAAATTCCGATTACTTGCGATAATTGGAGAATTCCCTCGCTACAACCGGCTAAAGACAAAATTTGGAACAGGTATGATACTTGATTATTTTTAATTATGTTGATGGTTACATCTTTAAATTAATTATACTAACATGTTATATGTATGTGTATTTGTTTGTAGAGATATTTTAATATTGATGATTGTAGAAGAAAATATTGTCTTTAATTGGCCGGTAAACGACTGAGGGGATTCAAAGCATTTTTAACGAACAAGTTTCTTAAAGATTCTGATGGAAACTTTGTCCACTCGGAGCGTCCAAAGAAGCACGCTCATCTGATTTCGGAAGAAGAATGGGAGACATTTGTTGCGAAGTGAAGAACCAAAGAATTTTTAGTAAGTACAACTTATCATGAATAATGTATAGTATATATACTTCTTCCACAAGAGTTCTGATATGACTTAAACTTGTTTTTTCAGGTTGTAAAAGCGCTGCTAAAGGGGGGAGGGTTGGGGGAAATAGGCAGCGCTTATAAAAGCGGTACTAAAGTGCTAAGAAAGCGCTGCTAAAACCGTTGCTGAAGGGAGACTTTAGCAGCGCTTTTTCCATAAAAAAACGTTTCATTTACCTTTAGCAGCGCCACTTTTGGCAGCGCTGCTAAAGGCCAAAAAAAGCGCTGCTAAAAGTCTTTTTTGGCATAGTGAATATATTTTTCAAAAAATAATAAAATAAAGACTTTTCACCTTGATTTTCTGTCCACTTGAGAAAATAGATTACTTATATTGCAAGCTAAAAAAGAAATGGTGAATTGTAAGGAATAACACTTACAACTCCTTACCTTCAACCATTTTTGTTTTGCATTTGAATATCTTTTTGATATGATTAAGAATAAATTTCTCAATGTTGTCAACTAAGGAAAGAATTAAATCATTGTATTTTTTCCCAGGTAACAATTATGAAAAATTATTCTCAAATATAAAAATGGAATGTAAGTGATGGAATCAACATCGTCATTTTGTGAGATACAATGCAAGAGAAAAAATATTTTGTTTAAGATTGATAAAACTAATTTTTGTCAATGAATAAATATAACAACAACAAAAGCAATGCACAATTTTAAAATTTTTTATAACTAATTAAAAAATCTAAAAATTTTGCAGTCCATCTCAAAAATTGATGTTTTCCAATAGGGAACAACAACAAGTGAAATAGGGTAAGACGTATGAGTCTTTTTTACTTATATATTAAGATGGAGGGAAAATTTTTTTATAAATTATTTTCTATAAATTCTCTGAACTTTCTTATTATACCACTTTTAGACAACAACTGCAAATTGTCTGCAGCTATGCAATGTTTAAAAGCATTGTCTCGTGTTCTTGTTCGTTTTGAAAAGGCAACTCCTATATATAGAAGATATGCAATGTATCAATAAGTTACACTAGTATAGAAGATATTTAAAAATTGTCGCATATTCATTTGGGAAATTTAATTTATAGTTTTAATAACAATTTTTTAGTGTTAGAAATAACATTGTTAGAAATAACATTGTTATAATATAGTGTAATATGTCATCCTCTTTATTATCCCTAAAAAAATCAATATGTGGCACAACATGCATAATAGAGCGGTTTTTAAAGTTTGCATTGTTTAGTGCATACCAATTAAATTCTAATAATAATAATACCTCCATCAATAAATTAATTCAAAAACAGTTGAATAACAATCCATATGTCAATGGTGAACAATCATCTTGGAAAGGAAAATAATTTGAAATCTAACAACAATATTTTCTACGCATGACTTCTAAATAAGACAAAACCTTGTGGATAATACACCAAAATAATTATAAATGTAACTTAACAAAACCAGTCATCAATTAAAATACATACATATGTGTAAATTCATTTTTAACAAACTATAATGAAAAAAATTAATTAATCTATTTTCTATGTATGATCACCAGCAAACACTCTTCAAAATTCTTTAAAAATTGCAAGAAAAAAATCACCATGCAAAGAAGAGTTATATGTGTTAAATTTTCAATAAGTTTTTTTTAATGGAAGTTAATGATGGTTAAAGAACAAAAATAACCAACGACTCATATTCAGGTTATTTATAATTATAAAAATTAGATTTAACTTAACTAAAATCATCATAAATTTAATATAATGCATATATAGTGTAATTTTGTCCATAAACCATACAATAGAAAAAACATATTGTAGTATTTAGTCATTATCATTGTATAATCACCAACTAATACTTGAAAATAAACATTTTTGAAAATACAAATACAAATTACATAGCTTAGACGGTGATCATTGTATAATCACCTACTATTATTTAGATATAAACTTTTTTAAAATGCAGAAACATAAATACAAATTACACAACTTAGACGATAAAAATATAACATGATAATAAACAAAAGTATCTTCTTCAACCTCCGAAATCATATAAAGTTCCTCCTTATCTCTTAAGAGTATACACAACATCCATGACAGTCACAACCTTTCTTATTGCATAATTAGTATATGAAGCAGTATCATGAATAATTTTTGTCAAGAAAACCTTAAGAAATAACATAGTTTCTTCATAGATCAAACCACTTATCCTCTTGACACCTCCTCTCCTAACCAATCTACGAATCAATGGCTTTGTAATTCCCCAAATATTTTCGCGCATAATTATCATGTGCCTCTTTGTTCTTCCCTTTCCGAGCCCCTTAATACCCTTTCCACAACTTGTCATTTTTGTAAGAAATTTTGAGAAACTTTTTATTCTTTTGCATTTTGAATGTGAAAAAGTAGAAGATGAAAGGGATATTTATATATCATTATGAGCGGGAAATGAGGAAACTGCTTATCCTCTATCGTTGGATTTAAAGTAATAGACGGTTTAGATTTGACTCAGATTTTTCAATATTTTAAAAAATTGTTTTTAAAATAAAATAAAATATTGGTTAATCATATTTTTAAAAACTGCGTTTTAAGAACTCCAATGAATTTTTTTAGGCAATTATAATTCACTTTTTTAAGTATATAATTTATCAAAACTTAGAGTATACGGACTTTATAATCATTATCGTTCAGTTTTATTAAGAAAATATTTTGGATAAATTTAGTCATAAATAAAATACATTATAAATCTTCAAAATTAAATCAATCAAATATATAATTAAATATAATAATATTAGTTGAATACAGAAGTTGTTAGATGCTTCTATTTCATCATTCAATAATGGGATTGGTGGGTTATAAAGCAGATAATCATTTTTAGAAGTTACTACTACTTTTTTATTATTATTATTATTTATTTAATTAATTTAATTAAGTAAGGAAGTTGTTATATGCTTCTATTTCATTCAGTAGTGGGATTAATGAGTTATAAAACAGTTAATTATTTTTAGAAGTTACTACTACTTTTTTATTATCATTTCTTATTTAATTAATAAATTATTTGTTACTAAAGATGAGGAATAATAACTTACTAATCTATCCGTAAAAAAATAGTGTAAAAGAATCAATTTATTAGAAAGAAAATTGAAAGTAAAAAAACTACACCAAAATTATTTAACGTTAATAGGTCCGAACAGATCATCAAAATTATATAATAAATTTGAAACAATCACATTTACAAATAATTATAGAAGTTTAATCATATTAAAGATTATTATATTAAATACCTAATATACTTATATAAGATATAATACATCTAATAGTGTATCATATAAATAATATATTTATATATACATATATTAATACATTTATAGACTAATAAATATATGAATATATAAATATATTATTATATAAAGCAATATTACATCATATAATATTAAAATTAAAATTAAAAAATATATATTGTTTATAATTAAAAAAATATTTATATATGAATAATATAAAGGTATGCTTATTATTTTATATGATATAATATTGCTTTTGCTTATATTTTTAATTCACGCATTACCATTATTATCTTTCTCTTTCATTTTCATCTTTGTTTTCTTTCTTCCATATCTTTAATTTGTTTCTCCAACATTTTTTTCTCTCTCAATATATCTAATGGGAAGAATATAAAATGGAGAGAGAAGATGGATTAGTTTAGAAACCGCATAGAAGTTATGAAAGATGAAGAATAGTAACTAACTAATAAAAGAATGTAATAAAATCAATTTATTAGGGACAAAATTGGAAATAAAAAAGCTACACCAAAAATGCTTATTGCCTTTATATATTGTTATAGATTACTAAATCATAAATCAGTATATAATCAAACGTTTTGAACAACAATATGATTTAAAATCAAGATTATAGAGCAATAACACACAAGCGAACAACAAACTATTTTACTATTCTTTTTTTAATGGTAAAACTAATCCTCTTAAATATTATATTTTTTGTCTTAGGTGATATAACATTGTTATGAATGAATCTTTGCATAATTATTTTTTTAACTCACCTATATTTTAAAAAAAAAAGTGCATTATTAACTTGAATTTAAAAAAATACAAATATGACATACATTCAACATGCATGCGTCAAATGATACGCTTATAGCAATGGAAAATGATCTCATGCGCCATATAATATGGCGCCACCATTATAGCTCTGCCCTAAAAAAAATCATATTTTCAGAAAAGGCGCCATATTATATGGCGCCTCTGTTGCTTGCCTTTTTTTTTTATATTAATTATTATTTTAAATTAAAAAATTAGGAAATTAAATTTAAAAAAGTTAAAAGAAAAATTAAATTATAATATTTAAAATATGAAATAGTGTACAACAGATGAAAAATAAATTCAATAACCAGTCCTATCAAAAGCGCACAACAGATGAAAAATAAATTCAATGACCAGCCCTATCAAGTGCTAGAAAACCAAAAATCTAAAAGACAAATAGTATAAAAACATGTTATATATTAAAAAACATTTTCTCCCCAGTTATATTTATAAAGATAACATAAATAATGGACGTATTTATAAAGATAACATAAATAATGGACGTACTATACTTAGCATATTTATTAATAATAAACTTGTTGAATATCTTAAACTTATGGGTTAAATAGTATTTTGGTGTGTGTAAATTGACGTGCTTTTGTTTTTTTGTCTCTGTATTTTTTTTATGGATAAAGTCTTTAAATGTTGAAATTCATTTGATTTTAGTCTCTAAAGATAAAATCTGCATGTTCCTACAGATCTTCCTGCAGATTTTAATTTTAGGGATTAAATCCAAGAGGATTTTAACATTCAAGGATTAATTCGAGATAAAAAAATATACAGAGACGAAAACAAAAAACACATCAACTTACAATAACCAAAATACTATTTAAGCCCAAATTTATTCATATTCTGCATCAACCAAACGATAATGCGGTATAGCGTGCAAGCTTTGAGCTCTTGGTGCTGTGAGTCCAAATTTTTCCTCCATGTTCAAATTTGAAGGACTAATATTATATG
Organism: Lathyrus sativus; assembly: GCA_963859935.3. NCBI lineage: Eukaryota > Viridiplantae > Streptophyta > Magnoliopsida > Fabales > Fabaceae > Lathyrus > Lathyrus sativus. The sequence goes on along the minus strand of OZ012736.1, from coordinate 418,592,871 downwards.
GAAGTTTCCAATTAAAACAATGCACCAATTGAGCTACAACCAACTTAATAGTAGTTAAACCCAAATGAATTCCAGGACAACGCCTCCGACCAGAACCAAATGGTATAGATTCAAATTCATTCCCTTGATAATTCATTTTTTTATCAATAAATCTCTCAGGATAAAATTCTTCAGCATTTTCTGACCAAATATTAGGATCTCTCCCTATTGCCCATGCATTAACCATGACCCGTGTCTTTTTCTCTATAAAATAACCATCAATTGAGATGTTCTCTCTAGATTCGCGATGGGCTAATAATGGTACAACAGGATGAAGTCTTAAGATTTCATCAACCACAATATCAAGATAGTTCAACATCTTTAAATCTTTCTCTTCAACCATTTTTGTATTTCCTACTTTGTCTTGTATTTCATTTTGAAGAATTTGCATCACTCTTGGATGCCTTAATAGTTCTGATAAAGTCCACTCAATTGATGTTGCAGATGTATCAATTGATGCCGCTATCATTTCGACTAAAATAGCTTTGATGTTAGTTCGATCAAATTCATGATTTTGTTCACTCTCGTGATCAATAGTTTGGTGGGTAATAGAAAGAAGTATGTCTACAAAGTCTTCACCACGAGTTTTATCAACATTATTAATTTGTTCATGCTCTTCTATTATCATCTCAAGTATTTCATCAATTGATTTACTGATTTTCTTGAAACTCCGTGTTAATCCCTGACAAATGAGTTTATTAATACTCCAATATAACATCGATTAATAAATAAATATTTTTATTGAACAAAACGAAACATAAAAGCACATGGAAATTGATGATAAAATTGACACATTCTAATACTTTGTATCTCTCATGGGTTCAAATATCAAAGAACAAAATATATATCATGCAATTAAACAATTGGTCACAAAATTTTCACAATCACGATATTTTATTTATTATATATTAGCTTGGTAAACCTAGTATTACAAAACTTTTGTCCTTCTAATGGAAACCCTAGTTGTTTTCTCTTTTCAATATTTCTAATGTTTACATGTATCAGAAAGCATGGTTAATTCAGATTCGATTACGCCATGTATATTTCTGCTTCCACTTTTGTTTGTAATTGTTATTACTAATTGGTATAATTCAAAGATTTTTACTTTGATTAATAATTCAATTTCTTAGACAATAGGCATGCAACATACAAAATGTGATACTGGTTAGGAAGTTTTGGATCATTTGAAACTTTTGTATGTTACATCTAATGTTATTAAACAATTTTAACTAGATATTGATATTCGGGCCCTAACGCAGAACAATATGAATATTCAAGAATTTTATTCGGTCATGTCAAATTTTTGGGATCAATTGACATTCAATGAATCAGATGAATTGTAAGTTTTCAAAGAGTACATTGATAATAGAGAAGAGCAATGGTTAGTTTAATTTTTTATGCCTCTTCGAGATGATTTTAAAAGGCTTCATGGGACTATTTTGCATCACACTCTTCTTTCTAGTGTTAATTCAATAGTTAATGAATTGTCAGCAGAAGAAATAAGACTCAAATCTCACTCTCATTCACATCATAAGAGAGGAAATATCATGATGAATGTTCTTTTTGTAAGAAAGAGGGACATATATGAGGGATTTGTTTAAATAACGAGTGGGTAAAAACTAAAACACTTTGCGTAATCCTAGAACTAAGCATACATGAGGGATTCGTTTAAATAAGGAAAAGAAAAGAAAAACTAAATCACTTTGCCCAATCCAAACCCTCATGCCTAAGATTGTGTATTAGTATGTTTTTAAGGAACCCGAGGTAGCATAAATTGTTTATTAAAGGGGCAATGTAATATATCGTCCACGTCAACTTCCTTTTCAGGCATTTATTGGAACGAACACCGTACTTTAGTTATAGCGCCCATTTCTCAAATCACTCGCATTCTTGCAAAAGCATGGAGGTGACGTGTCTCATTCCACAATGGTACGAAGAGGAAGTCAATAGGAAAGATCACGTTCTTCTAAATAGTAGGGAATTGAAGGCCCATATCCCGCATTCTCTTGGAGTTAAGGATTCAGACCCATGAGTTTCTTATAAATACCTCAACTTTAGAGTAGAGCTCCATACACACCATTTTAGAAAAAAAAACACCACATACATAACTTCTCATGTTCTTGTGAGTTTGCTCTAATACCACAAACATCGATCCCTAAAACCTCTGATGGTTCTACAACTCAAAGGATTGTCATGTATTGTATTTTAGTAAGAACAATATGATATTTTAATTTTTTTTAAGGTGTTAATTTATAAATTATAACAATTTATTTATATTAATATATAAATATAAATTAATGTTTAAAAGTAAACTCTAAATTAAATCTTTACTTTCCTTTAATTCAACTATCACATTTGAGTTACCTCACCCAACCTATTTAAATCTAATTTTTAAATTATCCTTAAAATCAATTTTAAACTTTTTATAAAGGACACTTAGGAGAAAGCAATAATATTCTTTTAGGAGGTGAAAAGATTTATTGAATTCACTTAAATCGTTATGAATTAATTATGTTTGTTTATAATTAACGTTATAATTAATTATTTTTGTTTATAATTAAGATATATTTATTAATTATTTTTGTTTATAATTAAGATATATTTATTAATAATTTTTGTTTATAATTAAGATATATTTATTAATAATTTTTGTTTGTAATTAAGATATATTTATTAATTATTTTTGTTTATAATGAAGATAGTACATACCTGAAGATCAAATACTCCTAACCAAGGAATATAATCAGCCAGATTAAATGCTCCAATCAAAGCCATTCCTTCTTTAGCCAACTTCTTCATGTCATATTGCTCATACTTACTCCTACCTACTATCATCTTACATACAATATCTTCAACAAGATTTTGTACAGCTTCACTAACATTCACAACCTCACCCACCAAAGCAGCTTTCTTCAGTGATTTAACCAAAACACACAACTTATCTTTCCTAATCGGAGCAAACATCTCAACTTTGGAAGCACTAAGAAGTTTCAAAGTGCAAAGTTTCCTAACATTACGCCAATAAGGACCATACTCAGAAAAAAGCAACCCTTTGGAACCATATATCACGAGCTCAGCTCCTTGAATCCTTGGCCGGCTTGCGAAAACAAGGTCGTGTGTTTTGAGAACTAACTCTGCTGCTTTTGAAGATGAAATAACAACAGCTGGGACTTGACCAAGTTGCACGGACATGATTGGACCATATTTTTTGGAGAGTGAATGAAGTGCTCGATGTGGAAGTGTGCCTAGTATGTGAAGGTTTCCGATTATAGGTAGTGTTGCTGGACCTGGTGGCTTTTTGTGGAAATTGGTCTTTTGTTTTGGCCGAAAAGAGATTTTGAATAACATGAGAAGCAAAGAAAATATTGCTAGTATTATTATTGTTGAACACATGTTTACAAATGATGGTTTTGGTTTGGCTGAAGGTTGAAAAGAGATTTTGAATAAAATGAGAAGCAAAGAAAATATTGCTAGTATTATTATTATTGAAGACATGTTTACAAATGATGGTTTTGGTTTGGCTGAAGGTTGAAGACTATATATTGTGAAATTGTTCGTACTTTGTTAGGTCACAAGTATATTATCATAAATGTGATGTCCCTACTCTATTCCATCAATGTTAGGTCACAAGTATTTTCTACATGTGATGATCATTGCATATTCTAATGTATCTACCTTAGACCAACTCCAATGGAAGTTCTTAGAGTGAGTTTGCCAACATGGCACTCATATGTGCTATTTCCAAGATTGCCATGTTATTGAACGGTGTTTAATTAAGCAACAGTTCTTCAACTGTTCTTATATTAAAATATTAATTTTATAATATAAAAATTATAATTTAATATAAAATTTTATTTATCATTATAATTATCACATGAAAATTATAATTACAATATTAAAATATTGATTTTATAATATAAGAACTATATTTTAATTATAAGTTTAAATTATAAGTTTAATTTGAATTTTATTTATTTTATTTTTATTTATTTTAAATTTTAATTTTAATTTTAATTTTTTTTATTTTATATCAAATTTAATTTAAAACACTAAAATTAACTAAGGAGAGATTCAAATATTTTTTTAAGTTTATATAGTAGAATGAAATATTTTTCCTTAAAACAACACTATATACCGGTTGGACTATATAGTAGATTGGAATAATTTTCTGTAAAAAATTAAAATTATTATTTTAAGTGATATAAAATTTAATATGAATAAAATATTAACATATAAAGTAAACTTGTGGGACCCAATATGAGTTCATCAGAATTGCACCATTGGAGTGAAAAATTAGTTGAGTTGCTTCAAGCTGACGTGGCTTAATAGGTCCCACAAAGAACTCAAAAATGAGTTCACGGTTGGAGATGCTCTTATGAAATTTTATTAGATGGGTGTTATTTTAACCTAGTACTTTTTCCGCCTTGTCATCTCTAAATTAGTGGTTTGCACGTGCTTTTTCTGAAATTGTCACAATCTCGATAATGAGATAATTATCATGGGATGATAAATATGTCGTTGTTATAACTTATAACCACCCTATTTATATAAAATTAGTTGTTAACTTATAATCACCCTATTATTATGAAAAGTTAGTTGTTATAACTTTTAACCACCCTATCTCTAAACGTTTAAGTTTTGATGTAATATTCTTTATCAACTTAATTTTATTTCTTAGCATTTTCTTTTTTATAATATTTTTTTTCAAGTTGTTTAATATATAGCTTTCAAAAATGTCAATCTTATCCTAAACAGGCCGATCCTGCCGGACCTCAAGTTTTTTAGGCGTGGATTAAAATAGTTCTGTTGTAATATGGATTAAAAAATTACTACTCGATCTTGATCCTATATAGACTTCAAAATATTTGATCTTAAACGGTTTTTTTTAATAAAAAATTAAAATAAAAGCCTTATAATATTTATTAAAAATCAAATCAAACTTTTCATTATTTGAAACTTAAAAAACATTTTTAAGTACCATATTCTCTTTTATAAATATTATAATATATTTTTAAATACAATACATATCTAATTAATATGGTAGGCCGGTTCATATGAACTAAACTATTTTTTCAGATTTGGTGGACCGATCCATATAGACTAATCCATTTTGACAGCTATACTCTAATGGACATATGTTAGCACAATATTAGGAAAGTATTAATACTCTAACTTTCTCTCTTTTGTCTCCAATTCCTTGCCAAAATGCTAAATAGGCATAACAACACAACTCGCACATGTGGGTTTTCACCTGAACCTGCCCCGAATTTGACGGGAAACTCCGATTTGACTGGATTTGGGTTTTTCATGATTACAAAATATGAGAATGGGTCGGATAATGGGGACACTTGTATCCATCCGAACCCGTCTTCGAACCCGCCCCTATTTATTTTATAATATATTTTTATTATTTATTAATGATAATTTAGAATATTAAATATATGTTAATGTTTTGATATTTTAATTTGTATTTATTATTTAAAATATTTTAAATGTATGCATGAATTTTTTTGAGATTGTTTTATTTTATTATTTATAATGTAATTTTATTTCGAAAAAAAGAAATATTTTATTTTAATAAAATGAATTTCACTAAATGGATGGTGGCAGAGCGGGGATACACGAACCCGTTTGAGACAAATTTGGGTTTTATTTCCCCATACCTGTTGAAAATCAAGGCAGGGAACGAGGATTATTTAGGAATTTGAGTTTGGATTTCAGGGAGGCAAAAACTGTCCCTAACATGCCACATTGTCATGCCAAGTGCTAAACTTTTACTGGTCATTTCCTTGTATCATCATATCTTTCGAAGATTCGACAATATCACATTACATCACTTGCAACCCCCTTCAATCATCCTTCAAGATTACATTCCGATGTAATCTTATCACAAAACATATCCCATCACCCAGCCAACCAAAACTTATTATTTTACACTTGGCCAAATCCAATCCTTCACCCACCACAAATTTCACAATCATCGTATCATCATCCCCGCCACTCACAACACCATAACTAAATATCAATCAACCATTTTAAGAAATTACCAACATGCACTACTACAGAACGCGTAAACAACAACGTCAAAGTAAGAACGATTTCCTATTCACCGTAGTAATATGTGATATTTAAGAGTGCGCATTTTTTTTATTAAAATACTTTTAATCACGGTTAAAATTTCAACCATGGTGAAAAGTGAGGCCTTTTTACCACGGTTATTTAAAAAACTGTGATAATAGGTAGTGTCTGGTTTTGGGTTCAAGCCTAGCACCAATATTTTTGATTTTTTACTTATTTTTTTCAAAATGCTGACAGATCTTTTACCACAGGTATTTAAAAAACCGTGATTATATGTAGCGTTTTTACTTACCTTTTCAAAATGCCGACAAACCTTTTACCATGAGTATTTAAAAAATCATAATTATAGATAGTGTTTGGTCATGAGTTTGGCAGAAGGTTAAAGACTATATATTGTGAACTCCAAGTTAGATATTGTGTCTAAGCTAGTGGTGTACATGTACTTTTCTAAAATTGTCAGATATTCTCAAGAATGAGATACTTATTATAGGGTGAGTACTCTGGTCTCTAGTGGACTTGTACCTTCTGAAATTGTCACAATCTCAATAATGAGATATTTATTATGGGATGATAAATATGTGGTTAGTTGTTATAACATATAACAATCCTATTAACAAGTTAGTTGTGACTTCACACGTGTATAAATGAAATCTTATATTAATGAAAAGTTTAAGTTTTGATGTAATATTCTTTATCAACTTTAATTTTATTTCTCAGCATTTTCATTTTTCTTTTCAAATTGTTTAATGGATATATGTTAACATAGTAAAGTATTACTATATTTTTTCTCTTTTGTCTTCGATCACTATATAAACTTGAGAAAACTAATAACAATCAAATATAAATAAATAAATAAAAACCTTTACACTTATCTCTTCTTTTTTGATACATGTGATTTTTTATGGATAAATTTGTCTTTGAACATAGAATAGAAATATTATATATTAAAATAATGATTATATCATTTTTACATAATATCCAAACTATTAATTTAATATTATTGTCACTTGATTTTCTATCACATGTCTTTAATTTAAATTAAAAACTCTTATACTTTTTATTCATTCTAATAACTCATTATTTGTATTGTCAACTAAGAAAATCAACACAAAAAAAGTCTTTAATACATAAAATTCATACATGTGATAATTATTAATTATAACTAATAAATTTGTTAAATTTAAAATATTTTACATCTTTAAAATTAAAAATTAAAAATAAGTAGAATTCGAATATATACAAATTTGATTTTAATTAATATAAAAAGCATATATGGACAAATATTTATGATTAAAGAGTTAGTTAAAATTAAGATCTTTTTAACATCGTTCAATTAAAAGTAAGAAAGATAAACGAGGTTTTCATCTCAGCTAAGAGAGATAAACGAGGCAAAAGGTTCGGTTTTGTTAAATTCCGGAAAGTCCACGATCCTCGAATTTTAGCTTGCAATCTTGACAGCATTGTATTGAAAGGCAAGAAGATTTTTGTTAATATCCCCAGGTTCAGTAAAGAGAACAAGAGGCCAATCCCAGGTTGTGAAGAGTTGAGGAGGAATTCTAATCTTGTCCATTTTGGTTTTTCAAAGAAACCTGTAAATCAGGATAGATCTTTTGCCAGAGTAGTAAGTGGAAATTTCCATAAAATAGTTGAAAAGTCTAAAGAAAGTGATCATTGCCTTACCTTAGAGGTGGATGATGAGTGGAGTAGGAGGTTGAACCGTATGAGAGTGGGAGTAGTCTTGGAAGATGGAAACGCTTTCAATATTCAGAAGTTATTTTTTGAAGAAGGATATTTTAACATTAAGGCTACTCCTTTGGGAGCATCTTTGTGTTTGCTAGAAGATCAATTGTTTCTAGTTTCAGTGGGAAAGGTTTCATAGGAATGCACTTAGTTTGGAATAATCATAATTTGATTGTTATCAACGTCTATGCACCGTGCGGATCAGCTGATAAGAGAAGGTTGTGGAGACATCTGATTAAAATTAAAAGCAACTACCTTGATGTTGGTTGGATTGTGGGGGGTGATTTCAACTCGGTGCAAAACGGTGAGGTAAGGCAAGGCCTTAGTGGCAACAACTGTATGGATATGAAGAAGTTTAACGATTTCATTGAAAATTTCAATGTAACGGATTTGCCGGTATTCGGAAGTCGTTTCACTTGGTTCAACTCAAACGGTAAGAGCAGAAGTAGATTAGACAGAATCTTGGTTGATGATCGGGTTATATATTTGTTGTCTTTGAAGAATCAAGTGGTGGGGGATAGAGACATATCAGATCACCGGCCGGTGTAGCTGAAGTCCAATTTTGTAAATTGGGGGCCAAAGCCTTTTAGGACATTCAATTGTTGGTTTTATCATAAGGATTTCATCCCTTTTGTTTCGAAATCGTGGAACTCTTACAAAGCTACAGGATCCTACTGTAACATTTTGGTCAAGAAACTTCAAGCTCTGAAAACAGACCTCAGACATTGGAATCTCAATGTTTTTGGTTGGCTGGATTTAAATATTGAGGAAAACATTGCTGAGTTTAATAAGTTGGAGATGGTATCTACTGAGGAAGCTGACCTAACTGATGGAGAATTGGTTAGGCGGAAGACGCGGCATCAGGAGGAAATATGGGAAAATTTGAGGATCAAAGAGAGCATGCTGGCCCAGAAATCCAGGGTCAGATGGCTGCAAAATGGAGACCGTAATACTAAGTTTTTCCACGATTCCCTAAAATATAGGAATTTGTCGAACCGTCTTTCAGTGGTAATAGTGGGAGGCAGGACATGGATGATCCCAAGGAAATTAAATTCGAAGCGACGAATTTTTTTAAGGGTAAATTTATGCAGCAGAATTCGTTTAAAGTCATAAGTGATTTTGATTTGGCTACAAGACTTGATGAGGAGGACAATTGTCTTCTTGAAGCTGAATTCAACCCAGCTGATGTGAGAAAAGGCCGTCTTTAGCTGTGACGGTAACAAGCGCCCAGGTGTTGATGGATTTAATTTTAAATTCATAAAATCTTGTTGGGACATTGTTGGATAGGACTTTACAAATTGCATCCTGGAATTCTTCAAGACAGGAGTTCTCCCTAAGGTGTTCGTGTCATCGTTCATATCGCTAGTGCCGAAAATTAATAATCCTCAAAAGTTTGAAGATTTCAGACCTATTACTTTGGTTAGCTGTGTTATTAAGATTATCTCCAAGATGTTAGATTTCAGATTAAACAAGGTTATACACAAACTTATCTCTCCGACCCAAACAACTTTCATCCCGGGGCGTCAAATTTACGATGGGGTTCTGTTGGCCAACGAATTAGCAGACAATGCTGAGAGATTTAAGAAGGAGTGTCTGTTTTTCAAAGTCGACTTTGCTAAAGCCTATGATTGTGTGGACTGGTCTTACCTTGAAGATATTCTTATCAAGATGGGTTTCAGTTCAATTTGGATGAAATGGATTCGAGGTTCTGTCTTTAATAGTTTTGTTTCGATCCTTATTAACGGAAGCCCTTCGAAGGATTTTAAGGTTGGAAGAGGGTTGAAACAGGGTGATCTGTTGGCACCGTATCTGTTTGCCATAGTTGCAGAAGGTCTCTCCTGTTTAGTTAGAGCTGCGGCTACCGGTAACTTATTATCTGAATTCAAGATCAACGGTAAAGCCACTGTGAACCTGCTCCAATTCGCCGATGACACTCTGCTTATAGAAGATGGATCGTTTTCTAATATTTGGATTTCCAAGGCGATCCTGCGTGCGTTTGAATTGAGCTCTGGTCTGAAGATTAATTTTCTAAAAGCTGTCTTTACAGAATAGGTATAGAAACTGCGTTCCTTGATGCAGCAAAAGAATTTCTGCACTGTAAATTTGGTAGGTTACCCCTCAGTTTCCTTGGTCTTATGGTAGGAGGTAATCATCGTCGGAAATCCTTCTGGAATCCGGTTTTGTCTCAGTTGAGGAATAAACTTTCTAATTGGGCTGGGAGAAATTTGTCGATGGGAGGTAGAGTTTCCCTCATAAACTCGGTTTTAGTTAACATGCCTATTCATTTCTTGGCTTTTTTCAAGGCTCCCAAGAAAATTGTGAAAGATATTATTGCTATCCAACGGCGTTTTCTCTGGGCTAGGAATTCCAATAATAAATTCATCTCTTGGGTTTCTTGGAATGCTATCTACAAATTTAAGGAGCACGGAGGCCTTGGTATTAAACATGTTGGTCATTTTAATTAAGCCCTTATAGCAAAATGGTTGTGGAGATTTCAAAACGGCGGTAATAACATTTGGAGATCGACGTTAAATCTCAGATATGGTAACTTGAGTTTGAAGGTGCAGACTTATGTCGATACCGGTAGTTCAAAATGTGACTCAAATTGGATGAAGGATACTATCTCTAGCTCTAGCAACGGTTCCCATGAGGAATTTTATCAGTTCATGGCTTGCAAGATTGGTGATGGTAGTGATACAACTTTCTGGCAGTCCATTTGGATCGGAGAGATACCGCTTAAAAGTAGATTTTCGCGTCTATTTCAGGGCTGTTCCCGTAAAGTCACGAGTGTTAGTGAGATGTGAGCTTGGGAAGACGGTCAATGAATTTGGAATTTGAGTGAATTGTTGATAGATATGGATTCTATTCATGAACCAGAGTGGACTGAATGTAAGTTGCTATTGGATCAGACTGCAGCAAAAATAGATGTCGCTGATAATTGGAAATGGATTCTTGATGAGTCTCATTCGTACAAGGTTAGTTCTTTCTATTCCGCTTTAAATTCTTCCGCATTTGAGCTTGAGCTTCAAAGTGATAGCGTAATTGTTCTGGAGAACCTTTGGAAAACGGTACTACCGGCAAAAATTCAAACTTTTATTTGGAGGATGGCGTTAGATAGACTGCCTACTAAATCTAACTTGATGAAAAGAAGGGTGATTGTTGATACTCAACTTTTAGATTGTGCTTTCTGTTCGTCTAGTCTCGAGGACATATCTCATCTATTTTTCTCGTGCTCTAAATCCTTGATGGTTTGGAATAAGATTTGCGAATGGGTTGATATTGGGTTCATATCGGAGGATAATTGTTATCTTCATGCGGAGACTTGGAATTCGAGAACTTCGGGCCGGTGCAAAGAGAATAAGATCAACTCAATTTGGTTTTTTTCGTGCTGGATTTTATGGTGGGCCAGAAATAATATTACTTTCAATCATGAAACTTTTGATGTAGACGACATTGTTTTCGATATTAAAATATCATCGTGGAATTGGTTGATTCTAGATAGGAAGGATAGTAAGAATTGTAGCATGTACGAGTGGTTTAAATTTCCGTTTCATTTTTTATAATAACCCAAAATCTGGAAGTGGTTGTTGTATTGTTGTCTTGAGATTCTCTTAATCTCTTTTAATAATATTTGCTTATCAAAAGAAAGTAAGAAAAAATATTATACACAAAAAAAAATTATTTCACACCTTAGTTTAGTCGACCCAAATCCCTCACTATTTGAATATTTTTTGAAATAATTGTATCTTAAATTTGTATCACAAGTTATAGTGAAATATTTTATTATATAAATAGTTGTTTTATTTAAGTTAATTTAAGTATCTATCAAAAATATAAATATTAATGTATTAAGGATAAAATAATTAAATTTGAAATATGTCATTATTTAATGAGGGAATTTAAATTCGTCAATAGTAACCGAGGGATTTTTGAGAAAAGAGGGTTTAGTTTTTTCAAAATTAACTACAGAAATATTATTTCGTAACATTATAATCAGACGCAATTTGTGATATTTTGCAACATTATTAAGAATTTTAGGTAATCACAAAATTTGTTATAAATTGATTTTTGACGAAAATATAATATATTTGTGACAAATTTATACCCTTTATAAATATAATTTTTAAGTAGTTTTTTAATTCTACTATTTTATTTACGTTTTTCATTTTATTCTTATTTTGTCCTTGATTTGGTATATCTTATTCTTTTTTCCTTTTTTTTATAAGCAAATATTATATTAAAGAGATTAAGAAAATCTCAAAACAACTAAATACAAACACATCATAATACAGGATTATTACATAAAATCAAACGGGAGTTTAAACCATTCATACAAGCTACAATGATTATTTTCCTGTCTACCTAATATCAACCAATTCTATGAGAAAACTTTAATATTGATAACAATGTCATCAACATCAATGGTTTCATTACTGAAAATAATGTTATTTCTATCCCTCCATATAATCCAGCAAGAAATAAACCAAATTGAATTGATCTTTCCCTCTTTACACCGGCCCAAAAGTCTCGATTTCTAGACCTTCGCATGAAGACTACAATAATCCTCCGAGATGTTCTCTATATCCACCCAGTCGCAAATCCTATTCCAAACCAACGATGTTTTAGTACACGAGAAGAAGAGATGTGAAACGTCCTCGTAGCTTCACGAACAGAACGCACAATCCAAATTTTGGGAATAATCAATCACCCTTCTTTTCATCAAATTAGATTTGGTAGGCAGCCTATCAAGCGCCATCCTCCAAATAAAAGTTTGGACTTTTACCGGTAACACCGTTTTCCAAAGGATCTCCAGAAGTGTTGCGCTATCACTACCAATATTATGAACAGAATAAAAAGAGGTTAAAGCAGTATAGAAAGAGCTTACCTTATGCGAAAGTAAATCATGAAGAAGCCATTTCCAATTATCGGCGACATTGTTGTTGGCTGCAACCTGATCCAACAAATTACTACAATCGGTCCATTCTGGTTTAATATTGGATCCTGCATCTATCAATGTTTCTCTAATTTTCCAAACCCACTGAACATCCTCCCAGGTTCCCATCTCATTGACGGTCGAAACTTTCCTGGAACAGTCTTGAAACAGCCGCTGAAACCTACTTTTAAGCGGCAAGTCTCCAATCCAATTTGACAGCCAAAACGTTGTGCCATGACCTTCTCCAATAGTGCAAGCCGTAAACTTGCAGAAGTCCACATGGAAGTCGTAGATTGAACTTGAAAGAATATCCTTCATCCAAAGAGAGTCGAATTTCGAGCTACCGACGTCGGCGAAAGTTTGCACCTTCATGCTCAAGTTACCGTATCTGAGATTGAGCGTCTTTCTCCAAATTTCATTTCCGCCGCTTTGAAATCTCCACATCCATTTTGCTATAAGAGCACAATTAAAATGACCTACATGTTTAATGCCAAGACCTCCGTGTTCCTTCGGCTTGCAGATGGAGTTCCAAGATATCCAAGGGATGAACTTTTTACTAGAATTCCCAGCCCAGAGAAAACGCCGTTGGATTGCGATAATATCATTCACGATTTTCTTGGGAGCCTTGAAAAAAGCCAAGTAGTGAATAGGCAAGTTAGCTAAAACTGAGTTAATGAGGGATACTCTACCTCCCATTGACAAATTTCTCCCAGCCCAATTTGATAGCTTACTCCTCATACGAGACAGAACCGGGTTCTAGAAAGAGTGCCGACGATGATTTCCTCCTACCAGAAGACCAAGGAAATTGAACGGCAGCCTGCCAGATTTACAATGCAGAAATTCTTCAGCTGCAACAAGAAACGCAGGGTCTACTCCTATCCCATAAAGACTTCTTTTTGAGAAATTAATTTTCAGTCCAAAAATCAAATCAAACGCGCGCAGGACAACCTTGAAAGCCCAAATATTCATAACTGATCCATCTTCTATAAGCAGAGTGTCGTCGGCAAACTAAAGCATGCTCGCAGAAGCTTGATCATTGATCTTGAATTTTTTTAACAAGTTACCAGCAGTCGCTGCTCTGACTAAACAAGACAGACCCTCTACTACTATGGCAAACAGAAACGGAGTCAAAGGGTCCCCCTGCTTCAGCCCCCTTCCAACCTTAAAATCCTTCAAAGGACTTCCGTTAATAAGAATCGAAACATAACTACTGAACACAGATCCTCGAGTCCAATTTAACCAACTAGGACCAAAACCCATCTTGACAAGCATTTCATCAAGGTAAAACCAGTCGACATAGTCGTAGGCTTTAGCGAAGTCGACTTTGAAAAACAGACATTCCTTTTTAAATCTCTTAGCATAGTCTGCTATTTCGTTGGCCAGCAGAACTCCATCGTAAATTTGCCGACCCGGAATGAAAGCTGTTTGAGAAGGAGAAATATGTTAGTGAATAACCTTGCTCAATCTTCAAGCAAGCATCTTGGAGATAACCTTGGTGATACAGCTAATCAGAGTAGTTGGCCTGAAATCTTCAAACTGTTGAGGGTTGAAAATCTTCGGCACCAACGAAATGAAAGAGGACGCAAACATCTTAGGGAGAACTCCTGTCTTGAAGAAATCCAGGATGCAATTCGAGAAGTCCTGACCAACTATATCCCAGCAAGATTTTATGAATTTAAAATTAAATCCATCGACACCGGGGAACTTGTTACCGTCACAACTGAAGACAACCTTTCTCACATCAGTAGGACTAAAATCTGCTTCCAATAACAATTTGTCCTCCTCATCAAGACAAGCAGCCAAAGCGAAATCACTTATGAACTAGCCGAATTTTATTGCGTATATTTACCCTTAAAGAATTTCACCGCTTCAAACTTAATATCCTCAGGGTCTTCCACAATCCTGCCTCCCACTCTAACAGTTGAAAGACGATTTGACCGATTCCTATATTTTAGGGAGTCATGAAAAAAATTGGTATTAAGATCCCCATTTTGAAGCCAACTAACCCGGGATTTTTGAGCTAGCATGCTTTCTTTGATCCTCATATTCTTCCACATTTCCTCCTGGTGCCGCAGTTTCTCTCTGTCCAAATCAGCAGCTTGCGGGTTTGAGTCCTCAATTGATTCCAACTCCATCTTGTTAAACTTATCAATATTATCCTCAATGTTTAGCTCCATCCAACCAAACACTTTGAGATTCCAAATCCTGAGGTTAGATTTAAGAGCTAGAAATTTCTTAGTAAGGATGCTGCAAAAAGAAGCTGTGAATTGATACGAGCTCCACGATTTCGTAACGAAAGGGATGAAATCCTTGTGATAGAACCAACAGTTGAATGTCCTAAAAGGTTTTGGTCCCCAATTGACGAAATTGGACTTCAACCACACCGTTCGATGATCTGATATGTCTCTATCCCCCACCACTTGATTCTTCAGAGAAAACATTGAGATAACCCTGTCATCAACCAAAATTCTGTCCAGTCTACTTCTGCTCTTACCATTAGAGTTGAACCAAGTGAAACAACTTCCAAACACCGGTAGATCCGTTAAATTCAAACTTCAAAATACCTAATCTTAAACGGTTTTTTTAAAGAAAAAATTAAAATAAAAGCCTTATAATATTTATTAAGAACCAAATCAAACTTTTTATCATTTGAAATTTAAAATACATTTTTCAGTACCATATTCTCTTTTATAAATATTATAATATATTTTTAAATACAGTACATATCTAATAGATATGGTAGGCCGGTTCATATGAACTAAACCATTTTTTCAGATTTGGTAGACCGATCCATATGGAATAACCCATTTTGACAGCTATACTTTAATGAACGTGTGTTAGCACAATACCAGAAAAGTATTACTGCTCTAACTTTCTCTCTTTTGTCTCAAATTCCTTGCCAAAGTGCTAAATAGGCATAACAACACAACTCGTACCTGTGAGTTTTCACCCGAACCCGCCCCGAATTTGACGGGAAACTTCGATTTGACTAGGTTTGCGTTTTCCTTGATTACAAAATGTAGCGGTAAAAATTGTGAGTGTAAGTTATTGACTAACTTAACTCAAAGAAAACAAGAGTCACCACCGCACTTTTATTTTATCCAAATAAAGGAAAGGAAAAAGAGCGAACAAAACCAAAGAGTTCTAAAATAAGAACACGAGGCAGAGATCGGGGTAAGGGGGTTGGTTACGCAATGGGAAGGTGTTAGCACCCAAAACGTCTATAGTATTCTATAGGAGCCCTTTGAAATATTTACGCTTTTTGGTTTGAAAGTGGTTTGTTTGAAAAGAGATTGGGGAGATGAGAAGAGAATATTTTTTAGATTTTTGTGTTTGGAGAGACTTATCGTCTCATGCCTACGTACCCATAAAGTGCAATATGGAATCAAAACCCCGTAGTTCGTGGTACAAATGACAAAATTTTGTTGGTTTTGATTGATTTTAGATGTTCAAACAAGTCGTCATTTCAAGGAGGAAACTGCGACTATCCACCCACGAGTATTAAGACAACATTTGCGTCACATAAAGATGGAGGATTTACTTGGATTATCAACAAGACTATCACTCAACATCAACGTGGAAAATGTCAAAGTCTTAATAATATGGGGAATAGGAGATTTACATCTCAACTATAGAAATGAATCATGTCTAAACTTTATGAAAAGTTTTAAAGTGAAAAGTGCATAAAGGCACAAAAAGAGTTGATGAGTTTTTGTATTTTTTATGTCTTTTGAAATTGGTCAAAGCATGATTAACATTGATTGACTTTTATTAAGAAAAACAAAGTTTAAAAATCACTTGACAAAAGTCAAGGTTTTATTGCGAAAGCGGTTTGGAAGTTTGAAACCAAGAAGGTTTTGAAAAAGGGAGAAAGTTTTGAAAATTTAAGAAGGGGAGGAGATGAAGTGACTATCCTAAAAAACAAAATAAGAGCTAGAGGTAAGAAAGATCTAACCGACTTGTAGCACACTCCAAAGCAAGCAAAAAGAATTCCATCCGATTTAAAGTATAAGCCAGTGATCTAGCCAAATAAAGGCTAAGATTCAAAATTCTCCAAGCATAGGGAAGAAAGTCCTAATCCTAAGTCCAAAATGTCCATGAAGTCCAAGGTCTAAGAATGGTCCAAGAGTATAACCACAAAATTAATAGCACCAAATTTTTTAGATGTTTTATCCTTTATTAATGTTTTGAACAAAGTATGGTCCAAGTGGACAAAAGAAAAATGACATAAACATAAACAAAGATATGGTATGTAATGATAAAATGGAAGCATAAAAGTAAAAAAAATAAAGAGTAAGAAGAGAATATAAACAAAATTAAACAAGGATATTGTTAGTGAATTAGTGGTTAGTGGTTAGAACATATGATCAATGATGATTAATTCTTGCACTTAGACCAAGATTAATGAAAATTCATTAGAGGATTGATAGAATCAAAGCCTCCTAACAATGATTTTCATAGGTATTGGAGTTAAGACAAGCAACTAAACATACTTGGACTTTTAAACGTAAGTTTGAGCCACGAATGATCATTTTCTGATTAAGGGACAATTTAGCGCTATGTTAAGCAATCGTAATCGGGTTTATGTAGAAACCACGACTATCTGAGGCCGGTCAATAAAATGTTAGTGTTAATACATGTTAGAGAAATGATATATAAATCACTCTCCTAAAACATGCCACACAAAAAGAAAAGAGGTGGTGATCTCATCATAATCAAGATTTTTCATCAATTAATCAAAGGTAATCTATCACTATTCCAAAGTAAGGAGAATTATCTCAATGATTATTCGTCCATAGTTTTGAAATAATGAAGATTAATCAACCTTGATAATCAACAATCTATGATCCATAGATTTCATCGATCAAAAATAAAAAGAAGAAGAAAGAAAATGAAATCACAATTTGAATCTCGAATCGATTAAATTATCGTCAATATCAATCACCTCTCTTGGTGGATAAAATCAACACCCAAAGTCCATTGATATTGATGAAATCTTATCAAAATCAAGATCCAAAACAATCAACACTTAATCAAAATATTTTTAAATAATTTTTTAAAAGCTTTTTCAGAAAATGAAATTAAAATACAAATTTAATAATAAAAGAAAAAAAATGTGGAAAAATCCACATAGTTAAGTTCTGAAAGAAATGAAAAAAGAAAATAAAAATAAACAAATAAAAGAAAAGTAATATTGAAAAGCAGAAAGAGAAAACGAAACAGAGTTATCTTCTTCTTCTAGCTCTCACATGCGAAAACATTCACGGCCATGGATGCTAGCTTAAATCACAACGGCGGGACGCGAAAAATACGCGGTTGCAATCGAAATCAAGAGCTCTTCACAATGGTACCAACAATTTAAAGAATCACAACAAAAGGTAACGGATCGAAAATGACGGTGAAGCTCAATCTACCTTCAAACTCAGGTAAGAAATCAATCCAAGCTTCTTCTTGCTTCTCTTCTTCTTCTGAACGAATTCTGGTTCGAAATTGATCTGTGTTTGAGGTTGATTTGAAGTTAATTTGGTGGAATGAAGTATGAGAAGAGAATGAACGAAGGTTTTTCTGGTAGTGAGGAATTGAGGAAGAAAATCAGCAGAGATTTTTTGGCTTGAAAAGCTTGAAGAATAGAGTGAGGGATGAATTCTATTTATAGATGAGAATGGGTGAAAAATGATTTGCCGTTGTGAGATTTTTTTCTGCGTTTTGAAGTAGGTGTGTTGTGCGTGATATTTTTTGCTGGTATTTGACATGTCGTTTTGCAATTTTTCTCTTTATAGCTCATTACATGTTATTCTTTCTTTTCACTTTTCAACTCACTTGGGTGACGTGGATTATTTTTCAGCTGGCTCATATGCTATTTATTTTTTTGTTTCAGCTTGTGAATATGGCTTGGTTAATGGCTCACATTGATTGATGGCTGAAGTAGTGATATATTTCACTTATTTCATATGGACTCAGTTCCTCTGGTGCAGGACTGGAGTTTTGCGGTTGTTGTTGATTCTGAATTATACAGGGATCGAGTTCGGTAATACGGCAAAACCGTTCATACCAGAATCTTCCTGCCGTGCATATTCTGCAAGCTCTCCACATGACTGAGCAACGAGCAATCTACGCTCCTCGTACATGTGACTTATTTGTTCCCAGCACTGGGGAAGCAATTCTGTTTCTGTTCTCATCTCTCCAACATTCTTTGCAAGGTTGACACATGCATCCATTATTATTCGTCTCTGCTGTTGTCTGGGTGGCGCTCGATAGCACACATTATTAGAGGAAGGAGCTCCTCGCGATGATTGATCAAGACATAAGGAACAATTTTAGGCAAAGCATCTGCAAGTATCTGAACTGTTCCTAAACCACTATCTGATATTTGAAGTAACCTAGTGTCCTTATGTTGACCAACAATTTGTTCGGATTCGTTTTTTATATTTTCAGAAGCACGATTTGTATTTACAGCATTAAATGGTGTAGGCAAGGTATCTTCATCGCTATTTGCTTTCTCATTCAGAGATTGAACAGCTGATGATTGAGCATCTTCATTGCGTACAGCACCAACCACCGCAGCAACGGGATTTGAGATTGAACCTTGGTCTTCATGAATCTCAATCACTTTATCATCTGCCTGTAAATTTTCCATTTCAGGACCAACATAATTTCCAGGTTCAGGAGCTCTTACATTCTTTTCCTTCAGCGACTCAATTTCCACCTGCAATTTCTTAATTTCTTCCTCATACTTCTCTAAAGATTGAGACTGAACATTATTAACTTCCTTGACAACCCAATTATTTCCTGAGAGAGACCCTTCAAGATGCATTTTCAGTGAGGTGATCTCAGCTCTGCAATCATTGAGCTCTTTTCTTTGGTGCTCCAAGGACTGTTTTAAAACTAGCACCTGGTTCTCTTTGTCTCTAATATCTTTCTGTGTTGCCTCCAAGGATTTAGTCAATGTTCCAATTTGAGCCTCAGTCAAATCTTTGTTCTTCAACAGGGTTTTTTTTTCTAGATTCAGCTTCTGATTTGAATTCAGCAATGTTTTATTCTCTTGAAGCAGAGAAAATTTTCCCTCAGCAGCCTCTGAAGTTGATGAAAGATACTGATAATAATAATGCCGCAAGGCATCAGGTACCGATGCAGGTGTGTTCTGCCAAATGTCCAAGTTCTGGTCTGTAACCTCTTCATAAAATGTCATTGCAGTAAGACGGTAACCAGCTATAAGCAAATATTCCTTTACGGCACAATTAAGATCTTGACGCTCAGTATCCTTTAACGGACCCAAATCAGTGAAGGAAGTATTATTTTTCTGATGAATTTGTTGCCCATCACTCACTGAAACATCTCTACTAAACTGCGTAGCACTTAGTTCATGAAGTTTTTCTGTCTTCTTCTGCAATTCACTCTTGAGTTTTGAGATGTCTTCTAGAGCCAAGCGCAGTTCATAATCACTAATAGCTAACTTTTCAACTGCTGCTTCTTTCTCTTCCAGCAAACTTTGAGGATCTGCCACTCGGAGAGAGTTGAGGCGAGAGATTTGATCATGTGGAAAGAGAGAAGGATCGGAAAGGTAATGTTCAAAGGCAATTACCAAACCGGCAACCCGAGCTAGAATATGGTTTACAGTATCTTCAATGCTTCGCATTCCGTCTCAATGCAAAACTCAATAGCATGCGGCATGTGGAGTTGCCTTGTCATTCTTCTTTGTACCTAGTGAGTGAAATATTGGAGTGGCATAAAAGCATGTCTAACAAACGGCCCCGCTTTCATCGACCAAACCAAAATCTCAAATGAATCTGAAGTGCCTGCACACATCACTTCACCACTTTGATCTGCTGCCAAAGAACAAACTGTCTTGAAGAAGGAATGGTAAGTGTTCTAGTATAAGTGGTTCCGCGAGATGGGCGGACAAAACCAGAAGAAGAAGATAACATTGATGAGACAATGGCTGTATTATGTAACTTATTGCCACTAGAAGTATCAGCCGGTATAATCACTGAAGATTGTTTTTTTTTCAAGTTGAAAATGCCGCGGTTGGAGGTGACAGTCCACATGTGAAATAAAGGAGTAATAGAGTGCATACTTCAAAGCCAGCTCAATACTTGCTTCCATTGAGCATGTACAGTTGCAACTACGTGGCATCGAGCTTCATTCAGCAGCTGCATCATTACCATAAATCTCCATTTTTCCAAACGCGCGCTTAGTTCAACCCTGTGACAAGGACCACATTTCTGCTTAAATGCTTACTTTATGCATTCAGCTCCTAATGCTCCCACAGTCCAAGATTCCTTTTTATCAAATTGATAACAGCTTAATCCATTCCTTTCTTAGCTTTCTGCTTGTGTCTCTGAATCTCTCCTGTCTGAATCAATATGTGAAGATCTTCTCAGCCCATTCGAATATTCAGAGATAAGGCATCCACCATATGTACATATTTCTAAGATTCTTGTGAGAGACTGCTTCAGCAATTAGCCTACGGGCTTGACCTTCTACAGCTAGAGGCAATGAAGATGCAACTCCAACACCAACAACCACTCTTTCTAATCTTGCCTCAATATTACTAATGGCTCGATGTGCATGTGGATTCTGAACTTCTATGCCGTTGGACCTCTGAGTTTTTGTCCATTCCACGAGAGGATCGTGGATAAAAGTTTCAAGCACGCTCATGAGAGTCTCCCTGTGTGTCCTTAATACAGAAAGTGTGATTTCGCAAACCCTCAAGAAAATACCCTCATATCCTGTGATGCCTAAGCCATCAATCATGTTCTTGGTTAGCCTGAAAGGTACAAGCTCGGGTTTCTCCAATTGCAAACCTTTGTCAAATAAGCAACTGAAATCAACGTGAACACAATCACCGGTGGTAGAATCAAAAAGAATGTTTTCACCGTGCCGGTCACCCATTCCGACAATATGCCCAACCATGGACCAAACAGCAGTCGTGTAAGCATAAGCAACACGTGCCCTGAACCATACAGCAGGCTCAGAAAATGTTGTCAAGAACCATTTGTGGAAAACCAGGAGGAAACATTGGAAGCTGTGATAATGTATTGCACTTAGCTTCTGCAACTATAGCAACCTTTAACTCTACAGTATTATCATTTTCGGTATTTGATATGTCAATTATGCGAACAGCCTCCTGTAGTCCACTTATCATTGCAGTACCAACAGTGTCAGGGTGCTCTTTGCAGGTTGTTGCATGAACAAATTCTATAACTTGCTTCGATGCATACCACTCAACTAATTTATCATTGATGAAAAACACCATATTGATTTCCTTGGCAGCATAGTTAACATTCAACTTCAATCAGATTGAGAGCAGCTGAGACCCCGTAAACTGTTCTGCTCTCATCCGATGCAACACCGACTAACTTAGCGCCGAATGATAATGTCGATCCAGGTGGAGGCACAAATTTAACAACAGTTAGCACAATCCCAGGACGTTCTGCTATTCTCATACTGTAAGCAAATGTTTCGTTATCGTTGGGTCCTCCGAAGAATACTGCAACAACATTGAAAGAAACATCACTAGCTTGAACCTGGCTTGTTCCTCCCAGACCGTGATCGACCAGAATTCCAACAGAACACGGTGTGTGACTCAACACAAGCTGATTGATTACATGAAATAAATGTCCTAATGATTCCATTGTTCCGTCGAGATGTTGGTGAAGGCTGAGATTGCTGTCATGGGACGACATTGACACTGCTCAATTTTTTTGTAGGTTTGGAAAGCAATAACCATTTGATCTTTATCATTCTCTTTTCTATTCCCAAAATGGCATGCCATCGTTACACGCCTTGTGAACCATGGAAAAAAAACTGCAGATCTCTCTGAGAGTTCCATCAAGTGCATTGCGTTGTAACCTTTCCTTAGACAGCTTCTGCATTGCGTCTATAATGGAAACATGAGAATTAGCAACAAAGCACCAATAAGGGAAGCTGCACCTAGTTCATTGTAAAGAAGAACCATAACAATAATAATTCGAAAGGGAGTTGACCACAAAGTGTAAAGTGATTGGTATATTTGCTGAAGCGACGACTGGCGAGAATGTTCCCTCTTATCATAAACTAGGTGTGACTTCTTGGCTTTGTAGCAATCTGCCAACTCAAGAAGATCAAACAACAGAAATTCACCGTTTCCAATAAGAACTGGAATGACAAATATCCATATAGACAAAAGTGTAGAACTCTTCACAACAATGTTGCACCACTTCTAGATTTGGTTCAACAAAAATGAAAATCCTCCTTTTTCTATCTTGTTCAATTGAGTATCTAAATCCAGCAACAACAGTCCATATCACATAACTTCCAATGATGAAGGCATACAGATTGTTACACTTAATGCCGTGAGTTATAAGAAAATGAGGAATGGAGTTGAAAAGCACCCTTCCCAGTGATATTGGTACAACTATCAGGGCAGAATTGAAGACAAAGAGAATCATCCAAGCAATGACAAGTAAAAGAACAATGCGAAGCACAAAGGCATAACCGTCAAAATCAGATTGTTCATCATTCATAATCCTCTCCAGCATCTTCAATCATGCTTTAGAATCACTTGGAAATGGCACACTTAAATGAACACTTACTTGCATCTCAAAAAAAACATCTCGATTGAATATTCACCAAACTTTGACTTGAATCCATCTATAGGAAAATAAATTCACAGATGAACATAGCCTGGACTGATAAACCTTGATCATAATAGTCTGGACCAAACTTCTCATAGAACACTGCTTGATGAACCACTGAATTTCAATACAAGACAATTTGACCTTGAACAATCACATTTTCTGAGAAAATAGCCTACCACCACGGGTAACTTATAATTGAAGCAAACTCTTGATAGTTTGACCAAGATGAGGTCAAACTTCCATCTGATTTATATTTGAATGAATGTCTTTGCCATCAATCACCTTGCAAAACCCTAAACACACAGAGAAGAAGAAGAAACAAGCAAAATTGAAAAAATATTTTTGGTATTTTTGGTTAGAGGTCAGTAAACATAAACAACAAAAAGCAAATAAGAAACAATAGGGGTGGCGAGAACCAATAAAGTATGATCTTGTTTGCGTATGCAATGATGCAAATGAAATGTGGGATCTTAGGGGTAAAAATTAGGGTATTACAACTGCCCCTATATAAGATTCTTCTATCCGGAGATATGGAGATTGACATCTTTGTCTCGACTAGATAGAAGAGACTTAAATATAACAATTAACCCAATTTTTAGCCCTAAGAGACCACAAAATGATATGATTATGCTAATGATATGCGAACATAAGACTTCTGTGGGGAAATAATGCCACAGGAGACAAACAAAAGCTCGGGGGAAAAAGAGAGACTCCACATGAGAAAACAAAAGAGCAAGATCCTATTCCGATAAGGGAAAGGAAACGACTCAATGGGGAAAGAGATACCAACTGCCAGTTACTGGGCGAAGATATTCGAACCGAAGAGAATAGGTAAAATACTCTCTACTGGTTACTGAGTAGAAAATAAGTGCAAAAACACGAGAGAATTGTTATCTACCAGTTACTGGGTAGAAAACAAAGAAATGTATTACTTATTACCAGTTACTGGATAAAAAGTAATCCACTCGTTGAGATATAATCAACTACCTGTTACTGGGTAGGAAAAGAAGCAACGCCAACTACTGGTTACTGAGTAGTTTAGCGAGATTAATAAACTTGAATGAAAGGGGTTACCATCTATCGGTTACTGGATAGGGTAAACAACATGTCAACTACCTGACACTGGGTAGGACGGACTCGACTACCTGTCACTGGGTAGGAGAAGGAGATATATCATCAGCTACTTGTTACTGAGCAGCTCCAAACACACAACAAACTTCTCAAATAAAGAGACAACCATTTGTCGGAAAAAGATATTAACAACTCTGTCGGGGATCTTTAAAAGAGATACGAGCAGGTTGAACCATGCAATAGAATTCTCATCGGGAGTTATTCCACAGAAATTCCAATTGACAGAAAAGCTGGTCGGATAAAGATCCATCATTTCACAATAAACTTCTCTGTTGAGGATGAACTAGAGAAATGTTATTTATTGCGAAGGTAAATTTCTGGAGATTACACAAGCTGCTCAAATAAAGAGGCTTCCACATGAAGTTGCATAATTAATTACCAAGAGAGTGTTATCAAAACACTACTGGAAAAATCAAATCTTCATCTTCTGATGGGGATCAATAACAGATTCTGCCGAGGAAAATAAATCCTCAAAAATACCTTCTCGTCATCCCGGTTCCACAGCCCAGGGAAAACTAAAGTAACTGCTGCAAGAGACCAAAGTTCAATCCAGGAACAAACTGGAAAGAAACGGTCAAACAAGACTCGACCCCATGAGGAAATAACTCAACTGGGGAACAATTCCATCCAGATAAAAAAACTGGGGAGGAAAGCTAAACAAAGCATCTTCCACGAGGCATAAACTCAGTGGGGAATTAAAAATGATAGGTATTTTCTGCTTAGGGGTCGACATTCTAATAAAGAGAGGACACGCGCATTCTGCGGGATAACAACATCGGGAAAAGGGAAATACCAACAAAAAATGCAGGATGCACAATGCAACAAAAACATGCTATGCTCAACCAAAATGAATGCGCATGCAATGAGTATGAATATGCTGACAAATTAGACTAAAAGGGCAAATAGAGGGTGAACAAAACACCACAACACCACTGAAATACTCGGCTAATCTCTGCGAGTTAGAGATATCATTGGAGATCGTGCTGGGGATCAGCAACAGAAAATCTGCAAGAGATACACAAGAGTCATCAAAGGAAAATAAATCCTACCACAAGGCTTAAATTTCGCTGAATAAATGGAGATATTGCTTGGGGAAAAGACCCCAAAGATCAATCTTCAACCATCAATAATTCAACAAAAGGGAACAACAATATGAACTCCGCTTTGAGAAAAAAAACTGTTGGAGAAAAACATAGCAACACAAATCTTCCAACCCTGCCAGGGGAATAGGAAGTTAACATCATAGCAAAAAGTCAAACTGTGGGGGATTTTAAATCAACACCCAATCACAAGGTGAGAGAAAACCCGACAGGTGACTGCTATATCAACACTTCTCAACCTTGTTCTCTACTTGAGGAATAATCCAAAGCAAATGTGCATAACCTCCGCTAGGAATCATCAAAGACAAATCTCCGCTTGGGCAAAAACATCAAGGAGAAGTGATCTTCAAATTTCTCAACTGTCCGATCATAATCTGGTTGAATGAATAAAACATATCCATCATTTGAATCAAGACTTTGCTGTGGAAAACCGTTCAACACTCGTCTGGTTTATCCAAAGAAACAAAACTCTGCTAAGGGAATATCAGCAAACTCTACTGAAGAGACCTCAATATAGCTCAAATGGGGAAACATCAACACAACTCTACTGGGGAGCTGCCAATAAATTCTACCAGAGAGGCAAGAAAGAACCCTGCTGAAGAGAACACTTACGCTTTTCGCTTCAAGATTCTACCATTCTTGGGATTACTGTTGATATTCTTTCTTTTATTTTCACAAATCAAAGAAAAATGTTTTTATAATTTTCAAAATTTAAATCAATTATTCACATTTGTTTCAAAAATCATTATCAAAAATAAAATGAAATTCTATAAACAGAAACAAAATAAGAATTGCAAACAAAGGGACAAAGGCCCAAATTCTATTGATAGAATGGTAGTCCGCAAATGGCGTAACTCCATGGATCATTACAAAGTTTGAAAAATGGTAAGTACAATGGAAAGTTCTACATTGAAATACAATGACCATTATTCTCCCTAACAACTTTGAATTCCAACTGTGCTTGAGACTTCAGCGGAGAATATCTGAAGTAAAACCTTTGATAGGAAATGTTGCTTCAAACAATCAAGACTGGCCAGATGCAGTTACTTGCCATGATCCCTAACTTTTGCCTAGATTGCCCTCTCGGGTTTTCAATCTACCGGGATAATTATTTCTGTTTTGTCTCTAATTTTTGCCTGGACTGCCCTTTCGGGTTTTCAATCCACCGAGACGCTCATTTTTGCCTAAGTCGCCCTTTCAGGTTTTCAACTTAGCGAGCTGTTCTTTTATTTTTTAGGCGAAGTATTTCTTGACTGCATCGGCATTCACAGGACGAGCGAACTCTTCTCCATCCATAGTTGTAAGAATTAATGCACCGCCAGAGAAGGCTCTCTTAACAACATATGGGCCTTCATAATTAGGAGTCCACTTGCCCCTAGAATCAGTAGTAAAAGTCGAGATCTTTTTGAGCACGAGGTCGCCTTCTCTGAACACACGGGGTCGAACCTTCTTATCAAATGCTTTCTTCATTCTTTGTTGATATAATTGGCCGTGACACAAGGCCGTCATTCTTTTCTCTTCAATCAGATTCAACTGGTCGTATCTACTTTGACACCATTCAGCCTCAGCCAATTCGGTTTCCATCAAAACTCTCATAGAAGGGATTTCAACCTCTATCGGGAGCACTGCTTCCATGCCATAAACAAGAGAAAAAGGGGTTGCCCCTGTTGAAGTGCGAACGGATGTACGATACCCATGTAGAGCGAAAGGAAGCATATCATGCCAATCCTTGTATGTAACAACCATCTTTTGAATAATCTTCTTAATGTTCTTATTAGCAGCTTCAACAACCCCATTCATCTTGGGTCTATAAGGAGAAGAATTATGATGCTCAATCTTAAACTCATCGCATAATTCCTTCATCATCTTGTTATTTAAATTCGACCCATTATCAGTGATGATCTTGCTCGGAACACCATACCGACAGATGATTTGATTCTTGATAAACCTGACCACTACTTGCTTAGTCACATTTGCATATGATGCCGCTTCAACCCATTTAGTAAAATAGTCAATAGCCACCAATATGAAACGGTGTCCGTTTGACGCTTTAGGCTCAATCATTCCAATCATATCAATGCCCCACATTGAAAAAGGCCATGGAGAAGAGATAACATTGAGAGGAGTTGGAGGCACATGAATCTTGTCAGCATAAATCTGGCATTTATGGCACTTTTTCACATATTTACAACAGTCAGATTCCATTGTCAACCAATAGTAACCTGCCCTTAACATCTTCTTAGCCATCGCATGTCCATTGGCATGGGTGCCAAAGGATCCTTCATGGATTTCTTTCATCAACATATCTGCTTCGTGTCTATCCACGCATCTGAGCAAGATCATGTCATAATTTCTCTTATACATCACATCATCATTCAAGAAGAAACTACCAGCCAATCTTCTCAAAGTTTTCCTATCCTTTTTGGATGCCCCAAGTGGGTACTCTTGATTCTGAAGAAAGCATTTAATATCATAATACCATGGTTTATCATCAACAACTTCTTCAACTACAAACACATGAGCTGGTCTATCAAGACGCATCACATCAATCTTTGGCACATCATTCCAACGATTTACCACAATCATGGAGGATAAAGTCGCTAAAGCATCTGCCATTTGATTCTCTGCTCTTGGTATATGGTGAAACTCAACTTTATTGAAGAAAGTTGACAACCTTCTTGCATAATCACGATAAGGAATCAAATCAGGTTGACGTGTCTCCCATTTCCCTTTAATCTGATTAATCACTAAAGCTGAATCTCCATACACATCAAGAATCTTGATTCTTAAATCGATAGCTTCTTCCAAGCCCATAATACACGCTTCATACTCAGCCGCATTATTTGTGCAATTGAAAACCAACCTTGCAGTGAAAGGAATATGAGAACCATGAGGAGTAACAATAATTGCACCAATACCTCTGCCATATTCATTAACCGCCCCATCAAAGATCAAACCCCAACGGGATCCAGGCTCAGGTCCTTCTTCATGTAATGGTTCCTCACAATCTTTAACCTTTAGATACATCACATCCTCATCAGGAAAGTCAAACTGAATAGGTTGATAATCATCAATTGGCTGGTGTGCCAAATGATCAGCCAAAACGCTTCCTTTTATCGCCTTTTGAGTTCGATACTCGATATCATATTCTGATAACAACATTTGCCAACGAGCAATCCTCCCAGTTAAAGCAGGCTTTTCAAAGATATACTTGATTGGATCCATTTTAGATATCAACCAAGTTGTACAATTCAACATATACTGACGGAGGCGCTTGGCAGCCCAAGCTAGAGCACAACATGTCTTTTCAAGCATCGTGTACCGAGACTCACAATCAGTGAACTTCTTACTCAGATAATAAATGGCAAATTCTTTTCTCCCGGATTCATCTTGTTGACCCAGAACACAACCCATAGACTCTTCTAGCACGGTCAAATACATGATCAAAGGTCTTCCTTCTACGGGAGGAGACAAAATAGGAGGTTCAAGCAGATACTCTTTAATTCTTTCGAAAGCTTTCTGACAATCTTCTGTCCAGACACAACCCTGATCTTTGCGGAGAAGTTTGAAAATCGGTGCACATGTGGCAGTCATATTGGATATAAATCGAGAGATATAGTTCAAACGTCCCAAGAATCCTCTTACTTGTTTTTCTGTTCTGGGTGCAGGCATCTCCTGGATAGCTTTAACTTTACCAGGATCAACTTCAATGCCTTTTTGACTGACAATAAAGCCTAACAATTTTCCAGAACGAACACCAAAAGTGCATTTATTAGGATTCAGACGGAGCTTAAACTTTCTCAAACGTTGAAACAACTTCAATAAATTTTTAATATGATCTTCTTCAGTCTTCGACTTACAAATCATGTCATCCACATAGACCTCAATTTCTTTATGCATCATATCATGGAACAGGGTGGTCATAGCTCTCTGGTACGTTGCACCAGCATTTTTTAAACCGAAGGGCATCACTCTGTAACAGAATGTTCCCCAGGGTGTAATGAATGTTGTTTTTTCCATATCCTCAGGTGCCATCTTTATTTGATTATAACCGGAAAATCCATCCATAAATGAAAAGATATTGAACTTAGCAGTATTATCTACCAACAAATCAATGTGTGGTAGTGGAAAATCATCTTTTGGACTTGCTTTATTCAAATCTCTATAGTCAACGCACATTCGGACTTTTCCGTCTTTCTTTGGAACAGGCACGATATTGGCCACCCATTGAGGATATTCTACGGTCACAAGAAAACCAGCATCAATCTGCTTTTGAACCTCTTCTTTAATCTTCACTGCCATGTCAGGATGAGTTCTTCTCAATTTCTGCTTCACGGGTGAACATTCAGGCTTTAATGGCAAATGGTGCTCCACAATACCGGTATCAAGACCAGGCATGTCTTGATAGGACCAAGCAAACACGTCAACATATTCTCTAAGAAGCTCTACCATCCTCTTCTTAACATCTGACTGAAGCAGTGCCCCAATCTTGACTTCTTTTTTATCATCATCGGAACCCAGATTAACCAATTCCACCGGCTCTTCATGAGGCTGAATGGCCTTCTCCTCGTGCTCAAGCAATCGAGAAATCTCATCAGGAATTTCTTCAATATCCTCCTCTTCCGCTTCAAACACAGGGAACTCAAAGTTGGGAGGGGGCATATGGTCATTGTTTCCAATGGGTTTAACAATCAATCTGCACAATGATTTTATGTTTGATTTTAGAATATGAACAAAAAAATGAAAATATTATGCAGATAAGAGTGATTATAACATTATTATACTTTTTCGGTTTTTTATGTTACCATTTTTCAGAAGTAAAGCAAAAAAGAAAAACAACATATGGATAAACAGAAAAACATTTTATTGATGATGATAAAAGTTGAAACAAAGCCCTCACAAATTCACTTTCACCTTGGGCAGAGTGAAAGGATTTTTTGAAAGAAACAAAAACAAATTACTTTGAAACATGAACAACAGTAGGAACATCAACAGCGATCCAATTCTGGCATATCGATCCACGTGTCACAAAGTTGGGCATTTCTTCCTCTTGGTCATCTTCGAGAATTGCAGCTGTAGAATGATCTTTGCAATGGATGAACCCAGCACTTCGAAAGACTTCATGAATACTCTTCAGCTCATTTTGGGTTGAACCAGATGTAAAACCCAAACCAGCTCTATCTTTTTTCTCAGCAACTTCAATGATTCGGCCCCATCCATCAGTTTGGCCATTATCCACTGCATGTTGTGCATCTTTTAGAGAAGACATGGACACCCCATCCTTCTTAACAGCTTTATCAACCACAGAAAGAGCCTGAAACGAAGTTCCAACATCCTCTTCCGCATCGATATAAGAAAAAGACGACAAACTGCTTACCAACATAGCCTGTTCTCCACCAACAACGACAAGTTTACCATTCTGCACGAATTTTAACTTTTGATGCAGTGTCGAAGTAACAGCTCCAGCTTCATGGATCCATGGGCGTCCTAGAAGACAACTGTAAGCAGGACGAATATCCATGACTTGAAAAGTGATCTGGAAAAAACACGGACCAATCTTGATAGGGAGATCAACCTCTCCAATCACGGTTTTCCTCGATCCATCAAAGGCTTTCACAATGACCCCACTGAACCTCATAGGAGTACCTTGATAAGATAATCTGGACAAAGTAGATTTTGGCATCACATTCAACGATGACCCAGTATCAACCAGCACATTGGATAGAGCGTCTTCCTGGCAATTCATGGAAATGTGGAGAGCCAAATTATGATTTCTTCCATGTTCGGTCAACTCTTCATCACAAAAACTCAGATTATTACACGCAGTGATATTGGCAACAATGCTATCAAACTGGTTAACAGTCACATCATGATCTACATAAGCTTGTTCCAATACTTTCTGCAATGATTCACGATGAGCCTCAGAGCTCATTAACAAAGATAGAACAGATATTTTTGACGGTGTATGTAACAATTGATCCACCACATTATATTCACTCTTCTTGATCAATTTCAATACCTCATCATTATCTGACTTCTGATTTCCATCACTTGATTGACCAGACTCCACAGTAGTCCTTAACTGAATTTGCTTACTCCCAATATCTTCACTTGTCTTTGAAGGCACATTATCAAATACTCGACCACTTCTGGTTACACGTCCGACATCAGCGATAGTCACAACTGAGGGAAGAGAAGGAATGGGAACCTCTTTTCCATCCTCCAACATAGTAGCATTGTATTTGTAGGGAACAGCTTTATCGGATTCATACGGCGTCGGGCCAGGCAAACGGATAACCAAAGGCGTCACAGCAGATTTCTGACTATTGTAAGAAATTACAACCCGCTCAGGAATATTGAAACGTGGGACTATGACATTCACCTCGTTCTCCACTTCATTTCTGTTTGCAGTAACCTGAATCAAATTCTCATCCATCATCTTTTGTAAGTCCCTTTTCACAATCACACACCCTCGAGGGTTCACAGAACAAATACAACAGGCGGCATAATCATGCTCAATATCATGGAACTCACTCAAAGTAGCATGCATTTCAACAAGCGATCTCCGAATCCAGCGAATATCGAAAATACGGTATGTACCAGGACAACCATATACCATATTAACAGTTGCATTACCATGTTTAGGAAACGAATTTGATTGCACATTAGGGTTGGTATCTTCAAAAGACAGAATACCGCTTTTTACGAGCTTTGCAACTTCATGCTTCAAAGGATAGCAATTTTCGAGATCGTGTCCAGGGGCACCTTGATGAAATGCGCAATGAGCATCTGGCTTATACCACCATGGAATTTCAGTTGGAACAGCCGGCGGATCACGAGGTTGAACCAAATTATTCTTTATTAAAGCCGGAAAGAGCTCAGTATACGTCATCGGAATGGGATCAAATTGTGTTTTCCTCTGTGTACGACCTTGTTGAGTTGTCTTCTCTTGGAAACGTGGTTGATAACTTGCAGTAGCTTGAACGGTAGGGGTGTTACTGATAACAGGCGTAACAGATGCTACTTGTTGCTGACGACGACTACCATTGTTATTCACAACTCTGCGTCTTCTAGACCTTTCCTGAGATATAGCATTAGCTTCTCCCTCTTTTTTCTTAGGGAACCCAACACCAGGCTTTTTTGTACTTCCAGAATTTCCTTCTTTTATCAGACGTCCCTCACGGACAGCTTCCTCTAATCTCATCCCCATATTAACCATTTCCGTGAAATCACTAGGAGCGCTCGCAACCATCCTTTCATAGTAAAATGAACCCAGAGTCTTCAGAAAAATCTTGGTCATTTCTTTCTCTTCAAGCGGAGGGCTTATCTGAGCTGCAATCTCACGCCATCTTTGCGCATATTCTTTAAAAGTTTCTTTCTCTTTTTGAGACATTGCACGAAGCTGATCACGGTCTGGCGCCATATCGAGATTATACTTATACTGACGAACAAAAGCTTCACAAAGATCGTTGAATGTCTTGATTTGTGTACTATCGAGTCCCATATACCATTTCAGCGCAGCACCAGTAAGACTATCTTGAAAATAGTGGATCAACAACTGATGGTTGTCAGTATAGGTAGACATCTTTCTAGCATACATAATCAAATGACTTTGCGGACAAGTGTTCCCTTTGTATTTTTCAAAATCCGGAACTTTAAACTTGGCGGGAATCTTCACATTTGGAACAAGGCAAAGCTCATGAGCATTCTTTCCAAATAACTCCTTTCCCCTTAAAGCCCTGATTTCTCTTTGCATTTTAGCAAACTGATCTTGAAAGTCATCTATTCGATCCATAACATCCAAACTCTCGCTCGGAGCAGTATGGAAAATCTGTTCTTCAGTATAAGGCATAGCGTGAGTTACAGGCGGTGGCACAGGTATGACAGTAGGAACAACCGGAACTTCAGCATTAGGAACAACATTAACCACAGGAGGTGGTACAGCCATGACAGCAGGGAGTCTAGAACCTTCGGGAACAGGAGGTCGATATCCCTCTGGCACATAATTGTTAGGCATGCCCCAAGGGAAACCAACAGGCATTTGATATTGAGAAGCATTAATCGGGGCCACAGAAATGGGCGTTGATCCGATTTCAGAAATCACAGTTCCTTGGACAGGAGAAGGAGGAGGTAGTGGTGGCTGATTCTGAGCAGCCACCAGAGCTTCCATCGCGGCAGTCAGTCTTTCCAAACCATCTTTCAGAGTTGATACCTCTTCACGGAGCTCGCGGTTCTCTTGTTGCAACTGATCCATCTTTTTCTTAGAGTTAGCCCGGGTGTTGTAGTGATGCGACAGCTTGACTGAAGGAAGGCCAAAAGAAACAGATAAGACAACTGGAAAAGGCAACACATAATGCACGATGATGCGAATGCAAATGCAAAATGCAGGTGTTTCAACCAGTTTTCAAGGATCTTTAAGATATAAAGCAATTACAAACATCATAAAGAAAAATAACACTTCTTGAAATACTGATAAACATCTCATTTCATTGAATATTGGAAAGAGTTACACTTGGAAGTACAAAATACAATAATATCAAAATAAGAAAAAGCTAGGTCCTAAGGAACATCTGATGACGATCCAAGCTGATACTTCCTTCGGAGTCTCTTAATCTCTTTCTCATAGTTGTGCTTCATGGTGATCTTCTCTAGCACAAGCTGATCCACAATACCCTTCCAAGCACCAGAAGTAGGAGGATGTGCTGATGGAGTAGTAGAGGAAAATAAATCCTCTGCATGCCTCTTCACAGCGCGCCGCTCAAGTAACTCTATCAAGTCATCTTTCTCCTTCATCTGTTTTTGCAATTCTATCTTCTCTTTGTCAGAAGCTTGAAACTTACTTTCCCACATCTCTTTCTCTTCCTTCATCTTAGCCAAAGCATCTTGAAGTGTCTTCACATCATCAGAAGAAACAGGGATTGTCGTAGGGAGTGGCGTAGAGATCACAGTAGTCAGAGGTTTTTCAATAGGATAAGGCATCTTAAGCTCCATAGCCCTCTTCTTCACCCAAAGTGTGTAAGGTTCTAAAGCAATGCAAACTTGTCTTCCAAGCTCCCCTCTACCCAACCTGTGAATCTTAGTCCAGGCATGAGCCATTCTTCTTCTCAAACCAAGAGAATCATCCCCTCCTTGAAAGAATAAGCCCTCTAATAAAATATTCTTAGGCCTATCCTTCAGCATATAACCCAGCTGACGGCGAGCTAGACTCGGGTTGTAGTTAATTCCGCCTTGTATTCCAAGAAGAGGAACATTGGCGAATTCTCCACAACTATCAATAATCCGGACATTATCGTAAACCGAAGAAGACCAAGTGATATCAGTATGCGTAAGAGACATAATCCTTTGAGACCACCTTAAGCAATCCTTGTTTTTCCTAAAAGCAGATGTCTGAGGTAAGTGTGAGACGAACCAATTATACAGCAGAGGTAGACAACAAACAATGGTACCGTTTCCCTTAGAAGTCCTACTATGGATGGAAAAATAAGTATCACCAAGCAAAGTTGGAACAGGGTTCCCAATCGAGAAAATCCTAATAGCATTAATGTCCACAAAATTATCAATATTAGGAAACAAGACTAGTCCATAGATGAGTAAAGCAAGTATAGCCTCAAACGCCAATGTGCGACCAATGTCAGCAAATAAAGTAGCCTTCTCAATCAAGAACTTAGCAGTCAAACCCTTGAGGCCTCCCTTAGTCTTTAGATTTGCATCAATATCCGACTTCGTCAAATGGGTAGCTTCAGCGATATCTTGAGGCTTAAGAGCTTCCTCCAAACCAGTATACGGAACTTTATCAGAAACCGGTACACCTAACAAATAAGCATATTCTTCCAAGGTCGGCATGAGCTGATAATCGGGAAATGTGAAGCATCGGTAAATAGGATCATAGAACTGCATAAGGGTATTCAGAATTCCGTCTTCAATTTTGGTAGAAAGAACAAATAAAAGTCTCCCATAACGAGATGAGAAGCCTGAACGATCATCTACCAAGGACACTAGCTTTCTCAACTCTGTAAGATCAGGAGCCCGAAAACCGTACTTCTGAGTGTTTCTCCTTCCAATATCCATAATCAACAATATCTGCGATGTTTGCAAAAGAAAATCTCTGAGATCCTTAAAAACCAGCTGAAACACAATGCTCATGAATGCATGAGTGCAAGATGCAACACCCACAAACAAGACATACAAAGCACACAGGTTCAAAGGTTCGGCACGAGCATGGAGCCAAAGGTAAGAATCAACCAACCCACAATGGTATGTACTATGGTTATATCATCACCTGTAGAACAAGGTTCTAAAAAGTTCCCAGAATCATAATTCCATCTTTTGGATATTATCGGCTTAAACGACTACTCGTCGGCCAACAATATTCTCAAGAGAAACTCATCTGAGTGTGGTATCGCGTAACGACCAATTCAAGTCTACACCTGAACAGCCACCGCACCACGTCCTAATAAGGCCAAGATGGGTTAAAGGGTTCTAAGGTCCTCAGCTTCTCAGGCTCCCAGTCGGAAAAAGTAATATCAATTACGACTACTCGTAAGACATCAGTAATTTCCAAAGGGGCCTCCACCGAGCGGGGGATCTCAAGTCAGCTTAGTAAGGACTACTCCACGTAAGCCAAGAAGACTATACCACCCTCCTATCATAAGTGCACTCAAGTCCGGGTTAGGACTTATCTCACCACACAAATTACCAGGCACCAAAACAGAACAATCAATAACAAACAAGTCAAACAGAAAGCGATAAATAAATCAAAGTAGGCGAAACCCACTAGGAACCGTTGGAGTCCCCAGCAGAGTCGCCACTTTTCTGTAGCGGTAAAAATTGTGAGTGTAAGTTATTGACTAACTTAACTCAAAGAAAACAAGAGTCGCCACCGCACTTTTATTTTATCCAAATAAAGGAAAGGAAAAAGAGAGAACAAAACCAAAGAGTTCTAAAATAAGAACACGAGGCAGAGATCGGGGTAAGGGGGTTGGTTACGCAATGGGAAGGTGTTAGCACCCAAAACGTCTATAGTATTCTATAGGAGCCCTTTGAAATATTTACGCTTTTTGGTTTGAAAGTGGTTTGTTTGAAAAGAGATTGGGGAGATGAGAAGAGAATATTTTTTAGATTTTTGTGTTTGGAGAGACTTATCGTCTCATGCCTACGTACCCATAAAGTGCAATATGGAATCAAAACCCCGTAGTTCGTGGTACAAATGACAAAATTTTGTTGGTTTTGATTGATTTTAGATGTTCAAACAAGTCGTCATTTCAAGGAGGAAACTGCGACTATCCACCCACGAGTATTAAGACAACATTTGCGTCACATAAAGATGGAGGATTTACTTGGATTATCAACAAGACTATCACTCAACATCAACGTGGAAAATGTCAAAGTCTTAATAATATGGGGAATAGGAGATTTACATCTCAACTATAGAAATGAATCATGTCTAAACTTTATGAAAAGTTTTAAAGTGAAAAGTGCATAAAGGCACAAAAAGAGTTGATGAGTTTTTGTATTTTTTATGTCTTTTGAAATTGGTCAAAGCATGATTAACATTGATTGACTTTTATTAAGAAAAACAAAGTTTAAAAATCACTTGACAAAAGTCAAGGTTTTATTGCGAAAGCGGTTTGGAAGTTTGAAACCAAGAAGGTTTTGAAAAAGGGAGAAAGTTTTGAAAATTTAAGAAGGGGAGGAGATGAAGTGACTATCCTAAAAAACAAAATAAGAGCTAGAGGTAAGAAAGATCTAACCGACTTGTAGCACACTCCAAAGCAAGCAAAAAGAATTCCATCCGATTTAAAGTATAAGCCAGTGATCTAGCCAAATAAAGGCTAAGATTCAAAATTCTCCAAGCATAGGGAAGAAAGTCCTAATCCTAAGTCCAAAATGTCCATGAAGTCCAAGGTCTAAGAATGGTCCAAGAGTATAACCACAAAATTAATAGCACCAAATTTTTTAGATGTTTTATCCTTTATTAATGTTTTGAACAAAGTATGGTCCAAGTGGACAAAAGAAAAATGACATAAACATAAACAAAGATATGGTATGTAATGATAAAATGGAAGCATAAAAGTAAAAAAAATAAAGAGTAAGAAGAGAATATAAACAAAATTAAACAAGGATATTGTTAGTGAATTAGTGGTTAGTGGTTAGAACATATGATCAATGATGATTAATTCTTGCACTTAGACCAAGATTAATGAAAATTCATTAGAGGATTGATAGAATCAAAGCCTCCTAACAATGATTTTCATAGGTATTGGAGTTAAGACAAGCAACTAAACATACTTGGACTTTTAAACGTAAGTTTGAGCCACGAATGATCATTTTCCGATTAAGGGACAATTTAGCGCTATGTTAAGCAATCGTAATCGGGTTTATGTAGAAACCACGACTATCTGAGGCCGGTCAATAAAATGTTAGTGTTAATACATGTTAGAGAAATGATATATAAATCACTCTCCTAAAACATGCCACACAAAAAGAAAAGAGGTGGTGATCTCATCATAATCAAGATTTTTCATCAATTAATCAAAGGTAATCTATCACTATTCCAAAGTAAGGAGAATTATCTCAATGATTATTCGTCCATAGTTTTGAAATAATGAAGATTAATCAACCTTGATAATCAACAATCTATGATCCATAGATTTCATCGATCAAAAATAAAAAGAAGAAGAAAGAAAATGAAATCACAATTTGAATCTCGAATCGATTAAATTATCGTCAATATCAATCACCTCTCTTGGTGGATAAAATCAACACCCAAAGTCCATTGATATTGATGAAATCTTATCAAAATCAAGATCCAAAACAATCAACACTTAATCAAAATATTTTTAAATAATTTTTTAAAAGCTTTTTCAGAAAATGAAATTAAAATACAAATTTAATAATAAAAGAAAAAAAATGTGGAAAAATCCACATAGTTAAGTTCTGAAAGAAATGAAAAAAGAAAATAAAAATAAACAAATAAAAGAAAAGTAATATTGAAAAGCAGAAAGAGAAAACGAAACAGAGTTATCTTCTTCTTCTAGCTCTCACATGCGAAAACATTCACGGCCATGGATGCTAGCTTAAATCACAACGGCGGGACGCGAAAAATACGCGGTTGCAATCGAAATCAAGAGCTCTTCACAATGGTACCAACAATTTAAAGAATCACAACAAAAGGTAACGGATCGAAAATGACGGTGAAGCTCAATCTACCTTCAAACTCAGGTAAGAAATCAATCCAAGCTTCTTCTTGCTTCTCTTCTTCTTCTGAACGAATTCTGGTTCGAAATTGATTTGTGTTTGAGGTTGATTTGAAGTTAATTTGGTGGAATGAAGTATGAGAAGAGAATGAACGAAGGTTTTTCTGGTAGTGAGGAATTGAGGAAGAAAATCAGCAGAGATTTTTTGGCTTGAAAAGCTTGAAGAATAGAGTGAGGGATGAATTCTATTTATAGATGAGAATGGGTGAAAAATGATTTGCCGTTGTGAGATTTTTTTCTGCGTTTTGAAGTAGGTGTGTTGTGCGTGATATTTTTTGCTGGTATTTGACATGTCGTTTTGCAATTTTTCTCTTTATAGCTCATTACATGTTATTCTTTCTTTTCACTTTTCAACTCACTTGGGTGACGTGGATTATTTTTCAGCTGGCTCATATGCTATTTATTTTTTTGTTTCAGCTTGTGAATATGGCTTGGTTAATGGCTCACATTGATTGATGGCTGAAGTAGTGATATATTTCACTTATTTCATATGGACTCAGTTCCTCTGGTGCAGGACTGGAGTTTTGCGGTTGTTGTTGATTCTGAATTATACAGGGATCGAGTTCGGTAATACGGCAAAACCGTTCATACCAGAATCTTCCTGCCGTGCATATTCTGCAAGCTCTCCACATGACTGAGCAACGAGCAATCTACGCTCCTCGTACATGTGACTTATTTGTTCCCAGCACTGGGGAAGCAATTCTGTTTCTGTTCTCATCTCTCCAACATTCTTTGCAAGGTTGACACATGCATCCATTATTATTCGTCTCTGCTGCTGTCTGGGTGGCGCTCGATAGCACACATTATTAGAGGAAGGAGCTCCTCGCGATGATTGATCAAGACATAAGGAACAATTTTAGGCAAAGCATCTGCAAGTATCTGAACTGTTCCTAAACCACTATCTGATATTTGAAGTAACCTAGTGTCCTTATGTTGACCAACAATTTGTTCGGATTCGTTTTTTATATTTTCAGAAGCACGATTTGTATTTACAGCATTAAATGGTGTAGGCAAGGTATCTTCATCGCTATTTGCTTTCTCATTCAGAGATTGAACAGCTGATGATTGAGCATCTTCATTGCGTACAGCACCAACCACCGCAGCAACGGGATTTGAGATTGAACCTTGGTCTTCATGAATCTCAATCACTTTATCATCTGCCTGTAAATTTTCCATTTCAGGACCAACATAATTTCCAGGTTCAGGAGCTCTTACATTCTTTTCCTTCAGCGACTCAATTTCCACCTGCAATTTCTTAATTTCTTCCTCATACTTCTCTAAAGATTGAGACTGAACATTATTAACTTCCTTGACAACCCAATTATTTCATGAGAGAGACCCTTCAAGATGCATTTTCAGTGAGGTGATCTCAGCTCTGCAATCATTGAGCTCTTTTCTTTGGTGCTCCAAGGACTGTTTTAAAACTAGCACCTGGTTCTCTTTGTCTCTAATATCTTTCTGTGTTGCCTCCAAGGATTTAGTCAATGTTCCAATTTGAGCCTCAGTCAAATCTTTGTTCTTCAACAGGGTTTTTTTTTTCTAGATTCAGCTTCTGATTTGAATTCAGCAATGTTTTATTCTCTTGAAGCAGAGAAAATTTTCCCTCAGCAGCCTCTGAAGTTGATGAAAGATACTGATAATAATAATGCCGCAAGGCATCAGGTACCGATGCAGGTGTGTTCTGCCAAATGTCCAAGTTCTGGTCTGTAACCTCTTCATAAAATGTCATTGCAGTAAGACGGTAACCAGCTATAAGCAAATATTCCTTTACGGCACAATTAAGATCTTGACGCTCAGTATCCTTTAACGGACCCAAATCAGTGAAGGAAGTATTATTTTTCTGATGAATTTGTTGCCCATCACTCACTGAAACATCTCTACTAAACTGCGTAGCACTTAGTTCATGAAGTTTTTCTGTCTTCTTCTGCAATTCACTCTTGAGTTTTGAGATGTCTTCTAGAGCCAAGCGCAGTTCATAATCACTAATAGCTAACTTTTCAACTGCTGCTTCTTTCTCTTCCAGCAAACTTTGAGGATCTGCCACTCGGAGAGAGTTGAGGCGAGAGATTTGATCATGTGGAAAGAGAGAAGGATCGGAAAGGTAATGTTCAAAGGCAATTACCAAACCGGCAACCCGAGCTAGAATATGGTTTACAGTATCTTCAATGCTTCGCATTCCGTCTCAATGCAAAACTCAATAGCATGCGGCATGTGGAGTTGCCTTGTCATTCTTCTTTGTACCTAGTGAGTGAAATATTGGAGTGGCATAAAAGCATGTCTAACAAACGGCCCCGCTTTCATCGACCAAACCAAAATCTCAAATGAATCTGAAGTGCCTGCACACATCACTTCACCACTTTGATCTGCTGCCAAAGAACAAACTGTCTTGAAGAAGGAATGGTAAGTGTTCTAGTATAAGTGGTTCCGCGAGATGGG
The DNA here is from genome assembly GCA_963859935.3 of Lathyrus sativus. Lineage (NCBI taxonomy): Eukaryota > Viridiplantae > Streptophyta > Magnoliopsida > Fabales > Fabaceae > Lathyrus > Lathyrus sativus. The sequence goes on along the minus strand of OZ012736.1, from coordinate 418,551,539 downwards.
CGGACAAAACCAGAAGAAGAAGATAACATTGATGAGACAATGGCTGTATTATGTAACTTATTGCCACTAGAAGTATCAGCCGGTATAATCACTGAAGATTGTTTTTTTTTCAAGTTGAAAATGCCGCGGTTGGAGGTGACAGTCCACATGTGAAATAAAGGAGTAATAGAGTGCATACTTCAAAGCCAGCTCAATACTTGCTTCCATTGAGCATGTACAGTTGCAACTATGTGGCATCGAGCTTCATTCAGCAGCTGCATCATTACCATAAATCTCCATTTTTCCAAACGCGCGCTTAGTTCAACCCTGTGACAAGGACCACATTTCTGCTTAAATGCTTACTTTATGCATTCAGCTCCTAATGCTCCCACAGTCCAAGATTCCTTTTTATCAAATTGATAACAGCTTAATCCATTCCTTTCTTAGCTTTCTGCTTGTGTCTCTGAATCTCTCCTGTCTGAATCAATATGTGAAGATCTTCTCAGCCCATTCGAATATTCAGAGATAAGGCATCCACCATATGTACATATTTCTAAGATTCTTGTGAGAGACTGCTTCAGCAATTAGCCTACGGGCTTGACCTTCTACAGCTAGAGGCAATGAAGATGCAACTCCAACACCAACAACCACTCTTTCTAATCTTGCCTCAATATTACTAATGGCTCGATGTGCATGTGGATTCTGAACTTCTATGCCGTTGGACCTCTGAGTTTTTGTCCATTCCACGAGAGGATCGTGGATAAAAGTTTCAAGCACGCTCATGAGAGTCTCCCTGTGTGTCCTTAATACAGAAAGTGTGATTTCGCAAACCCTCAAGAAAATACCCTCATATCCTGTGATGCCTAAGCCATCAATCATGTTCTTGGTTAGCCTGAAAGGTACAAGCTCGGGTTTCTCCAATTGCAAACCTTTGTCAAATAAGCAACTGAAATCAACGTGAACACAATCACCGGTGGTAGAATCAAAAAGAATGTTTTCACCGTGCCGGTCACCCATTCCGACAATATGCCCAACCATGGACCAAACAGCAGTCGTGTAAGCATAAGCAACACGTGCCCTGAACCATACAGCAGGCTCAGAAAATGTTGTCAAGAACCATTTGTGGAAAACCAGGAGGAAACATTGGAAGCTGTGATAATGTATTGCACTTAGCTTCTGCAACTATAGCAACCTTTAACTCTACAGTATTATCATTTTCGGTATTTGATATGTCAATTATGCGAACAGCCTCCTGTAGTCCACTTATCATTGCAGTACCAACAGTGTCAGGGTGCTCTTTGCAGGTTGTTGCATGAACAAATTCTATAACTTGCTTCGATGCATACCACTCAACTAATTTATCATTGATGAAAAACACCATATTGATTTCCTTGGCAGCATAGTTAACATTCAACTTCAATCAGATTGAGAGCAGCTGAGACCCCGTAAACTGTTCTGCTCTCATCCGATGCAACACCGACTAACTTAGCGCCGAATGATAATGTCGATCCAGGTGGAGGCACAAATTTAACAACAGTTAGCACAATCCCAGGACGTTCTGCTATTCTCATACTGTAAGCAAATGTTTCGTTATCGTTGGGTCCTCCGAAGAATACTGCAACAACATTGAAAGAAACATCACTAGCTTGAACCTGGCTTGTTCCTCCCAGACCGTGATCGACCAGAATTCCAACAGAACACGGTGTGTGACTCAACACAAGCTGATTGATTACATGAAATAAATGTCCTAATGATTCCATTGTTCCGTCGAGATGTTAGTGAAGGCTGAGATTGCTGTCATGGGACGACATTGACACTGCTCAATTTTTTTGTAGGTTTGGAAAGCAATAACCATTTGATCTTTATCATTCTCTTTTCTATTCCCAAAATGGCATGCCATCGTTACACGCCTTGTGAACCATGGAAAAAAAACTGCAGATCTCTCTGAGAGTTCCATCAAGTGCATTGCGTTGTAACCTTTCCTTAGACAGCTTCTGCATTGCGTCTATAATGGAAACATGAGAATTAGCAACAAAGCACCAATAAGGGAAGCTGCACCTAGTTCATTGTAAAGAAGAACCATAACAATAATAATTCGAAAGGGAGTTGACCACAAAGTGTAAAGTGATTGGTATATTTGCTGAAGCGACGACTGGCGAGAATGTTCCCTCTTATCATAAACTAGGTGTGACTTCTTGGCTTTGTAGCAATCTGCCAACTCAAGAAGATCAAACAACAGAAATTCACCGTTTCCAATAAGAACTGGAATGACAAATATCCATATAGACAAAAGTGTAGAACTCTTCACAACAATGTTGCACCACTTCTAGATTTGGTTCAACAAAAATGAAAATCCTCCTTTTTCTATCTTGTTCAATTGAGTATCTAAATCCAGCAACAACAGTCCATATCACATAACTTCCAATGATGAAGGCATACAGATTGTTACACTTAATGCCGTGAGTTATAAGAAAATGAGCAATGGAGTTGAAAAGCACCCTTCCCAGTGATATTGGTACAACTATCAGGGCAGAATTGAAGACAAAGAGAATCATCCAAGCAATGACAAGTAAAAGAACAATGCGAAGCACAAAGGCATAACCGTCAAAATCAGATTGTTCATCATTCATAATCCTCTCCAGCATCTTCAATCATGCTTTAGAATCACTTGGAAATGGCACACTTAAATGAACACTTACTTGCATCTCAAAAAAAACATCTCGATTGAATATTCACCAAACTTTGACTTGAATCCATCTATAGGAAAATAAATTCACAGATGAACATAGCCTGGACTGATAAACCTTGATCATAATAGTCTGGACCAAACTTCTCATAGAACACTGCTTGATGAACCACTGAATTTCAATACAAGACAATTTGACCTTGAACAATCACATTTTCTGAGAAAATAGCCTACCACCACGGGTAACTTATAATTGAAGCAAACTCTTGATAGTTTGACCAAGATGAGGTCAAACTTCCATCTGATTTATATTTGAATGAATGTCTTTGCCATCAATCACCTTGCAAAACCCTAAACACACAGAGAAGAAGAAGAAACAAGCAAAATTGAAAAAATATTTTTGGTATTTTTGGTTAGAGGTCAGTAAACATAAACAACAAAAAGCAAATAAGAAACAATAGGGGTGGCGAGAACCAATAAAGTATGATCTTGTTTGCGTATGCAATGATGCAAATGAAATGTGGGATCTTAGGGGTAAAAATTAGGGTATTACACAAAATATGAGAACGTGTAGGATAATGGGGACACTAGTACTCACCCGAACCTGTCTCTGAATCCGCCCCCGTTTATTTTATAATATATTTTTATTATTTATTAATGATAATTTAGAATATTAAATATATGTTAATGTGTTGGTATTTTTATTTGTATTTTTTATTTAAAATATTTTAAATGTATGTATGAATTTTTTTTAGATTGTTTTATTTTTATTATTTATAATGTAATTTTATTTTGAAAAAAAGAAATATTTTGTTTTAATAAAATGAATTTCACTAAATGGATGGTGGAAGATCGGGATACACGAATCTGTTTGAGACAGATTTGGATTTTATTTCCCCATCCTCGTTGGAAACTAGGGTAGGGAACGAGGATTATTTGGGAATTTGAGTTTGGATTTTGGGGAGGTAAAATCCATCTCCGACATGCCCCATTGTCATGCCTAGTGCTAAACTTTTACTGGTCCTTTCCTTGTATCATCATATCTTTTAAAGATTCGAAAATATCATATTACACCACTTGCAACCCCCTTCAATCATCCTTCAAAATTACATTCTGATGTAATCTTATTACAAAACTCATCCCATCAACCAGCCAACCCAAACTTGTTATTTTACACTTGGCCAAATCCAACCCTTCACCCACCACAAATTTCACAATCATCGTATCATCATCCCCGCAACTCACAACACCACAACCAAATATCAATCAACTATTTTAAGAAATCACCAACATGCACTACTACAAAACGCCTAAACAACAACGCCAAAGTAACAACGATTTCCTATTCACTGTAGCAATATGTGATATTTAGGAGCGTGCATTTTTTTATATTATTAAAATACTTTTAATCACGGTTAAAATTTCAACCATGGTGAAAAGTGAGGCCTTTTTATTACGATTATTTAAAAAACTGTGATTATAGGTAGCGTTTAATCATGAGTTCAAGTCTAGCACCAACACTTTTAGTTTTTTACTTATTTTTTAAAAATGCTGACAGACCTTTTACCACAAGTATTTTAGAAACCATGATTATATGTAGCGTTTTTTACTTTCTTTTCTAAAATGATGACAAACCTTTTAACACTGATATTTAAAAAACGGTAATTATAGGTAGCGTCTGGTCATGGGTTTGGGTTTGACTGAAGATTGAAGACTATATATTGTGAATTCCAAGTTGGATATTGTGTCTAAGCTAGTGGTGTACATGTACTTTTCTAAAATTGTCAGACACTCTCAAGAATGAGATACTTATTATAAGGTGAGCACTCTGGTTCCTAATAGACTTGTACCTTCTGATCCTTCACCCACCACAAATTTCACAATCATCGTATCATCATCCCCGCCAAATCCAATCTTATTATTTTACACTTGGCCAAATCCAATCCTTCACCCACCACAAATTTCACAATCATCGTATCATCATCCCCGCCACTCACAACACCACAACAAAATATCAATCAACCATTTCAAGAAATTACCAACATGCACTACTATAGAACGCGTAAACAACAACGTCAAAGTAAGAACGATTTCCTATTCACCGTAGCAATATGTGATATTTAAGAGTGCGCATTTTTTTTATTAAAATACTTTTAATCACTGTTAAAATTTCAACCATGGTGAAAAGTGAGGCCTTTTTACCACAGTTATTTAAAAAACTATGATTATAGGTAGCGTCTGGTCTTGGGTTCAAGCCTAGCACCAGCATTTTTTATTTTTTACTTATTTTTTTCAAAATACTGACAGATCTTTTATCACGGGTATTTAAAAAACCGTAATTATATGTAGCGTTTTTCACTTACCTTTTTAAAATGCTGACAAACCTTTTACCACAGATAGCGTCTGGTCATGGGTTTGGCAGAAGGTTGAAGACTATATATTATGAACTCCAAGTTAGATATTGTGTCTAAGCTAGTGGTGTACATGTACTTTTCTAAAACTGTCAGACATTCTCAAGAATGAGATACTTATTATAGGGTGAGCACTCTGGTCCCTAGTGGACTTGTACCTTCTGAAATTGTCACAATCTCAATAATGAGATATTTATTATGGGATAGATAAATATGTGGTTATAGTTGTTATAACATATAACAACCCTATTAATAAGTTAGTTGTGACTTCTTCACCCGTGTATAAATGAAACCTTATATTAATGAAAAGTTTAAGTTTTGATGTAATATTCTTTATCAACTTCAATTTTATTTCTCAGCATTTTCATTTTTGTGATAATTTTTTTCAAATTGTTTAATGGATATATGTTAACATAGTAAAGTATCACTACTCTATTTTTTCTCTTTTGTCTTCGATCACTATATAAACTTGAGAAAACTAATAACTATCAAATATAAATAAATAAAATAAAAACCTTTACACTTATCTCTTCTTTTTTGACACGTGTGATTTTTATGGATAAATTTGTCTTTGAACATAGAATAGAAATATTATATATTAAAATAATGATTATATCATTTTTATATAATATCCAAACTATTAATTTAATATTATTGTCACTTGATTTTCTATCACATGTCTTTAATTTAAATTAAAAACTCTTATACTTTTTATTCATTCTTATAACTCATTATTTGTATTGTCAACTAAGAAAATCAACGAAAAAGGAGTCTTTAATACACAAAATTCATACATGTGATCATTATTAATTATAACTAATAAATTTGTAAAATTTAAAGTATTTTACATCTTTAAAATTAAAAATTAAAAATTAAAATAAGTAGAATTCGAATATATACAAATTTGATTTTAATTAATATAAAAAGCACATATGGACAAACATTTATGATTAAAGAGTTAGTTAAAATTAAGATTTTTTAACATTGTTCAATTAAAATTAAGAAAAAATATTATATACAAAAAAAAATTATTTCACACTTTAGTTTTATTTAAATTATTTTTTTTAGAAACAAATCACTTAAGAAGCAGTTGAGGGACACATTTTATACATGTAATAAATATCTGTCAATAACCAATTAGATAAATTTAAATTATTTTGACCTCATTTAAATGAAAATGAGAATAGTTTAATTCTAATATAGACATAAGAAACAAAGTTGTTGGTGAATTCACAACTAATTTTTGAGCATTTAAGACATTAAGAAACATGTTGAACTAGAAGTGTATTAAAAATAAATATTTAATATCAATTTTTGATTATGTATAATAATTTGAGTTTTATTTTTATCCTTTAAGTTAAAATGGTATTATATTGATTCTACGACTCTTCAAATTGTATCATTTTAATTCTGAAGAATGAAAAAAATTCAAAAATATTAATTGTTATACGAACCTTAAAAATGTATTAAACATTAAAAAATATTGTTTCACTTTCTTATTTTATTCAAATCATTCATAAATTAATTTGAATATTACAACATTAGATTACACAAACAACCTTATCACTCTGTTGCATTTGGTCTATATAAAAAAATAAATATAAATAGATATTACAAATTAATATTAAAAAAAAACATAAGACAAATATGTGTAAACGATATTTATAAAAAAAGATATTTTTTATTGTATAAAATAAAAAAGTGGGGTAAATATTTAGCACTAATACATATAAAAATATAGAATAAATATTTATTAGTGATTACATAACAAGTTTTGTTACATATTCATATAAAAAAGCATTTGCATGCGACAAATATTTGTGATTGATTATATAAATTTAAATATGAGATAAAAAATGTATTAATAAATGTTAAATAATACAGAACAAATATTTAGTTTTGATAAATATAAAAGATATATATATTTGAATCATAAAATCAATCCTACAATATCTATAACAATATATAAAGGCAAAACACATTTTTGGTGTATTCTTTTTTATTTTCAATTTTGTCCCTAATAAATTGATTTTATTAGTTAGTTATTATTCTTCATCTTTCATAACTTCTATGCGGTTTCTACACCAATAAACATTCTCTCTCTATTTTATATTCTACCAATTAGATAGATTGAGAGAGAGAAAAAATGTTGGATAAACAAATGAAAGATATGGAAGAAAGAAGATAAAGATGAAAATGAAAAAGAAAGATAATAATGTTAACTGCTATCTTTTTTATAGTATTTCTCTAAATTAACTTTAATTTTTCTGTTATGTTCTTTTGACAACCCTTATTAATTTTTTGTTTTTAATTAGTTTGAAGAGAGTGAAGTAGAAAAAAGTTGTTGTTAACATAAACTTAGAGACTTTTTTTAGGGAGAAGATGTTATTTTTTCAATTTTCTTACTATCTTTTTTTAATTTTAATATTCTCACTAACTTTTAAAGTTTAACTATTTTGATTGATTTCTTTATCCATTTTTAATTTTATTTATTTCGTTCTATTATTTTATTAATATGATAAATATTATTGAAAATTATTCAGTATTATCGATAATGCATAAGAAAGAAAAGAGTCAAATTTCTGTGTTCTTATTATTTTAAATTTGTAATTAAGTCTTAATGATAAATTCATATTTTTAGTGTAGTTTCTTTGAGTATCAACTGCATAATGTCCTTTTTTTATTCACGTATTATTCCTTTTGTTTTAAGCATTCTATCATTTCCTTTCTTTATTACTTACTACCTGCATTTTTATCTTCAATATTTTAATTTTTTTAATTTTTCTTCTTCAAAATTTAAAGATTCTTAAATATTTGAGAATACCTAATAACTTTAATTTTCTTCCACATACTTTCTATATCATTATTTTTATATATTTAATAATGGTTTTTAATTTTCTTTTTAATTTTTAATGGATAAATCAAGAAAGATAGAAGAATGTGCAAGACAATGGGAAGAACACAGAGGCATAATCTTTCAAAACGTAACCGGTATAAACCATCCACTTATAATTATTTCTATAGGTTTGATTAGTTATTAAAAGTTATTCATTTTAATTATATTACTTTGTAGTTTTCTGTATTTTTGAACCAACTCTGTGTAAAATTATTATTAAAGTTGTTAATTATTATATAAATTCTATTTATTATATCACAATTCTAATAAATTTATTAATACCTACGAACACTCTCCTGAAGAAGATACGTAATACTGAAAAATATCTTATGTATTTGGTTTTACAATGTTGATTGATTATCTCTCTTCTTTCCTCTCTTAAATTCTTCGTTTAAAACTAAAGAAAAAACTCATCTCTCCCATTTTTATTTTTATTTTTTAAAATATTTATGTTATGTTTTTTAAGCAAATTGAAGAAATTATTAACTTCAAAAGAGGCAGAATACTACATATATGCGGCAAAATTTGAAGGGATTTCAAATGATTTTTTTTACATAAATATATTTTTTCTATGCGACTATTGAAATGAGTGCACATAAGATACTTCCATAGAATTGTACATATATTCTAATTTATTCACATTTCTTAAATTATGTTTATTGTATTTTTGCTCTTTATACGTTGTCTATTTTATTTAGTTTTTGAAGATTCATTTATATGTTTTTTTTGTCTAAGAAGAACATGAAGCTTTCTTTTAATCTCTCAAAATTTTGTTTAATTCACTTTATATGAGATTAATTTATTTGTGGGTTTTATTTGTATTTCTCTCCCTAACTTTTATTTATGATTTTTTTTAATTCTCATAAAAAAGTTTCTTTTTTTATAGTATTTATTATGGTTTCTCTAAACTCTACTTAATATATTATATAACTATAATCTATTCTATAACTCTAGATAAAGATAAAGAAGATAGATGATTTTGGACAGACATATTTCATTCTCATTTTATCCTTTAAGTTGTACACAATTTATTTAATTATTAAAAATAAAGTGCTAACAAAATGATACATTTTTTTATAAGATGTGCATAACTATCAAAGTTGATTTTTTTAATGGAAAAAAAAACCAATTTGATAGTTATGCATCTCTTACAAAAAATGATGGAAGTGCAAAACACACTTATAAATGAATAGAAAATGGAAATTCATTCATTCAGTGGCAACATGAAGAAAAAAAATACATCATCATACTCCATTATTTATGATTTGTCAAAGATAAATAGAGAAAAAAAATCTTCATCTCCATCTCTTATTTGGTCATCAGTCTCTAATTCTCTCTCTAATTCTTTATCATACTTCATTGTTAATTGATATGAAGTTTTTTTTTCCTTTACAATGTTATGATTATTTCTTTAAGAGATGATTTGTCTTTATTTTAGAATCTATTTTGTTGACTTTGCATTTGGTTGTTGCAACTAAATATCAAATTATATTGATTTGGTTAGAGAATATTATTAAACACAATGAAACATTATTTTTAAGTGTCTTTCTTTTTAAACCGTTTGATCTTAAAAATAAGAAATATAGGAATTGTTTAATTATGAATTGGTTCATTTGTATTCAATACAATACTAATAATATTAGAGAAAACTAACAATAAATATTAAAGATTACACACATCTCCAAGATTATGCAGGAAAATGAGAATCAAATGTTAAAGCATTTCTTAAAGTATTGCTTCAATAAATCAAAGAGTTTTATTGCAATAATCTTTTGAAGCATTTCATTGACCATATATTTAATAAAAAATAAATTAATAAAAAAAATATATATGATATATAATTTAAATTAAAACCAAAATCAAATAAAAAATACGTTAATGAATTAATGTGTATATTCAATAAAAAAGCGGACAAACGGGTACGGGAGTGCCCGTTTAGACGCTAGTATCTGTTAAAGCTAATCTTAGAAAATTTGGTATACAAGTTCAAAACCAAAATATCATGACCATCTTTCCTTTAAATTACGGGGAAAGTATTTAGTCATTTAACCAAAAAAAATGTCTTATGCAGCTATGTTATTTAACTTTAACTATATAATTAAACTTGATGCTATATTTATTTAATTAATAACTAAATAGAGTATTTATTCTTTATTTTATTAACACTTATCATAATAATATCTATAATAAACCGGTGAGATAGGAGTGGTATTAGTGTTTTTTTAATCTATTGTCAACATGAAAATAAAAATAATTATAATATACTTATTATAATTTATTATAATAAGTATGGTTTTAGAAACAACTTAGTTAAAAATACATTTTAAACACTCAATATATACATTGAACTGGATAAGATGGTCTCGCAAAAAGGGAAGGGAAAACATCGAGAAAATTCCAAGAAGGAAATGAATAAGATGGTCTCGCAACCAAGAGAAAGGGTTCGGAAGCCCGTTATGCGAAGCGAAGGTTTTAACACCCTTTGCATCTATCGTACTCGACGGGAACCATTTGCTTGTCTATGTGTGAGGATTTCTGCTAAAAGATATTGCTTTCTAAGAGTGTTCTAAAGGGATAGAGATGGGTATATGTGATCACGACTTTCTATGTCTAATACAACCTAACTGCAAGTGCACAGTCTATCGCGTAGTAATAATAGATATCGATCCCACAGGGACTCGTAATCAAACTAGTGTTCTCGGGAGTTACTATGTTTAGCTAGGTAGATAATGTTTGAGGGAATAAGATTGTCACTAAAGGGAACTAAGAATGTTAATTAAATTATAATTAAGTGAATCGATATGCAGTAATTATGTTCTTCGGGGATCTGACAAGTTACCGGCATACAAAATATTTTTCAGAGTTTATTTAAGCAGAAAATGGTGATCTGAAGACTCTCGCCTCACGATGGTTATTGACGCTAATCATAATTCTAAGGGCCAAACATACGCTTTCGTGTCCCATTCGGGGTTAAAATTATTTTTTGGAGATCTCTAAGTTCTAATTCATTTTAAAGTGCTTTCGCTGTTATTAAAATGAATGACTAGTGTTTACTATCTGGTCTTGCCGCAGCTTTCGCTTGTTGGTTCGTACCTTAATTAATTTCTCACTTTCGTGGCAAAACTACTTTTAAATAAGTTCTCGCTTTCGCGACGAAGTTTATTCAGTAAATTAATTTAAACACTCAGACCATAAACAACTTTTGAAAAAGACAATTTTCAACCGGTTATTATCAAATCCCTTTCGAATTATTACTACATATCGATTACTTTAATTTAGCCAAACATGGATTTGGGAAAAGTAAAACGTAAATGAAAACAATAAATAATAGCATGCATCATAATAAAAACTGGAATTACGATTGAAATGAGAAACCTGTAAATATTCCAATTGACCTTTGGGCAGATCCTCCACAAATGTTGGCAGGATTCTGGTCTTTGTGCCAATTTGATCGTACAACGGAAATAAAAATTACAGAAGGAATGAAAGGAATGCAGAAAAAGAAAAGAGAAACAAATAAGAATATTAAAAACTGGAAAGGTTTGCTCTGAAAATAAATTGGCAGCACTTCATTGTCTGAATGCGGCTCTCCTTCTGAGTTCCCCTAGTTCCCCTTTTATAGAAATGGAATTCTAACGGTTATAACTTGAAGAAGGTGGACTTTGAGGCAGAATTATCAGGGAGTAGTGGTCCACTATTTGGGACTTGGAACTGCTTCTTTTACGTGCATTTGAAGTGGGGCGTTTTTGCCTGCATGACGGTCGTCACAAGGTGTGACGGTCGTCACCCGTGTGACGGTCGTCATGGAGCTGTGACGGTCGTCACAGCAGCAAAATCAGCATTCTGCGCTTTTCATGATGTTTTCATCCGGTTTTCGTCCATATTTCATCTGAGATTGCTTCTTTTCTTCATATTGCCTTGTTTAGACACGATCATCAAATACCTGCAAAACATCAGACAAATAACACGGAAATAACCCGAAATCGGATCAAAAACAGTTAAACTTTAGTTGAATTATGCATCAATATGTATATCGATTTCGTGTTATCAAACTCCCCTAAGCTTGAATCTTTGCTTGTCCTCAAGTAAAATAGGAAAAAGTCGGCAAGCACGAGGCAGCTTCTTCGTTCGCAAAGTTGGGAAAAACCGGGATTCTTAGTAAGAACAAAACGAGTACCATGACGACACTGGACTACAAGTCTTCGGAGGTCTCCTTTTTATGCAAATCGGTCCCAGTCATGCTACTGTAGCTTGGTGTCAAGGTTCTCGCGGCAAGTTCACCCTGTTTGTTCTAGCGCAATCACATTAAGCCCGTTGTCCATACACTTTCATGGCAAGTCGACCTGTTAGTGAATATGATCTCATTTCTGTTTTGATCTTCTTCATTGATCATAAGCTTATATCATTGATTTTTCAATGAGTTTTCGTGCCGTTGGGCTAAATGCTCGGGTGAGGAGCACCTAACTTAGAAGGAAACGTGTCTTTATATTTTTGGCTATCTAGCTTTTTTTTCCATGGTTTTTCATCTTTTTGGAGATCATACACTTATTTGCATCGATCGCTTGCTTATAAGTGTTTTAGGATGGTGCTGACTGCTAGTATAAACTACTTGGGGCTGAGTTTGCGTAGACACTTGAGACTTTGGTACACGTAGGTAGTGAAACCGACTCGCATAAACCGGAGATCTAGGGTGTCAGGACGGTACTGGTTTTGTTAGAACTGTCGTCTCCTCGGAGTTTCAAAACTTGGTTTGAACTCGGGTGCATTCTCGTGATGCTTTTGCTTTTGAGGAACGAACGAAAAAAAATTTGTTGTTTACGTCGAATAACGTGGGGATGTTTGCGTAACGGAAAAAGGATATATAAACGAGCTTTATTTGCTAAAAATAGAAAATGTTTGAATAGAAATTACAAAATTCAAAGTACAATGGAATGGGAAATAAACGCTCCGCTCCCACACTATCTCAATCAGTATCCCCACTGATTTGAAAGAATGCGAGAGGGAGATACATCGGAAATGAAAGTACATAGAAATTGCAAATATAGTAAACAATTAAGGAAAATGATAACTAATCACGGCCTCTGCCTCGGTCACGTCCGCGCTCGCGTCCTCTGGCTCTGACTTGGGCGACTCGGTCTTCAAAACTCATAGCTCCGGTGTGGTAGACATAGTCACGGAGTCCTTCGACCTGCAAGGTCAGATTCGCCAAGTTCTCAGTAATGGTTTCTTGGCCGGTTTGAAGTTGTTGCATTTGGGTCCGATGCCAAGCTTCGAACTGCTCTGCTCGCTGGTTCTGCTGCTACATCATAGCGAGTATCTGGGCCTGCTGGTCGAGAGAGCGGCGGAGGTCCTCTTCTGAGTAGTCGGGCACTAGACGATGGCGGCGGCGGCGGAAGGATGTACCTTCGGGAGGAAGAGGCTGCGATGCCTCCGGTTGCTCTGGTCTGTCCAACTCAGCTTGGATTTCATCATCAGAATCTTGGGTGTGGTCCTGAGTTGGAACAGCGGCAGCAGGAGGGGCAGTAAGGTCAAATAACCAGTTGGTACGATCCTCTGGGTGTATCCGGGTGCGTGAGGGAAGGATAATGCTTCGGACGGTTTTGCCACGCACTACCGAGTGGTACTTGCCGTCGGCCCTGGAACGGATAAGGTGAGAGGCTCTGCAGTGGTCGGTGTCAAGGAACACCGAGGGGATGACATGGAGGTTCTGGAGGCGGTCACCGAGGTTCAGCCCAAGTGCAATGGCAGTGACAATCCCGCCAAAGTAAAATGGCTTGGAGCCACGGTTACAGTTAGCCTGAATGTGGGCCAGGAGGAACGGAGCGGCGTTGATAGGCTCGTTGTTGAAGACGCAGTGGAGGAAGAAGAGCTCTTTCGAGTTCACCTTATGGTTGCTGTCCCTGGCGAAGATTGTGTTGCTCAATGCTCGGTGGAAGTACCGGATGGTCGGGTTATGGATATGTGTTGCATGCAGTGAATCCCAACCATCAGCGTTGATGCCGGTCAACTGGTACCAGAGCGTGAAGGCTTCGTGCTGGAACTGATCGGTGAGGCAGCGGTGAGCATTGTCGCCTCGAGGGAGTTGTAGGATTTCGGCAATCTGGTTCTGGTTCACCTGATAGTTTGTGCCGAACATTCGGAAGCATGCGGCACCGGTGTGTTGGCTGAGGTCTCCGCTGGAAGTGACGTAGGTAAACGAACTCATGAACTCGAGAGTGAGTTGTTCGTATGTCGGCAATGGATTGGTGCAGAGGTTCCAGATGCCGGCTCTTTGAAGCATCCAAGTGACGCCTTCAAGGAGTCCGAGTTCCGTGAGCGATGGAATATGTGGGTAATGAGTCGGCTGGAGCGACCGTTGATGGAATGCGATGTAGTTGGCCCGCTGTCTCTCGCCAGAGTCACCGTCGCGGAATACAATGTTGCTGATGTCTGGGGTTTCGGTATTTCTCGCCATTGTTGGAGGATTGAGGTGGTTCTGTGGGGTGGAAAAATGTTCCAGAAGTGTGGTAGGAAGTTGAAATGGGAGTTGAGATATATGGTGCAATGTGGGGAAAACGAAAAATTGGAGTGGGGTGGGAGTTCTGATGATGGGAAGTTGAAAGGAGATGAGTGGGAGAGAAAACGCAACCCCTGTTATATCAGATAACAGTTTTGGGTTTGTGACGGTCGTCACATATCTGTGACGGTCGTCACCCGCGTGACGCCTGTCAGGATCCTGTGACGGTCGTCACAGCAGCAAAATCTGCAGAACGCAGAATTTTGCTCTGAGGGTGTTCTTGCAGTGACTTTTAGGCCTATTATTGATATGGCGATGCATTATAGTGGCCAATAAACAAAGAAACAACGTAAAAACAGAATAAATAGATAAATACTATAACTGAAATAAAGAAATTAGAATGATTGTAATGTAATACATGAAGAAATTAACAATGCGAAAATCCAAATGATTAAACTAAACTAAACTAAACTAAAACTAGTATCTAGTATTTTCGTGCCTTCAACTCATCGAACTTCCGTGCGTAGTAGTCGAGCTGGTCACAGACTAAGTCCATGAAGACTTCCAGTTCGCTGTGTATGCCTGCGATGTCGTCTTTGACGGTAGTCATAGCTGCATCAACATTGTCCAATCGGAGTAGAACAGTATCCATTTTGTCGGTGGTCTCCTCAGGAATAGGCTCAGGATAGGTGTTGTAATGCGGAGGAGTCGTGGGGTCCACTTCAGCTTCTGATACAGCATCCTCATAATACATATAGTCGTGTGCCTCAGAGATGTGGTCATTGTCGTACATATAGTTTTGTGGTGTTGATTGAGGTGAAGGAGGTCCCATAGGCTCATCCAATTCATACAGCCAGTTGTCCTTGTTGTGGATACTTGTCATCTGATGATCAGGCAGTGTGAATAGCTGGACAGGTTTTTCGTTGATGAGGTACTCATAAGGTCCAGGTCCCATAGTTCCTAAAATGCGCCTGTTAAAGCAGAACTGTATATTCATGGGTCGGATGGTGCCAAAATGAGTGCTTGCATTTAAGTGGAATCTAAGGCCGAGCTCGTGGGCAATCATTGTCACGAGGCCTCCTATAAGAATAGGTGACTGTGGGTCCTGAGTGAGGCGTCTGAAAGATCTCATCATGAAAGGCACTGCATTTACTGTACGTCCCTGAGAAGCACAGAACATGATGAATAACTCCTCTTTAGATACTGTGGTAATATTTTCTTCTTTCCCGAAAAGGGTGTGAGCTAGTATCTTATGGAAGTATCTGAAAGCTGGGTTATGAATATCATCATTATACATTCTATCTGGTTCAGGGTGATAGTCGCCTGTGATTCTACCCCAGAATTGGCCGAGTTCAAAATCAATATCGTCATCTTCTGCACTGATGAACACATGCGGTCCGCTAGGAAATCCTAGGAGGTTAGCTAGTGACATCCGGCTATGGGTTTGGTCCATTCCAAACATCCTAAAGGTGATCAGCTCTGTGTTGGATCCAAAACCATAGTTGGGTAGGTATCTGAAGGAACTAAGGAATTCGTAGGTGAGGTCCTTATAGGTAGCAAAACGTGTTTTCAAAGCAGTGTTCTCCCAACCCAGTTGATTGAACAGGTATTGGATGCTATCCGTGATTCCTAGTTTCTCCATGGTAGACTTATCGTAATACAGCGTTAAGGCTAGTTCTCTCTCGGTTAATGCTTCAAATCTTTCCTTTTGAGCTAGTCCTCGAAAATGAACCTTGGTGAAGTCGTACGCGGCCATACTCGCAGGTAAGTCGGAGAAAACAGGAGGAAGGTTTGAAGACTTTAAAATCCTGAAAAGTTTAAAACAGAAATTTAAAGTCAGGATTTTAGGAAAAACGAAAGGTGGTAAAAACAAAAGATAAAAGAAGAATAGAAAATAAAAATATGAAAATAAAAGAAAGTAAAAATAGTGGCAATTTTTAGTTTAGAGTTTTTGTTAAAGTTTCAAAGTAGAATTTGAAATAAAAATGAAAATGAAATACAGTAACGAGGAAAATGCGGGAAAAATTTGGGTTGCCTCCCAGTAAGCGCTGTTTTTAACGTCTAAAGCCTGACGATAGCTTGGTGACAAGTTATTCGGGTGTTTGAGCTGGAAGCTCAAGCAAAGCTATACTGCAGACTTGAGGGCTGTTTTCGTTCTTATTATAATGTTTTAGACGTTGCCCGTTTACGATAAACGGTGCATTCGTCTTATCGGTAATTTCAACAGCTCCACTCTGAAGTACTTTAGTCACTTCATAAGGTCCAGACCACCTAGATTTTAGTTTACCTGGGAAGAGTTTTAATCTTGAATTAAATAGCAATACGATGTCTCCCACACTGAATTGTTTCTTGACTGAACGTTTATCATGCCACTTTTTAGTTCGTTCTTTGTAGATACAGGCATTTTCGTAAGCGTCTAATCGAAGTTCTTCCAATTCGTGTAAGTTCAAGATTCGCTTTTCTCCCACCTCGGTGTAGTTGAAATTGAGTGTCTTAATGGCCCAAAAAGCCTTATGCTCTAATTCTACAGGGAGATGACAGGATTTACCGTAAACTAATTTGTAGGGTGTAGTACCTATTGGTGTCTTAAAAGCGGTCCTATAAGCCCATAAAGCTTCTGGTAGCTTTGATGACCAATCTTTCCTTGAGGTAGCGACAGTCTTTTCCAATATCTGTTTTATTTCCCTGTTCGAGACCTCTACTTGTCTGCTATTTTGCGGATGATAAGGTGTAGCTACTCGGTGTCGGACTCCATATTTAGAAAGAAGTTTATCGAATATTCGCGATATGAAGTGAGATCCGCCGTCACTAATGACGAGTCTGGGTACACCGAATCTAGGAAAGATTGTGTTTTTGAAGAGTTTGATTACTACTCGTGCGTCATTTGTTGGGGCAGTGATGGCTTCTATCCATTTAGACACATAGTCTACAGCGACGAGTATGTAGTTATTGCCAAAAGAAGGTGAGAATGGTCCCATGAAATCTATTCCCCATACGTCGAAGATTTCTACCTCTAAGATTCCTTTCTGAGGCATTTCATCGCGTCGTGAGATGTTGCCAGTTCGTTGGCATCGATCACATTTTAGCACAGCGGTGTGGACGTCTTTCCAAAGGTTAGGCCAGAATAAGCCGACTTGGAGAATCTTAGCGCACGTCTTGGATGTACTAGCGTGACCACCATATGGTGCTGAATGGCATTGAGAAATGATATTTTCTATTTCTTCCTCTGGGACACAACAACGGTATATATTGTCGGCCCCTCTCTTAAAGAGTAGAGGTTCGTCCCAATAATAGTGTTTCAGATCGTGGAAGAATTTCTTCTTTTGCTGATAAGTGAGATCCGGTGGAAGCACGCCTGCAGCGAGGTAATTAACGATGTCAGCATACCAAGGCAATGTGACTTGGGCATAGACGGCTTCTACGGCTTTTTCGAATTCCGGATCTTCCGAGTTGATTTGGGCGTGTTACTTTCTAATTTGGCTATCATACGTTCGTACGGGAAATCGTCATTTATCGGTACTGGTTCATGTTTGATGCCTTCTATTCGGGATAAGTGATCTGCAACAACGTTCTCGGTTCCTTTCTTATCTTTGATTTCTAAGTCAAACTCTTGTAGTAACAGGATCCATCTCAATAGTCTTGGTTTGGCATCCTTTTTGCTTATTAGGTACCTTATGGCAGCGTGGTCTGTGTATATGATAATTTTTGCTCCTACTAGGTAAGATCGGAATTTGTCAAGCGCGAATATAACTGCTAGAAGTTCCTTTTCTGTTGTGGCGTAGTTCATTTGGGCAGGATCTAAGGTTCTACTGGCATAGTAGATGGCATGGAGTTTCTTGTCCTTCCTTTGTCCTAGAACTGCGCCCACGGCATAATCACTCGCATCGCACATGATTTCGAACGGTAGTCGCCAATCGGGTGGTTGCATAATCGGTGCGGTGATAAGGGCTGATTTTAATGTTTCGAATGCTTTTAGACAGTCGTCGTCGAAGACGAACTCAGCATCTTTCATCAACAGGCCGGTCAAAGGTTTTGTGATTTTTGAAAAATCTTTTATAAATCTTCTGTAGAAACCGGCATGTCCTAGAAAACTCAGTATTTCTCGTACGGATTTTGGAGGTTGGAGATCTTTTATAATCTCTATTTTAGCTTTGTCGACCTCAATTCCTTTATTCGATATGACATGTCCTAGGACTATTCCTTGTCGGACCATAAAATGGCATTTTTCCCAATTTAGGACGAGGTTTACTTTTACACAACGTTCTAATACCATTTCTAAGTTTTGTAGGCATCCTTCGAAACTTTGTCCACATACCGAGAAATCGTCCATAAATACTTCCATGATGTCGTCTATGAAATCTGCGAAGATTGCCATCATGCATCTTTGGAAGGTTGCTGGAGCATTACAGAGTCCGAACGACATTCGGCGGTAAGCAAAAGTACCATAAGGACAGGTGAATGTAGTCTTTTCTTGGTCATCAGGATGAATGGGAATTTGGAAAAATCCTGAATAACCATCTAGATAGCAGAAGTATGAATGTTTGGCTAATCTTTCCAACATTTGGTCTATGAAGGGTAACGGAAAGTGATCTTTTCGTGTGGCCTTGTTAAGCTTTCTATAATCGATACACATCCTGCTTCCAGTCACGACTCTTTTTGTTATTGATTCGCCTTTTTCGTTTTTAACTACTGTGACTCCTCCTTTCTTTGGTACGACATGAACTGGGCTGACCCATTCACTATCGAAGATTGGATAGATGATTCCTGCATCTAGCAATTTCTTTACTTCATCTCTGACTACAGTGCTTAGGATGGGGTTCAGTCTTCTCTGATGCTCTCTAGAGGTTTTAGAGTCTTCCTCCATTGTGATTCGATGCATACAGATCGAAGGGCTTATACCTTTTAGATCGCTTATGTTATAGCCTAACGCGGTGGGGTACTTCTTTAGGACTTCCAATAGCTTTTCGGTTTCTGGTTGTCCTAAGTCGGCGTTGACTATCACTGGTCTTTTTAGTTCATCATCTAGGAATTCATATCTAAGGTTTTTGGGTAGTGTTTTAAGTTCTAAAGATGGGTTCTTCGGACCTGGCATATGGTTTGGGGTCAGTGCTAAGCTTTCGCTTAGGCTGTTGTCTTTATACGGTTTACGCCAATCATCGTCTTCAGAAATATCGGGTATTTGAATCTTTATTATTTCTGAATACGTGGTCTCTTCATTTTCAAGTTCTCTTATGCATTCGTCAATTTCATCTACTAAATAGCAGGTATCGTCTATGGCTGGTGCTTGTAAGAACTTGGTGAGAATGAACTCTATCTTTTCTTCTCCTACTTCGAATGTTAGCCTTCCTTTCTTCACGTCTATAATAGCTCCGGCTGTAGCTAGGAACGGTCTTCCTAGGATAATTGGGGTAACAGTATCCTCCTTGATGTCCATGATTATGAAGTCGGTTGGGATGTAGAATTGTCCTATGCGTACTGGAACGTTTTCCAGTATTCCGACGGGGTATTTTACTGATCGGTCAGCTAATTGTACGGACATTTTGGTTGGTCTGAGGTCTCCCATATTCAGCTTTTTGCATATAGATAAAGGCATAACACTGATACTGGCTCCTAAATCGCATAGAGCTTTGTCTATTACGAACTTTCCTATGATGCAGGGTATGGAGAAACTACCTAGGTCTTTTAATTTAGGAGGCATGCGGTTTTGAATAATAGCGCTACACTCTGCAGTAAGTGTAACTATTTCGTTATCCTCGATCTTTCTCTTATTCGACAGGATTTCTTTGAGAAATTTAGCGTATGACGGCATTTGAGTTATTGCTTCTGTAAAAGGAATAGTAATATTTAGCTGTTTAAGGAGCTCTACGAATTTCTTAAACTGTCCTGAAGTTTTGGAGTTTATTAATCTTTGGGGATAAGGGATGGGTGGTTTATATGGCGCTGGAGGTGCTTGAGTTTTTTCACTTGCGGTATCCTCCTTCTCGTTGTCTTCCTTTTTCTCTAACTCAGATTCCTTTTCTGCTTGCTCAGTTGGTTTTTGTTGCATGGCTGAGTTTTCGGTCCTCGGATCGGTCGGTTCGTCCAATTCTTTTCCACTTCTTAATATGACAGCATTTGCTTGACCTTTTGGATTCTGTTCGGGTTGTCCAGGAAATGTGCCAGCTGGTGCGGCAGCAGAGGCTTGTTGTTGAGCCACTTGTGATATCTGTGTTTCTAACATTTTGTTGTGGGTGGCTAAAGCGTCTACTTTTCCAGTCAACTGTTTAATTTGCTCGCTAGTGTGTACGTTTTGATTCAGGAATTCTTTGTTTGTTTGAGCTTGAGTAGCTATAAATTTTTCCATCATCAACTCGAGGTTTGATTTCCTAGGTGCATTCTGAGCAGCAGCTGGTTTCTGATATCCTGGCGGAGCAGTAGGCATCTGCAATGCATTTTCGCTTTTGTAAGAAAAGTTTGGATGATTTCGCCAACCTGGGTTATAAGTATTTGCGTAAGGATTTCATTGAGCATAATTTACTTGGTCTGGTGGGATTCCGGCTAGCAATGGGCATTCGGGCGCATTAAGATTGGTGCTTCTGCATAACTCGCAGTTTGGAGTTACGGCAGCGACGGTTGCAGTGGGGTTAACGGTCAGACTATCAATCTTCTGTGCTAGAGCATCTACTTTAGCGTTGAACTTTTCAAGGCTGCTGATCTCGTACATCCCACCTTTCGCTGTGGTTTTCTCTGTTGGAGTGCGTTCACCTCCCCATTGGCAGTGGTTCTGAGACATGTTTTCGATTAGTTGATAGGCTTCGTCATATGGCTTATCCATAAGTGCACCGCCCGCGGCAGCGTCTATTGTCAATCTAGTATTGTATAAAAGCCCATTATAAAAAGTATGGATTGTCACCCAGTCTTCTAGACCGTGGTGAGGACATGTTCTCATCATATCTTTGAATCGTTCCCATGCTTCGTAAAGAGATTCAGTATCTTTTTGTCGAAATCCGTTGATTTGAGCTCTAAGCATAGCAGTTTTGCTTGGCGGAAAATATCTCGCTAAGAAGACGTTCTTCAATTGTTCCCACGTCGTAACGGAGTTGGATGGTAAAGATTGCAACCATGTCCACGCTCTGTCTCTAAGAGAGAATGGGAAAAGACGAAGTCTTATCGCGTCTGGAGTTACTCCATTTGCTTTCACTGTGTCTGCATATTGTACAAACTTCGTTAAATGTTCGTTCGGATCCTCAGTTGCGTTTCTTGAAAATTGGTTTTGTTGTACAGCCGACAGCAATGATGGTTTCAGCTCAAAATCATTTCGAGTAATAGTTGGGGCAGCAATGCTACTTCTAGGCTCCATCTGAGAGGGTGTAGCGTATGCCTTCAGCAGTTTGTTTGGAGGTCCTTCAGCCATGTTTGATTCTTCTTCGGATTTGGGAATGGGAGTGAGAGGATCGGGAATGTTATGTTTGAGTTGGTACTCAATGATTCGGCTTCTTAGATGTAAGAAGCGTTCTAGTTCTGCGACTGAAGGTTTCAAGATATCGCCTTGTGGGCGATTACTTGGCATACAATCGACAGAACCAGTAAAGGGAAAATAAAATTGTTAACCTAGTCTATACGGCGTAACTGAAGGTTACACTATTGACTAAACGGGTCCCCGGCAACGGCGCCAAAAACTTGATCGCGACTTTCTATGTCTAATACAACCTAACTGCAAGTGCACAGTCTATCGCGTAGTAATAATAGATATCGATCCCACATGGACTCGTAATCAAACTAGTGTTCTCGGGAGTTACTATGTTTAGCTAGGTAGATAATGTTTGAGGGAATAAGATTGTCACTAAAGGGAACTAAGAATGTTAATTAAATTATAATTAAGTGAATCGATATGCAGTAATTATGTTCTTCGGGGATCTGACAAGTTACCGGCATACGAAATATTTTTCAGAGTTTATTTAAGCAGAAAATGGTGATCTGAAGACTCTCGCCTCACGATGGTTATTGACGCTAATCATAATTCTAAGGGCCAAACATACGCTTTCGTGTCCCATTCGGGGTTTAAATTATTTTTTGGAGATCTCTAAGTTCTAATTCATTTTAAAGTGCTTTCGCTGTTATTAAAATGAATGACTAGTGTTTACTATCTGGTCTTGCCGCAGCTTTCGCTTGTTGGTTCGTACCTTAATTAATTTCCCACTTTCGTGGCAAAACTACTTTTAAATAAGTTCTCGCTTTCGCGACGAAGTTTATTCAGTAAATTAATTTAAACACTCAGACCATAAACAACTTTTGAAAAAGACAATTTTCAACCGGTTATTATCAAATCCCTTTCGAATCATTACTACATATCGATTACTTTAATTTAGCCAGACATGGATTTGGGAAAAGTAAAACGTAAATGAAAACAATAAATAATAGCATGCATCATAATAAAAACTGGAATTACGATTGAAATGAGAAACCTGTAAATATTCCAATTGACCTTTGGACAGATCCTCCACAAATGTTGGCAGGATTCTGGTCCTTGTGCCAATTTGATCGTACAACGGAAATAAAAATTACAGAAGGAATGAAAGGAATGCAGAAAAAGAAAAGAGAAACAAATAAGAATATTAAAAACTGGAAAGGTTTGCTCTGAAAATAAATTGGCAGCACTTCGTTGTTTGAATGCGGCTCTCCTTCTGAGTTCCCCTTCTTCCCCTTTTATAGAAATGGAATTCTAACGGTTATAACTTGAAGAAGGTGGACTTTGAGGCAGAATTATCAGGGAGTAGTGGTCCACTATTTGGGACTTGGAACTGCTTCTTTTACGTGCATTTGAAGTGGGGCGTTTTTGCCTGCATGACGGTCGTCACAAGGTGTGATGGTCGTCACCCGTGTGACGGTCGTCATGGAGCTGTGACGGTCGTCACAGTAGCAAAATCAGCATTCTGCGTTTTTCATGATGTTTTCATCCGGTTTTCGTCCATATTTCATCTGAGATTGCTTCTTTTCTTCATATTGCCTTGTTTAGACACGATCATCAAATACCTGCAAAACATCAGACAAATAACACGGAAATAACCCGAAATCGGATTGAAAACAGTTAAACATTAGTTGAATTATGCATCAAAATGTATATACGATTTCGTGTTATCAATATGAAATAAGAATAGAGAGAAAAGAGAAGGTGAGAAGGGGAAGGAGACTCGGTAGGACTTCGCGGTCCTATGCCTATGTATTCTCAACCAATATGAGAAAGTCAGAGTCAACGTAGTTCGGAGGACTATGGATAAAAAATATGGGAGTGTGCTCGCCAAAGATTGGAGCCCTTATGCCTACGTATCTCCACTTAAAAGAAGTGAAGAATCAGAGCGTTCGTAGTTCGGAATAAAGTTTGTTGGTGTTTTTATGGATGATGCTAGCATACGCATTCTAGAAGTTAGGTGTATTGCAGCTCGCTTGTGGAGTCTTAGGCGTTACCTGTTTGCGATAGAACGGACGTAACATGTCCTTTTTTGAAAAGATTAGTTTTCGCCATCAAGGCAAGATGTCACATTTGATTTGTGCAACTTATTTTTAAGAATGAAATAAGTCCTCGGATAGTAACCCTTTGCGGGTAGTACCCAATTCTTTATCTCGAAATATTTATTGTGAAAATAGTGTGGCGAATATAGTCACGTCTTCGTATTGAAAGACGAGTATCGAGACCACACACTCTAAAGTGAGTATCCTAATACTCGGAGAGGAAGAAGTCTTCATTCAATCCCCTCTCTTTAGTTCAATACAAAGAGAAACTTATTCTCTTATTAAAGATATTTTGATTTTGAATGGTAAGTACTTTATGACAGTGAACCCTAAAGGTAATTTCAAGTACTCGGGATAGGAGAAGGTATTCACCTAACCACTACAAAACCATCCAATTTTATTAGTAAAAAGAAATTGAAAATGAACTTGGTACAAGACCAAGGTTTTTTTAGACTCAAGGAGACAAAAAGAAATAAAGAAAAGGTTTTGAAAAGAAAAGGTGGTGAATAGGTCAAGGTAGGTTGATGGCTATGTGTGAAGCAATCGACTTACAAAGGTAGAATACATACAAGGTTTATATGGGGTTAATGGAAACGATAAGAAAAGAGAATGAGATGAGAGAAACCTTAAGGTGTAAACCAAGTTAATGGATTTTGAAAAATGACTTGACATTGGATCAAGTCTTGTTTGTTCCTTTTATTGAAGATGGAGTTCTAGTCTAATTCAATTTTATCTTTCTTAACAAGCATAAAGCAAAAGGACCTAGACTAATTTTGAATGCAAATAATTGGCGCTTATTGACTTAATTCAACCAATAAACCTCAACTTTTGTGCATATGTTGTATAGTTTACATTATAGTGTATATATTGTGTATCGCATAAATATCATTGATTTTAATTGCTTTTCTCTCATTTTTGTAGGTATATAAGCAAGATATTTTGTAATTGTCTTATAGAGCATTGAATAAGCTTTCCAACGCTTCCGACCGCACGTAAAACAGAGTTACAGTTTAAAAGTTATGGTCAAAACAAGTGATGGTTTGCTGTCACGTTCGCTAGGCGAACAGAAATTTCTAAAACGCGTGAAAAACAATGTTTTGGCAGTAGAAAATGAGGCATAAGTTCGTTGTGCGAACGGGACTTCGCTAGGCAAACACTGGAACCTATTTTTGCCTATTTAAGTGATTTTTCAGCATTTTTTAAGTTATGTTGTTTGGGAACTTTTTACCCCAACTTCATCAAACACATTCTTAAGTAGATTTAGCTTAGAAACAACATTGGAGGGTGCATCTTGACGATCCAGAGTCGAATCCACTTCAATCGGAGTTGACAGACCGTGAGATTTGTGTTCTTCTTCCTTCCTCTCTATGTATTTTTCATTTGTTGGGGTTTTGTATCTATGTTTATCTTGATTGTATGTATATTTGTGGATCTTTGTATAAAATCTCTTTTACAACTCTTTATCGATGATTATCTTGATTTTTTACTTAATCGGTTTGGATTGTTATAGACATATACGGTTCGAACTCGATCTAAGATAAACATCTGTTAGATTCTAAATGCTAGACATAGATTTAGGATTAATATTCACGTGGGTATCGATTCTTAATGCTCCGTGTTGTTGAGTTGTGTGAGACATCAACGATGAGATGATACGGTTGATCTCTCGACTTTGTGTTAGATATAACCTCTGTTGTGAGCGATACGTGATGATATTGACGAGCGAATTAGGTTGTGTGCATTTGATCCATATATTTTTTAGTACATGATGGGTAGAACGAAATACAACTCCTGACGAGTTTTCTCATTTCTTAAGAATGTATTTATTTTCTTGTTTCATGTCTGTTGCGGTGAAAATTGGATATCAAGCTATTATATTAACTTGAACCTTAATTATTTTACAACCGAACTTTAATTTATCAAAGGAAAGGTCTAAAGACAGGAAAAAAAAACCCTTTTCGTGATGTAACAACAACGCTAAGAGATTCGGGGATCGGGGGTTGGTTATACCTACGGAAGGTGTTAGCACCCTAAGCATCTGTAGTACTCTACAGGAACCTTTTGTTTGTTTGTGTGCTAAGTTTGGTAAATGTTTGCTATGGATTTGTTAAGGATTAGGAAAAAAGGTGTAGGTTAAAACCTAGGGATATATACACTAAGTTTGCTCGCAAAGACATCGCATCTTCTGCCTACATATCCTAACTAGGATAGAATCAGAGCAATCGTAGTTCACCTCACAAGGGAATAAGAACACTTGATTACGATCAAGGTTCAAAGGGGAACAAACATGACAATGTTTGTGTGGAGTTTGACAAAACTCCCTAATCTAAATTGTAACACTCAAAAGGGGAGGTAAGAAATCATGACAATGATTCTTATATAGAGTTGACAAATTCTATCCTAGAGTTCTAGTTGAAGAACACTCCTAGTATAGGTGGGGTTCTTTAGACTTAAAGCAAAGTCTAATGGCTTCGAAGGTTAAAAGTGACTTAACAAAGTCAAGAGAAAGGGTGAATGAGCTATCCATGACATGAAGGTCAATGGAAAGACTTTTCCTTTGGAAGGAGAGAGGGGAGGCAACTTGGATGAGAACTAACAAGTTTCATCACTTGAGGAAAGGAAAACAATTAACAAAGTACTAGGCATGATGAAGATAAAAGCATGGTGACAACCATTAAATGAACATGTTAAAGGTAAACACAAAACAGGCATTGATGACAATCAAAGCAACTGATCAAGAAAGGACTGCGACAGCAGATCAACCTCAAGTAAATTCCTCAAGGGAAGCAGAATAAACATGGTAACAACCCAAAGACAAAACCCTAACATGTTGAATAACATTTAAAGATATGAATGTAAGCAAATATCACAAACAAACACAAGTATAACAAGAAAGAAAATCATCAGTGTACGCGAAAACGATCACCAAACGTACTTAACTTGCAAGTGGTTGAAAGGGATAAAAAAAGGGCAAACATGGAATTTTAAAATAGGATATGAAAATAGACATAAAAATAAACATAATTCAAAAAGAATGGGTGCAAAATGATAAAAAATGAGGGAGATGTGATTTTTTGAAGTTTGGATGAAAAATGGTAAAAAATAATAAAAGGGTTGCCCTCCTCAAGGGTCGAACCCAGGTTTAGCTGGTACAAGGCGCTTAGGTGACAAGGTGATTACCACTGGGGTGGCTGTACATCTAAGTACAAATACCACCCCATAAATATATAAGGGATGCTTTCTAGGCAGGCTGGGCCAAAACAAGGAAAAATCAGGATTTGCATTTTCACATGTAACTTCCTCAATTCTTAATGGATTTTTGCAAAATTTTAGTCTAAATCATGTGGAATTAAATGAAGAACATGATGGCATCATTGGTTTTTTGAGATCATGCTTCAAACTGAAAACCCGATAGTACATGAACATTAGAGTTTTGAGATGCATTTTGATATGTAGATCATGCTACAGTCAGTTTTAAACCAAAGCAATCAGGCATACACACTACAAATATGTTATGGAGTGAGTGTGTGCACAAAATAGATTTGAAAACAAGCTGCGGTGAAGAATGCTATGTGAGTTGCAAATCTGACATGAATGAGATACATCATAGTGCAGGTTGAAGATGCAGTTCAATTCAGAGCATGGTTTTGGCAAATCAATCACATACACACATCAAATACATGTTATTAAGGATGTTCAAATACAATTTGGGGCCAAAGACAAACTGTCATGAAGAATGGTGTTCAATTTGCAAACATGGCAAGTTTGGTGCAACAAGAAAGGCAATTCAGTTTTTGAAGCATATTCACATCAAGTTAATCATATACACACCTTTCATACATGAAAACAAATGAGTTTAAGCAAGGAAAATGGTTTCAAACTGGTTGGTATGAGAAATGATATACAAGTTGCGTTTTGGTATTTTTGCAAAGCATGAAAAACTCAAATCAATTTTTATGAACATTTTGATCACTTAACCTGTGTACACACCTCTTATATACATTAACAAACATGTTCAAGCACATAAATGGTTTCAAAACAAGTCACAGTTGAAAATGGGGCTCAAGTTACAAAATGTTGTTTTGATGATGTATGAGAGAACTCAAATCAATTTTAAAACATAATCAGTCCAAATGCATCACACATACATATCATATTCATGGTAACAAGTGAATTCAAACACATGGAATAGTTCAAAACTGTCTGTGGTGGAAAATGGTATGTGGACTGCAGTTTCGACATTTTGATAAAACAGTAGGGCTGTTTCTTTTTAAATGGATGCAGCTCATGCCAAAATAATGATGTGTGCATACCACAAACATATTAAGTGATGATTTCATAACAAACTCCAAGCATACTTATTTCAAAATCTGAACTGGTACACAAATGGCATATTGATGCAAAATGATACACTTGAATGTGCAAAGCAAAGGATAATTGAAAACAGGTCATACCAATCACATGTACACATCATAATCAAAAGATTAAGTCTGATCCACCCCCACAAATCAAGTACCTTACCTTTAAAGCAGAATTTGACACATTGGTTATTTTTGAAAATGCAATAGTTTTGGGACAGTATGAATGCATTCTTAGCACATGACCCTAAATTTGCAAAACATGGTAAGGTAAAGTATGAGAGGAATTTTTAATGTCACATACCTCTTGTAGACAGTCTTGAACAAGTGAGAACACCAATAAACCCAGAGGAACTTCCAAATGACACTAGTCTTGGAGCTTTCTTCCTCTTGAAGCAAAAGTGCAATCCTTAAGACAGTTGGAGAAATAAGCTACACCAATGATCCTCAATGCTTTGGACAGTTGAGATATGATATATATGAGGTGTTTGAGTGATTAGAACATCAAGCAAATTCCTAGAACATGATTTGGCAGATTTTGTGCATTATGGTCAAAGTTACTTGGTATGGAAGTTGACTTTTTGAATGGTGAGGTTTTTAAGTGGTTCAATGGTTGGAACACATTCTACATAATATTTATGGGTTGTGTAGATAGTTTTTGGTGAGTTTGGATGTGTGGAAATGAATATGGCAGTTGTACTACCAAGACAGATTTTGTGGTATTTTGGGTGGTTTTGTGATTTTGTGAAAATGGAACAAAGAGTGAGAGAGTGAGAGCTTGAAACTTCTTTGGTTTTTGGAGGAGTTATTTTGTATTGAATGAAGTGGAGAGTGCCTCTATTTATAGGCAAATGAGAGAGTATGGACAGATTTGAAGATTTCCTTCCTAGGAGGGAAAAGTTACTTTTTGGATCCAACCTCCCAAAAGAGTTTTCTTGGCTTGGAGGTAAGCTTGAAGTCAATTATCATGATGAGTTTAGTGTGTCTAAAGTCAGGCTAGAGTGTGTAGGGCATGGCTGTTTGCAGAGCTCAACTTTCCACCTCTTGCTCTTTTTAATATTTCTTTAATGCAAGTTGCAAGGCAACTTGCAAGTCCACTTGCAAACTTGGCCAATTCCATTTCCTCTGCATTTCCTTTGTACTTATATGCTACAAAGTCTCTACATATCAGATAAAACATGATTAAAAAGCTGAGATTGGTCCAATTGATGAAAGAATGAATTTTTGAAACTTTGTCAATGTGGGACTCAAGTGTGAAAACACCATCTTGCCAAATCCATAACTCTCAACTCACAAATGCTATTGAGATGTTCTAGTACTCTTTAGAAAGCCCTAAAATATCTCTAAAACATTCATGTTTTCATGACTTTCAAATTCCCAAAGGAACTTGGCCAAAAAGCCTCTCAAAGTTTCTAAAAAATGAGCTTAAAAGTGAAATTTTTCTAAGTCTTTTTCCCTTCTTGAAATGAATTTTCTTCTATCTCCAAAAATATGCATTTTTTGATTATGGACCACTCTGGGGATTTTGTAGGACTTGTCAAGAGCTTTCCAACGAGCTTTGAACCACTTCATTTGGATGTGTGGTTAAGGAGTTATGGTCTTGCCCCTTTCAAAACCCTAATTTCCCGATTTTTCGATTACTTCCTCATCCTTGATCCAATGGTCATGAAAATTGATAGGCAAGTGCAATATGACATAAGGAACATTTTTGATTCACACTTTGAAGTCTAATTCCTTAAATTTGAAGAGTTGACTTTTCGGTCAACCGTACGATCGATCGGTGACTACCGAGTCTCCTGTTGACACTCTGGACCTTCTGAAGCTTTGACACTTCTTGAATGAACCTTATTAAGCTATTTGAACTTCATGGACCATGATCCCACCATTAAAACACCTTCCAACACCAAAGTCAAACTACAGTTGACTTTTACCGGTCAAAAACCCTAATCGGGGCTCCTGGACTGCACTGTTCTTGATTCTGGAGTGACAACTTCAAATTGGATTCTCAATTGACATCATATGATACCCTTGATCTTGTTTCATGATTGAGTTAGCCTAAAACTTTGATTGATCACAAACCCTGAAGCTTCGATTTGACTGTACTAAACCCTGATTCATCTGTAACTTGACAAAGACAAACTTGCACTGGGTTAAGGTTAGATAATTCATGAGTATGCTCCTAAAATGATAATTAGAATCTAAGGGGTCAAAATTTAGGGTATGACAGTTGCCCATATTTAAATATCTTCACTAGATGGAACTGAGAGATGACAATCCTCGTAGAATCGCAGTGAAAGGTATTTAAATATAGAAAACCAGAAATTTTGTCCCTTAGATCCGATGATATGCAAAAGGACAAATGCAGATATGCTATGATTCTAGATGATGCTTTATGATGTTTAAATGCAAGACAGATGCGGATACACAAACAAAGATAAAAGAACGACAATACAACGAGTAACTACTCATGGGGACTCGCACACTGGGGAAAGATTCGAAGCAAACGAGATAGTTCAAACATGACTAAGGATGCTGTTTAGGGGAATCTTTCACACAGGGGACTCCAATCTTCAACAAGGAAAATAAAACTTCATTGGGAAGAAGGAGGTGACACTCCGCTGGGGAAGAAGGCAATTTTCCACCGGGGAAACGAAAGAAAAGAGACACAAACCTCACTGGGGATAAACAGCTGAGGAATCTCCTATAGCAAAGAGTTCGAATGGGATCTGCAAGAAAAGAACAGAAACAAGACCAGACGCACCGGGGATGCTAGTGACGACTAGATCTCCGAGACTCGAATGGGAAAACGACGTTTTACTGGGGATACTGGTGACGACCAGAACAATCAACAATCAAAGGGTGCTAGTTTCTACTAGACTTACAAAGGGGTGATGGTGACGACCAAACAAAAATGGGAGCTTCGCATTGCGTTGATACAATACAAGATTTCGGCTGGGGAAATTGGTAACAACCAACTCTCAGTATTAAATAGCGATTAATTTTCAGGCAAAGCCAGTAATTACTGGACTTTTTCGAAACTATGGTGACGACGAAAGCAATGATACCAATAACGATTGGATTTTGAACAGCGCCAGTTACTACTGGTCTTTCAAGAGATGCCAATTACCATTGGACTTTCAACAATTCCAGTTACCACTGGGCTTTCGGTAGATGCCAATTACCATTGGACTTTCAAGAGACATGGTGATGACCAGAGCTCAATACCAATAACGATTGGTTTTTAAACAGTGCCAGTTACTACTGGACTTTTCAGAAGATATGGGGGGTGCTAGTAACGACTAGACTTCAAGGGGAGAAACTGGTGACGACCAATCAAACGATGCCAGTAACAACAGGACATCCAAAGGTACTGGTTACAACCAGGAATAAGCGGGATATAGGTGACGACCTATAACCACACACAAACTTAGTAACAAACGAGGTAGAGAAATTGGTGACGACCAACACCTCAAAAGGACAGAGGATGCCCAAAGAACAACAAACAAGACTACTGGAAACAACCTGGAAACAATCAAGACAAAAGGTAACAACCAAATCCCAAACAGAGGCCGGACAAATGCACATGATATGCCATGACGCTAATGATTAATGGTATGCAGGAGTCGACTCTGACGAGAATCAGAAGAATCTGGAAACTCAAGGGGAAAGATAGATAAACATATCTATCTCACTAGGGACGCAATGAATCACACTGAATTCCCAAAACAAAGATGTGTGTAGACTTTTAAGAAATAAACCCACTCTGCTTGAAAAAGCTTCAGGGATGCTGGCCAGGATTGACAACGTAACTCTGAATGGACGTTCTGAATTCTTTTACTGGGAATGAGACTACCATCACAAGAACACGTCTCAGAAAGAATCCTGGGGAAAGGGTCTTCAATCTTGGTGACTACACACGACCGAATAAGCAACTTATCAAGTTAATTCAACAAACATTCACTGGGAGATGTATTGAGACTGCACGTCAAAGTTTCTGCCACTTTAAAACTTTCGAGAGGTACGATTTCCACCGAGTCTTCCCGTATGCCAAAGTATTTTATGTTTTGTTAGTCTTCAAACGTTATTTTTATTTTAAATTTGAACCTGGTGCTTTCAAGAATTATCATTGTCAATAAACGATGTTTTGCATAACAAAGAAATAAAGACAACAATAATTTTGCAAAAAAGAAAGGTCCAAAAACTGATTTCATTTAAGAATGGAAGTTTGTCAATGACAAAACTCCATGGAACTTTTACAATTGAAAATGGCAACATAAAAAAAAAGAAAAAAGGTTACATTGAATCCACTGACAATTCTACCCCTAATGACTAAAACTTTCCAAAACCTTGTTTCTGACAAGAGCGGTTGAAATGGACTTCTTTGTAACATCTTCTGCAGAGGTAACAACCCATCTGATGCAGTGAAACGCCTTTGTCCCTAACTTTTGCTTGGGTCGCCCTTTCAGGTTTTCAATCCACCGGGACGCTCTTTTTTGCCTAAGCCGCCCTTTCGGGTTTTCAACTTAGCGGGCTCATCATTTCTTTTTTATTTCATCCCAAACTTTTTCCTGGACCTCCTTCATAGGTTATGATCCAGCGGGATACCCATTATTGCATAAGCCGCCCTTGCGGGTTTTCGACTTATTGGGTTCTTTTAGGCGTAATATTTTCGTACTGCATCAGAATTCACCGGGTGTGCAAGTTGTTCCCCATCCATTATTGTGAGAATTAACGAACCTCCTGAGAAGACTGTTTTTACAACAAACGGACTGTCATAGTTGGGCATCCATTTTCCCCGTGCATCTTTGTGAACTGGAAAAATCCTTTTGAGTACAAGCTCTCCTTCTCAGAATTCTCGGATACGAACCTTTTTGTCAAAAGCTCTCTTGATCCTTTTCTGATATAACTGCCTGTGACATACCGCAGACATGCGTTTCTCGTCAATAAGGTTCAACTGGTCAAATCTTTCCCTCATCCATTCAGCTTCTTCAAGTTTGGTTTCCATTATGACTCTTAAGGAAGGTATCTCAACCTCAACAGGAAGTACTGCATCCATCCCATATACCAAGGAAAAAGGGGTTGCCCCTGTTGAAGTGCGAATGGACGTTCTATACCCATGCAAGGCAAATGGCAGCATCTCATGCCAATCTTTGTAAGTTTTCACCATTTTTTGCAAGATCGTTTTGATGTTCTTATTCGCAGCTTCGACAGCTCCATTCATCTTGGGATGATAAGGAGAGGAATTATGATGTTCAATTTTGAAGTCATCGCACAACTCTTTCATGATTTTGTTATTCAGATTGGTACCGTTCTCTGTGATGATTCGATTCGGGACTCCGTACCGACAGATAATCTCTTTTTTGATAAATCGGACCACCACTTGTCGAGTAACATTGGCGTATGATGCGGCTTCAACACACTTTGTAAAGTAATCAATAGTGATCAGAATAAATCGGTGCCCATTAGAAGCCTTGGGCTCGATTGCCCCAATCATATCAATGCCCCACATAGAGAAAGGCCAAGGGGATGACAACACATTTAACAATGTCGGAGGTACATGCATCTTGTCTGCATAAATCTGACATTTGTGACATTTTCTGGTATATTGAATACAGTCAGCTTCCAAAGTCAACCAGTAATACCCAGCCCTCAAAATCTTCTTGGACATGGCACATCCATTGGCGTGAGTGCCAAATGTTCCTTTATGAATATCTTGCATTAACAAATCTGCTTCTCGTCTGTCGACACATCTAAGCAGGACCACGTCATGATTTCTTTTATAGAGTGCACCATTGCTGAGAAAGAACTTAGAGGCCAATCTTCTCAAGGTTTTCTTATCAAGTGATGTAGCATCGACCAGATACTCTTGCTTTAACAGATAATTCTTTATGTCGTGAGACCATGGCTTGTTATCAACTTCTTCTTCAACCATCTGACAGTAGGCTGGCTCAGTCTTGCGTTCGGTTCGAATGATAGTAGCATCATTGAGGTACTTGACTTTCCACATTGAGGCTAACATGGCTAGGGCATCAGCAATGTGATTTTCAGATCTCGGAACATGCTTGAAAGTGATCTCATCAAAATATTCGATCATTTCAATGATATAGGCTCTGTAAGGGATCAAATTCTCATGTCTGGTCTCCCATTCACCTGTGACTTGATAAATAACCAAGGCTGAATCTCCACTCACTTCCAGAAGTTTGATTCTGAGGTCAATAGCTGCTTCCAGGCCAAGGATACACGCTTCATATTCGGAAATGTTGTTTGTATATTCAAAGTCTAACCTTACTGTAAACGGAGTGTAACCACCTTCGGGATTCATCAAAACGGCTCCTACACCATGCCCACTGTAATTTGAGGAACCATCAAACATCATTTTCCATCGAAGACCCGGCTCGGGACCTTCATCAGGACCTGGCTCTTCACAATCTTTTACCAACATAATGTCTTCATCCGGAAAATTAAACTTAAGAGACTCGTAATCCTCAACTGGTTGATCTGCAAGATACTCTGATAAAACACTACCTTTGATCGACTTCTGGGTCACATACTGGATGTCATATTTGTCGCTACTGCGAAAATCGGCGCCGGCTGAACAGAAGAGTCGCCATCGTGCGTTATTTATCCCAAGGAAGGGAAAGGAAACGCTCGAAGTAAACCTACCGCAAAGACGGGAAAGGAATGGTCATCGCAACCAAATCCTGGATTCGGGAGTCGGTTACGCAAGGGGAAGGTGTTAGCACCCCTCACGTCCGTCGTACTCGACGGGATCCACGCTTGTTTTCTAGTACGGATTGTTATTCTATCTATTCTACAGGTCTGAGGTTAAAAGAAAATAAAATGACTCGGCAAAGTATCGCACTTTATGCCTACGTATTCCCGTCTGGAACGAGAAATCAGAGTCAACGTAGTTTGCCTACCTACGGGAAAGGAAGGAAGGTTGCTCGCTAGGATATCGCATCCTATGCCTACGTACTTTCATACAGCATGAAAGATCAGAGCAAACGTAGTTCGGGCCACGTACGACACAAGTCTGTCTTGATTGTTTTTATCCTTCTGAAAAAGGTTTTCTCCTGATTATGGGTCCAAGCGGACAAAAATGACTCTTTTGATTGGTTTACATTTTTTTACGCAAGAACTGTCTTTTATTGTGTTTGAAATGATTATTGTGTCTTTGATTGTTTTGAGATAGAAGAGAAAGAACTCTAAAACCTAGGGTTAAAAAGGGAATCAAAATCTACCCTAATGTTGTCATGCATGGATGAAAGCCTAATGCCTGTCATATTTCTCTCTTGCGCAGAGAGAAACAAAGATCCTAGGGGAGAAACGGAAAAGCAACAGCATATATACAGTAAAGCGGTAAAATGCATGAATGCAGCAGTACAAGCGAGGCAAGGGAGTCTCACTCAACCTCGAACCTAGAAAACAATGGGCAAAGTGAAACAACTTCACTTCAATCCTAAGGGAAATATTAACAAACAATACAGCAAAGAAAAACCAAGCAACAGCTCTAAACAGCAACACCAGCTCCCAAAACAGCAACTCTGACATGAACAATCTTCATCTTTGTCAATCTTCAATGATCTTCATCCCTATCTTCAATGGCTATTTCTTCAAGGCAAGCTCTCCAGCAAAGAAATGATTTATCAGGATAATTCGAATGTCAAACAGTTCATTGACAACCAAAGGAAGCCTATAAACAGTTGACATTGTAGCAGACTGTTTCCCTCAAAGTTCTACCTCTTAGATACAACCACTTATCCCTCCAAAGGAGGGAGGTGAATATCATAGAGGGACTTTTAATCATTGAGAAGAATGGAAGCACAAGAAGCTTTCCATGTTTATACAAAGAATTTGTTCTATTCTAAGGCTCTGCCTATTTGCTCCTATTTTTCCTAAGTCTTCAATCATCATCTTCAATCCAAGCAATCTTCAAGCTTCAACCTTGATCTTTGTATTAAATCTTCTCCATTTATTCTTCATACTTCCACAAGCTCAAACCAAGCCCCATACCCCAAACATAAAACCCAAAAGCCCAAGTGTCGCTACTGCGAAAATCGGCGCCGGCTGACAGAAGAGTCGCCACCGTGCGTTATTTATCCCAACGGAGGGAAAGGAAACGCTCGAAGTAAACCTCGCAAAAACGGGAAAAGGTATGGTCATCGCAACCAAAACCTGGGTTCGGGAGTCGGTTACGCAAGGGGAAGGTATTAGGCACCCCTCACGTCCATCGTACTCGATGGGATCCACGCTTGCTTGGTTTGTACGGATTACACTTCTATCTAAACTAAAGGATGAGGTCTGAAAAGAAAAGAAAATTCGACTCGGCAAAGCATCGCACTTTATGCCTACGTATTCCCGTCTGGAACGAGAAATTAGAGTCAACGTAGTTCGCCTAACTACGGGGGAAGGTGGGTGAAGGTTGCTCGCTAGGATATCGCATCCTATGCCTACGTACTTCCACACAACATGGAAGATCAGAGCAAACGATGTTCGGGCTACGCACGACACAAGCTGTTCAAGTGTTTTTTATGAAAAATCTCACCTTAAACAAGGGTTTTCTTATTGCAAAAAGGTTGATGTCTGTTCAAATCTTTTGACGGAAGAAGTGAATTGATTTCTGTTATAACCTTTATTAGTGTTTTCTGCTGTTTTGAAGGAAGAAGAGATGACACTCTAAAAATCCTAGGGTTAAAAGGGATGAAAATCTACCCTAATGTTATAATACATGGGTTAGCTCCTAATGTCTATCATGTTCCTCTCTTGCGCAGAGAGAAACAGAGCTCCTAAGGGAATAAACGGAAGGCAAAACAAATACGCAGTAAACAGTAAAATAATGAATACAGTAAACAGGATAGGCAAGGGAGCCAAACTCTTCCTCCACCTGAACACAATAGGTATAAGTGAAGCACATTTCACTTTAAACCTAGGGGAATTAATACACACAATACAGAAAAGAAACTCAAGCTCTGACAGCAAACTCCCCAAGTTGATGCACAGCACATCCTCTTTCAACTGAATCTCCAAGCTCAATCTTCATCATTGGACCCCCCAAGCTCTGGCTAGCTTCCTGCTTTGACAGTCTTCATCTTCAGCAATCTCCATCTTCTAGGGCAAGCATTCCAGGAATAATAGAACAAGATCAGGAGTGATAATAGCATGCTAATCAGCTCATGAACAGCCAAAGGAAGCTCACAAGGGATTAGCATAGTGGGACAGGTTCCCTCAAAGTTCTACCCCTAAGACCAATCACTTATCCCTCCAAAGGAGAGAGGTGAGTTCTTAGAGGGACTTTTAATCATTGGGAAAGAATGGAAGCAAAGGAAGCATTCCATGTTTCAGAATCAATCCTCTAATCTAGAGCTCTACCTAGCTCCTAAACCCTAAAACACCTCAGCAGCTTCTGGCAAGCTTCAAACTCTTCAGTTGAATCTTGATCTTCAGTCTTCTCTACCACAAGCTTCCTTGAACAAGGATCTCATAATAAACCAAACCCCATAATGATACCCCAAGAGAATAAACCCCAAAAGACCCCACAATCAATTATACAACACAAACATCCCATATAACACGAGCAACTTGTAAAACATACTAAAAATAGTAAAATCAAAGGGAAAATCCTAATCTTTATTCAAAGGGAGCTATAACCTCTACCCTTAATATCCCATATATTCCCTACCCCAAAATCAAAACAAAAATCCCTAAAGAAAAAGTGTTGTACACCTAAGTCATCTAAAACCCTAATTTTGAACACCTAAATGTCGCATAAGCAAACTACTAAAAATAAACTTCTAAAAATCCTAGTACAAAAACCAGAGAGTCTACACATTCATATTTGATAGCACAAAAAAGAATGGACCTAAACTCACTAAGGAAGTGCATGAACAAAAATCACCAAAATTGCATATAAAATGAAACACCTAAACTAGTCATTTATTTGGAAAATGCATGAAAAATATCAAATAAAAAATAAAATGCAATTTTTATTTTTTATAATTTTCTAGACATCTTGAAGAAATTAACGCAAAAAGAATCATTAAAAAATATGAAGTTTTCATTTTTTTATGAATTTTACAAAATGCATGAAAATGAAAAGAAATTAAAAAAAATGAAATATAAAGAAATAGAGGGAGGGGTGAGAATAGCAAGGCCATCAGTTAAAATCATTATGCTTTCACGCGCGTGGGGGGCGCAAAAAGCATGTGGGATAAGCCCAATAACCAAATCAGAAAAACAAAAAGGAATAAAAATGCGCTGGGGTGTATTAATCAAAGTTTCCACGCGTATTTTGACTTGGGCCTGGAATGAGGGGGTGTGGAAAAGAATCAGACTAAGCCCAAGATAACTCACTAATCCAAAACGCCGCGTTTAGCTCTAGGATTTCCCTCCTTCTCTGAATTCAAATATGAGCCACACGATTTGATTAAAAGGTCAATAGATCCAATGGTACATGTTCATCTTCTTCCTTGGTTAGCTAGGGTTTCTGAAAATCCAGTTCATGCGCAAATCTTCTACTCCCTCTATCTCTCTTATCTGGCCATGAAACCTCACGATCCCAAGAGCAAAGATGCTCCCCTCTTCACCCTCTACAAGACTATGACTCTAGATTTTCTCAAAACTCAACCAATAAGGAAACCCGATAGAAGAAAGTTCTGGGCACACTTTAATTGCACTGATATGCATGATCACCATCCTTGCTGAAACTATGCTAGCATGATCTAGAGGCTATGGGAAAAATTCTAAACATGATAACTAGTATTAATACGCTCTAACATGTGAGTTCTTGATCGATGAACAGAAACTACCATGGGACCAACCTTCAAGAACAACCCTTAAACTACTCATGAATCATCCCCTAATGGTCTCTATCACATATATCCTAACCACATGATCTAACAATGGATAAATAGTGGGATTCGAATGAAGTTGCATACCTTGCAAATGATGATGGCAATGGTGGTTAGCCTTCAATTCAAGCCTTGATGCTTGCTTCAAATGATCTTCAATGGCTGTAGATTCTTCTGTTTGCACTGGTTCTTGCTTACACCTCTTGAATCACTCTATCCAATTCTTCATGCAACTTGGAGTGAAAATTTGGATCTCATGAGCCAGCAACGAATTCCTCTCAATTTTGTTTGCCAATTGCTCTATGATGATGGTAGATGATGATGATAGCAAGAATTATGATGATTGATGAAGTTTCAATGGAGTTTGGAAGCAAAATGCAATATGGAGTTATGGAATCAAACTATGGTATGCAAGCACAATCAGTCACCAACCCTGCCATGGATCAACTCTAGGGCATTTATAGAGAAGGATGGAGATGTGTAGAAGCTTGTAGAAGACTCCAAGAAGTTTCTAGAATGTATCATGCAATGAGAATTTGAATTTTCTATATTTAGTAAATCTCATGCAATCTCATGATAAACCATGCAATCCCACTTAATTTCTCCTCAAATGATATTATGATATGAGAACAAGGTCTTACAAACCCTTATGTAGCATTTCCTTACTTTTCCTTTTGGTGCCTTAAGATGCAAGAAACACATTTACAAAGGAAGTCCAATTTTTAAGCCTAAACTCAAAAATGTGGATAAACCATTGTCTTTAGAATGATGTTGGGAATCAATTTGGTATATTGGATGACCCATATTGGATTTTTAGATCTCCCAAACCAATTTTTCA
The DNA here is from genome assembly GCA_963859935.3 of Lathyrus sativus. Classification (NCBI taxonomy): domain Eukaryota; kingdom Viridiplantae; phylum Streptophyta; class Magnoliopsida; order Fabales; family Fabaceae; genus Lathyrus; species Lathyrus sativus. The sequence continues at coordinate 418,511,539 of OZ012736.1, read as the reverse complement.
TTTCAACTTTTTCAACTTATAAGCCATTTTCAAGTCATTTGCACCACTTTTAAAATTCCATGCTCTAAGCTTTTCCAAACTTTCACACCTTCTTTTCTAGCCTTAAAATCCCATTTTGAACAACTTTTATGTTGTGAAGTTTTTCATTTGAAGCTTCCTTGTATGAGTTTTAAGCATAGGCCAAGAATGACCTGTAATCCTCAAATGACCAAAATACCCTTTGCTTGCCAAGACCATAAGTAGAGTTCCACAAATCATATGAAGGAATACCATACCATTCTAGAAAGCTAAGACAATAAGGAACAACTCTTATGTTGGCCAAAAATCTATTTGAAGTACCCTTGAAAGTCAAAAGTTGCTTGGAATACAGACAATTTTCACAGACATATTTCAGTGCCCTCAGATGACCTGTAACTTGCAAGAGCCATAACTTGAGTTCTATAAATCATCTTGATGACTTCCACCACTTAAATTAAAGCTATGAAGATACTCTACAAGTTTCATGTGAACCAAGAATTCATATGAAGCTTGCATCTTGAGTTACACTGCTTTGAAGTTTGACTTAAATCAGGGGATTTTGCACTGAAACCCTAATTTAGTAACTCCAGTTCTCCTTGACTCCTCTTGATTTTTCTTTATCACAACATCATATCCATGTCCATATAGCAAATAATGAATCCCCCATTCTTCAAATGATCCTTGATTCCCTTCAAAACACTTCTTTGACCTAGAATTGACCCAGTGTTGACCTTAGTTGACTGACTTCAACTGAGGCTCTTGCAATCATTCCAATGACTTGGTTCTCCTCAAAAATGATTCTCTAGACTCTTCATAACATCCATACACACCTCATACTCTTGGCTCATAGCTCACATTTCCTCTGATGATCCCCCACTAGCCTCAAGATAGGAGAATTCACTGATCAACCTGGCAGCTCTTCAAAGCTCAAATTCTTCCCTGATGACCTGAGTAGTCTTGAATATGAATGAAACCCCTTGGATATATCTCTTGAGATAAGAATAGTACTTGATCCCCTGATTAAGATAACTTGCCTATGCTATGCAATGCAGATGAATACACTATATACATGATGACAATGCAAATGACTATGCAATTGAAACATAAGCCTAGGTTAGAAAAGGTTGGGCAAATTTTGGGGTGCAACAACTGCCCCTATTCAAGCGACTTGGACCCGGTTGGATGAAGAGCGCGCAGCCTTCAGGCATTCGAGGTACGAGACGGTTGAATACGAAAGAACCCGGAAATTTGCCAACCGCAAAAATAAATTGCGAAACGACTACTGCTTGAGAAAACCCTGGGAACTGGCTTCTGTCGTCACGGCAACAACTAACCATCTATCTGCCAAATAATCTGATGTTGTCCGCAGACCACTCCATTCCGAAGAAATGAGCATACACCACATAACGAGAAATTGTTGATATCACTTATCAACCTCTGTTGATCTCACTTATCAACCTCCGTTGATCTCACTTATCAACCTCTGTTGACCTCACTTATCAACCTCCGTTGATCTCACTTATCAACCTCTGTTGACCTCACTTATCAACCTCTGTTGATCTCACTTATCAACCTCCGTTGATCTCACTTATCAACCTCTGTTGATCTCACTTATCAACCGAGCACACGCTAACCAGCGGGAGAATATTGACTTCACTTGTCATGTTGACTTCACTGATCAACTTTTCGTATCCTGAAGAAACGAACAAACGCTTAACCAAACGAGACAATGTTCGAAGACATGAACAACCGACTCTGCGGGGAAATGAGAAACTTAACCAAGAAACTCTGAGGGGACAAATTCTGACGACTGCCGTCAAACACCTGCTGGGGAAATTGGGAACTTAACCAAGCCCTGACGAGAATAACCCTGTTGAGAAAATATGAGGAATTTAACCAAACGACTCCTGTAGCAAACTCCCTGTTGGAGACTATGAGGGACTTAACCAAGCGACTCACTAACGTAACACCCTGCTGGGGCACATAACTCTGTTGGGGAATTGCGGGTAACCACCCGAAATCTGCACCCTGCTATCTTATAACGCTGAATCCACAGCATCCTGAGAAAGACTTAAATGGAGGAATACAAGCAACTTAACCAAGCGACTTGTCAACGAATACTCTGACGGGGAATACGAGGAACTTAACCAAGTATCTCGTTGAAGAACAACCCACTGGGGATTACGTCTCTACTGGGGAAACTGTGGGTAACCACCCAAAACCTGCACCCTGGCGTTTCTACAGCACTTTGAGAAAGGACTCAGCTGGGGAGAAAGAGAATTGCTTGACCAAGCAACTCTGCTAGGGGAAACATGGCATGACGAACACGATCATTGCGTGCCTGGCACAACAACCCTCTGTAACAAGATGAACACGAACACTGCGTATTCCCCCCAAAATCTTCTTGACAGGAGGAAACACGATCACTGCGCGTCCTGGCGTTGCGAACAAAACCACGTATAGGACGAATACGATCACTGCGTACTCTGCGCCACAACTCTCTTGACAGGAGAAAACACGATCACTGCGTGCTGATGCTGTAAACAAAACTACATGATGGTACACATACGACGAACACGATCACTGCGTGCTGCGTTACAACCACATCGACCATAAATCCAACCGGATGAGATAAACACGATCACTGCGTGCCAGACGGAATAAATCCACATAGAAGAGGCGAACACGTTCACTGCGTACTTCAACCACCAATATGATAAACACGATCACTGCGTGTGCTATAATAGGACAAACACGATCACTGCGTGTAGATACCGACAAGATGAACACGATCACTGAGTGTACTATCCAACGAGCCCCCAAAATGATGTTAATACGATCACTGCGTATGTCACCATCCCATGTAATAGGACGAATACGATTACTGCGCATATCGACCAACAAAACCAACTGATACGATAGTCACGATCACTGCGCGCCCCGCATCACAAGTTCCCATGGTACTAACAACACGATCACTGCATGCTGTACGAATACGATCACTGCGTATCTTGAACACGATCACTGCGTGTTTGAACACGATCACTGCGTGTTTGAACACGATCACTGCGTGTTCTGAGCCACGATCCTCTCGACTGGAGAAAACACGATCCCTGCGTGTTGTGTGTCTCAACCAACCCACATAATTGGACGAATACGATCACTGCATATTCCAATCATACATAGGGTAAACGCGATCACTGCGCGTTTCATGTCACGACCCTCTTGACTGGAGGTAACACGATCCCTGCGTGCCGGGTGACACAACTTCAAACATGGGACGAATACGATCACTGCGCATATCGACCACAAACACCCAGATGAACACGTTCACTGCGTGCCTCACCCTGTAACCAAATTGTAACGGACGAATACGATCACTGCGTACACAGACCAACAAATCTGGATGAACACGATCACTGCGCGTCAATCTATAACCACTGTATAACGGACGAATACGATCACTGCGCATATCGACCAACAACCATCACCTGACAAGGTAAACACGATCACTGCGTGTCCTGCCCAATAAACCCCCGAGATGATACCAACACGATCACTGCGTGCCTTACAAAACAATCTTCTTAGACCGGGACGAATACGATCACTGCGCCACTCGACCACAGATACATATACCAATATCAACACGATCACTGCGTGTCCCACAACATGAATCCCATATCTGGCACAAATACGATCACTGCATACTTGGGCCGCCAATCAATATCTCAAAACCAACACGATCACTGCGTGTCTTACAATATGAACCCCGTAGCTGGTACAAATGCGATCACTGCACACTTTGACCACAAATCAACACACCAAGATCAACACGGTCACTGCGTGCCTTACAGCATGAACCCCCGAATCGATACACAATAGCATCCTCCTGAATCACGATTTCTCTTATCGGCAGGGAACCACATATCTGAAACTGAAGAGGCAACCACCTGGCTTATGTTTCAAAATGCATGTTTGATAATGACGTAATGCTCCCACACTGCATGGAAATGCTATGTATTTAGGTAAAATGCGAATGCTGATGATGCATGCTTATGCAAAAAGTTGCTTCAGAAAAATAAATGCTGAAGACAAGCTGGATCCGCTGGGGATGACCGGAATACTACCGATACGCTTCCAACAAAATGAATGTTGGAAAGATGAACTAACTCCGCTGGGGATAACCATCCTGCTAAGAAAGTAGCTCACGAACTCAAAACTCCACAATCTTGCTGAGAAAGGTCCTTCTGACGAGGAAGAGCGACTTGCTGGGAAAAGAAAGGACAATCCTGCGTGGGGAAACTCCTTTCAGCAGCTCCAACCACCTGATCACACTCTGTGGGGAACCTCTCCTCCTATCACTGAGCTGGGGAAATCATCCCGCTATCACTGAGCTGGGGGAATCATCCCGCTATCACTGAGCTGGGGCTTGAACTACACATTCTAATTTGCACTGCACAAAACTCTCTGGGAAGTTAATCACATCTGTCTTGACCTTCGCTGGGGAAGACTCTGCTCTGCTTGATAAGCTAATTCTGAACTGCTGAAGATACCTTAATCTTTTCCTTTGATGCAATCTCCGCTCTCCTGGGGAGACAACATTCAATTTTGCCTGGGGCGACTTCGCCGGGGGGAGCCACAACATTCATCCTCTGGAGAGGGTACCATCCTGCCATGGACTCTGGCGGGGAACTTTGCAAGCTTTTGAGTACCTGCAAAAGTCAACAAGCAAACACAAGGCAATCTATGCAAATAGAAACATCTTGGTAATCACCCACGACAACCATTCAGGTAATTTTCTTGGTTTTAACAATCATTGGCCGAGGCCCGCCTGTTTACACGCATGTGAGTTTATCAATACGTCGGCGCTTTTTACAAACAAAACTGTAAAAAATTAAAACCAAAGTCATACACTACACTGAATAAAACACTTTATCGAAAATGGCCTGAAAATAGGCAAGGTTTGTACATCAGATGCAACTCCTGAAAAGAGGTAGTCGCGCATAAACAAAATGCAAAAGTATACAAATATACAGAATATAAAATTTGTACACATGTCGGCAGCGTGTTACAGACGAACACCATGAATCGATCCTCCTATGACTCGTCGGACCCCGACGCTTTCCCGATCTCCGTCTTCAGAAGACATTGCTTTGGATAGTTGACCCCCAGATACTCCCGAACCGCCAACAATCAAACTTGGACCGCAGTCATTTGCTTCTTAAATCCCTAACTTTTGCGTGAATTGCCCTTTGCGGGTTTTCGATTCACCGGGATACCCTTTTTTGCCGAAGCCGCCCAGTGTAGGTTTTCGACTTCGCGGGTGTACATTTTTTCAATTATATCCCTAACTTTTGCCCGAACCTTTTTATTCTGTTTTTGGTTCGCCAGGATGCCCCATTTTTGCCTGGACTCTCTTTTTACTGTCCAGCGGGTCAATTTTAAGCAAAGTATTTTTTAACTGCGTCCGAGTTCACAGGGGATGAAAAGTCTTCACCATCCATGGTGGATAACAATAAGGCTCCTCCGGAGAAGACCTTTCTCACGACGTATGGACCTTCATAATTGGGAGTCCATTTGCCCCGGTGATCCGATTGCGGTGGGAGAATCTTCTTCAGCACAAGATCACCCGTCTGAAAACTCCGAGGTCGAATCTTCTTGTCGAAAGCTTTCTTCATCCGGCTCTGATACAGCCTACCATGTGCAATCGATGCCAGTCTCTTCTCGTCGATCAAGCTCAGCTGATTCAATCTACTTCTCACCCATTCTGCCTCGTCCAGCTTAACATCAAGCAAAACCCTCAAAGATGGTATCTCAACCTCCAATGGCAGGACAGCCTCCATGCCATATACTAGTGAGAATGGTGTTGCCCCGGTTGATGTACGCACTGTAGTACGATAACCGTGCAAAGCAAACGGCAACATCTCATGCCAATCTTTATACGTTACCACCATCTTCTGAACAATTTTCTTTATGTTCTTGTTAGCCGCTTCAACAGCGCCATTCATCTTGGGTCTGTAAGGAGATGAATTATGATGCTCGATCTTGAAATCCCGACACAAATCTTTCATCATCTTGTTGTTCAGATTCGAACCATTATCAGTAATGATCCGTTCAGGAATACCGTATCTGCAAATTATATCTCTCTTGATAAATCTGGCCACCACCTGTTTGGTCACGTTGGCGTAAGAAGCCGCTTCCACCCACTTAGTGAAATAATCGATCGCAACCAGAATGAAGCGATGCCCATTAGAAGCAGTGGGCTCAATTTTTCCGATCATATCAATCCCCCACATGGAGAACGGCCATGGAGATGCCATAACATTCAGAGGACTCGGTGGCACATGGATCTTATCTGCATAGATCTGGCACTTGTGACACCGCTTGGCAAATTTGAAACAGTCCGTCTCCATTGTCAACCAGTAATACCCTGCTCGCAACAACTTCCTGGTCATAGCATGCCCACCTGCATGTGTACCAAAAGTTCCTTCATGGACCTCTTCCATGAGTAGATTGGCTTCCTTCTCGTCTACACATCGGAGGAGTACCAAGTCATGGTTCCTTCTATACAAAACGCCGTCGGGGTTCAGATAGAAGTTGCCTGCTAATCTCCTTAGAGTCTTCTGATCACGACTGGATGCCCCAGCCGGATATTTCTGGCTCTTCAAGAAATTCTGTATGTCGAAATACCATGGTTTACTGTCAGATGCTTCATCAATTGCAAACACAAAGGCTGGCCTATCAAGGCGAGATATGACAATGCTGGGAGCCTCGTTCCAGAGGTTGACTTTATACATCGAGGATAACGTTGCAAGGGCGTCCGCCATTTGATTCTCCGCCCGAGGCACATGATGGAAGTCCACCCTATCAAAGAAAGGTAGAAATCTTCTCGCGTAGTTCATGTACGGCACCAGATTAGGTTGGCGCGTCTCCCACTCTCCCTTAATCTGATTCACAACCAGGGCTGAATCCCCATATACGTCCAGATTCTTAATCCTCATATCGATAGCCTCTTCCAACCCCATAATACAAGCTTCATACTCGGCTTCGTTATTCGTCACTGAAAATGTCAATCTGGCCGTGAACGGGATGTGCGACCCGTGGGGAGTGGTAATGATTACCCCGATCCCGCTGCCGTACGAATTGACAGCTCCATCAAAAATCAATTGCCACTGGGAACTCCGCTCAGGTCCTTCACCAGGAAATGGCTCATCACAATCTTTAGCTTTCAAGTACATTATGTCCTCATCGGGAAACTCAAACTTCATAGGCTGATAATCCTCAATCGGCTGTTCGGCGAGATATTCGGACAAAACACTTCCCTTAATGGCCTTCTGGGAAACATACTGGATATCGTATTCTGTCAATACCATCTGCCATCTAGCGATCCTTCCGGAGAGCGCTTGTTTTTCAAACACATACTTGATCGGGTCCATCCTTGATATCAGCATGGTTGTATGATTCAGCATGTACTGTCTGAGACGTTTGGCAGCCCACGCCAATGCACAACACGTCTTTTCAAGCATGGAGTATCGAGATTCACAATCCGTTAACTTTTTACTCAAGTAGTAAATCGCATGCTCTTTCCTTCCTGTCTCGTCATGTTGACCGAGAACACAACCCATACTGTTCTCCAGAACCGTCAGATACATAATCAGTGGTCTTCCCGCTACTGGGGGTATCAACACCGGAGGTTCCTGCAAATATTCTTTTATCTTTTCAAATGCCCTCTGGCAATTGTCGTTCCAGACCACCGCTTGATCTTTCTTTAATAGTTTGAATAATGGTTCACACGTGGTCGTTAGGTGAGAGATGAACCTAGCAATGTAGTTCAACCTCCCTAAGAATCCACGGACTTCTTTTTCTGTTCTCGGTGCTGGCATCTCTTGTATTGCTTTTATTTTTGCAGGATCGACCTCGATTCCTTTCTGGCTCACAATGAACCCCAGTAGTTTCCCGGATCTCACTCCGAAGGTACATTTGTTGGGATTCAGCCTCAGCTTGAACTTCCTCAGCCTCTTGAACAACTTCAACAGATTAACCAGATGTTCTTCCTCCGTTTGAGACTTGGCAATCATGTCATCGACATACACCTCAATCTCTTTGTGCATCATGTCGTGAAAAAGCGTTGTCATGGCCCGCTGATACGTTGCCCCCGCATTTTTCAAACCAAAGGGCATCACCTTATAACAGAAGGTTCCCCACGGGGTGATAAAGGTTGTTTTTTCCATATCTTCCGGAGCCATTTTGATCTGGTTGTACCCCGAAAAGCCATCCATGAAGGAAAACACTGAAAATTGAGCCGTGTTGTCAACTAGCACATCAATATGTGGGAGCGGAAAATCATCCTTTGGGCTCGCTTTGTTCAGATCCCTATAATCAACACACATCCGAACCTTGCCGTCTTTCTTTGGCACAGGTACGATATTAGCGACCCAAGTGGGATAAGTGGTAACAGCCAGGAATCCAGCATCCCATTGCTTCTGCACTTCTTCCTTTATCTTTACAGCCATGTCAGGACGAGTCCTTCTGAGTTTCTGCTTCACAGGCGGGCAATCTTCCCTCAATGGCAGACGATGAACAACCATATCGGTATCCAAACCCGGCATGTCCTCGTAGGACCAAGCAAATATATCACTGTACTCACGCAGCATCTCAATAAGCTCTTTCTTGATATCACTTTGCAATGCGGCCCCTATACGAATATTCCTGACGCACTCTTCAGATCCCAGATTTACAATCTCGATCTCCTCCTGGTGAGGCAGAATGACTCTCTCCTCTTGCTTCAATAACCGACTGAGCTCTTCTGGTAAGTCACTATCCTCTACAACCTCCTCCTCAGCTTGGAAGATCGGATGCTCGAAGTCTAAACGAGTCATAGGAAGTCTTTGATCGATGTCATCTGAAAATTCATGAATCCTGCGAGGGAAACGGTTACGTGCTTCAAAATGATGTACAAGCAAAATGCATAACCGCGCTGCCATTTTATTGAAAAATAAAATAAAAACAGAAAGAAAGGGATCGCAATATTTGAATGTAAAAACGCCGTCATTTATTGATTATGCACACATACAAGTAAATAGTTAGGCCCTAAGACAAAATCAACGATGCCCCGGGCAAGGCATGTGATCATACAATGATTGAAAAACACAATGCATTACTGTTTGGTGACTTGGATGACGTCCTGGATGGACCAGTTGCATAGACTCTGCCCCGGCATGCTGGGTTGAATCCATGCGTCCATGTCGCAGTCACTGTCTCCTTCCTCCGCATCAGACACGGCATTTATCCTTTCAAAACTGACACCCCCCGATGTGAACACTACGGGCCCTTCGTACTTCGGCACATTCTGCTTGAAAGATGGACGATACCCCAGGCCATACTTATCTTGCTTCATAGGGATATCCGGAACCTGCCCCCACTTGGCGGTTTCTCCCGCTTGCACCAAAGCTTTAGCTTCTTTGTAGGAGGACACAGCGACCTCATGCCTTTCGCTCTTCACTGGAGTGTCTTGTTTGACTTTAACCCCTTCAAACGCCTGGCAGGGCGTTTCATGAATTTCTCCGTCCACTTCCACATACTTGAAAGAGGACAAGTGGCTGACGAGAATATCTTCTTCTCCGCAGACTGTGACAATGCTTCCATCAACCATATACTTAAGTTTCTGGTGAAGCGTGGAGGTAACTGCCCCAGCAACATGAATCCAGGGTCTACCGATCAGACAGCTATACGCGGGCTGTATATCCATGATGTAAAACACCGTGTCAAACACCTCAGGTCCCACTTGAATAGGCAATGTGATTGATCCAAAAACCGACCTTCTGGTTCCATCAAATGCGCGCACCACCAAATCACTTGGTGTGCATAACAACCCTCGTGTGTCCAGTTTCAACAAGGCTTTCTTCGGTAATACGTTCAATGACGACCCAGTGTCTACCAACACATGGGACATAACAGTGCCACGACATTCAATGGAGATATGCAAGGCGTTGTTGTGATCGCGCCCTCTAGGCGTTAGATCGAAGTCCGTGAAACCCAGGCCGTGCCCTGCATTAACATGCGACATAACCCCCTCCAGTTGGTTTACCGAAATCTCCTGCGGGACAAAGGACGTTTCCAGCACTTTCAACAAAGCGTTCCTGTGCGCCTCTGAGCATAACAACAGCGATAAGATCGAGATCTTCGAAGGCGTCTGTTGTAAGTGATCTACAATTTTGTAATCACTCTTGCGGATTAGTCGCATAAATTCTTCCACCTCTTTGTTCGTTGACTCTTTCTCTTTACTCCCTGATGGCCCGTCATCAACCACTTTGTTCTTGCCCTTAGCAAGCCTTTCAGCCTCAACTTCTGGGGAAGTAAAAATCCTCCCGCTTCGAGTTATGCCGCCTTGTCCGACTATATTCTCCACAGATCCCTCTGGTGGATCACTCAGATCAATCTTCTCTCCGTTACAATATACCTCCGCGCCATAGCTCCATGGTACCGCTTTCGTGCTCTCATACGGAATTGGCTTAGCCCTGGTAATTGTAAAGGTCGGTCGCTTCGCTGGCGCCGAGATCGTCACAAACTTGAACGAGATCGTGATCGTTGCGACCTCATTCTGTTCCTCTTCAGTCTCCATTTCGACAGGCTTTTCTGACCCTGCAGCTCGATCAAATTGCAAAACCCCTTTGTCAATCAACCCTTGTACACCCCTTTTTAACTCTGCACAGCCCTCGGGCTGAATCTGACAATCAACACAACTTTCGTCACAACCTGGAGAAACCCCTTCTTTCAGAAGACACTGTTTGACACTGCTCAACGGAGTCATCAGCTCATTAACATCTAACACCAGTTCTGTTTCAGCGTCGGTCAATATTGCATTTGCCCCAGCTCCCGCATGCTTGGGCATAGGCTGTTGAGTAATATTGGGACCTTCCTTCCCAAAATTGATGGCTGTGCTATCAAGCAGATCTTGCACCTTGTGCTTGAAAGCTAAACAGTTCTCGATATTGTGCCCGGGTGCACCGGAGTGAAAATCACAATGCTCATTGATGTCGTACCCTACTGGTGGCGTGCCAGTTGGCGGCGCCAAGGTTCTCTTTTCAACTAGATGTAACTTCAATAGATTCTGAAGGAGCTCTGCGTAAGATACTGGCGGTACCTCAAATATCCTCCTTGGTCTTGGAGCCTGAAACCTCCGCTGATTCTGATTAGGCTGCTGCTGAGCCTGCTGCTGTTGTTGTCTCTGTTGCTGAGGTGGTCCCGGAATGGTCACGCTCGCGACTTGAGGCTGTGGACGCCGATTCTGATTCCTATTTCTCCGCTGAACGTTATACACCGCATTAGCATCACCCTGCCTTTTACCACCGAAGGCTTTCTTGTTGCTTCCCACTGAAGCAGATTCTCCCGGTTGAATCTTACCAATTTTTATCCCGTTCTCTATACGCTCCCCCATCAGGATCAGCTCGGAGAAGGTACTCATTGAGAAGTTGAGCAACCGGTCATAGTACATCCCTGAGAATGTCCCTACGAACAAGTCCATCATTTCCCGTTCGACCATAGGGGGTTGTACTCTAGCAGCCAAGTCACGCCATCTCTGGGCGTACTCTTTGAAGCTTTCCTTGGGCTTCTGAGACATGCTTTGCAACTGAACTCTGTTAGGAGCGAGATCGCTGTTGTATTGGTAATGCTTCACGAAAGCTTCCGCCAATTCTTTCCAAGTTCTGATCTGTGTTGGCTCCAGGCTCATGTACCACTCCAATGACGGCCCTGACAAGCTGTCTTGGAAAAAGTGCATAAGCATCTTTTCGTCGTCTGAATATGCGGACATCCTTCTGTAAAATGAACGGACATGCACCCTCGGGCATGTGTCGCCTCTATACTTATCGAAAGATGGCGCCTTGAATTTCAGAGGTACCCTCAGCCCTGGTACCAATCCCATGTTAGACATATCCAGCCCCGCAGCGTTCTGATTAGCCAGACCATTTACCTTTTCTTCCAACAATCTCATGCGCAGGCTGTCCCCTGTAGGCCTCCCGTAGCCTTCATTATGACCGGAGAAAACGTCTTCCTGATGATCTTGCCAACGAGGTATCTCTTCATATGCAGCATTACGAGCGTTACGACCCAAACCTGTTTGGAAGTACCTGGGGTCACCCCTCAGGTTGCCCATGTCCTGACCGTTGTTCAGACCCATTCCATATCCTGCGTTACCATAACCATGGTCTCCGTATCCAGTTTTGGCGACAACCACATTGCCATATCCCATGTTCATACCCTGAAAGCCCTGATTACCATTGCCGCCATTCAGCCCGCCGTTCTCCGCACCCTTGTTGAAACCCTGGTTGACGTTCCCTATGAACACTCCTGCAGTGTCTCCGTTAGTGTTACCAGTATTTCCGTTCCCACCAGCAGGACCAGCTTCTCCGTTGTTCAGCCCAGCGACTTGAACGTGATCAGCACTTTGACGATTTTCAACCCTGGGAGAGCTAACCACGTTTTCACCATGCGGGGTACCATTGTTCTCAGCACGAGCAACCAACGGCTGCACCAGACTCTGCAACTGTTCCTGCCCTTTGGCGATAGTCTCCATGGTTTGCATGAACAGGGCCATCCTGTCACGCATCTCTTGCATTTCACTCTGCATGGCGTCCATGATCTTCTTCTGGTTGGTTCTTGTAGAATAACGGTGGACCCGCTTTTCTGCAATCCTGAAAATACCTGTCAAATGCGGGAGATAAGATACCTGGATCATAAAACCTGTAATGCAAATATGAGTATGTATGCAAAATGCAATGCGTGTCTGTGCATTGGAGCATATTACTCCCCCCCGTTCTAGTGCTAATACATTTGATACAGGGTAGTGCCGTGACAGTGCGGTGACAAGCATTTGCAAGAAGTTGAAATTCAATCACAGAAGGGAAAACAACTCATGTATTGAACAGGCCTTCAAAGGCAAAAGTATAACACCAATATATCACAAGACGATCAAAAGCATGACCTCAACCCACAAACCGGGTGATGGTCAGCGTACAATAAAGCATGAACAAATCAGGTATGCCCATAATCCCTATAATCCCTTAACAGCTTCTTTGTCTTGGGATGATCAGGCTGGACAAGCAATCCCTCTATGAGTAGACTCCTCTGCTTAAGAACTCGCCGCAAGTCGTCGATGGACTCTTCCCATGCGCCTTCACCAAAGCACTCATCTAGCTTCCTCTTCTGGGATCGAGCTTCCTTTCTGCGGGCCTCAACTTGTTTCAGTGCATCTTGAAGAGCATATCTGGTCATGACTTCTTCTTCGTGCTGCCTCCTAGTGGCCTTCAGTTGGCTCTGAAGATCGGCGATCTGCTGCTTCAACTTATCTTCCCGTTCCTTGTTGTTAGTAAGGGTGGCATTCCAAGTCTTATTGAATGAAGCAATCTCTCGGTGAGCGATGTCCAACGACTTCTTCTTAGCTTCCATCATGTCATGAGAGCTCTTAAAGTCTTGTCCCAGGCGTTCCCGCTTCTCCTTTTCTTTAACCAACTTAGTCTTCAACAAGGTTACCATCTCAGTTTGTTGCTGAAGGGAGTACGCAGCTTCGTTCTTCTCACTTCGAATCCGGGCCAATTCTCTTTCTAGATCTTCATTAACCACCAACAGAGCTTCCTTTTCCTTCACCACTTGCTCGTAAACCTCAATGGAAACAGTGGTCGGCTCTTCTACCGGAATAGGAACTAGGACTGGTGCAGCTGGAAATGGCATCAATATCTGGCTTGCTCTCTCTTGGATCCACCCTCTGTAGGGTGCATACGCCTGGCAATCACTCTTCCCCAACAGCGGTTTCCCTTTTCGGTTGATACGCGTCCAGGCATGTCGAAGCTTGGCCAGTAGATCTCCACTCGAATCACCGGTGAAGTACAGAGATTCCTGTACTTCTTCCTCCTGAGGCGGGTTCTTCAGCGCATATCCAAACTGACGGACGAACAAAGATGGGTTGTAGTTGATGCACCCTTTTCTCCCTATCAACGGAACATTAGGGTACCCACCACAACTGCAAATAAGCTCGGACCCCAACAGATCTCGATCAAACCACACAATGTCTTCGGAAGATAGCCTCATCAAGCGCTCTGACCAACTAGCTGAAGTTGCACTGTCCACAAATGGTCCCTTCGTGGGAAGATGACTCTTGAACCACATGTTCAACAACGGCGCACAGCAGTACACAGTCTTTCCCCTTCGGTTTTCGTTTTTGTAGTGCAATGAATGGTAAAAGTCTCCGATCAAAGTAGGCACCGGGTTGCCAGCAGCAAACAGATAGAAGGCATCCAAATCCACAAAGTTAGGCAAGTTAGGAAACAGCACAATTCCGTAAATGCATAGAGCCAAAATAGCATTGAAAACCACCCAACATCCGTTCTTGGCGTACTCCTGGGCCTTGCCAACCAGAAAATCAAGAGAGAAACCTGAAACCCCAAGCCAAGAAGTCACCAACAGTTCAGCAGCGTTCATGTGCAAGGCTTTGGCTAGATCCTCCAACTTAGGTTCAGCGGCAGAGTGAATAAAAGGAACTGCATTCTGCACCGGCAGCTCAGTAAACTCCACATACTCCTCCATGGTAGGCCCGAGAATAAAGTCAGTAAACATGAAACATCGCAATGCCGGGTCATAGAACTGCATCAGAGTGTACAGCCCATTCATCTCATCAACCGTTGGCTTGCAAACTAATCTCAGTAATCTTCCATGACTCATTCTGAAGCTTCTCCTAACCTCCTCATCAGCAAGAGATATCAGACCAAGTAAAGGGGTAATATCAGGTGCAGGCAGCTTGTACGCAACTGTCTTCCTCAAACTGGCTATGATCAATACTCAGACGTCCAGACACTAGAACCCGGGGATATGCAAATGCACCTGCAGCACAGACACACGTTAATGAGATGCAATGATAATGGGTATGCAAACAATGCAATGCAAGCAACATGCGCCAGGGACCAAGTGCTATAGCTGAGCAGCCTGAAGCATATTGAAGGTCTCAAATCGTGGTCTCGGATAGACCCAATACAAAGCTCCACACTGGTCTCTGATAGACCCATAATATAACTCCAACTGGTCTCTGACAGACCTCAAACCATAACCCGGATTGGTCTCTGATAGACCTCAACTCAGAACTCAGACTGGTCTCTGATAGACCTCAGATCATATCTCCAACTGGTCTCTGACAGACCTCAGGACTCTCCATAAATACCCAGAATCTCTGATCAAGAAATAACCAGTATCTGAAGGTCTAGTTACCTGCATAACCCCAAACCCTCTCACAGGTAGATGGTCCTATAACTGGCACAAGGTACGGCATCCTATGCGGTCGTCGGCGTCACAGACTTTCAGGGTTGGCGATACGATTCCCAGAAGGAGTGGCATCATCAATCCCTGAAGAGGCCTCACTTAGCCAACTTCCAAATGATCGGTCCCCGGAGTCGACAATTCAGCTGACCAACAACCCCTTCGACCCAAAGGGTAGAAAAAGAAGCCAACCAGAAGAACCTCGTCCGAGTGTAGATTTCATGAGACACTAATGCAAGCAAAGCCGGCACGCGCCCACTACTTTCTACTCTAATTCTAGGTGCACTCAAGCCCAGGTCCGGCTTATCTCTCAATATCAGAACACCCGTCACACCCCAATACAGCAATAATAATAATACAATGCTGAAATGTAAATACAAAAATGTAAATCCATACAAATTCCTCGACGGGCAAACAAGCGCTAGGATTGACTCTCTTAAGGGACGTTGGATCCCCAGCAGAGTCGCCAGCTGTCGCTACTGCGAAAATTGGCGCCGGCTGACAGAAGAGTCGCCACCGTGCGTTATTTATCCCAACGGAGGGAAAGGAAACGCTCGAAGTAAACCTCGCAAAAACGGGAAAAGGTATGGTCATCGTAACCAAAACCTGGGTTCGGGAGTCGGTTACGCAAGGGGAAGGTATTAGGCACCCCTCACGTCCATCGTACTCGATGGGATCCACGCTTGCTTGGTTTGTACGGATTACACTTCTATCTAAACTAAAGGATGAGGTCTGAAAAGAAAAGAAAATTCGACTCGGCAAAGCATCACACTTTATGCCTACGTATTCCCGTCTGGAACGAGAAATCAGAGTCAACGTAGTTCGCCTAACTACGGGGGAAGGTGGGTGAAGGTTGCTCGCTAGGATATCGCATCCTATGCCTACGTACTTCCACACAGCATGGAAGATCAGAGCAAACGTAGTTCGGGCTACGCACGACACAAGCTGTTCAATTGTTTTTTATGAAAAATCTCACCTTAAACAAGGGTTTTCTTATTGCAAAAAGGTTGATGTCTGTTCAAATCTTTTGACGGAAGAAGTGAATTGATTTCTGTTATAACCTTTATTAGTGTTTTCTGTTGTTTTGAAGGAAGAAGAGATGACACTCTAAAAATCCTAGGGTTAAAAGGGATGAAAATCTACCCTAATGTTATCATACATGGGTTAGCTCCTAATGTCTATCATGTTCCTCTCTTGCGCAGAGAGAAACAGAGCTCCTAAGGGAATAAACGGAAGGCAAAACAAATACGCAGTAAACAGTAAAATAATGAATACAGTAAACAGGATAGGCAAGGGAGCCAAACTCTTCCTCCACCTGAACACAATAGGTATAAGTGAAGCACATTTCACTTTAAACCTAGGGGAATTAATACACACAATACAGAAAAGAAACTCAAGCTCTGACAGCAAACTCCCCAAGTTGATGCACAGCACATCCTCTTTCAACTGAATCTCCAAGCTCAATCTTCATCATTAGACCCCCCAAGCTCTGGCTAGCTTCCTGCTTTGACAGTCTTCATCTTCAGCAATCTCCATCTTCTAGGGCAAGCATTCCAGGAATAATAGAACAAGATCAGGAGAGATAATAGCATGCTAATCAGCTCATGAACAGCCAAAGGAAGCTCACAAGGGATTAGCATAGTGGGACAGGTTCCCTCAAAGTTCTACCCCTAAGACCAATCACTTATCCCTCCAAAGGAGGGAGGTGAGTTCTTAGAGGGATTTTTAATCACTGGGAAAGAATGGAAGCAAAGGAAGCATTCCATGTTTCAGAATCAATCCTCTAATCTAGAGCTCTACCTAGCTCCTAAACCCTAAAACACCTCAGCAGCTTCTGGCAAGCTTCAAACTCTTCAGTTGAATCTTGATCTTCAGTCTTCTCTACCACAAGCTTCCTTGAACAAGGATCTCACAATAAACCAAACCCCATAATGATACCCCAAGAGAATAAACCCCAAAAGACCCCACAATCAATTATACAACACAAACATCCCATATAACACGAGCAACTTGTAAAACATACTAAAAATAGTAAAATCAAAGGGAAAATCCTAATCTTTATTCAAAGGGAGCTATAACCTCTACCCTTAATATCCCATATATTCCCTACCCCAAAATCAAAACAAAAATCCCTAAAGAAAAAGTGTTGTACACCTAAGTCATCTAAAACCCTAATTTTGAACACCTAAATGTCGCATAAGCAAACTACTAAAAATAAACTTCTAAAAATCCTAGTACAAAAACCAGAGAGTCTACACATTCATATTTGATAGCACAAAAAAGAATGGACCTAAAATCACTAAGGAAGTGCATGAACAAAAATCACCAAAATTGCATATAAAATCAAACACCTAAACTAGTCATTTATTTGGAAAATGCATGAAAAATATCAAATAAAAAATAAAATTCAATTTTTATTTTTTATAATTTTCTAGACATCTTGAAGAAATTAACGCAAAAAGAATCATTAAAAAATATGAAGTTTTCATTTTTTTATGAATTTTACAAAATGCATGAAAATGAAAAGAAATTAAAAAAAATGAAATATAAAGAAATAGAGGGAGGGGTGAGAATAGCAAGGCCATCAGTTAAAATCATTGGGCTTTCACGCGCGTGGGGGGCGCAAAAAGCATGTGGGATAAGCCCAATAACCAAATCAGAAAAACAAAAAGGAATAAAAATGCGCTGGGGTGTATTAATCAAAGTTTCCACGCGTATTTTGACTTGGGCCTGGAATGAGGGGGTGTGGAAAAGAATCAGACTAAGCCCAAGATAACTCACTAATCCAAAACGCCGCATTTAGCTCTAGGATTTCCCTCCTTCTCTGAATTCAAATATGAGCCACACGATTTGATTAAAAGGTCAATAGATCCAATGGTACATGTTCATCTTCTTCCTTGGTTAGCTAGGGTTTCTGAAAATCCAGTTCATGCGCAAATCTTCTACTCCCTCTATCTCTCTTATCTGGCCATGAAACCTCACGATCCCAAGAGCAAAGATGCTCCCCTCTTCACCCTCTACAAGACTATGACTCTAGATTTTCTCAAAACTCAACCAATAAGGAAACCCGATAGAAGAAAGTTCTGGGCACACTTTAATTGCACTGATATGCATGATCACCATCCTTGCTGAAACTATGCTAGCATGATCTAGAGGCTATGGGAAAAATTCTAAACATGATAACTAGTATTAATACGCTCTAACATGTGAGTTCTTGATCGATGAACAGAAACTACCATGGGACCAACCTTCAAGAACAACCCTTAAACTACTCATGAATCATCCCCTAATGGTCTCTATCACATATATCCTAACCACATGATCTAACAATGGATAAATAGTGGGATTCGAATGAAGTTGCATACCTTGCAAATGATGATGGCAATGGTGGTTAGCCTTCAATTCAAGCCTTGATGCTTGCTTCAAATGATCTTCAATGGCTGTAGATTCTTCTGTTTGCACTGGTTCTTGCTTACACCTCTTGAATCACTCTATCCAATTCTTCATGCAACTTGGAGTGAAAATTTGGATCTCATGAGCCAGCCACGAATTCCTCTCAATTTTGTTTGCCAATTGCTCTATGATGATGGTAGATGATGATGATAGCAAGAATTATGATGATTGATGAAGTTTTAATGGAGTTTGGAAGCAAAATGCAATATGGAGTTATGGAATCAAACTATGGTATGCAAGCACAATCAGTCACCAACCCTGCCATGGATCAACTCTAGGGCATTTATAGAGAAGGATGGAGATGTGTAGAAGCTTGTAGAAGACTCCAAGAAGTTTCTAGAATGTATCATGCAATGAGAATTTGAATTTTCTATATTTAGTAAATCTCATGCAATCTCATGATAAACCATGCAATCCCACTTAATTTCTCCTCAAATGATATTATGATATGAGAACAAGGTCTTACAAACCCTTATGTAGCATTTCCTTACTTTTCCTTTTGGTGCCTTAAGATGCAAGAAACACATTTACAAAGGAAGTCCAATTTTTAAGCCTAAACTCAAAAATGTGGCTAAACCATTGTCTTTAGAATGATGTTGGGAATCAATTTGGTATATTGGATGACCCATATTGGATTTTTAGATCTCCCAAACCAATTTTTCATTTCAACTTTTTCAACTTATAAGCCATTTTCAAGTCATTTGCACCACTTTTAAAATTCCATGCTCTAAGCTTTTCCAAACTTTCAAACCTTCTTTTCTAGCCTTAAAATCCCATTTTGAACAACTTTTATGTTGTGAAGTTTTTCATTTGAAGCTTCCTTGTATGAGTTTTAAGCATAGGCCAAGAATGACCTGTAATCCTCAAATGACCAAAATACCCTTTGCTTGCCAAGACCATAAGTAGAGTTCCACAAATCATATGAAGGAATACCATACCATTCTAGAAAGCTAAGACAATAAGGAACAACTCTTATGTTGGCCAAAAATCTATTTGAAGTACCCTTGAAAGTCAAAAGTTGCTTGGAATACAGACAATTTTCACAGACAAATTTCAGTGCCCTCAGATGACCTGTAACTTGCAAGAGCCATAACTTGAGTTCTATAAATCATCTTGATGACTTCCACCACTGAAATTAAAGCTATGAAGATACTCTACAAGTTTCATGTGAACCAAGAATTCATATGAAGCTTGCATCTTGAGTTACACTGCTTTGAAGTTTGACTTAAATCAGGGGATTTTGCACTGAAACCCTAATTTAGTAACTCCAGTTCTCCTTGACTCCTCTTGATTTTTCTTTATCACAACATCATATCCATGTCCATATAGCAAATAATGAATCCCCCATTCTTCAAATGATCCTTGATTCCCTTCAAAACACTTCTTTGACCTAGAATTGACCCAGTGTTGACCCTAGTTGACTGACTTCAACTGAGGCTCTTGCAATCATTCCAATGACTTGGTTCTCCTCAAAAATGATTCTCTAGAATCTTCATAACATCCATACACACCTCATACTCTTGGCTCATAGCTCACATTTCCTCTGATGATCCCCCACTAGCCTCAAGATAGGAGAATTCACTGATCAACCTGGCAGCTCTTCAAAGCTCAAATTCTTCCCTGATGACCTGAGTAGTCTTGAATATGAATGAAACCCCTTGGATATATCTCTTGAGATAAGAATAGCACTTGATCCCCTGATTAAGATAACTTGCCTATGCTATGCAATGCAGATGAATACACTATATACATGATGACAATGCAAATGACTATGCAATTGAAACATAAGCCTAGGTTAGAAAAGGTTGGGCAAATTTTGGGGTGCAACAACTGCCCCTATTCAAGCGACTTGGACCCGGTTGGATGAAGAGCGCGCAGCCTTCAGGCATTCGAGGTACGAGACGGTTGAATACGAAAGAACCCGGAAATTTGCCAACCGCAAAAATAAATTGCGAAACGACTACTGCTTGAGAAAACCATGGGAACTGGCTTCTGTCGTCACGGCAACAACTAACCATCTATCTGCCAAATAATCTGATGTTGTCCGCAGACCACTCCATTCCGAAGAAATGAGCATACACCACATAACGAGAAATTGTTGATATCACTTATCAACCTCTGTTGATCTCACTTATCAACCTCCGTTGATCTCACTTATCAACCTCTGTTGACCTCACTTATCAACCTCCGTTGATCTCACTTATCAACCTCTGTTGACCTCACTTATCAACCTCTGTTGATCTCACTTATCAACCTCCGTTGATCTCACTTATCAACCTCTGTTGATCTCACTTATCAACCGAGCACACGCTAACCAGCGGGAGAATATTGACTTCACTTGTCATGTTGACTTCACTGATCAACTTTTCGTATCCTGAAGAAACGAACAAACGCTTAACCAAACGAGACAATGTTCGAAGACATGAACAACCGACTCTGCGGGGAAATGAGAAACTTAACCAAGCAACTCTGAGGGGACAAATTCTGACGACTGCCGTCAAACACCTGCTGGGGAAATTGGGAACTTAACCAAGCCCTGACGAGAATAACCCTGTTGAGAAAATATGAGGAATTTAACCAAACGACTCCTGTAGCAAACTCCCTGTTGGAGACTATGAGGGACTTAACCAAGCGACTCACTAACGTAACACCCTGCTGGGGCACATAACTCTGTTGGGGAATTGCGGGTAACCACCCGAAATCTGCACCCTGCTATCTTATAACGCTGAATCCACAGCATCCTGAGAAAGACTTAAATGGAGGAATACAAGCAACTTAACCAAGCGACTTGTCAACGAATACTCTGACGGGGAATACGAGGAACTTAACCAAGTATCTCGTTGAAGAACAACCCACTGGGGATTACGTCTCTACTGGGGAAACTGTGGGTAACCACCCAAAACCTGCACCCTGGCGTTTCTACAGCACTTTGAGAAAGGACTCAGCTGGGGAGAAAGAGAATTGCTTGACCAAGCAACTCTGCTAGGGGAAACATGGCATGACGAACACGATCATTGCGTGCCTGGCACAACAACCCTCTGTAACAAGATGAACACGAACACTGCGTATTCCCCCCAAAATCTTCTTGACAGGAGGAAACACGATCACTGCGCGTCCTGGCGTTGCGAACAAAACCACGTATAGGACGAATACGATCACTGCGTACTCTGCGCCACAACTCTCTTGACAGGAGAAAACACGATCACTGCGTGCTGATGCTGTAAACAAAACTACATGATGGTACACATACGACGAACACGATCACTGCGTGCTGCGTTACAACCACATCGACCATAAATCCAACCGGATGAGATAAACACGATCACTGCGTGCCAGACGGAATAAATCCACATAGAAGAGGCGAACACGTTCACTGCGTACTTCAACCACCAATATGATAAACACGATCACTGCGTGTGCTATAATAGGACAAACACGATCACTGCGTGTAGATACCGACAAGATGAACACGATCACTGAGTGTACTATCCAACGAGCCCCCAAAATGATGTTAATACGATCACTGCGTATGTCACCATCCCATGTAATAGGACGAATACGATTACTGCGCATATCGACCAACAAAACCAACTGATACGATAGTCACGATCACTGCGCGCCCCGCATCACAAGTTCCCATGGTACTAACAACACGATCACTGCATGCTGTACGAATACGATCACTGCGTATCTTGAACACGATCACTGCGTGTTTGAACACGATCACTGCGTGTTTGAACACGATCACTGCGTGTTCTGAGCCACGATCCTCTCGACTGGAGAAAACACGATCCCTGCGTGTTGTGTGTCTCAACCAACCCACATAATTGGACGAATACGATCACTGCATATTCCAATCATACATAGGGTAAACGCGATCACTGCGCGTTTCATGTCACGACCCTCTTGACTGGAGGTAACACGATCCCTGCGTGCCGGGTGACACAACTTCAAACATGGGACGAATACGATCACTGCGCATATCGACCACAAACACCCAGATGAACACGTTCACTGCGTGCCTCACCCTGTAACCAAATTGTAACGGACGAATACGATCACTGCGTACACAGACCAACAAATCTGGATGAACACGATCACTGCGCGTCAATCTATAACCACTGTATAACGGACGAATACGATCACTGCGCATATCGACCAACAACCATCACCTGACAAGGTAAACACGATCACTGCGTGTCCTGCCCAATAAACCCCCGAGATGATACCAACACGATCACTGCGTGCCTTACAAAACAATCTTCTTAGACCGGGACGAATACGATCACTGCGCCACTCGACCACAGATACATATACCAATATCAACACGATCACTGCGTGTCCCACAACATGAATCCCATATCTGGCACAAATACGATCACTGCATACTTGGGCCGCCAATCAATATCTCAAAACCAACACGATCACTGCGTGTCTTACAATATGAACCCCGTAGCTGGTACAAATGCGATCACTGCACACTTTGACCACAAATCAACACACCAAGATCAACACGGTCACTGCGTGCCTTACAGCATGAACCCCCGAATCGATACACAATAGCATCCTCCTGAATCACGATTTCTCTTATCGGCAGGGAACCACATATCTGAAACTGAAGAGGCAACCACCTGGCTTATGTTTCAAAATGCATGTTTGATAATGACGTAATGCTCCCACACTGCATGGAAATGCTACGTATTTAGGTAAAATGCGAATGCTGATGATGCATGCTTATGCAAAAAGTTGCTTCAGAAAAATAAATGCTGAAGACAAGCTGGATCCGCTGGGGATGACCGGAATACTACCGATACGCTTCCAACAAAATGAATGTTGGAAAGATGAACTAACTCCGCTGGGGATAACCATCCTGCTAAGAAAGTAGCTCACGAACTCAAAACTCCACAATCTTGCTGAGAAAGGTCCTTCTGACGAGGAAGAGCGACTTGCTGGGAAAAGAAAGGACAATCCTGCGTGGGGAAACTCCTTTCAGCAGCTCCAACCACCTGATCACACTCTGTGGGGAACCTCTCCTCCTATCACTGAGCTGGGGAAATCATCCCGCTATCACTGAGCTGGGGGAATCATCCCGCTATCACTGAGCTGGGGCTTGAACTACACATTCTAATTTGCACTGCACAAAACTCTCTGGGAAGTTAATCACATCTGTCTTGACCTTCGCTGGGGAAGACTCTGCTCTGCTTGATAAGCTAATTCTGAACTGCTGAAGATACCTTAATCTTTTCCTTTGATGCAATCTCCGCTCTCCTGGGGAGACAACATTCAATTTTGCCTGGGGCGACTTCGCCGGGGGGAGCCACAACATTCATCCTCTGGAGAGGGTACCATCCTGCCATGGACTCTGGCGGGGAACTTTGCAAGCTTTTGAGTACCTGCAAAAGTCAACAAGCAAACACAAGGCAATCTATGCAAATAGAAACATCTTGGTAATCACCCACGACAACCATTCAGGTAATTTTCTTGGTTTTAACAATCATTGGCCGAGGCCCGCCTGTTTACACGCATGTGAGTTTATCAATACGTCGGCGCTTTTTACAAACAAAACTGTAAAAAATTAAAACCAAAGTCATACACTACACTGAATAAAACACTTTATCGAAAATGGCCTGAAAATAGGCAAGGTTTGTACATCAGATGCAACTCCTGAAAAGAGGTAGTCGCGCATAAACAAAATGCAAAAGTATACAAATATACAGAATATAAAATTTGTACACATGTCGGCAGCGTGTTACAGACGAACACCATGAATCGATCCTCCTATGACTCGTCGGACCCCGACGCTTTCCCGATCTCCGTCTTCAGAAGACATTGCTTTGGATAGTTGACCCCCAGATACTCCCGAACCGCCAACAATCAAACTTGGACCGCAGTCATTTGCTTCTTAAATCCCTAACTTTTGCGTGAATCGCCCTTTGCGGGTTTTCGATTCACCGGGATACCCTTTTTTGCCGAAGCCGCCCAGTGTAGGTTTTCGACTTCGCGGGTGTACATTTTTTCAATTATATCCCTAACTTTTGCCCGAACCTTTTTATTCTGTTTTTGGTTCGCCAGGATGCCCCATTTTTGCCTGGACTCTCTTTTTACTGTCCAGCGGGTCAATTTTAAGCAAAGTATTTTTTAACTGCGTCCGAGTTCACAGGGGATGAAAAGTCTTCACCATCCATGGTGGATAACAATAAGGCTCCTCCGGAGAAGACCTTTCTCACGACGTATGGACCTTCATAATTGGGAGTCCATTTGCCCCGGTGATCCGATTGCGGTGGGAGAATCTTCTTCAGCACAAGATCACCCGTCTGAAAACTCCGAGGTCGAATCTTCTTGTCGAAAGCTTTCTTCATCCGGCTCTGATACAGCCTACCATGTGCAATCGATGCCAGTCTCTTCTCGTCGATCAAGCTCAGCTGATTCAATCTACTTCTCACCCATTCTGCCTCGTCCAGCTTAACATCAAGCAAAACCCTCAAAGATGGTATCTCAACCTCCAATGGCAGGACAGCCTCCATGCCATATACTAGTGAGAATGGTGTTGCCCCGGTTGATGTACGCACTGTAGTACGATAACCGTGCAAAGCAAACGGCAACATCTCATGCCAATCTTTATACGTTACCACCATCTTCTGAACAATTTTCTTTATGTTCTTGTTAGCCGCTTCAACAGCGCCATTCATCTTGGGTCTGTAAGGAGATGAATTATGATGCTCGATCTTGAAATCCCGACACAAATCTTTCATCATCTTGTTGTTCAGATTCAAACCATTATCAGTAATGATCCGTTCAGGAATACCGTATCTGCAAATTATATCTCTCTTGATAAATCTGGCCACCACCTGTTTGGTCACGTTGGCGTAAGAAGCCGCTTCCACCCACTTAGTGAAATAATCGATCGCAACCAGAATGAAGCGATGCCCATTAGAAGCAGTGGGCTCAATTTTTCCGATCATATCAATCCCCCACATGGAGAACGGCCATGGAGATGCCATAACATTCAGAGGACTCGGTGGCACATGGATCTTATCTGCATAGATCTGGCACTTGTGACACCGCTTGGCAAATTTGAAACAGTCCGTCTCCATTGTCAACCAGTAATACCCTGCTCGCAACAACTTCCTGGTCATAGCATGCCCACCTGCATGTGTACCAAAAGTTCCTTCATGGACCTCTTCCATGAGTAGATTGGCTTCCTTCTCGTCTACACATCGGAGGAGTACCAAGTCATGGTTCCTTCTATACAAAACGCCGTCGGGGTTCAGATAGAAGTTGCCTGCTAATCTCCTTAGAGTCTTCTGATCACGACTGGATGCCCCAGCCGGATATTTCTGGCTCTTCAAGAAATTCTGTATGTCGAAATACCATGGTTTACTGTCAGATGCTTCATCAATTGCAAACACAAAGGCTGGCCTATCAAGGCGAGATATGACAATGCTGGGAGCCTCGTTCCAGAGGTTGACTTTATACATCGAGGATAACGTTGCAAGGGCGTCCGCCATTTGATTCTCCGCCCGAGGCACATGATGGAAGTCCACCCTATCAAAGAAAGGTAGAAATCTTCTCGCGTAGTTCATGTACGGCACCAGATTAGGTTGGCGCGTCTCCCACTCTCCCTTAATCTGATTCACAACCAGGGCTGAATCCCCATATACGTCCAGATTCTTAATCCTCATATCGATAGCCTCTTCCAACCCCATAATACAAGCTTCATACTCGGCTTCGTTATTCGTCACTGAAAATGTCAATCTGGCCGTGAACGGGATGTGCGACCCGTGGGGAGTGGTAATGATTACCCCGATCCCGCTGCCGTACGAATTGACAGCTCCATCAAAAATCAATTGCCACTGGGAACTCCGCTCAGGTCCTTCACCAGGAAATGGCTCATCACAATCTTTAGCTTTCAAGTACATTATGTCCTCATCGGGAAACTCAAACTTCATAGGCTGATAATCCTCAATCGGCTGTTCGGCGAGATATTCGGACAAAATACTTCCCTTAATGGCCTTCTGGGAAACATACTGGATATCGTATTCTGTCAATACCATCTGCCATCTAGCGATCCTTCCGGAGAGCGCTTGTTTTTCAAACACATACTTGATCGGGTCCATCCTTGATATCAGCATGGTTGTATGATTCAGCATGTACTGTCTGAGACGTTTGGCAGCCCACGCCAATGCACAACACGTCTTTTCAAGCATGGAGTATCGAGATTCACAATCCGTTAACTTTTTACTCAAGTAGTAAATCGCATGCTCTTTCCTTCCTGTCTCGTCATGTTGACCGAGAACACAACCCATACTGTTCTCCAGAACCGTCAGATACATAATCAGTGGTCTTCCCGCTACTGGGGGTATCAACACCGGAGGTTCCTGCAAATATTCTTTTATCTTTTCAAATGCCCTCTGGCAATTGTCGTTCCAGACCACCGCTTGATCTTTCTTTAATAGTTTGAATAATGGTTCACACGTGGTCGTTAGGTGAGAGATGAACCTAGCAATGTAGTTCAACCTCCCTAAGAATCCACGGACTTCTTTTTCTGTTCTCGGTGCTGGCATCTCTTGTATTGCTTTTATTTTTGCAGGATCGACCTCGATTCCTTTCTGGCTCACAATGAACCCCAGTAGTTTCCCGGATCTCACTCCGAAGGTACATTTGTTGGGATTCAGCCTCAGCCTGAACTTCCTCAGCCTCTTGAACAACTTCAACAGATTAACCAGATGTTCTTCCTCCGTTTGAGACTTGGCAATCATGTCATCGACATACACCTCAATCTCTTTGTGCATCATGTCGTGAAAAAGCGTTGTCATGGCCCGCTGATACGTTGCCCCCGCATTTTTCAAACCAAAGGGCATCACCTTATAACAGAAGGTTCCCCACGGGGTGATAAAGGTTGTTTTTTCCATATCTTCCGGAGCCATTTTGATCTGGTTGTACCCCGAAAAGCCATCCATGAAGGAAAACACTGAAAATTGAGCCGTGTTGTCAACTAGCACGTCAATATGTGGGAGCGGAAAATCATCCTTTGGGCTCGCTTTGTTCAGATCCCTATAATCAACACACATCCGAACCTTGCCGTCTTTCTTTGGCACAGGTACGATATTAGCGACCCAAGTGGGATAAGTGGTAACAGCCAGGAATCCAGCATCCCATTGCTTCTGCACTTCTTCCTTTATCTTTACAGCCATGTCAGGACGAGTCCTTCTGAGTTTCTGCTTCACAGGCGGGCAATCTTCCCTCAATGGCAGACGATGAACAACCATATCGGTATCCAAACCCGGCATGTCCTCGTAGGACCAAGCAAATATATCACTGTACTCACGCAGCATCTCAATAAGCTCTTTCTTGATATCACTTTGCAATGCGGCCCCTATACGAATATTCCTGACGCACTCTTCAGATCCCAGATTTACAATCTCGATCTCCTCCTGGTGAGGCAGAATGACTCTCTCCTCTTGCTTCAATAACCGACTGAGCTCTTCTGGTAAGTCACTATCCTCTACAACCTCCTCCTCAGCTTGGAAGATCGGATGCTCGAAGTCTAAACGAGTCATAGGAAGTCTTTGATCGATGTCATCTGAAAATTCATGAATCCTGCGAGGGAAACGGTTACGTGCTTCAAAATGATGTACAAGCAAAATGCATAACCGCGCTGCCATTTTATTGAAAAATAAAATAAAAACAGAAAGAAAGGGATCGCAATATTTGAATGTAAAAATGCCGTCATTTATTGATTATGCACACATACAAGTAAATAGTTAGGCCCTAAGACAAAATCAACGATGCCCCGGGCAAGGCATGTGATCATACAATGATTGAAAAACACAATGCATTACTGTTTGGTGACTTGGATGACGTCCTGGATGGACCAGTTGCATAGACTCTGCCCCGGCATGCTGGGTTGAATCCATGCGTCCATGTCGCAGTCACTGTCTCCTTCCTCCGCATCAGACACGGCATTTATCCTTTCAAAACTGACACCCCCCGATGTGAACACTACGGGCCCTTCGTACTTCGGCACATTCTGCTTTAAAGATGGACGATACCCCAGGCCATACTTATCTTGCTTCATAGGGATATCCGGAACCTGCCCCCACTTGGCGGTTTCTCCCGCTTGCACCAAAGCTTTAGCTTCTTTGTAGGAGGACACAGCGACCTCATGCCTTTCGCTCTTCACTGGAGTGTCTTGTTTGACTTTAACCCCTTCAAACGCCTGGCAGGGCGTTTCATGAATTTCTCCGTCCACTTCCACATACTTGAAAGAGGACAAGTGGCTGACGAGAATATCTTCTTCTCCGCAGACTGTGACAATGCTTCCATCAACCATATACTTAAGTTTCTGGTGAAGCGTGGAGGTAACTGCCCCAGCAACATGAATCCAGGGTCTACCGATCAGACAGCTATACGCGGGCTGTATATCCATGATGTAAAACACCGTGTCAAACACCTCAGGTCCCACTTGAATAGGCAATGTGATTGATCCAAAAACCGACCTTCTGGTTCCATCAAATGCGCGCACCACCAAATCACTTGGTGTGCATAACAACCCTCGTGTGTCCAGTTTCAACAAGGCTTTCTTCGGTAATACGTTCAATGACGACCCAGTGTCTACCAACACATGGGACATAACAGTGCCACGACATTCAATGGAGATATGCAAGGCGTTGTTGTGATCGCGCCCTCTAGGCGTTAGATCGAAGTCCGTGAAACCCAGGCCGTGCCCTGCATTAACATGCGACATAACCCCCTCCAGTTGGTTTACCGAAATCTCCTGCGGGACAAAGGACGTTTCCAGCACTTTCAACAAAGCGTTCCTGTGCGCCTCTGAGCATAACAACAGCGATAAGATCGAGATCTTCGAAGGCGTCTGTTGTAAGTGATCTACAATTTTGTAATCACTCTTGCGGATTAGTCGCATAAATTCTTCCACCTCTTTGTTCGTTGACTCTTTCTCTTTACTCCCTGATGGCCCGTCATCAACCACTTTGTTCTTGCCCTTAGCAAGCCTTTCAGCCTCAACTTCTGGGGAAGTAAAAATCCTCCCGCTTCGAGTTATGCCGCCTTGTCCGACTATATTCTCCACAGATCCCTCTGGTGGATCACTCAGATCAATCTTCTCTCCGTTACAATATACCTCCGCGCCATAGCTCCATGGTACCGCTTTCGTGCTCTCATACGGAATTGGCTTAGCCCTGGTAATTGTAAAGGTCGGTCGCTTCGCTGGCGCCAAGATCGTCACAGACTTGAACGAGATCGTGATCGTTGCGACCTCATTCTGTTCCTCTTCAGTCTCCATTTCGACAGGCTTTTCTGACCCTGCAGCTCGATCAAATTGCAAAACCCCTTTGTCAATCAACCCTTGTACACCCCTTTTTAACTCTGCACAGCCCTCGGGCTGAATCTGACAATCAACACAACTTTCGTCACAACCTGGAGAAACCCCTTCTTTCAGAAGACACTGTTTGACACTGCTCAACGGAGTCATCAGCTCATTAACATCTAACACCAGTTCTGTTTCAGCGTCGGTCAATATTGCATTTGCCCCAGCTCCCGCATGCTTGGGCATAGGCTGTTGAGTAATATTGGGACCTTCCTTCCCAAAATTGATGGCTGTGCTATCAAGCAGATCTTGCACCTTGTGCTTGAAAGCTAAACAGTTCTCGATATTGTGCCCGGGTGCACCGGAGTGAAAATCACAATGCTCATTGATGTCGTACCCTACTGGTGGCGTGCCAGTTGGCGGCGCCAAGGTTCTCTTTTCAACTAGATGTAACTTCAATAGATTCTGAAGGAGCTCTGCGTAAGATACTGGCGGTACCTCAAATATCCTCCTTGGTCTTGGAGCCTGAAACCTCCGCTGATTCTGATTAGGCTGCTGCTGAGCCTGCTGCTGTTGTTGTCTCTGTTGCTGAGGTGGTCCCGGAATGGTCACGCTCGCGACTTGAGGCTGTGGACGCCGATTCTGATTCCTATTTCTCCGCTGAACGTTATACACCGCATTAGCATCACCCTGCCTTTTACCACCGAAGGCTTTCTTGTTGCTTCCCACTGAAGCAGATTCTCCCGGTTGAATCTTACCAATTTTTATCCCGTTCTCTATACGCTCCCCCATCAGGATCAGCTCGGAGAAGGTACTCATTGAGAAGTTGAGCAACCGGTCATAGTACATCCCTGAGAATGTCCCTACGAACAAGTCCATCATTTCCCGTTCGACCATAGGGGGTTGTACTCTAGCAGCCAAGTCACGCCATCTCTGGGCGTACTCTTTGAAGCTTTCCTTGGGCTTCTGAGACATGCTTTGCAACTGAACTCTGTTAGGAGCGAGATCGCTGTTGTATTGGTAATGCTTCACGAAATCTTCCGCCAATTCTTTCCAAGTTCTGATCTGTGTTGGCTCCAGGCTCATGTACCACTCCAATGACGGCCCTGACAAGCTGTCTTGGAAAAAGTGCATAAGCATCTTTTCGTCGTCTGAATATGCGGACATCCTTCTGTAAAATGAACGGACATGCACCCTCGGGCATGTGTCGCCTCTATACTTATCGAAAGATGGCGCCTTGAATTTCAGAGGTACCCTCAGCCCTGGTACCAATCCCATGTTAGACATATCCAGCCCCGCAGCGTTCTGATTAGCCAGACCATTTACCTTTTCTTCCAACAATCTCATGCGCAGGCTGTCCCCTGTAGGCCTCCCGTAGCCTTCATTATGACCGGAGAAAACGTCTTCCTGATGATCTTGCCAACGAGGTATCTCTTCATATGCAGCATTACGAGCGTTACGACCCAAACCTGTTTGGAAGTACCTGGGGTCACCCCTCAGGTTGCCCATGTCCTGACCGTTGTTCAGACCCATTCCATATCCTGCGTTACCATAACCATGGTCTCCGTATCCAGTTTTGGCGACAACCACATTGCCATATCCCATGTTCATACCCTGAAAGCCCTGATTACCATTGCCGCCATTCAGCCCGCCGTTCTCCGCACCCTTGTTGAAACCCTGGTTGACGTTCCCTATGAACACTCCTGCAGTGTCTCCGTTAGTGTTACCAGTATTTCCGTTCCCACCAGCAGGACCAGCTTCTCCGTTGTTCAGCCCAGCGACTTGAACGTGATCAGCACTTTGACGATTTTCAACCCTGGGAGAGCTAACCACGTTTTCACCATGCGGGGTACCATTGTTCTCAGCACGAGCAACCAACGGCTGCACCAGACTCTGCAACTGTTCCTGCCCTTTGGCGATAGTCTCCATGGTTTGCATGAACAGGGCCATCCTGTCACGCATCTCTTGCATTTCACTCTGCATGGCGTCCATGATCTTCTTCTGGTTGGTTCTTGTAGAATAACGGTGGACCCGCTTTTCTGCAATCCTGAAAATACCTGTCAAATGCGGGAGATAAGATACCTGGATCATAAAACCTGTAATGCAAATATGAGTATGTATGCAAAATGCAATGCGTGTCTGTGCATTGGAGCATATTACTCCCCCCCGTTCTAGTGCTAATACATTTGATACAGGGTAGTGCCGTGACAAGCATTTGCAAGAAGTTGAAATTCAATCACAGAAGGGAAAACAACTCATGTATTGAACAGGCCTTCAAAGGCAAAAGTATAACACCAATATATCACAAGACGATCAAAAGCATGACCTCAACCCACAAACCGGGTGATGGTCAGCATACAATAAAGCATGAACAAATCAGGTATGCCCATAATCCCTATAATCCCTTAACAGCTTCTTTGTCTTGGGATGATCAGGCTGGACAAGCAATCCCTCTATGAGTAGACTCCTCTGCTTAAGAACTCGCCGCAAGTCGTCGATGGACTCTTCCCATGCGCCTTCACCAAAGCACTCATCTAGCTTCCTCTTCTGGGATCGAGCTTCCTTTCTGCGGGCCTCAACTTGTTTCAGTGCATCTTGAAGAGCATATCTGGTCATGACTTCTTCTTCGTGCTGCCTCCTAGTGGCCTTCAGTTGGTTCTGAAGATCGGCGATCTGCTGCTTCAACTTATCTTCCCGTTCCTTGTTGTTAGTAAGGGTGGCATTCCAAGTCTTATTGAATGAAGCAATCTCTCGGTGAGCGATGTCCAACGACTTCTTCTTAGCTTCCATCATGTCATGAGAGCTCTTAAAGTCTTGTCCCAGGCGTTCCCGCTTCTCCTTTTCTTTAACCAACTTAGTCTTCAACAAGGTTACCATCTCAGTTTGTTGCTGAAGGGAGTACGCAGCTTCGTTCTTCTCACTTCGAATCCGGGCCAATTCTCTTTCTAGATCTTCATTAACCACCAACAGAGCTTCCTTTTCCTTCACCACTTGCTCGTAAACCTCAATGCAAACAGTGGTCGGCTCTTCTACCGGAATAGGAACTAGGACTGGTGCAGCTGGAAATGGCATCAATATCTGGCTTGCTCTCTCTTGGATCCACCCTCTGTAGGGTGCATACGCCTGGCAATCACTCTTCCCCAACAGCGGTTTCCCTTTTCGGTTGATACGCGTCCAGGCATGTCGAAGCTTGGCCAGTAGATCTCCACTCGAATCACCGGTGAAGTACAGAGATTCCTGTACTTCTTCCTCCTGAGGCGGGTTCTTCAGCGCATATCCAAACTGACGGACGAACAAAGATGGGTTGTAGTTGATGCACCCTTTTCTCCCTATCAACGGAACATTAGGGTACCCACCACAACTGCAAATAAGCTCGGACCCCAACAGATCTCGATCAAACCACACAATGTCTTCGGAAGATAGCCTCATCAAGCGCTCTGACCAACTAGCTGAAGTTGCACTGTCCACAAATGGTCCCTTCGTGGGAAGATGACTCTTGAACCACATGTTCAACAACGGCGCACAGCAGTACACAGTCTTTCCCCTTCGGTTTTCGTTTTTGTAGTGCAATGAATGGTAAAAGTCTCCGATCAAAGTAGGCACCGGGTTGCCAGCAGCAAACAGATAGAAGGCATCCAAATCCACAAAGTTAGGCAAGTTAGGAAACAGCACAATTCCGTAAATGCATAGAGCCAAAATAGCATTGAAAACCACCCAACATCCGTTCTTGGCGTACTCCTGGGCCTTGCCAACCAGAAAATCAAGAGAGAAACCTGAAACCCCAAGCCAAGAAGTCACCAACAGTTCAGCAGCGTTCATGTGCAAGGCTTTGGCTAGATCCTCCAACTTAGGTTCAGCGGCAGAGTGAATAAAAGGAACTGCATTCTGCACCGGCAGCTCAGTAAACTCCACATACTCCTCCATGGTAGGCCCGAGAATAAAGTCAGTAAACGTGAAACATCGCAATGCCGGGTCATAGAACTGCATCAGAGTGTACAGCCCATTCATCTCATCAACCGTTGGCTTGCAAACTAATCTCAGTAATCTTCCATGACTCATTCTGAAGCTTCTCCTAACCTCCTCATCAGCAAGAGATATCAGACCAAGTAAAGGGGTA
The DNA here is from genome assembly GCA_963859935.3 of Lathyrus sativus. Taxonomy (NCBI): domain Eukaryota; kingdom Viridiplantae; phylum Streptophyta; class Magnoliopsida; order Fabales; family Fabaceae; genus Lathyrus; species Lathyrus sativus. The sequence goes on along the minus strand of OZ012736.1, from coordinate 418,477,322 downwards.
ATATCAGGTGCAGGCAGCTTGTACGCAACTGTCTTCCTCAAACTGGCTATGATCAATACTCAGACGTCCAGACACTAGAACCCGGGGATATGCAAATGCACCTGCAGCACAGACACACGTTAATGAGATGCAATGATAATGGGTATGCAAACAATGCAATGCAAGCAACATGCGCCAGGGACCAAGTGCTATAGCTGAGCAGCCTGAAGCATATCGAAGGTCTCAAATCATGGTCTCGGATAGACCCAATACAAAGCTCCACACTGGTCTCTGATAGACCCATAATATAACTCCAACTGGTCTCTGACAGACCTCAAACCATAACCCGGATTGGTCTCTGATAGACCTCAACTCAGAACTCAGACTGGTCTCTGATAGACCTCAGATCATATCTCCAACTGGTCTCTGACAGACCTCAGGACTCTCCATAAATACCCAGAATCTCTGATCAAGAAATAACCAGTATCTGAAGGTCTAGTTACCTGCATAACCCCAAACCCTCTCACAGGTAGATGGTCCTATAACTGGCACAAGGTACGGCATCCTATGCGGTCGTCGGCGTCACAGACTTTCAGGGTTGACGATACGATTCCCAGAAGGAGTGGCATCATCAATCCCTGAAGAGGCCTCACTTAGCCAACTTCCAAATGATCGGTCCCCGGAGTCGAAAATTCAGCTGACCAACAACCCCTTCGACCCAAAGGGTAGAAAAAGAAGCCAACCAGAAGAACCTCGTCCGAGTGTAGATTTCATGAGACACTAATGCAAGCAAAGCCGGAACGCGCCCACTACTTTCTACTCTAATTCTAGGTGCACTCAAGCCCAGGTCCGGCTTATCTCTCAATATCAGAACACCCGTCACACCCCAATACAGCAATAATAATAATACAATGCTGAAATGTAAATACAGAAATGTAAATCCATACAAATTCCTCGACGGGCAAACAAGCGCTAGGATTGACTCTCTTAAGGGACGTTGGATCCCCAGCAGAGTCGCCAGCTGTCGCTACTGCGAAAATTGGCGCCGGCTGACAGAAGAGTCGCCACCGTGCGTTATTTATCCCAACGGAGGGAAAGGAAACGCTCGAAGTAAACCTCGCAAAAACGGGAAAAGGTATGGTCATCGTAACCAAAACCTGGGTTCGGGAGTCGGTTACGCAAGGGGAAGGTATTAGGCACCCCTCACGTCCATCGTACTCGATGGGATCCACGCTTGCTTGGTTTGTACGGATTACACTTCTATCTAAACTAAAGGATGAGGTCTGAAAAGAAAAGAAAATTCGACTCGGCAAAGCATCACACTTTATGCCTACGTATTCCCGTCTGGAACGAGAAATCAGAGTCAACGTAGTTCGCCTAACTACGGGGGAAGGTGGGTGAAGGTTGCTCGCTAGGATATCGCATCCTATGCCTACGTACTTCCACACAGCATGGAAGATCAGAGCAAACGTAGTTCGGGCTACGCACGACACAAGCTGTTCAATTGTTTTTTATGAAAAATCTCACCTTAAACAAGGGTTTTCTTATTGCAAAAAGGTTGATGTCTGTTCAAATCTTTTGACGGAAGAAGTGAATTGATTTCTGTTATAACCTTTATTAGTGTTTTCTGCTGTTTTGAAGGAAGAAGAGATGACACTCTAAAAATCCTAGGGTTAAAAGGGATGAAAATCTACCCTAATGTTATCATACATGGGTTAGCTCCTAATGTCTATCATGTTCCTCTCTTGCGCAGAGAGAAACAGAGCTCCTAAGGGAATAAACGGAAGGCAAAACAAATACGCAGTAAACAGTAAAATAATGAATACAGTAAACAGGATAGGCAAGGGAGCCAAACTCTTCCTCCACCTGAACACAATAGGTATAAGTGAAGCACATTTCACTTTAAACCTAGGGGAATTAATACACACAATACAGAAAAGAAACTCAAGCTCTGACAGCAAACTCCCCAAGTTGATGCACAGCACATCCTCTTTCAACTGAATCTCCAAGCTCAATCTTCATCATTGGACCCCCCAAGCTCTGGCTAGCTTCCTGCTTTGACAGTCTTCATCTTCAGCAATCTCCATCTTCTAGGGAAAGCATTCCAGGAATAATAGAACAAGATCAGGAGAGATAATAGCATGCTAATCAGCTCATGAACAGCCAAAGGAAGCTCACAAGGGATTAGCATAGTGGGACAGGTTCCCTCAAAGTTCTACCCCTAAGACCAATCACTTATCCCTCCAAAGGAGGGAGGTGAGTTCTTAGAGGGATTTTTAATCACTGGGAAAGAATGGAAGCAAAGGAAGCATTCCATGTTTCAGAATCAATCCTCTAATCTAGAGCTCTACCTAGCTCCTAAACCCTAAAACACCTCAGCAGCTTCTGGCAAGCTTCAAACTCTTCAGTTGAATCTTGATCTTCAGTCTTCTCTACCACAAGCTTCCTTGAACAAGGATCTCACAATAAACCAAACCCCATAATGATACCCCAAGAGAATAAACCCCAAAAGACCCCACAATCAATTATACAACACAAACATCCCATATAACACGAGCAACTTGTAAAACATACTAAAAATAGTAAAATCAAAGGGAAAATCCTAATCTTTATTCAAAGGGAGCTATAACCTCTACCCTTAATATCCCATATATTCCCTACCCCAAAATCAAAACAAAAATCCCTAAAGAAAAAGTGTTGTACACCTAAGTCATCTAAAACCCTAATTTTGAACACCTAAATGTCGCATAAGCAAACTACTAAAAATAAACTTCTAAAAATCCTAGTACAAAAACCAGAGAGTCTACACATTCATATTTGATAGCACAAAAAAGAATGGACCTAAAATCACTAAGGAAGTGCATGAACAAAAATCACCAAAATTGCATATAAAATCAAACACCTAAACTAGTCATTTATTTGGAAAATGCATGAAAAATATCAAATAAAAAATAAAATGCAATTTTTATTTTTTATAATTTTCTAGACATCTTGAAGAAATTAACGCAAAAAGAATCATTAAAAAATATGAAGTTTTCATTTTTTTATGAATTTTACAAAATGCATGAAAATGAAAAGAAATTAAAAAAATGAAATATAAAGAAATAGAAGGAGGGGGTGAGAATAGCAAGGCCATCAGTTAAAATCATTGGGCTTTCACGCGCGTGGGGGGCGCAAAAAGCATGTGGGATAAGCCCAATAACCAAATCAGAAAAACAAAAAGGAATAAAAATGCGCTGGGGTGTATTAATCAAAGTTTCCACGCGTATTTTGACTTGGGCCTGGAATGAGGGGGTGTGGAAAAGAATCAGACTAAGCCCAAGATAACTCACTAATCCAAAACGCCGCGTTTAGCTCTAGGATTTCCCTCCTTCTCTGAATTCAAATATGAGCCACACGATTTGATTAAAAGGTCAATAGATCCAATGGTACATGTTCATCTTCTTCCTTGGTTAGCTAGGGTTTCTGAAAATCCAGTTCATGCGCAAATCTTCTACTCCCTCTATCTCTCTTATCTGGCCATGAAACCTCACGATCCCAAGAGCAAAGATGCTCCCCTCTTCACCCTCTACAAGACTATGACTCTAGATTTTCTCAAAACTCAACCAATAAGGAAACCCGATAGAAGAAAGTTCTGGGCACACTTTAATTGCACTGATATGCATGATCACCATCCTTGCTGAAACTATGCTAGCATGATCTAGAGGCTATGGGAAAAATTCTAAACATGATAACTAGTATTAATACGCCCTAACATGTGAGTTCTTGATCGATGAACAGAAACTACCATGGGACCAACCTTCAAGAACAGCCCTTAAACTACTCATGAATCATCCCCTAATGGTCTCTATCACATATATCCTAACCACATGATCTAACAATGGATAAATAGTGGGATTCGAATGAAGTTGCATACCTTGCAAATGATGATGGCAATGGTGGTTAGCCTTCAATTCAAGCCTTGATGCTTGCTTCAAATGATCTTCAATGGCTGTAGATTCTTCTGTTTGCACTGGTTCTTGCTTACACCTCTTGAATCACTCTATCCAATTCTTCATGCAACTTGGAGTGAAAATTTGGATCTCATGAGCCAGCCACGAATTCCTCTCAGTTTTGTTTGCCAATTGCTCTATGATGATGGTAGATGATGATGATAGCAAGAATTATGATGATTGATGAAGTTTCAATGGAGTTTGGAAGCAAAATGCAATATGGAGTTATGGAATCAAACTATGGTATGCAAGCACAATCAGTCACCAAACCTGCCATGGATCAACTCTAGGGCATTTATAGAGAAGGATGGAGATGTGTAGAAGCTTGTAGAAGACTCCAAGAAGTTTCTAGAATGTATCATGCAATGAGAATTTGAATTTTCTATATTTAGTAAATCTCATGCAATCTCATGATAAACCATGCAATCCCACTTAATTTCTCCTCAAATGATATTATGATATGAGAACAAGGTCTTACAAACCCTTATGTAGCATTTCCTTACTTTTCCTTTTGGTGTCTTAAGATGCAAGAAACACATTTACAAAGGAAGTCCAATTTTTAAGCCTAAACTCAAAAATATGGCTAAACCATTGTCTTTAGAATGATGTTGAGAATCAATTTGGTATATTGGATTACCCATATTGGATTTGTAGATCTCCCAAACCAATTTTTCATTTCAACTTTTTCAACTTATAAGCCATTTTCAAGTCATTTGCACCACTTTTAAAATTCCATGCTCTAAGCTTTTCCAAACTTTCAAACCTTCTTTTCTAGCCTTAAAATCCCATTTTGAACAACTTTTATGTTGTGAAGTTTTTCATTTGAAGCTTCCTTGTATGAGTTTTAAGCATAGGCCAAGAATGACCTGTAATCCTCAAATGACCAAAATACCCTTTGCTTGCCAAGACCATAAGTAGAGTTCCACAAATCATATGAAGGCATACCATACCATTCTAGAAAGCTAAGACAATAAGGAACAACTCTTATGTTGGCCAAAAATCTATTTGAAGTACCCTTGAAAGTCAAAAGTTGCTTGGAATACAGACAATTTTCACAGACAAATTTCAGTGCCCTCAGATGACCTGTAACTTGTAAGAGCCATAACTTGAGTTCTATAAATCATCTTGATGACTTCCACCACTCAAATTAAAGCTATGAATATACTCTACAAGTTTCATGTGAACCAAGAATTCATATGAAGCTTGCATATTGAGTTACACTACTTTGAAGTTTGACTTAAATCAGGGGATTTTGCACTGAAACCCTAATTTAGTAACTCCAGTTCTCCTTGACTCCTCTTGATTTTTCTTTATCACAACATAATATCCATGTCCATATAGCAAATAATGAATCCCCCATTCTTCAAATGATCCTTGATTCCCTTCAAAACACTTCTTTGACCTAGAATTGACCCAGTGTTGACCCTAGTTGACTGACTTCAACTGAGGCTCTTGCAATCATTCCAATGACTTGGTTCTCCTCAAAAATGATTCTCTAGACTCTTCATAACATCCATACACACCTCATACTCTTGGCTCATAGCTCACATTTCCTCTGATGATCCCCCACTAGCCTCAAGATAGGAGAATTCACTGATCAACCTGGCAGCTCTTCAAAGCTCAAATTCTTCCCTGATGACCTGAGTAGTCTTGAATATGAATGAAACCCCTTGGATATATCTTTTGAGATAAGAATAGCACTTGATCCCCTGATTAAGATAACTTGCCTATGCTATGCAATACAGATGAATACACTATATACATGATGACAATGCAAATGACTATGCAATTGAAACATAAGCCTAGGTTAGAAAAGGTTGGGCAAATTTTGGGGTGCAACACCAAGCAAGCAACATAAACCCCAAATGGGAACACCAAACAATCACACAATTTGCAAAATACTAAAAATAGTAAAATAGTATTTAAAAAACCTAAGATTTATTCTAAGGGGAATTCTATATCTACCCTACATACCCTATATGTCCCATACCCTAATTCATGCTAAAAAGCCCAAAATAAAATGTTAGAATGCACCTATGTTGGGTTTGAACCCTAAAACTATCACCCTAATATTCGCTAATCAAAACTAATCAAGATTTAATCACAAAAATATGAAATAAACCTCTAAGGGAACTTAATGCTCTAATCTAGCTAGTACAAAAAGAACGAGATCAAAATACGAATTTAAATTGCTAAACGAAATTCACCAATATGTATGTACAAACAATATGAAAATAAAAGCAATTAAAATGTAAAAAATCACCATAAATGGAAGAAAAGCCTAAAATACTATTTTTATTTTCTTAAAATTCTTGAGACAATTATTGAAATGAGGGGAAAAAATCCCATGCAAAATTGATTATTTTTGTATTTTTTATGATTTATTTCGTAAACTAAACCAATGAAGAAAATTAAAACTATTCAATTAAAATTGACATATACAGGGGGGGTGGCGAAAGAAGTTTATATAGTTCAGGAAACAACTGGGCCCTGGAGTGGGGTGCGGTCAGCAAAGTGCTGGGCCCAGTAACCAAATCAGAGAAAAAAACACAAAACAAGGCCTAGGGGGGGCGAATAGCACATAACCAGCTTGGTATACTCACATTGGGCCACAACGAGGGGTGCTAGTAGCAGTTGCAAGGCCCATACTTCACTTCAGCAAACGAGGGGCGCAAATAGCAGTAATTCACTTACAATTCCCGTTTGGGCCCTCAATGGGGGGTGCTGGTAGCAATTACTGCTAGGCCCAAACATAACTTGAACAAGGGGAGAGGGGTATGAATGGAACATGGGGATACATTCAGCAATCCAAGGATCGGGCTTAAGGCCCGAGATCCATGGTAACCCAACTTCAACATAAACAAAACCCTAAAACTAAACAACCTGGATGAATACTGTTCATCATTCCCCCACCTGCAACCCTAACGGCGCAAACCCTCACTCTCTCGAACCTCTCTCTCCGATTCTCTTAATCTCAGCTTAATCTCTCTCACAAACTCTGTTCATCAATCCAATACCTCAAATTTCAATTCAACCCACGCCCTAATCTAACTAGCCTCACAAAATTCTAACATTCAACTCTCAAAAGATCCTGAATCCAGCTAACCAAACAACTATGAGGCGTAACGAGTTAAAGAAAAGAACCTGGATGATACTATGAGGGTGGGGGCGTCTGGAGAAAGTTCTTGAAAGTTCTTGCAGAGGAAAAGTTCGTAGGTTGACAGATCGGAAGAAACTGGACGATCTTGCTGAACGAAGCCCGTTGACGTTTGCGTTTCTGGAGACGTATGAAGACGCTTGAAGATCGTTGATAAATCCGATGAAGGATGAACGTAGTTGAAGAGATCTCCGATGATTTTGATGATGAGCGATGATGTTGGAAAACGATGTAAGGATGAAGATCTGAGGCTGAGATGGAAATCTGGAAAAGTCTGCGTGCAACTTCCGACGGGGTTGATGAAGATCGTTGAAGATCTTGAAGTTTCTGGTGATTTGATGAAGGAATCTGGAAGAATAATCGGGCGATGAAGGTTCTTGAAGAGAGTTTGAAGGACGATGAACAAATCTAGAAAAACTCCGTGAAGGTTGTTGACTGTTCTTGAGGAGAATCAAAGATTTCTGGAAAATGTTTGAAGACGGATGAACATCAATGGAGTTTCCGGCGAGTGGTTGATGAAGATAGATCGGAGAAGATGAAGTTTGGAGGAGTTTTCTGGGAAATCGGGGTTTTTTGCAGCTCCGGCGACGGTTGGCGGTGGTCGGAGTTAGCTCTGGTGGCCGGAGACGGTTGGACAAGGCAATTGCATGGCCGGCGGCAGGAGTGTCCGGCGAGGGGTAGGTGGCAGAGGGGAGAGACGAGGGAGAGACACGTGTGGGGGAGTGGGGTCTGAGAGTGGACAAGTGGCAGGTTCTGGGGAGAGAGAAAAAATGAGGTGGCCAAGACTCTGGCATACGCGTGGCATTGCCTTTTAAATGACATGTGGCGTTGGACCTGGACTTGGATTCTGGGCTTTGGACAATGGATATTGCATACTGGGCCCAAATGGATTAATCCTGGATTAATATGACTTAACATCATTAAAAACTGATTAAACAAATTTAAACAAAAAAAATACCCTAATTAAAATCTAAAACGAAAATAAAGAATAAAACCTAATTAAATCTAATAAATCTAAAAAAACTGTTAATCCTAATTAATATTCTAAAAAATAAAAATCAAAAAAAAAATCTAAAAAAACCAATTAATCTCTATATTTTTTTTTATTTATTCTATTAAATCTCTCTTTTTTTTTTACAATAAAATCTAGACAAACCACTATCTATTTATTATTTTTCTTTTATCTACTCCTTTTTTAAAAGAAAGAAAAAAAAATATTTATCTATTAAAACTTCTAAGAATTATTAAAACCATAATATCTAAAAAAATTTAAAAATCTATTAATTTCTAAAAATGAAAAGAAAATTTATTTAAACTCTAAAAAATATTAAAAAAAACTCTATTAAATCCAGAAAAATCCATTAAAAGCACTAAAAATCCAGAAAAATGACAGAAAAATCCTAAAAATGCCAGGAAGCCGATTAAAACCCAATTACGCAACCGTAGCGAAACCCGGACACCGAGATGGTCTGAAAACACGTGAGATGAGCACCAATTCTCCACAGACTTTTATTCTGACTGGCCTGTACTGCCTGAAATGCCAGGGGCTATAATCCCGATAAAAACCAATCTGAATGATAAAAATGCAATGCATGTCGTATGCGAATGCGAATGCAAAATGCGTCGAAACATAAACCAGATGTGGGAACCGGTTGGTCAAATTTTAGGGTGCAACAGCTGCCCCTATTCAAGCGGCTTGGACCCGACTGGGTGAAGAGCGAACGGCCTTCAAACATTCGAGGTACGAGACGGTTGAATACCAAAGAACCCAAAAATTTGCCAACTGCAGAAATAAACTGCACCACTGCTTGGGGAACGACATTCGTCGAGTGAACCTGATTGTTCGTCGGAGAATAACTCTGATTTTGACTCCCACTACCCGTGTAACACCACAGGTACTGAACTATCTTTGCAACAACACCTTTGTCCACAACTGGACTAACCTTGTCAACACAAAAAGAGAAACAAATTCATCCACACGAGTAAAGATCCCATCATCACAAGAAAACTTATTCACAATCGCCCTTAAATTTCGTCAACACGAAAAGCCATAAATTCGTCATTACGAGGAAATCCTATCATCATAGGAATACAACTTGCCCTCATCAGTACTTTTCAAGCTTGTCCTCAGCAGGACTCCATATTACATCATCATGGAGAAATAAAACTTGCCGACTCCACTGGGGATGGGCTATTCGCATCTCGTCAGCACAAGAAGATCCTATTAGCATGGGTAATAAAGTTCTTATTTACGTCTTATCAACACGAGGAACTCCTATCATCATAGAAATAACTTGTCCCCGTCAGGACTCACGTTTCGTCACCACAAGGAAAATAGATTCATCAACATGAATAAATCCTATCATCATAGGAGTACCATTCTTGTACATCTTTGAACTCACATTTCGTCAACACGAAGAAATCCTATTCACATAATCATAAATTGTCCTCCTCAGGACGCACATTCTGTCAACACAGAGAGAATAATCCGTCAACACGAATAAATCCTATCAGCATAGGCGTAGATTGTCCTCATTAGGACTCCATATTCTGTCAACACAGAAAAATCCTATCAACATAGGCATCAATTGTCCTCATCAGGACCCCGTATTCCGTCAGCACGGGAAAGCAATTCGTCCACACGAATAAATCCCATCATTATAGGCCTAAATCATCCTCATCAGGACTCCCTATTCCATCAACACGGAGAAATAGTTCGTCAATACGAATAAATCCTATCATCATAGGCATAAATTGTCCTCATCAGGACTCCATATTCCATCATCATGGAGAAATAATTCGTCAGCACGAATAAATCCTATCATCATAGGAATAAATTGTCCTCATCAGGAATCCATATTCCATCATCATGGAGAAATAATTCGTCAGCACGAATAAATCCTATCATCATAGGCATAAATTGTCCTCATCAGGACTCCATATTCCATCATCATGGAGAAATAAAACTTGTCCTCAACAGGACTCCATATTCCATCATCATGGAGAAGTCAAACTTCGTCCTCAACAGGACTCCATATTCCATCATCATGGAGAAGTAATTCGTCAATACGAAGAAATTCTATCAACATAGGCCTAAATTGTCCTCATCAAGACTCCATATTCCGTCAACACGGGGAAATAATTCGTCAACACGAATAAATCCTATCATCATAGGCATAGATATTCTGAAAACCAATGACCGACACCCGTTCTGACAACAAGCGACCACCTCTGCAATTTTGATACATGGAACCCTGAGATGCTACTGCAGCAACAAACTTGATAAGACAATCCGTTGATCGGACACGAGAAAACCTCAATCAGTAACTCTGTGAGGATGGCAATAAACTAAATCACGTCATCATATGCCAAGACTTTGATTATCTGAAAAGACCCCCGAACTTTAGAACTCTATACTCCTGTTGAGAAGACACACCTGAAAGCAAAAGGTTGACCAACCTGGCTTATGTTTCAAAATGTGCATGTTTGACGATGGCGTAATGTTCCCTACAGCATGGAAATGCTACGCGTTTTCTATGTGGATGCAAACATGATAATGCATGCAAATGCAAATGCAGGTTCGAACTGCTGGGATAGCTCTAACAAGCTCGCTTCATCAATCTTGACCGTCGAGGACAAATATTACCCTTCTGGGGAAGTGACCGGGTATCACAAAGTATTCTGGCAAAATAAATGTCAGGATACACAACCAACTCTGTCGGGGAGAGCTTTAAACCTTCAATTTCCAATGAAAGAAAACCCTTGCTGACAAGAGAGAACTCCGCTGGGGACGAAACGATTCTCTTGGGGGAAAATATACTGACTCCGCTGGGGAGAGTACACTGTCTGGGTACAGCTCACAAGTTTGGAAATATTAGTCTTCTGAAGCTAAACGACTTTGCTCGGGATAGGGAATCCTTTTGGGGGACACCACACTGTCTGAAAACAGCCCATAATCTTGGAATCACCAAACTCTGCTGAGGGCAAACGACCCTGCTGGAGAATGTCCTTCGGATAAGCTGCGATTAGCTGGGGAATTTGATCCTTCTTCAGTAAGGAACATTGTCATCTCAACTTCAGGGAACGAAGCGCGACCTGCACGGGGATTCATTTCACATAATGATCAAGTCTTTTTGTCCCGAGCCTCTGGTTAGGACTGCAATCTTCTGATCATCCCCTTCATATGGGCAAGAACCCTGCAACACTGCAAACGAGACAAGAGAAGTCTATACAACCAAATCTATTCAAGTTAGCGTTAGTGACATCATTTTCAGTCAATTCGAAGTTTTAGCAATTATTGGCAAGGGCCAGCAAGGTTATGCAACTGCTATCAAAACATTGGCGTTTTTCACATACAAAACAGTAAAGAACAAACATTAAATAATGAATAACATGTTTTATTGATTGGGCCCCTGAATGGGCAGAATTTTGTACCCTGGATGTAACATCATGAGCTGATCCTCCTATGACTCGCCTGACTCTGGCACTTTCTCGGTATTCATCCTTCGGAAGAGATTGTATCTGATAATCGAATCCCCAAAGTATTCTCCTGCACCACTGCAATGCAGCATCAAATCCGGACCGCAGTCATTTGCTTTTTAAATCCCTAACTTTTGCATGAACCGCCCTTCGCCGGTTTTCAGTTCACCGGGATACCCTTTTTTGCCGAAGCCGTCCAGTGTAGGTTTTCAACTTCGCGGGTGTACATTTTTTCAATTTTTATCCCTAATTTTTGCCCGAACCTTTTATTCTGTTTTTGGTTCGCCAGGATGACCCATTTTTGCCTGGACTCTCTTTTTTCTGTCCAGCGGGTCAATTTCAAGCAAAGTATTTTTTAACTGCGTCCGAATTCACAGGCGACGTAAAGTCTTCACCGTCCATGGTGGACAACAACAATGCTCCTCCTGAAAAGACTTTCCTGACAACGTATGGCCCTTCGTAGTTGGGGGTCCACTTGCCCCTGTGATCTGCCTGTGGCGGGAGAATCCTTTTCAGCACAAGGTCGCCCGTCTGAAAGCTCTGAGGATGTATCTTCTTATCATATGCTTTCTTCATTCGGCTCTGGTACAATCGACCATATGCTAGAGAAGCTAACCTCTTCTCATCCATTAAACTCAGCTGGTTTAATCTGTCTTTCACCCATTCTGCCTCGTCAAGCTGGACATCTCGTAATACCCTCAGGGAAGGAATCTCAACTTCCAGTGGTAACACAGCTTCCATTCCGTATACCAACGCGAACGGGGTTGCCCCGGTTGATGTGCGTACAGTCGTACGATAACCGTGCAGAGCGAAAGGTAGCATCTCATGCCAGTCCTTATAAGTCACCACCATTTTTTGAAAGATCTTTTTTATATTCTTATTGGCCGCTTCGACAGCGCCATTCATCTTGGGTTGGTACGGAGAAGAGTTGTGGTGTTCGATCTTGAAGCTCTGACACAGCTCCTTCATCATCTTGTTATTTAAGTTCGAACCGTTGTCGGTAATAATCCGCTCATGGATTCCATATCTGCAAATGATATCTCGTTTGATAAACCTGGCTACCACCTGCTTGGTCACATTAGCATAGGATGCCGCTTCCACCCATTTGGTAAAATAATCAATTGCTACCAAAATGAAACGGTGTCCGTTAGATGCCGTCGGCTCAATCTTTCCAATCATATCGATTCCCCACATCGAAAATGGCCACGGTGACGACATCACGTTCAGAGGACTCGGAGGCACATGGATCTTATCCGCATAGATCTGGCACTTATGACACCTCTTCGCAAACTTGAAACAGTCAGTTTCCATAGTTAGCCAGTAATAACCTGCCCGCAGCAGCTTTCTTGTCATAGCATGCCCACCAGCATGTGTACCAAATGTACCCTCGTGTATTTCCTCCATGAGCAACTTCGCCTCTTTCTCGTCTACACAACGTAGCTACACCAAGTCGTGATTCCTTTTGTATAGGACACCGTCCGGATTCAGATAGAAATTACCAGCCAATCTCCTAAGAGTCTTCTGATCTTGACTGGATGCCCCAGCCGGACACTCCTTGTTCTTCAAGAAATTCTGGATGTCAAAGTACCAGGGCTTATCATTAGATGCTTCGTCAATGGCAAATATGAAGGCGGGCCTATCAAGCCGAGAGATAATAATTCTGGGAGCCTCATTCCAGAAGTTGACTTTGTACATGGAAGACAATGTGGCCAGGGTGTCAGCCATCTGATTTTCTGCTCGCGGCACATGATGCAATTCAACCTTGTCAAAGAAAGGCAGCAATCTCCTTGCATAATTCATGTACGGTATCAAATTGGGCTGACGTGTCTCCCATTCTCCTTTTATTTGATTCACCACCAGAGCTGAGTCTCCGTATACATCCAGATTTTTGATTCGCAAATTAATGGCTTCTTCAAGCCCCATGATGCAAGCTTCGTATTCAGCTTCATTATTGGTAACCGAAAAGGTCAATCGGGCAGTAAATGGAATGTGCGACCCATGAGGAGTAGTGATGATTGCCCCTATTCCGCTACCATAGGAGTTCACAGCTCCGTCGAATATCATCTGCCACTTGGAACCCAATTCTGGTCCTTCATTCGGCAACGGTTCTTCACAATCTTTCATCTTTAGGTACATGATATCCTCGTCAGGAAAATCAAACCTCATCGACTGGTAGTTGTCGCTACTGCGAAAATCGGCGCCGGCTAACAGAAGAGTCGCCACCGTGCGTTATTTATCCCAACGGAGGGAAAGGAAACGCTCGAAGTAAACCTCGCAAAAAACGGGGAAAGGTATGGTCATCGCAACCAAAACCTGGGTTCGGGAGTCGGTTATGCAAGGGGAAGGTATTAACACCCCTCACGTCCGTCGTACTCGACGGGATCCACGCTTGCTTGGGTTGTCTAAAGGATGCAAAAACAATCTATCTACGGCTGCTAAATCTAAAAGGAAGGGAATTGACTCGATAGAGCGTCGCACTCTATGCCTACGTATTCTCAAGAGAGAAAGTCAGAGTCAACGTAGTTCGGGACTACAGGAAAAATGGCTCGCCAAGACTTCGCGTCTTGTGCCTACGTACTTCCACACTGCATGGAAGATCAGAGCTTACGTAGTTCAGGCTAACTACGGCTACACAAGGTATTCTCACACAGCAGTGAGAAAACAACTGGTTTCACAGGGTCGGGAACCTATGGGCAAAACTATGGTTTGGTCTCAAATGCACTCGGGCAAGAGAGAAAAAGGGTATCAATTAATCGTCAGCGGGAAAGTCTCGATCGCACAGCCGCGAGAGAACAAAGGTTAGTTGTTAGTGTGCTCGCTAGGATATCGCATCCTATGCCTACATATCCTCGTCTGGTACGGGGAATCAGAGCAGCTGTAGTTCGGCTACTATCGGGACCACAGCTCAAATCTCGTTTTATTAACATTCTGAAAAAATGATTACAATGCTTGCATATTGAAAAATAAATCTCCTAGAAAATACTATCCTATTCTATCTTAAAAAATTGAATGAAAAAGTCCCCTAACAAGTGGACATTCTAAACTATCCAGAAATGGTGTAAAAGAATTTCTATGAGAAATATATCCTAAAAGAAAATGCACTTTAAAAAATATTAAGTCTACACTAATATTTTTTCTCTTTTTCCTTCTTTTCTTTTCAACCATTTTCTTCTCTTTCTTTTTTCAATATATTTTTCATATATTTTTTTTCACTATTTTTTTTTGTTTGATATACTCTTTTCTCATTTTTTCTATTTTTTCAATGTACCTTTTTCTCTTTCTTTTCTATTTTTCAATATGTTTTTCTATTTATATTTTTTTTCATATGAAACAATATGTGTAAACTATGAAAGAAAAGAAAAAATAAGGGGAGGGGGTATGTTTACAAAGGGGAATAACAGAAAATAAAAAAACAATAAACTGGGCCCAGCCCAGCTGTTTGTTGTAGAACCCGGAGGGGGGGGGCGGTGCTGAGTTGAACGGAGGGTGTTGCCAGAAAAACATTGGGCTCAGGCCCAATCCTGCAAAAAAAAAAAAAAAGCACACGGAAGGGGGTGCGAAGGCAATTGAGGTGCGAATCCAAAAAAAGTAATTGGGCCTGAGGCCCAATCTCTTCTAACCCACTCTCTTCCTCCCTTCACCTTCTGAAACCCTAACCTAAACTTCCCCCGAAACACTGTTCATCCTTTCCCTTTTGCGAACCCTAACGGCGCCGCCGTCTTCCATCTTTGACTCATCTCTCTGATCACTCTTACCTTCTTCTCCTTCTCAATCTTCGTCTCTACTCTCTCTTCTTCTCCGATCCTTTGCTCAACTTTTCTTTCCTATGAGAACTGAAACCAGACGATGAACAAAACCTAGCAAACTCACAATAATCCAAACGATCCTTATGATTCTCATTGACGGATATTGGTGAAGCTCTGAAGTTCATGCACGTCGAAGATCGATGATGGAAGTGTGAGTCCTGAAGAAGTGTATGAATCTGGAAAAAACGATTAGAGAGATTGTTGAAGATCTAGGGATCTTTTTGAAGGAAATCTCGAAGAGGTTGTTGAAGGTCTAAAGAAGACGAAGCTCAATGGTGAACTGAAACGAGTTGTGGAGGTTTGATGACGAGATGAAGCTTCTTGAAATTTGATCGGTGTTTTCTGCGAAACAACTGCGATGAGCATTGTTAAATCTTGGAAGCTTCTGGAAATTGTATGAAGATCATGAGGATTTGTGATGCTTGTTGAAGTTTGCATGTGGTTCTTGGAAGTTACGAAGAACACGATGAAGGTTTCTTGCTGGATTTATGATGAAGTTTGAACACAAAACGCCATAGACGAAGATCTTTGAAGCTCAACGATGAACGTCATTGCTAGCTCTTGACGGTTCATTCAACAGTTGATGAAGGTTGGGTGGAAGACTGTTGAAGCGTGATGAAGCTCTTGAAGCTTCTGGAGATTTTTCTGGAAAACAAGTTGAAGGTGAACATGAACGCGGTTGAAACTCATCGAAGCCATCTGGATAATGTTGAAGGTTGATGATGAATATTCATCGTTTCTGATGAATTTCTGGAGATGATGATTGGAGTTGAATCGGAGGTTTCGGGTAATCGCGGCGGTGGTGTTGAATGGATCAGAGGAGGAAGATGAATGTTGAGAGAAGAAGGATGAAGTTCGATCGGATTTCTGGAAATTTTGGTGGTTTGAGGGTTTTCCGGTGAGGTATGGCGGTCGCCGCCGGCCATGCATGCCGGACGGTGGCTGTTTCAGGCGAGGGTCATTGGTGTGACGCGTGGCCGTGTGGGTGGAGGCAAGGGCTGCATGCTCTCCACGTGGTGATGCGTGGCAGAGAGAGAGGGCGTTGGAGTAGTGAGGTGGCGTGATTGGAACGAAAAACGTGGGTCCTCCCCTTCTCAACACGTGGCGGTGCTGATTATATAGGCTGGGAATTACCTGGATTATTCTAGAAGCTTCTGGACAATTCTGGCAATTTGCTGAAAATTTGGACTTTGAAGCTGGACTTGGGCTGCGAATTGGATATGGGCCCAACGAAAAAACAACTAAAAACCCAACAATAAATCTGAATAATGAATTAAAAAGAAAAACATTAGTTAAAATCTGATTAAATGGAAAATGATTAATGACTCAATTAACAATTGGACCTAATCAAACTAATATCCTAAAACCTGCTTAATATCCAATTAAACTCTAATTAAAAACTCTAATAAACCCACTACTCTAAACTTCTAAACTTTTATTAAACTCTAATTAACTATATTAAATTCTATGAAAAAACTATATTATTTATTAAACTCCATTTACTAATAAAAGAAAAATCTATTATTATTCTATATCTAAAATTAAAAACATTTAATTCCTATTAACAAAAACTATTTATTATTCTAAAACAAAAACTTATTTATTTAATAAGAAAAAAATCTATATTAAAAGATTAAAAAGCTATTAAAACTATTAAAAATCCTATTAATATTCTAAAAATTCCTAAAAAATCTTTAAAAATCTATTAACTCCTAAAACGATTAAAAATCTATTTAAAGCCTAAAAATAGCCAATAAAATCCAGCAAAATCACAATAACACCAAACGACACATAACACCGCGAGAGCGCACCAAAATAGCCGGTAAAAAATAAACGGGCACCGAAATATCCCAAAAACACGATTCTACCTATCTAAACTGATAAAAACCACCTGAAACGCGAGACGAGAGCTGTGATCCCGATAAAATCAAAACAAATGAGAAATGCACTGTATGCGATATGCAGATGCGAATGCGGTAATGCGTCGAAACATCGAGCCAGATACGAGACCCGGTTGGTCAAATTTTAGGGTGCAACAGCTGCCCCTATTCAAGCGACTTCGGCCTGAATGGGTGAAGAGCGCTCAGCCTTCAAACATTCAAGGTAGATGACGGTTGAATACAAATGGAACCCTGAAATTTGCCAACCGCGGGAATATACTGCAAAACTGCTTGGGAAATAGCTTCCAATAAACTGAAGTTTGGTTGTCACGGCAACAGCTGGTCAATTTTCTGATAAATTTTCTTCTCCTTTCAACACCTGTGTGACGCCACAAGTATTGGAATAATGCTTCGCAAAGCAAACACCTTCCCATCTATCATGGGATTTCTTTCTGTCGACTCATGTTCACGGCGAACCTGAGGAAACTCTCCTGGGGAATTCTGAATTGAACTGCCTGGCACCTATTTTGACGAAGGCGGCAGCTTCAGAAGTTCGATATGTCAATCTCTTCTTGTTGTTGTTTTTTTTCCGATGCTGACGTAACAACCAAATATGAAGAAATCACTCCGCTGGGGAAGACGAGAAGCTGAACCACACAACTCTGCAGGGGAACAAATTCGAAAGCCAATAGGTAACCCACCTGGTCCATGTTTCGAAATGCGTATGTCTGCAATGATGCAATGCCCTATATGACATGAATATGCTATGCGTTCTGCTTGAAAATGCGAGGCCCAGACGGCATGGAAATGTTATATGTTTGTATGAATGCAACAACTATATATGCAAATGCTAATGCAAGCTCGAGCTGCCAGAGAACACCAGGTCTGAAAACCACTTGGCAAAATAAATGCCGAAGGTAACGTCAACTCTACTGGGGATGAACCAAAGTCACAGAGTCATCTCAGCAAAATAAATGCTGGAAAAGGAAACCAAATCCGCTGGGGATAATCGTCCTGCCGGAGAAATGAAAAGGCAACCCTGCTTGGCGACTTCACTGGGGAAAGAAAACAACTCTGCTAGGGGATGCTCTCTTCAAACATTGGCCACTGATTGCGCTCTGCGGGGATTGACCCAAACTGGGATTGATTGCGCGCAGCACACTGCTGGAAATGCCCCTACTATCAAGGATATCAATTTTAATCTGCTGAGGATACTCCTGATCCTACTCTGATACGGAATAGCAATACAATCTCAACTCTTCCGGGGATAGTACGCAACTTTCATCTGCTGAAGAGTAGCAATTCTGATCTAACAACATCCATGAGGAATTCAAACATTACTCAAAGCACTGGTATCAATTGAGTTTCGTATCGGGGAACATGACAACATGCGAGTCATTGGGAACTACTGTGTCAGATACCTTTAGTTTTTTTTTTGTTTTTGGTTTAGGATAAACATGGACTATGTACACAGTGGAAGATATGGGAAATACTAGACGAGGACTAGCATTCAAAGGTAGACTACCAGGCGAGAACTGATAGGAAAATAGGTTATCAGACGAGAATTGATTTGGTTTTTGTGTTTTTGAACATCAGACGGGGCTGACTGGATAACAGACTGAGGCACAGACAACCAGGCGAGAACTGGCTGAAAGCTGACGTACACCAGACGAGAACTGATATAACACATAGGGTAAAACACACGATGACCAGGCGAGAACTGGTTACGCAACGACATGTACCAGGCGAGAACTGATACAACAATTGAAGAAACGGCGACCAGACGAGAACTGATTGCAATAAACTGCACCAGACGAGAACTGATGCTTACAATAAACTGCACCAGACGGGAACTGATGCTTACGGTAGGTGGGCCAGACGAGAACTGGTTACCGGTTTGCCAGGCGAGAACTGGACTTTGGAAATGACTGGTTACTGACACGCAACAAGTTTAGACTGCAGGATAATGATCCAACGACAACAAGGCCTTTTCGGAATGCTAAGGTTTTTTGATAAGGGTATTGACATGATTCCCCGATACTCAACTCCGGCTGGGGATAAACAAACTGGCTTGAATAACTTGCCCCAGTACACTCAGCTGGGGATAAAAGACTGGCTTGAACGACTTGCCCCAATCTAACTCTTCTTGCCCCAATCTAACTCTTGGGAATAATTGCTCTGAACAGCTTGCTACGAGACGGCTTCGAGAATATTTGCCCCGGTATTTATACGACAACAGAATTCAATCTCCATATCAACCCAGTTGGTTTCAACACTCTCTGCGGTGACTTGCCCCTGAATGAGCGTTCTAGCGACTTAACCCGATCTGATTATCCACTGGGAGTATCTGCTTTCAAATCTCCACGTTCTGCATGACTGCCCCTGATTGGCTCTCGAGAAGACTCACTTCTGATCAACTACTTCTCAAACAAACTGCCCCTGATCCACTGAAGCTTCGGGACTTGTCCTCAGACTAACTGATTCTGAACTTACTGGAAGTCAATGCCCCTGATTCACAGGTCTTCACAACATACACCATTCTGGTTCAGACCGCTGAATTACTCAGTCCTGCTCGATTATTCTCTGCTGGAATTTCTTTCATGCCAACTACTAACCTGCAATTACTCATTGTCTATTCACGAATGGTAATCTTAATGCAGTGTTTATGCAGATTTTGAAAAAATTTTGAGCTGTCACTCATTTACATGCAATGATTGTGAATGACGAATGAACCAAAGTTCAAACGTAGTGCTTACGTGGTCAGTGAAAAATACAACAAGGATGTGACTAGCAAGTCAAGAAGGAGTCAGGTTACTCAACCTTATCGTAATGCGCTTCAGAATAACCCTACCTCAATTAGGTTTTTTAAGGGTTGTATCGTGGTCGGGTTCACGGTTCGTGAAACAAAGGATATTTGGCTCAAATTTTGATTTGTACCCACCCCTTCTACGTGATGATCTCCGATCCTAAGGTTCAGTTAACCTGGCACAAGCGCTCGCCTCTTCGAGAGGTATGCAGAATGGTAAGAACCACAATTAATGAATTCACAAGCTTTTCTTCTAGAGGGATAGTTACTCCTTCGCTTTCGGTGTCTGTGTACACGACTTTGTAACTTGCTGGGGAAAAACTTCTTTTTATCCCTTCTTTTCATTCTTTTGATTCCCTAATTTTTGCCTGGACTGACTCCTTTTGAGTTCTTTTTGTTTTTTCATTTTCTTTTGAAGTCCAGCGGGATGCCCTGATTTTTGCCTAAGTATTAGCTTTCTAGCTTTTTCTTTCTTTTTACTTAGCGGGCTTTCTTATTCTTTCTTTTGGAACAAAGTCGTGTGACACTGGTTGTCTTGATTGCTCCGAAAGGATTGTAACTGTCTCACTCCTGATTGATGAGGTCTGACCTCTTGAAAGGTATAAACTGATTGGTCCTTGAAAGACAACACTTCTCTGTAAGACTTGAATGCTCGGTCAAGCTAACTGACAACTACCCTGCCCCGGGTTAAGATGTGAGGGTTAAAAAGTCCGAAAAACTTCTACTTCTTGGCTCGAAGTGGTTAACAAGGGACTAACTCCTTATATCTCCAGTGTCTGGGGGAATTGAAACAATGCCTTGTACGTCATCGGTACGGTCTTATCTGAAAGCATACGATCATCGGTTATGAGTTTTCAGTTTCGTCATCCTCCCTCCAATCTTTGCTAGTCACAGGGATAAAGTGGAGTGAATAAAATGCAAGTGTCAGTGCAATGCAGTAAATGAGCGACAGCGACATGATTAATTCAGAAAAATGCATAGTCACTTTATTATTATCACCATTCGAAACATACAACGTTTAAAAGCAGGTAGTAACTAACAGAAAAGAAACTACAAATGCAAATGATATAAAAGTCTGAGGACGGCCAATACTGGGGCGTCTGCCTGTCTGAACCACTGGCTTCTTTGCTGGGGAATACCTCCCGAGTCTATGAGCTTAGACAGCTGAACGGTTGGGATGAACAAACAGAAATCCTTCTCGAAAGGAAATGCGATCCTGATCAATCAACTGCTGTACCTTCGCCTGAAATGCTTTACAATCTTCGGTTGAATGCCCCGGTGAGCCACCATGATAACCACACTGAGCGTGGGGATTGTACCCTGGCGGGTAAGGTTCTGGAACTGGCTTAAGAGCTTTCGGCTCCACCAAAGACTTCTGGATCAAAGACGGTAGCAACTGGCTATACGGCATAGGCACTGGGTGAGAAGGAGCTTTTCTTCGTTCCAAATTGTTGCGAGGTCTGTTCTGATTCTGACGTTGAGTCTGATAACCTCGGCCACGAGTTCGCTGATTTGCAAGGGAAGCGACATAAGGTTCCTGATAGGGTGCCCCAGGCACGGCTGTCTGTTCAGTATAACAAGCCACGGGAGGTACTGATCTCTGATAAGATGATGAACCAACAAAAATCACTGATTCGCTTCGAGGATATTCAACCTTTGGCATGACTGAGTTGATCACAACTTCTTCTTCACTCTGATAGTCACAAGGATATTCAGTTTCACCAGCTTGATCATTTGAAGTAATCTGAATTTTCCCAATTCTGATGGCATACTCAAGGCGTTCTCCTAATGCTACCACGTCAGAGAAACTTGCCGGAATTCCGAGCAATCTTTTGAAGTACGGATATTGTAGGGAATCTACAAACATGCTTGCCAGCTCTTGGTCTAACAGCGGGGGACGCACTCTAGCAACAAATTCTCTCCATCTCTGAGCATACTTCCTGATAGGTTCATTGATCTCTTGAGACCGTTCTTGCAAATGCATGCGATAGGGAGCAACGTCTAGATTGTAATCGTACTGCTTCAGAAAAGCTCTGGCTAAATCTATCCATGATTGAATCTGATTTCTCTCTAACTGCATATACCACCTCAAAGATGCCCCAGTCAGACTATCTTGAAAGAAATGGATCATCAATTTGTCATCTCGCGTAAACGCAGTCATTCTTCGACAGAACATCATCAAATGCAGCTTCGGACATCTATCTCCCGTGTACTTCTCAAATTTCGGCACTTTGAATTTGTAAGGCAACACTAGGTCAGGAACCAAACACATGCCTACAGCATCCAGGTTAACAGCATCTTTCGTTTTCAAAGCTTTCAATCCTTCTTCCAATGCTCGGAGTCTTCTAGCCTGGTCGAGAGCTCTTGGATCTACCATCCCGGCCATTGGAATATCTCTACGGTAATTCATCACGGGGAAAGCAACACCTTGATTGTTAACAGGAGGAGGACGCTCACTTCGGGCAACAAACTGCTCATGTCGATCTCGATTCTCAACAGAAGGCTGTACAACTTGGTCTGCAGCAACGTTGTTCACTTGCGGGAAGTCTTCCATAGAATCATACAGAGGGTTGGACGCCATAGTGAACCCCGTCAGGGTGTTGGGAGACTGGAAATTGCCTTCAGACATGGCTACCAATAGTCTTCAGCTGACTTCAATGCTCGATTCTGCTCAAATCTACTCAGCCCCTAGGTCGGTCTTCTGATAATCAACAGCTGCTCAATCCAAACTCCGGGTACTCACCTTCAGGAAACAAAGGTTGGATCAGAACTCTGGCTAGCTGGAGAAATGCTATGCAATATGATGCATAGATGCAAATGCAATGCAGCAAACAACAAACACGGGATCACAGCCCCCATACAACAAACTGAGTGCCACTGCACTGCTGACGGAGTACGTTCTCTCTAAAAGAGAACGCCAGGATAGCTGGTAGTCTGGAAGCCAAGGTTTCGCAAAAAAGAAACCCCCCCCACTCACGGGTATGGACCTAAGATACGGCATCCTATGCAGTAGTCAGCGTCACAGACTTTCATGAGGAATGATACGATTCCCAGAAGGAGTGGCATCGTCATCTCATGAAGAGGCCTCACTTAGCTGACTTCCAATTGATTGGTCCCCAGAGTCGACAATCCTCACGTCTGGACTCCCCTATGATCCTCAGGACCATAGAGAAGCTCCTCGGAAAGAACCTCGTCTGAGTGTAGATTTTCGTAGGGAACTGTGCCTGCTCAGCAGACAGGTTCATCTACTACTTCTCCGCAACTATGTCTAGGTGCATACTCAAAAGAAGAAGCCCAGGTCCGGCTATCACTCAAAATATCACCCTCCCCAGCATAACGGCAACAGATAAAAAGCGATGAAAAAAATAAACACCCAAAAGACAAGCAAACAAGCGCTAGGATTGACTCTCTCTTAGGGGACGTTGGATCCCACAGGCATGGGGAACTATCGCAGTCCCCAGCAGAGTCGCCAGTTGTCGCTACTGCGAAAATCGGCGCCGGCTGACAGAAGAGTCGCCACCGTGCGTTATTTATCCCAACGGAGGGAAAGGAAACGCTCGAAGTAAACCTCGCAAAAAACGGGGAAAGGTATGGTCATTGCAACCAAAACCTGGGTTCGGGAGTCGGTTACGCAAGGGGAAGGTATTAGCACCCCTCACGTCCGTCGTACTCGACGGGATCCACGCTTACTTGGGTTGTCTAAAGGATGCAAAAACAATCTATCTACGGCTGCTAAATCTAAAAGGAAGGGAATTGACTCGATAGAGCGTCGCACTCTATGCCTACGTATTCTCAAGAGAGAAAGTCAGAGTCAACGTAGTTCGGGACTACAGGAAAAATGGCTCGCCAAGACTTCGCGTCTTGTGCCTACGTACTTCCACACTGCATGGAAGATCAGAGCTTACGTAGTTCAGGCTAACTACGGCTACACAAGGTATTCTCACACAGCAGTGAGCAAACAACTGGTTTCACAGGGTCGGGAACCTATGGGCAAAACTATGGTTTGGTCTCAAATGCACTCGGGCAAGAGAGAAAAAGGGTATCAATTAATCGTCAGCGGGAAAGTCTCGATCGCACAGCCGCGAGAGAACAAAGGTTAGTTGTTAGTGTGCTCGCTAGGATATCGCATCCTATGCCTACATATCCTCGTCTGGTACGGGGAATCAGAGCAGCTGTAGTTCGGCTACTATCGGGACCACAGCTCAAATCTCGTTTTATTAACATTCTGAAAAAATGATTACAATGCTTGCATATTGAAAAATAAATCTCCTAGAAAATACTATCCTATTCTATCTTAAAAAATTGAATGAAAAAGTCCCCTAACAAGTGGACATTCTAAACTATCCAGAAATGGTGTAAAAGAATTTCTATGAGAAATATATCCTAAAAGAAAATGCACTTTAAAAAATATTAGTCTACACTAATATTTTTTTCTCTTTTTCCTTCTTTTCTTTTCAACCATTTTCTTCTCTTTCTTTTTTCAATATATTTTTCATATATTTTTTTTCACTATTTTTTTTTTTTGATATACTCTTTTCTCATTTTTTCTATTTTTTCAATGTACCTTTTTCTCTTTCTTTTCTATTTTTCAATATGTTTTTCTATTTATATTTTTTTTCATATGAAACAATATGTGTAAACTATGAAAGAAAAGAAAAAATAAGGGGAGGGGGTATGTTTACAAAGGGGAATAACAGAAAATAAAAAAACAATAAACTGGGCCCAGCCCAGCTGTTTGTTGTAGAACCCGGAGGGGGGGGTGCTGAGTTGAACGGAGGGTGTTGCCAGAAAAACATTGGGCTCAGGCCCAATCCTGCAAAAAAAAACAAAAAAAAAAAAAGCACACGGAAGGGGGTGCGAAGGCAATTGAGGTGCGAATCCAAAAAAAGTAATTGGGCCTGAGGCCCAATCTCTCCTAACCCACTCTCTTCCTCCCTTCACCTTCTGAAACCCTAACCTAAACTTCCCCCGAAACACTGTTCATCCTTTCCCTTTTGCGAACCCTAACGGCGCCGCCGTCTTCCATCTTTGACTCATCTCTCTGATCACTCTTACCTTCTTCTCCTTTTCAATCTTCGTCTCTACTCTCTCTTCTTCTTCGATCCTTTGCTCAACTTTTCTTTCCTATGAGAACTGAAACCAGACGATGAACAAAACCTAGCAAACTCACAATAATCCAAACGATCCTTATGATTCTCATTGACGGATATTGGTGAAGCTCTGAAGTTCATGCACACCGAAGATCGATGATGGAAGTGTGAGTCCTGAAGAAGTGTATGAATCTGGAAAAAACGATTAGAGAGATTGTTGAAGATCTAGGGATCTTTTTGAAGGAAATCTCGAAGAGGTTGTTGAAGGTCTAAAGAAGACGAAGCTCAATGGTGAACTGAAACGAGTTGTGGAGGTTTGATGACGAGATGAAGCTTCTTGAAATTTGATCGGTGTTTTCTGCGAAACAACTGCGATGAGCATTGTTAAATCTTGGAAGCTTCTGGAAATTGTATGAAGATCTTGAGGATTTGTGATGCTTGTTGAAGTTTGCATGTGGTTCTTGGAAGTTACGAAGAACACGATGAAGGTTTCTTGCTGGATTTATGATGAAGTTTGAACACAAAACGCCATAGACGAAGATCTTTGAAGCTCAACGATGAACGTCATTGCTAGCTCTTGACGGTTCATTCAACAGTTGATGAAGGTTGGGTGGAAGACTGTTGAAGCGCGATGAAGCTCTTGAAGCTTCTGGAGATTTTTCTGGAAAACAAGTTGAAGGTGAACATGAACGCGGTTGAAACTCATCGAAGCCATCTGGATAATGTTGAAGGTTGATGATGAATATTCATCGTTTCTGATGAATTTCTGGAGATGATGATTGGAGTTGAATCGGAGGTTTCGGGTAATCGCGGCGGTGGTGTTGAATGGATCAGAGGAGGAAGATGAATGTTGAGAGAAGAAGGATGAAGTTTGATCGGATTTCTGGAAATTTTGGTGGTTTGAGGGTTTTCCGGTGAGGTATGGCGGTCGCCGCCGGCCATGCATGCCGGACGGTGGCTGTTTCAGGCGAGGGTCATTGGTGTGACGCGTGGTCGTGTGGGTGGAGGCAAGGGCTGCATGCTCTCCACGTGGTGATGCGTGGCAGAGAGAGAGGGCGTTGGAGTAGTGAGGTGGCGTGATTGGAACGAAAAACGTGGGTCCTCCCCTTCTCAACACGTGGCGGTGCTGATTATATAGGCTGGGAATTACCTGGATTATTCTAGAAGCTTCTGGACAATTCTGGCAATTTGCTGAAAATTTGGACTTTGAAGCTGGACTTGGGCTGCGAATTGGATATGGGCCCAACGAAAAAACAACTAAAAACCCAACATTAAATCTGAATAATGAATTAAAAAGAAAAACATTAGTTAAAATCTGATTAAATGGAAAATGATTAATGACTCAATTAACAATTGGACCTAATCAAACTAATATCCTAAAAACTGCTTAATATCCAATTAAACTCTAATTAAAAACTCTAATAAACCCACTACTCTAAACTTCTAAACTTTTATTAAACTCTAATTAACTATATTAAATTCTATGAAAAAACTATATTATTTATTAAACTCCATTTACTAATAAAAGAAAAATCTATTATTATTCTATATCTAAAATTAAAAACATTTAATTCCTATTAACAAAAACTATTTATTATTCTAAAACAAAAACTTATTTATTTAATAAGAAAAAAATCTATATTAAAAGATTAAAAAGCTATTAAAACTATTAAAAATCCTATTAATATTCTAAAAATTCCTAAAAAATCTTTAAAAATCTATTAACTCCTAAAATGATTAAAAATCTATTTAAAGCCTAAAAATAGCCAATAAAATCCAGCAAAATCACAATAACACCAAACGACACATAACACCGCGAGAGCGCACCAAAATAGCCGGTAAAAAATAAACGGGCACCGAAATATCCCAAAAACACGATTCTACCTATCTAAACTGATAAAAACCACCTGAAACGCGAGACGAGAGCTGTGATCCCGATAAAATCAAAACAAATGAGAAATGCACTGTATGCGATATGCAGATGCGAATGCGGTAATGCGTCGAAACATCGAGCCAGATACGAGACCCGGTTGGTCAAATTTTAGGGTGCAACAGTAGTCCTCAACAGGCTGCTCAGCAAGATACTCCGATAACACGCTCCCCTTTATAGCCTTCTGTGAAACATACTGGATGTCATATTCGGTCAAAACCATTTGCCAACGGGCAATTCTCCCAGATAGTGCCTTCTTTTCAAATACGTATTTGATAGGATCCATCTTTGAGATGAGCATCGTTGTATGGTTTAGCATGAACTGCCTTAAACGCTTGGAGGCCCAGGCTAGCGCACAACAAGTTTTTTCGAGCATTGAGTATCGAGATTCACAGTTAGTAAACTTCTTACTCAGGTAGTATATCGCGTGCTCTTTACGACCTGTCTCGTCATGTTGACCGAGAACACAACCCATACTCCCCCCAAGAACCGTCAAATACATAATCAAGTGTCTCCCTGCCACTGGGGGTATCAAAATAGGAGGCTCCTGCAAATACTGTTTTATTTTATCGAACGCCTTTTGACAATTTTCATTCCATGTTACAGCCTGGTCCTTTTTCAACAGCTTGAATAACGGCTCGCACGTAGCTGTTAGGTGAGATATGAACCGAGCGATGTAGTTCAACCTCCCTAAAAACCCGCGCACCTCTTTTTCTGTTTTAGGCGTCGGCATCTCTTGTATTGCTTTTATTTTCGCAGGATCAACCTCTATTCCTTTTTTTCTCACGATAAACCCCAGCAGTTTACCCGATCTCACCCTGAAGGTACATTTGTTAGGGTTTAGTCTCAGCCTGAACTTCCTAAGCCTCTTGAATAATTTCAGCAGATTCACCAAATGTTCTTCCTTCGTCTGGGATTTGGCAATCATATCATCAACATAAACCTCGATCTCTTTATGCATCATGTCATGAAAGAGAGTCGTCATTGCACCATGATACGTTTCCCCAGCATTCTTCAATCCGAAGGGCATCACTTTGTAACAAAATGTTCCCCAAGGCGTTATGAAGGTAGTCTTCTCCATGTCTTCGGGTGCCATTTTAATCTGATTATAGCCCGAGAAGCCATCCATGAAGGAGAATACGGAGAATTGAGCGGTATTATCGACCAGCACATCAATGTGAGCAAGTGGAAAGTCATCTTTCGAGCTCGCCTTGTTCAGATCACGGTAGTCTACGCACATTCTCACCTTACCGTCTTTCTTTGGCACTGGCACAATATTAGCGACCCATGAAGGATATTTTGTAACGGCTAGGAAACCAGCATCCCACTGCTTTTGAACCTCCTCCTTAATCTTCACAGCCATGTCCGGCCTAGTTCTTCGGAGCTTCTGCTTAACTGGCGGGCATTCTTCTTTTAACGGCAGACGGTGCACAACCATATCCGTATCCAGCCCAGGCATGTCCTCATACGACCAAGCAAAAATATCATTGTACTCTTTGAGCATTTCAACCAA
This sequence comes from Lathyrus sativus, assembly GCA_963859935.3. NCBI lineage: Eukaryota > Viridiplantae > Streptophyta > Magnoliopsida > Fabales > Fabaceae > Lathyrus > Lathyrus sativus. Next base: position 418,448,690 of record OZ012736.1, on the reverse strand, counting down.
TCTTCGCTTGACGTTGCTCTGCAGCGCGGCCCCTATACGGATGTTCCTTTCAACCCCTTCCGACCCCAGATTGACGATCTCAATGACTTCCTCGTGAGGCAGAATGATTCTTTCTTCTTGTTTTACGAACCAAGACAACTCTTCTGGAACGTCGCCATCTTCAGCAATCTCCTCTTCGGTCTGAAATACCGGGTGCTCAAAGTCGAAGTGAGTCATAGGCGGTTCATAGATGTCATCTGAAATAGTAATCTGTTTAGTTGTCACAGGAACAGTCTCCTGAATAGACCAATTGCAAAGCCCTTGTCCTGGCACACTCGGCTGAATCTAGGCGTCCATGTCGCAGTCGTTGTCTCCTTCTTCGGAATCTGAAACAGCGTTGATGGTCTCGTGATATACCCCACTAGCCGTAATTGTTATTGGTCCTCTGAAATGGGGTGCCCCTATAGTAGGCGTTGATGATGACGGTTGATATCCCAGCCCAAATTTGTCCATCTTCACGGGAATATCCAGAACCTTGCCCCAGCCCTTTGTCTCACCAGTCTTCACTAGAGCCTGAGCCTCTTTGTATGATGATACTGCCACCTCTGATGCTTTACTCGGCCCTGGAACTTTGTCTTTGATGCGCAACCCCTCAAAGGCCTGACAGGGTGTCTCATGAATCTCGCCGTCGACTTCCACGTACTTGAATGACGACAAATGGCTGACCAGTTGTCGCTACTGCGAAAATCGGCGGCGGCAATACAGAAGAGTCTCCACCGTGCGTTATTTATCCCAAGGAGGGAAAGGAAACGCTCGAAGTAAACCTAACGCAAAGACGGGAAAAGGTATGGTCATTGCAACCAAAACCTGGATTCGGGAGTCGGTTACGCAAGGGGAAGGTATTAGCACCCCTCATGTCCATCGTACTCGATGGGATCCACGCTTGCTTGTTTGTACGAATTACACTTCTATCTAAACTAAAGGATGAGGTCTGAAAAGAAAAGAAAACATGACTCGGCCAAGCATCGCACTTTATGCCTACGTATTCCCGTCTGGAACGAGAAATCAGAGTCAACGTAGTTCGCCTAAATACGGGGGAGGATGGGTGAAGGTTGCTCGCTAGGATATCGCATCCTATGCCTACGTACTTCCACACTGCATGGAAGATCAGAGCAAACGTAGTTTGGGCTACGCACGACACAAGCTGTTCAAGTGTCTTTTATGAAAAATCTCACCTTAAACAAGGGTTTTCTTATTGCAAAAAGGTTTGTGTTTGTTCAAATCTTTTGACGGAAGAAGTGAATTGATTGTTGTTATAACCTTTATTAATGTTTTTCTGTTGTTCTGAAGAAAGAAGAGATGACACTCTAAAATCCTAGGGTTAAAAAGGGAATAAAATCTACCCTAATGTTATCATACATGGGTTAGCTCCTAATGTCTGTCATGTTACTCTCTTGCACTGAGAGAAACAGAGCTCCTAAGGGAATAAACGGAAAGCAAAAACAGAAATACAGTAAACAGTAAAATAATGCATGAATGCAGCAAACAAGCTAGGCAAGGGAGCCAAACTCTACCTTGAACCTGAATACAATAGGCAAAAGTGAAGCACATTTCACTTTAAACCTAGGGGAATCATCACACACAATACAGAAAAAAACCCAAGCTCAGACAGCAAACTCCCAAGGTGATGCACAGCACATCCTCTAAATGAACCTCCAAGCTCTTTCTTCATCATTAGACCCCCAAGCTCTAGCTAGCTTCTTGCTTTAACAATCTTCATCTTCAATGATTTCCATCTTCAAGGGTAAACACTCCAGGATAACAGAATAAAATCAAGAGATCTAGTTTGGCATGCTAAGCAGCTCATGAACAACCAAAGGAAGCTCATAAGGGATTAGCATAGTGGGACAGGTTCCCTCAAAGTTCTACCTCTAAGACCAATCACTTATCCCTCCAAAGGAGGGAGGTGAGTTCTTAGAGGGACTTTTAGTCACTGGGAAAGAATGGAAGCACATGAAGCATTCCATGTTTCATGAATCAAATCTCTAATCTAGAGCTCTGCCTAGCTCCTAAACCTTATGGTCTTCAACAGCTACCAGCAAGCCTCAAACCTCTCAACCTCTGGGTCTTGATCTTCAATCTTCTCCTTTGATATTCTCCTTCAACAAGGTCTTCAAAACAAGACAAGCCCCCAAAGCAAACCCCAAAATAAACCCCACAAACAGATAAACACCAAGATAGCATACCATACAATCAATCAATTTAGAAAATACCCTAAAAGTGCTAAAGTCAAAGGGGGAAAATCTAATGCTTATTCACAAGGGTCTATTACACCTACCCATAATATCCCTATAGTCCCATACCCAAAATCAAACTAAAACTCCTAAAAGAAATGATTTACTTCACCTATGTTCACTTTAAAAACCCTAATTTGATGCACTAATGCTAGCCTAATCAAACCAACTAAATTTTATCCTAAAATCTTGGTATAAAAACCAGGGGGAGTTAAGATCAATACCTAATCATACTAAAAAGAATGGATCAAAAAAATTGAGGGAAAGTCCTAAAATAAATTCTACAAAATGAAGTACTAGCTTAATATCATTAAAAAGCTATTTAAAATAAAAATATGCAAAAAATATTAAACGAAAAATAAAATGCCATTTTTATTTTTATTAATTTTCTAGACATGATTATTGACCTATAGAAAAAACAAGAAGTGAAAAATATCAATTTTCTGATTTTATATGAATTATCCAAGATGCTAAAAATGATAAAGAAAATAAAATCAAAGAAAATGAATTAAATGGGGAGGGGGTGTCAAAATTAACTGCGCCTAGTTGTATTTCTAGATGGGCCAGAAAGGGGGTGGTGCGTATAGAAAATGCGCCTAGGCCCATCTGATCAGAAAAATCAAATTGAAAATTAAAAGAAAAAATAGAAAACACGTGGTGTAGGTAGCAAGGGTTTCCAGCGTAATTTTTAGTGGGCTTTGGTTAGGGTGTGCGAATAGCAAGTTATGTTAGGCCCATGGACGAATTTTAGTGAAACGCTGCGTTTCAGGTAATATCATTTCCCTCCGTTTTTGTTTTGAACCTGGGCCGTGAGATTGAGCTTCAGAGTCAACATCTTGGACTCAATCCAACGATCAAGAGATCGTCTTCCCCAAATGCAGCTAGGGTTTCAGGTTTATGAACATCCATGCATGAATCTTGTTCCCTCTCGTTCTCTCTCAATTGGCCATGAAATTCAATGATATAAAAAGAAAAATCACTCTCCTCTCTCCCCTGAACACAGCCATGCCTTTAGTTTTAATTGAAATCTCCCCTAATGTGAAACCCGATAGCTATAACCCCCATGGTACACAAACTACATTCATGATGGACCTTCTCAATTCTTGCAACTCTTGGTACTAGGATGATCCTCCCCTCTCCCTGGTTATTCTAAGCTAATACTCGTGGATTGTAATTCGTTATACCTCATGTTCTTGCTCTTCAAAGTTTCACTGCCCTAGGTTCAACCTTCATCAATGGAGCCCTAAGTCTCTGAAAATCATCTTCTATCTATCCCTAACAATTCTAAGCTAATAAACTCAACTATGCACACATAAATAATGGTGTAGAAATCAAAACGCATACCTGCAATTCTTGTTGGAACAGATGAGATAATGGACACTTCAAGCCCTATAATCCCTCACAAATGCTCCTCAAGTGATGATCTTGTTTCTGTTAGCAACAAACTAGATGGAGAAAGCTTGTAATATGAGATTCGAATCTGGTTTGGATTCTTGCAACTTCAACCTTAGATCTTCAATCCTCCATGGATGAGCCTCTGAATCAACTTGTATGCAACCAATAATATCAATGGAGTATCAATGAATGGAAAGAATGAATTGAATTGATGCTGAATATGGAGTTTCACTCTTTCTCGCAATTGAAGCAATAATGGAATCCTCTCTCTCCTCTCTCTCTTCTCACCAACCTTTTCCTCAAATGCACTCAACTCAATATATAGAGAACCATGGAACTGACTAGAATCTTCTGGATCCATCTTAGATGATTCTAGAAAGTTCATGAATTTCTCATGTTATGACATAATCCCCATCTCATGATATCTCTCTTCAATCTAACTTGCAGCCCCTTAAACACTTTTGAAAATCTCATGACATGAGTTATTGAGGAGTGTATGATGCTTACCAAGCTAATCCCTTGCCTTGTGTTAAGTTTCACATGAATACCTTATTATGCAAGTAATGGATTTACAAAGCAACCTCATTTTTAAAGCCCTATCTCAAAAGTATGGCTGAACCAATGTCTTTAAAATGTTGCTTAGACTCAATTTGGTATATTACATGACCCATTTTGGATTTATAGATTGCCCAAACCAATTTTCAACTTGAACTTTTTCAACTTATGTCCATTTTTTAAGGCATTTTCACCAACTTTGGTCAATTCTTGCTCTATGCATTTCCAAACTTCCATGACATCTTTTCTAGACTTAAAATGCCATTTTGAGCAACTTTTATGTTGTGAAGTTTTTCATTTGAAGCTTCCTTGTATGAGTTTTAGGCATAGGCTAAGAATGACCTATAATTCCACTTTCCCAAAATACCCCTGACTTGCACAAGCTATAACTTGAGCTTCACAAATCAGATGAAGGCATACCATACCTTTTTGGAAAGGGAATATCATTAGGAACAACTCTTACTTTTTCCAAGAATTCATTTGAAAATTCCTTGAATGTCAAAAGTTGCTTGGAAGATAGACAACTTTCATAGACAAATTTTAGTGTCCTCAGATGACCTGTAACTTGCAAGAGCTATAACTTGAGTTCCATAAATCATCTTGATGACTTCCACCACTCAAATAAAATCTATGAAGATGCTCTACAAGTCTCATGTGGACCAAAAGTTCATATGAAGCTTGCATTTTTAATTACACTGCTTGGAAGTTTGACCTAAATCAGGGGATTTTACACTGAAACCCTAATTTGGTAACTCCTCTTCTCTTTGACTCCTGTTGATTTTTCTTTGGTACAACACCACATCCATATCCATATAGCAAATAATGAATCCCACATTCTTCAAATGAGCCTCGATGCCTTTCAAAACAAGTCTTTGACCTAGGGTTGACCCAGATAAAACCCTAGTTGACTGACTTCAACTGAGGCTCTTGCAATCATTCCAATGACTTGGTTACTCCTCAAAAATGATCATCTAGACTTTCCATAACATCCATACACACTCCATGCTCTTGGCTCATAGCTCATACACCCTCTGATGACCCCCAAACAACCTCAAGATAGGGGAGAACCCAATGAGTGATCTGGCAACACTTCAAAGCTCAAATTCTTCCCTGATGACCTGAGTAGTCTTGAATGTGAATGAAACCCTCTGAATATGCCTCTTGAGACAAGAATGGCACTTGATCCCCTGATTAAGATAGCCTGCTTATGCTATGCTATGCAGATGAATGTACTATGTACATGATGACAATGCAAATGACAATGCAATGGAAACATAAACCTAGGTTAGAAAAAGGTTGGGCAAATTTTGGGGTGCAACAGCTGCCCCTATTCAAGCGGCTTGGACCCGACTGGATAAAGAGCGCGCAGCCTTCAGACATTCGAGGTACGAGACGGTTGAATACGAAAGAACCCGGAAATTTGCCAACCGCAAAATTAAATTGCTAATACGACTACTGCTTGGGAAAACCCTAGGAACTGGCTTCTGTTGTCACAGCAACAACTAACCATCCATCTGTCAATCTGTTTTTGTAAAATAATCTGATATTGTCCGCAGACCACGCTATTCCGAAGAAATGGGCATACACCAAACAACGAGAAATTGTTGATATCACTTATCAACCTCTGTTGATCTCACTTATCAACCAAGCACACGCTAACCAGCGGGAGAATATTGACTTCACTTGTCATGTTGACTTCACTGATCAACCTTTCGTATCCTGAAGAAACGAGCAAACGCTTAACCAAACGAGACAATGCTGATTTCACTTATCAACCTTTCGTATCCTGAAGAAACGAGCAAACATTTAACCAAACGAGACAATGCTGATTTCACTTATCAACCTTCCGTTCGTACCTGAACGAGCATTCACTAAACTGCGGGAAAATGTTGATTTCTCTTACCAACCTTCCGTTCGTACCTGAACGAGCATCCTGCGGGGACACGAGAAACTTAACCCAGCAACTCTGAGAGGACAATTCTGACAACTGTCGTCAAACACCTGCTGGGGACTATGAGGGACTTAAACCCAGTAACTCATTGAAGTAACACCCTGCTGGAGAACATAACTCTGCTGGGGGAACTACGGGTAACCACCCAAAATCTGCATCATGCTATTTCCACCGCACTCTGAGAAAGACTCGGCTGGGGAGAAAGAGAAGTGCTTGACCAAGCGACTCTGCTAGGGGAACATGTGGCATAACGAACACGATCATTGCATGTCTTACACCACAAATCCATAAAAATGAGACGAACACGACCGCTATGTGTATCACAAACAACATCAACTAAAGGGACAAACACGACGAACACGATCACTGCGTGCTGTGTTACAAACACGATAAACACGATCACTGCGTGTTTTGCACCCCAAATCCTCATGACAGGAGAAACACGATCACTGCGTGCTTCGATGCCACAAACAAAACCACATAATGGGACAAACACGATCACTGCATGTTTCGACCATAAATCCAACCGGATAAGATAAACACGATCACTGCGTGCCTTGCGGCCCAACCCTCTTGACAGGAGGAACACGATCACTGCGTATACCGACCAACCAAAACTGGATGAACACGATCACTGCGTGTCCTGCACAATAAACCCCCGAGACGATACCAACACGATCACTGCGTGCCTTATAAAACAATCTTCTTAGATCGGGACGAACACGATCACTGTGCAATTCGACCACAAATACACATACCAAGATCAACACGATCACTGCGTGTCCTACAACATGAACCCCATAGACGGTACGAATACGATCACTGCGTATTTGGACCACAAAACAACGTCAAGATCAACACGATCACTGCGTGCCTTACAGCATGAACCCCCAAAGGTCGGGACAAATACGATCACTGCGTACTTTGACCACAAATCAACATCTTCCTGAACCACGACTTCTCTTATCGGCAAGGAACAACATGTCTGAAACGGAAGAGGTAACCAACCTGGCTTATGTTCCAAAAATGCACGTTTGATAATGACGTAATGCTTCCACACAGCATGGAAATGCTACGTATTTGGGTAAAATGCGAGTATGATGCATGTTTATGCAAAGAGTCACTTCAGCAAAATAAATGCTGAAGACAAAGCTGGATCCGCTGGGGATAACCGGAACACTGCCGATACCCTTCCAACAAAATAAATGTTGATAAGGTGAACTAACTCCGCTGGGGATAACCATCCTGCTGGGGAAAGTAGCTCACAAACTCAAAACTTCAAACTCTGCTGAAAAATGATCATCCTGACGAGGAAGGATCAACCTGTTGGGGAAAGAGAAAAGCAATCCCGGAAACTGCTTTCAAAGGTATCAACACTCTGATTACGCCCTGTGGGGATACTTCATCCTGCTATCACTGAGCTAGGGACTGACCGGCGTGCTCTAATTCGTACTACGCAAGAAACTCTTTGGGGGAAGTTAATCATATCCGTGTCGACCTTTGCTGGGGAGGACTCTGCTCTGCTTGATAAGCTAATTTTGAACTACTGAAGATACATTGATCTTTTCCTTTGACGCAATCTCCACTCTCCTGGGGAGACAACGTTCAAATTTTGCCTGGGGCGACTTCACTGGGGAAGGACACAACATTCATCCTCTGGAGAGGGTACTAGCCTGCCATGGACTCTGGCGGGGAACTTTGCGAGCTTTTGAATACCTGCAAAAGTCAACAAGCAAACACAAGGCAATCTATGCAAAAAGAAACATCTTGGTAATCACCCATGACAACCATTCCGGTAATTTCCGGTTTTAACAATCATCGGCCGAGGCCCGCCTGTTTACACGCATGTAAGTTTATCAAAAACATCAGCGTCTTTTACAAACAAAACTGTAAAAATTAAAACCAAAGTCACACACTACACTGAATAACACACTTTATTGATAATGACCTGTGAATAGGCAAGATTTGTACATCAGATGCAACTCCTGAAAAGAGGTAGTCACACATAAACAAAATGCAGAAGTATACAAATATACAGAATAAAATTTGTACACATGTCGGCAACGTGTTACAGACGAACACCATGAACCGATCCTCCTATGACTCGCCAGACTCTGACGCTTTCCTGATCTCTGTCTTCGGAAGAAATTACTTTGGATAGTTGACCCCCATATGCTCCCAAACCACTAACAATCAAACTTGGACCGCAGTCATTTGCTTCTCAAATCCCTAACTTTTGCGTGAATCGCCCTTTGCGGGTTTTCGATTCACCGGGATACCCTTTTTTGCCGAAGCCGCCCAGTGTAGGTTTTCAACTTCGCGGGTGTACATTTTTTTTCATTTTATCCCTAACTTTTTCCGGAACCCTTTTATTCTGTTTTTTGGTTCGCCAGGATGCCCCATTTTTGCCTGGACTCTCTTTTTACTGTCCAGCGGGTCAATTTTAAGCAAAGTATTTTTTAACTGCGTCCGAGTTCACAGGGGACGAAAAGTCTTCACCATCCATGGTGGATAATAGCAAAGCCCCTCCTGAGAAGACCTTCCTCACGACGTATGGCCCCTCGTAATTAGGAGTCCATTTGCCCCTGTGATCCGATTGCGGTGGAAGAATCTTCTTCAGCACAAGATCACCCGTCTGAAAGCTTCGAGGTCGAATCTTCTTGTCGAACGCTTTCTTCATCCGGCTCTGATACAGCCTACCATGTGCAATGGATTCCAGTCTCTTCTCGTCTATCAAACTCAACTGATTCAATCTACTTCTCACCCATTCTGCTTCGTCCAGCTTAACATCAAGTAAAACCCTCAAAGATGGTATCTCAACCTCCGATGGCAGGACAACCTCCATGCCATATACTAGTGAGAACGGTGTTGCCCCAGTTGATGTACGCACTGTAGTACGATAACCGTGCAAAGCGAATGGCAGCATCTCATGCCAATCCTTATACGTTACCACCATCTTCTGAACAATCTTCTTTATGTTCTTGTTGGCCGCTTCAACAGCGCCATTCATCTTGGGTCTGTACGGAGATGAATTATGATGCTCGATCTTAAACTCCCGACAAAGATCCCTCATCATCTTATTATTCAAGTTCGAACCGTTATCAGTAATGATTCGCTCAGGAATACCGTATCGGCAGATTATATCTCTCTTGATAAATCTGGCCACCACCTGTTTGGTCACGTTGGCGTAAGAAGCCGCTTCCACCCACTTAGTGAAGTAATCGATCGCAACCAGAATGAAGCGATGCCCGTTAGATGCCGTAGGCTCAATCTTGCCAATCATATCGATTCCCCACATGGAGAAAGGCCACGGAGAAGCCATAACATTCAGTGGACTGGGCGGCACATGGATCTTATCAGCATAGATCTGGCACTTGTGACACCGCTTGGCAAACTTGAAACAGTCCATTTCCATCGTTAACCAGTAATACCCTGCTCGCAACAATTTCCTGGTCATAGCATGTCCACTGGCATGCGTACCGAAAGTTCCTTCATGGACCTCTTCCATGAGCAAGTTGGCTTCCTTCTCATCTACACATCTGAGGAGTACCAAATCATGGTTCCTTCTATACAAAACGCCGTCGGGATTCAGATAAAAGTTGCCTGCTAATCTCCTTAGAGTCTTCTGATCACGACTGGATGCCCCAGCCGGATATTCCTTATTCTTCAGGAAATTCTGTATGTCGAAATACCAAGGTTTGTCATCAGACGCGTCATCGATCGCGAACACAAAGGCCGGCCTATCAAGGCGAGAAATGACAATCCTGGGAGCCTCATTCCAGTAATTAACCTTGTACATCGATGACAACGTTGCAAGAGCATCTGCCATTTGATTCTCCGCTCGAGGTACATGATGAAATTCCACCCTATCGAAGAAAGGTAACAACCTTCTCGCATAATTCATGTACGGCACAAATTAGGTTGGCGCGTCTCCCACTCTCCCTTAATCTGATTCACAACCAATGCTGAATCCCCATATACGTCTAGATTCTTGATCCTCAGATCGATAGCCTCCTCCAACCCCATAATACAAGCTTCGTACTCGGCTTCGTTATTCGTCACTGGAAAAGTCAATCTGGCCGTGAACGGAATGTGCGACCCGTGGGGAGTTGTAATGATTGCCCCAATCCCGCTACCGTACGAATTGACAGCCCCATCAAAAATCAATTGCCACTGGGAACTCCGCTCAGGACCTTCACCAGGAAACGGCTCATCACAATCTTTAGCTTTCAAGTACATTATGTCCTCATCAGGAAACTCAAACTTCATAGGATGATAATCCTCAATCGGCTGCTCGGCAAGATATTCGGACAGAACACTTCCCTTAATGGCCTTCTGGGAAACATACTGGATATCGTATTCTGTCAATACCATTTGCCATCTAGCTATCCTTCCAGAGAGCGCTTGCTTTTCAAACACATATTTGATCGGATCCATCTTCGATATCAGCATGGTTGTATGATTCAGCATGTACTGTCTTAGACGTTTGGCAGCCCACGCCAATGCACAACACGTCTTTTCGAGCATAGAGTATCGAGATTCACAATCCGTGAAATTTTTACTCAAGTAGTAAATTGCATGCTCTTTCCTTCCTGTCTCGTCATGTTGACCGAGAACACAACCCATACTGTTCTCAAGAACCGTCAGATACATAATCAGTGGTCGTCCCGCTACTGGGGGTATTAACACCGGAGGTTCCTGCAAGTATTCTTTTATCTTTTCAAATGCCCTTTGGCAATTGTCGTTCCAGACCACCGCTTGATCTTTCTTTAACAATTTGAATAATGGTTCACACGTGGTCGTTAGGTGAGAGATGAACCTAGCAATGTAGTTCAATCTCCCTAAGAATCCACGGACTTCTTTTTCTGTTCTCGGTGCTGGCATCTCTTGTATTGCTTTTATTTTTGCAGGATCGACCTCGATTCCTTTCTTGCTCACAATGAACCCCAGTAGCTTCCCGGATCTCACTCCGAAGGTACATTTGTTAGGATTCAGCCTCAGCCTGAACTTCCTCAGCCTCTTGAACAACTTCAGTAGATTAACCAGATGTTCTTCCTCTGTTTGAGACTTGGCAATCATATCATCGACATACACTTCAATCTCCTTATGCATCATGTCGTGAAAAAGCGTTGTCATAGCCCGCTGGTACGTTGCCCCAGCATTTTTCAAACCAAAGGGAATCACCTTATAACAGAAGGTTCCCCACGGGGTGATAAAGGTCGTTTTTTCCATATCCTCCGGAGCCATTTTGATCTGGTTGTACCCCGAAAATCCATCCATGAAGGAGAATACCGAAAACTGAGCTGTGTTGTCAACTAACACATCAATATGCGGCAGCGGGAAATCATCTTTCGGGCTCGCTTTGTTTAGATCCCTATAATCAACACACATTCGAACCTTGCCATCTTTCTTTGGCACAGGCACGATATTAGCGACCCAAGTAGGATAGGTGGTGACAGCCAGGAATCCAGCATCCCATTGCTTCTGCACTTCTTCCTTTATCTTTACGGCCATGTCAGGACGAGTCCTTCTGAGTTTCTGCTTCACAGGTGGGCAATCTTCCCTCAACGGCAGACGATGAACAACCATATCAGTATCCAAACTCGGCATGTCCTCGTAGGACCAAGCAAATATATCACTGTATTCATGCAGCATCTCAATAAGCTCTTGCTTGATGTCAACTTGCAACGCGGCCCCTATGCGGATATTCCTGACGCATTCTTCAGACCCTAAGTTGACAATATCAATCTCTTCCTGGTGAGGCAGAATGACTCTCTCCTCTTGCTTCAACAACCGACTCAGCTCTTCTGGTAAGTCACTATCCTCCACAATCTCCTCCTCAGCTTGGAAGATCGGATGCTCGAAGTCTAAACGAGTCATAGGAAGTTTTTGGTCGATGTCATCTGAAAATTCATGAATCCTGCGAGGGAAACGGTTAAGTGCTTCAAAATGATATACAAGCAAAATGCATAACCACGCTGCCATTTTATTGAAAAATAAAAAACAGAAAGAAAAGGATCGCAATATTTGAATGTAAAAAACGTCGTCATTTATTGATCATGCAAACATACAGGTAAACAGTTAGGCCCTAAGACAAGATCAACGATGCCCCGGGCAAGGCATGTGATCACACAATGATTGAAAAAAAACAACGCATTACTGTTTGGTGACTTGGATGACGTTCTGGATGGACCAGTTGCATAGGCTTTGCCCCGGCGTGCTGGGTCGAATCCATGCGTCCATGTCGCAGTCGCTATCCACTTCCTCCGTATCAGACACGACATTAATCCTTTCGAAGCTAACCCCTCCGGGCGCGAACACGACAGGTCCCTTGTACTTAGGCGCACTCTGCGAGGGAGATGGGCGGTACCCCAAGCCATACCTATCTTGCTTCACTGGGATGTCCAGAACCTGCCCCCATTTCTGAGTCTCTCCTGCTTGTACCAACGCCTTGGCTTCTTTATATGAGGAGACGGTCACCTCTTGCCCTTCACTCTTTAACGGAGCCTCTTCTTTAACCTTCACCCCTTCGAACGCCTGACACAGCGTTTCATGAATTTCTCCATCTACCTCCACGTACTTGAAGGAAGACAAATGACTGACTAGGATATCTTCTTCGCCACACACCGTCACAATACTCCCCTCAACCATATACTTCAGCTTCTGATGGAGTGTAGAAGTTACTGCCCCAGCAGCATGAATCCAAGGTCTCCCAATCAAACAACTATATGCAGGCTGGATGTCCATGATGTAAAATACTGTATCAAACACCTCCGGACCTACCTGGATGGGTAGCGTCACTGACCCGAATACTGACCTCCTTGTTCCGTCAAAGTCCCTCACCACCAAATCACTAGGGGTGCACAACAACCCACGGGTATCTAATTTCAACAGGGCTTTCTTTGGTAACACGTTCAATAAAGACCCAGTGTCTACCAGCACATGGGATAACATAATTCCCCGGCATTCGATAGAGATGTGCAAGGAATTATTGTGATCACGCCCTCTAGGCGTTAGGTCAAAATCCGTGAATCTCAGACCATGCCCAGCGTTAACATGTGCCATGAATCCCTCCAGCTGATTAACTGAAATCTCTTGCGGCACGAAGGATGTCTCAAGTACCTTCAACAGGGCATTTCTATGTGCCTCAGAACACAACAACAGCGATAATATGGAGATCTTTGACGGGGTCTGCTGCAGGTGCTCTACAATCTTGTAATCACTTTTGCGAATCAACCTCATGAATTCTTCCACATCTTTGGTTATCGGCTCTTTCTCCTTACTCCCCGAAGATTCCCCTTCAACAACTTTGTTCTTACCCCTGGCAAGCCTCTCTGCTTCAACCTCAGGTGAAGTGAAAATTCTCCCGCTCCGGGTTATACCACCCGCTCCCACTATGTTATCTACGGATCCCGTTGGCGAGTCATTCAAGTCAATCTTCTCCCCATTGCAATACACTTCAGCACCGTAGCTCCACGGGACCGCCTTTGTGCTTTCATAAGGGACTGGCTTAGCCTTGGTAATAGTAATGGTCGGCCTTTTCGATGATGCCGAAATTGTCACTGATTTGAACGGAATGGTGATCGTAGCAACCTCACTGTGCTCTTTTCCAGATTCTGTCTCAATAGACTTCTCTCGCCCCACAGCCCTGTCAAACTGCAAGGTTCCCTCATCAATCAAACCTTGAACTCCCCTTTTCAACTTCTCACAGCCCCCAGGTTGAACCAAACAGTCAGCACATTCTTCACTGCAACCGGGATAGACACCTCCTTTCAATAAACGCTGCTTTACGTAACTCAAAGGGGTTTTCAGCTCGCTCACCTCCGACACTAAGTTCAACCCATCATCAATTAGGATTGCATTGGCCCCAGCCCCACCATGCTTGGGCATTGGCTGTTGCGTGATATTGGGACCGTCTTTCCCGAAGTTAATAGCCGTACTATCAAGCAAGTCCTGTACTTTATGCTTGAAAGCTAGGCAATTTTCAATATTGTGCCTTGGTGCACCCGAATGGAAGTCACAGTGCTCATTAACATCATACCCGACTGGTGGCTGGCCAGTTGGTGGTGCTAAGGTCCTCTTCTCGACTAGCTGCAATTTCAACAAAGTTTGAAGGAGTTCTGCATATGATACCGGCGGTACCTCGAATACTCTCCTCGGTCGTGGGTTCTGAAGTCTGCGCTGATTATTATTAGGCTGCTGCTGAGCCTGCTGCTGTGGTTGTTGTCTCTGCTGCTGAGACGGCCCTGGAATGGTTACGCTTGCAACTTGCGACTGCTGATGCCAGTTCTGACCTCTATTCCTCCGTCGAGCATTGTATACGGCGTTGGTATCACCCGGTCTTTTACCACCAAACGTCTTCTTATTACCTCCTGCGGAACTGGACTCACCCGCTTGAATTTTACCAATCTTTACCCCGTTTTCAATGCGCTCCCCCATCAAGATCAACTCAGAGAAAGTACTCATCAAAAAATTGAGCAACCGGTCATAGTACATTCCAGAAAAAGTTCCTATGAACATATCCATCATTTCGCGCTCCACCATCGGAGGGTGTACCCTAGCAGCCAGATCTCGCCATCTCTGGGCGTATTCCTTAAAGCTCTCGCTAGACTTTTGAGACATGCTCTGCAACTGGACTCGGTTAGGGGCGAGATCACTATTATACTGATAATGTCGAACAAAAGCCTCTGTCAGCTCTTTCCAACTCTTTATCTGAGTAGACTCCAAGCTCATGTACCACTCCAGCGATGGCCCTGACAGGCTATCCTGGAAGAAGTGCATTAGCATCTTTTCATCCTCAGAATACGCGGACATACGCCTGTAAAATGCGCGCACATGCACCCTAGGGCATGTATCCCCTTTGTACTTATCAAATGACGGCGCTTTGAATTTCAGAGGGACCCTCAACCCTGGGACTAACCCCATATTTGACATATCCAGCCCAAGAGTATTCTGGCTGGCCAATCCGTTCACCTTCTCTTCTAGCAATCTCATCCGATGGTTGTCATCCCTAGCCCTTTCATAACCCTCGTTCTGACCAGAGAACACATCCTCCTGGCGATCCTCCCAGCGAGGTACTGCGTCGTATCCAACATAATCTGCATTACGGCCCGGACCCGTTTGGAAGTACCTGGGGTCAT
Organism: Lathyrus sativus; assembly: GCA_963859935.3. NCBI lineage: Eukaryota > Viridiplantae > Streptophyta > Magnoliopsida > Fabales > Fabaceae > Lathyrus > Lathyrus sativus. The sequence goes on along the minus strand of OZ012736.1, from coordinate 418,433,376 downwards.
ACCTCAGATTGCCCATCTCTTGAGCGTTGTATGCACCAGTTCCATATCCAAGATTACCGTAACCATAGCCACCAAACCCAGCCTTGGCGCCAGCAGTGCTGCCATACCCCATGTTCACACCATTGAAGCCCTGGTTACCATTGATACCATTCATTCCGACATTCTCAACGCCCCCATTGAAACCCTGGTTGACATTACCCACAAATACCCCAGCAGTATCTGTATTGGCATTCATATTACCGGCGTTCCCACCTCCACCTACAGGACCAGTTTCTCCAGCATTCAAACCGTTTACGAGAATAACATCAGCACTTTGACGATTCTCAACTCGGGGAGAAGCAGCAATATTTTCACCATGCGGTGTCCCGTTGTTTTCATCCCGTGCGACTATTGGTTGAACCAGATTCTGCAGCTGCTCTTGTCCTTTGGCGATGGTCTCCATGGTTTGCATGAGCAGGGCCATCCTGTCACACATCTCTTGCATTTCACCCTGCACGTTGTCCATGATCTTCTTGTGATTAGTTCTGGTAGAGTAACGGTGGACTCGTTGATCTGCAATCTTGCAATTACCATGAAATGGATGCAGGAGATAAGATACACGGATCACAAACCTGTAATGCAAATATGAGTATGTATGCAAAATGCAATATGTGCCTGTGCATTGGGGAATATTACTCCCCCCATTCTAGTGCTAATACATTTGATACAGGGTAGCGCCGTGACAGTGCGGTGACGAAAGTTGCAAGAAGTTGAAATTCAATCACAAAAGAGAAAACAACTCATATATTGAACAGGCCTTCAAAGGCAAAAGTATAACACCAATGTATCACAAGACGAACAAAAGCATGACCTCAACCCACAAGCCGGGTGATGGTCAGCATACAATAAAGCATGAACAAATCAGGTATGCCCATAATCCCTATACTCCCCTAACAACTTCTTTGTCTTGGGATGATCAGGCTGAACAAGCAATCCCTCTATGAGTAGACTCCTCTGCTAAAGAACTCGCCGCAAGTCGTCGATGGACTCTTCCCATGCGCTTTCACCAAAGCACTCATCTAGCTTCCTCTTCTGGGATCGAGCTTCCTTTCTGCGGGCATCAACTTGCTTCAGTGCATCTTGAAGAGCATATCTAGTCATGACTTCTTCTTCATGCTGCCTCCTGGTGGCCTTCAATTGGTCCCGAAGATCGGAGATCTGTTGCTTCAACTTATCCTCCCGTTCCTTGTTGTTAGTAAGAGTGGCATTCCACGTCTTATTGAATGAAGCGATCTCTCGGTAAGCGATGTCCAACGACTTCTTCTTAGCTTCCATCATGTCATGAGAGCTCTTAAAGTCTTGTCCCAGGCGTTCCCGCTTCTACTTTTCTTTAACCAACTTAGTCTTCAACAAGGTTACCATCTCAGTTTGTTGTTGAAGGGAGTACGCAGCTTCGTTCTTCTCACTTCGAATCTGGGCCAATTCTCTTTCTAGATCTTTATTAACCACCAACAAAGCTTCCTTTTCCTTCACCACTTGCTCATAAACCTCAATGGGAACAGTCGTGGGTTCCTCTACCGGAGTAGGAACAGGAGATGACACAAAAGGATAGGGCATCTGAATCTGCTTGACCCTTTCTCGCATCCAAGCTTTGTACGGAGGATAAGCCTGACAGTCGTTCTTTCCCAACAATGGTTTTCCCCTTCTAGAGATGTGATTCCAAGCGTGCTGCAGCTTGGCCAATAAGTCTCCACTCAGGTCACCTGTGAAGTACAGAGACTCCTGTACCTCTTCTGCCTTCGGCGGGCTCTTCAATGCATATCCAAACTGACGAACAAGCAAAGAAGGATTGTAATTGATACATCCTTTCCTCCCAATTAAGGGCACGTTTGGATATCCTGCACAGCTAAAAATAATCTCGGAACCCAACAAATTCCTATCAAACCAAACCATCTCCTCAGAAGTCAATCTCATAAGGCGCTCGGACCAATCAGACTCATTTGCAAGCTCTACGAAAGGACCCTTCTTCGGTAAGTGTTTATCAAACCACATCTTCAGTAAAGGCACGCAACAATGAACACTCTTCCCTCGCCGGTTCTCATTCTTGTAATGGAGGGAATGGTAGAAATCCCCAATCAAGGTCGGTACTGGATTGCCGGCAGCAAATAGATGAAGTGCATCAAAGTCAACAAAATTTGGGAGGTTTGGGAATAACACTATCCCATATATACACAAAGCCAACAAAGCGTTGAATACCACCCAGCAGCCACTCTTGTCATACTCTCGCGCCTTGCTAACCAGAAAGCTAAGAGCGAATCCAGGAATCCCGTACCAAGAAGTCACTAACAGCTCAGAAGCATCCATATGCAAAACTACCGCTAAATCCTCCAACTTAGGCTTAGCGTCAAAATGGACGAACGGGACCTTGTTCTGTACTGGCAAACCAAGGAATTCTGCATATTCCTCCATAGTAGGGCCCATAAGGAAGTCTGTAAATGTGAAGCATCTCAAAGCAGGATCGTAAAACTGCAGCAATGTATACAATCCATTCAAATCATATGCACTGGGTCTACAAACTAAGCTCAAAAGCCTCCCATAACTCTTCTTGAAGCTAGCCCTAACCTCATCATCAGCAAGAGCAATCAAACTCAATATAGAATTCACATCCGGAGTGGGCAGCTTATACGCAACTGTCTTCCGCACACTACCCATATCAACAATCAGAAGTCCGGAGCACTAGAACAGGGAGGTATGTAATGCACCTGCAGCACAGACACACGTTAATGAAATGCAATGATAAATGGGTATGCAAACAATGCAATGCAAATAGCTGCAACAGGGGATCAAGTGCCCTGAATAAGAAGCCCAAGTCACACCAAGAACAGGTCTCAGACAGACCTTCCAATACTCATCAAACCCTGGTCTCAGACAGACCTCACAAAGAAATCCAGCCTGGTCTCGGATAGACCCAATAATATAACCCACACCTGGTCTCTGACAGACCTAGTAACAGTCCATAAAATATCCACAATCCTGTATCTCATGAGAAATAAACCGGTAGTCTGAAGGTCAAGTTACCTGCATGCCCCAAGTCCCTCTCACAGGTAGATGTCCCTATAACTGACACAAGGTACGACCTCCTATGCGGTCGTCGGCGTCACAGACTTTCAGGGTTGATGATACGATACCCAGAAGGTGTGGCATCATCAAATCCTGAAGAGGCCTCACTTAGCCAACTTCCAAATGATCTGTCCCCGGAGTCGACAATCCAACTAACCAACAGCCCACTGCACCCAAAGGGTGAAACAGGAAGTCAACCAGAAGGACCTCGTCCGAGCGTAGATTTCGCGGGAAGCTAGTACATGCAAATCATGCACACCCCCACTAATCTCTACTCTAATTCTAGGTGCACTCAAGCCCAGGTCCGGCTTATCTCTCAATCATAGAACCCCCATCAAACCCACAATACAGCAATAATAATGATAATATGACGCTGAAAGGTAAATGCAGAAATGTAAATCCATACAAAGCCCACGACGGGAAAACAAGCGCTAGGATTGACTCGCGTAGGGAACCGTTGGAGTCCCCAACAGAGTCGCCAGCTGTCGCTACTGCGAAAATCGGCGCCGGCAATACAGAAGAGTCGCCACCGTGCGTTATTTATCCCAAGGAGGGAAAGGAAACGCTCGAAGTAAACCTAACGCAAAGACGGGAAAAGGTATGGTCATCGCAACCAAAACCTGGATTCGGGAGTCGGTTACGCAAGGGGAAGGTATTAGCACCCCTCACGTCCATCGTACTCGATGGGATCCACGCTTGCTTGTTTGTACGAATTACACTTCTATCTAAACTAAAGGATGAGGTCTGAAAAGAAAAGAAAACATGACTCGGCCAAGCATCGCACTTTATGCCTACGTATTCCCGTCTGGAACGAGAAATCAGAGTCAACGTAGTTCGCCTAAATACGGGGGAGGATGGGTGAAGGTTGCTCGCTAGGATATCGCATCCTATGCCTACGTACTTCCACACTGCATGGAAGATCAGAGCAAACGTAGTTTGGGCTACGCAAGACACAAGCTGTTCAAGTGTCTTTTATGAAAAATCTCACCTTAAACAAGGGTTTTCTTATTGCAAAAAGGTTTGTGTTTGTTCAAATCTTTTGACGGAAGAAGTGAATTGATTGTTGTTATAACCTTTATTAATGTTTTTCTGTTGTTCTGAAGAAAGAAGAGATGACACTCTAAAATCCTAGGGTTAAAAAGGGAATAAAATCTACCCTAATGTTATCATACATGGGTTAGCTCCTAATGTCTGTCATGTTACTCTCTTGCACGGAGAGAAACAGAGCTCCTAAGGGAATAAACGGAAAGCAAAAACAGAAATACAGTAAACAGTAAAATAATGCATGAATGCAGCAAACAAGCTAGGCAAGGGATCCAAACTCTACCTTGAACCTGAATACAATAGGCAAAAGTGAAGCACATTTCACTTTAAACCTAGGGGAATCATCACACACAATACAGAAAAAAAACCCAAGCTCAGACAGCAAACTCCCAAGGTGATGCACAGCACATCCTCTAAATGAACCTCCAAGCTCTTTCTTCATCATTAGACCCCCAAGCTCTAGCTAGCTTCTTGCTTTGACAATCTTCATCTTCAATGATTTCCATCTTCAAGGGTAAACACTCCAGGATAACAGAATAAAATCAAGAGATCTAGTTTGGCATGCTAAGCAGCTCATGAACAACCAAAGGAAGCTCATAAGGGATTAGCATAGTGGGACAGGTTCCCTCAAAGTTCTACCTCTAAGACCAATCACTTATCCCTCCAAAGGAGGGACGTGAGTTCTTAGAGGGACTTTTAGTCACTGGGAAAGAATGGAAGCACAGGAAGCATTCCATGTTTCATGAATCAAATCTCTAATCTAGAGCTCTGCCTAGCTCCTAAACCTTATGGTCTTCAACAGCTACCAGCAAGCCTCAAACCTCTCAACCTCTGGGTCTTGATCTTCAATCTTCTCCTTTGATATGCTCCTTCAACAAGGTCTTCAAAATAAGACAAGCCCCCAAAGCAAACCCCAAAATAAACCCCACAAACAGATAAACACCAAGATAGCATACCATACAATCAATCAATTTAGAAAATACCCTAAAAGTGCTAAAGTCAAAGGGGGAAAATCTAATGCTTATTCACAAGGGTCTATTACACCTACCCATAATATCCCTATAGTCCCATACCCAAAATCAAACTAAAACTCCTAAAAGAAATGATTTACTTCACCTATGTTCACTTTAAAAACCCTAATTTGATGCACTAATGCTAGCCTAATCAAACCAACTAAATTTTATCCTAAAATCTTGGTATAAAAACCAGGGGGAGTTAAGATCAATACCTAATCATACTAAAAAGAATGGATCAAAAAAATTGAGGGAAAGTCCTAAAATAAATTCTACAAAATGAAGTACTAGCTTAATATCATTAAAAAGCTATTTAAAATAAAAATATGCAAAAAATATTAAACGAAAAATAAAATGCCATTTTTATTTTTATTAATTTTCTAGACATGATTATTGACCTATAGAAAAAACAAGAAGTGAAAAATATCAATTTTCTGATTTTATATGAATTATCCAAGATGCTAAAAATGATAAAGAAAATAAAATCAAAGAAAATGAATTAAATGGGGAGGGGGTGTCAAAATTAACTGCGCCTAGTTGTATTTCTAGATGGGCCAGAAAGGGGGTGGTGCGTATAGAAAATGCGCCTAGGCCCATCTGATCAGAAAAATCAAATTGAAAATTAAAAGAAAAAATAGAAAACACGTGGTGTAGGTAGCAAGGGTTTCCAGCGTAATTTTTAGTGGGCTTTGGTTAGGGTGTGCGAATAGCAAGTTATTTTAGGCCCATGGACGAATTTTAGTGAAACGCTGCGTTTCAGGTAGTATCATTTCCCTCCGTTTTTGTTTTGAACCTGGGCCGTGAGATTGAGCTTCAGAGTCAACATCTTGGACTCAATCCAACGATCAAGAGATCGTCTTCCCCAAATGCAGCTAGGGTTTCAGGTTTATGAACATCCATGCATGAATCTTGTTCCCTCTCGTTCTCTCTCAATTGGCCATGAAATTCAATGATATAAAAAGCAAAATCACTCTCCTCTCTCCCCTGAACACAGCCATGCCTTTAGTTTTAATTGAAATCTCCCCTAATGTGAAACCCGATAGCTATAACCCCCATGGTACACAAACTACATTCATGATGGACCTTCTCAATTCTTGCAACTCTTGGTACTAGGATGATCCTCCCCTCTCCCTGGTTATTCTAAGCTAATACTCGTGGATTGTAATTCGTTATACCTCATGTTCTTGCTCTTCAAAGTTTCACTGCCCTAGGTTCAACCTTCATCAATGGAGCCCTAAGTCTCTGAAAATCATCTTCTATCTATCCCTAACAATTCTAAGCTAATAAACTCAACTATGCACACATAAATAATGGTGTAGAGATCAAAACGCATACCTGCAATTCTTGTTGGAACAGATGAGATAATGGACACTTCAAGCCCTATAATCCCTCACAAATGCTCCTCAAGTGATGATCTTGTTTCTGTTTGCAACAAACTAGATGGAGAGAGCTTGTAATATGAGATTCGAATCTGGTTTGGATTCTTGCAACTTCAACCTTAGATCTTCAATCCTCCATGGATGAGCCTCTGAATCAACTTGTATGCAACCAATAATATCAATGGAGTATCAATGAATGGAAAGAATGAATTGAATTGATGCTGAATATGGAGTTTCACTCTTTCTTGCAATTGAAGCAATAATGGAATCCTCTCTCTCCTCTCTCTCTTCTCACCAACCTTTTCCTCAAATGCACTCAACTCAATATATAGAGAACCATGGAACTGACTAGAATCTTCTGGATCCATCTTAGATGATTCTAGAAAGTTCATGAATTTCTCATGTTATGACATAATCCCCATCTCATGATATCTCCCTTCAATCTAACTTGCGGCCCCTTAAACACTTTTGAAAATCTCATGACATGAGTTATTGAGGAGTGTATGATGCTTACCAAGCTAATCCCTTGCCTTGTGTTAAGTTTCACATGAATACCTTATTATGCAAGTAATGGATTTACAAAGCAACCTCATTTTTAAAGCCCTATCTCAAAATTATGGCTGAACCAATGTCTTTAAAATGTTGCTTAGACTCAATTTGGTATATTACATGACCCATTTTGGATTTATAGATTGCCCAAACCAATTTTCAACTTGAACTTTTTCAACTTATGTCCATTTTTTAAGGCATTTTCACCAACTTTGGTCAATTCTTGCTCTATGCATTTCCAAACTTCCATGACATCTTTTCTAGGCTTAAAATGCCATTTTGAGCAACTTTGATGTTGTGAAGTTTTTCATTTGAAGCTTCCTTGTATGAGTTTTAGGCATAGGCTAAGAATGACCTATAATTCCACTTTCCCAAAATACCCCTGACTTGCACAAGCTATAACTTGAGCTTCACAAATCAGATGAAGGCATACCATACCTTTTTGGAAAGGGAAGATCATGAGGAACAACTCTTATTTTTGCCAAGAATTCATTTGAAAACTCCTTGAAGGTCAAAAGTTGCTTGAAAGATAGACAACTTTCACAGACAAATTTTAGTGTCCTCAGATGACCTGTAACTTGCAAGAGCTATAACTTGAGTTCCATAAATCATCTTGATGACTTCCACCACTCAAATAAAATCTATGAAGATTCTATACAAGTCTCATGTGGACTAAAAGTTCATATGAAGCTTGCATTTTGAATTACACTGCTTGGAAGTTTGACCTAAATCAGGGGATTTTACACTGAAACCCTAATTTGGTAACTCCTCTTCTCTTTGACTCCTGTTGATTTTTCTTTGGCACAACACCACATCCATATCCATATAGCAAATAATGAATCCCACATTCTTCAAATGAGCCTCGATGCCTTTCAAAACAAGTCTTTGACCTAGGGTTGACCCAGATAAAACCCTAGTTGACTGACTTCAACTGAGGCTCTTGCAATCATTCCAATGACTTGGTTACTCCTCAAAAATGATCATCTAGACTTTCCATAACATCCATACACACTCCATGCTCTTGGCTCATAGCTCATACACCCTCTGATGACCTCCAAACAACCTCAAGATATGGGAGAACCCAATGAGTGATCTGGCAACACTTCAAAGCTCAAATTCTTCCCTGATGACCTGAGTAGTCTTGAATGTGAATGAAACCCTCTGAATATGCCTCTTGAGACAAGAATGGCACTTGATCCCCTGATTAAGATAGCCTGCTTATGCTATGCTATGCAGATGAATGTACTATGTACATGATGACAATGCAAATGACAATGCAATAGAAACATAAACCTAAGTTAGAAAAAGGTTGGGCAAATTTTGGGGTGCAACACCAGTATATCCTCCTCTCCAAAAACTGTGACCACACTGTCCCCCACCGTGTACTTCAGCTTTTGGTCCAAGGTAGACGTGACTGCCCCAGCACCATGGATCCATGGTCGTCCAAGAAGACAGCTGTATGCTGGCTGAATGTCCATAATGTAGAATTCTGTTTCAAAAATCTCCGGCTCCACCTGCAGAGGCAAAGTTATGGATCCAAAGACCGACCTCCGTGTACCATCAAATGCCCTGACCACCAAGTCACTAGGCGTACAAATGATCCCCCTGATGTCTAACTTCATCATTGCTTTCTTTGGCAGCACATTCAAGGAAGACCCGGTATCTACCAGCACGTGGGACATGACTGCGCCCCTGCATTCAACTGAGACGTGCAACGCCATATTATGCTCTCTTCCCCTCGGGGTCAAATCAAAATCCGTAAATCCCAAACTATGGCCTGCACTCACGTGCGCCATTACCCCCTCCAACTGATTCACAGAAACATCTTGGGGTACAAATGACGTGTCCAGAATTTTCAATAACGCATTCCTGTGGGCTTTGGAACACAATAACAGCGACAATATGGATATCTTCGACGGCGTCTGTTGAAGGTGCTCAACAATTTTATAGTCACTCTTACGGATAAGACGCATAAACTCTTCCACATCCTTCAGTGACGTTTCTTTTTCATTCCTCTGCACAGGAGCATTCTCATTCACTTTTCCTTTACCTTTTGCCAATCGTTCAGCCTCGACCTCAGGCGATATAAAAATTCTCCCACTTCTTGTTATCCCTCCGGTTCCGACGACATTGTCCACAACCTCAGCTGGTCGTTTACTGATATCGATTTTCTCCCCATCACATTACGCTTCCAGCCCATAAGTCCAGGGTACTGCCTTAGTGCTCTCATAAGGGATTGGCCCTGCCTTCGTGATAGTGATCGTCGGTCGTCTGGCTGGCGCCGTTATAGTTATCGTTTGCCGTGGAATTGTCACCGTAGCAACATCACTTTGCTCATCAATTAATATTTCTGCAGGTTTCTCAATTGCCGTTCTGTTGAATTGCAACGTGCCTTCATCTATCAAGGTCTGAATACCCTTCTTCAATTCAGCATAACCCCCATCCTGGGTCCAACATTCTAGACAAAACTCATCGCATCCCGGATACACGCCTCCTTTCAATAACCTGCTCTTTACTTCACACAACGGCGTTTTCAGTTCATCAACATTCCTGATCAGATTCAAACCCTCCTCAGTTAAAATAGCATTTGCCCCATGGTTGGGCATTGGCTGCTGTACTATATTCGGACCTGCTCGTCCAAAATTTATGGCCTTGCTATCCAGTAGATCTTGAACCTTATTTTTAAACGCATGACAGGCCTCTATGTCATGCCCGGGTGCCCCAGAGTGGAAGTCACAGCGCTTGTTAACATCATACCCATAAGGAAGGGTTGGCCCCGTGGGCGGTGCCAAGGTCCTCTTTTCAACTAAATCCAGCCCCAACAATGTCTGAAAGAGTTCCGCGTACGTGGAAGGAGGCGCTTCAAGCACTCTTTTCAGCTTCGCATTCGGAAATCTTCTTTGGCCAGCATTCTGCCCCTGCTGCAGCTGCGGCTGCTGCTGTTGTGGTATCTGCTGTAGTGGCATTGGTTGTTGATGAAATAGAATTGTGACGCTTGCCACCTGTTGCGGATGATTGTACTGATTCCGTCCTCTGCCCCGGCCTCGGCCTCGGCCCCCGAATACTGCACTTGCGTCACCCTGACGGCGACCACCAAAAACTTTTCTGTTACTTCCAACTGAAGTGGATTCCCCAGCTTGGAATCTCCCCATTTTGATATTACTTTCAATCTTCTCGCCCATCAAGATTAGGTCCGAGAAACTGCCCAAGGAAGCAGGAAACAACTTATCATAAAACATACCGGTGAACGTTCCTATGAACATATCATTCATCTCCTTCTCAACCAACGGAGGATGAACCCTTGCAGCCATGTCGCGCCATCTCTGCGCATATTCTTTGAAACTCTCATCTTTCTTCTGTGACAACCCCTGTAACTGGACCCGGTTTGGTGCGAAGTCACTATTGTACTTATAATGAGTCACAAACGCTTCAGCCAGTTGCTTCCATGTCTTTATCTGAGTAGGATCCAACCCCATGTACCATTCAAGGGAAGGACCAGACAAGTTGTCTTGAAAGAAATGCATCAGCATTCTTTCATCGTTCGAATAAGCCGACATCCATCTATAGTAGGACCGCACATGTACCTTGGGGCAGGTATCTCCCTTATATTTATCAAAGGTGGGAGCCTTAAATTTCAATGGTACTCTCAGACCCGGCACCAGTCCCATTGTGGTCATATCCAAACCGGAAGCACTCTGATTCACAACCCCTTTCATCTGCTCCTCGAGCATCTTGATTCGCTGAGTGTTGTCTACAGGACCTTCAAACCCTCTACCAGAGAAAGCATCTTCTTGTTGGTCTTCCATCCAGTTAACATTCTCGTTTCCGTACCCATCATACCCATTATTACGACCAAATCTAGTCTGATTCATCACAGGGCCCCGTCCCCTGTTACCATACCCTTGAGCGACCCCGGCAGGTCCAAAAGGCCTCATTCCGGCACCATTTCCGTTACCGAATCCACCATAGCCCTTATTAGCATTACCAAATCCATCATGTCCGAAACCCTGAGCGTTGAAGCCGAACTTCCCATCCTGGTTAGCATAATCAAACCCCTGGTCGTTATAGCCAAATCCGTTGTTACCAAAACCATTACCTCCATTGTTATCTCCGCCCAAATTGGCGTCTCCGAATCCCACGTTGTTAATGACAGTCTCATTACCAATTCCTGTATTACCATTCCCGGCGCCAGCGCCATTGTTCACGTTCATAGCAGGTATATTCACCATAGGTGGAGCTACCGGTGTAGGAGTACCATCCCCATGAATGGTGTCAACACGTACAGAATTGTGGTCTTCGTTTCCATGCCCAGCATTTCTCACCAGCAATGGCTGCACCAAAGTTTGCAAGTTTTCCTGCCCTTTCACAATTGTCTCCATCGTCGGCATGAACAGCGCCAACTTCTCACGCATGTCCTGCATCTCGCTCTGCACCTGGTCCATAACTCTTTTGCAGTTGGTACGAGTAGAGTATCGGTGAGGACGTTGACTTTCAATCCTGGAAAAACCTGGAGAATGCAGGAAATGAGACACGGTTCAATAATCACCTGTAATGCAATATGAATGTGTATGCAAATGCAACATGTGTCTGTGCATTAGGGAATATTACTCCCCAATTCTAGTGCCAATGTGCCAGTGCGGTGACAGTGACAGCAATGAGAAGCTCGAAACGCAATCATAGAAAAACACCTTATACATTGCAAAAAATCCCATCAAGTCAGGAATACAATATTCATGAGCGTACAATAAGAAGGCATGACCTCAACCAACAATCCTGGTGATGGCCAGCACAACGCAAATAAAGCATACACATCAATACATGAGATAGTCAAGTGCAACCATACGCCTGGTACTCCTATAGTAATCTCTTAGTCTCGGGGTGATTTGGTTGAGTAAGCAAACCCTCGACAAGTAGATCTCTTCGCTTGAGAATACGTCGTAAATTACCAGTAGATTCCTCCCATGCCCCTTCTCCAAAGCGATCCTCTAACTTCCGTTTCTGAGACACAGCCTCCTTCTTGCACTCGATGGCTTTGTTCAATGAGTTCTGAAGACTATATCTTGTCATAACCTCCTCTTCATACTTTCTCTTGCTAGCCTTCAACTGATCTTCGAGTTTAGAAATTTGCTGCTTCAATTTGTCTTCCCTCTTTTTGTTGTTGGTTAGCGTAACATTCCATGTTCGGTTGCACGAAGAGATTTCCCGGTAGGCGGCATCGAGTGACTTCTTCTTGGACTCTAACATATCATGAGAGCTTTTGAATTCTTTTCCCAGGCGTTCACGTTTCTTTGTCTCTTCTGTCAGTTCGGCACCTAGCCTGTTTACCAACTCAGTCTGCTGTTGGAAGGAATACACAGCTTTGTTCTTCTCGCTCCGGATCTGAGCCAATTCCTTCTCTAACTCTTCATTGATCTTTATCAAATCTTCTTTTTCTTTCACAGCCCGCTCATAGACCTCAATAGCTACAGTAGTTGGTTTCTCAACTGGAATGGGAGCGGGACGTGATACTGCTGGAAAAGGCATCTGCACCTGTCTTACCCTCTCCTGAATCCACACCTTGTAAGGCATATAGGCTTGACAATCATTCTTGCCGAGCAATGGTTTCCCTCTTCTGCTGATATGATTCCAAGCGTGCTGAAGCTTGGCCAATAATTCCCCACTCAGGTCACTAGTGAAATACAGAGATTCCTGTATTTCTTCCTCCTTTGGTGGACTCTTCAAAGCATACCCAAACTGTCGAACCAACAGAGATGGGTTGTAATTGATACATCCCTTCCTTCCAATCAAAGGAACGTTGGGAAACCCGGTGTAACTGAAGATAATCTCTGACCCCAATAAATCTCTGACGAACCAGACAAGGTCTTCTGAAGAAAGTCCCATTAGACGCTCAGTCCATTCAGATGTATCTGTAGATTCCACAAAAGGACCCTTCTTGGGCATATGGCTCTCAAACCACATATTCAGCAATGGTACACAATAATGGACATTCTTCCCCCTTCTGTTTTCATTCTTATAATGCAAGGAATGATAGAAATCCCCAATCAAGGTGGGCACCGGGTTGCCTGCGGCAAACAAGTGGAAGGCATCCAAATCAATAAACTCAGGCAGATTAGGGAACAGTATAATCCCATAGATGCACAAGGCAAGAACAGTATAATCCCATAGATGCACAAGGCAAGAACAACGTTAAACACGATCCAGCAGCCACTTTTGGCATATTCTTGAGCTTTGTCAACCAAAAAATTGAGAGAAAACCCATAAACTCCATGCCAGGAAGTCAACAACAACTCTGCAGGATCCATATGCAAGGGAACAACTAAGTCTTCTAGCTTAGGCTTAGCATCAAAATGAATGAAGGGCACTTTGTTCTGAACTAGCAACTCTAGAAACTCAGCGTACTCCTCCATAGTCGGAGCCAAAATGAAGTCCTGGAACATAAAACACCTCAGGAGGGATCATATAACTGCATCAATGTGTATAACCCATTCAGCTCATATGTAGTTGGTCTGCAAACCAAATTCAGTAGCTTCCCATAACTCTTTCTAAAACTTCTCCTCACATCATCGTCAGCTAGGGAAATCAGACCCAACAGAGAAGTCACATCAGGAGTAGGCAACTTATACGCAACAGTCTTCCTCAAAGTACTCATAATAACAGATAGAAGTTCGGAGCACTAGAATCGGGAAGTATGAAAATGCACCTGCAGCACAGACACGTGTTAATGATATGCACATGATGATGTAAACAATGCAACACGCGATCAAGTGCCCCTGGATGAGAAATCCAATCCACAACACTGGCCTCAAATAAACCCACAAACTGCTCAAGATCATCCACGATGCTCCAACCTGGTCTCTGACAGACCCAATAACACTGTCCTCAAATACCACTGAACCTCAATCAAGAAAATCGGTAATTTGGAAGTCAAGTTACCTGCATGCCCCAACCCCTCTCACAAGTAGGTGTCCTAATAACTGACACAAGGTACGACATCCTATGCGGTCGTCGACGTCACAGACATTCAAGACGGATAATACGATACCCAAAAGGTGTGGCATCATCATGTCCTGAAGAGGCCTCACTTAGCCAACTTCCAAATGATCGGTCCCCAGAGTCGACAATCCAACTAACCAACAACCCCTTCAACCCAAAGGGTTGAAAAAGAAGCCAACCAGAAGAACCTCGTCTGAGCGTGGATTTCATGAGACACTAGTACATGCAAAGCATGCACGCGCCCACTAATTTCCACTCTAATTCTAGGTGCACTCAAGCCCAGGTCCGACTTATCTCTCAATCATAGAACCCCCTCATACCCACAGCAATAATCACAATAATATAATGCTGAAAGTAAATGACTGAAAAGTAAATCCATACAAAACCCTCAACGGGAAAACAAGCGTTAGGATTGACTCACGTAGGGAACCGTTGGAGTCCCCAGCAGAGTCGCCAGCTGTCGCTACTGTGAAAATTGGCGCCGGCTGAACAGAAGAGTCGCCACTGTGCGCTATTTATCCCAAGGAAGGGAAAGGAAACGCTCGAAGTAAACCTACCGCAAATACGGGAAAGGAATGGTCATCGCAACCAAATCCTGGATTCAGGAGTCGGTTACGCAAGGGGAAGGTGTTCGCACCCCTCACGTCCGTCGTACTCGACGGGATCCACGCTTGTTTTCTAGTACGGATTGTTATTCTATCTATTCTACAGGTCTGGGGTTAAAATAAAATAAAATGACTCGGCAAAGTATCGCACTTTATGCCTACGTATTCCCGTCTGGAACGAGAAATCAGAGTCAACGTAGTTCGCCTACCTACGGGAAAGGAAGGAAGGTTGCTCGCTAGGCTATCGCATCCTATGCCTACGTACTTTCATACAGCATGAAAGATCAGAGCAAACATAGTTCGGGCCACGTACGACACAAGTCTGTCTTGATTGTTTTTATCCTTCTGAAAAAGGTTTTCTCCTGATTATGGGTCCAAGCGGACAAAAATGACTCTTTTGATTGGTTTACAGTCTTTTACGCAAGAACTGTCTTTTATTGTGTTTGAAATGATTATTGTGTCTTTGATTGTTTTGAGATAGAAGAGAAAGAACTCTAAAACCTAGGGTTAAAAAGGGAATCAAAATCTACCCTAATGTTGTCATGCATGGATGAAAGCCTAATGTCTGTCATATTTCTCTCTTGCGCAGAGAGAAACAGAGATCCTAGGGGAGAAACGGAAAAGCAACAACATATATACAGTAAAGCGGTAAAATGCATGAATGCAGCAGTACAAGCGAGGCAAGGGAGTCTCACTCAACCTCGAACCTAGAAAACAATGGGCAAAGTGAAACAACTTCACTTCAATCCTAAGGGAAATATTAACAAACAATACAGCAAAGAAAAACCAAGCAACAGCTCTAAACAGCAACACCAGCTCCCAAAACAGCAACTCTGACATGAACAATCTTCATCTTTGTCAATCTTCAATGATCTTCATCCCTATCTTCAATGGATATTTCTTCAAGGCAAGCTCTCCAGCAAAGAAATGATTTATCAGGATAATTCGAATGTCAAACAGTTCATTGACAACCAAAGGAAGCCTATAAACAGTTGACATTGTAGCAGACTGTTTCCCTCAAAGTTCTACCTCTTAGATACAACCACTTATCCCTCCAAATGAGGGAGGTGAATATCATAGAGGGACTTTTAATCATTGAGAATAATGGAAGCACAAGAAGCTTTCCATGTTTGTACAAAGAATTTGTTCTATTCTAAGGCTCTGCCTATTTGCTCCTATTTTTCCTAAGTCTTCAATCATCATCTTCAATCCAAGCAATCTTCAAGCTTCAACCTTGATCTTTGTATTAAATCTTCTCCATTGATTCTTCATACTTCCACAAGCTCAAACCAAGCCCCATACCCCAAACATAAAACCCAAAAGCCCAAGCAAGCAACATAAACCCCAAATGGGAACACCAAACAATCACACAATTTGCAAAATACTAAAAATAGTAAAATAGTATTTAAAAAACCTAAGATTTATTCTAAGGGGAATTCTATATCTACCCTACATACCCTATATGTCCCATACCCTAATTCATGCTAAAAAGCCCAAAATAAAATGTTAGAATACACCTATGTTGGGTTTGAACCCTAAAACTATCACCCTAATATTCGCTAATCAAAACTAATCAAGATTTAATCACAAAAATATGAAATAAACCTCTAAGGGAACTTAATGCTCTAATCTAGCTAGTACAAAAAGAACGGGATCAAAATACGAATTTAAATTGCTAAACGAAATTCACCAATATGTATGTACAAACAATATGAAAATAAAAGCAATTAAAATGTAAAAAATCACCATAAATGGAAGAAAAGCCTAAAATACTATTTTTATTTTCTTAATATTCTTGAGACAATTATTGAAATGAGGGAAAAAAAATCCCATGCAAAATTGATTATTTTTGTATTTTTTATGATTTATTTCGTAAACTAAACCAATGAAGAAAATTAAAACTATTCAATTAAAATTGACATATACAGGGGGGGTGGCGAAAGCAGTTTATATAGTTCAGGAAACAACTGGGCCCAAGAGGGGGGTGCGCTCAGCAAAGCGCTGGGCCCAGTAACCAAATCAGAGAAAAAAAACACAAAACAAGGCCTAGGGGGGGCGAATAGCACATAACCAGCTTGGTATACTCACATTGGGCCACAACGAGGGGTGCTAGTAGCAGTTGCAAGGCCCATACTTCGCTTCAGAAAACGAGGGGCGCAAATAGAAGTAATTCACTTACAATTCCCGTTTAGGCCCTTAATGGGGGGGTGCTGGTAGCAATTACTGCTAGGCCCAAACATAACTTGAACAAGGGGAGAGGGGTATGAATGGAACATGGGGATACATTCAGCAATCCAAGGATCGGGATTAAGGCCCGAGATCCATGGTAACCCAACTTCAACATAAACAAAACCCTAAAACTAAACAACCTGGATGAATATTGTTCATCATTCCCCCACCTGCAACCCTAACGGCGCAAACCCTCACTCTCTCGAACCTCTCTCTCCGATTCTCTCAACCTCAGCTCAATCTCTCTCACAAACTCTGTTCATCAATCCAATACCTCAAATTTCAATTCAACCCACGCCCTAATCTAACTAGCCTCACAAAATTCTAACATTCAACTCTCAAAAGATCCTGAATCCAGCTAACCAAACAACTATGAGGCGTAACGAGTTAAAGAAAAGAACCTGGATGATACTATGAGGGTGGGGCCGTCAGGAGAAAGTTCTTGAAAGTTCTTGCAGAGGAAAAGTTCGTAGGTTGACAGATCGGAAGAAACTGGACGATCTTGCTGAACGAAGCCCGTTGACGTTTGCGTTTCTGGAGACGTATGAAGACGCTTGAAGATCGTTGATAAATCTGATGAAGGATGAACGTAGTTGAAGAGATCTCCGATGATTTTGATGATGAGCGATGATGTTGGAAAACGATGTAAGGATGAAGATCTGAGGCTGAGATGGAAATCTGGAAAAGTCTGCGTGCAACTTCCGACAGGGTTGATGAAGATCGTTGAAGATCTTGAAGTTTCTGGTGATTTCATGAAGGAATCTGGAAGAATAATCGGGCGATGAAGGTTCTTGAAGAGAGTTTGAAGGACGATGAACAAATCTAGAAAAACTCCGTGAAGGTTGTTGACTGTTCTTGAGGAGAATCAAAGATTTCTGGAAAATGTTTGAAGACGGATGAACATCAATGGAGTTTCCGGCGAGTGGTTGATGAAGATAGATCGGAGAAGATGAAGTTTGGAGGAGTTTTCTGGGAAATCGGGGTTTTTTGCAGCTCCGGCGACGGTTGGCGGTGGTCGGAGTTAGCTCTGGTGGCCGGAGACGGTTGGACAAGGCAATTGCATGGCCGGCGGTAGGAGTGTCCGGCGAGGGGTAGGTGGCAGAGGGGAGAGACGAGGGAGAGACACGTGTGGGGGAGTGAGGTCTGAGAGTGGACAAGTGGCAGGTTCTGGGGACAGAGAAAAAATGAGGTGGCCAAGACTCTGGCATACGCGTGGCATTGCCTTTTAAATGACATGTGGCGTTGGACCTGGACTTGGATTCTAGGCTTTGGACAATGGATATTGCATACTGGGCCCAAATGGATTAATCCTAGATTAATATGACTTAAAACATCATTAAAAACTGATTAAACAAATTTAAACAAAAAAAATACCCTAATTAAAATCTAAAACGAAAATAAAGAATAAAACCTAATTAAATCTAATAAATCTAAAAAAACTGTTAATCCTAATTAATATTCTGAAAAATAAAAATAAATAAAAAATCTAAAAAAACCAATTAATCTCTATATTTTTTTTATTTATTCTATTAAATCTCTCTTTTTTTTTTACAATAAAATCTAGACAAACCACTATCTATTTATTATTTTTCTTTTATCTACTCCTTTTTTAAAAGAAAGAAAAAAAACTATTTATCTATTAAAACTTCTAAGAAATATTAAAACCATAATATCTAAAAAAATTTAAAAATCTATTAATTTCTAAAAATGAAAAGAAAATTTATTTAAACTCTAAAAAATATTTAAAAAACTCTATTAAATCCAGAAAAATCCATTAAAAGCACTAAAAATCCAGAAAAATGACAGAAAAATCCTAAAAATACCAGGAAGCCGATTAAACCGATTAAAACCCAATTACGCAACCGTAGCGAAACCCGGACACCGAGATGGTCTGAAAACACGTGAGATGAGCACCAATTCTCCACGGACTT
Organism: Lathyrus sativus; assembly: GCA_963859935.3. Lineage (NCBI taxonomy): Eukaryota > Viridiplantae > Streptophyta > Magnoliopsida > Fabales > Fabaceae > Lathyrus > Lathyrus sativus. Next base: position 418,414,534 of record OZ012736.1, on the reverse strand, counting down.
TTATTCTGACTGGCCTGTACTGCCTGAAACGCCAGGGGCTATAATCCCGATAAAAATCAATCTGAATGATAAAAATGCAATGCATGCCGTATGCGAATGGGAATGCAAAATGCGTCGAAACATAAACCAGATGTGGGAACCGGTTGGTCAAATTTTAGGGTGCAACAATATTCTGATAACAACATGTGCCATCGGGCGAGCCTTCCTGTTTGTGCAGGCTTCTCGAAGATATACTTTATCGGGTCCATCTTTGAAATCAATAAAGTGGTATGACAAATCATGTACTGCCTCAAACGTCTGGCAGCCCATGCTAAAGCACAACAAATTTTCTCCAGAATTGAATACCGGCTTTCACAATCAGTAAACTTCTTACTCAAATAATAGATAGCGTGTTCTTTTCGTCCGGACTCATCCTGCTGACCCAACACACAACCCATTGAATTCTCGAGTACCGTCAAATACATGAAAAGAGGTCTTCCTGGAACAGGAGGTATTAAGATCGAAGGCTCTTGAAGATAGCCCTTAATCTTATCAAATGCTTGCTGGCAATCTGAATTCCAAACAACCGTTTGATCCTTTCGTAGCAACTTAAAAATGGGCTCACAGGTAGGAGTCATATTGGAAATAAATCTGGATATGTAGTTCAATCTTCCAAGGAAACCTCTAACTTGCTTCTCAGTTTGCGGAGCCGGCATATCTTGAATGGCCCGAACTTTATCTGGATCTACCTCAATCCCTCGGTGGCTGACAATGAAACCGAGTAGCTTCCCAGATCTCACCCCAAAGGTACACTTGGCTGGGTTCAGCCTCAACTGATATTTTCTGAGTCTCTCAAACAATTTCAACAAATGGTTCAAATGGTCCTCCTCACTCTGAGATTTGGCGATCATATCATCAACATACACTTCTATCTCTTTGTGCATCATGTCATGAAACAATGTCACCATAGCTCTTTGATAAGTAGCACCTGCGTTCTTCAGACCGAAAGGCATAACTTTGTAACAGTAAGTCCCCCACGGAGTAATGAAAGTAGTTTTTTCCATGTCATCGGGATCCATCTTAATTTGATTGTAGCCGGAGAAACCATCCATAAATGAGAAAACTGCAAAACGAGTCGTATTATCCACCAATGTATCAATATGCGGCAAGGGGAAATCATCTTTCGGACTGGCCTTGTTCAAATCCCTATAATACACACACATTCTGACCTTCCCATCTTTTTTCGGCACAAGTACAATATTGGCTACCCATTCAGGATATTTGGATACTGCCAAGAAACCTGCCTCAATCTGCTTTTTCACTTCATCTCGAATTTTGAGAGCCATGTCAGGTCTAGTTCTTCGGAGTTTTTGTTTGACAGGCGTACATTCGGGTCGGAGTGGTAACTTGTGGACCACTATATCCGTGTCCAAACCTGGCATATCCTGATATGACCAAGCAAATACATCCACATATTCTTTTAAAAGCTCTACCAACTGCTGCTTGACTTCTGCCCCAAGTGTTGCCCCAATATTGACCTCTTTCTTGTCTTCTTCGGTGCCAAGATTAATAACATCCACCTGTTCTTTGTGAGGTTGAAACTGTGGGTGTTCATAACATGCCATTTTCGCCAGTTCATCAGGGATCTCAAAATCTTCGTCCTCATCTTCGGCTTGGTAAATTGGCGAGTCAAAGTCAGGAGGGAAAGCGAAGTCAATGGATTCAACGGGTTTTGGGGTATCAATGCATGTTGGAATGGCTTAATTTATTAAAACACACAAAGACAAATGCAGCAATCAAGAAAACTCGTTTTGATGATTTTTTTAGAAAAATTGCCATCTTCTTTTTAAATATGGAAAAAACAAGTAAAGGAACAACAACAGAAGGATTTAACAAAACCATTCATTGACCATAATATTCATGAAAGCACAGGGCCCTTACAAAATGCATCCTATAGCCTTGGGCACGGCTATGGAGGTTTAAAGATAAAAGCAACAACAAGTTAAAGAAAAACAAACAAATTACTTTGACATGGGAAAGACCACAGGAATCTCAATAGCCTCCCAATTTCCTAAAGCAGCTTCACAATGATACACCAAATGCTCAATATCTTCTTCTTCAAAATCTTCTCCCACGGCGTTGACTTGGAATCCTCCACTGATGAACACCTCTTGGATGGTCTTCGGACGTCCTTCGGTGTGTGTTGATGTTTCGATATGAGTTAGTTTGTAACCCAACCCCTGGCGACCCAGTCTTGCCTTCACTTCAATGACCTCTCCCTAACTTGCAGGAGTACCTTCTTCTAATGTAGACTTGATGCTTTGAGCGGATGCAAAAGATGGACCACTCCTTGCCACTGTATCTTCTATCATCACTGCATTAGCTATCTCAAGTTCCTGAAATGAAGTTTCCAATGCGCCTTCATCTGCTTCAATATACCTGAATGATGACAGATTGCTCACCATTAGGTCTTCCTCACCATGCACAATTACCAGTTTGTCATTCACCACGAATTTCATTCTTTGATGTAAAGTGGAAGTCACTGCCCCAGCTGCGTGAATCCACGGTCGTCCCAACAAACAACTATAAGCTGGGTTAATGTCCATGACTTGGAATGTAATATCGAACACCTGAGGTCCTATCATGATTGGCAATTCTACCTCCCCAACAACCGTTCTTCTTGAACCGTCAAAAGCCTTTACAATCAACGACGTCAGCTTCATTTCTGCCCCTGCATATGCTAACCTTGCGAGCGACCTTGCAGGCAATACATTCAATGAGGATCCAGTGTCGACTAAAACTCGTGCCATTGTGTCTTCTTGGCATCTGACAGATATGTGCAACGCACGGTTGTGATTTCGTCCTTCTTTTGGTAACTCTGCATCACTAAAACTCAGGGTGTTACATGCTATAATGTTGGCTATCACTGAATCAAATTGGCCGAGAGTTATATCTTTTGTCACATGTGCCTATCTCAATACTTTCTGCAGAGCTTCTTTGTGGGATGGAGAATTCATCAAGAGAGATAAGATTGATATCTTTGATGGGGTTTGATGAAGCTGATCAATAACCCTGTAATCACTTTTCCGAATAATCCTTAAGAACTCCTCATCTTCTCCTTCAGTACTTGGTACCTCTTTTTCTTTTGTAGGAGTAACCTCTTTTGGAGTGACCATTGTTATCTTTGGCTGATAAATCCGACCACTACGGGTCATCTTGCTTGTACCTGCAATATTTGTCACGTCCACTTGGTCATCTTTCATTGTCTCTTTCTGACTAACCCTCCCAGATCCTCGGTCTATCACAGTCATGTCATACTTCCATGGAATGGCCTTTGTGCTTTCAAAAGGAAACGGTTTTGGTTTCTGAACAATAACCGGTCGAGGTTGCTCAATAGCCGATTTGCTGAAAACGGGCTTCACGCTTTTGTTGGTCATATTGAACACCAGAACTTTCTCACCTTTCTTTGGTAAATAAAAAACAGGCTTAATTACCGAAACTTCTTCTTTCCTCACCTTGCTACACACTTGCAATACTCCATCATCAATCAATCTTTGTATATCCCCTCATACCATATCACATCCCTTAGAATCAATAGAACATTCTTCACAATCATCATGGGTACCTTCTATCAATCCTGCTTTCAACAGCTTCTCGTGAAGTAACCTTACCGGAGTCTTGATCTCTGACACACCTCGGACTATCCTTTCATCTGAAACTTCTTCTACAGCATTAACACCTCCATGATTCGGAAATGGATTACTTTTAACGTTAGGGGGTACATCATCAAAAGACAAGATCTTCTTTTCCATTAACTCCCTGACAAGATGTTTTAAAGCAAGACAACCTTCTAAATCGTGGCCAGCAGCACCTTCATGAAAGGCACAATGAGCATTTGGGTTATAGTGAGGAGATGTAGTGTCTGGATTTAGCGTTCGCGTTGTTACCAACCCTTGCTGCACCAAGGAGGGGTACAACTCTGTGTAAGTCATCGGTATCTGAGGAAGTGGAGGTTTTGTTGCTGGTCTCCGATTCTGGTAGTTCTGTCTGGGTGCCTGAGCTCTAGGCTGATGATGTTGCTGATAGGGTGGAGTGTTGGGCGCTCGTTGATACCCTTGTTGAATTGGCTGATATACAGGTGCTGGCACTGCCTGATAATTGGGAACAGGATGATTGAAAGCCGGGGTTACAGCTGCCACATATGGTTGTTGGGCATACTGCAACGGATACATTGGTCGTTGTTGCTGAGGTTGCTGAACAAAACTTGGTTGAGGCTGCTGAACAAAGCCTTGCTGAGGTTGTTGAACATAACTTTGCTGATACTGTTGGTAAGGCAGTCTCCATGTGCGACTCTTTCTTCCCGCAGTTATGGCATTTGTCTCCCCTTCTTTCTTTTTATGAAAATTACTGCTGAACTTCTTGACATTGTTGTTACCATAACTACTGGAACCACTAGCCACCTTTCCATTCTTCATTCCTAACTCCACTCTCACCCCCACTGCTACTATATCAGAGAAACTTGCGGTTACTCTACTGATTATCTTCTCATAAAACTCTGGTCTTACCGTATCGATGAACCAATCTGTCAACTCTTTTTCACTCAAAGGAGGTTCTACCTGAGAGGCAGTCTCCCTCCATCGTTGTGCATATTCTTTGAATGATTCGGAACTCTTTTGCGACATACTCAGTAATTGTCTTCTATCAGGGGCCAAATCCATGTTGTACTTGTAATGCTTTATGAAAGCATCGGCTAAGTCTTGGAAACTGTGAATACGAGACTGATCTAGACCCAAATACCATTTAGCAGGGGCTCCTTTCAAACTATCTTGGAAACAATGAATTATCAACTTATCATCTTCTACATGAGCGGCCATTCTTCGGTAATACATGATCAGATGCGTTCGAGGATAAGTAGCACCAGAATACTGATCAAAATTGGGAACTTTGAATTTCGGCGGAATTACCAATCCAGACACTAAGCACATATCTCTGGCATCAGTACCAAAGATGTCATTTCCTTCCATTGCTCTGACTTTCCTGCCTATAGTCTCTACACTCTCTTTCAACTTTTCATGTCGTCCACTCTCTTCTTCAGACCCATCAAGACCTTCATACACTGGTGGAGGGTTATGGAAAATAGGGCGTACTTGAGCTTGAACAGAAGCTGGAGTATATGTAGGAACAGCTTGAGGAAATTCTGTCCCTAGGGGAACTGCTTGTTGGTTGACTGCTGGTGGAGGTACAAAGCCAGGTGGTAACCCGTATGGCGGAACATTTGCAACAGTGACTGCCTTTGGGATCAGCTCCACAGCTATGCCAGGGATTTCAGAAACAACAGTGGCTTGAGTGTCCAACTTTGCACGAATGATCTGTAGGGCTTCCATGATCTGCCCCATGCCTCCTCGTAGTTCTGCGAGTTCATTGTCAATTCTGTCTACGTCCAAATTCTATCCTTCCATTCTCAGACGAGCTTGGGCTCGGGTGTTGTATCGGTGTTGAGGATTCAGTGTGATTCTCTCTCTCTGGAGACAAGACAGCAAGATGAGACACAACACAAGAACATGCACATGCAATGCTTATGAATGCAAAAAATGCAAAATTAATCATTCAAGGAATCCAAAGAAATATTTGCAAAAATTATAACAATGGAGAAATAAAGAAAATTCAAAGTCTTCATAGATTAATAACTGAGAGTTCTACAACAACAATTCTGAAACTGAAATACAAGTCTTCAATACAGATACATGATGAAATAAAACAGAAAACAAAAGGATCTTAGATCTTCTGGTTGGATGGCCCTTCGTCTTCTGGTTGACTCTTCTTCCCACCTTGACGGATCATTTCTTGAAGCTCCTCCTTCTCTTGCATAACCTTGAAATACTTATCCCTCCAAGCCTTTCCTTCCTTTTCAGCTTTTGCCAAAGCAGCTTTCAATTCTCCCACCAGAGTGAGTTGGGATGCGTCCGGCTCAAAGCGAGTATAGAACATCTTCAATGCTGCTTCTTTCACCCATGATAAGTAAGATTCTGAAACCGTAGTGTCATGGTAACCTTGGGCAGTTACTCCTCTTGTGTGGATATGACGCCAAGCATACACAATCTGAGCCTTGTAAGCGCGATCCTTCCCCTCTTCAATGTAGAAGCTTCTCAAAAAGTTTGGGTCTGGTTCATTCTCCATCGGGTGCCCCAACTGGCGACGAGCTAAAATAGGATTATAGCTGATGCTGCCATTAACGCTGATAAGTGGTACATTTGTGAAATCCCCACAGCTTTGAATCATGGCAATCCCCCCAGAGCGCTGGAAGTCTTGGCAAGTGCGAAATAAACCGCTTGTGTAAGAGAACGGTGCAACACTCAATCTGACCAACTCCATAACGGTTCCTACGGTGAATGGAAAAGTACACATCAGCCAAGAAGGTAGGTACAGGATTCTTGATTAAGAAGAGGTTGATTGCATTTGCGTCTATAATATCATTAGCAGTCGGGAACAGGAACAGTCCGTAAATTAGCAAAACCAGAATGGCCTCAAATGCTTCAGAATTCTTCGACACAACATATCTTTGAGCTTTTTCGTACAGGAACATATCTAGAAATCCATATAACCCTCCCTTAGCAATCATATGAGATCGTACTTCGTCCACTTCCAAATACGCGGCCTCTGCAACTGCTCTTTCATTAGGAGTCCCTTCTCTTCCAGAAAATGGTCTAGGAGTGACGCCTACTCCCATCAGGGCAGAATATTCTTCCAAGGTTGGCAACAACTGATAATCTGGAAATGTGAAACAATGATAGGTTGAATCATAGAACTGCATGAGTGCGGACAACATCTCTTCATCTATTTGAACTTCTAGCAAATACATCATATTCCCATACTTCTCTCTGAATGCCTCGGGGTCTTCTACTAAACTTCCCAGTTTCCTCAAGTTCACCAATTTTGAGCTTCGGAACACAATCTCTGCTTTCTTTCCAGAATCCATCCTATAATATCTGCAAAACAATCTTTAGTTCCTTGAATGATTAATAAATGCAAATGCAAATGCGCAAAGTGTCATGGAACTCAGATTTGTTGATTTAAATTCATTGGATTACAAAACTTTAGTACATCTTACAATAGTCTTAAACAGAAAGCTAAATAAAAGCTAACAAAAAGCCCTAAGAAGGTTCTCCTAACAACTTCAAGTTGAGCTTCTCAATCTCTTTCTCCATCTGCGTCTTCTCAAGAATGAGCTTGTCCACGATTAACTTCCATGGAGTTGTCTGAGGGCTAGAAGAAAATAAATCTTCTTGCGCCTTTCTCTTCTTGCTGGAGAGCACCTCTTCATTCTTTAATTCTAATTGCTTCTGGAGTTCTGCGTTCTCTTCAACAACCACTTGGTACTTGTGCTTCCAAGCATCTTCGGTTTGTCGTGACTTGCTCAAAGCAATCCTTAACTTCTCCTCTTCGGACATAAAGATCAAAGTAGGCTCTTCTTTTAAAGTCATAGGTTCTTGTCGAGAATAGGGCATCTTCAACTCAATAGCTCTCTTTCGAACCCATTGGAGATAAGGTTCCAAGGAGACACAATTAGGTTTTCCCAAGTCCTTCTTTCCTTTCTTGTGCAAATGACCCCAGGCTTTTAGAATCCTCTCTTTCTGCTCTTGATTATTACCTTCTTCTTTAAAAAAAAATATTTTCCACATGAACACTGTTGGGCCTATCTCTTAAAGGGTATCCCAACTGTCGTCGGGAAAGGATGGGGCTGTAACTGATTCCTCCATTGGTACCAAGAAGAGGTACATTACCAAAATTCCCACAGCTGTCAATGATCATTATCCCATCATATTCACGATTATACCAATCAATATCAGAGTGCGTAAGAGCCATAATCTTCTGTGACCACCACCCCTTCTTCGGATCCCGAAAAGCGTGGGCTTTAGGCAAGTGTGACATGAACCATTTGTACAATAAAGGAGCACAACAAGTAATCATCTCTCCTTTGTGAAAATTCCTGAGATGAACAGAATGATACGCGTTTGCTAGCAGAGTAGGTACAGGGTTTTTCTTCAAGAAAATCTTAATGGCGTTGAGGTCTACAAAGTTTTTAAAGCTGGGAAACAGAAAGATACCATAAATGAGTAAGGCAAGAATAGCTTCGAATGCATCCATACTCAAATGATCGGCGTAGTACTGAGCTTTTTCAACTAAGAATTCTGCACTCAACCCAAAAACTCCTCCTTTTGTGATCATGTTCTTTTGAATATCCACCAATCCCAAACGTGTGGCTTTTGCAATATCTTGTTCTTTAGGGTCCTTCTCCATGATTGGAAAAGGAGAGTCTTCAAGAATAGGCAAACCAATCAACTGAGAATATTCTTCTAGTGTAGGCACTAACTGATAATCAAGGAACGTGAAACAGTGATAGAGCGGATCATAAAACTGAAGAAGCATAGAAAGAAGTCCATTATCCATTTTTATCTTCAATAACAACAACAACTTCCCATACCTACTCTGGAAACCCTCTGGATCTGTGACCAACATTCCCAACCTTCTTAGGTCATCTAGTTTAAAACCTTTGTAAGTGTACTTTAATGTTTTCTTTCTTTCACTATCCATAGTGATCCCTGATGTTTACAAACAAAAAGAATCTGAGTTCCATGAAACTTTATGGGATGATGTTATGAATACAAGAATGCACAAACACAAGTAAATGCAAAGGTCACACATATGTACAAGCACAAGCCTAGGTTTAAAGGTCAAGCATGGATCCAAGGTCTACACATCCCCAAAAGGTATGTACTAGGGGTTTCAAACCTGTAGAACGGGGTTCTAAAATGGTTCCCAGAGTCATCAACCCATCTTTTGGATATTATCAACTTCCCAAATTACTTGGTAATCGATAATATTCTCAAGAGAGTCTCGTCTAAGTGTAGTATCGCGTATCAACTATTTCGGAAATACTTCCTTATAGCCATCGCACTACGTCCTAGTAAGGCCAAAGTGGGGTAGAATGTAATGTAACAGTCCACAGTGTCATGGGCTCCTTCGTCGAAAGTAGCATTATTTTCACGAATACTCGATCAACAATATTAAGCTCTCAAAAAGGTCTTACACTGAGTGGTGGTTTCTCAAGTTAGCTTGGTCGGGAATCAACTCCCTATAAGCCTCTTTGAATGTACCACCATCCTATCATAATTGAACTCAAGTCCGGGTATAGGACCGTCTCACCACTCAAAGGTCCCAAGGTCCAACAAGCAAATATGAACAAATATACATGTAAAGAAAATATTCACAAATATAGCAAATAAACAAACAAAATAGGCTAAACCCTCAAGTATGGGGTCCCCAGTGAAGTCGCCATTTCTGTTGCGGTGAAAATTGGATATCAAGCTATTATATTAACTTGAACCTTAATTCTTTTACAACCGAACTTTAATTTATCCAAAGAAAAGGTCTAAAGACAGAAAAAAAAAACCTTTTCGCGATGTAACAACAACGCTAAGAGATTCGGGGATCGGGGGTTGGTTATACCTACGGAAGGTGTTAGCACCCTAAGCATCTGTAGTACTCTACAGGAACCTTTTGTTTGTTTGTGTGCTAAGTTTGGTAAATGTTTGCTATGGATTTGTTAAGGATTGGGAAAAAAGGTGTAGGTTAAAACCTAAGGATATATACACTAAGTTTGCTCGCAAAGACATCGCATCTTCTGCCTACGTATCCTAACTAGGATAGAATCAGAGCAATCGTAGTTCACCTCACAAGGGAATAAGAACACTTGATTACGATCAAGGTTCAAAGGGGAACAAACATGACAATGTTTGTGTGGAGTTTGACAAAACTCCCTAATCTAAATTGTAACACTCAAAAGGGGAGGTAAGAAATCATGACAATGATTCTTATATAGAGTTGACAAACTCTATCCTAGGGTTTTAGTTGAAGAACACTCCTAGTACAGGTGGGGTTCTTTAGACTTAAAGCAAAGTTTAATGGCTTCTAAGGTTAAAAGTAACTTAACAAAGTCAAGAGAAAGGGTGAATGAGCTATCCATGACATGAAGGTCAATGGAAAGACTTTTCCTTTGGAAGGAGAGAGGGGAGGCAACTTGGATGAGAACTAACAAGTTTCATCACTTGGGGAAAGGAAAACAATTAACAATGTACTAGGCATGATGAAGATAAAATCATGGTGACAACCATTAAATGAACATGTTAAAGGTAAACACAAAACATGCATTGATGACAATCAAAGCAACTGATCAAGCAAGGACTGCGACAGCAGATCAACCTCAAGTAAATTCCTCAAGGGAAGCAGAATAAACATGGTAACAACCCAAAGACAAAACCCTAACATGTTGACTAACATTTAAAGATATGAATGTAAGCAAATATCACAAACAAACACAAGTATAACAAGAAAGAAAATCATCAGTGTACGCAAAAACGATCACCAAACGTACTTAACTTGCAAGTGGTCGAAAGGGATAAAAAAAATGGGCAAACATGGAATTTTAAAATATGAAATGAAAATAGACATAAAATAAACATAATGGAAAAAGAATGGGTGCAAAATGATAAAAAAAATGAGGGAGATGTGATTTTTTGAAGTTTGGATGAAAAATGGTAAAAAAATAATAATAAAAGGGTTACCCTCCTCAAGGGTCGAACCCAGGTTCAGTTGGTACAAGGCGCTTAGGTGACAAGGTGATTACCACTGGGGTGGTTGTACATCCAAGTACAAATGCCACCTCATAAATATATAAGGGATGCTTTCTAGGCAGGCTGGGCCAAAACAAGGAAAAATCAGGATTTGGATTTTCACATGTAACTTCCTCAATTCTTAATGGATTTTTGCAAAATTTTAGTCTAAATCATGTGGAATTAAATGAAGAACATGATGGCATCATTGGTTTTTTGAGATCATGCTTCAAACTGAAAACCCGATAGTACATGCACATTAGTGTTTTGAGATGCATTTTGATATGTAGATCATGCTACAGTCAATTTTAAACCAAAGCAATCAGGCATACACACTACAAATATGTTATGGAGTGAGTGTGTGCACAAAATAGATTTGAAAACAAGCTGTGGTGAAGAATGCTATGTGAGTTGCAAATCTGACATGAATGAGATGCATCATAGTGCAGGTTGAAGATGCAGTTCAATTCAGAGCATGGTTTTGGCAAATCAATCACATACACACATCAAATACATGTTATTAAGGATGTTCAAATACAATTTGGGGCCAAAGACAAACTGTCATGAAGAATGGTGTTCAATTTGCAAACATGGCAAGTTTGGTGCAACAAGAAAGGCAATTCAGTTTTTGAAGCATATTCACATCAAGTTAATCATATACACACCTTTCATAGATGAAAACAAATGAGTTTAAGCAAGGAAAATGGTTTCAAACTGGTTGGTATGAGAAATGATATACAAGTTGCATTTTGGTATTTTTGCAAAGCATGAAAAACTCAAATCAATTTTTATGCACATTTTGATCACTTAACCTGTGTACACACCTCTTATATACATTAACAAACATGTTCAAGCACATAAATGGTTTCAAAACAAGTCACATTTGAAAATGGGGCTCAAGTTACAAAATGTTGTTTTGATGATGTATGAGAGAACTCAAATCAAGTTTAAAACATAATCAGTCTAAATGGATCACACATACATATCATATTCATGGTAACAAGTGAATTCAAACACATGGAATGGTTCAAAACTGTCTGTGGTGGAAAATGGTATGTGGGCTGCAGTTTCGGCATTTTGATAAAACAGTAGGACTGTTTCTTTTTAAATGGATGCAGCTCATGCCAAAATAATAATGTGTGCATACCAAGAACATATTAAGTGATGATTTCATAACAAACTCCAAGCATACTTATTTCAAAATCTGAACTGGTACACAAATGGCATATTGATGCAAAATGATACACTTGAATGTGCAAAGCAAGGGATAATTGAAAACAGGTCATACCAATCACATGTACACATCATAATCAAAAGATTAAGTCTGATCCACCCCACAAATCAAGTACCTTACCTTTAAAGCAGAATTTGACACATTGGTTATTTTTGAAAATGCAACAGTTTTGGGACAGTATGAATGCATTCTTAGCACATGACCCTAAATTTGCAAAACATGGTAAGGTAAAGTATGAGAGGAATTTTTAATGTCACATACCTCTTGTAGACAGTCTTGAACAAGTAAGAACACCAAGAAACCCATAGGAACTTTCAAATGACACTAGCCTTGGAGCTTTCTTCCTCTTGAAGCAAAAGTGCAATCCTTAAGACAGTTGGAGAAATAAGCTACACCAATGATCCTCAATGCTTTGGACAGTTGAGATATGATATATATGAGGTGTTTGAGTGATTAGAACATCAAGCAAATGCCTAGAACATGATTTGGCAGATTTTGTGCATTATGGTCAAAGTGACTTGGTATGGAAGTTGACTTTTTGAATGGTGAGGTTTTTAAGTGGTTCAATGGTTGGAACACCTTCTACACAATATTTATGGGTTGTGTAGATAGTTTTTGGTGGGTTTGGATGTGTGGAAATGAATATGGCAGCTATACTACCAAGACAGACTTTGTGGTATTTTGGGTGGTTTTGTGATTTTGTGAAAATGGAACAAAGAGTGAGAGAGTGAGAGCTTGCAACTTCTCTGGTTTTTGGAGGAGTTATTGTGTATTGAATGAAGTGGATAGTGCCTATATTTATAGGCAAATGAGAGAGTATGGACAGATTTGAAGATTTCCTTCCTAGGAGGGAAAAGTTACTTTTTGGATCCAACCTCCCAAAAGAGTTTTCTTGGCTTGGAGGTAAGCTTGAAGTCAAGTATCATGATGAGTTTAGTGTGTCTAAAGTCAGGCTAGAGTGTGTAGGACATGGCTGTTTGCAGAGCTCAACTTTCCACCTCTTGCTCTTTTTAATATTTCTTTAATGCAAGTTGCAAGGCAACTTGCAAGTCCACTTGCAAACTTAGCCAATTCCATTTCCTCTGCATTTCCTTTGTACTTACATGCTACAAAGTCTCTACATATCAGATAAAACATGATTAAAAAGCTGAGATTGGTCCAATTGATGAAATAATGAATTTTTGAAACTTTGTCAATGTGGGACTCAAGTGTGAAAACACCATCTTGCCAAATCCATAACTCTCAACTCACAAATGCTATTGAGATGTTCTAGTACTATTTAGAAAGCCCTAAAATAGCTCTAAAACATTCATGTTTTCATGACTTTCAAATTCCCAAAGGAACTTGGCCAAAAAGCCTCTCAAAGTTGCTAAAAAATGAGCTTAAAAGTGAAAATTTTCTAAGTCTTTTTCCCTTCTTGAAATGAATTTGCTTCTATCTCCAAAAATATGCATTTTCTGATTGTGGACCACTCTGGGACTTTTGTAGGACATGTCGAGAGCTTTCCAATGAGATTTGAACCACTTCATTTGGATGTGTGGTTAAGGAGTTACGGTCTTGCCCCTTTCAAAACCCTAATTTCTCGATTTTTTGATTACTTCGTCATCCTTGATCCAATGGTCATGAAAATTGATAGGCAAGTGCAATATTACATAAGGAACATTTTTGATTCACACTTTGAAGTCCAATTCCTTAAATTTGAAGAGTTGACTTTTCGGTCAACCGTACGATCGATCGGTGACTACCGAGTCGCCTGTTAACACTCTGGACCTTCTGAAGCTTTGACACTTCTTGAATGAACTTTATTAAGCTATTTGAACTTCATGGACCATGATCCCACCATTAAAACACCTTCCAACACCAAAGTCAAACTACAGTTGACTTTTACCGATCAAAAACCCTAATCGGGGCTCCTGGACTGCACTGTTCTTGATTCTGGAGTGACAACTTCAAATTGGATTCTCAATTGACATCATATGATACCCTTGATCTTGTTTCATGATTGAGTTAGCCTAAAACTTTGATTGATCACAAACCCTGAAGCTTCGATTTGACTGTACTAAACCCTGATTCATCTGTAACTTGACAAAGACACACTTGCACTGGGTTAAGGTTAGATAATTCATGAGTATGCTCCTAAAATGATAATGAGAATATAAGGGGTCAAAATTTGGGGTATGACAATGTATTTTTTATTTTTTATCCCCAACCATTTAAAACCAAGCTTAGAGACGTAGAGATTGTCGAACGACATTTTTTCCCTCACATTGATCCCTGTGGAGACGATATAAATCCCGTAGGAAATTCTTCCGAAAATAATAATTTTGCTTGCTGCTTTACCACTCCAACAAAATGGCGCCGTTGTCGGGGATTGGTTTTGATATTGAGTCACATTTTGATAGTTTCTATATATCTAAGCATTACACATAATTGTATATATGCTTGTATAGATACTTGTTTTGCTATTGTCTTTCATTATGTTTGTTTGAGTGTTGTATATATTTTTTTCTCGTAACATTTTTTCAATTGTTTGGTTAGAACACTTTCTTTAGGTTGGCGCTTTGACAAAGCATCGACGTGTATGTGAGGAAGTTACTAGCAAAGAACAATAAAGGTGTCGAGCTAACGACGTGAAACAAGCGCTTGTTGGGAGGCAACCCAACGGTTTTTGAGTTTGTATAGTTTTATATTTAGTATTATAGTTAATACAAAGTGAAAATGGATGGACCATATGTGAGAAAAAGAATATGAAAATCGAAGTTTTCCTGCCCGCGCTTAGCGCGCCTTGTTTTGCAAAGACAAATCTCTCATTTTTCATCCATTTTCACCAATTTTGGTCTTTTTGTTTAGTTAGTTTTAATTCAATTTTGTTAGGTAGTTAGAATAATGTTTGTGTTTTCTCTCAAGTTTGTTTTTTATTAGCTTGAGGATGCATTTTGTGATTTTTCAAGTTTGATTGTTTCAACTTGCGAATGTATGGTTTTGATATTGTTTGAAGTTGGTACTTTGTAAGGTACTCGTTTATCACTTTCTAGAACATAGCATCATTAGGACACTTTTCATTTATACAATTTTCATGTCATTCATTCTTTTGCCATACTTGTTAAGTTTTGAATCACTTCAGAACAAAACCTTTTTGTGAGGAGTTTTCCATTGTTTACTATATGCAGGAGACCAACATTCTTGTTTAACTCAGTTTTATTATGTTTAATCTTGTATTGTGTTGATTTTTATGATAGCACTAAAATGATCAAGGCATTTTGTTTGATTTTGAGAATACCCACTTGACCAAATAGCCAATCTACCTTGTGAGTGAGTGAGAATTTGCTTACCCCATTTGAGTCTTTGTTAGAATCCATGTTGGTGTTAAGTTCATTTTTGTATGGATTCTAATACTTTTTCTTGACTATAACCATGACTTATTATTTGAGTTATTTTACTCTTGTCTAATAAGTTTGGGAGCATCCATGTAACTATGTGTGGTTGTATTCAAGTTGGGGAGAAGATGTTGGTTTCTAAGAGGTTGAGAAAAAGAAAAAGTTTGAAAAAGAAAGAAAAGGAAAAATGAAAAAGAAAAAGAAAAAAAAGGGAAAAGAATTGAAAAAAAAAGAAAAAAAAATAGAATAATGTTATGCGAAAAAGTTGCGTGAAATAGTGTAACAATTTGTAAAAGAGAAAAAGGTGATTGGAATTTGTGAGTGCTTGAGATTGTGAGAAATGATCGCTCTCATTTGATTAGGCAAGTTTTTGTTTCTTTTACCTTGAGAAAAACAATTGTTTGTTACCCAAACCACATTACAATCCTTAAATCCCTTGTGATTTTTGCTTTTATACTGTTCAATATGAGTTTTTTCTTGATGAATGTATAATTTAACTTTTTTTTGGCTTGATTGTTGGGTGAGAGTTAAGTCTCTCGTGTTTTTTTATTCATCTATCGTTGAAGTGTGTGCTAGGTGTGATTCATTTTTGAACATTGTATTGTCTTAGAATTTTTGACATGTGTTTTGTATTTAGGAGTTATTTCGTTTTCATGTTATCGTTGTAGTTTAGCGGTATGTTTTGCTTTGCATGTACGTTTTTGTGTTAAACTATACATTTGTTTTTGTTTTTCGAAACTTGTTGAGTCGTGACTACTTGATTGTTACTTTTTTTTTCCTTGAGTTGATCGATTCTTGTTTGAGGACAAACAAGTTTAAGTTGGGGAGAGTTGATAAGTGCTAAAATATACTGATTTTGAGTGTAAATAATTAGCACTTATTGACTTAATTCAACCAATAAACTTCAACTTTTGTGCATATGTTGTATAGTTTACATTATAGTGTATATATTGTGTATCGCATAAATATCATTGCGTTTAATTACTTTTCTCTCATTTTTGTAGGTATATAAGCAATGATATTTTGTCATTGTCTTATAGAGCATTGAATAAGCTTTCCAACGCTTCCGACCGCGCGTAAAACAGAGTTACGATTTAAAAGTTATGGTCAAAACAAGTGCTAGTTTGCTGTCATGTTCGCTAAGCGAACAAAAGTTCGCTAGGCGAACAGAAATTTCTAAAACGCATGAAAAACAATGTTTTGGCAGTAGAAAATGAGGTATAAGTTTGTTGTGCAAACGGGACTTCGCTAGGCGAACACTGGAACCTATTTTTGCCTATTTAAGTGATTTTTCAGCATTTTTTAGGTTATATTGTTTGGGAACTTTTTACCCCAACTTCATCAAACACATTCTTGAGTAGATTTAGCTTAGAAACAACATTGGAGGGTGCATCTTGACGAACCAGAGTCAAATCCACTTCAATCAGAGTTGACAGACCGTGAGATTTGTGTTCTTCTTCCTTCCTCTCCATGTATTTTTCATTTGTTGGGGTTTTGTGTGTAAGCTTATATTGATTGTATGTATATTTGTGGATCTTTGTATAAAATCTCTTTTACAACTATTTATCGATGATTATCTTGATTTTTTACATAATGGGTTTGGATTGTTATAGACATATATGGTTCGAACTCGATTTAAGATGAACATCTGTTAGATTCTAAATGCTAGACATAGATTTAGAACTAGTATTCACGTGGGTATTGATTCTTAATGCTCCCTATTGTCGAGTTGTGCGAGACATCAACGATGAGACGATACGGTTGATCTCACGAATTTGCGTTAGACATAACCTCTATTGTGAGCGGTACGTGATGATATTGACGAGCGAATTAGGTTGCGTGCATTTGATCCATATATTTTTTAGTGCATGATGGGTAGAATGAAATACAACTCCTGACGAGTTTTCTCATTTCTTAAGAATGTATTTATTTTCTTGTTTTATGTCTTTTTTCTTTTTTATCCCAAATCATTTAAACCCAAGCTTAGAGACGTAGAGATTGTCGAACGGTATTCTTTCCCTCACACTGATCTCTGTGGAGACGATATAAATCTCGGAGGAAATTCTTACGAAAATAATATTTTTGCTTGCTGCTTTACCGCTCCAACAAGATGCAATATATGAAAGAATAAGGGAAATGTATCAATTATGGAAGGAAAGGATCATCAAGAGTTCATTTCAATCAACCAAAGTAAGAGAAACAATCAAGTCAACTAGGATGAAACAAACAAGTATGTAAGATAGCACATGGTTCAAACTTGAATCAAAGAAAATAAGACACATACAAGAACAAAGTTTTTTTTTTACTATTGTAATTTATATGTTAAGGATTTAATGACTACGGTGGAAAACAAGGATGATATCTCAAATTTGAAAGTTGTCATAGATACTAAGTTCAACATCAAAGACTTAGGTAACCTAAAGTATTTTTTGGGTTTCAAAATTTCTCGATCATCCCAAGGAATATCTTTTTTACAAAGAAAGTATAGCTTGTACCTTCTCCAAGATGTTGGTATCCTTGGAGAAAAACCAACCTCGAAGATAATAAATATCAATCAAAAACTTACTTCTGACACACAAATTATGCTTTCAAACCCTACTTCTTTTAGAAAGTCTCATTGGTATTCTCGTTTACTTAACTTTCGCTCGATCTGACATTAGTTTTTCTGTTTGCAGGTTAACTTCTATCTAAACCAACATATTTTCATTTACATGCATCATTAAGAACTCTCCAATATATTAAACTTACCCTTAGACAAAGTCTTATATTAAAAAGAGCTTTCTCTACAACAACAATTAGTTTCAGTGATTCGTATTAGGGTCTATAAATGATACCATACGTTCCACTTCTAGTTTTCTCTTTTATATAGGCAACACTCTCATATATTTAAAGAGGAAGAAAAACATGTTATCTCTAGATCTTCCTCTGAGGCAGAATATCCCTCATTTGTAAACACAACTTATAAGGTCAAGTGGCAATTATATCTACTTCAAGATATTGGCATTGATCATCCAAATCATGTGACCATTTTCTATGATAACAGCTATGTGTTTACTAGTATTTTTAGTAAATCAAATCATAAGTTTTAGTTCACTTAAATAATTGAACTCGAAAAAAATCCTATGGACAATTTGTGTAGAAATATATGACGAAAACTGTTTGTGCTTGAAACTTAAATATTTGGATAGTAAGAACTTGGATAAATATTATGATGAAAACACGACATAATTCATTTGGAAGCAGAAAGTAAACAAAAAACATAACAAATGTCATTAAGTAAATGCTTGAATTTAAAAGACTTAAAGAAAGGACCTGGGTTCATACATATTCTCACAAAATGTTTCTCTATATGAATTGGATACTTTAGTTCTTATGAAGAGTAAATGAAAATTGCAACCTCTGATCACATGACTAATATCTTCTTATATACTATCACAATGTTAACAATTGATAACGATTACTTTAGTAGGTTTCGACACGTAATTCTTTACATGGGCTTTAATCTTCTAGCTTGCTTCCATGTGTCTTCAATGTTTAAACGGCTAAAAACCACATATGCTAATAAATTCCTTTAAATCTCTTAACTCCCTTTTTCGAGAATCTCAAGTCAACTCCTAGAGTTATGTCAAAGTATTCTTAGTTCAACAAACCTTTGGATTCAAAACAAACTAAGTCCCTAAAATCTGATGGACACGTTGACGTCTCGGAAACATATAGTGTATTTCAATGTTTTTTCATGTCTTTTTTCAATATTATGCCGGTAGTGCTTATCTATTATTGGTACTTAGTGGTTAGAAGCCTCTGTGTGACAAAACAACGAAAAACTGCATAAATGGGGAGAAAAATAATCTTTTCGTTGTCATGATGGTCACCCTAACTGTCATGATGGTCATCACCTGTCTTGGAGGTCAACCTGTCATTAGAAAGTCAACGAATTAATAAAGTTATGCTTGGCCTGGATGATGGACAACCCTTGGTGAAGAAGACGACCATCGTAAGCCTGACAGGCGGCCCATCATGGTCATGACGCCTGTAACACCCCAAATTTATTGGAATAGTTATTTAATTTATTTAAATATGAATATTCGTATTTTTGGTGATTTTCGATGGTTGGTGTGAATATTGAGAATTATGGATTTTGAGTTATTTATTTAAATAATAGTATATAATATGAATATATTGTATTATTATTAATTTAAATAAATATAAGCGAATTGAGGGCAAACTGGACTTTTGAGGAGTTAGTGAGGGTGAAATTGGAAAGCTCATTTTAACGCCCAAAGTTAGGTTTAACAAAAAGGAATTTTGAGGGAATTAGGATTCATTTTTGTTAGACCGTGAAAAGGGGAGAAATAGAGGCCAGAGCTACGAAAAAGAGGATTGAGGCAAAGCTTCGCGAGGTTTCCAAGAATCAAGGAGAAAGGCTTAGAGCCATCAATTAAGGTATGAGGAGTATTACCTTTATTGTTTTCAATATACGTTTCAATGTATTTAAAGCCGATTTAAGGATTTAGGAGGTTTTTGATTTGGAGGAAATTAGGACTTTGTGGACAAATCTGTTTTTGAGGTTGTTTAAGTATGGGGATATTACCTTCATTGTTTTCAATGTGTGATTCAATGTATTTAAAGGCAATTTAAAGATTTAGGAATTTTGAGTATTGAATTGTTGTTGCCTTTGTGGTGAGTTTAATGAGTTTGAGGGATTTGAACTGATGGTCTGATATGTTTGAGGCTGATTTAGGAGTAAGGGAAATTAGGCCTTCGTGACCAAAATCTGTTGTTGAGGTTTTAACTGTATAGGGTAATTGATTATGAGAACTCTAATGAATATGGGAAAATTGTAACGATTTTATGGGAATTGGTGGCGTAAATATGATAAGGGATTAGCCTAATAACTCGTACATTTTGTGCCTTTATCACCGTAATACCTTAGAAATGATTTAGGGATGTTTTTTAGGCATAGGGGAAGGAAATCGTAGGGACTTTTGTACTGGTTTTGCTACTGGTGCGTAATAGTGTTTTGCTATAATCGCGAGTTCGCACGACGAACACTCACCCCAGACTCGCACGGCGAACTGTCCAGCGAATGTAGCAGAGTTTCGCAAATTGTGTTCTTGTGCAGTGCTGTCTTGATGCTTTGATGCTCTATTTTTTGGATGAATTACCTTAAGTATGATTGTGATTCATATGTGATTAATACATGATTTTATGATGATTCCTATGAGTAATGATGTTGATTCCATGAGTTTTTGATGATTATATGATGGCATGATTATTATGATGATTTTGATGAATGATGATGTACCTAATGAGTTTACTATGAGGATGATATTGACGTGTGCATCATGCATTCATATGCATTCCAGACTTCGGTCTAGGGTTTGATTCTTGTGGCTTCAATCCCATTGTGCGGATGTGAAGTATTTTGTTGTGTTTTGGTTCTTGTGTAGAATCGATACTATTGATGGGGATCTATGAAGGGTTGATGGCCCAGTGTCCATCAAATTTTGATGAATTGGTACCACATGCACGAGTCTTGTTGCATTTGCATTTATGTGACAATTTGGTGTAACTTATGATATTATGGCTTTTTGATGTTTCCTTGATGATTATGGTGATGTCGAATACGAAAATGACTCTATTTTATATATTGACTTTTATATTGATTATAATGAATCGTTTTACTCACCCTGCCTGTTTGAATATTGCCTCCACGTGGGTAACGTGCAGATGACCAAGTTTAGCCGTGGATGTCGTCGAGAACTTTTTGGAGTTTTTGACTTTTGGTTGACTTAGAGGGTCTTTCTCTGATAGTGTAACATCGGGTTGGGATCTTTGAGTTAAACCATGTTTTATTAATTATTGTTATTTTGATTATGTTGTTGGGCAAGGAAAAGTTTGGATTTTTCCTTTTTGAGTTCGGCTGCCTTTTGAGCAATTTTTTAGTAATTTTGGAAAAACCCGTAGCTTACGGAGCATTGACTTTTATTTGAGTTATTGAGAAACGTACACCCTTTGAGGTGATTTTTATTGTGCTTAATATTTTACTCTAATAAATGTGATTGATTTGTCATTATATTTGTGGGGTAGAAAGGGTGTTACATTAGTGGTATCAGAGTAGGTCCGTCCGGCCGGCCAAGTTGTCTAATGTTATTTGTTCCCTAGTATGCGACATGTGTGTGAAAACACTGTCGGTACACGTTTTTTTTCTAACCTTTGTCTGCATAAGTGAGAATGAAACAAGTGGGGGAGAAGCTTGTGCTTCTCCAGGATGCTTCAAGTGTGGAGTGGTGGTTCAGTGTGTCGATGAACGCTCTTATAGTTTGGTAAAGATGGTTTATGCCCCATCATGATTTTCGGCTGTCTATTGACAAATTGAGGAACTGATCACCCTTAATCTCTTATTGATAGTAGACGGAGTCATGTTGGATGGGATAGGCGTGTCTTGCAAGATTAGATGGCGTGTGCAGTGAATTATTTTGAGTTAAGCTAAATGCTTACATATTGTTTTGGTGAGTCAGTGCAAGATGGTGCTGAGATGTTTATTTTGATGGAAACTTTGTTAATAAAGTGGGGAAGTTGGTGGTGTGCCAATTATTTGTGATTATTCGGAATTTTTTCCTGATGAGATAAGTGATTTACCGCCGGAACGTGAAGTGGAGTTTACCATCGACCTAGTTCCTGAAACTAGTTTGGTAGCGATGGCTCTATATCGCATGTCCACACCGGAATCGAAGAATTTGAAGAATCAACTTGAAGATCTGCTTGAGGAGACGTTCTTTTGTCCGAGTGTGTCACCGTGGGATGCATCAATTTTGTTAGTTAAGTAGAAAGAAGGTTCTGTGAGACTTTGTGTGGATTATAGACAATTGAATAAGGTGACTATCAAGAATAAGTGTCCACTTCCAAGGATTGATGATTTGATGGATCAATTGGTTGTTGCAAGTGTGTTCAGTAAGATAGATTTGAGATATGGGTATCATCAGATTCGTGTGAAGGCTGAAGATATTCAGAAGACTGCTTTTAAAACAAGGTATGGACATTATGAGTATTTTGTGATGCCATTTGGTGTGACTAACGCACCATATGTATATTTATGGAGTATATGAACAGGATTTTCCATCCTTATTTGGACAAGTTTGTGGTTGTGTTCATTGATGATATTTTGATATATTCAAAGAGTAAAGAGGATCATGCTAAGCATCTGAAAATTGTGTTGTCAGTGTTGAAAGAGAAGCAGCTGTATGCAAAATTGTCAAAGTGTGAGTTTTGGTTGAAGGAAGTGAGTTTCCTGGGTCATGTGATATCGAGTATGGTTATTGCGGTTGATATCTCGAAGGTTGAAGTTGTATCGCAATGGGAAGCTCCAAAACCTGTTTTTGAGATTAGAAGTTTTCTTGGGTTGGCAGATTACTATCGAAAATTCATTGAAGGATTTTTCCAAGTTATTTTGTCCATTGATGCAGTGGACTAGGAAGGTTCAAGCTTTTGTTTTGGATGCAAAGTGTGAATAAAGTTTCAAGAGCTTTTAAGAAGGCTGACAGCAGCTCATGATTTGATTTTGCCGAATCTGGAAGAACCATTATTGTATATTGTGATGCTTCGTTGATGGGATGCGGAGGTGTGTTAATGCAACATCAGCAATTTTTAGCTTATGCTTCAAGGCAACTTAAAGTGCATAAGAGGAATCATCTAACACAGGATTTAGAGTTGGTTGTTGTTGTGTTTGTGTCGAAGCTTTGGAGGCATTATTTGTTTGGTTCGAGATTTGAGATTTTTAGTGATCATAAGAGTTTGAAGTATTTCTTTGATCAGAAAGAATTGAATGCGAGGCAAAGGAGATGATTGGGACTTCTGAAGGATTATGGTTTTGGTTTGAATTACCATTCGGATAAAGCAAGCGTGGTAGCTGATGCATTGAGTAGGAAATCTTTGCATATATCGATGATGATGGTAAAAGAGTTAGAACTGATTGAGCAATTTCGTGATATGAGTTTGGTTTGTGAAGAGAATTTTTATGGTGTTAAGCTTGGTATGTTAAAGCTTACTAGTGGTATTCTTGATGAGATTCGAGAAGGTCAGAAATCTGATTTGAGTTGGTAGATTGGTTGAATTTGATGAATCAAAGTTGAAGAGCTGATTTTCGGATTAATGAAAATGGTATCATGAGATGTCGTGATAGAGTTTGTGTTTCGGATATTGTTGAGTTGAAAAATATTGTTCATGAGGAAGGACATCAAAGTAGATTGAGTATCAATCCCGGTGCTACGAAGAGGTACCAGGATTTGATGAAATTGTTTTGGTGGCCAGGGATGAAGAAAGACGTGGTTGAGTTTGTCTATGCTGGTTACACTTGTCAGAAGTTGAAGATTTAACATCAAAGACCATTAGGTCTGATGCAACCAGAGTGGAAATGGGATAGTATTTCCATGGATTTTGTGTCGGGTTTGCCGAAGACTATGAGGGGGAATGATTCTAATTGGGTGATTGTGGATAGATTGACTATATCAGCTCATTTCTTACCAATGAGGATTAATCGTTCTATGCTGAAGCTAGCTAAGATGTATATTGAAGAAATTGTGAAGTTACATGGGATACTGTCGAGTATTGTGTCAGACGGAGATCCGAGATTTACATCGAGATGCTGGAAGAGTTTGCACGACGCTTTGGGTACCATGTTGAGATTGAGTTCTGCCTATCATCCGCAGACGAATGGACAAACAGAGAGAACTATCCAGCCTTTAGAGGATTTGCTGAGAGCTTGTGTTTTAGATCAAGGTGGATCGTGGGATAGTCATTTTCCATTGATTGAGTTTACCTACAACAACAGTTACCATTCTAGTATCAGAATGGCACCGTTTGAGGCATTGTATGGTAGGAGGTGTAGGACTCCTTTGTGTTGGTATGAGTCAGGCGAGAGTGTTATGCTCGGACCTGAGATTGTGCAAGAGACGACTAAAAAGATCAAGATGATTTGAGAAAAGATGAAAGCGTCGCAGAATCGTCAGAAAATTTATCACGACAAGAGGAGGGAAGCACTTGAGTTCCAGGGGGGAGATCACGTGTTTTTGAGAGTCACGTCAATAACTGGTGTTGGCCGAGCTTTGAAGTCTTGAAAGCTCACACCACGTTTTGTTGCCCCATATCAGATTTCTCAGAGGGTGGGAGTAGTAGCATACCAGATTGCTTTACCGCCGTCGCTTGTGAATTTGCATGATGTGTTTCATGTGTCTCAGTTGAGAAAGTACATTCCAGAATTGTCACATGTGATTCAGATGGATGATGTACAAGTGAGAGATAACTTGACTATTGAGGCATTGCCAGTATGAATTGATGAATGAGAAGTGAAGCAACTGCGAGGTAAAGAGATTTTCTTGGTAAGGGACGTTTGGGGAGGACCAGCTGGAGGGAGCATGACTTGGGAGCATGAGGATCAGATGAGGAAGTCGTATCTGACTTTGTTTCCTTGAGGTAATTTTTTAGGGCGAAAATTCTTTTAAGTGGAGGAGAGTTATAACACCCCAAATTTATTGGAATATTCATTTAATTTATTTAAATAAGAATATTCGTATTTTTGGTAATTTTTGGTGGTTGGTGTGAATATTGAGAACTATGGATTTTAAGTTACTTATTTAAATGATAGTACATAATATGAATATATTGGTATTATTATTAGTTTAAATAAATATAAGTGAATTGAGGGAAACGTGGACTTTTGAGGAGGAGTTAGTGAGGGTGAATTTGAAAAGCCCATTTTAAGGCCCAAAGTTAGGTTTAACAAAAAGGAATTTTGAGGGAATTAGGATTCATTCTTGTTAGACCGTGAAAAGGAAAGAAATAGAGGTCAGAGTTCCGAGGAAGAGGATTGAGGCAAAGCTTCGCGAGGTTTCCAAGAATCAAGGAGAAAGGCTTAGGGTCAGCAATTAAGGTATGGGGAGTATTACCTTCATTATTTTCAATATTTGATTCAATGTATTTAAAGCCGATTTAAGAATTTAGGAGGTTTTTGAGTTCGAGGAAATTAGGTCTTCGTGGCCAAATATGTTTTTGAGGTTGTTTAAGTATGGGGATATTATCTTCATTGTTTTCAATGTGTGATTCAATGTATTTAAAGTCGATTTAAGGGTTTAGGGATTTTGAGTATTGAATTGTTGTTGCCTTTCTGGTGAGTTTAATGAGTTTAAGGGATTTGAATTCATGGTCTGATAGGTTTGAGGCTGATTTGGGAGTAAGGGAAATTAGGCCTTTGTGGCCAAAATATGTTGTTGAGGTTTTAACCGTATAGGGTAATTGATTATGAGAACTCTAATGAATGTGGGAAAATTGTAAGGATTTTATGCGAATTTGAGCCGTAAGTATGATACGGGATTGGCCTAATAAGTCGTAGATTTTGTGCCTTTATCGTCGTAATACCTTATGAATGATTTAGGGATGTTTTTGACGTATTGGGGAAGGAAATCGTAGGGACTTTTGGACTGGTTTTGTTACTGGTGCATAACAGTGTTTTGCTGTAATCGCGAGTTCGCACGGCGAACACTCGCCCCAGACTCGCACGGTGAACTGTCCATCGAACGTAGCAGAGTTTCGCGAATTGTGTTCTTATGCAGTGTCCCCGTAACAACACAACTCCTACCTGTGGGTTTCCACCCGAACCCGCCCCGAATATGACGGGAAACTTCGATTTGACTAGGTTTGTGTTTTCCTTGATTACAAAATATGAGAACGTGTCGGATAATGGGGACACTAATACTCACCCGAACCCGTCTCTGAATCCGCCCCCGTTTATTTTATAATATATTTTTATTATTTATTAATGATAATTTAGAATATTAAATATATGTTAATGTTTTGGTATTTTTATTTGTATTTTTTATTTAAAATATTTGAAATGTATGTATGAATTTGTTTTAGGTTGTTTTATTTTTATTATTTATAATGTAATTTTATTTCGAAAAAAAGAAATATTTCATTTTAATAAAATGAATTTCACTAAATGGATGGTGGAAGAGCGGGGATACACGAACCTGTTTGAGATAGATTTGGATTTTATTTCCCCATCCTCGTTGAAAACTAGGGTACGGAACGAGGATTATTTGGGAATTTGAGTTTGGATTTCGGGGAGGCAAAATCCATCTCCGACATGTCCCATTGTCAAGCCTAGTGCTAAACTTTTACTGGTCCTTTCCTTGTATCATCATATCTTTTGAAGATTCAAAAATATCAGATTACACCACTTGCAACCCCCTTCAATCATCCTTCAAGATTACATTCTGATGTAATCTTATTACAAAACCCATCCCATCAACCAGCCAACCCAAACTTGTTATTTTACACTTGGCTAAATCCAACCCTTCACCCACCACATATTTCACAATCATCGTATCATCATCCCCGCAACTCACAACACCACAACCAAATATCAATTAACTATTTTAAGAAATCACCAACATGCACTACTGCAAAACGCCTAAACAACAACGCCAAAGTAACAACGATTTCCTATTCACCGTAGCAATATGTGATATTTAGGAGCGTGTATTTTTTTTATTAAAACACTTTTAATCACGGTTAAAATTTCAACCATGGTGAAAAGTGAGGCCTTTTTACCATGGTTATTTAAAAAATTGTGATTATAGGTAGCGTGTAGTCATGAGTTCAAGCCTAGTACTAGTACTTTTGGTTTTTTACTTATTTTTTCAAAATGCTGACAGACCTTTCACCACATATATTTAAAAAACCGTGATTATATGTAGCAATTTTTAATTACACTTTCAAAATGCTGACAGACCTTTCACCACGAGTATTTAAAAAATCGTGATTATAGGTAGCGTCTGGTCATGAGTTCAAGTCCCAACACCAATATTTTTTTTTTTTTACTTATTTTTTCAAGTCACAGCGTCAATATTATAGGTGGTGTGCTTATTGAGATTATTCATTGTTCTTAAATAAATCTTGTTTGTCCATTTAGTGATTATCAACAGTCAAGACACTACTATTAGTGATCCGCATGAAAATTAAAACTTAGATGAACTACATCTTCTACCTCCTAACATCATCTTTCATTTACGATACTCTATTTTCCCACTAAACCAAACTCGAAAACAATATTTCTTTCATAAACAAAACTCAAAATATCATTTCTTTCATTAACAAATTTCAGAACTCCGCCATCTCTTCTACAATTTGAATGAGACAAGGAAATTATGGATTCAAGTTAGCAATGTTAGTTGTTTGTGCTCTTTTTTTATTATTGTTGTTCTTGTTGTTATTGTTGTTGTTATTGTTGTTGTTTTATTGTTGTTGTTCTTCTTCTTTTTCTTCTTCTTCTTCTTCTTCTTCTTCTTCTTCTTCTTGTTATTGTTGTTGTTCTTGTTCTTGTTCTTGTTCTTGTTCTTGTTTTGTTGTTTGTGTTATTTTTTTTATTGTTGTTCTTGATGTTACTGTTGTTCTTGTTGTTCTTACTGTTGTTCTTGTTTTAATGCTGCAATTTTTTTAAAATTTTTATTAAAATACATACAACAACGGGTATTTAGAATAATCATGATTATAGATAGTTCTATTACTGTATTTTTTTAATTTTATTAAAATACATACAACAACAGGTATTTAAAATAACTGTGATTATAGGTAGCGCACTTTCCAGTTTTCTACCATGGGTACTGAACCGGGATTGTAAATAACCCATATACAACCATACTCTACATAATAACGTCTGAGCCCGCGTGATTATATATATTTCTCAACCGTTGTTAAATGGATTCTCCATAATAGTGATGATATAATGGATCCCTGCTTCATGCATCTAAGAGACAACCCGAGTATTGCAATTGTTTGCCCCCCCCCCCCCCCCCCCTCAACAACCTCAACTATCATTCTTGGAGCAGATATATCCCAGTAGCCATGAGACCCAAGAACAATTTGGGATTCCTTGATAGAACCCTAACTCAAATTGAAGATTCAAACAATGTTTCTTTTGCATGGGATCGTTGCAACATCGTGGTTATGACGTGGAAGAACAAGTCACTACTACAAATAATGTTTATAACGTCGCACACGAAAGAAGTGTTACCTCGGCTACCAAGGGACGTAATAAAGGGTGGCATGAAAAATTTCCACTCAACACCTCGGTTAATGAAAAACTGAAGGATAAAAAAATACGATCATGAGTTTGAACTCCAACATCTGCATTTTTATTATTTACACAAACAATATCTCATACCTCATGGTTTATTTAAAAATTGAGGCTTTAGATTTTTTTTTATAAATAAAACTAATTATATAGTTTACACAGGATATTAATAAATTAATTTATTTACAAACTATTTTATTTACACAAAATATTAAATTGTTTAAGAGATTATTAAAATAAAAATGTTGTTCTTCATCATCACTTTCAATATATATATATATATATATATATATATATATATATATATATATATATATATATATATATATATATATATATATATATATATATATATATATATATATATATATATATATATATATAATCTTTAAAAAATTATAGATTTTATAGTCTCGCTTTTATGATATTCAAATACTTATTATGAATTGAACCTTGCAACTGTTTTATTTATATATAAAATTTCATATTCATCATCACTACTAAAAGTAAGTGATTTTTTCTCGGATGAATTGAACCTCTGTTTGTTAGAAAAGATAAAAAAGTGTGTCATGCTCTGTTTGTTAGTCGAGTTAAAAAAGTATGTTATAAAAAGTGCACAATTTTTTTATTTAAAATTTTAATCAAGTGAAATATTTTATTATATCATATATTCGATATCCAACAACAAGGTTTTTTTCTTTTTTTAAAAATTTGGTATTTTTTCTCTAGAGTAAAACAATAACCGAGTTTATATATATATAACAAATTGTAAAGCTTCCTCTGCTGGATTTTGTTGCATACCCATATATATGACTTTGTATTCTTTTTTTTTTTTCTGATTTGAAATTAAGAAATTTAGTTAAAAAAGTAATTTATCATTTACACAGACAAGGAATATATTTTTAATACAAACCTTAAAGCAAAAATTTATTTTCTACTCTACCAATCAATTCAAGACATTGTTTTTACACTTCTTTAAGTTTTAATATTTATAGTTCAAATACCTTCGTCATCAATGTTTGCTTTTTACAACTATCATCTAAAATATATAGTGGTGGCGCTCGCATACATACATACATACATACATACATACATATATATATATATATATATATATATATATATATATATATATATATATATATATATATATATATATATATATATATATATATATATATATATATATATATATATATATAATCTCTTGCAGATTTTGTTGCATATCCATACGTATGAAATATATTTTTAATAAATTTGCATGCATTCTTTTTAACATGAAATTAATTAAAGTTAGTTAAAGAAAATTATTTATCACGTTCATAGACAACAGATTGTTGATGTTTATCTTGCAATTCATCTCAGAAATTGATGTTAATTAATTGGAAACAACAAGTGAATTAGGGGAGGACATATGAATCTTTTTTAATTATATATTAAGATGGAGGGAATATTTTTATAAATTATTTTCTATAAACTCTCTGAACTTTCTGATTATACCACTTTTAGACAACAACTGCAAATTGTTTGCAGTTATGCAATGTTTAAAAGCATTGCCTCGTGTTGAAAAGGCAACTCCTATATATCCCCATTAGCATTTCAATGTTTGTAAACAATGTATCAATAGGTTACACTAGCATTGAAGATATTTAAAAAGTGTCGCATATTCTTTTGGGATGTTCTATTTATAGTTTTAATAACAATTTTCTAGTGTTATAAATAACAAATGTTATAATATATGTTACTCAATCATAAATTAGTATATAACATTTTGAACCTAATATATATAAAATCAAGATTATAGAAAAATAGCACACAACCGAACAACAAACTATGTTGTTTTTCCTTTTTGGATGGTAAAACTATTCCTCTTCAATTTTATATTTTTTTGTCTTAGATGATAATTGTTATGAATGAGCCTTTACATTTTTTTTAAATATCCATTATTTATGATGCTAGAAAACAAAAATTTTAAAGACAAATAATATAAAAACATGTTATATATCGAACACATTTTCTCCAACATTTGCCATTAATATTTATAAATATAAAGGATTATACAATAACATATTTTATACAAACATAAATAATGGATCAGATATACTTAACATATTTATTAATAATAAACTTGTTGAATATACTTAAATTTATGGATAAAGTTTTTAAATATTGAATTTATTTGATTTTAGTTTCTAAAGTTTAAATCTGCATCTTCTTGTGGATTTTCCTGCAGATTTTAATTTTAGGGATTGGATTTTAACATTCAAAGATTAATATCAAATAAAAAAATATACAGTGACGAAAATAAAAAACACATCAACTTAAAAGACCAAAAGACTATTTAAGTCCAAATTTATTTGTATTTTGCATCAACCAAACGATAATGCTGTATAGCGTGCAAATGTTGAGCTCTTGGTGCTGTGAGTCCAAAATTTCCCCCATTTTCAAATTGGAAGGACTAAGATTATATGGAAATTCCCAATTAAAACAATGCATCAATTGAGGTACAAGCAACTTAATAGTAGTTAAACCCAAATGAATTCTAGGACAACGCCTCCGACCAGAACCAAATGGTATAGATTCAAACTCATTTCCTTGATAATTCATTTTTTTGTCAATAAATTTCCCAGTTGAGGAAGTACATTCCAGATCCGTCGCATGTGATTCAAATGGATGATGTACAAGTGAGAGATGACTTGACTGTGGAGGCGTTGCCAGTGTCGATTGATGGACGAGAAGTGAAGCAACTACGAGGTAAAGAGATTGCCTTGATAAAGGTATTGTGGGAATAACGATATCTTATTTACCGTAGCAATATGTGATATTTAGGAGTGTGCATTTTTTTTTATTAAAATACTTTTAATCACGGTTAAAATTTCAATCATGGTGAAAAGTGAGGCCTTTTTACCACGGTTATTTAAAAAACTGTGATTATAGGTAACTTTTAATCATGAGTTCAAGTCTAGCACCAACACTTTTGGTTTTTTACTTATTTTTTTAAAATGCTGACAGACCTTTCACCACAGGTATTTAAGAAACTGTGATTATATGTAGCGTTTTTTCTTTTCCTTTCTAAAATGCTGACAGATCTTTTACCACAGATATTTAAAAAACCGTAATTATAAATAGCGTCTGATCAGGATTTGGCTGAAGGTTGAAGACTATATATTGTGAACTTCAAGTTGGATATTGTGTCTAAGCTAGTGGTGTACATGTACTTTTTTGAAATTGTCAGACACTTTCAAAAATAAGATACTTATTATAAAGTGAGCGCTCTGGTCCCTAGTGGACTTGTACCTTCTGAAATTGTTACAATCTCAATAATGAGATATTTATTATGGGATGATAAATATGTGGTTATAGTTGTTATAACATATAACAACCTTATTAATAAGTTAGTTGTGACTTCTTCACACATGTATAAATGAAACCTTATATTAATGAAAAGTTTAAGTTTTGATGTAATATTCTTTATCAACTTCAATTTTATTTCTCAGCATTTTCATTTTTGTGATAATTTTTTTCAAATTGTTTAATGGATATATGTTAACATAGTAAAGTATTACTAGTCTATTTTTTCTCTTTTGTCTTCGATCACTATATAAACTTGAGAAAACTAATAACTATCAAATATAAATAAATAAAATAAAAACCTTTACACTTATCTCTTCTTTTTTGACACATGTGATTTTTTATGGATAAATTTGTCTTTGAACATAGAATAGAAATATTATATATTAAAATAATGATTATATAATTTTTATATAATATCCAAACTACTAATTTAATATTATTGTCACTTGATTTTCTATCACATGTCTTTAATTTAAATTAAAAGCTCTTATACTTTTTATTCATTCTTATAACTCATTATTTGTATTGTCAACTAAGAAAATCAACAAAAAAGGAGTCTTTAATACACAAAATTCATACATGTGATAATTATTAATTATAACTAATAAATTTGTTAAATTTAAAGTATTTTACATCTTTAAAATTAAAAATTAAAAATAAGTAGAATTCGAATATATACAAATTTGATTTTTAATTAATATAAAAAGTATATATGGACAAACATTTATGATTAAAGAGTTAGTTAAAATTAAGATTTTTTTAACATCGTTTAACTAAAAGTAAGAAAAAATATTATACACAAAAAAAATTTATTTCACACTTTAGTTTTATTTAAATTAATTTTTTTAGAAACAAATCACTTAAGAAGCAGTTGAGGGACACATTTTATACATGGAATAAATATCTGTCAATAACCAATTAGATAAATTTAAATTATTTTGACCTCATTTAAATGAAAATGAGAATAGTTTGATTCTAATATAGACATATGAAACAAAGTTGTTGGTGAATTCACAACTAATTTTTTTTTGAGTATTTAAGACATTAAGAAACATGTTGAACTAGAAATGTATTTAAAATAAATATTTAATATCAATTTTTGATTATTTATAATAATTTGGGTTTTATTTTTATCCTATAAGTTAAAATGGTATTATATTGATTCTACGACTCTTCAAATCGTATCATTTTAATTCGGAAGAATGAAAAAAAATCAAAAATATTAATTGTTATACGAAACTTTAAAAAAGTATTAAACATTAAAAAATATTATTTCACTTTCTTATTTTATTCAAATCATTCATAAATTAATTTGAATATTACAACATTAGGTTACACAAACAACCTTTTTTTATAGGCAAATAATATTATAGAGAGATTAAGAAAATCTCAAGACAACAGCGAAACAATCACCATCAAGGTTAAGATAGTTACAAAAAATAAAACGGAAATTTAAACCAATCGTATAGACTACAATGCTTACTATCCTTCCTTCCTAGAATCAACAAATTCCACGATGAAACTTTAATATCGATAACAATGTCATCTACATCTAAAGTTTCATTATTGAAAATAATTTTATTTCTAGCCCTCCCTAAACTCCAGCAAGATATAAACCAGATAGAGTTGATCTTGTTCTCTTTGCATCGGCCCGAAAGACTCGAGTTCCAAGCATTCGCATAAAGGTGACAACTATCCTCTGATATACACCCTATATCTACACAAACGCATATCTTATTCCAGACCATCAAGGATTTAGAACACGTGAAGAATAGGTGATAAGTATCCTCAATGCAATTCGAACAAAACGCACAATCCGTATATTGGGGATCGTCAATCACCCTTCTTTTCAACAGGTTAGATTTAGTAGGTAATCTATCAAGAGCCATCCTCCAACAAAAAGTTTGAACTTTTGTCGGAAGAGCCGTTTTCCAAAGAACATCCAGGAGAATATCGCTATCTCTTTGAACATCATCATCAGATACAGAAGAAGATATAACATAATAGAATGAACTAACCTTGTACGACAAAGAATCATCAAGAAGCCATTTCCAATTATCAGCGACATTACTGTTAGCTACAATCTGATCCAAGACAGTCCTACTCTCAGACCACTCTGGTTCAAAACTGGAAACCGCATCTAACAACGTTTCTCTCAAATTCCAGACCCAAAAACCGTCATCCCAGGCTCCCATCTGACTGACACTCGCAACTTTCCTGGAACATCCCTGAAAAAGACGCTGAAATATGTTTTTAAACGGCAAATCTCCAATCCAAATAGATTTCCAGAACGCCGTGTCACGACCATCTCCAATAGTGCTAGCCGTGAATTTACAGAAATCCACATGAGATCTGTTGATTGATAGAATATCCTTCATCTAGGTTGAATCGGACTTCGGGCTGCCAGCGTCAGCATAAGTTTGCACTTTCAAACTCAAGTTGCTGTATCTGAGATTTAAAATCTTTCTCCAAAATATCATTACCGCCACTTTGAAATCTCCACAACCATTTTGCTAAAAGGGTATTATTAAAGTGGCCAACATGTTTAATACCTAAACCTTCGTGCTCCTTAGTTTTGCAAATAGAATTCCACGAAACCCAAGAGATGAAATTTTTGTTGGAGTTCCCAGCCCAGAGAAAACGTCGTTGAATGACAATAATATCATTTATAATTTTCTTGGGAGCCTTGAAAAAAGCCAAGGAATGAATAGGCATGTTAACAAGAACCGAGTTAATGAGGGATACTCTACCTCCCATCGACAAATTTCTCCCAGCCCAATTAGAAAGCTTGCTCCTCAACCGAGTCAGGATCGGGTTCCATAAAGATTGACGATGATGGTTGCCTCCAACCGAGAGGCCAAGGAAATTAAGAGGCAGCCTACCATATTTACAGTGCAGAAAATCTTCTGCTGCAGTAAGAAAATCAGATTCAACTCCTATCCCATAAATGCAGCTTTTAGAGAAATTAATCTTCAGGCCTGAACTCAATTCAAAAGCATGCAGAATAGCCTTGAAAATCCAAATATTAGAGACTGAAGCATCTCCTATAAGCAGGGTGTCATCTGCGAACTGGAGCAAGTTCACAGTGGGCTGACCGTTAATCTTGAATTCTGATAACAAATTACCGGCAGCCGCCTCTTTAACAACACAAGCCAGCCCTTCAGCAACAATGGCGAACAAAAACGGATCTCCCTGCTTAAGACCTCTTCCAACCCGAAAATATTTCGAGGGACTTCCGTTAATAAGGATCGAAGTATAGCTATTAAAAACAGAGCCAGGAATCCATTTCATCCAATTAGACCCGAAGCCCATTTTGACTAGCATTTCATCAAGGTAAGACCAGTCAACACATTCATAGGCTTTAGCGAAATCGACTTTGAGGAACATACAAGCCTTGTTAAACCTCTTGGCGTAGTCTGCTAATTCATTAGCCAACAGAACCCCGTCGAAAATTTGTCGACCCGGGATGAAAGCTGTTTGGGATGGAGAGACAATTTTATGAATCACCTTGCTCAATCTAAAAGCAAGCATCTTAGATATAACCTTAGTTATACAGCTAACCAAAGTAATTGGTCTGAAGTCTTCAAATTGTTGAGGATTAGAAATCTTCGGCACCAGCGAAATGAAAGATAACGCAAACATCTTAGTTAGAACTCCTGTCTCAAAAAATTCCAGGATACAGTTCGTGAAATCCTGACCAATAATATCCCAGCAATATTTGCTAAATCTAAAGTTAAATCCATCGACGCCAGGGCACTTGTTGTCGTCGCTGCTGAAAACGGCCTTTCTCACATCAGAAGGGTAGAAATCTGCTTCAAGAAAACTAATATCCTCCTCACGAAGACAGGTATCTATAACTATCTCACTTCTGATTTTAGCCATCGTATGCTGCATATATTTATCCTTAAAGAACTTTACGGCTTCGAACTTAATATCCTCAGGGGCATTTATAATCCTACCTCCCACTGTGATAGCTGAGAGATGGTTCGACCGATTCCTATATTTTAGAGAATCGTGAAAGAACTTAGTATTCAAATCCCCATTTTGCAACCATCTGACTCTGGATATCTGGGCCAGCATACTCTCTTTGATCCTCATATTTCTCCACATATCCTCCTGAAGCCGAGTCTTTTCTCTAACTACATCATCATCAGGCAGGACTGATTCGTCGGTAGATAATAACTCCAGTTTATTAAACTCAGCAATATTTTCCTCAATCTTTAACTCCAGCCAGCCAAATACATTATGATTCCATATTCTGAAGTCTAATTTCAGGGCTTGAAATTTCTTGGAGAAGATGTTGCAGTACGAACCTGAAGCTTGGTACAAGTTCCACGATTTCAAAACAAAAGGAATGAATTCCTTATGATAAAACCAGCAGTTGAAACACCTAAAAGGTTTAGGCCCCCAATTTACGAAGTTGGACTGCAACCACACTGGTCGATGATCAGATATGTCTCGATCCCCCACCACTTGATTCTTCAACAACAACAGAGATATAACCCGGTCATCAACCAAAATTCTGTCTAGTCTACTTCTGCTCTTACCATTAGAGTTGAACCAAGTAAAACGACTTCCAAAAACCGGCAGGTCCGATACGTTAAACTCTTCAATGAAGTCATTAAACTCCTTCATGTCCCTACTGTTATTACCACTAAGACCTTGTCTTTCCTCCACGTTTTTCACCGAATTGAAATCACCCCCCACAATCCAGCCTACATCAGGGTAATTACTTTTAATATTAATCAAGTCTCTCCACAGCCTCCTCTTATCCGCTGGACCACAAGGAGCATACACATTGATAACAACCAAGTTATGATTATTCCAAACTAAATGCAGGCCTAAGAAACCTTTCCCACTGAAGCTAGAATAAGCTGAAATTCTGGTAGTATTCCACATGGATAGAATACCTGTTGCACCCCAAAATTTGCCCAACTTTTTTCTTTAACTGGTTTATGTTTCATTGCATTATCATTTGCATAGCTATATCATTTGCATATCATAACATCATTCATCCAACAGGGTATCAAGTGTGTTTTCGTCAAGAGAAGCCTAGCAAGAGGTCTTAGCCAAGCTTGAGAAGTCATCCAAGTCATCAGGAGGTGGTTTGAGGCCTTAAGAGGTTTGAATGCCTCCATGTGGAGTTTCTCCTAACTTGAGGATCAATTGAAGACCATCAGTGAGATGTGAAGCATGGATTGTGAATAGAATATGTGTATAGAGCTCATGGAGTGCCTAGAGGGCCATGTTGGAGCTTAATCAAGTCATTGATTCAAGTGCAAGAGCCACAGTTGAGGTGCAAGCAATTAGGGTTTCATCTGGGTCAATCCTAGATCAACTGTGCAATTGAAGAAGTTCAAAGCCTACTTTTAGGTCATGGAGTTCATGGAATTATATGTTGAGACATTTATGGTGTTGTGCCAAGATCAAATCAAGAAGAATCGAGAGTATGGGAAGTTGCTAAGTTAGGGTTTCAGTGTAAAATCCCCTGTTTAGTGCCTAACTTCAAGACCACATAAGTCAAGATACATCAAATGGATCTTTGGCCAACATGGAACTTGTAGAGAATCTCAATACCTTTAATTTGAGTACTAGAAGTCCTCAAGTGGATCTATAGAACTCAAGTTATGGTTCAGACAAGTTACAGGTCACTAGATGAATGTGAAATTTATCTGTGAAAGTCACTTGACTTCCAAGCAACCTTTGACCTAGAAAGAGGTTTCACTTGAACTTTTGGCCAACATGAAAGTTGTTTCTCATGATCTTAGATTTCTAAATTGTACTAGAAGTCTTCCATATGATTTGTAGAACTCAAGTTATGAGGTTTACAAGTCAGGGGTATTTTGGGAAAGTGAGATTATAGGTCATTTTCAATTATAGGTCAAAATCTCCAACTTGCACTCTTCAAATGGAGATTTGTTCAACATAGAACTTGCTCAAAACATGATTTTAAGTGCAACCAAGTGGTCAGGTGGAATTGGTTTGGCTCATAGCAAAAAGTCACTTAAAATGGCCTAAAAAAGGGAATTTTTCAAATGGATTAAGGAGGGGAAATTGACTTTTTGAGTTAGAGGACCAAATCATGTCATGTGAGTATATTTTTTTGAATGAAAATCACATTCTAAGCACATTGGCATTGGCAGAATTTTGAGCATAGGCCAAGTTTTGGGAGTTTTCATTTAGATTACTTCACCATGAAGTTACATAATCAAAAATAGCCATTGGATCAGATACAAGGATCAAATCCCAGCCATTCACACTCCACATGCTGCTATTAGTTGAATTGAACCATTTTGGAGCCAAAACATTGCCATTTTCGTGTACACTCAAGAGCAAAAAGTGGTGAAATTTTGAAAATTCATTTTGGGCCTAGAGGCAAGGATTGGGCTTTCTTTGGATCCATATCCATTGTATATAACATTTCCAACCTTCACAAATCATCAGTTTTCGAAATTGGAGCAGAATTGATCAAGAACAAGTTTGAAAAAGTGAAAAAAACTCAAAAAGTGAATTCTAAGATCTAGATCGTTTCAAGCCAAATTGTGAATTGAGAAAGCTTTATTGAAGATAATTGAACGATTCTGGAGAGTTTTGCGAAGCTTCATCAAGGATTAAAGGCTCAGTGGAAGTTCTCCACTAGGTACTTGAATTTCATCATATCTCTCTTAATACTTGATGGTTCTTTGCCATTTTTGTTTCTTTGCACTCCTTGAAGCATGTAGATCATTTCTAGATTATAATTGTTGATGTTTATGATGTTCGAAATTTGGAGCTCCAAACTTGTGAGATTTTGTATGGACTGTTTTGACATGATTTTTCTTAGTTTTTGCTTGATCTATAACCTCCATGACATAAGGATGAGTTTAAAATTAATTTGGAGAGGTTTTGATGAATTTGAGTTTTTGGTACCAAACTTTGTTTGATTCGTTTCTCTTTGATCCTGCATTATTAATAATTTTGGATGAGATATTTGGAATCCTTGCGAGACGTAGATGAATTTTGACATAAAAAACTCTAGAAACGGTTGAGTTTTGCATTTTATGTGTGTTGTTGTTACTACATGGTGGCCGGAATTTGTGAAGAAGATGACCGGAGTACTATTCCGGTGGTGGTGGTGAGAGTGCACAACACGCGTTGGATGAGAGGGGAGGGGAGACTTGGTCTCCCGATCAAACGCTTGAGAACGCGCCACGTAGGGGAGGGGGGCGAACGACGCCGTTTCGTATCCGCTGGGGGGCCTTTGATGCGCGAGCTTGATTCCTTGGCTGTGCAATTTCCTTTTTGTTTTCTTTATTTTCATTTTGCTTTTGGTTTGCCTTGTGTGATGACCTCCAGGCGCTGCTGTTCGAATCCTGCTGGGAGCATTTTTATTTCCTTTCTTTTTCTTTTTTTCGTTTTGCATTGTTGTTTACTATGTTTACTTGTTTCACTTGGGCTTGCATCACGTTATGCTTCCTGCACCTCCGTTTTAGGCCCATGTTCGTTTTGCAGTGTGATTTACTGCTGTTTGCACCATTTGTTTTCCATTTAATTTCTTTTGTTTTTTTTTTTCTGTTTTGTGCTGTTTCCATTTTAAATTAAATAAAATAGTTCCAATAGTCATAAAAATACACAAAAATAATTTTCAGAAACCTTGAGATGTCTAGTTTTTTCTGGACATTTTTATTTTATTTTTTCGTTTCATTTTCTATATTAAAACAAATTAAATGTTGGAGCTGTTTTATTTGATTTAAATTGCAGTTCTGTTCTTTCTTGATTTTATTTCCATGTTTAAACTTCTTATTTTTGCATGAGTTTTTTTTAGCGTTG
This sequence comes from Lathyrus sativus, assembly GCA_963859935.3. NCBI lineage: Eukaryota > Viridiplantae > Streptophyta > Magnoliopsida > Fabales > Fabaceae > Lathyrus > Lathyrus sativus. Next base: position 418,374,982 of record OZ012736.1, on the reverse strand, counting down.
TATTAATATGTTAATTGATCTTTAGATAATTTTTTCATGATTTTTAAGTGCTGCCTTCTTATGATTTGAATTGCTTTTTGTTCCCTCTCCATTTCTGCCTGTGTCTGGGACACTCTTGGTGTTTTCCCTCTGTTGGGGCACTCCCCTTTTGATTCTCAATCTCCCCTTTTGACCCCTGGTCCCTGATACCTTAGGGGTCCTTTGAGATTTTATTTGGCATTTTTAGATGCATTTTCATATTTTTCATGTATTTTGTAAGTTGCTTGTGCTTGTGGTGTTCTATCTTGTGTGCCTTTGCTTGTTTGGCTTGGTTGGTGACTTTGGGGTTGGATTTGCTTGGATCCTTTTTGGGAGGTCTTCTGGACTTGTTGTAGATGTTGTGGTTTGAAGATTGGAGCTTGGAGTTGGAGTTTCCTTTTCTTTTAGGAGTTGTTTTAGTAGCTTAGGAAACTAGGGTTTTAGGAAGAGCTCTTAGAGCTAGTTTTGATTTCTTCATCAAATATAGAATGCATTGTGTGCTTCTATTCCATCCAATGATGTGAAGTACTCCTAGGGAAACTCCATCTCTCCTTTGGAGGGATGTGTGGTATGCCCATAGTTGAGTAGAACTTTGAGGATACCCTTCCATTTCAATGTTGGTACTTGATGATTTCCTTTGGTTTTCATTAAGTTTTCAACATTTCAACCTTGATCTTTGTGATTATTCCTCTGCTTGGAGTGTGCTTGCTAGAGCTTGAAGATGAAGTTGAAGAAGCTTGAAGATAGAAGCTAGCTTGAAGATGAAGTCTTGCTGTCAACTTTGCTGTCAAGAGGATTTGCTGTTTAGAGTTGCTGTCTACTGAAGACTGCTGCTGCTGCTTGGGCTGCCTCCTCTGTGTTGTACCCCAAAATTTGACCAACCGGTTCCCCTATCTGGTTTATGTTTCGACGCATTTTACATTCGCATTCGCATACTGCATGCATTGCATTTTTCTCGGTCAGATTGATTCGGGATTATAGCCCCAGGCAGTTCAGGCCGGTTTGAATAAGTGTCTATGGAGATTTGGTGCTCGTTCCCTGTGTTTTTAGGCCATCTCGGTGCCCGAGTTTCGCTATGGTGGCGCAACCGTTCTCTAATCGGTTTAATCGGCTTCCTGACATTTTTTAGATTTTTTTCCTTTTATTTTCTAGATTTTTAATGCATTTAATAGTTTTTTTAATAGATTTACTTGCTTTTTAGATATTAAATAGGTTAGTATTTTTCCTATAGAATTTAATAGTTTTTTTTTAAGTTTTTAAATAGATATTCCTTTCTTTTTTTAATAGATTTTATAGATTTTTAACATTTTAGATATTAGTTTTTTATCATTAAATAGAGTAGTTTGATATAGATTTTAATATAGAGTTTAGATTTTTAATAATAGTTTTTTTGATATGGTTTAAAAAAGGGGAATATAATAATGTTAGATTAGATTTTTTAATTAGTTTAATAGGTTTAATATAGAATTTAATAGGTTTATTATTTTCTTTCTAGATTTTAATAGATTTTTTGCAGATTTTATATAGATTTAATTTGTTTGTAGATTAATTAGGTCATTAATGGTGTAGTTTACTAATTAAGATTAGTCTTAATCATTTTTTAGTTTCATTAATCATCTTCATTAGATAATCAGTTTTTTTTAATTCGTTTTCGTTTTCAATTAGCATTTTTTAATTAGCATTTCAGTTTTGTTAATTGTTAGTTAATTAGGTTGCATATTCCATTAATTACGTTTTAGTCCATTAATCCATGTTTAATCCGTTTAATCATTTAGTCTCAGTATTAATCCTTTGGTCTTAGTCACATAATGGGCCATTATCCATAATCTTCAGAGGCCCAGGTCCAAAGCTCGCCAAGTGTCAATATATAAGCAGCCCCACGTGTATTCCTCGGGAGCTAGCCACCTCGTTTTTCATATCCCTCTCTCTACCACGTGGCACCTTCCCTCTGATTCCCGCTAGCCACGCGTCTTCCCCTCATTCTACTCCACACCACGTGTCTCCCTCTCCTTTCCCACCGCTTGCATGCACGCCAGCTGCTCCCCCACTACCCCTACCCTGTCGCCGGCCATGCAAACAGCCGGAGAAGGCCATCGGTAAAATCCAGCGGCGGTGCACACGGCCGGAAACTCACCGGAAATTGCCAAAATCCACCAGAAACCGAAATTTCCCAGAAATCCAAGAAACACTCTCAAACTTCTTCGTCTACCTCCATCCATCCTTCGCCGGAGAACTCATATTGTCGCCGGAATCCACTCCTTCATCAAACGATTTTCACAAATTTTCACCTCAGCTTCAATCATCCAGCGTCATCGTTCATCTATCAGCTTGATCATCTGAGAGTTTCTCCATAAAAATCGCCAACGCCGAGAACATAAACCCAGAGTTCATCGTTCGTGCATCTTTTTTTCCAGAAACTCATCCACTGCATCAATCTTCGAGCATTTTTTTTCAGATTCCCCGAGCGTCTGGAAGCTCATAACGCCGGAGATTCGTCCAAGATCTTCCACGATCTCCAAGTCTTTCCGATCTCGTCGCCAGATCTTCAAAGTCGTCCAAGAACGCCATTAAGTTCTTCAGTTCTTAAGATCTTCATTGAGCTTCGTTTCAAGAACGCAACCGCCGCCGTAGATCTTCGAAACTTCAACAAGAATTTCTAGAAGTCGCTTCAGGTTTCATCCAAGATCCAGAATCTTCAACGCTTGAGTCATCCATCCAGGTTTCTGCTCAAAATCTTTTACTTATTGTAGTTTCTTCTTATGTTGGTAGCTGAATTTAGGGTAGTTTAGACGATAGTTTGTGAATAAGGTTGATTTAGGGAAGGTAGTCTTGAGCTGAGTGGTAGTTGGTGGAATCGTTTGAGGTTTGATGAGCGTTGTTTCAGGGAGTGAGGATGGAGAGGGCGTGGAGGCGCCGTTAGGGTTTGGGGAGAGGGATAATGAACAGTAGATAGAAAGCTTAGGGTTAGTCAGGTTTTGTTGCTTTTGATGCTGGGAGGTAGTGGATTCGGGCCTTAAGCCCAATGATCTGCTAGCGCATTCCCCCCGTTTCCCATGGCACCCCTCCCGTGGTGTGAAATTCCGCTGGGCCTAGCCCAGACTTGCTATTTGCCACCCCCTAGTCTGGGGCCCAATAGGATAACAAGGCGAATAAGCGCTATTCGTCCCCCCCCCCCCCCCCCCCCCCCCCCCCGTTTTTATTTTCCTTGTTTGTTTTTTTTAGGATTTTCTGGATTAATAATAGGCCTAATGCTTTGATGTTGGCACCCCCCCTCCTGAGCCCAATTCCTTTATGAACTGCAGATAATTGCTATTTGCCACGCATGTTTTTTCAATTTTAATTGATTTTCATTTTATTTTATGTTTGCATATAGGTTAGTCAATAAATCATAACAAATTGAAAAATGGTTATTTTTGCATGGGAGTTTTTGCTCCATTTTCATTAATATCTCAAGAAAATTATAGAAAAATAAAATTAGCATTTTAGTCATTTTTCTATTTCTGGTGAATTTCTACATTTAGTTGCTTTTATTGCATTTTATTTTGTATATCCATTTTGTTGAATTTTGTTTAGCCATTTCCTTTCACATTTTGATGTGATTCTTTTTGTTATGATTAGAGTATAGTATTAGGTTCCCTTAGAGATTTATCTCACATTTTGTGATTTAATCTTGATTAGTTTTGAATAAAGAACATTAGGGTGATTAGAATTAGGGTTAAACTTGACATAGGTGCATCATAACACTTAGATTTTGGGTTTTTAGCTTGAATTAGGAGCTGGGAAATATAGGGTATGCAGGGTAGATGTATAAATACCCTTAGAATTAATTTTAGGATTTTAAATAATATACTACTATTTTAATTGATTTTTGTAAATAGTATGTTTGTTTGGTGTGGCCATTTTAGGCATTTGTATGGTTTGTTTGGGTTTGGGCTTTGCTATGGGGGTATGGGGCTTGGATTGGGCTTGTGGAGCATGAAGGAGCATAGGAGAAGATTGACTACAAAGATCAAAGTTGGATGCATGAAGATTGCTTGATTTAAAGGTGTTGATTGAAGACTTAGGAGAAATAGGAATAGGCAGAGCTTTAGACTCAGACTAAGTTCTTTCACAAACATGGAAAGCTTCTTGTGCTTCCATTCCTCCCAATGACTAAAAGTCCTTCTAAGATATTCAGATCCCTCCTTTGGAGGGATAAGTGGCTTATCTTAGAAGTAGAACTTTGAGGGAACCAGTCTCTCATGATGATAAACACTTATAGGCTTCCTTTGGTTGTCAATAAGTTGTTTTATCACTCCAACTTATTCTGTTAAGTGATTCTCTTCTGGAGTGCTTGCCTTGAAGATGGAGCTTATCTAAAGCTTGGAGGCCATTGAAGTTTGATTTTGGGGTTCACTTGAAGATGTTACTGTTGTGCTGTTAATCAACTGTAGGAGCTGGTGTGCTGTCGGAGCTGGTTTTGGGGGTTTATTTTCCTTTGTTGTATTGTTTGTTAATTTTTCCCCTTGGGTTTGAAGTGAAGTTGTTTCACTTTGCCTATTGTTTTTCAGGTTCGAGGTTGAGTGGGACTCCCTTGCCTCGCTTGTATTGCTGCATCTCATGCATTTTACTGTTTACTGTATATATGCTGTTTCTTTTCTGTTTATCCCCTAGGATCTCTGTTTCTCTCTGCGCAAGAGAGAAATATGACAGAAATTAGGTGTTAACCCATGCATGACAACATTAGGGTAGTTTTTGATTCCCATTTTCAAACCCTAGGATTTTAGAGCGTCGTTCTCTTCTATCTCAAAATCATTCAAAACACAGTAATAAGATTTTAAACATCAATAAAAGAAAGTTCTTGCATAAAAAGACTGGAAACCAATCAAAACGGCGTTTTTTGTCCGCTTGGACAGTTAATCAGGAGAAACCTTTTTCAGAAGGATAAAAAACAGTCAAGACAGACTTGTGTCGTACGTGGCCCGAACTACGTTTGCTCTGATCTTTCATGCTGTATGAAAGTACGTAGGCATAGGATGTGATATCCTAGCGAGCAACCTTCCCCCCTTTCCCGTAGGTAGGCGAACTACGTTGACTCTGATTTTTCGTTCCAGACGGGAATACGTAGGCATAAAGTGCGATACTTTTCCGAGTCATTTTCTTTTCTTTTAACCCCAGACCTTTAGAGTAGATAGAATAACAATCCGTACAAGAAAACAAGCGTGGATCCCGTCGAGTACGGCGGACGTGAGGGGTGCTAATACCTTCCCCTTGCGTAATCGACTCCCGAATCCAGGAATTTGGTTGCGATGACCATTCCTTTCCCGTTTTGCGTTGGGTTTACTTCGAGCGTTTCCTTTCCCTCCGTTGGGATAAATAACACACGGTGGCGACTCTTCTGTCATAGCCGGCGCCGATTTTCGCAGTAGCGACAGCTGGCGACTCTGCTGGGGACTCCAACGGTTCCCTACGCGAGTCAATCCTAGCGCTTGTTTTCCCGTCGTGGATTTTGTATGGATTTACTTTTTAGTCATTTACTTTCAGCATTATATTATTGTGATTATTGCTGTGGGTATGAGGGGGTTCTATGATTGAGAGATAAGCCGGACCTGGGCTTGAGTGCACTTAGAATTAGAGTGGAAATTAGTGGGCACGTGCATGCTTTGCATGTACTAGTGTCTCATGAAATCCACGCTCAGACGAGGTTCTTCTGGTTGGCTTATTTTTCAACCCTTTGGGTTGAAGGGGTTGTCGGTTAGTTGGATTGTCGACTCTGGGGACCGATCATTTGGAAGTTGGTTGAGGAGGGCCTCTTCAGGACATGATGATGCCACACCTTCTGGGTATCGTATCATCGGTCTTGAATGTCTGTGACGCCGACGACCGCATAGGATGCCGTACCTTGTGTTAGTTATTAGGACACCTACCTGTGAGAGGGGTTGGGGCATGCAGGTAACTTGACTTTCAGATTACCGGTTTTCTTGATTGAGATTCAGTGGTGTGATATTTGAGGACAGTATTATTGGGTCTGTCAGAGACCAGGTTGGAGCATCGTGGATGGTTTTGAGCAGTTTGTGGGTCTATTCGAGGCCAATAGTGTGGATTGGGCTTCTCATCCAGGGGCACTTGATCCCTTGTTGCATTGTTTGCATATTGCATTGTTTGCATCATCATGTGCATATCATTAACGTGTGTCTGTGCTGCAGGTGCATTTTCATATTTCCCGATTCTAGTGCTCCGGACTTCTATTTGTTATTATGAGTACTTTGAGGAAGACTGTTGCATATAAGTTGCCCACCCCTGATGTGACTTCTCTGTTGGGTCTGATCTCCCTAGCTGATGATGATGTGAGGAGAAGTTTTAGGAAGAGCTACGGGAAGCTGTTGAGATTAGTTTGCAGACCAACTACATATGAGCTGAATGGGTTATACACATTGATGCAGTTATATGATCCCTCCTTGAGGTGCTTTATGTTCCCGGACTTCATTTTGGCTCCAACCATGGAGGAGTACGCTGAGTTTCTAGAGTTGCCAGTTCAGAACAGAGCGCCCTTCATTCACTTTGATGCTAAGCCTAAGCTGGAGGACTTAGCTGTTTTCTTGCATATAGATCCTGCAGAGTTGATATTGACCTCATGGCATGGAGTTTCTGGGTTTTCTCTCAAATTCTTGGTTGGCAAAGCTTAAGAATACGCTAAGAGCGGCTGTTGGATTGTCTTTAACGCTCTTCTTGCTTTGTGCATCTATGGGATTATATTGTTCCCTAATCTGCCCGAATTCGTTGATCTGGATGCATTCCACTTGTTTGCTGCAGGCAACCCGGTGCCTACCTTGATCGGAGACTTCTATCATTCCTTGCATTATAAAAATGAAAACAGAAGGGGAAAGAACGTCACTTGCTGCGTACCTTTGCTGAATATGTGGTTTGAGAGCCATCTGCCCAAGAAGGGTCCTTTTGTTGAATCTGCAAATACAGCTGAATGATCTGAGCGTCTAATGGGACTTTCTGCAGAAGGTATTGTCTGGTTTGACAGAGACTTATTGGGGTCAGAGATTATCTTCAATTGTGTCGGGTTTCCCAATGTTCCTTTGATTGGAAGGAAGGGATGTATCAACTACAACCCGTCATTGTTAGTCAGACAGTTTGGGTATGCTTTGAAGAGTCCGCCGAAGGAAGAAGAAATACAGGAATCTCTGTATTTCACCGGTGACCTAAGTGGGGAATTACTGGCCAAGCTTCAGCACGCTTGGAACCATATTTGCAGAAGAGGGAAGCCATTATTGGGCAAGAATGATTGTCAGGCCTATATGCCATACAAGGTGTGGATTCAAGAGAGGGTAAGACAGGTGCAGATGCCTTTTCCAGCAGTATCACGTCCCGTTCCCATTTCAGTTGAGAAACCAACTACTGTGGCTATCGAGGTCTATGAGCGGGTTGTGAAAGAAAAAGAAGACTTGATGAAGATCAATGAAGAGTTAGAGAAGGAATTGGCTCAAATCCGGAGTGAGAAGAACAAAGCTGTGTATTCCTTCCAACAGCAGACTGAGTTGGTAAACAGGCTAGGTGCCGAACTGACAGAAGAGACAAAGAAGCGTGAACGCCTGGGAAAAGAATTCAGAAGCTCTCATGATATGTTAGAGTCCGAGAAGAAGTCACTCGATACCGCCTACCGGGAGATCTCTGCGTTCAACAAAACCTGGAACGCCACGCTGACCGGCAATAAGGAAAGAGAAGACAAACTGAGGCTGCAGATCTCTGAGCTGGAGGGTCAGTTGAAAGCTAGCCAGAAGAGGTTAGAAGAGGAGGTTACGCGGAGGTATGATGTCCAGAATTCCTTGAACAAAGTTATCAAGTGCAAGAAGGAGTCTGCATCTCAAAAATGAAAGTTAGATGACTGCTTTGGAGAAGGGGCATGGGAGGAATCTATTGGTGATTTACGGCGTGTTCTCAAGCGAAGAGATCTACTTATCGAGGGATTGCTTTCTCAGCCAGACCATCAGAAGACCAAAAGGCTGCTGGAAGAGGATCGGGCGTATGGCCGCACGTGACCATTTTATGTACTATTGTGTATGCTTTATTTGCATCGTGCTGACCATCACCAGGACTGTTGGTTGAGGTCATGTCTTCTTTGTATTGTATATTGTATTCCTGATTCGCTGGGCTCTTCAGCAATATATGAATTGTTTCTTCTATGAATGTGTCTGAGCTTCTTGTCACCGCACTGTCACAGCACTGCACTACACAAGCACATTGGCACTAGAATTGGGGAGTGATAGTCCCTAATGCACAGACACATGTTGCATTTGCATACACATTCATACTGCATTACCAGATAATTATTGAAACTGTATCTTATTTCCTGCATCTCGACAGGTTTTTCAGGATTGAAAGTCAACGTCCTCACCGATACTCTACTCGTACCAACTGTAAAAGAATCATGGATCAAGTTCAGGTTGAGATGCAGGAAATCCGCGAGAGGCTGACTACGTTCAAGCAAGCAATGAAGAACATTGCTAAGGGCCAAGAGAATCTCCAGACCTTGGTACAACCGCTTCTAGCGCGGGCTAATGGGAACGGCAACAATGACCACAACTATGTTCAAGTTGAAACTCTTCATGAGGATGGGCCCCCTACGCCTGTGGTTCCTCCTGTAGTGACTCCACCTGTTGTAAATGTGAACAATGGGGCTGGTGCTGGGAATGGTAATACAGGAATTGGTAATGAGACTGTCATTAACAATGTTGGATTTGGAGATGCCAATCTGGGCAGTGGTAACAACAACGGTGGTAATGGCTTTGGTAACAACGGGTTCGGCTATAATGATCAGGGTTTTGATTACGTCAATCAGGAGGGGAAGGTCGGCTTCAACACTCAGGGTTTCGGATATGATGGTTTTGGTAATGCTAATCAGGGTTATGTTGGATTCAGTAATGGAAATGGTGCTGGATTGATGCCTATCAATATAGGGTTTGGACCTGCTGGGGTCACTCAAGGGTATGGTAACAGAGGACGGGGTCCTATGATGAATCAGACTGGGTTTTGTCGTAACATTAGTTATGATGGGTACGGAAATGAAAACGTGAAATGGGGCGAAGATTGTCAAGAGGACGCCTTTTCTGGAAGGGGCATGGGATTTGATGGGCCCGTTAACAATACTCAGAGGATTAAAATGCTTGAAGAACAGGTGAAGGGAATGGCTAGTCAGAATGTTACCGGTTTAGACATGACTACTATAGGCTTGGTGCCCGGGCTGAGGGTACGGCTGAAATTCAAAGCTCCCACGTTCGACAAGTATAAGGGGACACTTGCCCAAAGGTGCATGTCCGCGCTTATTACAGAAGGATGTCCGCGTACTCAGATGATGAAAGAATGCTGATGCATTTCTTTCAAGACAGCTTATCCGAACCGTCACTCGAATGGTATATGGGGTTGGAGCCCACGCAGATCAAAACCTGGAAGCAATTGGCAGATGCTTTCGTCCTGCACTACAAGTATAACAGCGATCTGGCACCTAACAAGGTCCAATTGCAAGGTTTGTCGCAGAAGAGCAGGGAAAGCTTTAAAGAGTATGCGCAGAGATGGCGCGATATGGCAGCGAGGGTGCATCCCCCTCTGGCTGAAAGAGAATTGAATAACATGTTCATTGGGACATTTACGGGGATATATTACGAAAAATTGTTTAATGTTTCGTTGGCAGTTTTTCAGATTTGATTCTTATGGGGGAGATGATCGAGGATGGGATTAAGGTGGGAAGATTCCAGGCGGGGGAGTCTACTTCATCAGGAGGTAATAAGAAAGCATTTGGGGGTCGACGTCAGGGCGACACTAGTGCTGTTTTTGGTGGCCGAGGCCGAGGCAGGGGCAGAGGACAGAGTCAATATGTGCATCCTCAACAAGTAGCAAGCGTTACCATCCCGTTTCATCAACAACCACAACCATTACAACAGATACTACCACAGCAGCAACCACAACAGCAGGGGCAGAATGCTGGCCAAAGAAGGTTTCCGAATGCAAAACCAAAAAGAGTGTTTGACGCACCTCCTTCCACGTACGCAGAACTTTTTCAGACACTGTTGGGGCTGAATTTAGTTGAAAAGAGGACCTTGGCACCGCCCACGGGACCATCCCTTCCTTATGGGTATGATGTTAATAAACATTGTGACTTCCACTCCGGGGCACCTGGGCATGACATAGAGGCCTGTCATGCTTTTAAACATAAAGTTCAGGATTTATTGGATAGCAAGGCTATAAACTTCGGGCAGGCAGGCCCTAATATAGTACAACGGCCCATGCCCAATCATGGGGCAAATGCTATTTTGACTAAGGAGGGTTTGAATCTGGTCATGAATGTTGATGAACTGAAAACACCGTTGTGTGAAGTAAAGAGCAGGTTATTGAAAGAAGGTGTATATCCGGGCTGCGATGAGTTTTGTCTAGAATGTTGGACCCAAGCTGGGGGTTGTGCTGAGTTGAAGAAAGGCATTCAGACCTTGATGGATGAGGGCACGTTGCAATTTGATAGAACGGCAGTTGAGAAGCCTGCAGAGGTGTTAGCTGATGAGCAGAGTGATGTTGCTATGGTAACAATTCCACGGAAAACGATAACTATAACAGCGCCAGTCAGGCGGCTGACGATCACTATTACAAAGGCAGGGCCAGTCCCTTATGAGAGCACCAAGGCTGTACCATGGACTTATGGGCTGGAGGTATATTGTGATGGGGAGAAAATTGACATCAGTGAACGACCAGCTGGGGTTATGGACAATGTCGTCGGGACTGGAGGAATAACGAGAAGCGGGAGAATTTTTATATCGCCTGAGGTAGAGGCAGAACGAGTGGCAAAAGGTAAAGGAAAAGTGAATGAGAGTATTCCTGTGCAGAGGAATGAAAAAGAAACGTCCCTGAAAGATGTAGAAGAATTTATGCGTCTTATCCGTAAGAGTGACTATAAAATTGTCGAGCACCTTCAACAAACACCGTCGAAAATCTCCATATTATCGCTGCTATTGTGTTCCGAAGCCCATCGGAATGCATTGTTGAAAATTCTGGACACGTCGTTTGTACCCCAAGATGTTTCTGTGAATTAGTTAGAGGGGGTGATGGCGCACGTGAATGCAGGCCATAGTTTGGGATTTACGGATTTTGATTTGACCCCGAGGGGAAGAGAGCATAATATGGCGCTGCACGTCTCAGTTGAATGTAGGGGCACGGTTATGTCCCATGTGTTGGTGGATACAAGTTCTTCCTTGAATGTGCTTCCGAAGAAAGCAATGATGAAACTGGATATCAGGGGGATCATTTGTACGCCTAGTGATTTGGTGGTCCGGGCATTTGACGGTACACGGAGGTCAGTCTTTGGATCTATAACTTTGCCTCTACAAGTGGGGCCTGAAATCTTTAAAACGGAGTTCTATATAATGGACATCCAGCCGGCGTATAGTTGTCTTTTGGGGCGCCCTTGGATCCATGGCGCTGGGGCAGTCACATCTACCTTACACCAAAAGCTGAAATACATGGTGGGGGATAGCGTCGTCACTGTTTGTGGAGAGGAGGATATACTGGTCAGCCATTTATCGTCGTTCAAGTACGTGGAAGTCGACGGCGAGATTCACGAGACACCCTGTCAAGCGTTTGAGGGGTTGAGAATTAAAGGCAAAGAACCAGTACCCAGTAAAGCATCAGAGGTGGCCGTGTCATCTTATAAGGAAGCTCAAGCTCTAGTGCAGGCAGGCGAGATCCAGGGCTGGGGCAAGGTATTGGATATTCCCGTGAAAATGGACAGATTTGGACTTGGATATCATCCGTCACCATCAACGTCTACCACCGGGGCACCCCGTTTCAAAGGACCAATAACAATTATGGCTAGTGGGGTATGTTACGAGACCATCAATGCTGTTTCAGATTCCGAGGAAGGGGACAGCGATTGCGACATGGACGCCTGGATTCAGCCAAGCGTGCCAGGACAAGGGCTTTGCAATTGGTCTATTCAGGAGACTGTTCCTGTGACAACTAAACAGTAATGCTTTGTTTTCTTAATTGTTGAATAATCCGGTGTCCTACCCGGGGCATCGTGATTTTGCTTAGGGTCATTCTGTTATGTACATTGCACTGTTTAATCATTAAATAAAAGGCGTTTTTTCATGTACAAATATTGTGATCTCTGTTTTTCCTGTTTTTGTTTTAACAATAAAATGACAACGTGGTTATTCGCTATTCTCAGGCTTCTCCTATTCTCAGGCTCAAACAAAAATAACAGAACACCCTACAAAAATCTACCAAAAATCTAGGGGAAACCTACATGGCTCTATGATCCCAAGATCAAATCTCAAAGCCTAAGTCAACTTCTAAGGCTACTAAACAATCCCTAACATATGAATGGTCAAGGGTTAGCCAGCAAGTGATGAGGTCTCTATTCTCTAACCCTAAAACAACATCAATCAATCTCTAAAAAATCCACAAAAATCCTATGGGGAGCATGCATTAGTATGATATAACATACTAAAAAACCAAAGCAAAAATCAATACCAAATGAGAGAACTAAAATCAGCAAAGCAGACAAATCACAAACCAATTATTCAATATCCATTAAAATACAAAAATGCCAACAAAAATGAAAATGCATGATCTAATTAATATTTTTGTACTATAAAATTCTACATTGAAATATGAGTCTACAGAAAAAAGAATGGAATTATTTGGACACTCCTACTATTTTTAATGAATTAATTTCTAACATGATACAAACAAAGAAAATTAGAAAGAAAATAAAAAAGAAACAAAACAGGGGGTGCATTAATAGCAAAACGCCAATTGTTAGCCAATTGGGCCCAGACTGAGGGGGGTGCGCTTAGCACTCAGGGCCAAGGCCCAAACCAAATTCTCATCTCTCACGCAGGGAGGGAGGGACGAGTAAATGGGGGAGTGATTCAGCAATATCTCGGGCCCAGCCCAATCCCCAAATCTTAACCCTAGCCATAAAACCAACTCACTACCTCAATCCCTTGTTCACTGTTCACCAACCTGAACCTAGCTGCGCCGTTTCGTCCGAACCTTTCTCTCTGAAATCCTCCTATCTCCACACTTCCAATATTCCATCTGAAACCCTAAGTTCTAACTCCTCTCTCTCAGCCGCTACCAACTATTCATGAATCAGACTAAACCTCTCCCCAATCAAACACACAAAACGAAATCACGAAACAAATAAGCTAACCAACCTTCATCGAAGATGAACGATGCTCTCAATTTCTGATGAATCTTGGAGTTGGACGGGTCTTTCTGGAGAACGAGTTGAAGATCTATGAAGGTTGGTGAACGATTCCGGAAATCGAGTCCGTTGCGAAGACGGTGAAGCTCTTCGGGGATTTTGACGAAGTTTGACGGTGAACAACTCTATCTGATGAAGATCTGGAGTTGCCGTGATGATTGGTTGGTGAAGTTGAATATCCGAAACTATTACGAGGATTGATTAACAAATCTGGAAATGCTTGAGGTTTATGAGTGTTCTTGACAGCCTTGAAGAAGTCTGGAAATAAGTATGAACAATTGATGAAGGTTGCATGAAATTGACGAAGATCCTGGTGAATCTGGGCGCGTCTTTGAAGATCTTGATGGATATTGTTGAAGATCTTGAACGGATGATGAAGATTTGCACGGTTTCCTGGGGAAAGATTGAAGAACGGACGAACACGGTTGGTGTTCTTGAGGTGATCTGGGCGGAGAGTTGAAAAACTTATGGATCTTGTTCATTGATGAAGATCTTGGACATTTTCTAGAAAAGGATTGGGAGATGATGAACACGGATGACGAATCTCTGAATTTCCTGGAGAAGATCTTGATGAATGCATGAATACGGTTGAAGAAATCTTGAAATTTCTGGGGAAAACGATGAACATCAATGAAGATTCTATAAGTTCTCCGGTGACCGTTGTGCACTCCGGTGACAGTTACCGGCGAGTTTGCCGCCGTTGATTTCTCCGGTGATTATCTCCGGCGGTTTGCATGCGAGCTGTGAGGAGTTGCCACATACGGGGTTTACGTGGCAGCCATGCAGGGAAGGGAGAAGGAAGTGGGGCAGGTGGCAGCGAGACTGGCGGAACGTGTGGCAACGGAGAGAGAGAATGGGGCGCGTATGAGGGTGAGGTGTCAGGGTGTGAGTGAACGGATGGGTGAGGTGGGGGCCAGCCTGGGTGAACGCGTGGCTTCGCTATATATTGGACACTTGGCATTCAATTTTTTTTCTGGACTGAATGAACAAAAACGGATTCAGCAATGGTTGGGCCTCCAAAAACTTACTCTGGGCCCACGAGAATGATGTTAGCTGGACCAAAAAATTCTGATTGGACGAAATAGCAGACCCCGGGCACCAGAAATACCACAAAGTACTGTGTAACCTGAAAACGCCGCGAAGCGCATAATCTCCCGAAACTGAAACCCCGATTATCTGGACTGGATCTGAAATATCCGGTAGATGAAACCCGAGCTGTAACCCTGACATCCTCTGTCTGTACGCAAGTGTCATGCATCTGATTTGCAAATACGAATTGAACCATGAACCAGATAGGAGAACCGGTTGGTCGAATTTTAGGGTGCAACAGCTGCCCCTATTCAAGTGACTTGGACCTGAAGGGTTGAAGAGCGTTCAGCCTTCAAACATTCGGAGGTACGAGACGGTTGAATACCAATAAAGCCCGAAAATTTTCCAACCGTGAGACTATACTGTAAAACTGCTTGGGGAATAAAATCATGAAAACCGAGTCCAGTCATTACGGCGACAAACTGATCAATCATCTGGTAAAGAACTCCTGATTTTAACTCCCGTTATCCGCGTGATATCCCAAATAACAAATCCGAGGGTTGCAACAAAACACCTGATCCTCTCACATCGTCTACTGATTGACAGGAAGAGAGATATACTCACATCGTCTAAAGATAGACGGGAAGACACCCTTAATCCCGAAGGAAAAAAATTCAATACTCACATCGTCTAAAGATAGACGGAAGGACACCCATATCGAAGGAAGAATCAATACTCACATCGTCTAAAGATAGACGGGAAGACACCCATATCGAAGGAAGAATCAATACTCACATCGTCTAAAGATAGACGGGAAGACACCCATAATCCATACTCACATCGTCTAATGATAGACGGGAAGACACCCATAATCCCGAAGGAAGAAAATCAATACTCACATCGCCTAATGATAGACGGGAAGACACCCCGATTCCAATACTCACATCGTCTAAGGATAGACGGAAAGACACCCATAATCCATACTCACATCGTCTAATGATAGACGGGAAGACACCCACAATCGAATACTCACATCGTCTAAGGATAGACGGGAAGACACCCACAATCGAATACTCACATCGTCTAAGGATAGACGGAAAGACACCCTGATTCCAATACTCACATCGTCTAAGGATAGACGGAAAGACACCCATAATCGAAAGAGAAATTCAATACTCACATCGTCTAGGATAGACGGGAAGACACCCAGCAATCCAATACTCACATCGTCTAAGGATAGACGGAAAGACACCCAAAGTCCAATACTCACACCGTCTAAGGATAGACGGAAAGACACCCTGAATCCAATACTCACATCGTCTAAGGATAGACAGAAAGACACCCAAAGTCCAATACTCACATCGTCTAAGGATAGACGGAAAGACACCCATAATCGAAAGAGAAATTCAATACTCACATCGTCTAAGGATAGACGGGAAGACACCCAGCAATCCAATACTCACTTCGTCTAATGATAGACGGGAAGACACCCAACATTCATACTCACATCGTCTAATGATAGACGGGAAGACACCCATAATCCCGAAGGAAAAACATCAATACTCACATCGTCTAAAGATAGACGGGAAGACACCCATAATCCCGAAGGAAAAACATCAATACTCACATCGTCTAAAGATAGACGGGAAGACACCCATAATCCCGAAGGAAAAACATCAATACTCACATCGTCTAAAGATAGACGGGAAGACACCCATAATCCATACTCACATCGTCTAAGGATAGACGGGAAGACACCCAAAATCCATCTCAACACCATCCATCAAATTTCAGAATCCTTTCGTCTACAGGATTTGATGGAAAGAACAATATCCTTAAAGGGGCCACATCATCAGTAAGAACCGACGGGAAGAAAAACCACCTTCAAAGAGCCATGGCGTCAATAAGAATCGACAATCAGGAAAATCGAACATTCTTCAAAGAGCCTCGACGTCAATAAGGATCGACGGTCAGAAAATCCCTCTTGAAATGTCACCTCATCCAATAAACAGAAAGAAGACCACTATCCGAAAGATCGCTTTGAAACCCCTCAACATCTAAAGATAACCGGAGAAGACCCGCTGGGGAAACACACCATCCGTATGATCTGACGATAAGAAACCCGCTGAAAAATCACCTGCAACTTTACATCGTCTACTGATAGACGGAAAGAACACCACTTAGAGAAACCCCATTTTGAAACCCCACTGAAAAAAATCACCCGAAACTTCACATCGTCTAATGATAGACGGGAAGAAAGCCATATTCGAACTCAAAACGTCTAATGATAGACGGAGAAATCCACTTATTGGAGGAACACATCGTCAATATGAATTGACGGGAAGAAAAGTCTGTCGATACCAGATGACTGATTGATCAAAGCATAACCGTTGTATGATCTGAGATACGAATAAACCGCTGAATTGTCTGAACACTGCTACTGGATGAATGCCCCTGAACTGATCACAGAGTAATTCACGCGCCATATGAGACTGATAGAAAACCTGGCTTATGCTTCGTATGCATATGCATCTGTTTGATTCTTTCTAGGACGTAATGCTCCATTCAGGATGGAAATGCTACGCATTTTGAAAATGAAATGCAAGTATGATGCAAACATGATGATATGCAATATGCTAACGCAGGCTCAGGCTGCTGGAGAAAGTCGAGTACAGGAAACCACTTCAGCAAAATAAATGCTGAAGACGAAGCCACCTCCGCTGGGGATAAACCGGATATCACAGAATTATTCCAGCAAAATAAATGCTGGAGGAGTGAAATCAACTCCGCTGGGGAATTTGGGAACTTAACCAGGCATCTCGACGAAGTAACACCCTGCTGGGGAATATAACTCTGCTGGGGAATAGCAGATGTGCCAAGTATGATTGGACTTCTCTGGGGATGGCTTACCCGCGCCAACGAAAAAATCGGACTTTGCTGGAGAAAATAGACGGATTCTTCCTGCGTACTGACGACGATTGGATTTGGGAACTGATGCGCCAACACGGATGGACCTCGCCGTGATCGCCAATTTGGACTTTTAGGCTGTCTGCGATGGGTCAGGTACAACTGACGCTGGAAAACATTCTGTCTGAATACACAACTTTCTGATTGAAGAGTCAAAGGATAGTAACACAACTTCCCAACATTCGTCTCGCACTCGAAACTTGGTCGAATCTTCTCGAATAGCTCTGAATGACTGATGATACGGAGAAGAACAATCCCTTTGCTTCTGATGTGCCCCAACCTGCGGGACCTCTGTGGGGATAGTCCTCGAAAGGAAGTCTGAAAGTCTGTACCCTGATGGTCTGCTATGAAATGCCCCAGCATTCTGACCTTTGGAGAGATACTTCACATCAAATGCTTCTCGAATAAAGAATAACCTCTGCGCTCTTACGATGGCCTGCCCCTGACTGCAATGACTTCGCCCCCGATTATCTGATTCAGAGTAGCGCCCCCCGACTACTAGATATTTACCGAATCCCAACCTGATTGCCCCAGGATAACTGACTTCGAAAGGCTGACCTGACTGGGGATTACGACAATAGCTTGCCCCTGCTCTCGGAACATTCAGGCGCTCTGTATTCTATCCTGACCATACCTTCTATTGTAGAGAACTTTCCTGCTGTCAAGCGCTTACTCGCAAGTAAAACACGTTGTTCTGCGTAAAAGACATATTAATGCAACACATATGACAGCTTTGACATCCAATCTGTTCACTGGGAAAAGGAAAAAAACAGTTTATGGCATATAATGCACAAAACATTTATCGAGAATATCAACATCAGTACCAACATGGTAAGAGGAACCCTTTCAGGAGTCAGAATCGACGTGACCTTCACCGAAGTATGCTTTCGAACCAAACCTACTTCAATTAGGACTTTTGAAGGTTATAACGTGGTCAGGTTCACGGTTTTGAAGGAAAGGATAAAGGCTCAAAGTTTATTTTAACCCGCCCACTCTCCTTGATGTTCTCCCATTCTACGTTCAGCTAATTCGACCTTAGCGCTCACCTCTCAGAGGCTGAAAGATAGGAGTGATAGTTCGAGAACCCATGAGTTTTTGGAGTGACAGCCACTCACTTTTCATCTTTGACACTTAGGGTCACACGACTCGCATTTCATTTGAGGATTTTTCTTTTTGTCCTCCTTTCATCTTTTTTCTTATCCCTAACTTTTGCCTGGACTGACTCCTTTTGAGTTTCTTTTGATTTTTTTTAAGTCCAGCGGGATGCCCTCATTTTTGCCTAAGTCATTTGTTTTGAAGTTTTGACCTAGCGGGCTTTTGATTCTTTTTTTATTTTTTTCGAACAAGTCGTGTGACACTGGTTGTCTGACTCATTGGAGGATGATGTGGCTGTCTCACTCTTGATCTAACCATTGTGGTTTTTTAGGTACGACCTCTAGAGGTGTGATTGATCCTTGAACGAACACTCCTTTTGGACGCTCGGTCAAATTAGCTAACACCTACCCTGCCCCAGGTTAAGATTGAGGGTTTTTCATTTTCAGAAAGAACTCCTACTACTAGGCTCAAAGGGGTTGACAAGGGATTATCTTCCTTATAACTCCGGTGTTTATGGATTTGAAACAATGCCTGTACATCATCAACAGGTTTTATTTCAAAAGCATACAATCAGAAGCTTGCATGTCGTTCATTTTCGTCATCCTCCCCAGATTCCTCTTAACCATGGGTTGGACATTTATAACAACAATTAGTGAACACGAATGGATTTAATCAAAACATGCATATTTATTTCATTATCATCAATTGAATGAAAACAACAAGTTTTACGAGCAAGATTTGCAATTTAAACAGGAAAGAAACTACAAACGTAAAGAAATGACAAGATAAAACAAAGAAAAATGCCAGCTCCCGAGAACCGGGATTTCACATCTGTCCTGCTGCTGAACCAGCTATCTTCACAATCAGTCATTAGAGGCAACTCGAAGTTGTCCTGACCTGCTTTCAGCGACCCAACCAAATTATAGGGCCCCTCCTCATTCAGATGATTTTGGGTCCTTCCTTCCCGAAGTTGATTGTTGCACTATCAAGTAGGTCCTGTACTTTGTACTTGAAAGCCAGACAATCTTCAATGTTGTGCCCCGGTGCTCCTGAATGGAAATCACAGCGCTCCTTGATATCATACCCTGCTGGAGGCGTACCTGTTAGCGAGGCTAACTTCCTCTTCTCAACCAACTGTAATTGTAGCAACACCTGAAGAAGTTCGGCATACGGCATCGGAGGCACACTAAATACCCTCAACGGCCTCTGATTCTGAGCTCTTCGCTGATTGGGATGTTGATGCCTCTGCCACTGTTGAGATCGTTGCTGTCGTTGCTGGTATCGGGTTGACTGTTGAACAACCTTCGTAGCAAATACAACATCGGTTTCTTGACCTTCACCGTACTGATTAAGGCATTCCTTATGCTTAGCCATCTTCTTTCTCAGATCTGCCCCAGGAATAGGCAACAGTTGTGGGCATGGAGATTCTGACACCATGGAGTCCAGGATACGTTTCTGACCTACTGCAGCTTTAGAAACATCCATCATCTTAGCATCAACTGAGATAGGATCAATACGTACAGCTACACCGCTCGGCGAGAATTCAATATCTTTCGAGTCAATCAGGTCTTGAACATTGTGCTTAAAAGCATGACAACCCTTGATGTCGTGTCCGAGTGCCCCAGAATGAAATTCACATTGCTTACTGGCATCGTACCCATAAGGAAGCGCTTCTGTGGGTGAGCCCAACGTTCTCTTTTCAACCATTTTGAACCTCAATAAGGTCTGCAAGAGCTCAGCATACGTTGAAGGTGGCGCCTCAAATACCCTCTTTGGCTTCCCCTCCTGAATCCTCTGTTGAGCCGGGTGTATCCTTTGTCATACTTGCTCAGGTTCCACAGGCACAGGTGGCACGAGCTCCTTTACTGCAGCTTCAAATAGCTGATCACCCCCCTTCCTAAGCACATTCTTGACAACCTCCATGATCAAGCTCATTTGGGTCTTCAGCTGACTATTTTCCTCTTTGAGGATCTTCTGCTCCAGACGCATCTCTTGCATATCTCTCATCATATGCCCCAGCTGGCTTCGGACTTCAATCAATTCAACCTGATTCTGTTCCATATCTCTGAAGGAATTCCTGCAACAAACTGTGACTGACTACACTGCTTGATTCTGATCAAATCTGCTTCATCCCCTCGGTCGTCTTCAACACTCCACACTTGCCTCGAACAACCCCCCGAGAATCACCCTCTGGAGAAATGAAGGCTGGATAAGTGCTCTGGCCAGCTAGAGAAATGCTATGCAATATGATTTATGCAGACGAAATACAAAAAATGCTAACGTGCATGTGTGCATTGGGGATATTTTCCCCTCCAATTCCAGTGTCAATGGTAGCAAGACGAGAGAAACCATAAAGACAATATTTAGAAAAACCCTCATATATTGAAGAAACAGTATCATCAAGACGTTACACCACTATGTTCCATACAACTGATATGATAAAGGAGGATCCCAACCAACATGCCTGGTGGTGATCTCAACGTACAGAATACAAGAGGGAAATCAAGTGCGGGTACAGTCGCGGAAATCCTCGACCAGCTTCTTCGTCTCTGGGTGATCCGGTTGATAAATCAAGCCTTCTATCAACTGATCCCTCTTCTTGACCATTCCTTGGATATCTCTGACAAAATCTTCCCAAGCCTTATCCTGGGCACCATCCTCAGGTTTGGGCCTCTTGATGTCTGCTCTGCGCTGACAATCTTCCAGATTCTTCATGGCATCAATCAGTTGGCGTTCGGCCTCGTATCGACGGCATGCTTCTTCTTCAAGCTCTTCAGTCTTCACTTTAACCTGTTCTCCTAACTGAGCAACCTGCGTCTTTAGCTCTTCTTCCCGCTCTTTGCGCTTGGCCATAGTGAGGTCCCAATGCTCTCTGAACTTAGCTAACTTCGTGTAGGCCCTTTCCAGCTCTTGTTTCTTAGTAGCCAATACACTGCTAACTGAGTCTACATCTAACTCCAGACGCTTCTTGGTTTCAGCCAACTCCAATAAAGTAGTCTTCAGATGTTTCAAAGTTTCGGCCTGTTGCTTGGAACAATATCCCATTTCAATCTTTTCATGACGAAGCTGGGCATTCTCTTTCTCTAAAGCCTCTTTAGCCTTTGCTAACTCTTCTTTCTCCGCCATTAGCTGCTTGTACACCTGTATGTCTATAGTGGTAGGCTCCTCTACCGGAGAAGGATACAATGGCTGAACTGCAGGATAAGGCATAAGGAACTTCGTAGCTCGTTCACGAATCCATTCCACATACGGACCAAGAACTTGAGTACCCCCTCTGCTAAATGAAGACTTTCCTCTCTTATGCAGGTTCTTCCATGCCTTCTTAAGCTTGATCAACATCTCTTCCTCTATTGCCCCAGTAAGATACAGAGATTCCTGTATCTCCTCGGGCTGCGGCGCTTCCTGATGTGTATACCCAAACTGCCTGATTAATAAAGAAGGGTTGTAATTGACACACCCTCTCCTTCCTATCAGGGGAACATTAGGGAACCCTTCGCATCTGTATATGATCTCAACTCCGAACACCTCCTCATTAACCCACACCACATTCTCAGAAGTCAACCCCCTCAAGCGCTCGGGCCATCCTAAAGAATCAATAGAAGTGACGAAAGGCCCTGACTTCGGCATATGACTTGTAAACCACCTGCACAGTAGAGGTACACAACAAGAGACATTCTTTCCTCGCCGTTTTTCATTCTTGTAGTGAGTGGAATGGTGGATATCTCCCAGCAAGGTAGGAACTGGGTTCTTTGTAGCCAGAATATAGAAAGCATCCGCATCAACAAAATCAGGCTGGTTTGGGAACAATACTATGCCATAGACACACACAGCAAGGATGGCATCA
Organism: Lathyrus sativus; assembly: GCA_963859935.3. Taxonomy (NCBI): domain Eukaryota; kingdom Viridiplantae; phylum Streptophyta; class Magnoliopsida; order Fabales; family Fabaceae; genus Lathyrus; species Lathyrus sativus. The sequence continues at coordinate 418,352,786 of OZ012736.1, read as the reverse complement.
AAAACAACCCAGCCACCCTTCTTAGCATACTCCCGAGCCTTCTCCACCAAAACATCCAACGGAAATCCCCACGCGTCTCCTCTTCTGATCATCTTCCCGGTCAGCTCAAACTCTCCTAAGTACAGAATAGCAGAAAGCTCAGCCAGATTAGGCTTAGCGTCCGTGTGATAGAAAGGCATCTGCTCGCGAATCGGTATATCCAAGAGTGCGGAATACTCCTCCAGGGTAGGAGCCAAGACAAAATCAGGAAATACGAAACACCTGAGCTCCACATCATAAAACTGCAACAGGGTATAAATGTCGCTGATCTCATAAGCCGAGGGCTGGTAAACATAAGTCAGGATCCTCCCATATGTCTTCCTGAAATCTCCCATCACCTTCTTCCCAGCAATAGTAATCAACTCTGACAACAGACTGATATCTGGAGACGGGAATTTGTAGGGTAACACTCTCTTCATGGCTTCCATGTCTTGCTAGGAAACAAACACCGGAACTGGGAGGGAAAATATGTACCTGCAATACGCACACGTTAGTTGGATGCAAATGGTAATGCAATAATGCAATATGATAAATGATGCAATCAGTGAACACAGGGGCCATGCTGTTGCCTGAAGAGGAACACGTCTGTGATGTCAAGAACAGAAAACCACCACAATCACCAGGACTTCATGACACTGATTATTATCTGACACTCAAAATACCAATACCCTGTTAAGAAATCCATCCGAACCTATGTCTCTGACGAGAAAACCCTCTGATAATAGTATCAACCTCGGACAAGAAATCCATCTGATCCAAACAACACACCAGTTATCGAGCCAAGAAAACTATCTGATAAATACTGAATCATGGTTTCTGAAGGCCAGTTTTCCTGCAATAACCCAATCCCCCTCACAGGTATGGACCTAATCCACGGACGAAAGTACGACATCCTATGCGGTCATCAGCGTCACAGACTTTCATGAGTGACGATACGATTCCCAGAAGGAGTGGCATCATCAAGTCATGAAGAGGCCTCACTTAGCTGACTTCCAATTGATCGGTCCCCAGAGTCGACAATCCTCACGTCTGGACTCCCCTCAGACCCTCAGGATCGGAAAGGAGCACCTCGGAGAGAACCTCGTCTGAGTGCAGATTTCGTAGGGAACGGTGTCTGCTCAGCAAACAGGTTCGTCTACTACTCTCCACAACTATGTCTAGGTGCATACTCAAGCCCAGGTCCGGCTTCTCGCTCACAGTAACCTCCCTCTCCCACAGCAATAGTCACAATAATATAGTACTGAAAGTAAATGCGGAAAGGTAAAGGTGCGGGAAAGTGAAGTGCGGAAAGATAAAACACATATGCACAACACCCAACAGATAAACACCCAAGCGCTAGGATCGACTCGCGTAGGGGATGGGAAACGGTCCCAGCATAAGGGATGGGAAAAGTCCCTAGATGCTATAAGTCCCCAGCAGAGTCGCCAGTTGTCGCTACTGCGAAAATCGGCGTCGGCAATACAGAAGAGTCGCCACCGTGCGTTATTTATCCCAAAGGAGGGAAAGGAAACGCTCGAAGTAAACCTCGCAAAGACGGGAGAAGGTATGGTCATCGCAACCAAAACCTGGATTCGGGAGTCGGTTACGCAAGGGGAAGGTATTAGCACCCCTCACGTCCATCGTACTCGATGGGATCCACGCTTGGTGTTTATACGGAAAAGGGTGTGTTCATCTATCTACGCTAATGGTCAGTCTGAAAAGAAAAGGACAGGACAGGACTCGACAGAACATACGGTGTTCTGGGCCTACGTACTCCCTCGTACAATGGGAAAGTCAGAGTCAACGTAGTTCGACTACCTATGTCTAGACGGGGAAGGTTTGCACGACAGGACATCGCGTCCTGTGCCTACGTACTTCCACACGACATGGAAGATCAGAACAAACGTAGTTCGACTAACTACGGTTAAACTGGGTGTTCTCACACAGCAGTGAGAAATCAAACTGGTTTTAAGGGTTCGGGGACCTATGGGAAAAACTATGGTCTGGTCTCAAATGCGCTCGGGCAAGAGAACAGGGTAACAATCAGTCGTCAGCGGGAAAGTCTCGATCGCACAACAGCGAGAGAACAAAAGGTTAGTTGTTAGTGTGCTCGCTAGGATATCGCATCCTATGCCTACATATTCTCGTCTGGTACGAGAAATCAGAGCAGCTGTAGTTCGGCTAACTACGACACAAGCTACTCAAGTGCTTCTATTAAGAAAGGAGAAAGACACCCTAAAACTATGGTTGAAAAGGGGAATCTACCTAATGTTATCATGCCTGGTTGACCCACCTAATGTCTATCATAACTCCTCCGCAGCGGAGAAGTTAGATCTCCTAAGGGATCATGGCAACAGGACTAAACAGCAAACAGGAATCAACTGCAAAGTAAAGAAATACTGGAAATATGCATGAATGTAACAACCAAACAAACAAGGCGCAAAGGCCGCAAACCTCAGAGGTAAGGGAGCTCAGCTCTACCAAATACCAGCAAGCAAAGCCACTCAATAACAAACAAACAGAAGGAGGATCACCTCAACTTCCCATGCACACAAAGCCTACTTCTAAGATGCACCTACCTCAGAAATATCTAGATGAACCCCTAAGTCTAATGCAACACAACACCACACAAGTCAAACAACACAAAGAGAAGGCGAACCAGCCTGACAAACTCCTATCCAAAACATAAACCAAAACCCCACAATCAAACCCCTGAACAAAGCCCTATGCAAAACCCTAATCAAATCTCTAAGCAAAACAAAACCCTACACAAGAGAAAACAAACCAGTCTCCCAGCTTCAAAACAAGCTTACCAAAGAAAGGGAGCTAAGTAGGCAGACTCATAGTGCCTTCCTCGGGAAAGTACTAGGAGGTTACTACTCAGGAATCATATCGCATGCGGCTCAACAACTGTGAATGGTTTACATTCCTCCTCAGGAGAAACTAAACTCACATGAAGGCTCCAGCATCATTGGATACTTGGGAAATCCTACCTGGACTAACGGAACTAAGGGAATAGACCTATAGTGCCTTCCTCGGGAAAGTACTAGGAGGCTTCCACTTAGGAATCATATCCCATGTGGCTCAACAACTGTGATCAGTTTACATTCCTCCTCAGGAGAAACTAAACTCACATGAAGGCTCCAACATCATTGGATACTTAGGAAATCCTACAAGACTAGAGGAACTAAGTGAGCAGACTCATAGTGCCTTCCTCAGGAAAGTACCAGGAGGCTTCCACTTAGGAATCATATCCCATGTGGCTCAACAACTGTGATCGGTTTATATTCCTCCTCAGGAGAAACTAAACTCACATGAAGGCTCCAACATCATTGGATACTTAGGAAATCCTACAAGACTAGAGGAACTAAGTGAGCAGACTCATAGTGCCTTCCTCAGGAAAGTACCAGGAGGCTTCCACTTAGGAATCATATCCCATGTGGCTCGACAACTGTGATCGGTTTACATTCCTCCTCAGGAGAAACTAAACTCACATGAAGGCTCCAACATCATTGGATACTTGAGAAAGAGGTGAGAAGAAAGAATGAAAGACATCCATAGTGCCTTCCTCAGGAAAGTACCTCCCTCAAACTTCAGGATCTCAAACCTCACAGAAAGAGAGCAAACTCCTAGACCAGGACCTCGATCCACATCCTTGCAAGCTCCAACAAGACTTCATCCAGCCTCCACCTTCAAGAAGAAACCACAGACCCTCAAACCACAAGAAACTATCTCTGAAGTTCAACCACAGTTGAACTTCAAAGTCAGAAGCCTATCAAGACTTCTCCTATTCTCAGGCTCAAACAAAAATAACAGAACACCCTACAAAAATCTACCAAAAATCTAGGGGAAACCTACATGGCTCTATGATCCCAAGATCAAATCTCAAAGCCTAAGTCAACTTCTAAGGCTACTAAACAATCCCTAACATATGAATGGTCAAGGGTTAGCCAGCAAGTGATGAGGTCTCTATTCTCTAACCCTAAAACAACATCAATCAATCTCTAAAAAATCCACAAAAATCCTATGGGGATCATGCATTAGTCTGGTATAACATACTAAAAAACCAAAGCAAAAATCAATACCAAATGAGAGAACTAAAATCAGCAAAGCAGACACATCACAAACCAATTATTCAATATCCATTAAAATACAAAAATGCCAACAAAAATGAAAATGCATGATCTAATTAATATTTTTGTACTATAAAATTCTACATTGAAATATGAGTCTACAGAAAAAAGAATGGAATTATTTGGACACTCCTACTATTTTTAATGAATTAATTTCTAACATGATACAAACAAAGAAAATTAGAAAGAAAATAAAAAAGAAACAAAACAGGGGGTGCATTAATAGCAAAACGCCAATTGTTAGCCAATTGGGCCCAGACTGAGGGGGGTGCGCTTAGCACTCAGGGCCAAGGCCCAAACCAAATTCTCATCTCTCACGCAGGGGGGGAGGGACGAGTAAATGGGGGAGTGATTCAGCAATATCTCGGGCCCAACCCAATCCCCAAATCTTAACCCTAGCCATAAAACCAACTCACTACCTCAATCCCTTGTTCACTGTTCACCAACCTGAACCTAGCTGCGCCGTTTCGTCCGAACCTTTCTCTCTGAAATCCTCCTATCTCCACACTTCCAATATTCCATCTGAAACCCTAAGTTCTAACTCCTCTCTCTCAGCCGCTACCAACTATTCATGAATCAGACTAAACCTCTCCCCAATCAAACACACAAAACGAAATCACGAAACAAATAAGCTAACCAACCTTCATCGAAGATGAACGATGCTCTCAATTTCTGATGAATCTTGGAGTTGGACGGGTCTTTCTGGAGAACGAGTTGAAGATCTATGAAGGTTGGTGAACGATTCCGGAAATCGAGTCCGTTGCGAAGACGGTGAAGCTCTTCGGGGATTTTGACGAAGTTTGACGGTGAACAACTCTATCTGATGAAGATCTGGAGTTGCCGTGATGATTGGTTGGTGAAGTTGAATATCCGAAACTATTACGAGGATTGATTAACAAATCTGGAAATGCTTGAGGTTTATGAGTGTTCTTGACAGCCTTGAAGAAGTCTGGAAATAAGTATGAACAATTGATGAAGGTTGCATGAAACTGACGAAGATCCTGGTGAATCTGGGCGCGTCTTTGAAGATCTTGATGGATATTGTTGAAGATCTTGAACGGATGATGAAGATTTGCACGGTTTCCTGGGGAAAGATTGAAGAACGGACGAACACGGTTGGTGTTCTTGAGGTGATCTGGGCGGAGAGTTGAAAGACTTATGGATCTTGTTCATTGATGAAGATCTTGGACATTTTCTGGAAAAGGATTGGGAGATGATGAACACGGATGACGAGTCTCTGAATTTCCTGGAGAAGATCTTGATGAATGCATGAATACGGTTGAAGAAATCTTGAAATTTCTGGGGAAAACGATGAACATCAATGAAGATTCTATAAGTTCTCCGGTGACTGTTGTGCACTCCGGTGACAGTTACCGGCGAGTTTTCCGCCGTTGATTTCTCCGGTGATTATCTCCAGCGGTTTGCATGCGAGCTGTGAGGAGTTGCCACATAGGGGGTTTACGTGGCAGCCATGTAGGGAAGGGAGAAGGAAGTGGGGCAGGTGGCAGCGAGATTGGCGGAACGTGTGGCAACGGAGAGAGAGAATGGGGCGCGTATGAGGGTGAGGTGTCAGGGTGTGAGTGAACGGATGGGTGAGGTGGGGGCCAGCCTGGGTGAACGCGTGGCTTCGCTATATATTGGACACTTGGCATTCAATTTCTTTTCTGGACTGAATGAACAAAAACGGATTCAGCAATGGTTGGGCCTCCAAAAACTTACTCTGGGCCCACGAGAATGATGTTAGCTGGACCAAAAAATTCTGATTGGACGAAATAGCAGACCCCGGGCACCAGAAATACCACAAAGTACTGTGTAACCTGAAAACGCCGCGAAGCGCATAATCTCCCGAAACTGAAACCCCGATTATCTGGACTGGATCTGAAATATCCGGTAGATGAAACCCGAGCTGTAACCCTGACATCCTCTGTCTGTACGCAAGTGTCATGCATCTGATTTGCAAATACGAATTGAACCATGAACCAGATAGGAGAACCGGTTGGTCGAATTTTAGGGTGCAACAGGGGTGAGATCGGGTAAATTGCTGGGGTTTATTGTGAGTTAAAAAGGAATTGAGGTTGATCCTGCAAAGATAAAAGCGATACAGGAAATGTCGACGCCTAAAACAGAAAAAGAGGTGTGCGGGTTTTTAGGGAGATTGAACTACATTGCTCGGTTCATATCTCACTTAACGGCCACGTGTGAACCATTATTCAAGCTTTTGAAAAAAGACCAGGCTGTAACATGGAATGAAAATTGTCAAAAGGCGTTTGATAAAATAAAATAGTACTTGCAGGAACCTCCTATTTTGACACCTCCAGTGGTAGGGAGACCCTTGATTATGTATTTGACGGTTCTTGAGGGGAGTATGGGTTGTGTTCTCGGTCAAAACGACGAGACCGGGCGAAAAGAGCATGCAATATACTATCTGAGTAAGAAGTTCACTGATTGTGAGTCGAGATACTCAATGCTTGAGAAGACGTGTTGTGCGTTAGCCTGGGCCGCCAAACGTCTAAGACAGTACATGCTGAATCATACAACCATGCTCATTTCGAGGATGGATCCTATCAAATACGTATTTGAAAAGCAGGTACTATCTGGGAGAATTGCCCGTTGGCAGATGGTTTTGACCGAATATGACATCCAGTATGTTTCACAGAAGGCTATAAAGGGGAGTGTGTTATCGGAGTATCTTGCTGAGTAGCCTGTTGAGGACTACCAATCGATGAGGTTTGATTTTCCTGACGAGGATATCATGCACCTAAAGATGAAAGATTGCGAAGAACCGTTGCCGGACGAAGGGCCAGAGTTGGGTTCCATATGGCAGATGATATTCGACGGAGCTGTGAATTCCTATGGTAGCGGAATAGGGGCAATCATCACTACTCCACATGGGTCGCACATCCCGTTTACTGCTCGATTGACCTTTCCGGTTACCAATAATGAAGTCGAATACGAAGCTTGCATCATGGGGCTTGAAGAAGCCATTGATTTGCGAATCAAGCATCTCGATGTATACGGAGACTCAGCTCTGGTGGTGAATCAAATAAAAGGAGAATGGGAGACACGTCAGCCCAATTTGATACCATACATGAATTATGCAAGGAGATTATTGCCTTTCTTCGACAAGGTTGAATTGCATCACGTACCGAGGGCAGAAAATCAAATGGCTGACGCACTTGCGACATTGTCTTCCATGTATAAAGTAAATTTCTGGAACGAGGCTCCCCGAATTATTATATCTCGGCTTGACAGACCCGCTTTCATATTTGCTATTGACGAAGCATCCGATGATAAACCCTGGTATTTTGACATCCAGAATTTCCTGAAGAATAAGGAATATCCGGCTGGGGCATCCAGTCGCAACCAGAAGACTCTCAGGAGATTGGCTGGCAATTTCTATTTGAACCCTGACGGTGTCCTATACAAAAGAAACCACGACTTGGTGTTGCTACGCTGTGTAGACGAGAACGAGGCGAAGTTGCTCATGGAGGAAATACATGAGGGTACATTTGGTACACATGCTGGTGGGCATGCTATGACAAGAAAACTGCTGCGGGCAGGTTATTACTGGCTAACTATAGAAACTGATTGTTTCAAGTTCGCGAAGAGGTGTCATAAATGCCAGATTTATGCGGACAAGATCCATGTGCCTCCGAGTCCTCTGAATGTGATGTCATCACCGTGGCCATTCTCGATGTGGGGAATTGATATGATTGGAAAGATTGAGCCAGCGGCATCTAACGGACACCATTTCATTTTGGTAGCAATTGATTATTTTACCAAATGGGTGGAAGCAGCATCCTATGCTAATGTGACCAAACAGGTGGTAGCCAGGTTTATCAAACGAGATATTATCTGCAGATATGGAATCCCTGAGCGGATTATCACCGACAACGGTTCGAACTTGAATAACAAGATGATGAAAGAGCTGTGTCAGAATTTTAAGATTGAGCATCACAACTCTTCTCCTTACCGACCCAAGATGAATGGTGCTGTTGAAGCGGCCAACAAGAACATAAAGAAGATTGTTCAAAAGATGGTTGTGACGTATAAAGACTGGCACGAGATGCTACCTTTCGCTTTACACGGTTATCGTACGACGGTACGCACATCAACCGGGGCAACCCCGTTCTCGTTGGTATACGGAATGGAAGCGGTGTTACCGCTGGAAGTTGAGATTCCAACTTGACGAGGCAGAATGGGTGAAAGACAGGTTGAATCAGCTGAGTTTAATGGATGAGAAGAGACTAGCTTCTCTAGCATACGGCCGATTGTACCAGAGCCAAATGAAGAAAGCATACGATAAGAAGATATGTCCGCGAAGCTTTCAGACGGGCGACCTTGTGCTGAAGAGGATTCTCCCGCCACAAACAGATCACAGGGGCAAATAGACGCCTAACTACGAAGGGCCATATGTTGTCAGAAAAGTCTTCTCAGGAGGAGCTTTGCTGTTGTCCACCATGGACGGTGAAGACTTTATGTCGCCTGTGAATTCGGACGCAGTTAAAAGATACTTTGCTTAAAATTGACCCGCTGGAAAAAAAAAAAAAAAAAAAGAGAGTCCAGGCAAAAATGGGGCATCCCGGCGAACCAAAAACAGAATAAAAGGTTCGGGCAAAAGTTAGGGATAAAATTGAAAAGATGTACACCCGCGAAGTCGAAAACCTACACTGGGCGGCTTCGGCAAAAAAGGGCATCCCGGTGAACTGAAAACCCGCAAAGGGCGGTTCACACAAAAGTTAGGGATTTAAAAACCAAATGACTGCGGTCCGAATTTGATGCTGCATTGCTTGGTGGTTTGGAGAATACTTGGGGGTTCGTCTATCAGATACAATCTCTTCCGAAATTTGAATACCGGGAAAGCGCCAGAGTCAGGTGAGTCATAGGAGGATCAGCTCATGATGTTTGTCTGCACCACGTTGCCGACATGTGTACAAATTGGATTTGTACTTGTTTACTTATGCTTCATGTGCATACTTGTATATTTGTTTGTGCGTAACTTCCTCTTTTCAGGAGTTACATCCAGTGTACAAAACTCTGCCTATTCAGAGGCCCAATCAATAAAACATGTTATTCAGTATTTGATACTTGTTCTTTACTGTTTTGTATGTGAAAAACGCCGATGTTTTTGATAAAACTAGCATTTGCATAACGTTGCTGGCCCTTGCCAATAATTGCTAAAACTTCGAATTGACTGAAAATGACGTCACTGACGCTAACCTGAATAGATTTGATTGTATAGACTTGTTTGGTCTCGTTTGTGGTGTTGCAGGGTTCTTGCCCATTTGAAGTGGACGATCAGAAATTGGTAGCCCCAGCCAGAGGCTCTTAAAAGACTTGGCCTTATTGGGCTCCAATCCCCATGCGAGTCGCACCTCATCCTCAGAAGTTGAGATGATATTGTTCCTTACTGAAGAAGGATCACTTTCCCCAGCTAGCCACAACTTATCCCCAGGAGAGTATCCTCATGAAAGCAGTCTACGGGATATCCCTAGCAAGTCTAAATCAGTATTCCCTGCAGAAAGGTTATACCCCCCAGAGAGAGTATGTGCAGGTGCAATACCCAGCGGAGAGGATTCCAATGGTGATTGACCAAGTCAGAGTTGGTCCAGAAGTATTGGTACCATAGAAGATGGTTTTCCTTTCTTCCCCACGAGTCGTCGGACCAATAACAGGATGGTTATCCTCAGTATAGATAGTCCCGAGTTTGTAAAATGTGGCCAGATGGTTTACTTTCCCCAGCGGGGTCGTTTATTCTCAGCAGAATTTGATAATTTTAAGTTTGTAAGTTGTACTCAGACAGTGGTGTTTTCTCCAAAAGGATTCCTTATCCTCAGCGGAGTCGTTTAGTTTTCTGCGGATTTCCAGGATTGTAAACTGTACCCAGGTAGTTTATTATCCCCAGCAAGGATGCCCTATCCCCAGTAGGGTCACCTTATTCTCCCCAGCTAAGTCACTCCCTGTCCCCAGCGGAGTCAACTTGTTTTCCCCAAGAGAGTCATTTCTTCCCCAGCGGAGTTTTCTCTCCCCAGCAGGTGTTATTCTTTCCTTCCAGTGGAAATTGAAGGTTAAATCTCTCTCCATTAGAGTTGGATGTATGTCCAGGCATTTATTTTGCTGGAATACCGTATGATACTCGTTCATCCCCAGCAGGGTCGTTTTTGTTCCCAACATTCCGTGTTGACGGAGTAAGCTTGTCAGAGCTTCCCCAGTAGCTTGAGCCTGCATTTGCGTTTGCATATATCATCATATTTGCATTTTGAAACGTAAATCAGGTTGGTTAACCTTGTGCTTTCGGGTGTGTTGCTCAACAGGAGTATGGAGTTACAACCCAAATATCTTTTCAGACAATCAAGGTCTTGCCGTGAGACGCATGATGATGTGATTTATTTTATTATCATCCCCACAGAGTTGCGTGCTGAATTTTCTCTTATCCGACCAGCGGAACGTCTTCTTTAAGTTTGTTGCTGCGGCAGCATTTAAGGGTTCCATGAATCAAAATTTCAGAAGTGGTCGCTTGTTGTCAGAACGGGTGTCGGTCATTGGTTTTCAGAATATCCCCAGTGGAGTTAGCTACTGCCAAGGCAAGGCGGAATTATCCTTCCATACGATTGACAGAGTTGAATTCCTATTAGGTGAAAAATTTTATCCCCAGCGAAGTCGCCGGGATTTATTCATGTTGACGAATTGCTTCCTCCGTGTTGACGGAATGTGGAGTCCTGATGAGGACAATTTATGCCTATGTTGATAGGATTTCTTCATGTTAACGAATTGCTTCCTCCGTGTTGACGGAATGTGCGTCCTGATGAGGACAATTTATGCCTATGTTGATAGGATTTCTTCGTGTTGACGAATTGCTTCCTCCGTGTTGACGGAATGTGGAGTCCTGATGAGGACAATTTATGCCTATGTTGATAGGATTTATTCGTGTTGACGAATTGCTTCCTCCGTGTTGACGGAATATGGAGTCCTGATGAAGACAAGTTTGATTTCTCCGTGTTGATGGAATATGGAGTCCTGATGAGGACAAGTTTGATTTCTCCGTGTTGACGGAATATGGAGTCCTGATGAGGACGAGTTTGATTTCTCCGTGTTGACGGAATATGGAGTCTTGATGAGGACAAGTTTTATTTCTCTGTGTTGACGGAATATGGAGTCCTGATGATGACAAGTTTTATTTCTCCGTGTTGACGGAATATGGAGTCCTGATGAGGACAAGTTTTATTTCTTCATGTTGACGGAATATGGAGTCCTGATGAGGACAAGTTTTATTTCTTCATATTGACGGAATGTGGAGTCCTGAGGAGGACAAGTTTTATTCCTATGATGATAGGATTTCTTCGTGATGACGAATTTATGTTTGTCGTGTTGACGAAATTCGAGAACAATTGTGGACAAGATTACTCCTGTGACGATAGAATCCTTACTCGGGTTGAGGAATTTGTTTCTCTTCTTGGGTTGATAAGGGTAGTCCAGTTGTGGACAGAGGTATTTTTGCAAAGATAGTTTAGTACCTGTGGGGTTACATAGGTGGTTGAGGTCGAAATCAAAATTGTATCAGATAATTGACCAGTTGTTGCCGTTAACAATCAGATTCAGTGGACGTTGCTTCCCAAGCGGTTTATGCAGTTTATTTCTGCGGTTGGCAAATTTCAGGGTTTCTTTGGTATTCAACCATCTCGTACCTCGAATGTTTGAAGGTTGTTCGCTCTTCACCCAATCGGGTCCAAGCCGTTTGAATAGGGGCAGCTGTTGTACCCCAAAATTTGACCAACCGGTTCCCCTATCTGGTTTATGTTTCGACGCATTTTACATTCGCATTCGCATACTGCATGCATTGCATTTTTCTCGGTCAGATTGATTCGGGATTATAGCCCCTGGCGTTTCAGGCAGTTCAGGCGGGTTTGAATAAGTGTCTATGAAGATTTGGTGCTCGTTCCCTGTGTTTTTAGGCCATCTCGGTGCCCGAGTTTCGCTATGGTGGCGCAACTGTTCTCTAATCGGTTTAATCGGCTTCCTGGCATTTTTTAGATTTTTTTCCTTTTATTTTCTAGATTTTTAATGCATTTAATAGTTTTTTTAATAGATTTACTTGCTTTTTAGATATTAAATAGGTTAGTATTTTTCCTATAGAATTTAATAGTTTTTTTTTAAAGTTTTTAAATAGATATTCCTTTCTTTTTTTAATAGATTTAATAGATTTTTAACATTTTAGATATTAGTTTTTTATCATTAAATAGAGTAGTTTGATATAGATTTTAATATAGAGTTTAGATTTTTAATAATAGTTTTTTTGATATGGTTTAAAAAAGGGGAATATAATAATGTTAGATTAGATTTTTTAATTGGTTTAATAGGTTTAATATAGAATTTAATAGGTTTATTATTTTCTTTCTAGATTTTAATAGATTTTTTGCAGATTTTATATAGATTTAATTGGTTTGTAGATTAATTAGGTCATTAATGGTGTAGTTTACTAATTAGGATTAGTCTTAATCATTTTTTAGTTTCATTAATCATCTTCATTAGATAATCACTTTTTTTTAATTCGTTTTCGTTTTCAATTAGCATTTTTTAATTAGCATTTCAGTTTTGTTAATTGTTAGTTAATTAGGTTGCATATTCCATTAATTACGTTTTAGTCCATTAATCCATGTTCAATCCGTTTAATCATTTAGTCTCAGTATTAATCCTTTGGTCTTAGTAACATAATGGGCCATTATCCATAATCTTCAGAGGCCCAGGTCCAGAGCTCGCCAAGTGTCAATATATAAGCAGCCCCACGTGTATTCTTCGGGAGCTAGCCACCTCGTTTTTTATATCCCTCTCTCTACCACGTGGCACCTTCCCTCTAATTCCCGCTAGCCACGCGTCTTCCCCTCATTCTACTCCACACCACGTGTCTCCCTCTCCTTTCCCACCGCTTGCATGCACGCCAGCTGCTCCCCCACTACCCCTACCCTGTCGCCGGCCATGCAAACAGCCGGAGAAGGCCATCGGTAAAATCCAGTGGCGGTGCACACGGCCGGAAACTCACCGGAAATTGCCAAAATCCACCGGAAACCGAAATTTCCCAAAAATCCAAGAAACACTCTCAAACTTCTTCGTCTACCTCCATCCACCCTTCGCCGGAGAACTCATATTGTCGCCGGAATCCACTCCTTCATCAAACGATTTTCACAAATTTTCACCTCAGCTTCAATCATCCAGCGTCATCGTTCATCTATCAGCTTGATCATCTGAGATTTTCTCCAGAAAAATCGCCAACGCCGAGAACATAAACCCAGAGTTCATCGTTCGTGCATCCTTTTTTCCAGAAACTCATCCACTGCATCAATCTTCGAGCATTTGTTTTCAGATTCCCCGAGCGTCTGGAAGCTCATAACGCCGGAGATTCGTCCAAGATCTTCCACGATCTCCAAGTCTTTCCGATCTCGTCGCCAGATCTTCAAAGTCGTCCAAGAACGCCATCAAGTTCTTAAGATCTTCGTTGAGCTTCGTTTCAAGAACGCAACCGCCGCCGTAGATCTTCGAAACTTCAACAAGAATTTCTAGAAGTCGCTTCAGGTTTCATCCAAGATCCAGAATCTTCAACGCTTGAGTCATCCATCCAGGTTTCTGCTCAAAATATTTTACTTATTGTAGTTTCTTCTTGTGTTGGTAGCTGAATTTAAGGTAGTTTAGACGATAGTTTGTGAACAAGGTTGATTTAGGGAAGGTAGTCTTGAGCTGAGTGGTATTTGGTGGAATCGTTTGAGGTTTGATGAGCGTTGTTTTAGGGAGTGAGGATGGAGAGGGCGTGGAGGCGCCGTTAGGGTTTGGGGAGAGGGATAATGAACAGTAGATAGAAAGCTTAGGGTTAGTCAGGTTTTGTTGCTTTTGATGCTGGGAGGTAGTGGATTCGGGCCTTAAGCCCAATGATCTGCTAGCGCATTCCCCCCGTTTCCCATGGCACCCCCCTCCCCTGGTGTGAAATTCTGCTGGGCCTAGCCCAGACTTGCTAACTACACCCCCTAGTCTGGGGCCCAATAGGATAACAAGGCGAATAAGCGCTATTCGCCCCCCCCCCCCTCCCCCGTTTTTATTTTCCTTGTTTGTTTTTTTAGGCTTTTCTTGATTAATAATGGGCCTAAAGCTTTGATGTTGGCACCCCCCTGTTGCACCCCAAAATTTGCCCTCACAATACAAGACTTTGTGTTCTAAGAAGGTTCACAAGGTTCACAAGTTCTCCAACAACTTGCATAACCTTTCATGAAGTTCATAAAGTCCACAAGCTACTTTATGAAGGTTCACAAGGTTCACAAGTCCCACAGTGCTTTCAAGACCATTCTGGGCGGGGTTCCATTTCAGTTGATAACGCGTTCTCTTGATATACAATGAATGGGATTTAGTTTGAATTCACTCAGATTTAATCAGGCAGTGAGATCGAGACCACGAGAGGAATAAACACATGGACGAGAAATTAAGTATATTTGAATATCATTCGCGAATATTTATACTTTATAATTAGGAAGTGAATTCAAATATTTGTGGATTTTTTATTCATAAGTGTTTATAATTTACAACTAAGAAGTAAATATAAATAATTTCCAAATTGGTTATTCATAAGTATTTAAGATTATAATTGAGAAGTAAATAAGTATTTGTTGAATTTTATTTCATAAGTACTTAATTTACAAATGAAGGGGACAAATAACTTTTGAATTTGATTCATGGGTACTTATTTGGTTACAAGAGAATTTCATTTACAAGGAATGTCTATTTTAAAAGTCCTAAGTCCTAAAGAGCTCTAATTGTTCTTCCCTTGAATCTTGCCACAAGCTCCCGGTTACCTGAAAAAGAACAGATAAACAAAACACAACAGGAAAAGAGGTTAGAAGTTGTTTGACACTCTCAGAACATTATCATCATCGAGTGTCGGGAGGGCACGACTAAAGCCGCATCCTACTCCCAGTTACCAATCCGCGCCATCGGCGTCAGATCAGGTAGTTAATGTTCTTATTTACGGGACAGCCGAGAAAGATAAAGAGTAAAAGAAATAGGGATTGAACTGATTTGCCAAAAGGATTCACGAATTCGAGACTAAAACACCATTCCATCAAGTAAACAAGTGGACTATCAAGTAAATTTCAGTTTGTTTCCACTGATACAAAGCTGATCGGCAAGGCCGGTACGAGTTCAGACCCGGATGCCGGCGGGTCTGAACCGTTTTTATTTCACCTGAAACACTTGAATCAAATAGCATCAGCTCATAACAGAATTCATAGGCTATATAAAACTTGAATGGACAATTCAATTCATAAAGTATAAAAACCGCCCAGTTCATCAATGAATCCCCAGACAAATCCAATCGACATCAAAAGGATCCAACGCTATGGCCGTATCAGTCTACGCCAGATTCGAAACTCAGTAATATCAAATTAGGACCAAAACCGATAAACCCACAGCGACATCGAAAATTGGATAACCAAAGTTAGTCTACTGAAAATCTGCATCAAAAGAACCACATCAGTAAAAACGATGCCCATAGTATCAAAACGGTCCCTATCAGAAGAATTGAGTTCGAGTAAATCAGAGAAGAATGATTCAGTTTATCACGAAGCAGTTCAAATGGAATCAGAATAAATAATCCAGTTAACCAAAACGAAACAGATATCCGACAAAATCACGGGGGCAGCCACAAACAAACAAATACACGGCTCAGCTCAACATGATAGCCAATCATCACCACCAATTCAATCAGAAGCAGCAACATAAGCGAAAAACTAGGATTATAGCATACTGCTCCAAATGGTTCAGACTCAGCGTCATCATTACCGCGTAATCTTCTCGGCGGCCAAGACCAAGGCAAAATGTCCATCCTGAAAGAAGAAAAAGAAAAGTAAGTGTTAATGATCAGGTTGAATGAAAACAGAACCGCATCAGAAACCAAATCGTATCCCATTAGAACTCAATCTGGAAAGAATCAAAACAGATCAAAATGAATCCCTCAAGGAGTTATGTGAATCAAAATCAGATACCAATCAAATCCTAAAAGGGGAAACAGGATTCAATCATGTACAGATTCCTATCAGCGAAAATCAAATCTCCATCATCAATGATAACGTAAACCCAATATTATCCAAGCCCATTCTGAAGAAAAAAGAGCATTATAAAAAGGGGATAGTAAAAACCCTAAAGAGGGCGGCCAAAAAAAAAGAGAGATCATGAAACCCTAATACGAAGAACAGACAACCGCAAATAAGAACAAAAGGAACAAGCTCACCAGACGGAGAGATCCTAGCAGAAGGGACGGCGAATCACCCTTTTTTTCTCAAACAGTCATCATCGGAACCAAGCTAACCGCGAAATCGGACAAACCAAGACCACCATTACCGTCAAAGAATCAACGGCGGGCCATCCATGTTCGAGGCCTCAGAGCACTTCATCATCGGCCGTTAACTCATCCCAAAAGCCTCAATCACGGATTCCGCAAGAGCTCAGTAAGTCATCGAATATAAGTCATTATATGGACATCGATTCTTGATGTAGTTCTTTATTTTTTCAGCACATTATGAGACAGAGGGAAGAAAACGAAAGAGAATGAGGAACAGAGAGTAGCGCCGCCGACCGTATGAAGACAGGGAACATAAAAACCCTAATTAGTGTTAAGAACTTTGGGACATCAGACCGGGTTGGGTCCGGATGTAGCTACCGGCCCAGCCCTTTTATTTTATGTTTTATTGTTTTTTATTATTATAATTATTATTATTATTTTTAAGAATTTGTTAAAACTCTTTTCTAACTAATATTAAAACTTGTTTTTTTTAAATAATAATAAAGCTCTTTATTAATAACAAAAACCTGATTTTTAAACCTTTTTTATGAAAAACTTAAACATTTTTAAATATTAACTACAACCTTTTTTTTTAAGTAATAAACAAAAACCTTTTTAAAAATAAACCTTTTCTTTCTTTTCTTTTTAAGATAAAAAAATTAAACTTTTTATACAATTAAATCTCCTTTTAAAACTAGCATTTAATTTCTTTTTTAAATTTACACTAAAATTCCTTTTTCAAAATTAGTTAAATTAAACTTCTCTTTTTACATTTTGTATTTCCTTTTAATATTAATTGTTTTTCAGTATTTGCCATATTTTAGTTTAACCTTTCACTAACGTTTTTCAGTTTTTCTTCGCAGATTAGAGTCCAATTCATTATTATATATGTATCTGTTTCCTGGCTGTAATTGTGCGAGACAATTGTCGCATTATCTTTTTTTTCTTCAGTACTTTACATTTCATAACTGTACATTTATTCATTTACCACCGCATTTTACAATTATCATTGACTCTGCCATCCTCCGAAGGAATTAGGTCTAGCCGCTTGACCGCCGTGTCAATAGTCCTCACCTTCAACCCTTACAACTTTTACAAACCCTAATTTTCACAAATGCCTCGCCGCAGGCAAAATTACAATTTTACCCTTAGCATTAGGTCAAAGAGCCGCCGCGCTCATTTTAGGGTTTCCCGCCGTGGAATCCCTAATTTAACCCTAACTACAACTTAACATTCAACGTAGAGATTTGGAGTTTCTACACTCCACGTAAGCGTGTCCTTAAGACATGTTTATTCCCCTTGAGACCTTGACCACTGTCAAGAGATCTCTAACCTCCCTTTTGAGGGGAACTACGATTACTCTGATTCCACTCCCGTAAGGATACGTAGGCACAAGATGCGATGTCTTGCCGAGTAAACTTAGAATTAACCCCCTTTATTATTTATTATTGCTTATTTATCTTTGCTATTTAATTATTTTGCTTATTATTTTGTAATTGTTTCTTGGATGTAAAGTTGTTTAATTATTTAATTATTATTATGGTTAGTAATTAGGGAGTGTAACAACATGTATGTAATATTAAAATAAATTTAGATCACTTTTAAATAAAGATAATTAAAATAAACACGTCACACACGTAAGTCGATTTTAATCGCTGTCTCACTTCCTAAGGATATCCCTCAAGTTGCCTACGAATAATGGTTAAGTGGGGTGTATAAAGCAAGTCCCTCAAATAGAAAAATCATCAAAGTCCCTTATGGTTGCCTTTACGAATCGAGTCCCTTTCGAAAAATGATGATGGTCCCTTATATGTGCTTATTACACCCCACAATGGCTTTCAAAAATCTAATTGTCCCTCACATGTCCCTTAACATCCAAAGTAAGGACTACCTACTCCATTATAGTAGGGATAGTCTTACTAAAGGAAAGAATAAAGAATAAGAAAGACCTTTAAACATTAGGGTAGGTTACTCCTAGGTGCTTGCTCACTTCAAAACTGTTTCACACTTAAACAAATTTTCAACAAGTTTTCAAACAAGTTCTTAACACATCCTTACATGGATTATTTATTAACTATTCTGAAAATTTTCTATTCACACACTACACTTTCAAAACAATTCAAAAGTGAGCTTAAGTACCTAAGAGCCCATGGATAACCATGGATGAAAAGGGTGCTAACACCTTCCCTTTTCATAACCTACCCCCCGGACCCAAAATATTCTCTAAGGTCTTTCCTGTTCTTTTATAACCTTTCCTTATGGATAAAATAAAAGTCGGTGGCGACTCTTGCTATCCGCAACATTGTTTAAAGTCAGTTCTCCCACCATGTTACAGAACTGGCGACTCTGCTGGGGATCTATTTAAGAGGGGTACCCTTAGGAATTAAGATCACTTTAAATTGTTTGCCTTGTTTGCTTTATTATTATATTGTTGGGGTGCTCTTATGTGTGAAAGGTCCTAACCCGGATCTAGTGTACCTTAGGTAAATGGCAATAGACCAAGGAAACTGCACGACGTATATCGATACGGTTGATCTGGTGGCCATAGTTAGTGCGACTTCTTGGTTGGTGCTTATATTCCTTAAGTCAAGTTGAGGATAATATTGAGGCTGCCATATGTTGTCAATGCACTAACTGACTTTTAGAACCCTAGTTAACTCATCTTGGCCTTTAGAAAGTAGTGAGGTAACCGGCTTTGGTGCAGACCGAAGTTGGTTGACACTCGATACTACGCTCATTGAGATCTTAAACTTGGAGGGTTTTGGTTGGCAAGTAAGTTGCCTTCTGAACAACCACCCTTGTGAAGGATCAATGATATTGAGATCCCTTAGAACCTGGTTACTTTTGTAGGACAGGATGAACCATCTAACTTCAGGGGAGGGTACTTGCCTTTGAACCTCATGCAAGCCTTTAAACCTAGGGCTATGGTGTGACTTGTTTGTGTGTGCCACATGTTTGTGATTGAGCA
This sequence comes from Lathyrus sativus, assembly GCA_963859935.3. Lineage (NCBI taxonomy): Eukaryota > Viridiplantae > Streptophyta > Magnoliopsida > Fabales > Fabaceae > Lathyrus > Lathyrus sativus. Next base: position 418,333,351 of record OZ012736.1, on the reverse strand, counting down.
TGACATCATGACATCATCATGCATCATAAGCATATCATTTTCCCTAACCATTTCAAGGACCAAAGGATTTATCTTTGTTCTTTGTTGCAGGTCATGGCTTCTGCTCATAGAAACACCATCAGGATCAACTTTGTAGGGATACCTGCTAAGCTCAAGGAGTTGGTTTCCCTAGTGCCTGATCATTCCCAGTTCAACAAGAGACATGGTCACTTATTGGATCTAGTTACTTCAGGGTTCAGTGAAGACATGATGAGTGTGCTGTTTCAGTTCTTTGACCCTAAGCACTATTGCTTTACATTTCCTGATTATCAGCTGGTTCCAACCATGGAGGAGTTCTCTAAACTTCTGGGTATACCTGTTCTTGATCAGAAGCCATTCACAGGCTTAGAGAAGGAGCTTAAACCAGAAGTTATTGCTGCAGCTCTACATCTGAAGAAGTCTGACATTGTTCCAGAGACGAGAAGTGGAGTTAAAGGTATTCTTGCCAAGGTATTAGTGGATAAAGCTCAAATGTTCTTGAAGGCTATGAGCTACGATGCTTTTGAGGAGATCTTAGCCTTATTGATTTATGGCTTAGTGTTGTTCCCCAATCCTGATCAGTTCATAGACGTTCATGCCATCAACATATTCCTGAGTCACAATCCAGTGCCTACCTTACTTGGAGACATCCTACATTCTCTTCACACCCGTACAACAAGGGCAAGAGGAACTTTGATGTGCTGCATACCTTTACTTTCTAGGTGGTTTATTTCTCACCTTCCTCGCTCAGTAATGAAGAATGAGCAAGGGTTCAGATGGTCCAAGAGGATCATGTCACTTTCTCACTCAGACATCCATTGGTGCTCCAGATCTATGGAGAATGTCACCATCATTGACCGTTGTGGGGAGTTTCCTAATGTGCCACTTCTAGGTATAAGAGGAGGCATCACCTACAACCCATCTCTAGCTTTACGACAGTTTGGTTACGCCCGGAGCGATGGTCCACATGACATGTTGATTCAGGGCATTGTGTTTGATTACGACAACGATCTTCAGGGTTACCGTCAGAGATTCATCCGAGCTTGGGGAAAGGTAAACAGGATTGACAGCAAGACACTGGAGCCTAAGTACACTATTCCTATGGAGGCTTATCTCAGATGGGTACGATCTCGTGCTCAGACACTCATGATGCCATATCCTGCCGTCCTACCAGTTACCATGGAACCTGTTGCTGAAGGAGACACAGCTTATACCATCCTTCACCCAGACATGCCTACTGATATGGAAGACTTGCAGAGATCATGGATCCAACTGAAAGAGCAAAGGGATACTTTCGAGGCTCATTACAAAGCAAGCCAAGCAAGGATCCTAGAGCTAACAAAGCTACTTCATGAGGAACGAAACCTCAACTCATACCTCAACACAAAGAGGAAGCGTCCATGGGAGACTTACAACCCCATCTTTTGTACTTATTTCGTTTTCATTTTTTGTAAGCCTAAAAGGCAAAACAAGTTATTACTAATAAAAAGTTACTTTCTTGTTTGTTTAATCAAATTTAAATCCTGCGGTCCTTGAAAACATTGCATATGCATTCCCATATCATTGCATCACAGGTTTATAATTGTGCACAGGTTTCTCATCTTCTCGCTGTTTATGGAGTTGAGCACACCATTGTCTGTTATCAAAAAGAGGTTAGTACAAGCTGGGATCTTTCCAGGTTGTCATGAAGATTGTCTATACTGTACCTATAAGCCGGATAGTTGCTTCATTTTGAGAGATGGGATTCAACGTCTCATGGATAAATATACTATAGTGTTTGAAAGAAGACCAGCATCTGTAGAAAGTATGGTGGATCATCTGACTCAGGGTAAGAAGATTGAAGAGGTTGACATGGTTGACAAAGTACCACTAAGAATCACTTCAAAGGGTCCCATTAAAATCACTCATCAGGGCCCAACCAAGATTACTGCTGAAGGTCCTGTGAAAATTGTTGCTGAAGCCAGAGTAGCTCCTCTGATCATTACCACTCCTGGTCCTATTCCTTATACATCTGACAAAGCTGTGCCTTGGCACTATGGGTCTGATGTTTACATCCATGGTGTCAAGCAGGAGCCTTTACCTGATATGCCTGTTGACATTGATAATATTGCTGGATCTAGCAAGATCACTCGTAGTGGAAGAGTCTTCTCTCCTCCAGTTGCTTCTAAGAGTGCAGTTATTCCTGCTGTTACTTCCACCACTGATGCTCGGGGCAAGGGTCCTGTTATTGAGCCTGTATCTACTGATGTGCCAGCTGCTGATGACCTCTCTAAGCAGATGGAAGAAGTATTGAAAATCATTCGCAAGAGTGATTATGATATTGTTGATCAGCTGGGGCATACTCCCTCAAAGATTTCTATGCTCTCCCTGTTATTATGTTCTGAGGCTCATGCCAAGTCATTGATCAAGTTTCTAAAGATGGCTCATGTACCCAGTACAATTTCTGTGGACCAGTTTGAGAATTGTGTTGCTCACCTGACCTATGACAACGGGTTAGGATTTTCTGATGCTGACTTGACCCCTGCCAAGAGGGATCATAACAGGGCCTTGCATATTTCAATTGAATGCAGGGGCACTACCCTGCCTCATGTGCTGATAGACAATGGTTCCTCTCTGAATGTGTTGCCTAAGGAAGTCCTGAACAAGCTGAGTCCTGAAGATACGGTATTGAAGCCCAGTAATATTGTGGTAAAGGCTTTTGATGGTTCTAGAAGAGTAGTGCATGGGGAAATTGATCTTCCAATCAAGGTTGGCTCTCAGGTGTTTACCGCTACATTCTATGTGATGGATATTCGTCCTTCGTACTCATGTCTGCTTGGTCGTCCCTGGATCCATGGGGCAGATGCTGTGACCTCCACATTACATCAAAAGTTGAGATATCCGGTGAATGGAAAAGTTGTTACTGTCTTTGGAGAGGAAGAATACTTTGTCAGCCATGTAAACACTTTCAAGTATCTGGAAGTAGAAGGTGAATACATTGAAACTCCATGTCAGTCATTTGAAGTGGTTCCCTGGGCTGTTAAGGATTGTGTGACTCCTCCTGCTATGAAGAAGGTTCCTGTGGTCATCAGAAACCCTCCAACAATGGCAATGGCCTCCCTCAATGATGCAAAAGCTGTGGTGGAAGAAGGTGGTTGTACTATTTGGGGTCAGCTTCCTGATATTCCATACAAGTCTGACAGGTTTGGTTTGGGTTTCACTGCAGAGTCCCATAAGGCTATCCGTCGTGCCCGTGTTGTTCGTATCACCAATCAAGGGGTTATCAATGCTGTGGGAGATCAAGATGAAGACTACAACTTGGAGGCATGGATTTTTCCTACCGTGGGTGCTGGACTCAATAATTGGAAAGCTGAAGATGTTATCCCTATCTCCTTTAGTCAGGAGTAAATACTATTACTGTGTTATGTTTTTAAATTTAAACTTCCAAGCCATGTGCCTTACCCGGGGCACAATGGTGTGCTTGTTACGGGTTGTCATTTCATTTGCATACTTCATTCCATAAAATCAATGGACGTTTCGTTTTCGTAAATATTGTGTTCCTTGTCTTTCTTTTTCTTTTATTTTTGTTTTATCAGCTATGTGTTCTTACACACACCCACGTCACTAAAATGCCGATCCTCATCCACTCTGGATCCAGTTGATAACAGTTCTACTATTGCCAATTACAATTTCGAGAATCCGATCTATCAAACTGAAGACGGAGACGAGGACGATCGTGAAATACCTGTAGAGCTTGCTGGGTTGTTACAACAAGAAGAGAAAGCTATACAACCACATGAAGAGCCAGTCGAAGTTGTGAATCTGGGAACTAAAGAAAACAGAAAAGAGGTCAAGATAGGGGCAACATATCAGCATGCTATGGTGGCTTTGTTTCATGATATGATTCATCATGAGATAGAGGTATATGTGGATGATATGATAGCCAGATCTCAGAATGAAGAGCAACATCTTGATCATCTGCACAAGTTGTTTGAGAGGTTGAAGAAATACAAGTTGAGATTGAACCCGAACAAGTGTGCTTTTGGAGTTAGATCTAGAAAACTCTTGGGTTTCATTGTCAGTGAAAAAGGTATTGAAGTGGATCCTGCAAAAGTGAAAGCTATACGAGAGATGCCAGCTCCCCGTACTGAGAAGGAGGTTAGAGGTTTCTTGGGACGATTGAACTACATTGCAAGATTTATTTCCCAATTAACTACCATCTGTGAGCCAATCTTCAAGTTGTTGAAGAAAGATCAGGTGATGGAATGGAATGATGAGTGCCAGACTGCCTTTGATGAAATCAAGAGATATTTGCTAGAACCTCCAATTTTAATGCCACCAGTTGATGGAAGACCCTTGATTATGTATTTAACAGTATTAGACAACTCAATGGGGTGTGTATTGGGGCAACATGACGAGTCTGGTCGAAAAGAGCAGGCAATATACTACCTTAGCAAAAAGTTTACCGACTGTGAAACAAGATACTCACTGCTCGAGAAAACTTGCTGCGCTTTGGCATGGGCTGCTCGCCGACTAAGACAGTATATGCTGACCCATACTACCTTGTTGATTTCAAAGATGAATGGGGCAGTTGAAGCTGCTAATAAGAACATTAAGAAGATTGTACAGAAGATGACTGTTACTTACAAGGATTGGCACGAGATGTTACCATTTGCTCTGCATGGTTATCGTACTGCAATACGTACTTCAACAGGGGCAACCCCATTCTCCTTAGTCTATGGTATGGAAGTAGTTCTGCCTATTGAAGTTCAGATCCCCTCCTTGAGAATTATGAAGGATGCGGGCTTGGATGAAGATGAGTGGATTCAGACTCGACTTGACCAGATAAATTTGATTGATGAGAAAAGGTTAGCAGCAGTTTGTCATGGCCAGATGTACCAGAAACGGATGATCAAAGCTTTTAACAAGAAGGTTAAGCCAAAGGTATATCAGGCTGGTGACTTGGTAATCAAGCGTATCATATTACCACAGGGTGATCCTAGGGGCAAGTGGACTCCAACATATGAGGGACCATTTGTAGTCAAGACAGTGTTCTCAGGAGGTGCCATGATACTGACTACAATGGATGGTGAAGACTTCCCACAACCTGTAAACGCGGACATAGTTAAAAAATACTACGCATAAAAAGAGACCCGCTAGGTTGACAGGCCTAGGCAAAAATAAGGGCATCCCGGCAAACCAAAAGGGTTTGGGCAAAAATTAGGGATATATATATAAAAAGATGTACACCCGGCAAGTCGAAAACCTGAAAAGGCGGCTTGGGCAAAAAAGGGTATCCCGGTGGATTGAAAACCTGAAAGGGCAATCCAGGCAAAAGTTAGGGATTAAAGCGTATGACTATGTCTCGTTTGGATCACTCATGAAACTGCAACCAGTTGTACTACTTACTCAAGCTCAAACAGATAAAGCTCAATCCAATCGTTTCCGTCTCAACAGCAAGAAGATGAGATACTTGAGTGGCAATAGTAGAATTGAAACTCAATAGGATTATTTCCCACATAGCTGATTCTTTTTGTAAAACTTCATGACAAAATTCTCTTACTAGGGTTTATGTCTCCTTGTACAAACTTACCCGTGTATGGGTCACTTTTGATATAAATAAATTCCATCTTTTGAATCCAGATTTACTTTTACCCTATTTACATAAGCGAAACGTCCATTGGTTGTGTTTGAATGTATGTATGCCTTTGAATATGATTGATGTTTACCAGAAATGCATGTATGCTTTTAATATGATTGATGTTTACCAGAAATGCATGAAAATGCAGTAATAGTATTTACTAAGGACGAACGAGGGAAGGATTTCAACGAAGCTTCGCCGGTTCATCTTTACAAAGACAATTACAAACCATCAGTAGGACTAATCCATTTTCGCAAAGTCTAATCTCCCCTGGAATTTATATCCATCTCTTTTATCCTCATACGGATATACGGGAAATTGCTTTCCAATAAGGGCACGATGAACGAAGACGGGATGTTATACTTATCCTACTATCAAACGAAAACGAAGGTTATCTATACCCTACCATCCCCAACAATGGGAGGTTATCTATACCTTGTTATCCCCAACAACGGGAGGTTATCTATACCTTGTTATCCCCAGCAGACGGAGGGTTATATATTCTTCAACAACGAATCGGGATTTATTTTCCTTGGCCAGCAGTTGTTATACAAGGATATCCAGACACTTCCAGCAGTGTCATATCATACATACATCATTTACATCATACCATAACATATATGTCTATAGTACATTACCTAAGTGCATCATGTCATACATGCATACATAAAGCGTAAACTAATGTTGTTATACAGAGTGCTACCTTGTTTTCAGGTTAATTATCCAACAAACAAGCTTATGATCTTTGGGACTGCTTTATTGTAACCTCAGGGTTACTTTATCCTCCTGATGAGCTTCTTATTACTTTGGGACTGCTTTATTGTGACCTCAGGGTTATTTTATCCTCCTGATAGCCTCTCATGACTTCAAGACTGCTTTAGAGCTACTGATTGCTCTATCCTCCTGAAATCATCCTATTACTTCAAGACTGCTTTAGAGCTATTCATTGCTCTATCCTCATGAGGTCATATTACTACTTCAAGACTGCTTTAGAGCTATTGATTGCTCTATCCTCCTGAAGCCATCTAATTATTTCAAGACTGCTTTAGAGCTATTCATTGCTCTATCCTCCTGAAATTACATTATTGTTTCAAGACTGCTTTAGAGCTATCCATTGCTCTATCCTCCTGAAATCATTACTTCAAGACTGCTTTAGAGCCATTGATTGCTCTATCCTCCTGAAGACATATCACATTATTATTTCAAGACTGCTTTAGAGCTATTCATTGCTCTATCCTCCTGAAATTACATTATTGTTTCAAGACTGCTTTAGAGCTATCCATTGCTCTATCCTCCTGAAATCACTACTTCAAGACTGCTTTAGAGCTATTCATTGCTCTATCCTCCTGAAGCCATCTAATTATTTCGAGACTGCTTTAGAGCTATCCATTGCTCTATCCTCCTGAAATCATTACTTCAAGACTGCTTTAGAGCCATTGATTGCTCTATCCTCCTGAAGACATATCACATTATTATTTCAAGACTGCTTTAGAGCTATTCATTGCTCTATCCTCCTGAAATTACATTATTGTTTCAAGACTGCTTTAGAGCTATCCATTGCTCTATCCTCCTGAAATCACTACTTCAAGACTGCTTTAGAGCTATTCATTGCTCTATCCTCCTGAAGCCATCTAATTATTTCGAGACTGCTTTAGAGCTATCCATTGCTCTATCCTCCTGAAATCATTACTTCAAGACTGCTTTAGAGCTATCGATTGCTCTATCCTCCTGAAGACATATCACATTATTATTTCAAGACTGCTTTAGAGCTATTCATTGCTCTATCCTCCTGAAATTACATTATTGTTTCAAGACTGCTTTAGAGCTATCCATTGCTCTATCCTCCTGAAATCATTACTTCAAGACTACTTTAGAGTTATCCATTGCTCTATCCTCCTGAAATTACATTATTATTTCAAGACTGCTTTAGAGCTATCCATTGCTCTATCCTCCTGAAATCATTACTTCAAGACTGCTTTAGAGCTATTGATTGCCCTATCCTCCTGAAGACATATCACATTATTATTTCAAGACTGCTTTAGAGCCATTCATTGTTCTATCCTCCTGAAATCATATCATTGCTTCAAGACTGCTTTAGGGTTATCACTATTGATTGCTCTATCCTCATGAAGACATGCTGCTACATCATTATTATTCCAGACTCCTAACAGCTTTCATCATACACCCATATTTTGAACTGCTCCCCCCCTAGTGGCATCTTTAAGCCCACTCAATCATATTCAACTAGCCATCTGTACCACTCTAGTGCACTGGTGAGTGCAAATTTTTGGGCTTTTGTGTTCAATCCCCTTCAACCTTCCAGGTTACGATTGGCAAATATACCAATCTAACCCCTCAGGTTTCAGAAAATTGAACAGGGGCAGCTGTTGCACCCCAAAATTTGCCCTCACAATACAAGACTTTGTGTTCTAAGAAGGTTCACAAGGTTCACAAGTTCTCCAACAACTTGCATAACCTTTCATGAAGTTCATAAAGTCCACAAGCTACTTTATGAAGGTTCACAAGGTTCACAAGTCCCACAGTGCTTTCAAGACCATTCTGGGCGGGGTTCCATTTCAGTTGATAACGCGTTCTCTTGATATACAATGAATGGGATTTAGTTTGAATTCACTCAGATTTAATCAGGCAGTGAGATCGAGACCACGAGAGGAATAAACACATGGACGAGAAATTAAGTATATTTGAATATCATTCGCGAATATTTATACTTTATAATTAGGAAGTGAATTCAAATATTTGTGGATTTTTTATTCATAAGTGTTTATAATTTACAACTAAGAAGTAAATATAAATAATTTCCAAATTGGTTATTCATAAGTATTTAAGATTATAATTGAGAAGTAAATAAGTATTTGTTGAATTTTATTTCATAAGTACTTAATTTACAAATGAAGGGGACAAATAACTTTTGAATTTGATTCATGGGTACTTATTTGGTTACAAGAGAATTTCATTTACAAGGAATGTCTATTTTAAAAGTCCTAAGTCCTAAAGAGCTCTAATTGTTCTTCCCTTGAATCTTGCCACAAGCTCCCGGTTACCTGAAAAAGAACAGATAAACAAAACACAACAGGAAAAGAGGTTAGAAGTTGTTTGACACTCTCAGAACATTATCATCATCGAGTGTCGGGAGGGCACGACTAAAGCCGCATCCTACTCCCAGTTACCAATCCGCGCCATCGGCGTCAGATCAGGTAGTTAATGTTCTTATTTACGGGACAGCCGAGAAAGATAAAGAGTAAAAGAAATAGGGATTGAACTGATTTGCCAAAAGGATTCACGAATTCGAGACTAAAACACCATTCCATCAAGTAAACAAGTGGACTATCAAGTAAATTTCAGTTTGTTTCCACTGATACAAAGCTGATCGGCAAGGCCGGTACGAGTTCAGACCCGGATGCCGGCGGGTCTGAACCGTTTTTATTTCACCTGAAACACTTGAATCAAATAGCATCAGCTCATAACAGAATTCATAGGCTATATAAAACTTGAATGGACAATTCAATTCATAAAGTATAAAAACCGCCCAGTTCATCAATGAATCCCCAGACAAATCCAATCGACATCAAAAGGATCCAACGCTATGGCCGTATCAGTCTACGCCAGATTCGAAACTCAGTAATATCAAATTAGGACCAAAACCGATAAACCCACAGCGACATCGAAAATTGGATAACCAAAGTTAGTCTACTGAAAATCTGCATCAAAAGAACCACATCAGTAAAAACGATGCCCATAGTATCAAAACGGTCCCTATCAGAAGAATTGAGTTCGAGTAAATCAGAGAAGAATGATTCAGTTTATCACGAAGCAGTTCAAATGGAATCAGAATAAATAATCCAGTTAACCAAAACGAAACAGATATCCGACAAAATCACGGGGGCAGCCACAAACAAACAAATACACGGCTCAGCTCAACATGATAGCCAATCATCACCACCAATTCAATCAGAAGCAGCAACATAAGCGAAAAACTAGGATTATAGCATACTGCTCCAAATGGTTCAGACTCAGCGTCATCATTACCGCGTAATCTTCTCGGCGGCCAAGACCAAGGCAAAATGTCCATCCTGAAAGAAGAAAAAGAAAAGTAAGTGTTAATGATCAGGTTGAATGAAAACAGAACCGCATCAGAAACCAAATCGTATCCCATTAGAACTCAATCTGGAAAGAATCAAAACAGATCAAAATGAATCCCTCAAGGAGTTATGTGAATCAAAATCAGATACCAATCAAATCCTAAAAGGGGAAACAGGATTCAATCATGTACAGATTCCTATCAGCGAAAATCAAATCTCCATCATCAATGATAACGTAAACCCAATATTATCCAAGCCCATTCTGAAGAAAAAAGAGCATTATAAAAAGGGGGTAGTAAAAACCCTAAAGAGGGCGGCCAAAAAAAAAGAGAGATCATGAAACCCTAATACGAAGAACAGACAACCGCAAATAAGAACAAAAGGAACAAGCTCACCAGACGGAGAGATCCTAGCAGAAGGGACGGCGAATCACCCTTTTTTTCTCAAACAGTCATCATCGGAACCAAGCTAACCGCGAAATCGGACAAACCAAGACCACCATTACCGTCAAAGAATCAACGGCGGGCCATCCATGTTCGAGGCCTCAGAGCACTTCATCATCGGCCGTTAACTCATCCCAAAAGCCTCAATCACGGATTCCGCAAGAGCTCAGTAAGTCATCGAATATAAGTCATTATATGGACATCGATTCTTGATGTAGTTCTTTATTTTTTCAGCACATTATGAGACAGAGGGAAGAAAACGAAAGAGAATGAGGAACAGAGAGTAGCGCCGCCGACCGTATGAAGACAGGGAACATAAAAACCCTAATTAGTGTTAAGAACTTTGGGACATCAGACCGGGTTGGGTCCGGATGTAGCTACCGGCCCAGCCCTTTTATTTTATGTTTTATTGTTTTTTATTATTATAATTATTATTATTATTTTTAAGAATTTGTTAAAACTCTTTTCTAACTAATATTAAAACTTGTTTTTTTTTAAATAATAATAAAGCTCTTTATTAATAACAAAAACCTGATTTTTAAACCTTTTTTATGAAAAACTTAAACATTTTTAAATATTAACTACAACCTTTTTTTTTAAGTAATAAACAAAAACCTTTTTAAAAATAAACCTTTTCTTTCTTTTCTTTTTAAGATAAAAAAATTAAACTTTTTATACAATTAAATCTCCTTTTAAAACTAGCATTTAATTTCTTTTTTAAATTTACACTAAAATTCCTTTTTCAAAATTAGTTAAATTAAACTTCTCTTTTTACATTTTGTATTTCCTTTTAATATTAATTGTTTTTCAGTATTTGCCATATTTTAGTTTAACCTTTCACTAACGTTTTTCAGTTTTTCTTCGCAGATTAGAGTCCAATTCATTATTATATATGTATCTGTTTCCTGGCTGTAATTGTGCGAGACAATTGTCGCATTATCTTTTTTTTCTTCAGTACTTTACATTTCATAACTGTACATTTATTCATTTACCACCGCATTTTACAATTATCATTGACTCTGCCATCCTCCGAAGGAATTAGGTCTAGCCGCTTGACCGCCGTGTCAATAGTCCTCACCTTCAACCCTTACAACTTTTACAAACCCTAATTTTCACAAATGCCTCGCCGCAGGCAAAATTACAATTTTACCCTTAGCATTAGGTCAAAGAGCCGCCGCGCTCATTTTAGGGTTTCCCGCCGTGGAATCCCTAATTTAACCCTAACTACAACTTAACATTCAACGTAGAGATTTGGAGTTTCTACACTCCACGTAAGCGTGTCCTTAAGACATGTTTATTCCCCTTGAGACCTTGACCACTGTCAAGAGATCTCTAACCTCCCTTTTGAGGGGAACTACGATTACTCTGATTCCACTCCCGTAAGGATACGTAGGCACAAGATGCGATGTCTTGCCGAGTAAACTTAGAATTAACCCCCTTTATTATTTATTATTGCTTATTTATCTTTGCTATTTAATTATTTTGCTTATTATTTTGTAATTGTTTCTTGGATGTAAAGTTGTTTAATTATTTAATTATTATTATGGTTAGTAATTAGGGAGTGTAACAACATGTATGTAATATTAAAATAAATTTAGATCACTTTTAAATAAAGATAATTAAAATAAACACGTCACACACGTAAGTCGATTTTAATCGCTGTCTCACTTCCTAAGGATATCCCTCAAGTTGCCTACGAATAATGGTTAAGTGGGGTGTATAAAGCAAGTCCCTCAAATAGAAAAATCATCAAAGTCCCTTATGGTTGCCTTTACGAATCGAGTCCCTTTCGAAAAATGATGATGGTCCCTTATATGTGCTTATTACACCCCACAATGGCTTTCAAAAATCTAATTGTCCCTCACATGTCCCTTAACATCCAAAGTAAGGACTACCTACTCCATTATAGTAGGGATAGTCTTACTAAAGGAAAGAATAAAGAATAAGAAAGACCTTTAAACATTAGGGTAGGTTACTCCTAGGTGCTTGCTCACTTCAAAACGGTTTCACACTTAAACAAATTTTCAACAAGTTTTCAAACAAGTTCTTAACACATCCTTACATGGATTATTTATTAACTATTCTGAAAATTTTCTATTCACACACTACACTTTCAAAACAATTCAAAAGTGAGCTTAAGTACCTAAGAGCCCATGGATAACCATGGATGAAAAGGGTGTTAACACCTTCCCTTTTCATAACCTACCCCCCGGACCCAAAATATTCTCTAAGGTCTTTCCTGTTCTTTTATAACCTTTCCTTATGGATAAAATAAAAGTCGGTGGCGACTCTTGCTATCCGCAACATTGTTTAAAGTCAGTTCTCCCACCATGTTACACCCCCTCCTAAGCCCAATTCCTTTCTGAACTGCAGATAGTTGCTATTTGCCATGCATGTTTTTTCAATTTTAATTGATTTTCATTTTATTTTATGTTTGCATATAGGTTAGTCAATAAATCATAACAAATTGAAAAATGGTTATTTTTGCATGGGAGTTTTTGCTCCATTTTCATTAATATCTCAAGAAAATTATAGAAAAATAAAATTAGCATTTTAGTCATTTTTCTATTTCTGGTGAATTTCTACATTTAGTTGCTTTTATTGCATTTTATTTTGTATATCCATTTTGTTGATTTTTGTTTAGCCATTTCCTTTCACATATTGATGTGATTCTTTTTGCTATGATTAGAGTATAGTATTAGGTTCCCTTAGAGATTTATCTCACATTTTCTGATTTAATCTTGATTAGTTTTGAATAAAGAACATTAGGGTGATTAGAATTAGGGTTAAACTTGACATAGGTGCATCATAACACTTAGATTTTGGGTTTTTAGCTTGAATTAGGAGCTGGGAAATATAGGGTATGTAGGGTAGATGTATAAATCCCCTTAGAATTAATTTTAGGATTTTAAATAATATACTACTATTTTAATTGATTTTTGTAAATAGTATGTTTGTTTGGTGTGGCCATTTTGGGCATTTGTATGGTTTGTTTGGGTTTGGGCTTTGCTATGGGGTATGGGGCTTGGATTGGGCTTGTGGAGCATGAAGGAGCATAGGAGAATATTGACTATAAAGATCAAAGTTGGATGCATGAAGATTGCTTGATTTGAAGGTGTTGATTGAAGACTTAGGAGAAATAGGAATTGGCAGAGCTTTAGACTCAGACTAAGTTCTTTCACAAACATGGAAAGCTTCTTGTGCTTCCATTCCTCCCAATGACTAAAAGTCCTTCTAAGATATTCACATCCCTCCTTTGGAGGAATAAGTGGCTTATCTTAGAAGTAGAACTTTGAGGGAACCAGTCTCTCATGATGATAAACACTTATAGGCTTCCTTTGGTTGTCAATAAGCTGTTTTATCACTCCAACTTATTCTGTTAAGTGATTCTCTTCTGGAGTGCTTGCCTTGAAGATGGAGCTTATCTAAAGCTTGGAGGCCATTGAAGTTTGATTTTGGGGTTCACTTGAAGATGTTACTGTTGTGCTGTTAATCAACTGTAGGAGCTAGTGTGCTGTCGGAGCTGGTTTTAGGGGTTTATTTTTCTTTGCTGTATTGTTTGTTAAGTTTCCCCTTGGGTTTGAAGTGAAGCTGTTTCACTTTGCCTATTGTTTTTCAGGTTCGAGGTTGAGTGGGACTCCCTTGCCTCGCTTGTATTGCTGCATCTCATGCATTTTACTGTTTACTGTATATATGCTGTTTCTTTTCCGTTTATCCCCTAGAATCTCTGTTTCTCTCTGCGCAAGAGAGAAATATGACAGACATTAGGTGTTAACCCATGCATGACAACATTAGGGTAGTTTTTGATTCCCATTTTCAAACCCTAGGATTTTAGAGCGTCGTTCTCTTCTATCTCAAAATCATTCAAAACATAGTAATAAGATTTTAAACATCAATAAAAGACAGTTCTTGCATAAAAAGACTGGAAACCAATCAAAACGAAGTTTTTTGTCTGCTTGGACAGTTAATCAGGAGAAACCTTTTTCAGAAGGATAAAAAACAGTCACGACAAACTTGTGTCGTACGTGGCCCGAACTACGTTTGCTCTGATCTTTCATGCTGTATGAAAGTACGTAGACATAGGATGCGATATCCTAGCGAGCAACCTTCCCCTCCTTTCCCGTAGGTAGGCGAACTACGTTGACTCTGATTTCTCGTTCCAGACGGGAATACGTAGGCATAAAGTGCGATACTTTGCCGAGTCATTTTCTTTTCTTTTAACCCCAGACCTTTATAGTAGATAAAATAACAATCCATACAAGAAAACAAGCGTGGATCCCGTCGAGTACGGCGGACGTGAGGGGTGCTAATACCTTCCCCTTGCGTAATCGACCCCCGAATCCAGGAATTTGGTTGCGATGACCATTCCTTTCCCGTTTTGCGTTGGGTTTACTTCGAGCGTTTCCTTTCCCTCCGTTGGGATAAATAACGCACGGTGGCGACTCTTCTGTCATAGCCGGCGCCGATTTTCGCAGTAGCGACACTCTGTTCTTTTGTTTTTCTGTATTGTCTATTTTCTTGTGTTGATTACCTCTAGGTTTGAGGTGGAGCTTGGCTCCTCTTGCCTGTTGTTTTCTCCCTTGCCTCACTGGTACTGTTGCATAGCATGCATGTTTACTGTTTACTGTTTGCTGCTTGCTTTCTTTTGCTGTTTCCCCTAGGATCTCTAATTTCCTCTGTGCAAGAGGGAATTATGACAGACATTAGGTTTTGACCCATGCATGATAACTATAGGTAGATCCCCCTTTCAACCATAGTTTTAGGGTGTTTCTCTTCTCATCTCAAACCAATTCAAAACACAGTAATAAGGTTAATTGAAGTCGTGCGTTACGAGCCTTAAGCTATCTGGGAAAAGGTTGGTGGAGGGTCTCTCTCCAATAATCTGGATGTTAGTGTGGTACCCTTTGGGTGAGATACGAAGCGTTCACTCCTGGGTCATAGTCTCTAGGGCGACTGAGATTGCAAACATCAAAAAAACAGTTCTTTCGTAAAAAACTCAAACAAACATTCAAACTCTGTTTTTGTCCTCTTGGACCTTTAATCAAGAAACCCTTTTCAGAAGGAGATAAAAAACTGTTAGACAAGCTTGTGTCTTCCGTGGCCCGAACTACGTTTGCTCTGATCTTTCATGCCGTATGAAAGTACGTAGAAACGAGATGCGACATCTCGGCGAGCAACCTTCCCCTATAACCCGTAGTTAGGCGAACTACGTTGACTCTGATTTCTCGTTCCAGACGGGAATACGTAGGCATAAAGTGCGATACTTTGCCGAGTCATTTTCTTTTCTTTTTAGACCAGACCTTTAGAGTAGATAGATAAACACACCCTTAGATAGAAAACAAGCGTGGATCCCGTCGAATATGACGGACGTGAGGGGTGCTAATACCTTCCCCTTGCGTAACCGACTCCCGAATCCAGGATTTAGTTGCAATGACCATTCCTTTCCCTCTTTGCGTTATGTTTACTCTGAGCGTTTCCTTTCCCTCTTATGGGATAAATAACGCACGGTGGCGACTCTTCTGTCATAGCCGGCGCCGATTTTCGCAGTAGCGACAGCTGACGACTCTGCTGGGGACTCCAACGGTTCCCTATGCGAGTCAATCCTAACGCTTGTTTTCCCGTCTGGGGTTTTGTATGTATTTATTTTTCTGTCTTTACTTTCAGTACTATGTATATTTATTATTGTGCTGTGGGTAGAGGGTTAGTTTGAGAGATAAGCCGGACCTGGGCTTGAGTGCACATAGACTTAGAAGTAGAGAGTAGTGGTTAGCCTGCTTGCTTTGCTCGCACCAGCTAGCTACGAAATTTATACTCAGACGAGATTCTCTATGATGGCATCTTGCCTGGCCCTTTGGGCTCGACAGGTTGTTGGATTTGAGGGTTGTCGACTCTGGGGACCTATCAATTGGGATTCGGCTAAGTGAGGCCTCTTCAAGGGATGATGATGCCACACCTTCTGGGTATCGTATCATCGCTCTTGAAAGTCTGTGACGCTGATGACCGCATAGGATGTCGTACCTCGTCTGCGAGTTAAGTACATACCTGTGAGAGGGTATGTGGGTCTTTTTGCAGGAAAACTTTGGCCTCAGAACACCTGGTTTGTCTCTGTCGGTGAGAATTGGTTGTAAGGGTCCTTTTGAGTGGTTGGTTTGGTTTGAAGCGAAGCTCTGGTTATTCTCGAGCTACAGTATAGAAAATTTCTCAAGCTACAGCAGTGATCTTGATCCCTTGTGTGTGCATTTTGCATATTGCATTTCTCTTTGCATTTGCATTTCATTTTGCATATTCATCCTCAGCCGGAACAGGGAGCTTACCCGTTTTTTGTCTGCTTCGTCAGTTAATTTCCTGACATTCGCATTGGACTTAAGTTAGCTTTTGGGAAAGGATCATGGCTTCAGAAGAGTAGAACTTGGTTGTTACTCGGGCGGAGTTTGAATTGTTGAAGAACCAGTTGGGTCAGTTCATGGAAGCCATAACAGCTATGAGTAGAGGAGAAGCTAACATTCAGAGAACTCCGACGAACAATGTTGCTCAGCCTGTGCCAACCCCTGTCAGAGGTCCACCTTCTCTCGATGACACAGAGTATCAAGGTTTCACTTTCTCTACGCCAGATTCTCCAAGGATTGTTCCTTCTCCATGGATTGTTCCACATCCAAGAGTTGTTCCGCAGGTTAATGCTCAGAACCCACGGACTGTTGAGTACACGAGAAGGCTTCAGCTGTTGGAAGATCAGATGGCTGCTCTGAAGAATAAGAATACTATTAATCTGAATGCTTCAAGCATGTGTTTGGTGCCAGGACTTGTGTTGCCTCCGAAGTTCAAGACGCCCAATTTTGAGAAATACAAAGGGGATAGCTGTCCGAAGCTACATTTGGTTATGTTCTGCAGAAGGATGACTTCACATGTCACCAATGACAAGCTCATGATTCACTGTTTCCAAGATAGTTTGATCGGAGCATCTTTGGATTGGTACATGCAGTTGAAGAGTGATAGTATCAAATCATGGTCGGATTTAGCCAATGCCTTCGTGAAGCAGTACAACTACAACCTGGATATGGCTCCTAGTCGCGTGCATTTTCAAGAGTTATCTCGGGCGGATAATGAATCCTTTAGAGGGTATATGCAGAGATGGAGAGAATTGGCTGCCAGTGTTCAACCACCGGTTGTGGAGAGAGAAATGGTTGACCTCTTCTTGGGTACTCTGAAAGGCCGTTATTATGACATAATGTTCAGTTGTACAAGCTTTGCGGGCTTGATAAGAATAGGAGAGCTTGTTGAGAGAGGACTCAAGAATGGAAAGATTCGAGATCCTCCTTATACCCCAGTTGATAAGAATGAATCAATTGTCATACCTCAAGAGGAGTGGGAAGGAGGAAGTAATGTTGTCTTAGAATCCCTAGCATCTCAAGCTCAGTTTTCAGACGCTTCAAGTGTTCAAAGTCAACGGTCATATTATCGTCAGCCACGTCAGCACGCCCGACAAAGACCAAGGAAGCCTGAAAGGCAGTTTACTCAGCTACCGGTGTCGTACAGCCAGTTGTTACCAGATTTGGTCGAAAGTGGATTGATAGTGCCGAAAGAGACTAATTCAATGATCTCACCGTACTCTCCAGGTTTTGATGCCAGCGCCCGCTGTGAGTACCATGTTGGGACACAGGGGCATTCGACAGATGATTGTAAGGTGCTTAGGAGTCAAGTTCAGAATCTGTTAGACTCTAACAAGATCTTCATCACACCTCAGGGTTTTGTTCAGATTATTAATTCTCCTTCATCCAGTTGTGTGGGTTCGTCAGTTAATGTCATGGAAGACTCCACCGAAAGTGTGTGTTTGGAAGAATGTCAAACTGAGAGCTCAGTTGAATATGGAGGAAGTTTCTAGAGGTTTTTGTGCCGGGTGTCGCATCTGTTTTCTCTGCTGACCTATTTAGCTTTCGTGTATTGTTGTTTGCTGACCATCACCAGGCTTGTTGGCTGGGGTCATTGTATTCGTACTCACTTGTGCTTATATGTTGCTTTTGTTGTTTTTGCATATGTGTGCGAGGTGTTTATCTCTGTGCTTATAGCTTGGGTTTCTCCTTGTCTTGTCGTGAATATGTGTTTGCTTTCCGCATTGCATTCTCACATAACAGGTAACTCAGGACCGTGGGCCTTATTTCCTATTCTTCACCAGTTTGTTGCAGGAATTCTCTCAGAGTTATGGAACAGAATCAGGCTGAATTGATTGAGGTTCGAAGCCAGCTAGGGAAGATGATGAGAGACATGCAAGAGATACGTCTAGACCAGAAGACGCTCAAAGAGGAAAACAATTAGCTGAAGACCCAAGTGGGCTTAATTATGGAAGTGTTAAAAAGTGTGCTTAGGAAGGAGGGTGATCAGCTACCTGAAGCCGCAGTGAAGAAGCTTGTTCCACTTGTGCCTGTGGAACCTGTACCTGTGGAGCCTGTGCCAAAGGTTGATAAATCTCAGATGTCTCGTGGACAACGAGGACCTTCGTATTTTGCTCTTCAGCGCATTGCTGATCGGGAAAATCAGGTTCCTAAGAGGGGCAGAGTTTATGACCAGATTCATATGACATACGCTCGGGCGTTGCAAGTTTTGCTTCAATTTCAGTTGGTCAAACTTCAGATTTTGGATCCACCTAAGGGTAGCCTACCAGCATGTTTTGACGTGAACGCTCATTGCGACTTCCACTCTAGAGCACCGGGGCATAGCCTTGAGAATTGTCATGCTTTTAAGCATAAGGTTCAAGACCTGATTGACTCAAAAGCTATTGAATTTACACCGAGCGGCGTAACGGTACCTAATGGTCCTATTCCAGCTGCTGCCATGATGATGGATGTTTCCGAAGCTGCAGTAGATCAGGAGTATATTCTGCAATCATTGGTGTCAGAACCCCCTTGTCCCCAGTTTTTGCCGGTACCTAGACCAAGCCTGAGGATGAAAGCGCCTGAACAAAAGGAGTCCCTGTTAATTCAGACTCAACCGCCAAGTGGTTCAACTGTTCAAGGTCAACAATCGGTCCAGTCTTTGCAACAGACATCAGCTCCTCTCCAGGATCAGCAGCCTTCTCGTTATCGATCAAACCTGCGTGCTAGGCAAAACCCAATGAAGTCAGAGAGACAGTTCACCCGGTTGCCGTTTTGAGCGGAATGGTTTCAATAAACAACTTTGAAGATGGCTGGGTCAGCAGCGAATCAGATGTGAAAGCCCGGTTCTCGGAAGCTGGCATTTTCCTTTGTTTTATATTGTCATTGTTTGTAGTTTCTTTCCTGTTTAAATTGCAATCTTGTTTGTAAAACTTGTTGTTTCCATTCAATTGATGATAATGAAATGAGTATGCATGTTTTGATTAAATCCGTTCGTGTTCACTAATTGATTTTTACAGATATCCAACGCTTGGTTAAGCGGAATCCGGGGAGGATGACGAAAATGAACGACATGCAAGCTTCCGATATTGTATGCTTTTGAAATAAAACTTGCTGATGATGTACAAGCATTATTTCAAATCCCTAAACACCAGAGATATAAGGAAGATAATCCCTTGTCAACCCCTTTGAGCCTAGTAGTAGGAGTTCTTTCTGAAAACGAAAAACCCTCAATCTTAACCCGGGGCAAGGTAGGTGTTAGCTAATTTGACCGAACGTCCAAATTACAAAAAGGAGTGTCCGTTTGAGGATCAATCACACCTCTAGAGGTCGTGCCTAAAAAACCACAAAGGTTAAATTTCAAAAGTGAAACAGTCACATTATTCCCCAAAGAGTCAGACAACCAGTGTCACACGACTTGTTCAAAAAAAAGGGAAGGAAAAAGAATCAAAAGCCCGCTAAGTAAAAACTTGAAAACAAACGACTTAGGAAAAAATAAGGGCATCCTGCTGGACTTGAAAATCAAAAGAAACTCAAAAGAGTCAGTCCAGGAAAAAGTTAGGGAAAGAAAAAGAAAAATGAAAAGGATTACAAAAGAAAAATCCTCACATGAAATACGAGTCGTGTGACCCCAAGTGTCAAAGACGAAGAGTGAGTGGCTGTCACTCCAAAAACTCATAGTTTCTCGAACTATCACTCCTATCTTTCAATCTTTAAGAGGTAAACGCTAAGGTCGAATTAGCCGAACATAGGATTGGAGAACATCAAGGAGAATGGGTGGGTTAAAATAAATTTTGAACCTTTATCCTTTCCTTTCAAAACTATGAACCTGATCACGTTACAACCTTCAAAAGTCCTAATTGAAGCAGGTTTGTTTTGAAGGCATACTTCGGTAAAGATCGCGTCGAAACTGACTCCTAAAAGGGTTCTTCTTACCATGTTGGTACTGATGTTGATATTCTGATTAATGATTTGTGCATTACATGCCATAAACTATTTTTTTTTTCAATGAACAAATTGGATGTCAAAACTGTCATATGTGTTGCATTAATATATCTTTTATGCAGAACAACTTGTTTTACTTTCGAGTAAGCGCTGGACAGCAGGAAAGTTTCCTACAGTGGAAAGTATGATCATGATAGAATGCAGAACACCCGAATACTCCGTGAACTGGGGTAAGCTATAATCCCTAGTATTGTCAGCCATCCGAAGTCGGTTATTCTGAAGCAGTCAGGTCGAGATTTGATGAGTCTCTCGAAGACAACCAGTGTATCTCCCTGCAGATCAGCCAATCAGGGGCAAAGTCGTCGCAGACAGGGGCAGGCCACTCTAAGAAAAGCGCCGAAGTTGTTTCTTTCCCGAGGGGTAATTGATCTGAAGCATCTCTCCGAGGTTCAGAGTCCTGACGTGGACAATTTACTCCCAGATTGACGGGATTTCTTCAGAAGTGGGCGTCCTAACGTGGACAGGTTTATTTCCCCGGATTGGTGAGGTGTGTTAGTCCCAACGTGGGCAGATTCGGTTTCTCGAAATTAGTGGAATGGGAGGTCATGACGTTGACAAAAGTGAGTACTCTTTGTGTTGGTGTCCTGACGCGGACAGATTAGACAAGGATGTGAGTCCTAACGTGGACAAGTCTTATTTCCTCAGCGGGTCGAAGAAGATTGAGTCCTCAAGCGGACAAATCAAGACGAGATCAGTGTCCTGACGTGGACAAATCAAAGAGATTATTATTCCTAACGTGGAGAAGTGGGTCCTAACGTGGACGATGTAGTCCTTACGCGGACATATCGGAAAGAGGTGATTCCTTACGTGGAAAGATCAGAGTCCTCACGTGGACATATCAAGAGCATTCCTTACGTGGAAGAAAAATAGTTTCCTTACGTGGAAATGACAGCATTCCTAACGCGGAAAGAGTGGAGTCCTTACGTGGACAGATTAAGATGGCATTCCTTACGTGGAAAAATGTAGTCCTGACGCGGACAAATCGGAAGGAGTTGGTTGCTTTATGTGGGAAAGTTATGTTCCTTACGTGGAAAGAAGATGGTTTCCTTACGTGGAAAGACGAGTTTATTCCTTACGTGGAAAGATTAAGTCCTCACGCGGACATATCAAGATTGGTTCCTTACGTGGAAAGAAAGAGTGCATTCCTGACGTGGAAGAGTTTAGTCCTGACGCGGACAGATCCAGACGAAGTCTTATTCCTTACGTGGAAAAATGGTGATTCCTTACGTGGAAAAGAGATTGATTCCTGACGTGGAAAGAAATGGATTATTCCTGACGTGGAAGAGTTTAGTCCTGACGCGGACAGATCAAAGAAGTTATTCCTAATGTGGAAGAAGAAGGTTTACTCCTTACGTGGAAAAAACTGGGGTCCTTACGTGGACAAATTCAAGAAAAGTTGATTCCTGACGTGGAAGAATGATGCACTCATCGCGTGGAAAGTTGAGTCCTGACGTGGACAGGTTCAGAACCAAAAGTTGAATTCCTTACGTGGTAAGATTGGAGTCCTGACGCGGACATGTCAAGTGGTATTGGAGTCCTTATGTGGACAGATGGATATAGTTCTCCTCATGCGGAAAGAAGATTGCTTCCTGACGTGGAAAGATGAAAGGGTTAGTCCTGACGTGGACAGATACAGAAGAGGTGATTCCTAACGTGGACAGATGTTACTCCTAACGTGGACAGATGTTACTCCTAACGTGGACAGATGATTCCTAACGTGGACGATGTTATTCCTAGCGTGGACAGGTGTTATTCCTAATGTGGACGATTCAGTGTATGGAAATGCAGACGAATTATCCCCAGCGGAGTTGCCGAGATTTTTCTGGGATTGACAGCAAGTGGAGTCCTAACGTGGACAGGTTCTAGTTGAAATTTCTTCGTGTTGACGACAGACAGAGTCCTAACGTGGACAAGCAAGCAATCTATTATGACAGAATCCTCTTCAGAGCGATGAAGACAATCCCCAGCACAGTCGCGCGAGATCAGTGGGTTGCCGTAACAGTCAGATTCAATTTGGTTTTGCGGTTGGCAAATTTTTGGTTTCACTAGTATTCAACCGTCTCGTACCGCGAATGTCTGAAGGCTCCGGGCTCTTCACCCAATCGGGTCCAAGTCGCTTGAATAGGGGCAGCTGTTGCACCCTAAAATTTGCCCAACCTTATTCCTTGGGTTTATGTTTTAATATCATTAGCATTTGCATATAGAGTCATGTGCATAGTCTAACCATCTGCATAGCATAAGCATAGCAAGTCATACAACAGGGGGACCAATCATTATTCTCATCTCTAGAAGCCTATCAAGAGGTTATTATCCCAATTCAATCTTATTCAAGTCATCAGGAAAGAATTTGAAAGCAAAGAGTTCAGCAGATCAAGCCTTGAGTCCATCTCCTAGCTGAGGGTATCTGAGGGTCAACAAGAGGGTTGTGAGCTGTGAGTTGAAGGCATGGAGAGTATCTAGACATTATGAGAGACTTATAAGGGCATTTGAAGAAGGATACAAGTCATTGATGAGAGCACAAGAGCTATAACTGAAGACAGTCAACTAGGGTTTCATCTGGGTCAGCCCTAGGTCAACCCTAGGTCAATTGACTGATTTGAGGGGCATTCAAGTCTATTGGAGAGATGTGGGGTTCATCATTGGACATATAAAGAAGGATATGGAGATATGCCAAGGAGAATTCAAGAGAAATCAAGGAGAAGAGGAGTTTCTAAATTAGGGTTTCTGTGTAAAATCCCCTAGTTTAGGTCAAACTTCCAAGCAAGATAAGTCAAAATGCTAGCTTCAAATGGATTCTTGGCCAACATGAAACTTGTAGAGGATCTCAAGACCTTTAATTTGAGTGGTGGAAGACATCAAGGAGATTTATAGAACTCAAGTTATGGTCCTTGCAAGTTACAGGTCATCTGAGGTATCTGAAATTTTGTCTGTGAAAGTGACTTGACTTCCAAGCAATTTTTACCCCTCAAGGAGATTTCAAATGAATTCTTGGTCAACATAAGAATTGTTCCGCATTGTCTTAGCTTTCTAGAATGGTATAGTATGCCTTCATATGATGTGTGGAACTCAACTTATGGTCTTGGCAAGCAAAGGGTATTTTGGGCATTTGTGAATTACAGGTCATTTTAACCTATGTCCAAAACTCATACAAGGAGGCCTCAAATGGAAAAACTTACAACATCAAACTTGCTCCAAATGGGATTTTAAGTCTAGAAAGAAGGTCACAAATTGTTGGAAAAGCTCATAACATGAAGTTGCATGATTGGTCCAAATTTGAACTAAAATGGCTTATAATTTGAATAAAGTCAAAGTGAAAAATGGTTTGGGAGATTTATAGGTCCAAATGGAGACTTCCAATATATGATTTTGAATGGAAAAGACATTCTAAAGACAATGGTTCAAACACTTTTTTGAGTTTAGTGGAAGATTTCAAAGTTATCCTTGGTTACTTGCATTTTAAGAAACATAGCCAAAATGAATCAAAGTTGGAAGGCAAGGGAATGTGTAAGAGGGATCTAGAATGTTCATGTGAGCACTATATATTCATGAAATGAAGATTGATCAAGGGTTGGCTTCATTTTTCACCAAGAATTTCCCAAATTCTCTCATTCTTTCTCATTGTGTTTTCACTTCAATTCCTCAAATTCTTCACCAATCATCATCAAAATCAACTTCATCATACTGATTCATCATCATAGATCAGAATTCAACCAAGAACAAGGTGTGATCAATCCATTTTCGAGCACTTCCATCATCAACATCAAAATTGCAATTTCAAGTTGGTAGCACAATTCAAGCCAAGTTTCATTCAAGTGTTGCAAACAGAATCAAATAGATCAATTGTAGATCAAGATCCAAGCATCAAGACTCTTAGATCCACAAGTTTCATCATCATCCACAAGATTTTACACCAGGTGCATTTTCTCTGCCACAACTTGAATTAGTTAGTTTAGCATGATTTTGTTAGTTTAGATATGATGTAGGATGTTAGTAGAGCAATTAGGTTGAGTTTGGAGTGGTTTGGCTATGATTGTTAGCAGGTTGTAAAAACTGTTTGGATTAAGAACTCGTGGCATAGTGCATTAGAATCTTAGGTTGTTAGCGCAGGATGATCACCATTAGTCATGGAAGAGTTTAGTCTAGGTTTGATGGAGAATTGTGATGATGAGTTGCAGAGTATATTCATGGTGACCGGAACTTGTTGCTATCGGGTTGAGTGATCTATTGAATTTCAGACTGAATTAAGACCATAGGCTTGTAGAGGGAGAGATTTAGAATGTTTTTCATGTTTATAGCATGGCGTTTCATGGACTGGAGAGGGAGAACCGAGAGCTCGAATTGGTGCGTGCATGGAGCTTCATGGATTGCAAACCCTAATTCTCAGATCCAATGAGGAAGACACAATCTTGAGCGTCCAATTCATGTGGACTTTTGACCTCAGGGAGCCATCGTGTGGCTGAGATTTGATTCAGATTTTGGAGGGAAGCTACAGGTGCCCTAAACGCACCGTTTCATTAATTGAAACGGGCGGGCCTGAGCGCTGAATGTTATTTCCACCCCCCAGTTAGTGAGCCCAATCAGTTTTAAACGTGGAGATCTTTCTATTTTCACCCCCCTGCGTCCTTTTATTGTTTCATTATTTCTGAAGTGGTTCTGGGCCTAACTCAAAGTGCTACGCGCACCCCCTGCCTGCTTGGCCCATCCTGATTTCAACTAAGGCGCCTGCTAACTACACCCCTCCCCCTTTTATTTCTTTCATTTTGTTTTTTATTTCTCTTAATATTTTATGCATTTTCATTAATTCATAATAAATACATAAAAAATCATTTTTAGTCCATTCTTTTTACATCATTTTCATTAGAATGTGTAGAAAATTTTCATTAAATAAAATTGCATTTTTATTTTTATTTCATATTTTTTCCATATTTTCCAAATAAATGTCATTTTAAATAGTTTCATTTCATGCATGATTTTACTAATTTTTGTTCTATTAAATGCTTTCATATTTTTTTGTTCATTCTTTTTAGGTTGTTTAGATGAGATATTGAACTTGTAGATTCAATTTAGTTCCCATTTTTAGGAATTGGTTTTAGGTGCTTAATGTAGGCTTGAACAACATGAACAAATTAGGGTTTTTTAGGTGATGACTTAGGAAGTTTGATTCTTTCCCTTAGGACTTAGGGTTTGACTATTTTAGTTATGGGACTATAGGGGCTATGGGTAGTTATTAGATCCCTTAGAGAAAAGTTAGGATTCCCCTACTGCTATTAATACTCTGTATATATCTGATTGTCTGGTGTGGTGTGCCCTCTGGGGATTATTGCTTGCTTGCTTGGGTATTGGGTTTGTCTGGGGCCTTGGGAGAGCTGAAGACTTGAGGAGATGAAGACCATTGGAGATCCAAAGATTGAAGATCAACTGCCAGAGTTGGAGAGGAGATTCTTGCTAGCAGCTGCTGAGGAGACTAGGGTTTAGGAGCTAGGCAGAGCTCTAGATTAGAAAGCTTGTTTCTCAAACATGGAATGCCTTGTCTGCATCCATCCTTTCTCTATGATTCAAAGTCTCTTTCAAATATCCACCTCCTTCCTTTGGAAGGATCAGTGAATATATTTGAAAGATAGAACTTTTGAGAGGAAACTTTCTGTTTAATGTTAACAGTTGATGAACCACCCTTGGTAGGTAATTAACTGTCTAACATTCATTCACTTCACTCTTGTGACTGATTCCTCATCCTGGAGGTTTGAACTTGAAGAAAAGCCATTGCAGATGGAAGATAGATGATCAAAGCCCTTGCCTGAAGGCCATGAAGATGGAGATTAATGCTTGTTGAAGCCTGTAGCTGATTGGAGATTACTTGAAGCTAGATGTTGAGTCAGAGCTGCTAATGCTGTTTCTTTTGCTGTTGTATTTCATTGCTGATGTATTGATTGGTTTTCCGGACTGTATTGTTTGCTGTTTACCCTGTTGGGTTGAAAGTGAAGTCTGTTCACTTTTGCCTATTGTTTTCTAGGTTCGAGGTTGAGTGGGGACTCCCTTGCCTCGCTTGTACTGTTGCATCCATGCATTTTACTGTTTTACTGTATATATCTGTTATTGTTTCTGTTTCTGCCTATCCCGTAGGATCTCTGTTTCTCTCTGTGCAAGAGAGGAGCATGATAGACACTAGGTCTTAACCCATGCATGATAACATTAGGTTAGTTTGATTCCCTTCGCAACCGTAGGTTAGAGTTCTGTCTCTTTCTTTCTCAAAACAAACAGAAAAACACATAAAGATTTCAAACACAATAAAAGACACTTCTTCCGTAAAAGAATGTGAACTCATCAAGACGTCATTTTTGTCCGCCGGGACTGTTAATCAAGGAAACCTTTTTCAGAAGGAATAAAATCAACCAAGACAGACTTGTGTCGTACGTGGCCCGAACTACGTTTGCTCTGATCTTTCATGCTGTATGAAAGTACGTAGGCATAGGATGCGATATCCTAGCGAGCAACCTTCCCCTCCTTTCCCGTAGGTAGGCGAACTACGTTGACTCTGATTTCTCGTTCCAGACGGGAATACGTAGGCATAAAGTGCGATACTTTGCCGAGTCATTTTTTATTTTCATTTTCTTTTCTTTTAACCCCAGACCTTTAGCGTAGATAGAATAACAATCCATACCCGAAAACAAGCGTGGATCCCGTCGAGTACGACGGACGTGAGGGGTGCTAATACCTTCCCCTTGCGTAACCGACTTCCGAACCCAGGTTTTGGTTGCGATGACCATACCTTTCCCGTGTTGTGCGAGGTTTACTCTGAGCGTTTCCTTTCCCTCCCGTGGGATAAATAACGCACGGTGGCGACTCTTCTGTTCAGCCGGCGCCGATTTTCGCAGTAGCGACAGCTGGCGACTCTGCTGGGGATCCAACGTCCCCTGGCTGCTAAGGACTGCGATGGTTCTTATGCATTTGGGATCCAACGTCCCTTGAGAGAGTCAATCCTAGCGCTTGTTTTCCCATCGAGGATTTTGTATGGAGTTATTGTATATTTCTAACCTTGTATTTTCAGCTTTGTATATTGATTATTATTGCTGTATTTGGGGTGTGACGGGTGTTCTGATATTGAGAGATAAGCCGGACCTGGGCTTGAGTGCACCTAGAATTAGCGTAGAAAGTAGTGGGCGCGTGCCGGCTTTGCTTGCATTAGTGTCTCATGAAATCTACACTCGGACGAGGTTCTTCTGGTTGGCTTCTTTTTCTACCCTTTGGGTCGAAGGGGTTGTTGGTCAGCTGAATTGTCGACTCCGGGAACCGATCATTTGGAAGTTGGCTGAGTGAGGCCTCTTCAGGATTTGATGATGCCACTCCTTCTGGGAATCGTATCATCAACCCTGAAAGTCTGTGACGCCGACGACCGCATAGGATGCCGTACCTTGTGCCAGTTATAGGGCCACCCACCTGTGAGGGGATTTGGGGTTATGCAGGTAACTAGACCTTCAGATACCGGTTATTTCTTGATCAGAGATCCTGGGTATTTATGGAGAGTTATGAGGTCTGTCAGAGACCATTTGGAGATGCGTTCTGAGGTCTGTCAGAGACCATTTGGAGATGTGTTTTGAGGTCTGTCAGAGACCAGTTGGAGAGTTCTGAGGTCTGTCAGAGACCAGTTGGAGAGTTCTGAGGTCTGTCAGAGACCAATTAGAGATGTGATTTGAGGTCTGTCAGAGACCAGTTGGAGATGTGTTTTGAGGTCTGTCAGAGACCAGTTGGAGAGTTCTGAGGTCTGTCAGAGACCAGTTGGAGAGTTCTGAGGTCTGTCAGAGACCAATTAGAGATGTGATTTGAGGTCTGTCAGAGACCAGTTGGAGTTATGGTTTGAGGTATGTCAGAGACCAGTGTTGGAATTTTATTTTAGGTCTATCTGAGACCAGGGTTTGATGACTTCTGGATGGTCTATCTGAGACCTTTCTTGATTGGGTTTAGGCTATTCAGCTGCAGCTTTGGTCCCTGTTGCATGTTACTTGCATTGCATTGCCTGCATATCCATTACCATTTGCATTTCACTAACGTGTGTCTGTGCTGCAGGTGTATTTGCATTTCCCTAGTTCTAGTGCCCAGACTTCTGAGTATTGATTATGGCTGGTTTGAGGAAAACAGTTGCGTATAAGCTGCCTTCACCTGATATTACTTCTTTGCTTGGTCTGATATCTCTTGCTGATGAGGAGGTTAGGAGAAGCTTCAGAATGAGCCATGGGAGATTACTGAGATTAGTCTGTAAGCCCACTGCTGATGAGATGAACGGGCTATACACCTTGATGCAGTTCTATGACCCCGCATTGAGAGGCTTTACTTTTGCTGACTTCATTCTAGGACCTACCATTGAGGAGTATGTGGAGTTTACTGAGCTTCCCGTGCAGAACAAGGTTCCCTTTATTCACTCTGCTGCTGAGCCCAAGTTGGAGGACTTAGCCAAAGCCTTGCATATGAACGCTGCAGATCTGTTACTGACTTCTTGGCTTGGGGTGTCAGGTTTTTCTCTGGATTTCTTAGTCGCCAAAGCTCGAGAGTACGCCAAGAACGGTTGTTGGGTGGTTTTCAATGCTATTTTGGCTTTATGCATTTATGGAGTTGTGCTGTTTCCTAACTTGCCCAACTTTGTAGATTTGGATGCTTTCTATCTGTTTGCTGCAGGCAACCCAGTGCCAACTTTGATTGGAGATTTCTATCATTCATTGCACTACAAGAACGAAAACCGAAGGGGAAAAGTTGTTTACTGCTGTACTCCTCTGTTGAATATGTGGTTCAAAAGTCATCTCCCTATGAAGGGACCCTTTGCAGACAGTGCAACCTCAGCCAGTTGGTCAGAGCGCCTGATGAGGCTATCTTCCGAAGACGTTGTATGGTTTGATCGAGATTTGTTGGGATCCGAGCTCATCTTTAGTTGTTCTGGGTACCCTAATGTGCCGCTGATAGGAAGAAAAGGGTGTATCAATTACAACCCCTCTCTATTCATTCGTCAGTTCGGATATGCGCTGAAGAATCCACCTCAGGAGGAAGAAGTACAGGAATCTTTGTACTTCACTGGAGAAGTGAAAGGGGAGTTATTAGCCAAGTTGCAACATGCCTGGACACGTATTAACCGCAAAGGGAAGCCACTGTTAGGTAAGAACGATTGCCAGGCTTATGAACCTTACAGGGTTTGGATCCAGAAACGAGCAAGTCAGTTATTAATGCCATTTCCAGATGCACCAGTTCTTGATCCTATTCCGATAGCGGAGCCAACTACTGTTTCTAGGGAAGCC
Source organism: Lathyrus sativus (assembly GCA_963859935.3). Classification (NCBI taxonomy): domain Eukaryota; kingdom Viridiplantae; phylum Streptophyta; class Magnoliopsida; order Fabales; family Fabaceae; genus Lathyrus; species Lathyrus sativus. The sequence continues at coordinate 418,303,522 of OZ012736.1, read as the reverse complement.
TACGAGCAAGTTGTGAGAGAAAAAGAAGCCTTGATGAAGATTAATGAAGGGTTAGAGCAAGAGTTAGCCCAAGTACGCAGCGAGAAAAACAAGGCCGTATATGCCTTCCAACAACAAATCGAGCTGGTAAACAGGTTAGGGGCTGAGTTGACTGAGGAAAAGAAAAAGCGCGAACGTCTGGGGCAAGAGTTCAGAAGCTCCCATGACATGCTGGAAGCCAAAAAGAAAGCGCTCGACGCGGCACACCGAGAGATTTCCTCTTGCAATAAGACTTGGAATGCTACGCTCACCAATAATAAGAAGAGGGAAGATAAGCTGAAGCAGCAAATTTCCGACCTCGAGGAGAAGCTGAAGTCTAGCATCAAGAAGTGTGAGGAAGAAGTGATGACCCGGTATAGTGTCCAGCATGCACTGAACAAGGCAATCAAATCCAGAGATGAAGCAGTGTCTCAGAAGCGAAAGTTAGAAGATTGCTTCGGAGAAGCAACCTGGGAAGAAACTGCTGAAGACGTACGCCGTGTCCTTAAGAGGAGAAACCAGCTTGTTGAAGGGCTGCTTGATCGACCAAGCCATCCGGAGACCAAGAAGTTGATAGAGGAGTACCAGACTTTTGGGAGGATTTAATCATTTCATGTAGTAACTTGTATGCTTTATTTGCATAGTGCTGACCATCACCAGGATTGTTGGTTGAGGTCATGCCTTCTTTGTACTCTCAGTGATATTGTACTCCGGGCTTATTGATTCTCTCTGCAATATATGAGGCTTTCTATGATTCAGCTCCGATATTCCTATTGTCAGCACTGTCACTGCACCGGCACCTTCGCACTAGAACTGGGGGAACGAACCTCCCTAATGCACAGACACATTGCATTGCATTCATATTCATATTGCATTACAGGTAATCTTTGAATGGTGTCTTACTTCCCGCTCTGTACCAGGTACTTAACAGGATTCCAGATCAACATCCGCGCCGCTATTCTACACGCTCCAATTGTCGAAAAATCATGGACCAAATGCAGAACGAGATGCAAGATGTGCGCGAGAAGCTCGCCCTCTTCATGCAGACCATGGAAGCTATAGCAAAAGGGCAGGAGAATTTGCAGGCCATGGTCCAGCCTCTGTTGGCCCGAAGCGCTGGTCATGGTAATGAAGATCATCAGTCTGTCCGGGTTGATACTGCTCATGGGGACGGCACTCCCACGCCAGTGGCTCCGCCCGTAGTCAATATACCTGCTGCTAACGTCAACAACGCTACCGCTGCTGTGAACGGTAACGTCGGAGTTGGGAATGAAACTGCTGTCCATAATGTTGGGCTGGGTGATGTCAATTTGGGAGATAATCTAGGAGGCAATGGCTTTGTCAATACTGGGTTCGGATTCAATGATCAGGGATTCGATAACACTGGCAAGTATGGCTTTAATGCTCAAGGATTTGGGCAAGATGGTTATGGTATGGTCAATCAGGGTTACGGAGGCTTTGGAAACGGAAATGGTACTGGATATATGGCTTTTGGTCCTGCTGGAGGTGTTCAAGGGTACGGCAACAGAGGCCGAGGTCCGGGGATGAATCAGATCAGAGCTGGACGTAATAATGCGTACGATGGGTACGGAGCTGGAAACGGTCTGTGGCAAGAGGATCAGCAGGAGGACGCCTTCTCCGGAGGAGGTTTTGAAGGGCCGATGGATGATTCCCAAAAGATTAGAATGCTGGAAGAGCAGATGAAGGGAGTCCTAAATCAGAGTGCTGTGGGATTGGACATGGCAACCATGGGCTTGGTACCTGGTTTGAGGGTGCCAATTAAATTCAAGGCTCCTGCGTTCGACAAGTACAAAGGAGACACATGTCCGAAAGTGCATGTACGAGCTTATTACAGAAAGATGTCTGCATACTCAACTGATGAAAGAATGCTAATGCATTTCTTTCAGGATAGTCTATCGGGCCCTTCCCTAGAGTGGTACATGGGGTTGGAGCCAACTGATATCAAGACTTGGAAGCAATTAGCGGAGGCATTTGTAGCCCATTACAAGTATAACAGCGACCTGACACCCAATCGGGTCCAGTTGGCCGGGCTGTCGCAGAAGAAGGGGGAGAGTTTTAAAGAGTACGCGCAAAGGTGGCGCGATATGGCTGCCAGGGTCCGTCCTCCTGTGGAAGATAAGGAAATGAATGATATGTTTGTCGGCACATTCACAGGGCTGTTTCATGATATGTTGTTTCATACGTCTCTGGCTAGTTTTTCAGACCTGATTCTGATGGGGGAAAAGATTGAACGTAATATTAAGCAAGGAAAGTTCCAAGTCGAGGAATCAACTGCATCTGGCAGTAACAGGAAAGCTTATGGTGGGCGCCGTCAGGGCGAGGCAAGTGCGGTATTTGGAGGCCGAGGCCGAGGCCGAGGCAGGGGACGAGGTCAATATCGTCAGCCACAGCAGGTGTCGAGTGTTACTATTCCCTATCAGCAACAACCACTCCAGCAACAACAACCGGTTCAGCAGCAACCAATGCCACAGCAGCAGCAGCCTCAGCAGGGGGCACAGCAGGCTCAACGAAGATTCCAGGGCAGTAAACCGAGAAGAGTGTTTGAGAAGCCTCCCTCAACCTATGCCGATTTGTTGCAGACATTGTTGGGATTGAATCTGGTAGAGAAAAGAACTCTGGCACCAATAACGGGAGCTCCCCCGTTCGGCTACGATGCAAATAGGCACTGCGAGTTTCATTCTGGGGCCCCGGGTCACGATATAGAAGGTTGCCATGCTTTTAAGCACGTTGTGCAGGATCTTTTAGACAACAAGACTATCAACTTCGGAACGGCAGGTCCGAATATAGTCCAGAAACCCATGCCTAATCATGGGGCAAACGCCGTGCTGACTGAGGAGGGTCTGAATCTTATTATGAATGTTGAAGATTTAAAGACGCCGCTGAGCGAGATAAAGAGCCGACTGTTACAAGGAGATGTTTACCCAGGATGTAACGAGTATTGCTTAGATTGTTGGACCCTAGCTGGGGGGTGTGAGGATTTGAAGAAAGGCATCCAGGCTTTGATTGATGAGGGCATATTGCAGTTTGATCGAGCGGCAACTGATGAGCCTGCAGGGGCAGTGGTGGATAATCGGAGTGATGTGGCCACGGTGACGATTCCTCGGAAGACGATCACTATTGCAGCACCAGCCCAGCGACCACCGATTACCATAACTAAGGCCGGGCCAATCCCGTATGAGAACACGAAAGCAGTCCCATGGTCATATGGGTTAGAGGTGTATTGTGACGGGATAAAGATTGATGTTAACAAGCAGTCAGCGGAAATTGTGGATAATGTTGTGGGCTCAGGAGGCATGACAAGGAGTGGCAGGATCTTTATATCTCCTGAAGTGGAGGCTGAAAGACTAGCGAAAGGAAAAGGGAAAGCGGTTGAAAATGGTCCGGTACAAGCAAATGAAAAAGAAGCAGTATCGAAGGACGTAGAAGAGTTCATGCGCTTGATTCGGAAAAGTGATTATAAGATTGTGGAGCATCTGCAGCAGACACCGTCCAAAATATCTATCTTGTCATTGCTGTTGTGTTCGGAAGCCCACAGAAATGCTTTGCTGAAAGTCCTGGACACCTCTTTTGTACCCCAGGACGTCTCCGTAAATCAGTTAGAAGGAGTATTGGCACATGTGAATGCAGGCCACAGTCTGGGCTTTACCGATTTTGACTTGACTCCGAAAGGGAGAGATCATAATATGGCATTACACGTGTCTGTGGAGTGTAGAGGATCGGTAATGTCGCACGTATTGGTTGACACCGGATCATCTTTGAATGTGCTGCCCAAGAAGGCGATGATGAAGCTGGATGTTCGAGGAATTTTGTGCACACCCAGCGATTTGGTAGTCAGAGCGTTTGACGGCACGCGGAGAACAGTCTTCGGATCGATTACCTTGCCTCTGCAAGTGGGGCCGGAAGTGTTTGCAACTGAATTTTATATCATGGATATACAGCCTGCGTACAGCTGCTTGCTTGGAAGACCCTGGATTCATGGAGCAGGGGCAGTCACGTCTACCCTGCATCAGAAGTTAAAATATATGGTCGGAGACAGCGTAGTCACCGTGTGCGGAGAAGAAGACATCCTGGTCAGCCATCTATCTTCATTTAAATATGTGGAAGTCGACGGAGAGATCCACGAGACGCCATGCCAGGCATTCGAAGGTTTGCGCATCAAGGACCAAGGTCCCGGGCCGAGCAAAGTGCCAGAGATAGCTGTCTCATCGTATAAAGAAGCTCAAGCTCTAGTAGAAGCAGGAGAAGCCAAGGGCTGGGGCAAAGTGCTGGACATTCCTGTGAAAATGGACCGGTTCGGACTGGGGTACCGACCGTCGTCATCAACTCCTTCCGTGGGGGCCCCCCGTTTCAGAAAGTCAATCACCATCTCTGCCAGTGGAGTATGTCATGAAACTGTCAATGCTGCTTCAGAGTCTGATGAAGGAGACAGCGACTGTGATATGGATGCCTGGATTCAGCCAAGCACGCCAGGACAAGGACTGTGCAACTGGTCTATTCAGGAGCTTGTTCCTGTGACTTTTAAACAGTAATGCTTTGCTTTATTAATTGTTGAATAATCCGATGTCTTGCCCGGGGCATCAGGAGTTGCTTAGGGCTGTGTTGTTATAAACATTGCGTGTTAATCATTAAATAAATGGCGTTTTTTCATGTGCAAATACCGTAATCCCTGTCTTTCCTGTTTTGTATTTTTCAATAAAATGGCAACGTGGTTATTCGCTTTATACGCATTTTGAAGCACTTAACCATTCCTTTTGCAGGATAACATTTTCAGATGACATCCTTGAACCACCTATGACTCGTCCCGACTTTGAGCACCCGGTATTCCAGACTGAAGAAGAGGTTGTTGAAGATAGCGACGTTCCTGAAGAACTGTCTTGGTTAGTGAAGCAAGAGGAAAGAGCCATTCTGCCTCACGACGAGGTTATCGAAATTATCAACTTGGGGTCGGAAGGGGTTGAGAAAAATATTCGTATCGGAGCCGCACTGCAGGGTGACATCAAGCGAAAACTGGTTGAAATGCTCCGAGAGTATAATGATGTATTCGCTTGGTCATATGAGGATATGCCAGGGCTCGATACAGATATGGTTGTGCATCGCCTGCCACTGAAAGAAGATTGCCCGCCGGTCAAACAAAAGCTTCGCAGAACGCGACCAGATATGGCAATGAAGATCAAAGAGGAAGTACAGAAACAGTGGGACGCTGGTTTCCTGGCTGTGACGAAATATCCCTCGTGGGTTGCCAACATCGTACCAGTGCCAAAGAAAGATGGCAAGGTTCGAATGTGCGTGGATTATAGAGATTTGAATAAAGCAAGCCCAAAAGACGATTTTCCACTTCCTCACATTGACGTGTTAGTTGATAATACCGCTCAATACTCTGTATTCTCCTTCATGGATGGTTTTTCAGGCTACAATCAAATTAAAATGGCGCCAGAGGATATGGAGAAGACTACTTTCATAACGCCGTGGGGAACATTTTGCTACAAAGTGATGCCCTTTGGTTTGAAAAATGCTGGGGCAACATATCAGCGTGCGATGACGACTCTTTTTCATGACATGATGCATAAAGAGATCGAAGTTTATGTTGACGATATGATTGCCAAATCCCAGACGGAGGAAGAGCATCTGGTGAATCTGCTGAAGTTGTTTAAAAGACTTAAGAAGTTCAGGCTGAGGCTGAACCCTAATAAATGCACCTTCGGGGTGAGATCGGGTAAACTGCTGGGGTTTATCGTAAGCGAAAGAGGAATAGAGGTCGATCCTGCTAAAATAAAAGCGATTCAAGAAATGCCGACGCCTAAAACAGAGAAAGAGGTGCGCGGGTTTTTAGGGAGATTGAACTACATTGCTCGGTTCATATCTCACCTAACTGCTACGTGTGAACCATTATTCAAGCTGTTGAAGAAAGATCAAGCTGTAACGTGGAACGAAAATTGTCAAAAGGCGTTCGACAAAATAAAGCAGTATTTGCAGGAACCTCCCATTCTGATACCCCCGGTGGCAGGGAGACCCTTGATCATGTATTTGACGGTTCTTGAGGGAAGCATGGGTTGTGTTCTCGGTCAACACGACGAGACAGGGAGAAAAGAGCATGCGATCTATTACCTGAGTAAGAAATTTACAGACTGTGAATCTCGATACTCAATGCTGGAGAAAACTTGTTGCGCGCTAGCCTGGGCCGCCAAGCGTTTGAGGCAGTACATGCTGAATCATACAACCATGCTCATCTCGAAGATGGATCCTATCAAATATGTGTTTGAAAAGCAGGCGTTGTCAGGTAGAATTGCCCGTTGGCAGATGGTCTTGACTGAATATGATATTCAATACGTCTCGCAGAAGGCTATAAAGGGGAGTGTGCTGTCTGAGTACCTGGCGGAGCAGCCTATTGAAGATTACCAATCGATGAGATTTGATTTTCCTGACGAGGATATCATGTACTTAAAGATGAAAGATTGTGAAGAACCATTGCCAGACGAAGGACCAGAGTTAGGGTCCCAGTGGAAGATGATATTTGACGGAGCTGTGAATGCTTACGGTAGCGGAATAGGGGCAATTATCACTACGCCACACGGGTCGCACATCCCGTTTACTGCCCGATTGACCTTTGCCGTTACCAACAATGAGGCCGAATACGAAGCTTGTATAATGGGGCTTGAAGAAGCCATTGATTTGCGAATCAAACATCTGGACGTATACGGAGACTCAGCTCTGGTGGTGAATCAGATCAAAGGGGAATGGGAGACACGTCAGCCCAATTTGATACATTACATGAATTATGCAAGGAGATTGTTGCCTTTCTTCGACAAGGTTGAATTGCATCACGTACCGCGGGCAGAGAATCAAATGGCTGACGCCCTTGCCACTTTGTCTTCCATGTACAAGGTCAACTTCTGGAACGAAGCTCCCCAAATCACTATCTCTCGGTTGGACAGGCCAGCTTATGTATTTGCTATTGATGAAGCATCTGATGACAAACCGTGGTATTTCGATATCCTTAATTTCCTGAAGAATAAAGAGTATCCGGATGGGGCATCCAGTCAAGATCAGAAGACTCTCAGGAGATTAGCGGGTAATTTCTATTTGAATCCGGATGGCGTCTTATACAGAAGAAACCACGATTTGGTGTTGTTGCGTTGTGTAGACGAGAAAGAGGCAAAGCTTCTCATGGAGGAAATTCACGAAGGTACCTTTGGTACGCATGCTGGTGGGCATGCTATGACGAGAAAGCTGCTCAGGGCAGGTTACTTTTGGTTGACGATGGAAACTGATTGTTTCAAGTTCGCGAGGAAGTGCCACAAGTGCCAAATCTATGCTGACAAGATACACGTGCCTCCAAGTCCTCTGAATGTGATGTCATCTCCATGGCCATTCTCGATGTGGGGAATCGATATGATTGGAAAGATCGAGCCGACGGCTTCTAACGGGCATCGGTTCATCCTAGTAGCAATCGATTATTTCACCAAGTGGGTAGAAGCGGCGTCTTACGCAAATGTCACGAAGCAAGTGGTGGCCAGATTCATCAAGAGAGATATCATTTGCCGATATGGGATTCCCGAGCGGATAATCACGGATAATGGTTCAAATCTGAACAACAAAATGATGAAGGAGCTCTGTCAGAATTTCAAGATCGAACATCACAACTCCTCCCCTTACCGACCCAAGATGAATGGCGCTGTCGAAGCGGCCAATAAGAATATCAAGAAAATCGTCCAGAAAATGGTGGTGACTTATAAAGATTGGCATGAAATGCTACCTTTCGCTTTGCACGGTTATCGTACGACGGTACGCACATCAACCGGGGCAACTCCGTTCTCGTTGGTATACGGAATGGAAGCGGTATTACCATTGGAGGTTGAGATCCCTTCTCTGAGGGTATTGCGAGACGTTCAGCTGGACGAGGCAGAATGGGTAACGAATAGATTGAACCAACTGAGCTTAATGGATGAGAAGAGGCTAGCTTCTCTGGCATACGGTCGTTTGTACCAGAGACGAATGAAGAAAGCGTACGACAAGAAGATACTTTCGCGAAGCTTTCAGACGGGCGACCTTGTGCTGAAAAGGATTCTCCCGCCGCAAGCAGATCACAGGGGCAAGTGGACCCCCAACTACGAAGGGCCATACGTTGTTAGTAAAGTCTTTTCGGGAGGAGCGTTGTTGTTGTCCACCATGGAGGGAGAAGACTTTGCGTCACCAGTGAATTCGGACGCAGTTAAAAAATACTTTGCTTAAAATAGACCCGCTGGACAGAAAAAGAGAGTCCAAGCAAAAACGGGGCATCCTGGCGAACCAAAAACAGAATGAAAGGTTCGGGCAAAAGTTAGGGATAAAATTGAAAAAATGTACACCCGCGAAGTTGAAAACCTACACTGGGCGGCTTCGGCAAAAAAGGGTATCCCGGTGAACTGAAAACCCGTAAAGGGCGGTTCACGCAAAAGTTAGGGATTTGAAAAGCAAATGACTGCGGTCCGAATTTGATATTGCAATGAGCATCAATGCGGGAGAATACATTTGAGGAGTCAGTTATCGGATACAATCTCTTCAGAAGTGGGGATACCGGGAAGGCATTAGAGTCGGATGAGTCATAGGAGGATCAGTCCGTGGTGTTCGTCTGCGCCCCGTTGCCGACATGTGTACAAAATTTAATTTGTCAAAATATTTATGCTTCTTGTGCATACTTATGTATTTGCTTTGCGTAGCTTCCTCATTTCAGGAGTTACATCCCGTGTACAAAGAACTCCGCCCATTCAGGGGCCTAATCAATGACAATATGTTATTCAGTATTTGACGCTGTTCTTTACTGTTTTGTGCATGATAAAACGCCTAAGTTTATTGAAGCTAGCATGAGTATAACATCACTGGCCCTTGCCAAAAATTGTTAAAGCTTTGAATTAACTGAGTGTAACGTCACTAACCTGAATTGATTTGATTGCATAGGCTTGTCGTGTCTTGTTTGTGTTGTTGCAGGTTTCATAACCATACGAGGAAGATGATCAAAAGATTGCGATAACGAAAGACTTAATCCCCACGCAGGTCATGCATGTTCCTCCTGAAGAAGGATAGAATTCCCCAGCTAGCCGTAGCTCATCTAAAGAACGTGCTCCAGAAAAGTTATTCGTCCTCAATAGAGTTTGGCGATTCCAAGATTGTAAAAGCTGTATTCAGACAGGTTCATCTTTCCCCGCAGGGTCATGCACTCTCCCCTAGTGGAGTCAGTTAATTTTCCCCAAGAGGATCATCCTGTCCCCAGCGGAATTCTCTTTGCAAGTGTTTTCATTCCTTCCAGTGGAACTCGAAGATTAAGACTCTCCCAAGCAGAGTTGATGGTGGGTCCTGTCATTTATTTTGTCAGAGATACTGTGTAATATCAGGTCACGTTCCAGCGGAAAGTCTGATCGCACTATGCGCATTTGCTATTCCCCAGCAGGGGGTTACTTCAACAAGAAGTTTGGTTTGAGTTTCCAATTTCCCAGCAGGGTTGACTTCACCCTTCCAGCATTTATTTTGCTGGAATAATTTTGTAGCATCTGGCTATCCCCGGCGGAGTCGGCATTATCCTTCCAGCATTTATTTTGCTGAAGCAGTTTCTGTACTCTAGCAGTTCAGGTAGAGAGAATTCTTGCTCAAATGAATTACCAAACGTTCAAGATCTCGGCATGAGACATCCAATGATGATGTCAGTTTCGGCAGTATTCCCCCACAGAGTTAGCATGATGAGATTCTCTTTGTCTCTAACAGAGTCATTTATGCAAATGTCTCTTATTTTCCCCGCCAGAGTTACCAGGATAAGTTTCTCTTTACTCCCAGGCAGAATCAGTTGTCACCAAGGGTTCCATGAAGCAGAATTTCAGAGGCCACCGCCGGTTATCAGAGCAGGCGTCCGATAGTTGGTTTCCAGACATCCTCAGTAGAGTCCGCCTCAAAGTCGCTGTCACGTCAGTGCTAAGGAGTTTGTGGGTGAGGATCATTGGAGAACTAAGTCCTGACGTGGACAATTTACTCCCGGATTGACGGGATTTCTTCAGAAGTGGGCGTCCTAACGTGGACAGGTTTATTTCCCCGGATTGGTGAGGTGTGTTAGTCCCAACGTGGGCAGATTCGGTTTCTCGAAATTAGTGGAATGGGAGGTCATGACGTTGACAAAAGTGAGTACTCTTTGTGTTGGTGTCCTGACGCGGACAGATTAGACAAGGATGTGAGTCCTAACGTGGACAAGTCTTATTTCCTCAGCGGGTCGAAGAAGATTGAGTCCTCAAGCGGACAAATCAAGACGAGATCAGTGTCCTGACGTGGACAAATCAAAGAGATTATTATTCCTAACGTGGAGAAGTGGGTCCTAACGTGGACGATGTAGTCCTTACGCGGACATATCGGAAAGAGGTGATTCCTTACGTGGAAAGATCAGAGTCCTCACGTGGACATATCAAGAGCATTCCTTACGTGGAAGAAAAATAGTTTCCTTACGTGGAAATGACAGCATTCCTAACGCGGAAAGAGTGGAGTCCTTACGTGGACAGATTAAGATGGCATTCCTTACGTGGAAAAATGTAGTCCTGACGCGGACAAATCGGAAGGAGTTGGTTGCTTTATGTGGGAAAGTTATGTTCCTTACGTGGAAAGAAGATGGTTTCCTTACGTGGAAAGACGAGTTTATTCCTTACGTGGAAAGATTAAGTCCTCACGCGGACATATCAAGATTGGTTCCTTACGTGGAAAGAAAGAGTGCATTCCTGACGTGGAAGAGTTTAGTCCTGACGCGGACAGATCCAGACGAAGTCTTATTCCTTACGTGGAAAAATGGTGATTCCTTACGTGGAAAAGAGATTGATTCCTGACGTGGAAAGAAATGGATTATTCCTGACGTGGAAGAGTTTAGTCCTGACGCGGACAGATCAAAGAAGTTATTCCTAATGTGGAAGAAGAAGGTTTACTCCTTACGTGGAAAAAACTGGGGTCCTTACGTGGACAAATTCAAGAAAAGTTGATTCCTGACGTGGAAGAATGATGCACTCATCGCGTGGAAAGTTGAGTCCTGACGTGGACAGGTTCAGAACCAAAAGTTGAATTCCTTACGTGGTAAGATTGGAGTCCTGACGCGGACATGTCAAGTGGTATTGGAGTCCTTATGTGGACAGATGGATATAGTTCTCCTCATGCGGAAAGAAGATTGCTTCCTGACGTTGAAAGATGAAAGGGTTAGTCCTGACGTGGACAGATACAGAAGAGGTGATTCCTAACGTGGACAGATGTTACTCCTAACGTGGACAGATGTTACTCCTAACGTGGACAGATGATTCCTAACGTGGACGATGTTATTCCTAGCGTGGACAGGTGTTATTCCTAACGTGGACGATTCAGTGTATTGAAATGCAGACGAATTATCCCCAGCGGAGTTGCCGAGATTTTTCTGGGATTGACAGCAAGTGGAGTCCTAACGTGGACAGGTTCTAGTTGAAATTTCTTCGTGTTGACGACAGACAGAGTCCTAACGTGGACAAGCAAGCAATCTGTTATGACAGAATCCTCTTCAGAGCGATGAAGACAATCCCCAGCACAGTCGCGCGAGATCAGTGGGTTGCCGTAACAGTCAGATTCAGCTGATGAATGTCGTTCCCCAAGCAGGAGCGCAATTTGGTTTTGCGGTTGGCAAATTTTTGGTTTCACTAGTATTCAACCGTCTCGTACCGCGAATGTCTGAAGGCTCCGGGCTCTTCACCCAATCGGGTCCAAGTCGCTTGAATAGGGGCAGCTGTTGCACCCTAAAATTTGCCCAACCTTATTCCTTGGGTTTATGTTTTAATATCATTAGCATTTGCATATAGAGTCATGTGCATAGTCTAACCATCTGCATAGCATAAGCATAGCAAGTCATACAACAGGGGGACCAATCATTATTCTCATCTCTAGAAGCCTATCAAGAGGTTATTATCCCAATTCAATCTTATTCAAGTCATCAGGAAAGAATTTGAAAGCAAAGAGTTCAGCAGATCAAACCTTGAGTCCATCTCCTAGCTGAGGGTATCTGAGGGTCAACAAGAGGGTTGTGAGCTGTGAGTTGAAGGCATGGAGAGTATCTAGACATTATGAGAGACTTATAAGGGCATTTGAAGAAGGAGACAAGTCATTTATGAGAGCACAAGAGCTATAACTGAAGACAGTCAACTAGGGTTTCATCTGGGTCAGCCCTAGGTCAACCCTAGGTCAATTGACTGATTTGAGGGGCATTCAAGTCTATTGGAGAGATGTGGGGTTCATCATTGGACATATAAAGAAGGATATGGAGATATGCCAAGGAGAATTCAAGAGAAATCAAGGAGAAGAGGAGTTTCTAAATTAGGGTTTCTGTGTAAAATCCCCTAGTTTAGGTCAAACTTCCAAGCAAGATAAGTCAAAATTCTAGCTTCAAATGGCTTCTTGGGCAACACGAAACTTGTAGAGGATCTCAAGACCTTTAATTTGAGTGGTGGAAGACATCAAGGAGATTTATAGAACTCAAGTTATGGTCCTTGCAAGTTACAGGTCATCTGAGGTATCTGAAATTTTGTCTGTGAAAGTGACTTGACTTCCAAGCAATTTTTACCCCTCAAGGAGATTTCAAATGAATTCTTGGTCAACATACGAATTGTTCCTCATTGTCTTAGCTTTCTAGAATGGTATAGTATGCCTTCATATGATGTGTGGAACTCAACTTATGGTCTTGGCAAGCAAAGGGTATTTTGGGCATTTGTGAATTACAGGTCATTTTAACCTATGTCCAAAACTCATACAAGGAGGCCTCAAATGGAAAAACTTACAACATCAAACTTGCTCCAAATGGGATTTTAAGTCTAGAAAGAAGGTCACAAATTGTTGGAAAAGCTCATAACATGAAGTTGCATGATTGGTCCAAATTTGAACTAAAATGGCTTATAATTTGAATAAAGTCAAAGTGAAAAATGGTTTGGGAGATTTATAGGTCCAAATGGAGACTTCCAATATATGATTTTGAATGGAAAAGACATTCTAAAGACAATGGTTCAAACACTTTTTTGAGTTTAGTGGAAGATTTCAAAGTTATCCTTGGTTACTTGCATTTTAAGAAACATAGCCAAAATGAATCAAAGTTGGAAGGCAAGGGAATGTGTAAGAGGGATCTAGAATGTTCATGTGAGCACTATATATTCATGAAATGAAGATTGATCAAGGGTTGGCTTCATTTTTCACCAAGAATTTCCCAAATTCTCTCATTCTTTCTCATTGTGTTTTCACTTCAATTCCTCAAATTCTTCACCAATCATCATCAAAATCAACTTCATCATACTGATTCATCATCATAGATCAGAATTCAACCAAGAACAAGGTGTGATCAATCCATTTTCGAGCACTTCCATCATCAACATCAAAATTGCAATTTCAAGTTGGTAGCACAATTCAAGCCAAGTTTCATTCAAGTGTTGCAAACAGAATCAAATAGATCAATTGTAGATCAAGATCCAAGCATCAAGACTCTTAGATCCACAAGTTTCATCATCATCCACAAGATTTTACACCAGGTGCATTTTCTCTGCCACAACTTGAATTAGTTAGTTTAGCATGATTTTGTTAGTTTAGATATGATGTAGGATGTTAGTAGAGCAATTAGGTTGAGTTTGGAGTGGTTTGGCTATGATTGTTAGCAGGTTGTAAAAACTGTTTGGATTAAGAACTCGTGGCATAGTGCATTAGAATCTTAGGTTGTTAGCGCAGGATGATCACCATTAGTCATGGAAGAGTTTAGTCTAGGTTTGATGGAGAATTGTGATGATGAGTTGCAGAGTATATTCATGGTGACCGGAACTTGTTGCTATCGGGTTGAGTGATCTATTGAATTTCAGACTGAATTAAGACCATAGGCTTGTAGAGGGAGAGATTTAGAATGTTTTTCATGTTTATAGCATGGCGTTTCATGGACTGGAGAGGGAGAACCGAGAGCTCGAATTGGTGCGTGCATGGAGCTTCATGGATTGCAAACCCTAATTCTCAGATCCAATGAGGAAGACACAATCTTGAGCGTCCAATTCATGTGGACTTTTGACCTCAGGGAGCCATCGTGTGGCTGAGATTTGATTCAGATTTTGGAGGGAAGCTACAGGTGCCCTAAACGCACCGTTTCATTAATTGAAACGGGCGGGCCTGAGCGCTGAATGTTATTTCCACCCCCCAGTTAGTGAGCCCAATCAGTTTTAAACGTGGAGATCTTTCTATTTTCACCCCCCTGCGTCCTTTTATTGTTTCATTATTTCTGAAGTGGTTCTGGGCCTAACTCAAAGTGCTACGCGCACCCCCTGCCTGCTTGGCCCATCCTGATTTCAACTAAGGCGCCTGCTAACTACACCCCTCCCCCTTTTATTTCTTTCATTTTGTTTTTTATTTCTCTTAATATTTTATGCATTTTCATTAATTCATAATAAATACATAAAAAATCATTTTTAGTCCATTCTTTTTACATCATTTTCATTAGAATGTGTAGAAAATTTTCATTAAATAAAATTGCATTTTTATTTTTATTTCATATTTTTTCCATATTTTCCAAATAAATGTCATTTTAAATAGTTTCATTTCATGCATGATTTTACTAATTTTTGTTCTATTAAATGCTTTCATATTTTTTTGTTCATTCTTTTTAGGTTGTTTAGATGAGATATTGAACTTGTAGATTCAATTTAGTTCCCATTTTTAGGAATTGGTTTTAGGTGCTTAATGTAGGCTTGAACAACATGAACAAATTAGGGTTTTTTAGGTGATGACTTAGGAAGTTTGATTCTTTCCCTTAGGACTTAGGGTTTGACTATTTTAGTTATGGGACTATAGGGGCTATGGGTAGTTATTAGATCCCTTAGAGAAAAGTTAGGATTCCCCTACTGCTATTAATACTCTGTATATATCTGATTGTCTGGTGTGGTGTGCCCTCTGGGGATTATTGCTTGCTTGCTTGGGTATTGGGTTTGTCTGGGGCCTTGGGAGAGCTGAAGACTTGAGGAGATGAAGACCATTGGAGATCCAAAGATTGAAGATCAACTGCCAGAGTTGGAGAGGAGATTCTTGCTAGCAGCTGCTGAGGAGACTAGGGTTTAGGAGCTAGGCAGAGCTCTAGATTAGAAAGCTTGTTTCTCAAACATGGAATGCCTTGTCTGCATCCATCCTTTCTCTATGATTCAAAGTCTCTTTCAAATATCCACCTCCTTCCTTTGGAAGGATCAGTGAATATATTTGAAAGATAGAACTTTTGAGAGGAAACTTTCTGTTTAATGTTAACAGTTGATGAACCACCCTTGGTAGGTAATTAACTGTCTAACATTCATTCACTTCACTCTTGTGACTGATTCCTCATCCTGGAGGTTTGAACTTGAAGAAAAGCCATTGCAGATGGAAGATAGATGATCAAAGCCCTTGCCTGAAGGCCATGAAGATGGAGATTAATGCTTGTTGAAGCCTGTAGCTGATTGGAGATTACTTGAAGCTAGATGTTGAGTCAGAGCTGCTAATGCTGTTTCTTTTGCTGTTGTATTTCATTGCTGATGTATTGATTGGTTTTCCGGACTGTATTGTTTGCTGTTTACCCTGTTGGGTTGAAAGTGAAGTCTGTTCACTTTTGCCTATTGTTTTCTAGGTTCGAGGTTGAGTGGGGACTCCCTTGCCTCGCTTGTACTGTTGCATCCATGCATTTTACTGTTTTACTGTATATATCTGTTATTGTTTCTGTTTCTGCCTATCCCGTAGGATCTCTGTTTCTCTCTGTGCAAGAGAGGAGCATGATAGACACTAGGTCTTAACCCATGCATGATAACATTAGGTTAGTTTGATTCCCTTCGCAACCGTAGGTTAGAGTTCTGTCTCTTTCTTTCTCAAAACAAACAGAAAAACACATAAAGATTTCAAACACAATAAAAGACACTTCTTCCGTAAAAGAATGTGAACTCATCAAGACGTCATTTTTGTCCGCCGGGACTGTTAATCAAGGAAACCTTTTTCAGAAGGAATAAAATCAACCAAGACAGACTTGTGTCGTACGTGGCCCGAACTACGTTTGCTCTGATCTTTCATGCTGTATGAAAGTACGTAGGCATAGGATGCGATATCCTAGCGAGCAACCTTCCCCTCCTTTCCCGTAGGTAGGCGAACTACGTTGACTCTGATTTCTCGTTCCAGACGGGAATACGTAGGCATAAAGTGCGATACTTTGCCGAGTCATTTTTTATTTTCATTTTCTTTTCTTTTAACCCCAGACCTTTAGCGTAGATAGAATAACAATCCATACCCGAAAACAAGCGTGGATCCCGTCGAGTACGACGGACGTGAGGGGTGCTAATACCTTCCCCTTGCGTAACCGACTTCCGAACCCAGGTTTTGGTTGCGATGACCATACCTTTCCCGTGTTGTGCGAGGTTTACTCTGAGCGTTTCCTTTCCCTCCCGTGGGATAAATAACGCACGGTGGCGACTCTTCTGTTCAGCCGGCGCCGATTTTCGCAGTAGCGACAGCTGGCGACTCTGCTGGGGATCCAACGTCCCCTGGCTGCTAAGGACTGCGATGGTTCTTATGCATTTGGGATCCAACGTCCCTTGAGAGAGTCAATCCTAGCGCTTGTTTTCCCATCGAGGATTTTGTATGGAGTTATTGTATATTTCTAACCTTGTATTTTCAGCTTTGTATATTGATTATTATTGCTGTATTTGGGGTGTGACGGGTGTTCTGATATTGAGAGATAAGCCGGACCTGGGCTTGAGTGCACCTAGAATTAGCGTAGAAAGTAGTGGGCGCGTGCCGGCTTTGCTTGCATTAGTGTCTCATGAAATCTACACTCGGACGAGGTTCTTCTGGTTGGCTTCTTTTTCTACCCTTTGGGTCGAAGGGGTTGTTGGTCAGCTGAATTGTCGACTCCGGGAACCGATCATTTGGAAGTTGGCTGAGTGAGGCCTCTTCAGGATTTGATGATGCCACTCCTTCTGGGAATCGTATCATCAACCCTGAAAGTCTGTGACGCCGACGACCGCATAGGATGCCGTACCTTGTGCCAGTTATAGGGCCACCCACCTGTGAGGGGATTTGGGGTTATGCAGGTAACTAGACCTTCAGATACCGGTTATTTCTTGATCAGAGATCCTGGGTATTTATGGAGAGTTATGAGGTCTGTCAGAGACCATTTGGAGATGCGTTCTGAGGTCTGTCAGAGACCATTTGGAGATGTGTTTTGAGGTCTGTCAGAGACCAGTTGGAGAGTTCTGAGGTCTGTCAGAGACCAGTTGGAGAGTTCTGAGGTCTGTCAGAGACCAATTAGAGATGTGATTTGAGGTCTGTCAGAGACCAGTTGGAGATGTGTTTTGAGGTCTGTCAGAGACCAGTTGGAGAGTTCTGAGGTCTGTCAGAGACCAGTTGGAGAGTTCTGAGGTCTGTCAGAGACCAATTAGAGATGTGATTTGAGGTCTGTCAGAGACCAGTTGGAGTTATGGTTTGAGGTATGTCAGAGACCAGTGTTGGAATTTTATTTTAGGTCTATCTGAGACCAGGGTTTGATGACTTCTGGATGGTCTATCTGAGACCTTTCTTGATTGGGTTTAGGCTATTCAGCTGCAGCTTTGGTCCCTGTTGCATGTTACTTGCATTGCATTGCCTGCATATCCATTACCATTTGCATTTCACTAACGTGTGTCTGTGCTGCAGGTGTATTTGCATTTCCCTAGTTCTAGTGCCCAGACTTCTGAGTATTGATTATGGCTGGTTTGAGGAAAACAGTTGCGTATAAGCTGCCTTCACCTGATATTACTTCTTTGCTTGGTCTGATATCTCTTGCTGATGAGGAGGTTAGGAGAAGCTTCAGAATGAGCCATGGGAGATTACTGAGATTAGTCTGTAAGCCCACTGCTGATGAGATGAACGGGCTATACACCTTGATGCAGTTCTATGACCCCGCATTGAGAGGCTTTACTTTTGCTGACTTCATTCTAGGACCTACCATTGAGGAGTATGTGGAGTTTACTGAGCTTCCCGTGCAGAACAAGGTTCCCTTTATTCACTCTGCTGCTGAGCCCAAGTTGGAGGACTTAGCCAAAGCCTTGCATATGAACGCTGCAGATCTGTTACTGACTTCTTGGCTTGGGGTGTCAGGTTTTTCTCTGGATTTCTTAGTCGCCAAAGCTCGAGAGTACGCCAAGAACGGTTGTTGGGTGGTTTTCAATGCTATTTTGGCTTTATGCATTTATGGAGTTGTGCTGTTTCCTAACTTGCCCAACTTTGTAGATTTGGATGCTTTCTATCTGTTTGCTGCAGGCAACCCAGTGCCAACTTTGATTGGAGATTTCTATCATTCATTGCACTACAAGAACGAAAACCGAAGGGGAAAAGTTGTTTACTGCTGTACTCCTCTGTTGAATATGTGGTTCAAAAGTCATCTCCCTATGAAGGGACCCTTTGCAGACAGTGCAACCTCAGCCAGTTGGTCAGAGCGCCTGATGAGGCTATCTTCCGAAGACGTTGTATGGTTTGATCGAGATTTGTTGGGATCCGAGCTCATCTTTAGTTGTTCTGGGTACCCTAATGTGCCGCTGATAGGAAGAAAAGGGTGTATCAATTACAACCCCTCTCTATTCATTCGTCAGTTCGGATATGCGCTGAAGAATCCACCTCAGGAGGAAGAAGTACAGGAATCTTTGTACTTCACTGGAGAAGTGAAAGGGGAGTTATTAGCCAAGTTGCAACATGCCTGGACACGTATTAACCGCAAAGGGAAGCCACTGTTAGGTAAGAACGATTGCCAGGCTTATGAACCTTACAGGGTTTGGATCCAGAAACGAGCAAGTCAGTTATTAATGCCATTTCCAGATGCACCAGTTCTTGATCCTATTCCGATAGCGGAGCCAACTACTGTTTCTAGGGAAGCCTACGAGCAAGTTGTGAGAGAAAAAGAAGCCTTGATGAAGTTTAATGAAGGGTTAGAGCAAGAGTTAGCCCAAGTACGCAGCGAGAAAAACAAGGCCGTATATGCCTTCCAACAACAAATCGAGCTGGTAAACAGGTTAGGGGCTGAGTTGACTGAGGAAAAGAAAAAGCGCGAACGTCTGGGGCAAGAGTTCAGAAGCTCCCATGACATGCTGGAAGCCAAAAAGAAAGCGCTCGACGCGGCACACCGAGAGATTTCCTCTTGCAATAAGACTTGGAATGCTACGCTCACCAATAATAAGAAGAGGGAAGATAAGCTGAAGCAGCAAATTTCCGACCTCGAGGAGAAGCTGAAGTCTAGCATCAAGAAGTGTGAGGAAGAAGTGATGACCCGGTATAGTGTCCAGCATGCACTGAACAAGGCAATCAAATCCAGAGATGAAGCAGTGTCTCAGAAGCGAAAGTTAGAAGATTGCTTCGGAGAAGCAACCTGGGAAGAAACTGCTGAAGACGTACGCCGTGTCCTTAAGAGGAGAAACCAGCTTGTTGAAGGGCTGCTTGATCGACCAAGCCATCCGGAGACCAAGAAGTTGATAGAGGAGTACCAGACTTTTGGGAGGATTTAATCATTTCATGTAGTAACTTGTATGCTTTATTTGCATAGTGCTGACCATCACCAGGATTGTTGGTTGAGGTCATGCCTTCTTTGTACTCTCAGTGATATTGTACTCCGGGCTTATTGATTCTCTCTGCAATATATGAGGCTTTCTATGATTCAGCTCCGATATTCCTATTGTCAGCACTGTCACTGCACCGGCACCTTCGCACTAGAACTGGGGGAACGAACCTCCCTAATGCACAGACACATTGCATTGCATTCATATTCATATTGCATTACAGGTAATCTTTGAATGGTGTCTTACTTCCCGCTCTGTACCAGGTACTTAACAGGATTCCAGATCAACATCCGCACCGCTATTCTACACGCTCCAATTGTCGAAAAATCATGGACCAAATGCAGAACGAGATGCAAGATGTGCGCGAGAAGCTCGCCCTCTTCATGCAGACCATGGAAGCTATAGCAAAAGGGCAGGAGAATTTGCAGGCCATGGTCCAGCCTCTGTTGGCCCGAAGCGCTGGTCATGGTAATGAAGATCATCAGTCTGTCCGGGTTGATACTGCTCATGGGGACGGCACTCCCACGCCAGTGGCTCCGCCCGTAGTCAATATACCTGCTGCTAACGTCAACAACGCTACCGCTGCTGTGAACGGTAACGTCGGAGTTGGGAATGAAACTGCTGTCCATAATGTTGGGCTGGGTGATGTCAATTTGGGAGATAATCTAGGAGGCAATGGCTTTGTCAATACTGGGTTCGGATTCAATGATCAGGGATTCGATAACACTGGCAAGTATGGCTTTAATGCTCAAGGATTTGGGCAAGATGGTTATGGTATGGTCAATCAGGGTTACGGAGGCTTTGGAAACGGAAATGGTACTGGATATATGGCTTTTGGTCCTGCTGGAGGTGTTCAAGGGTACGGCAACAGAGGCCGAGGTCCGGGGATGAATCAGATCAGAGCTGGACGTAATAATGCGTACGATGGGTACGGAGCTGGAAACGGTCTGTGGCAAGAGGATCAGCAGGAGGACGCCTTCTCCGGAGGAGGTTTTGAAGGGCCGATGGATGATTCCCAAAAGATTAGAATGCTGGAAGAGCAGATGAAGGGAGTCCTAAATCAGAGTGCTGTGGGATTGGACATGGCAACCATGGGCTTGGTACCTGGTTTGAGGGTGCCAATTAAATTCAAGGCTCCTGCGTTCGACAAGTACAAAGGAGACACATGTCCGAAAGTGCATGTACGAGCTTATTACAGAAAGATGTCTGCATACTCAACTGATGAAAGAATGCTAATGCATTTCTTTCAGGATAGTCTATCGGGCCCTTCCCTAGAGTGGTACATGGGGTTGGAGCCAACTGATATCAAGACTTGGAAGCAATTAGCGGAGGCATTTGTAGCCCATTACAAGTATAACAGCGACCTGACACCCAATCGGGTCCAGTTGGCCGGGCTGTCGCAGAAGAAGGGGGAGAGTTTTAAAGAGTACGCGCAAAGGTGGCGCGATATGGCTGCCAGGGTCCGTCCTCCTGTGGAAGATAAGGAAATGAATGATATGTTTGTCGGCACATTCACAGGGCTGTTTCATGATATGTTGTTTCATACGTCTCTGGCTAGTTTTTCAGACCTGATTCTGATGGGGGAAAAGATTGAACGTAATATTAAGCAAGGAAAGTTCCAAGTCGAGGAATCAACTGCATCTGGCAGTAACAGGAAAGCTTATGGTGGGCGCCGTCAGGGCGAGGCAAGTGCGGTATTTGGAGGCCGAGGCCGAGGCCGAGGCAGGGGACGAGGTCAATATCGTCAGCCACAGCAGGTGTCGAGTGTTACTATTCCCTATCAGCAACAACCACTCCAGCAACAACAACCGGTTCAGCAGCAACCAATGCCACAGCAGCAGCAGCCTCAGCAGGGGGCACAGCAGGCTCAACGAAGATTCCAGGGCAGTAAACCGAGAAGAGTGTTTGAGAAGCCTCCCTCAACCTATGCCGATTTGTTGCAGACATTGTTGGGATTGAATCTGGTAGAGAAAAGAACTCTGGCACCAATAACGGGAGCTCCCCCGTTCGGCTACGATGCAAATAGGCACTGCGAGTTTCATTCTGGGGCCCCGGGTCACGATATAGAAGGTTGCCATGCTTTTAAGCACGTTGTGCAGGATCTTTTAGACAACAAGACTATCAACTTCGGAACGGCAGGTCCGAATATAGTCCAGAAACCCATGCCTAATCATGGGGCAAACGCCGTGCTGACTGAGGAGGGTCTGAATCTTATTATGAATGTTGAAGATTTAAAGACGCCGCTGAGCGAGATAAAGAGCCGACTGTTACAAGGAGATGTTTACCCAGGATGTAACGAGTATTGCTTAGATTGTTGGACCCTAGCTGGGGGGTGTGAGGATTTGAAGAAAGGCATCCAGGCTTTGATTGATGAGGGCATATTGCAGTTTGATCGAGCGGCAACTGATGAGCCTGCAGGGGCAGTGGTGGATAATCGGAGTGATGTGGCCACGGTGACGATTCCTCGGAAGACGATCACTATTGCAGCACCAGCCCAGCGACCACCGATTACCATAACTAAGGCCGGGCCAATCCCGTATGAGAACACGAAAGCAGTCCCATGGTCATATGGGTTAGAGGTGTATTGTGACGGGATAAAGATTGATGTTAACAAGCAGTCAGCGGAAATTGTGGATAATGTTGTGGGCTCAGGAGGCATGACAAGGAGTGGCAGGATCTTTATATCTCCTGAAGTGGAGGCTGAAAGACTAGCGAAAGGAAAAGGGAAAGCGGTTGAAAATGGTCCGGTACAAGCAAATGAAAAAGAAGCAGTATCGAAGGACGTAGAAGAGTTCATGCGCTTGATTCGGAAAAGTGATTATAAGATTGTGGAGCATCTGCAGCAGACACCGTCCAAAATATCTATCTTGTCATTGCTGTTGTATTCGGAAGCCCACAGAAATGCTTTGCTGAAAGTCCTGGACACCTCTTTTGTACCCCAGGACGTCTCCGTAAATCAGTTAGAAGGAGTATTGGCACATGTGAATGCAGGCCACAGTCTGGGCTTTACCGATTTTGACTTGACTCCGAAAGGGAGAGATCATAATATGGCATTACACGTGTCTGTGGAGTGTAGAGGATCGGTAATGTCGCACGTATTGGTTGACACCGGATCATCTTTGAATGTGCTGCCCAAGAAGGCGATGATGAAGCTGGATGTTCGAGGAATTTTGTGCACACCCAGCGATTTGGTAGTCAGAGCGTTTGACGGCACGCGGAGAACAGTCTTCGGATCGATTACCTTGCCTCTGCAAGTGGGGCCGGAAGTGTTTGCAACTGAATTTTATATCATGGATATACAGCCTGCGTACAGCTGCTTGCTTGGAAGACCCTGGATTCATGGAGCAGGGGCAGTCACGTCTACCCTGCATCAGAAGTTAAAATATATGGTCGGAGACAGCGTAGTCACCGTGTGCGGAGAAGAAGACATCCTGGTCAGCCATCTATCTTCATTTAAATATGTGGAAGTCGACGGAGAGATCCACGAGACGCCATGCCAGGCATTCGAAGGTTTGCGCATCAAGGACCAAGGTCCCGGGCCGAGCAAAGTGCCAGAGATAGCTGTCTCATCGTATAAAGAAGCTCAAGCTCTAGTAGAAGCAGGAGAAGCCAAGGGCTGGGGCAAAGTGCTGGACATTCCTGTGAAAATGGACCGGTTCGGACTGGGGTACCGACCGTCGTCATCAACTCCTTCCGTGGGGGCCCCCCGTTTCAGAAAGTCAATCACCATCTCTGCCAGTGGAGTATGTCATGAAACTGTCAATGCTGCTTCAGAGTCTGATGAAGGAGACAGCGACTGTGATATGGATGCCTGGATTCAGCCAAGCACGCCAGGACAAGGACTGTGCAACTGGTCTATTCAGGAGCTTGTTCCTGTGACTTTTAAACAGTAATGCTTTGCTTTATTAATTGTTGAATAATCCGATGTCTTGCCCGGGGCATCAGGAGTTGCTTAGGGCTGTGTTGTTATAAACATTGCGTGTTAATCATTAAATAAATGGCGTTTTTTCATGTGCAAATACCGTAATCCCTGTCTTTCCTGTTTTGTATTTTTCAATAAAATGGCAACGTGGTTATTCGCTTTATACGCATTTTGAAGCACTTAACCATTCCTTTTGCAGGATAACATTTTCAGATGACATCCTTGAACCACCTATGACTCGTCCCGACTTTGAGCACCCGGTATTCCAGACTGAAGAAGAGGTTGTTGAAGATAGCGACGTTCCTGAAGAACTGTCTTGGTTAGTGAAGCAAGAGGAAAGAGCCATTCTGCCTCACGACGAGGTTATCGAAATTATCAACTTGGGGTCGGAAGGGGTTGAGAAAAATATTCGTATCGGAGCCGCACTGCAGGGTGACATCAAGCGAAAACTGGTTGAAATGCTCCGAGAGTATAATGATGTATTCGCTTGGTCATATGAGGATATGCCAGGGCTCGATACAGATATGGTTGTGCATCGCCTGCCACTGAAAGAAGATTGCCCGCCGGTCAAACAAAAGCTTCGCAGAACGCGACCAGATATGGCAATGAAGATCAAAGAGGAAGTACAGAAACAGTGGGACGCTGGTTTCCTGGCTGTGACGAAATATCCCTCGTGGGTTGCCAACATCGTACCAGTGCCAAAGAAAGATGGCAAGGTTCGAATGTGCGTGGATTATAGAGATTTGAATAAAGCAAGCCCAAAAGACGATTTTCCACTTCCTCACATTGACGTGTTAGTTGATAATACCGCTCAATACTCTGTATTCTCCTTCATGGATGGTTTTTCAGGCTACAATCAAATTAAAATGGCGCCAGAGGATATGGAGAAGACTACTTTCATAACGCCGTGGGGAACATTTTGCTACAAAGTGATGCCCTTTGGTTTGAAAAATGCTGGGGCAACATATCAGCGTGCGATGACGACTCTTTTTCATGACATGATGCATAAAGAGATCGAAGTTTATGTTGACGATATGATTGCCAAATCCCAGACGGAGGAAGAGCATCTGGTGAATCTGCTGAAGTTGTTTAAAAGACTTAAGAAGTTCAGGCTGAGGCTGAACCCTAATAAATGCACCTTCGGGGTGAGATCGGGTAAACTGCTGGGGTTTATCGTAAGCGAAAGAGGAATAGAGGTCGATCCTGCTAAAATAAAAGCGATTCAAGAAATGCCGACGCCTAAAACAGAGAAAGAGGTGCGCGGGTTTTTAGGGAGATTGAACTACATTGCTCGGTTCATATCTCACCTAACTGCTACGTGTGAACCATTATTCAAGCTGTTGAAGAAAGATCAAGCTGTAACGTGGAACGAAAATTGTCAAAAGGCGTTCGACAAAATAAAGCAGTATTTGCAGGAACCTCCCATTCTGATACCCCCGGTGGCAGGGAGACCCTTGATCATGTATTTGACGGTTCTTGAGGGAAGCATGGGTTGTGTTCTCGGTCAACACGACGAGACAGGGAGAAAAGAGCATGCGATCTATTACCTGAGTAAGAAATTTACAGACTGTGAATCTCGATACTCAATGCTGGAGAAAACTTGTTGCGCGCTAGCCTGGGCCGCCAAGCGTTTGAGGCAGTACATGCTGAATCATACAACCATGCTCATCTCGAAGATGGATCCTATCAAATATGTGTTTGAAAAGCAGGCGTTGTCAGGTAGAATTGCCCGTTGGCAGATGGTCTTGACTGAATATGATATTCAATACGTCTCGCAGAAGGCTATAAAGGGGAGTGTGCTGTCTGAGTACCTGGCGGAGCAGCCTATTGAAGATTACCAATCGATGAGATTTGATTTTCCTGACGAGGATATCATGTACTTAAAGATGAAAGATTGTGAAGAACCATTGCCAGACGAAGGACCAGAGTTAGGGTCCCAGTGGAAGATGATATTTGACGGAGCTGTGAATGCTTACGGTAGCGGAATAGGGGCAATTATCACTACGCCACACGGGTCGCACATCCCGTTTACTGCCCGATTGACCTTTGCCGTTACCAACAATGAGGCCGAATACGAAGCTTGTATAATGGGGCTTGAAGAAGCCATTGATTTGCGAATCAAACATCTGGACGTATACGGAGACTCAGCTCTGGTGGTGAATCAGATCAAAGGGGAATGGGAGACACGTCAGCCCAATTTGATACATTACATGAATTATGCAAGGAGATTGTTGCCTTTCTTCGACAAGGTTGAATTGCATCACGTACCGCGGGCAGAGAATCAAATGGCTGACGCCCTTGCCACTTTGTCTTCCATGTACAAGGTCAACTTCTGGAACGAAGCTCCCCAAATCACTATCTCTCGGTTGGACAGGCCAGCTTATGTATTTGCTATTGATGAAGCATCTGATGACAAACCGTGGTATTTCGATATCCTTAATTTCCTGAAGAATAAAGAGTATCCGGATGGGGCATCCAGTCAAGATCAGAAGACTCTCAGGAGATTAGCGGGTAATTTCTATTTGAATCCGGATGGCGTCTTATACAGAAGAAACCACGATTTGGTGTTGTTGCGTTGTGTAGACGAGAAAGAGGCAAAGCTTCTCATGGAGGAAATTCACGAAGGTACCTTTGGTACGCATGCTGGTGGGCATGCTATGACGAGAAAGCTGCTCAGGGCAGGTTACTTTTGGTTGACGATGGAAACTGATTGTTTCAAGTTCGCGAGGAAGTGCCACAAGTGCCAAATCTATGCTGACAAGATACACGTGCCTCCAAGTCCTCTGAATGTGATGTCATCTCCATGGCCATTCTCGATGTGGGGAATCGATATGATTGGAAAGATCGAGCCGACGGCTTCTAACGGGCATCGGTTCATCCTAGTAGCAATCGATTATTTCACCAAGTGGGTAGAAGCGGCGTCTTACGCAAATGTCACGAAGCAAGTGGTGGCCAGATTCATCAAGAGAGATATCATTTGCCGATATGGGATTCCCGAGCGGATAATCACGGATAATGGTTCAAATCTGAACAACAAAATGATGAAGGAGCTCTGTCAGAATTTCAAGATCGAACATCACAACTCCTCCCCTTACCGACCCAAGATGAATGGCGCTGTCGAAGCGGCCAATAAGAATATCAAGAAAATCGTCCAGAAAATGGTGGTGACTTATAAAGATTGGCATGAAATGCTACCTTTCGCTTTGCACGGTTATCGTACGACGGTACGCACATCAACCGGGGCAACTCCGTTCTCGTTGGTATACGGAATGGAAGCGGTATTACCATTGGAGGTTGAGATCCCTTCTCTGAGGGTATTGCGAGACGTTCAGCTGGACGAGGCAGAATGGGTAACGAATAGATTGAACCAACTGAGCTTAATGGATGAGAAGAGGCTAGCTTCTCTGGCATACGGTCGTTTGTACCAGAGACGAATGAAGAAAGCGTACGACAAGAAGATACTTCCGCGAAGCTTTCAGACGGGCGACCTTGTGCTGAAAAGGATTCTCCCGCCGCAAGCAGATCACAGGGGCAAGTGGACCCCCAACTACGAAGGGCCATACGTTGTTAGTAAAGTCTTTTCGGGAGGAGCGTTGTTGTTGTCCACCATGGAGGGAGAAGACTTTGCGTCACCAGTGAATTCGGACGCAGTTAAAAAATACTTTGCTTAAAATAGACCCGCTGGACAGAAAAAGAGAGTCCAAGCAAAAACGGGGCATCCTGGCGAACCAAAAACAGAATGAAAGGTTCGGGCAAAAGTTAGGGATAAAATTGAAAAAATGTACACCCGCGAAGTTGAAAACCTACACTGGGCGGCTTCGGCAAAAAAGGGTATCCCGGTGAACTGAAAACCCGTAAAGGGCGGTTCACGCAAAAGTTAGGGATTTGAAAAGCAAATGACTGCGGTCCGAATTTGATATTGCAATGAGCATCAATGCGGGAGAATACATTTGAGGAGTCAGTTATCGGATACAATCTCTTCAGAAGTGGGGATACCGGGAAGGCATTAGAGTCGGATGAGTCATAGGAGGATCAGTCCGTGGTGTTCGTCTGCGCCCCGTTGCCGACATGTGTACAAAATTTAATTTGTCAAAATATTTATGCTTCTTGTGCATACTTATGTATTTGCTTTGCGTAGCTTCCTCATTTCAGGAGTTACATCCCGTGTACAAAGAACTCCGCCCATTCAGGGGCCTAATCAATGACAATATGTTATTCAGTATTTGACGCTGTTCTTTACTGTTTTGTGCATGATAAAACGCCTAAGTTTATTGAAGCTAGCATGAGTATAACATCACTGGCCCTTGCCAAAAATTGTTAAAGCTTTGAATTAACTGAGTGTAACGTCACTAACCTGAATTGATTTGATTGCATAGGCTTGTCGTGTCTTGTTTGTGTTGTTGCAGGTTTCATAACCATACGAGGAAGATGATCAAAAGATTGCGATAACGAAAGACTTAATCCCCACGCAGGTCATGCATGTTCCTCCTGAAGAAGGATAGAATTCCCCAGCTAGCCGTAGCTCATCTAAAGAACGTGCTCCAGAAAAGTTATTCGTCCTCAATAGAGTTTGGCGATTCCAAGATTGTAAAAGCTGTATTCAGACAGGTTCATCTTTCCCCGCAGGGTCATGCACTCTCCCCTAGTGGAGTCAGTTAATTTTCCCCAAGAGGATCATCCTGTCCCCAGCGGAATTCTCTTTGCAAGTGTTTTCATTCCTTCCAGTGGAACTCGAAGATTAAGACTCTCCCAAGCAGAGTTGATGGTGGGTCCTGTCATTTATTTTGTCAGAGATACTGTGTAATATCAGGTCACGTTCCAGCGGAAAGTCTGATCGCACTATGCGCATTTGCTATTCCCCAGCAGGGGGTTACTTCAACAAGAAGTTTGGTTTGAGTTTCCAATTTCCCAGCAGGGTTGACTTCACCCTTCCAGCATTTATTTTGCTGGAATAATTTTGTAGCATCTGGCTATCCCCGGCGGAGTCGGCATTATCCTTCCAGCATTTATTTTGCTGAAGCAGTTTCTGTACTCTAGCAGTTCAGGTAGAGAGAATTCTTGCTCAAATGAATTACCAAACGTTCAAGATCTCGGCATGAGACATCCAATGATGATGTCAGTTTCGGCAGTATTCCCCCACAGAGTTAGCATGATGAGATTCTCTTTGTCTCTAACAGAGTCATTTATGCAAATGTCTCTTATTTTCCCCGCCAGAGTTACCAGGATAAGTTTCTCTTTACTCCCAGGCAGAATCAGTTGTCACCAAGGGTTCCATGAAGCAGAATTTCAGAGGCCACCGCCGGTTATCAGAGCAGGCGTCCGATAGTTGGTTTCCAGACATCCTCAGTAGAGTCCGCCTCAAAGTCGCTGTCACGTCAGTGCTAAGGAGTTTGTGGGTGAGGATCATTGGAGAACTAAGTCCTGACGTGGACAATTTACTCCCTGATTGACGGGATTTCTTCAGAAGTGGGCGTCCTAACGTGGACAGGTTTATTTCCCCGGATTGGTGAGGTGTGTTAGTCCCAACGTGGGCAGATTCGGTTTCTCGAAATTAGTGGAATGGGAGGTCATGACGTTGACAAAAGTGAGTACTCTTTGTGTTGGTGTCCTGACGCGGACAGATTAGACAAGGATGTGAGTCCTAACGTGGACAAGTCTTATTTCCTCAGCGGGTCGAAGAAGATTGAGTCCTCAAGCGGACAAATCAAGACGAGATCAGTGTCCTGACGTGGACAAATCAAAGAGATTATTATTCCTAACGTGGAGAAGTGGGTCCTAACGTGGACGATGTAGTCCTTACGCGGACATATCGGAAAGAGGTGATTCCTTACGTGGAAAGATCAGAGTCCTCACGTGGACATATCAAGAGCATTCCTTACGTGGAAGAAAAATAGTTTCCTTACGTGGAAATGACAGCATTCCTAACGCGGAAAGAGTGGAGTCCTTACGTGGACAGATTAAGATGGCATTCCTTACGTGGAAAAATGTAGTCCTGACGCGGACAAATCGGAAGGAGTTGGTTGCTTTATGTGGGAAAGTTATGTTCCTTACGTGGAAAGAAGATGGTTTCCTTACGTGGAAAGACGAGTTTATTCCTTACGTGGAAAGATTAAGTCCTCACGCGGACATATCAAGATTGGTTCCTTACGTGGAAAGAAAGAGTGCATTCCTGACGTGGAAGAGTTTAGTCCTGACGCGGACAGATCCAGACGAAGTCTTATTCCTTACGTGGAAAAATGGTGATTCCTTACGTGGAAAAGAGATTGATTCCTGACGTGGAAAGAAATGGATTATTCCTGACGTGGAAGAGTTTAGTCCTGACGCGGACAGATCAAAGAAGTTATTCCTAATGTGGAAGAAGAAGGTTTACTCCTTACGTGGAAAAAACTGGGGTCCTTACGTGGACAAATTCAAGAAAAGTTGATTCCTGACGTGGAAGAATGATGCACTCATCGCGTGGAAAGTTGAGTCCTGACGTGGACAGGTTCAGAACCAAAAGTTGAATTCCTTACGTGGTAAGATTGGAGTCCTGACGCGGACATGTCAAGTGGTATTGGAGTCCTTATGTGGACAGATGGATATAGTTCTCCTCATGCGGAAAGAAGATTGCTTCCTGACGTTGAAAGATGAAAGGGTTAGTCCTGACGTGGACAGATACAGAAGAGGTGATTCCTAACGTGGACAGATGTTACTCCTAACGTGGACAGATGTTACTCCTAACGTGGACAGATGATTCCTAACGTGGACGATGTTATTCCTAGCGTGGACAGGTGTTATTCCTAACGTGGACGATTCAGTGTATTGAAATGCAGACGAATTATCCCCAGCGGAGTTGCCGAGATTTTTCTGGGATTGACAGCAAGTGGAGTCCTAACGTGGACAGGTTCTAGTTGAAATTTCTTCGTGTTGACGACAGACAGAGTCCTAACGTGGACAAGCAAGCAATCTGTTATGACAGAATCCTCTTCAGAGCGATGAAGACAATCCCCAGCACAGTCGCGCGAGATCAGTGGGTTGCCGTAACAGTCAGATTCAGCTGATGAATGTCGTTCCCCAAGCAGGAGCGCAATTTGGTTTTGCGGTTGGCAAATTTTTGGTTTCACTAGTATTCAACCGTCTCGTACCGCGAATGTCTGAAGGCTCCGGGCTCTTCACCCAATCGGGTCCAAGTCGCTTGAATAGGGGCAGCTGTTGCACCCTAAAATTTGCCCAACCTTATTCCTTGGGTTTATGTTTTAATATCATTAGCATTTGCATATAGAGTCATGTGCATAGTCTAACCATCTGCATAGCATAAGCATAGCAAGTCATACAACAGGGGGACCAATCATTATTCTCATCTCTAGAAGCCTATCAAGAGGTTATTATCCCAATTCAATCTTATTCAAGTCATCAGGAAAGAATTTGAAAGCAAAGAGTTCAGCAGATCAAACCTTGAGTCCATCTCCTAGCTGAGGGTATCTGAGGGTCAACAAGAGGGTTGTGAGCTGTGAGTTGAAGGCATGGAGAGTATCTAGACATTATGAGAGACTTATAAGGGCATTTGAAGAAGGAGACAAGTCATTTATGAGAGCACAAGAGCTATAACTGAAGACAGTCAACTAGGGTTTCATCTGGGTCAGCCCTAGGTCAACCCTAGGTCAATTGACTGATTTGAGGGGCATTCAAGTCTATTGGAGAGATGTGGGGTTCATCATTGGACATATAAAGAAGGATATGGAGATATGCCAAGGAGAATTCAAGAGAAATCAAGGAGAAGAGGAGTTTCTAAATTAGGGTTTCTGTGTAAAATCCCCTAGTTTAGGTCAAACTTCCAAGCAAGATAAGTCAAAATTCTAGCTTCAAATGGCTTCTTGGGCAACACGAAACTTGTAGAGGATCTCAAGACCTTTAATTTGAGTGGTGGAAGACATCAAGGAGATTTATAGAACTCAAGTTATGGTCCTTGCAAGTTACAGGTCATCTGAGGTATCTGAAATTTTGTCTGTGAAAGTGACTTGACTTCCAAGCAATTTTTACCCCTCAAGGAGATTTCAAATGAATTCTTGGTCAACATACGAATTGTTCCTCATTGTCTTAGCTTTCTAGAATGGTATAGTATGCCTTCATATGATGTGTGGAACTCAACTTATGGTCTTGGCAAGCAAAGGGTATTTTGGGCATTTGTGAATTACAGGTCATTTTAACCTATGTCCAAAACTCATACAAGGAGGCCTCAAATGGAAAAACTTACAACATCAAACTTGCTCCAAATGGGATTTTAAGTCTAGAAAGAAGGTCACAAATTGTTGGAAAAGCTCATAACATGAAGTTGCATGATTGGTCCAAATTTGAACTAAAATGGCTTATAATTTGAATAAAGTCAAAGTGAAAAATGGTTTGGGAGATTTATAGGTCCAAATGGAGACTTCCAATATATGATTTTGAATGGAAAAGACATTCTAAAGACAATGGTTCAAACACTTTTTTGAGTTTAGTGGAAGATTTCAAAGTTATCCTTGGTTACTTGCATTTTAAGAAACATAGCCAAAATGAATCAAAGTTGGAAGGCAAGGGAATGTGTAAGAGGGATCTAGAATGTTCATGTGAGCACTATATATTCATGAAATGAAGATTGATCAAGGGTTGGCTTCATTTTTCACCAAGAATTTCCCAAATTCTCTCATTCTTTCTCATTGTGTTTTCACTTCAATTCCTCAAATTCTTCACCAATCATCATCAAAATCAACTTCATCATACTGATTCATCATCATAGATCAGAATTCAACCAAGAACAAGGTGTGATCAATCCATTTTCGAGCACTTCCATCATCAACATCAAAATTGCAATTTCAAGTTGGTAGCACAATTCAAGCCAAGTTTCATTCAAGTGTTGCAAACAGAATCAAATAGATCAATTGTAGATCAAGATCCAAGCATCAAGACTCTTAGATCCACAAGTTTCATCATCATCCACAAGATTTTACACCAGGTGCATTTTCTCTGCCACAGCTTGAATTAGTTAGTTTAGCATGATTTTGTTAGTTTAGATATGATGTAGGATGTTAGTAGAGCAATTAGGTTGAGTTTGGAGTGGTTTGGTGATGATTGTTAGCAGGTTGTAAAAACTGTTTGGATTAAGAACTCGTGGCATAGTGCATTAGAATCTTAGGTTGTTAGCGCAGGATGATCACCATTAGTCATGGAAGAGTTTAGTCTAGGTTTGATGGAGAATTGTGATGATGAGTTGCAGAGTATATTCATGGTGACCGGAACTTGTTGCTATCGGGTTGAGTGATCTATTGAATTTCAGACTGAATTAAGACCATAGGCTTGTAGAGGGAGAGATTTAGAATGTTTTTCATGTTTATAGCATGGCGTTTCATGGACTGGAGAGGGAGAACCGAGAGCTCGAATTGGTGCGTGCATGGAGCTTCATGGATTGCAAACCCTAATTCTCAGATCCAATGAGGAAGACACAATCTTGAGCGTCCAATTCATGT
This sequence comes from Lathyrus sativus, assembly GCA_963859935.3. Lineage (NCBI taxonomy): Eukaryota > Viridiplantae > Streptophyta > Magnoliopsida > Fabales > Fabaceae > Lathyrus > Lathyrus sativus. Next base: position 418,270,511 of record OZ012736.1, on the reverse strand, counting down.
GGACTTTTGACCTCAGGGAGCCATCGTGTGGCTGAGATTTGATTCATATTTTGGAGGGAAGCTACAGGTGCCCTAAACGCACCGTTTCATTAATTGAAACGGGCGGGCCTGAGCGCTGAATGCTATTTCCACCCCCCAGTTAGTGAGCCCAATCAGTTTTAAACGTGGAGATCTTTCTATTTTCACCCCCCTGCGTCCTTTTATTGTTTCATTATTTCTGAAGTGGTTCTGGGCCTAACTCAAAGTGCTACGCGCACCCCCTGCCTGCTTGGCCCATCCTGATTTCAACTAAGGCGCCTGCTAACTACACCCCTCCCCCTTTTATTTCTTTCATTTTGTTTTTTATTTCTCTTAATATTTTATGCATTTTCATTAATTCATAATAAATACATAAAAAATCATTTTTAGTCCATTCTTTTTACATCATTTTCATTAGAATGTGTAGAAAATTTTCATTAAATAAAATTGCATTTTTATTTTTATTTCATATTTTTTCCATATTTTCCAAATAAATGTCATTTTAAATAGTTTCATTTCATGCATGATTTTACTAATTTTTGTTCTATTAAATGCTTTCATATTTTTTGTTCATTCTTTTTAGGTTGTTTAGATGAGATATTGAACTTGTAGATTCAATTTAGTTCCCATTTTTAGGAATTGGTTTTAGGTGCTTAATGTAGGCTTGAACAACATGAAAAAATTAGGGTTTTTTAGGTGATGACTTAGGAAGTTTGATTCTTTCCCTTAGGACTTAGGGTTTGACTATTTTAGTTATGGGACTATAGGGGCTATGGGTAGTTATTAGATCCCTTAGAGAAAAGTTAGGATTCCCCTACTGCTATTAATACTCTGTATATATCTGATTGTCTGGTGTGGTGTGCCCTCTGGGGATTATTGCTTGCTTGCTTGGGTATTGGGTTTGTTTGGGGCCTTGGGAGAGCTGAAGACTTGAGGAGATGAAGACCATTGGAGATCCAAAGATTGAAGATCAACTGCCAGAGTTGGAGAGGAGATTCTTGCTAGCAGCTGCTGAGGAGACTAGGGTTTAGGAGCTAGGCAGAGCTCTAGATTAGAAAGCTTGTTTCTCAAACATGGAATGCCTTGTCTGCATCCATCCTTTCTCTATGATTCAAAGTATCTTTCAAATATCCACCTCCTTCCTTTGGAAGGATCAGTGAATATATTTGAAAGATAGAACTTTTGAGAGGAAACTTTCTGTTTAATGTTAACAGTTGATGAACCACCCTTGGTAGGTAATTAACTGTCTAACATTCATTCACTTCACTCTTGTGACTGATTCCTCATCCTGGAGGTTTGAACTTGAAGAAAAGCCATTGCAGATGGAAGATAGATGATCAAAGCCCTTGCCTGAAGGCCATGAAGATGGAGATTAATGCTTGTTGAAGCCTGTAGCTGATTGGAGATTACTTGAAGCTAGATGTTGAGTCAGAGCTGCTAATGCTGTTTCTTTTGCTGTTGTATTTCATTGCTGATGTATTGATTGGTTTTCCGGACTGTATTGTTTGCTGTTTACCCTGTTGGGTTGAAAGTGAAGTCTGTTCACTTTTGCCTATTGTTTTCTAGGTTCGAGGTTGAGTGGGGACTCCCTTGCCTCGCTTGTACTGTTGCATCCATGCATTTTACTGTTTTACTGTATATATCTGTTATTGTTTCTGTTTCTGCCTATCCCGTAGGATCTCTGTTTCTCTCTGTGCAAGAGAGGAGCATGATAGACACTAGGTCTTAACCCATGCATGATAACATTAGGTTAGTTTGATTCCCTTCGCAACCGTAGGTTAGAGTTCTGTCTCTTTCTTTCTCAAAACAAACAGAAAAACACATAAAGATTTCAAACACAATAAAAGACACTTCTTCCGTAAAAGAATGTGAACTCATCAAGACGTCATTTTTGTCCGCCGGGACTGTTAATCAAGGAAACCTTTTTCAGAAGGAATAAAATCAACCAAGACAGACTTGTGTCGTACGTGGCCCGAACTACGTTTGCTCTGATCTTTCATGCTGTATGAAAGTACGTAGGCATAGGATGCGATATCCTAGCGAGCAACCTTCCCCTCCTTTCCCGTAGGTAGGCGAACTACGTTGACTCTGATTTCTCGTTCCAGACGGGAATACGTAGGCATAAAGTGCGATACTTTGTCGAGTCATTTTTTATTTTCATTTTCTTTTCTTTTAACCCCAGACCTTTAGCGTAGATAGAATAACAATCCATACCCGAAAACAAGCGTGGATCCCGTCGAGTACGACGGACGTGAGGGGTGCTAATACCTTCCCCTTGCGTAACCGACTCCCGAACCCAAGTTTTGGTTGCGATGACCATACCTTTCCCGTGTTGTGCGAGGTTTACTCTGAGCGTTTCCTTTCCCTCCCGTGGGATAAATAACGCACGGTGGCGACTCTTCTGTTCAGCCGGCGCCGATTTTCGCAGTAGCGACAGTTATGTATCCAGTTTCTCCATCAGCGGAGTTGGCTTCACCTTTCCAACATTTATTTTGCTGGAATGGTTCTTCTGTGTACAACTTTTCTCCAGCATCCTGAGCCTGCATTTGCATCTTGCATATATCATCATATTTGCATTTCATCGTCAAATGCGTAGCATTCCATCTTATATGGAGCATTTACTCCATAGAAAAATTCAAACATACGCATGTGCATACGAAGCATAAGCCGATTTTTCTATCAGCCTTACGTGGCAACATGAAGCACTCTGTAATCAGTTCAGGGGCATTTATTCAGCGGCTTTGATCAGACAGCTCTTTGGTATTTGATTCTCAGATCATACGACAGTTATGCTTTGCTCATCAGTCATCTGATATCGACAGACTTCTCTTCCTGTCAATTCCTATTGACGATGTGTTTCTCTAACAAGTGGTTTTCTCCGTCTATCTTTAGACGTCGTGAGTTTGGGTATGGTTTTCTTTCCGTCTATCTTTAGGCGGTGTGAAGTTTCAAAGTTGTTTCTCCATCTATCTTTAGACGTCATAAGTTCGGGTATGGATTTCTCCGTCTATCTTTAGGCGATGTGAAGTTTCAAAGCTGTTTCTCCGTCTATCTTTAGACGTCATGAGTTTGGATATGGTTTTCTCCGTCTATCTTTAGACGTCGCGAGTTTGGATATGGTTTTCTCCGTCTATCTCTAGACGTTGTGAGTTTGAGCAGGTGATTTTTCAGCAGGAATTTTCTCCGTCTATCTTTAGACGTCATGAGTTTGGATATGGTTTTCTCCGTCTATCTTTAGACGTCGTGAGTTTGGATATGGTTTTCTCCGTCTATCTTTAGACGTCATGAGTTTGGATATGGTTTTGTCCGTCTATCTTTAGACGTCGTGAGTTTGGATATGGTTTTCTCCGTCTATCTCTAGACGTTGTGAGTTTGAGCAGGTGATTTTTCAGCAGGTTTCTTACCATCAGTTCATATTGACGATGTGTCTCCCCAGCGAGTTTTCTCCATCTATCATTAGACGTCGTGAGCTTAGATATGGTTTTCTCCGTCTATCTTTAGGCGTTGAGAGGTTTCAAGGCTATCTTTCAGATATTGGCTTTCTTTCTGTTTATCGGATGAGATGACATTTCAAGAGGGGTTTTTCTGACCGTCGATCCTTATTGACGTCGAGGCTCTTTGAAGAATGTTTGGTTTTCCTAGTTGATGATCCTTATCGACGACATGGCTCTTTGAAGGTGGTTTTTCTTCCTGTCAATCCTTATTGATGATGTGGCCCCTTTGAGGATATTTTTCTTTCCATCAATTCCTGTAGACGAAAGGATTCTGAAATTTGATGGGTGGTGTTGAAATTCATATGGTTTTCTTTCCGCTAGTTCTCACTGACGATGTGGTTCTTCGGACAAGTTTTCTTCCTGTCTATCTTTAGACAATGTGATAAGATCAAGTGCATGTTGATCTGGCCTTCGGGATGATGTTCTTCGTCTATCTTTAGACGATGTGAGTATATTTCTCTTCTTGTCTATCATTAGACGATGTGAGAGGATCAATTGCATGTTGATCCAACCTTCGGGTTTGTTATCTATGGCGTCACACAGGTAACTGGTGATAAAGTCGAGTTCTTTATCAGATATTTGATTAGTTTGTTGCCGCAACAACTGGATTTGGGTTTCTGGATATTTCCCCCAAGAAGTTTTTGCAATTTATTTCTGTGGTTGGCAAATTTCCGGGTTTCTTTTATATTCAAACGTCTTTTACCTTGATTGTCTGAAGGTCGTTCGCTCTTCACCCAGTCAGGTCCAAGCCGCTTGAATAGGGGCAGCTGTTGCACCCCAAAATTTGCCCAACGTTTTTCTTTAACTGGTTTATGTTTCATTGCATTATCATTTTCATAGCTATATCATTTGCATATCATAACATCATTCATCCAATAGGGTATCAAGTGTGTTTTTGTCAAGAGAATCCTAACAAGAGGTCTTAGCCAAGCTTGAGAAGTCATCCAAGTCATCAGGAGGTGGTTTGAGGCCTTAAGAGGTTTGAATGCCTCCATGTGGAGTTTCTCCTAACTTGAGTATCAATTGAAGACCATCAGTGAGATGTGAAGCATGGATTGTGAATAGAAGATGTGTATAGAGCTCATGGAGTGCCTATAGGGCCATGTTGGAGCTTAATCAAGTCATTGATTCAAGTGCAACAGCCACAGTTGAGGTGCAAGCAACTAGGGTTTCATTTGGGTCAATCCTAGGTCAACTGTGCAATTGAAGAAGTTCAAAGCCTAATTTTAGGTCATGGAGTTCATGGAATTATATGTTGAGACATTTGTGGTGTTATGCCATGATCAAATCAAGAAGAATCGAGAGTGTGGGAAGTTGCTAAGTTAGGGTTTCAGTGTAAAATCCCCTATTTAGTGCCTAACTTCAAGACCACATAAGTAACGATACAAGTTTTAAATGGATATTTGGCCAACATAGAACTTATAGAGCATCTCAATACCTTTAATTTGAGTACTATAAGTCCTCAAGTGGATTTATAGAACTCAAGTTATGGTTCAGACAAGTTACAGGTCACTAGATGAATGTGAAATTTATCTGTGAAAGTAACTTGACTTCCAAGCAACGTTTGACCTAGAAAGATGTTTCACTTTAACTTTTGGCCAACATGAAAGTTTTTCCTCATGATCTTAGCTTTCTAAATTGTACTAGAAGTCTTCCATCTGATTTATAGAACTCAAGTTATGAGGTTTACAAGTCAGGGGTATTTTGGGAAAGTGAGATTATAGGTCATTTTCAATTATAGGTCAAAATCTCCAACTTGCACTCTTCAAATGGAGATTTTTTCAACATGGAACTTGCTCAAAACATGATTTTAAGTGCAACCAAGTGGTCATGTGGAATTGGTTTGCCTCATAGCAAAAAGTCACTTAAAATGGCCTAAAAAAGGGAATTTTTCAAATGGATTAAGGAGGGAAAATTGATTTTTTGAGTTAGAGGACCAAATCATGTCATGTGAGTATATTTTTTTGAATGGAAATCACATTCTAAGCACATTGGCATTGGCAGAATTTTGAGCATAGGCCAAGTTTTGGGAGTTGTCATTTAAATTACTTCACCATGAAGTTACATAATCAAAAATAGCCATTGGATCAGATACAAGGATCAAATCCCAACCATTCACACTCCACATGCTGCTATTAGTTGAATTGAACCATTTTGGAGCCAAAACATTGCCATTTTCGTGTACACTCAAGAGCAAAAAGTGGTGAAATTTTGAAAATTCATTTTGGGCCTAGAGGCAAGGATTGGGCTTTCTTTGGATCCATATCCATTGTATATAACATTTCCAACCTTCACAAATCATCAGTTTTCAAAATTGGAGCAGAATTGATCAAGAACAAGTTTGAAAAAGTGAAGAAAACTCAAAAAGTGAATTCTAAGATCTAGATCGTTTCAAGCCAAATTGTGAATTGAGAAAGCTTTATTAAAGATAATTGAACGATTCTGGAGAGTTTTGCGAAGCTTCATCAAGGATTAAAGGCTCAGTGGAAGTTCTCCACTAGGTACTTGAATTTCACCATATCTCTCTTAATACTTGATGATTCTTTGCCATTTTTGTTTCTTTGCACTCCTTGAAGCATGTAGATCATTTCTGGATTATAATTGTTGATGTTTATGATGTTCGAAATTTGGAGCTCCAAACTTGTATTTTGTATGGACTGTTTTGGCATGATTTTGCTTAGTTTTTGCTTGATCTATAACCTCCATGACATAAGGATGAGTTTAAAATTAATTTGGAGAGGTTTTGATGAATTTGAGTTTTTGGTACCAAACTTTGTTTGATTCGTTTCTCTTTGATCCTGCATTATTAATAATTTTGGATGAGATATTTGGAATCCTTGCGAGACGTAGATGAATTTTGACGTAAAAAACTCTAGAAACGGTTGAGTTTTGCATTTTATGTGTGTTGTTGTTACTACATGGTGGCCGGAATTTGTGAAGAAGATGACCGGAGTACTATTCCGGTGGTGGTGGTGAGAGTGCACAACACGCGTTGGATGAGAGGGGAGGGGAGACTTGGTCTCCCGATCAAACGCTTGAGAACGCGTCATGTAGGAGAGGGGGGCGAACGACGCCGTTTCGTATCCGCTGGGGGGCCTTTGGTGCACGAGCTCGATTCCTTGGCTGTGCAATTTCCTTTTTGTTTTCTTTATTTTCATTTTGCTTTTGGTTTGCCTTGTGTGATGACCCTCCAGGCGCTGCTGTTCAAATCCTGCTGGGAGCATTTTTATTTCCTTTCTTTTTATTTTTTTCGTTTTGCATTGTTGTTTACTATGTTTACTTGTTTCACTTGGGCATACATCACGTTATGCTTCCTGCACCTCCGTTTTAGGCCCATGTTCGTTTTGCAGTGTGATTTACTGCTGTTTGCACCATTTGTTTTCCATTTAATTTCTTTTGGTTTTTTTTCTATTTTGTGCTATTTCCATTTTAAATTAAATAAAATAGTTCCAATAGTCATAAAAATACACAAAAATAATTTTTAGAAACCTTGAGATGTTTAGTTTTTTCTGGACATTTTTATTTTATTTTTTCGTTTCATTTTCTATTTTAAAACAAATTAAATGTTGGAGCTGTTTTATTTGATTTAAATTGTAGTTCTGTTCTTTCTTGATTTTATTTCCATGTTTAAACTTCTTATTTTTGCATGAGTTTTTTTGAGCATTGTATTAACATGTTAATTGATCTTTGGATAATTTTTTCATGATTTTTAAGTGCTGTCTTCTTATGATTTGAATTGCTTTTTGTTCCCTCTCCATTTCTGCCTTTGTTTGGGACACTCTTGGTGTTTTCCCTCTGTTGGGTACTTCCCTTTTAATTCTCAATCTCCCCTTTTGACCCCTGGTCCCTGATAACTTAGGGGTCCTTTGAGATTTTATTTGGTATTTTTAGATGCATTTTCATATTTTTCATGTATTTTGCAAGTTGCTTGTGCTTGTGGTGTTCTATCTTGTGTGCCTTTGCTTGTTTGGCTTGGTTGGTGACTTTGGGGATGGATTTGCTTGGATCCTTTTTGGGAGGTCTTCTGGACTTGTTGTAGATGTTGTGGTTTGAAGATTGGAGCTTGGAGTTGGAGTTTCCTTTTCTTTTAGGAGTTGTTTTAGTAGCTTAGGAAACTAGGGTTTTAGGAAGAGCTCTTAGAGCTAGTTTTGATTTCTTCATCAAATATAGAATGCATTGTGTGCTTCTATTCCATCCAATGATGTGAAGTACTCCTAGGGAAACTCCATCTCTCCTTGGAGGGATGTATGGTATGCCCATAGTTGAGTAGAACTTTGAGGATACCCTTCCATTTCAATGTTGGTACTTGATGATTTCCTTTGGTTTTCATTAAGTTTTCAACATTTCAACCTTGATCTTTGTGATTATTCCTCTGCTTGGAGTGTGCTTGCTAGAGCTTGAAGATGAAGTTGAAGAAGCTTGAAGATAGAAGCAAGCTTGAAGATGAAGTCTTGCTGTCAACTTTGTTGTCAAGAGGATTTGCTGTTTAGAGTTGCTGTCTGCTGAAGACTGCTGCTGCTGCTTGGGCTGCCTCCTCTGTTCTTTTGTTTTTTCTGTATTGTCTGTTTGCTTGTGTTGATTACCTCTAGGTTTGAGGTGGAGCTTGGCTCCTTTTGCCTGTTGTTTTCTCCCTTGCCTCACTGGTACTGTTGCATAGCACGCATGTTTACTGTTTACTGTTTGCTGCTTGCTTTCTTTTGCTGTTTCCCCTAGGATCTCTGATTTCCTCTGTGCAAGAGGGAATTATGACAGACATTAGGTTTTGACCCATGCATGATAACTATAGGTAGATCCCCCTTTCAACCATAGTTTTAGGGTGTCTCTCTTCTCATCTCAAACCAATTCAAAACACAGTAATAAGGTTAATTGAAGTCGTGCGTTACGAGCCTTAAGCTATCTGGGAAAAGGTTGGTGGAGGGTCTCTCTCCAGTAATCTGGATGTTAGTGTGGTACCCTTTGGATGACATACGAAGCGTTCACTCCTGGGTCATAGTCTCTAGTGCGACTGAGATTGAAAACATCATAAAAACAGTTCTTTCGTAAAAAACTCAAACAAACATTCAAACTTTGTTTTTGTCCTCTTGGACCTTTAATCAAGAAACCCTTTTCAGAAGGAGATAAAAAACTGTTAGACAAGCTTGTGTCTTCCGTGGCCCGAACTATGTTTGCTCTGATCTTTCATGCCGTATGAAAGTACGTAGGCACGAGATGCGACATCTCGACGAGCAACCTTCCCCCATAACCCGTAGTTAGGCGAACTACGTTGACTCTGATTTCTCGTTCCAGACGGGAATACGTAGGCATAAAGTGCGATACTTTGCCGAGTCATTTTCTTTTCTTTTTAGACCAGACCTTTAGAGTAGATAGATAAACACACCCTTAGATAGAAAACAAGCGTGGATCCCGTCGAGTACGACGGACGTGAGGGGTGCTAATACCTTCCCCTTGCATAACCGACTCCCGAATCCAGGATTTGGTTGCGATGACCATTCCTTTCCCTCTTTGCGTTAGGTTTAATCTGAGTGTTTCCTTTCCCTCTTGTGGGATAAATAACGCACGGTGGCGACTCTTTTGTCATAGCCGGCGCCGATTTTCGCAATAGCGACAATACCACCTGAATTTCTAGCAGAGTTCTGGGCTGACCAATCCTTGTCAACAATATTCCACATGCTGTTAACAGTGACTGCTTCCATCTTATTACACTTAGTTTCCTGAATCAAGCAAATATTTACATTTCCTCTCTGTATAATTTGAGATATTCTCCTTCTCTTCACGGAATTACAACATCCTCTAACATTGAAGGATACAATATTCATGGATCACCACTAGCTACATCCTTCTTATTTAGAACAACCTCTTTATCTTCCATGTCCAACTTCCTCAAGATGAGCCCAAGATTCTCTTCGTCTTCGCCCTGAATACCCAGAGCGTTAATGTAATTACCCAATTTTGATGGGATATCTTCAATAGCTTTCCTGCATCTCGAATTTCATCTTTCCACATCAGTATCCGTAATCGATTCACAACATATTAAACTAGATCCTGGAAATTCTCTGGCCAGTTTACACTTCTTCCTTTCCTTCTTTTCCTTAACCTTCGACTCAGGGCAAATGATGTCCTTAGGGGCCGTGAGAAGCAGGGATGAAAAATATGAGTGGGTGTAAGGTATCTTAATACTGCTATACACCTCATGAAGTAATTTTTTCTTTTTAACTTTACCTTTAGGAACAGGCCCAATACCTCCTCCAGAAAGCCCACTAATAGGTAGATGCAAGCCCATATCTACCACCAATTCCCCATTATGTTCTACCTCTACTACTTTAGGTTTATGCGTATCCAATTCAGCCACATCAAAATCAAGTAAAGTTCCTCTTAAAGAATTCAGATCTGCTGGATTCTTAAAGGGAACCTCTCTAGGACCTTCACCTTCCACAGTTAGATCTAAGCTATCCCCTACAGCAGACACACTATCTGAGATAGACAGATTGGAATCTAGCTTTTGATCTTCAGGATGAGTAGTTCTGACTTCTATCTGGGAGAATGGAAGGTTGTTATCTTCACTCTCTTCCTCATTGTGAAACTCCCACGCGGCATTGGATTCTGAAGGATTTGAGGAATCTAGCTCATCCAAATCTATCATCTCATCTACTTCACCAGTTAGAGGGTCTCCTTTCCCAGACTAAAATTCTTCGGTTAGAGATAAGGAGAAGGTATGATTACTAACAACAATGTCAACCTTGTAGTTCAGAATAGCCCTAAAACTTGTTTAATCAGAAATCTTGCTATGTCCAGGCTCTCTTTATTCCACGTCTTCTCGTCGCATTTGACATAAGATCCCAATTTTGAGGAGATAAGTCTGAAATTGTTCTCATTCCAGGCGACACAAGGAAATCCATAGCAACTAATCCACACTAACCTATCTCTGTCTATTCCTTCCAAGTTCCAATTTCGAATGTCTTTGAACCAAATGTCCAGCCATTCACTAGCTTCCTTGATGAAAACCTCCAAGTCACCTCCAGATGTATCTTCTAACAAACACAGGGAGGCTCCCAACAGGGTAGCCTTGATACTAAAATATCCTTCTTCGTATAAAAGCTTCTGAATATTGAATGCATTTCCATCTTCCAAAACTGCTCCCACTCTCATACGGTTCAGCCTCCTTAACCATTCATCTTCCACCTCTAGGGTTGTGAATTGGTCTACTCCCTTAGCACCTACCTCTGTTTTATGGTAGTCTCCTTTTACCACTCTAGCATAAGATCTAACCATTTTGACAGGTTTCTTATGAATCCCAGGTTGAACAGGTTAAGAATTCCTCCTCAAAACTTCGCTCACTCGGTTGCATTTGGTCTATATAAAAAAATAAATATAAAAAAATATTAAAATAAATATTAAAAAAAAACATAAGACAAATATGTGTAAACAATATTTAGAAAAAAAAACATATTTTTTATTGTATAAAATAAAAATGTGGGGTAAATATTTAGCACTAATACATATAAAAATATAGAATAAATATTTATTAGTGATTACATAACAAGTTTTGTTACATATTCATATAAAAAAGCATTTGCATGCGACAAATATTTGTGATTGATTATATAAATTTAAATATGAGATAGAAAATTTATTGATAAGTGTTAAATAATACGGAACAAATATTTAGTTTTGATAAATATAAAAAATATATATATTTGAATCATAAAAGTCAATCCTACAATATATCTATTAAAGCTAATCTTAGAAAATTTGGTATACAAGTTCAAAACCAAAATATGATGACCATCTTTCCTTTAAATTACGGTGAAAGTATTTAGTCATTTAATAAAAAAAAAATGTCTTATGCAGCTATGTTATTTAACTTTAACTATTTAATTAAACTTTATGCTATATTTATTTAATTAATAACTAAATAGAGTATTTATTCTTTATTTTATTAACACTTATCAAAATTATATCTATAATAAACCGGTGAGATAGGAGTGGTATTAGTGTTTTTTTTAATCTATTGTCAACATAAAAATAAAAATAATTATAATATGCTTATTATAATTTATTATAATAAGTATGGTTTTAGAAACAACTAAGTTAAAAATACATTTTAAACACTCAATATATACATTGAACTAGATAAGATGGTCTCACAAAAGGGGAAGGGAAAACATCGAGAAAACCCCAAGAAAGAAATGAATAAGATGGTCTCGCAACTAAGAAAAAGGGTTTGAAAGCTCGTTATGCGAAGGGAAGGTTTTAACACCCTTTGCATCTATCGTACTCGATGGAAACCATTTGCTTGTCTATGTGTGAGGATTTCTGCTAAAAGATATTGCTTTCTAAGAGTGTTCTAAAGGGATAGAGAGGGGTATATGAAATAAGAATAGAGAGAAAAGAGAAGGTGAAAAGGGGAAGGAGGCTCGGTAGGACTTCGCGGTCCTATGCTTACATATTCTCAACCAATATGAAAAAGTCAGAGTCAACGTAGTTCGGAGGACTACGGATAAAAAATATGAGAGTGTGCTCGCCAAGGATTGGAGCCCTTGTGCCTACGTATCTCCACTTAAAAGAAGTGAAGAATTAGAGCGTTCGTAGTTCGGACTAGAGTTTGTTGGTGTTTTTATGGATGATGCTAGCGTACGCATTCTAGCAGTTAGGTGTATTGCAGCTCGCTTGTGGAGTCTTAGGTGTTACCTGTTTGCGATAGAACGAACGTAACATGTCCTTTTTTGAAAATATTAGTTTTCGCCATCAAGGCAAGATGTCACATTTGATTTGTGCAAGTTATTTTTAAGAATGAAATAAGTCTTCGGATAGTAACCCCTTGCGGGTAGTACGCAATTCTTTATCTCGAAAGATTTATTGTGAAAATAGTGTGGCAAATATAGTCACGTCTTCGTATTGAAAGACGAGTATCGAGACCACACACTCTAAAGTGAGTATCCTAATACTCAGAGAGGAAGAAGTCTTCACTCAATCCCCTCTCTTTAGTTCAATACAAAGAGAAACTTATTCTCTTATTAAAGATATTTTAATTTTGAAAGGTAAGTACTTTATGACAGTGAACCCTAAAGGTAATGTCAAGTACTCGGGATAGGAGAAGGTATTCACCTAACCACTCCAAAACCATCCAATTTTATTAGTAAAAAGAAGTTGAAAATGCACTTGGTACAAGACTAGGGTTTTTTTAGACTCAAAGAGACAAAAAGAAATAGAGAAAAGGTTTTGAAAAGAAAGGGTGGTAAATAGATCAAGGTAGGTTGATGGTGTCGCGGTGAAAATCGGATACCAAACTATTGATTAGTTTGAATCTTTAATTCATTTTGCAACCGAACTTTGATTTGTCCAAAGGAAGGGATAAAGATCGAAATTCCCACGATGCAGTGCAAATGCAAGGTTTAGAGAGTTTTAGGTTCGGGGGTTGGTTAAACTTAGAGAAGGTATTAGCATCCTAAGTTTCTGTAGTACTCTACAGGAACCTCTTGTTTTATGTTTGTTTATTGCTAAGTGTTTATCTACTTAAGGGTATAAAAGACCTAGGGGTTTCTTTCTAAGTATACTCGATAAGATGTCACATCTTATGCCTACATATCCTTACGAGAGTGGAATCAGAGTATCTGTAGTTCCCCTAAAGGGTTAGAGGAGTTCTTTGACTGTGGTCAAAGTTCCTACGGGTTTAGGGTAGTTGTTTGATTGATTTTAGGAGAAGAGATGTGTCTTCATTTTAAGGGAGATTTAACCACCACAGGTTGTAGGAAAATAGTCTTTGCATCGTCTTAAGAAAAGGGCTCAAGTACTCGGATTGTTTGACGAGTACGCCTTTATCTCTCTTAAGGCAAAGTCCCTACATGTTGATTGTATTGTTGTGGGGTGGAGATTTTATCTCACTTAGGATGATTTGGCATCTTTCTCTAATGTGTTTGAATAATTGTTTTGTTGATTGTTTTATCTATGTTGTAAGATAAAGGTCCTTCCTGTGGGGTAGGTCCTAAACTTAAGAAGATCAACTTGAATGGGGTCAAGGATCATGGGGATTATGATGCAAATGATTCATACGCACGATTGTTGAGATCATGCGCAGATTCTTCCTTTGGACGGAATGCGATGCAATAATATGAGTTGGGATAATATAAATTGCAGAAGGTAAATCGCAGAAGGTAAATTGCAGAAGGTAAAACCATACACATACGCATGAAAGCGCTGAAGTGTGTGAGAGTGAATGTGTCGTGAACGTGAGTGTGCGCGAGTTAATTATATCTTACGATATTGATTGATTTTAGGCGGATTGATTTAAAAGGTGGGTTGAGTTATTTTTATAAGAAAATTATATTAGAGGATGAATTGGTTACTTGATTAGTTTTTTTATTTTAAAAAGTTGAATTTATTGAAGTTGATTTTAAAAAAAGTTAATTATTCTAAGTAGCAAAAGGGTTTTAGATGTGAATTAACTTAAATGCTAGTTAGAAACAAGTGATTCAAAGAAAAAGGTTCTTATATTATTAATTTAGGTTAACAAGTGAATGTAACTAATTAAATTAACCTTTATTAAATAAAATGGTTTGTTATTGTTCCTAAAAGGTTTTATCAATATAGACTTTTCAAATAAACTATCTTAAGGTGTGAGAAATGATTTTTGGTTAATATTATTAATATATTTCTTATTAAATAAAAGTTTATCATTATAAAAGTTATTTATTTAGATTATATATGAAAGAAAGCTTTTTATTAATAAGGTGTACAAAGTATATTTGCTTATTTAAATAAATATTAAGTTGGGTAAAATATCGAGGGAATATATTAAATAAAAACGTTAAGTAAATTGAATTAAAAGGGTGATTTAAGGAAAGATTATTATTCTAATTTTTTTTATAAAAAAGTTGATTAAGGTGTTAATGATTAATAATAAAACTGATTTATAGGTTAATTAAAGGTTGTTAGTTAATTAAGGTTACGGTGTGCGTACGAGATATGTGGTAGCGTGTGTGCATACGAACATTACAATATCAAATTTAACAAACAAAATAGGAAAACCTAAATCCTAAATCGACTCTCTTCTCCGTCAACGCTTCCGTCGTTGCTTCTCACTCGATCTCCTTTTTTTACTTCATAGCTTTCTTTTGCTTTGACCCTGCACTAGAAACAAACATCAATAGCTCCAAAGGTTTCGATGTGGATAGCGAGATTACCGTAAACTGAAGTGGTATCGTTGGATCGAAGACGATCGGGGCGGTGGCGGTTCGCGAGCTCCTTCTTCTTCGACCGGCGATGATGAATCCCTATGTATCTGAGCCTTCGGCAGGGGGGGTTTTCGTCGGCTCGAGCATTTTAGGGTTTCTGCTTGTTGTGTGTGGTAACGGCTTCTTCGTGCCCGTCTTTTTTTGTGATCCCTTTTTCTTGTGATTCCTCCGTTGCTTTATAGGTGGAGCTATGGGCCTCCATTGATGATTGTGTTTAAAACTTTCCAAATCCGTTTGATCTTGTCGAGACAGCTTCAATGCTTTCCTTTTTCTCCTGATTTTGTTGAGACAGCTTGCTCTACCTTTGGGAAGTTTCGAATTTTCCCCTTTTTCGAATTACTTGTGATATTTGGAAACCGCATCTTTGACGTGTCCATTGACTTTGTTGACTTATCTTTCTTCTTCTGCATCGTAGGCAAAACTGGTTCGAGTTCAGATATTACTCCCATCTTGAGCTTGCTGAGGAGTGTTTTAAACCGGCAATGACGACGTTTTGTCTAAGCTGGGAGAGAACGCGGTTTCCGTAGTTTGCTTATGCCCGATGATGGATTGAGCTGAGGGCTAAACCAATGATGTTGTTGTTGCTAATGTTGTCATTCCCTTTTGTTGCTATTGCTCTTGTCATGTTGCTGCTGTTGTTATTGTTTGTAGCTCAGGCGACGCTGTTGCTGGGGAATGTTTGAAACGGTGGTGATGACACTGTGTCTGAACCGTAAGCTGGGACTGTTGTTTCTTTTGAAAGTTGTTGATGCCCTCGAACTATGTTGAGAGCTATTCTGAGATCAGTTGTTTTGTTTGCCTAGTCTTTGATTCTTTCGGTGTTCAGTAAGGATTCGATGACGACTTCAGTCGTTGTCCTCCTGGCCGCTCGAAACTGTGCCCAATGATGAACTTCGAAAGAAACTGAGGGCTTCGCATTTCTTATTCTGTTCTGAGTTTTCGAATGGACTCTGTTGGTGCATTGTTTCAAACAGGTTTTAGATATCGATGGTGTGGCGTAGGCCGCAGTGCCTTCTCATTCAGTCGAGAGTGCTTGGCACATTCGATTCTTTCTTCTTGAAAATGCTTTATGTTATCACTTCTGTTGACTAACTTGGTCTTTTGAAATTGTTATTCACAGGTGAGGGATTTGGATGGATTTATAGACATTCTGATGGCCTTGGTAACTGATACTTGAATGGTGAAAGCAACTTCTGCTAACAACCCCTGTTAACAGCTTCTGTTAACCTTCTGTTGACTCTTATGCAGTTGCGACGTTGTCGGACGTGTTTTGACTTCTCTTTGACGGATTCTCGGATTGTTTTCTTTTGAATCTAATTAACTTTCTTCTTCTACTTTCAGGAAAAACTTTAAGCTCAAAGGTTGCCGGTTTTGTGTCATTTGCCGAGGAAGGTTTAAAAGCGGCAATGATGACCTCGCGTCTGAGCCTTGAGGGAAGTGAAGATGCTGTTGTTGCCTGCGTGATATCTGTTGCTTGTGAAAGCTTCGTCTCTAAGTTGTTTGATGCTCAGTAGGGGGTTGGTGGCAACCTTAGTTGTCGCCCTTCCGGCTGCTCAAACTTTATGCCCGATGATGATTAAAAAAACTGAGGGTTGTTATTACTTCAATTCTTATCCTATGTTTTATTTTTGTGATGGCATTTGAAATACCGGTTGTGGTTCTTTATTTTATTTTAGGCTTTGCAGGTTTTGAGCTTGTCTGCAAGCTGGAAGCTTTTACCAATAGAAGAAGATGGCTTCCGCAGGCCTGTTTGATGCATTGTTTGATCCATTCTGGATTGTGGGCGTAGTACGGAGACTGGGGTATCCGAAAGCTTTCTAGCCTACTTGGTAAGAGTTCTACTTACAGAAACTTTGTCAGCCATACCAACTTTAGGGATACTTGGAACATATGTAGAATTTCTTTGACTGGCTTTGTAGACGTTAAATCAACTCACTTGTTTTCATTATCTTTCCAGGGCCTTGAAATTGTTTAACCAGGAATTAGTTCCGTTGACGTTTCTTTCGCAAGATTAACAAATATATATTTCTTTTTGAAGATCTTAGCATGTCCTCAAAATCATAAATAGAAGCCTCAGATGAAAGAACCTCTCCGACTCTTTCTTCCCAACGTGTGGTGACATCAAGTACAAACTAGCGAAATGCGTCTCTGTATTCAGTATGTAGAGGTCATTGTAGTAAACCTCATTGTTATTATCAGAAGATTTTCCACAACCACCAAAGGTGTAGAGCCGTTACCCAACAACAGCTGCGCTACGACCCCCGCGTGCCTCTGGTCCTTGCCCTCTTATAGTCGGAGAATCCCACGTTTGCAAAGAGGTGTCTAAAATATGCAAATCTTGAGTGGATTTGACTCCATCAATACCCCCAAACATAAACACTGCAAGTGTGACTGTCTCAAAGAGTAGGTGGGGAGTCTCTTATTTCAGGTTGGCTCCATGTCTGAATTCTGCCTTCTGATTATTCTAGATTAATGAACTCAATTCTTCTGCTACTAAACTCATGTTTTAACCTTGTGCAGCCGACTTCTGGAGGATGGAGATGGACGGTGCTCCGATGCATTTTCACCTCGTTCCAGGACGGAGTTGCGATAAACTGAAGATTATTGGATTAGGTTTGGTATCTTTACTAACACCCTTTCCTTCTGTTTTGCAGCACCCGAATTCAGATACGGGGAAGTATCGTCGGTAAATCCTTCTTCTCCGTAACTCTTGTTAGAACACAGATTGGTTCTTAATAATATCTCTATGTTTTGATGATAACTAATATGAAATTTTTTATTTAAGAATTATATACTCTAAAATTTGCTTGAGAGTTTTTTACTGCAGATAGTAAAGGAATTAACACTCCAGAAGCAAATCAGAATTGAACACAAGAAATTAGCTAGACTCTGAAGCGCTAGATGCATCCATTAGAAGATTTTGATTACTGCCAATAGAAGATCCTGAGCGTAGTCTCCAGAAGGATCTGAAGCAGAAGCTCCAGAAGAATCTGAAGCAAGTAAGAAGCATCTGAAGCAAAGAAGAATTTTGTATGAAGAGTTTTTTCAAAGCATAGTTTCTGCAGAAGATTCTGAAAGTACTAAAGTTGCCAGTACTGAAGCTCTGTATCAAATATGCTCTGATCTTAAACACGCTAAAAGCACACCTGCTGCAGAAGACTCTGATTCAGCAAAACTCTGATAATCATCAGAAGACTCTGACCCAATTAAACTGTGATGAATTTGCTGAAAACTGAAGAAGAAATATTCAAAGATTATATCCGTTGGAGTAAATCAAACGTCTCTTTCCTTATTTATGCTAGACACAAGAACACAGACAAAAAGGATTTTTCTGTGCTTTCTTCTTCTAGGAAAGGTCACTTGATGTGAAGACAAAAAAGGCTCAGACCTTTTGGACACTCTTCTCAACGTGAAGCTCACCTTGGATCAGCTGCCTATAAAAGAAAAACTCCACCTAATTCTTCAGTTGACGCATTATTGAAAAGAAATCAAACATTCAAGCTCTCATACTATTCATATTCATTCTAAGAATTTATTTCTTTGTTCTAAATAGTTAAGTGAAATATCACAGTTGTGATAAAGCTTTATAGAAGCAATCTTTAAACACTTGTATTGATTCTACATTTTGATTGTAATCCTTAAGAAGATCCAGTTAGGATCAGTAGTTCTTGAGAAGACTTTGAACTGGTGTTCTAAGTGTTAACTATTGTAATCAATTGATTTAATAGTGGATTAAGTCCTTGATTGAGAAAGGCAAATCACTCTAGGAAGGGTGGACTGGAGTAGTTGAGTTCAACGAACCAGGATAAAAATACTTGAGTTCTATTTCTAGTTTTAATCTTCATACTTATTCAACCCCCCCCCCCCTTCTAAGTATTATCTCACCTTCAGTTGGCATCAGAGCTCCGGTTCTGTGTGTGCTACCACTTAACAGTGTCAGTAAAGATCCAGAGAGAAATACTTTGATATATATTTTGTTGTTACTATGGCTGAAAATACAATGTCTAACATTAACAATAAATATGAAGAAAGGGATAGAATCAGCACCAAACCCCCTATGTTTGATGGGGAGAAATTTGACTATTGGAAAGACAGAATAGAAAGTTTTTTCCTTGGATACGATGCTGATTTGTGGGACTTGGTCATTGATGGCTATGAACATCCTACAAATGAGGATGGCAAGAAAATTGATAGAAAGTCAATGACAGAAGCCCAGAAGAAGGATTTCAAAAATCACCATAAAGCTAGAACTATATTGCTTAATGCAATCTCTCATACTGAGTATGAAAAGATTACAAACAGAGAAACAACTCATGACATGTTTGAATCTCTAAAAATGACTCATGAGGGAAACTCTCAAGTCAAGGAAACAAAGGCTCTGGCTCTGATCCAGAAGTATGAAGTCTTCAAGATGGAAGACTCTGAATCTGTGAAAGCTATGTTCTCCAGATTTCAAATACTCACAGCAGGTCTAAAAGTTCTGGACAAGGGATACTCCACATCAGATCATGTAAAGAAAATCATCAGAAGTCTACCTACCAGATGGACACCAATGGTGACTGCCTTGAAGATGGCTAAAGATCTGAACAAGATCTCTTTAGAAGAACTCATCAACTCACTGAGGAGTCATGAAATTGAGCTTGAGGAAGATGAACCTCAAAAGAAAAAAATAGGTAAATCTATTGCTTTAAAATCTAATAAATCTGCTAAAGCCTTGCAGGTAATAGAGGAAAGCTCTGAAGAATCATCATCTAAAGATGAAGATGAACTGTCCATGCTGTCCAGAAGAATAAACAAACTCTGGAAGCACAAGGGAAAGAAGTTCAACAACTTCAGAAAATCTGATAATAGAAAGGAATCTTCTGGGCACAGAAGATCTGGCAAGAAAGAAGTTGTATGTTATAAGTGCAAAGAACCTGGGCATTACAAGAATGAATGTCCCAAACTTCAAAAAGAAAAACCCAAGAAGAAGTTTGACAAAAAGAAGAATGTTCTGATGGCAACATGGGATGACTCAGATGAATCTGAATCATCTTCTGAATCAGAAGAAGAATGTGCTAATGTTGCACTGATGGCCATCACAGATGACCAGGAAGAGGAAACATCAGGATCTGAAGCTGAATTAGACTCTGACTATGAAGAGATATTTTCTGAACTATCCAGAGCTGAACTTGTTGAGAGCTTGTCTGAAATGTTGGAAAGCTACAGCAAGATAAAACTCAAATACAAGAAGCTGAAAAGCAGTCTTGAATCTGAGATTAATCTTCTGAAGACAGAACTTGTTGAGCAAAAAGAAATTAATCTGAAAATCAAAAATGACTTTGAAATAGCTCAACAAGAATCTGAATCTGAGACTAAGTCATGTGAAAACATTTTAGAAAAATATGACTCTAGCTTTCAGAGATTCCATACTAAGAGCATAGACAGAAGCAAGATGGCTTCTATGATCTATGGTGTTAGTGGGAACAACAGAAGAGGTATTGGATATGAATCTTCCTCTGGAAGCAATCCAAAATCTGTTGACAAACTCTTCATCAAGAAGACACCTCTGTACTCTCAATTTAAGTTTGGTCACTTAAATGACGATAAACACACAAGCTCTGAGAAGAATACTTATGTGTTTAAACCCAAGGTAAGTCAGAATAAACATTATGTTGAAAAACAGAAGTTTAGACAAACCTCCAGAACCACTAACCCTAAAGGACCCAAGAAGATCTGGGTACCTAAAAGTAAAATAATTCCTGTTGTAGATGTTCTTAGCAGCAAGGTCAGGACGCCAATCATGGTACCTGGACTCTGGATGCTCACGACACATGACAGGAGAAAGGTCTATGTTCCAAAGCCTGGAGCTTAGATCTGGAGGTGATGTAAAATTTGGAGAGAACCAGAAGGGTAAGATCATTGGATCTGACACCATTGGAAATGGTAACCTTCCCTCTATTACTAATGTTTTACTTGTTGAAGGGTTAAAGCATAACTTATTGTCCATAAGTCAATTAAGTGACAATGGTTATGATATTACCTTTAATCAAAAATGTTGTAAAGCTATTAGTCAAAAGGATGACTCTATTCTATTTAGTGGAAAGAGGAAAAACAACATTTATAAAATAAATCTTTCAGAATTTAAGGTTCAGAATGTTAAATGCCTATTGTCTGTTAATGAAGAGCAATGGGTCTGGCACAGAAGATTGGGCCATATTAATATGAGACGTATATCTCAGATTAATAAACTTAATCTTGTCAGAGGACTTCCTAATCTGAAGTTCACCTCAGATGCTCTTTGTGAAGCATGCCAAAAAGGGAAGTTTTCAAAATCATCTTTTAAATCAAAAATTGTTGTTTCTACTTCCAGACCACTAGAATTACTTCATATTGATCTGTTTGGACCAGTGAAAACTGCATCCATCAGAGGCAAGAAGTATGGATTAGTCATTGTTGATGACTATAGCAGATGGACATGGGTAAAGTTCTTAAAACACAAGGATGAGTCACATTTTGTGTTCTTTGACTTCTGCAAGCAAGTCCAGAATGAAAAAGATTTCAAAATTATAAAAGTCAGAAGTGATCATGGTGGTGAGTTTGAAAATAAATTTTTTGAAAAATATTTTAATGAAAATGGCATTGCTCATGATTTTTCCTGTCCTAGAACTCCACAACATAATAGAGTTGTAGAGAGGAAAAACAGAACTCTGCAAGAAATGGCCAGAACCATGATCAATGAGACAAATCTGGCAAAATACTTTTGGGCAGAAGCAATCAACACAGCCTGTTACATTCAGAACAGAGTGTCTGTAAGACCTCTTCTGGAGAAGACTCCTTATGAACTGTGGAAGAACAGAAAGCCCAACATTTCATATTTTCATCCTTTTGGATGTATTTGTTACATGCTAAATACTAAGGAAAATCTGAACAAGTTTGATTCCAAAGCACAGAAGTGTTTTATGCTTGGATATTCTGAACGCTCTAAAGGCTACAAAGTATACAACACTGAGACACAGATTGTGGAAGAATCTATTCATGTTAGATTTGATGATAAGCTTGGCTCTGAAAAGCCAAAGCAGTCTGAAAACTCTGTAGATAGAGAAGTAATCTTCACAGACTCTGAAGTTCCAGAAGCAGACAAAGCTCAAGTGAAGGAACCAGAAGCAACACCAGATGCTGATCCTTTAACTTCTCAGATGAACAATCTAAACATTTCTGAAGAATCAACTGTCAGAGGATCATCATCCATAATTAAAGCTTCTCATCCAGAGAATGTCATTATTGGAAAGAAGGATGATCCCATCAGAACAAGATCCTTTCTAAGATCATCTGAAGCATCACTATTTGGACTGGTGTCAGAAATTGAACCATCTTCTGTAGATGAAGCTCTGCAAGACAATGATTGGATTATTGCCATGCAAGAAGAGCTAAATCAATTCACCAGAAATGATGTATGGGATCTTGTTCAAAGACCACAAGGATTCAATATAATTGGAACAAAATGGGTCTTCAGAAATAAGCTAAATGAAAAAGGAGAAGTTGAAAGAAATAAGGCAAGGCTTGTTGCTCAAGGGTACAGTCAACAAGAAGGTATTGATTACACTGAAACTTATGCTCCAGTGGCAAGGTTAGAATCTATACGCCTTCTTATTTCATTTGCTGCACAAAATAACATCACTCTGTATCAGATGGATGTTAAAAGTGCATTTCTTAATGGTATTATAGAAGAAGAAGTTTATGTCCACCAACCTCCTGGTTTTGAAAATGAAAAATTTCCAAATCATGTTTTCAAATTAAAGAAATCTCTGTATGGTTTAAAACAAGCTCCCAGAGCTTGGTATGAGAGATTGAGCAATTTTCTTCTGGAGAAAAATTGCATCAAAGGCAAAGTGGACACAACACTCTTTTGTAAATCAATTAAGAAATATCTTCTGATTTGTCAAATTTATGTGGATGATATAATATTTGGATCTACCAATACTATGCTGGGAAAGGAGTTTGCTAAATGTATGCAGGCAGAATTTGAAATGAGCATGATGGGAGAACTCAGATTCTTTCTAGGAATCCAAGTAAATCAAACTTCAGAGTGCACTTACATACATCAGACCAAATATGTTAAAGAACTTCTAAAGAAATTTAACATGACTGATAGTAAGCTGGCAAAGACTCCCATGCATCCAACTAGCTCACTTGGCAAGGAAGAGGTAAGTAAGAAAGTAGATCAGAAGCTCTACAGATGTATGATATGATCTCTTCTGTACTTAACTGCTTCTAGACCTGGCATATTGTTCAGTGTATGCTTGTGTGCTAGATTCCAATCTGATCCTAGAGAATCACACTTGACAGCTGTCAAGAGGATTCTAAGGTATCTGAAAGGTACTTCTAATGTGGGTTTGTGTTACAGAAAATCTGATGATTTCAAATTAGTTGGATTCTGTGATGCTGACTATGCTGGAGACAGAGTGGAAAGGAAAAGTACTTCTGGAAGTTGTCAATTTCTAGGAAGAAATCTAATCTCTTGGTACAACAAGAAGCAACCCACAATTGCACTTTCAACCACAGAGGCAGAATATATTGCTGCTGCTGGATGTAGCACTCAGATGCTCTGGATGAAAAGTCAGCTAGAAGATTATCAAATATTTTAAAGTAACATTTTTATCTTCTGTGATAATACTTCTGCTATATGTTTGTCTAAAAATCCTATCTTACACTCTAAGGCAAAACATATAGAAATTAAGCATCATTTCATCAGAGACTATGTTTAGAAGGGAATCATAAATTTGGCCTTTGTTGATACAGATCATCAATGGGCAGATATTTTTACAAAACCCCTGGTTGAAGATAGATTCAAATTTATTCTGAAAAATATTGGTATGGATTTTTGTCCAGAATGATATTTATCAGAAGCAAATTTTTACAGATGCAAAAATATCTAATGCTCTGAAGTATTTCTTCTGATTGCTTATTTATTCTCTTTAATTATTTTTGTGAAACTTTGAACTCACAATCCTTAGAGGATCTGAACGTTGGTTAACATTTCATTTCTCAAGAGAATTCAGAACACATGCAAGCAAACACGTGTCACTCCAAATCTGCAAGGATGGCGTGTACACTACTGAAGAGACGTTTGAGGTGAAGTTTGAATATTGAAAATCTTGATTTTCCCCCCAATTTGTCAGAAGCAATAAATGCTTGAAATGATTTTTATTCTCTTCATTTAATGCTTTGTTCAAACGTGATATATTTCTGATTGTTTGTATGCCTACTTGTTTTAGTATAAATACACTTCTTCTCTTCACATTCACACTTTTCACATCTCAAACATTTTATGCATTTCCATCTTCTCTTCTCTCTGCATAAAAACCCTAAGCGTGTGACAAAGAAATCTTCAATGGCAACTTCATCATCAACTGCTGCACAATTTCAATCTACAATGGCTGCAGTTACAACTGCTAACATGGGAGTTACTCCTTATTCTCCACCAAAAAGAACATTGCTCACCCCTGTTGAAAAGCTGGAAGTTCTGTGTGAATCAATGGTGGAATTTGATTCACTTGCTGAGAATAGTTTTTAGTTTCGTTCTATCATAGGTGCTCAAGGATGGGTGAAGTACTTTGATAGACTTTTTGGACCAGTTTACCCCCTTCTTGTGAAAGAGTTCTGGATCCATGCTTTAGTTTACCCTAAGTTTATTTTATCCTCTGTTCTGGGCAAAGAGATTATAATTACAGAGGATCTGATTAGAAAACTTATTGGCTATGAGCAAATAGATGGAGTTTCACACTTGCTAGCTGGGCGTGTGGATATGGATGAAGTGTATGAAGAAGTGATGACTGCTGGGCAAGCTTCTAACAAGTTCAAGGATCTAAAGCCTGACTATAAGATCTGGGCTAAGATCTTCATGGGATGCATTCATCATAGGAAGTCAACAAACTCTCCAGACTATGTCAATAATGAACAGCTTTACTTTATGTATTGCCTCAGTCAGAGCACCAAGGTAGATCTTCCATATATTCTCTTTATGCATCTTTGGAATCATATAAATGCCTCTAGAGAGTATGTGAAAGAAAAAGGTCAGAAGATTAGAACCTGGATTCCTTTTGGAAGGTTAATCTCAGATCTTCTAACTGAGAATGGACTTGTTACTGCTCTGTAGTTGCTGGAGTTACAGAAGAACTGGAATTCATTTTGGGAAAGCCTCTAAATGCCAAAAGTCTTCAGAGACTTAAAATAGTGGATGAACTCACAACAACCCCCAAAAAGATGAATATCTCTGAACTGAGTCAGAAGAGAACTCCTGTAGATAATTACCCTCTGTTCTATGCTGAAGAACCTAGGGAAATTGTTGTAAGATACATTGATGATTGCAAGAAAGAAGGAAAGCCTGTTCCTGCAGATATTATAAAGAGTGCAAGACAACCACTGCCTGTTGTAGAAGAAAAAGAAACACCAAGAAAGAGGACTCAACCAGAAGCAAAAGCTGCACCTGTTCAGAAGAAGCCTAAGATTGCTGAAGATCCTCAGAAGCTGTTAAAGAGGAAAGAATCTGGAGCCAACCCTTCTGTAACAGCTAAACGAATCAAGATCAAAGGTACTAAAACTTCTGTATCTTCTGCAAAACCTATTGTTATAAATGATTCTAATGTTAAGTCTATTCCAAAACCACCCTCTACACAAAATACATCTGTCACTGCTCCACCTCATGTTTCTACCCCTTCACCACAAAAATCTTCTACTCCAATTTCCATTTCACCTGAAAAACAATCATCTGTTCCAACTCCAATAACAACAAAAACAATTCAGACTCCAAAAGTCTCTGTACCACAAACAAAACAACCAGAGGTTCCAACCAAACCTTCTGCAACACACAAACAACCATCAGAGAAACAACCCACAGGACAACAACAAACTTCAACACCATCTGAACAACAAAAACAACAAGAAAAACAACCAGAAAAACACTCTGAACCTTTACCAGAAAAGACTCTGAACTTCAACCATAAAAATCATCTGAACCTCAAACACAACAACAAAAGAAACAACCACCATCAGATAATCCTCCATCCACCATATCTAAACCCACTGAATCTATACAAGTTTCATCTGAACTAATAAAAATTTCATCTGATCCACCAACTTCAAAACCCTCTGAAACTCCTTCAGAATCAAACCACCTATCTGGAATCAACATACCTGAGACAGAGGTTCTTAATGTTACACCTCTAAAAACTGTGTTTCAAGTATCCTCTACCTCCTGCACACCAACCACCTCATCAAACTCCTCTGAATCTGACATTCACCCAGATTTTCTAATCTCTCCATCTCACAGAAACTCTGAGGTAAATCAACCAGAACACCCTATACCATCTAAAGTTCTTATTCCAGATCCTACTCCCACACCCAAACCATCATCTGAAACCCTCATTACAAATCCTATCCCAACATCAACACCTATACCATCTGTAATTCCTGCTTCTTACAGAAATATCTCATCTTGTTTTCAAAACCTTTCTTATGCTTTCAAACTCAAAGATTTCTATGACAGAGTTGAACCATCTGACCCTATCATTCCCCTGAAACCCAAACTCACAATGGCTCTTCCATCTGTGATTCTCACATATATCCAATCCATGTCAGATGTAGGATCATTAGCAACAATTTCATATTCTACTAAATCTGCCAAAGCTGCTTCTTCAGATAAATCTGTATCATCTGATAAACCTGTTGCTTCTAATAAACCTCCAAAATCTGCATTCCAACCTTACTCAAATAAACCCTTTGATGTGGTTTCCCATCACACCAAAGCAAAACCACATCTGTTAAATGCTTTGAACAGATCCAAACCTGATAAACCTGAAATTCCATTTTTCCCCTACTACCCTCCTCCTCTGATTTCCATTCGTGAATCCTTATTTCCACCTACTCCCCAACCAAAACCAATAACATTGGAGACTCTGTTACATCCCAAGCCTAGATTTAATGTTAATCCTTTATTTCAATCTTTTTTGCAAGAAATACAGTTGTATTTAGGTACTGTACAGAAGAAATGCTCAGCAACAATGGATGCCCAGGAATCTGATGTCATCTGGAATGGATTCATCAGCAGATTCAACACTGTAGCATCAAATCTGAAGAACATTTGTTCTGATGATGCAAAGCTCAGATTTGCTGAAGCTGCAAGAAATTTGTTCTGGACAGTCAAGAGATCTAGACCACTGCTCCTTACAGATGCTCCTCCATCTTCAGAAGAAACTACTGAACTTGCATATGTGGACAATCCGTTGGCCATGACTCTGGTAGACCTTCCTTCTGGCTCTAATGCTCCAGACTCTACAGACCCCATGGAAATTGACTCTGTTCAAGCTCCATAGAATGGTCAACCCTCTTCATCTGAGATTAAGAAAGAACATCCAGATTTTGAGGATAAAATTGCTGCTCTAGAAGCTGGTCAGTCAGAGATCAAGTCTTGGATGGCAAAACAAGATAAAAAGTCTGAAGACATGACAGAGTGGATGTCGAAACAGGATCAGAAGAATGAAACAATGGCTAAGTGGATGAAAAAGCAAGAGCAGTCCTCCTCTGAGATCACAGATCTGTTGAAGATGCTTTTGTCAAAACACTCTTAGATGTTCATTTTTTTCCTCATTCTGATGTTTTTGCATCTGATGTTTGCTTATGTATTTGTTTATGAAATATCTTCTGATGCATGTTCCTTTGTTCTGAACTCATTGAATGAATCAAAGCTTTCTCCATTGAATTATCTCATTTGCTGTTTCCTTTATTTGTCTTTTTAAAGTTTTTACTTTTTGCTTATGACAAAAAAGGGGGAGAAAATATAGATCTGAACTGTTTAATTTAACTTCACCAGAATGAAACTTCAGACATATCTATTCTATCTAACATTTAATCTGAGTATTTCAGAACATTTGATAAGTACAATCTAAAAGAAAATCTGAGTCTCTCAGATCATTTGACTATTATCAAATTCTGAATATGATATTTGCAAGACATTATGACTTTCAAATGTTAAAAGAACAATCAAGATCTAACTCTAAAGATTACTCAAAACAAAAGGGAAGTTTCTATTCCTTAATCTGTATTTAATTCAGGGGGAGATTCATCATCTCAGGGGGAGTTATAATTCTAATATTTTCAATTAAACAAAATTTCTGATGTTTTTGTCATCATCAAAAAGGGGGAGATTGTTAGAACACAGATTGGTTCTTAATAATATCTCTATATTTTGATGATAACTAATATGAAATTTTATATTTAAGAATTATATACTCTAAAATTTGCTTGAGAGTTTTTTACTGCAGATAGTAAAGGAATTAACACTCCAGAAGCAAATCAGAATTAAACACAAGAAATTAGCTAGACTCTGAAGCGCCAGATGCATCCATTAGAAGATTCTGATTACTGCCAACAGAAGATCCTGAGCGTAGTCTCCAGAAGGATCTGAAGCAGAAGCTCTAGAAGAATCTGAAGCAAGTAAGAACAATCTGAAGCAAAGAAGAATTTTGTATGAAGAGTTTTTTCAAAGCATAGTTTCTGCAGAAGATTCTGAAAGTACTAAAGCTGCTAGTACTGAAGCTCTGTATCAAATATGCTCTGATCTTAAACACGCTAAAAGCACACCTGCTGCAGAAGACTCTGATTCAGCAAAACTCTGATAATCATCAGAAGACTCTGACCCAATTAGACTCTGATGAATTTGCTGAAAACTGAAGAAGAAATATTCAAAGATTATATCCGTTGGAGTAAATCAAACGTCTCTTTCCTTATTTATGCTAGACACAAGAACACAGACAAAAAGGATTTTTCTGTGCTTTCTTCTTCTAGGAAAGGTCACTTGATGTGAAGACAAAAAAGGCTCAGACCTTTTGGACACTCTTCTCAACGTGAAGCTCACCTTGGATCAGCTGCCTATAAAAGCAAGACTCCACCTAATTCTTCAGTTGACGCATTATTGAAAAGAAATCAAACATTCAAGCTCTCATACTATTCATATTCATTCTAAGAATTTATTTCTTTGTTCTAAATAGTTAAGTGAAATATCACAGTTGTGATAAAGCTTTATAAAAGCAATCTTTAAACACTTGTATTGATTCTACATTTTGATTGTAATCCTTAAGAAGATCTAGTTAGGATCAGTAGTTCTTGAGAAGACTTTGAACTGTTGTTCTAAGTGTTAACTATTGTAATCAGTTGATTTAATAATGGATTAAGTCCTTGATTGAGAAAGGCAAATCACTCTAGGAAGGGTGGATTGGAGTAGTTGAGTTCAACGAACCAGGATAAAAATACTTGAGTTCTATTTCTAGTTTTAATCTTCATACTTATTCAACCCCCCCCCCCCCCCCTTCTAAGTATTATCTCACCTTCAGTTGGCATCAGAGCTCCGGTTCTGTGTGTGCTACCACTTAACAGTGTCAGTAAAGATCCAGAGAGAAATACTTTGATATATATTTTGTTGTTACTATGGCTGAAAATACAATGTCTAACATTAACAATAAATATGAAGAAAGGGATAGAATCAGCACCAAACCCCCTATGTTTGATGGGGAGAAATTTGACTATTGGAAAGACAGAATAGAAAGTTTTTTCCTTGGATATGATGCTGATTTGTGGGACTTGGTCATTGATGGCTATGAACATCCTACAAATGAGGATGGCAAGAAAATTGATAGAAAGTCAATGACAGAAGCCCAGAAGAAGGATTTCAAAAATCACCATAAAGCTAGAACTATATTGCTTAATGCAATCTCTCATACTGAGTATGAAAAGATTACAAACAGAGAAACAGCTCATGACATGTTTGAATCTCTAAAAATGACTCATGAGGGAAACTCTCAAGTCAAGGAAACAAAGGCTCTGGCTCTGATCCAGAAGTATGAAGTCTTCAAGATGGAAGACTCTGAATCTGTGAAAGCTATGTTCTCCAGATTTCAAATACTCACAGCAGGTCTAAAAGTTCTGGACAAGGGATACTCCACATCAGATCATGTAAAGAAAATCATCAGAAGTCTACCTACCAGATGGAGACCAATGGTGACTGCCTTGAAGATGGCTAAAGATCTGAACAAGATCTCTTTAGAAGAACTCATCAACTCACTGAGGAGTCATGAAATTGAGCTTGAGGAAGATGAACCTCAAAAGAAAGAAAAAGGTAAATCTATTGCTTTAAAATCTAATAAATCTGCTAAAGCCTTGCAGGTAATAGAGGAAAGCTCTGAAGAATCATCATCTAAAGATGAAGATGAACTGTCCATGCTGTCCAGAAGAATAAAGAAACTCTAGAAGCACAAGGGAAAGAAGTTTAACAACTTCAGAAAATCTGATCATAGAAAGGAATCTTCTGGGCACAAAAGATCTGGCAAGAAAGAAGTTGTATGCTATGAGTGCAAAGAACCTGGGCATTACAAGAATGAATGTCCCAAACTTCAAAAAGAAAAACCCAAGAAGAAGTTTGACAAAAAGAAGAAGGTTCTGATGGCAACATGGGATGACTCAGATGAATCTGAATCATCTTATGAATCAGAAGAAGAATGTGCTAATGTTGCACTGATGGCTATCACAGATGATCAGGAAGAGGAAACATCAGGATCTGAAGCTGAATCAGACTCTGACTCTGAAGAGGTATTTTCTGAACTATCCAGAGCTGAACTTGTTGAGAGCTTGTCTGAAATGTTGGAAAGCTACAGCAAGATCAAACTCAAATACAAGAAGCTGAAAAGCAGTCTTGAATCTGAGGTTAATCTTCTGAAGACAGAACTTGTTGAGCAAAAAGAAATTAATCTGAAAATCAAAAATGACTTTGAAATAGCTCAACAAGAATCTGAATCTGAGACTAAGTCATGTGAAAACATTTTAGAAAAATATGACTCTAGCTTTCAGAGATTCCTTACTAAGAGCATAGACAGAAGCAAGATGGCTTCTATGATCTATGGTGTTAGTGGGAACAACAAAAGAGGTATTGGATATGAATCTTCCTCTAGAAGCAATCCAAAATCTGTTGACAAACTCTTCATCAAGAAGACACCTCTGTACTCTCAATTTAAGTTTGGTCACTTAAATGACGTTAAACACACAAGCTCTGAGAAGAATACTTATGTGTTTAAACCCAAGGTAAGTCAGAATAAACATTATGTTGAAAAACAGAAGTTTAAACAAACCTCCAGAACCACTAACCCTAAAGGACCCAAGAAGATCTGGGTACCTAAAAGTAAAATAATTCCTGTTGCAGATGTTCTTAGCAGCAAGGTCAGGACGCCAATCATGGTACCTGGACTCTGGATGCTCACGACACATGACAGGAGAAAGGTCTATGTTCCAAAGCCTGGAGCTTAGATCTTGAGGTGATGTGAAATTTGGAGGGAACCAGAAGGGTAAGATCATTGGATCTGGCACCATTGGAAATGGTAAACTTCCCTCTATTACTAATGTTTTACTTGTTGAAGGGTTAAAGCATAACTTATTGTCCATAAGTCAATTAAGTGACAATGGTTATGATATTACCTTTAATCAAAAATGTTGTAAAGCTATTAGTCAAAAGGATGGCTCTATTCTATTTAGTGGAAAGAGGAAAAACAACATTTATAAAATAAATCTTTCAGAACTTAAGGTTCAGAATGTTAAATGCCTATTGTCTGTTAATGAAGAGCAATGGGTCTGGCACAGAAGATTGGGCCATATTAATATGAGACGTATATCTCAGATTAATAAACTTAATCTTGTCAGAGGACTTCCTAATCTGAAGTTCACCTCAGACGCTCTTTGTGAAGCATGCCAAAAAGGGAAGTTTTCAAAATCATCTTTTAAATCAAAAAATGTTGTTTCTACTTCCAGACCACTAGAATTACTTCATATTGATCTGTTTGGACCAGTGAAAACTGCATCCATCAGAGGCAAGAAGTATGGATTAGTCATTGTTGATGACTATAGCAGATGGACATGGGTAAAGTTCTTAAAACACAAGGATGAGTCACATTCTGTGTTCTTTGACTTCTGCAAGCAAGTCCAGAATGAAAAAGATTTCAAAATTATAAAAGTCAGAAGTGATCATGGTGGTGAGTTTGAAAATAAATTTTTTGAAAAATATTTTAATGAAAATGGCATTGCTCATGATTTTTCCTGTCCTAGAACTCCACAACATAATGGAGTTGTAGAGAGGAAAAACAGAACTCTGCAAGAAATGGCCAGAACCATGATCAATGAGACAAATCTGGCAAAATACTTTTGGGAAAAAGCAATCAACACAGCCTGTTACATTCAGAACAGAGTGTCTGTAAGACCTCTTCTGGAGAAGACTCCTTATGAACTGTGGAAGAACAGAAAGCCCAACATTTCATATTTTCATCCTTTTGGATGTATTTGTTACATGTTAAATACTAAGGAAAATCTGAACAAGTTTGATTCCAAAGCACAGAAGTGTTTTATGCTTGGATATTCTGAATGCTCTAAAGGCTACAGAGTATACAACACTGAGACACAGATTATGGAATAATCTATTCATGTTAGATTTGATGATAAGCTTGGCTCTGAAAAGCCAAAGCAGTCTGAAAACTCTGCAGATAGAGAAGTAGTCTTCACAGACTCTGAAGTTCCAGAAGCAGACAAAGCTCAAGTGAAGGAACCAGAAGAAACACCAGATGCTGATCCTTTAACTTCTCAGATGAACAATCTAAACATTTCTGAAGAATCAACTGTCAGAGGATCATCATCCAGAATTAAAGCTTCTCATCCAGAGAATGTCATTATTGGAAAGAAGGATGATCCCATCAGAACAAAATCCTTTCTAAGATCATCTGAAGCATCACTATTTGGACTGGTGTCAGAAATTGAACCATCTTCTGTAGATGAAGCTCTGCAAGACAATGATTGGATTATTGCCATGCAAGAAGAGCTAAATCAATTCACCAGAAATGATGTATGGGATCTAGTTCAAAGACCACAAGGATTCAATATAATTGGAATAAAATGGGTCTTCAGAAATAAGCTAAATGAAAAAGGAGAAGTTGAAAGAAATAAGGCAAGGCTTGTTGCTCAAGGGTACAGTCAACAAGAAGGTATTGATTACTCTGAAACTTATGCTCCAGTGGCAAGGTTAGAATCTATACGCCTTCTTATTTCATTTGCTGCACAAAATAACATCACTCTGTATCAGATGGATGTTAAAAGTGCATTTCTTAATGGTATTATAGAAGAAGAAGTTTATGTCCACCAACCTCCTGGTTTTGAAAATGAAAAATTTCCAGATCATGTTTTCAAATTAAAGAAATCTCTGTATGGTTTAAAACAAGCTCCGAGAGCTTGGTATGAGAGATTGAGCAATTTTCTTCTGGAGAAAATTTTCGTCAGAGGCAAAGTGGACACAACACTCTTTTGTAAATCAATTAAGAAAGATCTTCTGATTTGTCAAATTTATGTGGATGATATAATATTTGGATCTACCAATACTATGCTGGGAAAGGAGTTTGCTAAATGTATGCAGGTAGAATTTGAAATGAGCATGATGGGAGAACTCAGATTCTTTCTAGGAATCCAAGTAAATCAAACTCCAGAGTGCACTTACATACATCAGACCAAATATGTTAAAGAACTTCTAAAGAAATTTAACATGACTGATAGTAAGGTGGCAAAGACTCCCATGCATCTAACTAGCTCACTTGGCAAGGAAGAGGTAAGTAAGAAAGTAGACCAGAAGCTCTACAGAGGTATGATAGAATCTCTTCTGTACTTAACTGCTTCTAGACCTGACATATTGTTCAGTGTATGCTTGTGTTCTAGATTCCAATCAGATCCTAGAGAATCACACTTGACAGTTGTCAAGAGGATTCTAAGGTATCTGAAAGGTACTTCTAATGTGGGTTTGTGTTACAGAAAATCTGATGATTTCAAATTAGTTGGATTCTGTGATGCTGACTATGCTGGAGACAGAGTGGAAAGGAAAAGTACTTCTGGAAGTTGTCAATTTCTAGGAAGAAATCTAATCTCTTGGTATAGCAAGAAGCAACCCACAATTGCACTTTCAACCACAGAGGCAGAATATATTGCTGCTACTGGATGTAGCACTCAGATGCTCTGGATGAAAAGTCAGCTAGAAGATTATCAAATATTTGAAAGTAATATTTCTATCTTCTGTGATAATACTTCTGCTATATGTTTGTCTAAAAATCCTATCTTACACTCTAAGGCAAAACATATAGAAATTAAGCATCATTTCATCAGAGACTATGTTTAGAAGGGAATCATAAATTTGGCCTTTGTTGATACAGATCATCAATGGGCAAATATTTTTACAAAACCCCTGGTTGAAGATAGATTCAAATTTATTCTGAAAAATATTGGTATGGATTTTTGTCCAGAATGATATTTATCAGAAGCAAATTTTTACAGATGCAAAAATGTCTAATGCTCTGAAGTATTTCTTCTGATTGCTTATTTATTCTCTTTAATTATTTTTGTGAAACTCTGAACTAACAATCCTTAGAGGATCTGAACGTTGGTGACCGATAAATTAGCAAGTGTACTAATTGTACCGATGTAGTAATAAGGGGAAATTCCCCGAATATCGATCTCGCGGACTGCGTATGAACACAAGTTCTAAAATAATACAATTGAACAAAAAGTCATAGGGGTTTTGGTTTGTTTCTTACAATTTTAAAGGCCAAAAGGCAAAAGTAGTAAAATAAAGGTTTTAGACAGTTTTGAGAAGCATGCTAGAGTAGGGTGTATGAAAAAACCTTGTAATAACCTTAATCCTTATTTTTCAGAAATCACTGCTCAATTCAATCGTTACCGGTTTTAAAGATTAGTTGACTCTAATTCCTTAGTAGAAAACTCTTTGGTATTCTTCCTATGCCCCAATTCCTTGGCGGTATAGGAACAATCCCAAGCAATATATTTTATCTAAAACATTACGGTTACTAGGCAATATCTACTATAGTATTATCGTATAAACGCATTAACGATCGTTTTTCCAAACCTAAGGTTAACCTTAATACAAATCCTTATTTGTCAAATAAGAAAAGCCATAAGAAAATTATACAATAACAACGATGATTAGAAAGTAGTGAAATCCATTATTTAAAGGAAACAAGGTTATTACAGAGTCAATTCAGGGACACCCCCTAGCATTGGGGGGTTTAGCTACTCATAATAATAAAAATAAACTCAACAATAAAATTCAACATTACAAGAGAATTGGTTGCTTTGATCTTCAATCGCTTCCGCTCATGAGGATATTCCGTTCCCAAATCCTTGATCGCTTCAATCTTTATCGTCCAATTTATTTTCCGTTCAAAAGTTCAATTCTTATTCTTTCTCCAAACACGTATCAAATAGTCTCAATCCAAACTAATCACTAGGGAAATACCCACAATACCCTCGGGGATCACAAGAGTCAAAAATACAAGAAAAATAGGGAAAAAAGCGCTTCCTGCAACACGGGCCGTGTCAGGCAACACGGGCGCCCGTGTTGGCTTCCTGAAAGATTTTTCGCGTGAAATTTGCAAGTCCCAGGTGTCACAACATGGGCCGTGTCACACAACACGGGCACCCGTGTTGTGCCACTGTTTTTTCTCCAAAAATCGCCTTTTCTGAGCAAATCCTGCAACACGGGCCGTGTCACACAACACGAGCACCCATGTTGCACCCCTGTTTCGAATCTGACTTTGACTCCAACACGAAAGTCGTAGCTCTCTCTCTTAGCTTTCCAGCGGTTTTTAGAACGCCTCAAACGGATTCCCGGAACTCTAGTTATGATCGTTTTCGTGCAGACTGCTAAAGATTTCACAACAAAACTCTTCCGAAATCTTGCCATTTTTCCCAGTTTTCGCTCTGCTTCTCCTTTATTGTATACCTGAACCTAGAAACAGTAAAAATACCAAATCGACGCGTAAAATGTAATAAAAACAACTAAAATGCGACAAGACAAAACAAATGATTAACTGACATAAACGATAAAATAACGTGTAAAAACCACCGATCAAACTCTCCCAAACTTAAACCATTGCTTAACCTCAAGCAAAAAGCTTGGATAAATAATTTTCAAGTCAAACAGCACATCGAGTGAAGGGTTCAGTGTGTAAGGCGTGTCGATACTCATACGTGAGTCTTAGTTCCGATTGGCTCAAATCAGCTCTTTCGGTACTCATCCGTTAACGAAGGCATTACATAAACACATACCGCAGTAAACATACGGACCTAAATCTCCCTTTCGGCCACCTCTCCAACTATGCTTTGGGCTTAAGTCTTTTCTTTGATTTTCTACCCCTTTCATTCGGATAATCAGATTAAGGCATGCACATTTGCTCGAGATTTTTTTCTGTGGCACCTTTATTCTTTTTCTCGCTCACAGGCGTTTATTAGTCCACTTTGGGACGACTATAGAGATTCAACCGCCGTTAGGCTAAATAACCGGGTGAGGGTTACCTAACTTAGTAGGACAAGTTGTCTTTACCGTCATTATTCAACTCTTTTTTTTTTGTTGCCACACATCATTCTCAAAACAATTTTTTTATTATTATTATGCAGGACTATCACAATGAACTAATCGGGGTATACTTTTCAAATCCAAGTACTATGGCACAAATCTACACGTTGGACTCGTTTCCTTACTCTGGGGAACCTAGGGTGTTCAAGTTATACCTCAATTTCCAAACTTTCCCAAGTTCCTTAGTTCAAACTCCACTTCCCTTGAACTCTAAATACTTTCTTGACTACCTTACACACCTACTAATCACAAGAAAAAAATTTATGATCTCCATATGGGCGAATTCGATGTGATTTTTACCGAACTTAAAAATAAAAAGGTGTTTAAATAGACAATTCAAAACGGTAAAACCTCCCCCAAACTTGAACTAAACATTGTCTCAATGTTCAAGAATCAAGAGAAGAAGAGGTGTACTCACAGAGATCCTCACAAAGGGGTCAACAGGTAATGCAGTACCTCTTCGCTGCTTCCACGTTTTCCCTTGTAAAATCTCGTTTATTCCTGCAAAAACAATAACAACAAAAGAAACAACATCAATTCATAAAACCGTGGGTTGCCTCCCACGCAGCGCTTCGTTTAACGTCGCATGGCTCGACGATCGACTCCCCATTATTATGGGGGGTACTTCAACTTCCAAACTCTATTGCTCGACTTCTTCACAACAGAATATTGTGCCGGTTCAGAGAAAAGAGCAACTTGAAATGGTTTTAATTGTTCTCCCTTCTTAGTTGTGTTAATCTTCCCAACTGAAGGGTTGACATCTTTCTCCTTACCTTTCTTTCGACCCTCTTGAGTTTTTAAAGTGATTTCCTCATCAAAAAATTTCAAAGTGAGCGTACCTTTTTCCACATCAATATTGCACCGACTAGTAAGCAAGAACGACCGGCCAAGTATGATCGAAGTTTCTTCATCCTCGGGTATATCCATGATTTGAAAATCAACGGGGTAAGTGAAGTTATTGATTGTCACTAGAACATCCTCTGCTAGCCCATATGCCATCTTGGTTGTGTGGTCAGCAAACTTCAAGCTTGTTCCCGTATCGCTCACCTTTCCAATATCCAGCTTTTTGAAAATTGATAACGGCATGAGACTCACACTAGCACCTGAATCGATCAGGACTTTCTTAAAAGTTCGATCCTTTATAGTACATGGAATTACAACTGGTCCAGGATCCTTCATATTGATTGGTATTTTCCTTTCTTGTGCTATTTCCTTGCATTGCTCAGTTGTGGTCTTCGATTCTTCACCCATTGGTCTCTTTTTACCTATAACCTCTTTCATGAACTTCTTGTACAAAGGCATTTTCTCAAGTGCTTCAAAGAAGGGCATGTTGATTTCCAATTTGTTGAACATTGCACTGAACTTTCCGAAGTCTTTCTCGTTCTGATCCTTCTTTGTAACTCTTTGAGGGAATGGTAATTTGATTTTCGGTTTGACCTCCTCTTTCTTTTTCTCTCCAGTTGACTTTTCAGTTAGTACAGCTTCTTCTGGTTCTTTTATTTTTTTTCTTACCTCAAGTTCCACCTCTATACATTCTTCCCCCTTTGTTTTCTCCTCTTCTATCGCTTTCTGATTTCATGTTTTGACAGCATTAATACTCTCTTGATTTTTCGGATTCGGTACTGTCGCGCTCGGGAGGGTTCCTTGAGCGTGTGTTGAGAGGTGTTGGGCTATCTGTCCCATCTGCGACTCAAGGTTTTTGATGGAAGCTGTGATGTTCCTTTGAATGTTTCGGGTTTCTTCTTGGAATGGCATACCTTGAGCTGCCATTGTTTCAATAGCTAACTCCCATTCTACTTTTTGAGGGGCCTGTTGTTGTTGTTGTTGTTGTTGTTGATATGGAGGTTGGTTTTGGTCTTTCCATGAAAAATTAGGATGATTCTTCCATCCTGGATTATAGGTCTGAGAATACGGATTGTTCTGCCTCAAAACTTTTATCTCTTCAACTTGTTGAGTAGTCGCAAGACAATGCACAATATAATGTGGACCATTACAAATCTTACAACTAATAACTTTGACAGGTTGAACTTGAGCTACAGTTTCAGTATTCACCTTCATTCCCTTAAGCCTTCTTTCCACTTCAGCTTTGATTTGATCTTCCATTTTCACAACTTGTGCGGCCAACTTCAAGTCAACTGTTTCTTCCGGATTACTCACACTCTGGTCATATAATTCGAGATGTTCATTTGCAGTGATCGCTTCAATAATTTTTCTGATTCCAGTGGCTGTTGTAAAGTTGGATGAACCACCGGCTGTTGTACCGATTAGCTGCTTAGTCTTCATCTTAAGACCATTCACAAACATCTGCATCTGTTCAGTTTGATCCAGATTGTGAGTAGGACATGCAACCAATAACCGTTTGAACCTTTTATACGAGTCCCCGAGTGATTCTCCCTCCCCCTGTTTAAAATTCATAATATCATATCGTTTGCGAATATAAACAGAGGCAGGAAAATACTCATTCAGAAAGGCTTTTTCCATTTCTTCCCACGTAGTAATACTTCCGGCTGGTAAGGAGTAAAACCATTCTTCAGCTTCTTCAGATAAAGTGAACGGGAACATTCTTAACCTTTTAGCTTCATATGTGTGTCCTTCAATCTTTAAAGTAGTGCTCATCGTCAGAAATCTTTGTAGATGCTTATTTGCGTCTTTGCTAACCTTTCCGGTGAAAGGTCTCCTCTCAAGGTGAGTGATTGTGCTCGGATGCAGTTGGAAATTTGCGACATTCACTGGTTGATTCACAATGGTCATCCGGTTTGGTTGAGCATTTTCCCTTTCATAGTCTCCTAAAAGTCTCTCCGCTGGTGGGAGATCCGCCATAGCTTCAGTATCTCTTTCTGATTCTGAACCCGAATCTGAATGAACAGAAACTCTTTCCTCTTCTGAAGCTAATAGTCTAGCTTGCCTACGTCTTTCGCGTAGAGTCCTTTCAATTTCTGCGTCCAAAGAAAAAATTAGCTGAGGGATCTCCTCGCATGAAAGTGTTAGACGCAGATTAGTAGTAACAACATAAAAATAATAAAAATTAAAATTAAAAACTGAAAATAAAATTTTGGTCGCAGAGCAACAAAATTTCAATTGAATTAGAATCAAACTTATATTCTGGCAGTCCCTGGCAACGGCGCCAAAAACTTGACCGGTAAATTAGCAAGTGTACTAATTGTACCGATGTAGTAATAAGGGGAAATTCCCCGAATATCGATCTCGCGGACTACGTATGAACAAAAATTCTAAAATAATACAATTGAACAAAAAGTCATAGGGGTTTTGGTTTGTTTCTTACAATTTTAAAGGCCAAAAGGCAAAAGTAGTAAAATAAAGGTTTTAGACAGTTATGAGAAGCATGCTAGAGTAGGATGTATGAAAAAACCTTGTAATAACCTTAATCCTTATTTTTCAGAAATCACTGCTCAATTCAATCGTTACCGGTTTTAAAGATTAGTTGACTCTAATTCCTTAGTAGAAAACTCTTTGGTATTCTTCCTATGCCCCAATTCCTTGGCGGTATAGGAACAATCCCAAGCAATATATTTTATCTAAAACATTACGGTTACTATAGGGTATCCCCATTCCTAGGCAATATCTACTATAGTATTATCGTATAAACGCGTTAACGATCGTTTTTCCAAACCTAAGGTTAATCGTAATACAAATCCTTATTTGTCAAATAAGAAAAGCCATAAGAAAATTATACAATAACAACGATGATTAGAAAGTAGTGAAATCCATTATTCAAAGGAAACAAGGTTATTACAGAGTCAATTTAGGGACACCCCCTAGCATTGGGGGGTTTAGCTACTACTAATAATAAAAATAAACTCAACAATAAAATTCAACATTACAAGAGAATTGGTTGCTTTGATCTTCAATCGCTTTCGCTCATGAGGATCTTCCGTTCCCAAATCCTTGATCGCTTCAATCTTTATCGTCCAATTTATTTTCCGTTCAAAAGTTCAATCCTTATTCTTTCTCCAAACACGTATCAAATAGTCTCAATTTAAACTAATCACTAGGGAAATACCCACAATACCCTCGGGGATCACAAGAGTCAAAAATACAAGAAAAATAGGGAAAAAAGCGCTTCCTGCAACACGGGCCGTGTCAGGAAACACGGGCGCCCGTGTTGGCTTTCTGAAAGATTTTTCACGTGAAATTTGCAAGTCCCAGGTGTCACAACACGGGCCGTGTCACACAACACGGGCACCCATGTTGTGCCACTGTTTTTTCTCCAAAAATCGCCTTTTCTGAGCAAATCCTGCAACACGGGCTGTGTCACACAACATGGGCACCCGTGTTGCACCCCTGTTTCGAATCTGACTTTGACTCCAACACGAAAGTCGTAGCTCTCTCTTAGCTTTCCAGCGGTTTTTAGAACGCCTCAAACGGATTCCCGGAACTCCAGTTATGATCGTTTTCGTGCAGACTGCTAAAGATTTCACAACAAAACTCTTCCGAAATCTTGCCATTTTTCCCAGTTTTCGCTCTGCTTCTCCTTTATTGTATACCTGAACATAGAAACAGTAAAAATACCAAATCGACGCGTAAAATGTAATAAAAAAAACTAAAATGCGACAAGACAAAACAAATGATTAACTGACATAAACGATAAAATAACGTGTAAAAACCACCGATCAGTTGGTTAACGTTTCATTTCTCAAGAGAATTCATAACACATTGTTGCACCCTAAAATTTGCTCAACCTATTTCACCTGGTTTATGTTCAATTGCATTGTCATTTGCATCATGTACATAGTCTAATCATTTGCATAGCATAGCATAACAGGTCATCTAGCAAGGGATTAAGTGCCAATCTTATCTAAAGAAGCACATCAAAGGGATTTTTATTCAAATTCAATACTATCTAAGTCATCAAGAGAGGAATTGAAGCTCTGAAAAGTTTGAAGGTCAACTGGTGGATTTCTCTCCTATCTATGGGTGTGTTTGAAGATCATCAGTGGGGCAGGAGCTAGGGATTGAGGGTATGGAATGTGTACAAAGATCATGGAAGACCTAGAAGGGTCATTTTGAAGATGAGACAAGTCATGGATACAAGTGCAAGAGCCAGAGTTGAAGGCAGTCAACTAGGGTTTCATCTAGGTCAACCCTAGGTCAACTGAGTGATTGAAGAGTATCAAGGCCAGCTTGGAGGTTGTGGAATTCATGAATTGATATGTGGATATATGTGTGGTGTTGTGCCAAGGAGAAATCAAGAGGAATCAAGGAGAAGAGGAGTTACCAAATTAGGGTTTTAGTGTAAAATCCCCTAATTTAGGTCTAACTTCCAAGCCATATAAGTCAAAATGAAAGTTCCAAATGAATTCTTGGTCAACATAAAACATGTAGAGCTTCTCAATAGCTTTAATTTGAGTACTAGAAGTCTTCAAGAAGATTTGTATAACTCAAGTTATGGTTCTTGCAAGTTATGGGTCATCAGAGGACACTGAAATTTATCTGTGTAAGTCACCTGACTTCCAAGCAACTTTTGCCCATGAAGTAGTTTTCAAATGGATTCTTGGTCAACATAAGAGTTGTAGATATTGATCTTAGCTTTAATTTTAGTACTATAAGTCCTCAAGAGTATTTGTAGAACTCAAGTTATGGTTTTGGCAACCCAGGGGTATTTTGGGAAAGTTGAGTTACAGGTCATTTTTCAACATAGGTCCAAATCTCCATCTTCCACTCCTCAAATGAAGAAATTTTCAACATGAGATGTGTTCAAAATTATGTTTTTAGGCTATATCAGAGGTCATGAGAACTTGGAATGGCTTGCTTCACAAAATCATAAAAATGGCCTAAAATGAAGGTATATTTTAAATGAACCAAAGTTGGAAATTGGGGTTTTTGACCTACACAACCAAACCAAGGCATATGACATACCATTTTGATTGTAAAAATCATTTTGAGAACATTGACATTGCCACATTTTTGAATTGAGGATTATTTCAAGGACTTGCTTTTTAAATGGCTTACTTGAATCATAAGGCACCATTGCAAAACCACTTGGCAAGGCAAATACAAGGCACTTCTCCATCCATACACCTCCAATATCTCATTTGGAGTGATTCTCAACTCAGAACAAGTGTAATTGCAAGGCAAAACATGAGCTGGTGTGAGTGCATAGCATGATATGAAATCTCATGACATGAGATGGTGAGTTTCTCATTGGATCAACCTAGAACATTCTAGAGTCTTCATTCACACTCTATATATGCATATGAAGTGATCCCAAGCAAGGGTTGGTGAGAATTGAAGGAGAGAAGAGAGATTGAGATTGAAAATTTCTTGTTGCAATTCAGAATCGGTTACAAGCTTTTACACCATTTCAATCCAAAATTTTGATTGCATTCACTTCCATTGATGCTAGTGAGTGTTTCCAGATCAAGTTCCAAGGAGATTGGTGGAGAAATCGTGTTCTTGTAGTTGAAAATATTCATCTGGAATTCAGAATCGAGTTTGTTGATTCAAGAGGTTTTAGTGCAAATTAATGCAAACAGAAGCTTGATCATACATCCTTGAACGTGTCTGGAAGATCTTGGAGCTTGATTTGAAGGTTTCACCCCTCTGTTCATCTCAAACTTGCAGGTATGTAAACTTCCCTCCACAACATAATTCATGTAGTTTCTTTAGGTTTTGTTAGGTTAGAATGATTGTAGATGATCATAGGGAGCTTTCTGGTAGCTTTAGGATCAACTTAGAGACAATTAAGATGGATGATCCATTTCTGTTAGGGCTTGGTTCTTGTGATTCTTGGAGGATTAATGGTGTTTAGATGATGGCGATTGATCAGTGTAACATGTAGTTCATGTTAGTACCTTCAATTTTAAGATTGGTGACCATCGAGACTTGGTGATTTCTCTGCAAC
Source organism: Lathyrus sativus (assembly GCA_963859935.3). Classification (NCBI taxonomy): domain Eukaryota; kingdom Viridiplantae; phylum Streptophyta; class Magnoliopsida; order Fabales; family Fabaceae; genus Lathyrus; species Lathyrus sativus. The sequence goes on along the minus strand of OZ012736.1, from coordinate 418,227,428 downwards.
TTTGATCGGGTTTAGGTTTTGAGGGTGAATCAGTGATTTTCGAGGGTGGATTTGAGTTCAGGGTGAAATTTGGAGCGGATTAGGGTTTTTATTTGATTTAATGGATGAGGTTTAGGGTTTGCTTGCCGGAGAAGACGGTGGTTTCCACCGTGGACCACCGCCTGAAGATATCTCAGGTCACCTGAGTTGAAGGAAGAAGATGATCTGGTGGACGTTGGATCATGTTGACCTGTTGACATTCTCACGAATCCAAGGGCCATGATTTAAACTCAGAGATTGACTCCATTAGCCAAAATGCCCCATTTCAATAATTGAGGTGGCACGCCAGTTAGCACCCCACGTGGACACTCTCAGGATCCTTGGATGCGCTTACCAGTCTTCTCATCTAACGCATATCATTTAATTCAGCATTTTATTTTCTTTTATTCTTTTTAATACTTTATTTTATTCCATTTTATTTCAAAAATCCATAATAAATCCAATATTGATCAAAAAAAATATTTTAAAAATACCTCCATGATCTTGGATTTATTTGTGATTTTATGAAATTAATAAATCTCATTTTCACCCATTTTTCAATTTAATGTGATTTTTCCCATTTTATTATTTTCTTTAATTTTGTACAATTGCTACATGATTTTGTGGATTTTCTTGTGACCAATTGGTGAATGTTTTTGAGTTGATTCTTGTTGGATTGATTAGATTAGAGGTATATTCTCCCTTAGATATTTTTCTCATATTTTTATTATGAAATTTAGGTTAGTTTTGAGTGACAAACTTTAGGGTGATTAGAATTAGGGTAAATCCTAACATAGGTGCATTACAACACATAGTTTTTGGGTTTTTGTTTGATTTAGGCCTTGAGGTTTATATGGGGTATAGGGTATATAGTTAATCTCCCTTATAAATTAATCTAGGTTTTTATAATGAGTATTACTATTTTTAGTAGATTTTGCTAATTGTGGTATGCTTGGTGTGTTCCCTCTTGGGATATTGGATTGTTTGTTGAGTTTTTGGCCTTCTCTTTGGGGTGTGAGGTTTGAGCTTGGCTTGTTGGAGCATGAGGGAGCATAGGAGAATATTTAAGACAAAATAAGATGCTTGGGAGCTTGAGGAGTGTGCTGCTTGCAGATGTTTGTTGAAGACTTAGGAGATTGGAGCAATAGGCAGAGCTGTAGACTTAGACTAATTTCTTTCATAAACATGGAAAGCTTCGTGTGCTTCCATTCCTCCCAATGACTAAAAGTCCTTCTAAGATATTCACATCCCTCCTTTGTAGGGATAAGTGGCTTATCTTAGAAGTAGAACTTTGAGGGAACCAGTCTCTCATGATGATAAACACTTATAGGCTTCCTTTGGTTGTCAATAAGCTGTTTTATCATTCCAACTTATTCTGTTAGGTGATTCTCTTCTGGAGTGCTTGCCTTGAAGATGGAGCTTATCTAAAGCTTGGAGGCCATTGAAGTTTGATTTTGGGATTCATTTGAAGGTTGCTGTTTTTGCTGTTTATCAACTGTCAGAGTTTGCTGTTTTTCAGAGTTGGTGTGCTGTCAGAGCTGGGTTTTGGGGTTTTATTTTCTTTGCTGTATTGTGTGTTAATTTCCCCGAAGGTTTGAAGTGAATACTGTTTCACTTTGCCTATTGTTTTTCAGGTTCGAGGTTGAGCGTGACTCCCTTGCCTCGCTTGTAATGCTGCATTTATGCATTTTACTGCTTTATTGTATATATGTTGTTTCTTTTCCGTTTATCCCCTAGGATCTCTGTTTCTCTCTGTGCAAGAGAGAAATACGACATACATTAGGTGTTAATCCATGCATGACAACATTAGGGTAGTTTTGATTCCCATTTGCAAACCCTAGGTTTTTAGAGCGTCGTTTCTCTTCTCATCTCGAAACAATCAAAAACACAATAACATTTCAAACATCAATAAAAGACAGTTCTTGCGTAAAAGACTGGAAACCAATCAAAACGTCATTTTTGTCCGCTTGGATGGTTAATCAGAAGAAAACCTTTTTAGAAGGATCTAAAAACCAGTCAGACAAATATGTGTCTTCCGTGGCCCGAACTACGTTTGCTCTGATCTTTCATGCTGTATGGAAGTACGTAGCCATAGGATGTCGTATCCTAGGGAGAAACCTTCCCCTCCTTTCCCGTAGTTAGGCGAACTACGTTGACTCTAATTTCTCGTTCCAGACGGGAATACGTAGGCATAAAGTGCGATACTTTGCCGAGTCATTTTCTTTTCTTTTTAACCCAGCCCTTTAGAGTAGATAGAATAACAATCCGTACCAGAAAACAAGCGTGGATCCCGTCGAGTACTGTGGACGTGAGGGGTGCTAATACCTTCCCCTTGCGTAATCGACTCCCGAATCCAGGAATTTGGTTGCGACGACCATTCCTTTCCCGTTTTGCGTTAGGTTTACTTCGAGCGTTTCCTTTCCCTCTTGTGGGTTAAATAACGCACGGTGGCGACTCTTCTGTTTATCCGGCGCCGATTTTCGCAGTAGCGACAGCTGGCGACTCTGCTGGGGACTCCAACGGTTCCCTACGCGAGTCAATCCTAGCGCTTGTTTTCCCGTCGTGGGTTTTGTATGGATTTACGTTTCTGCATTTACATTCAGCATTATATTATTGTTATTATTGTTGTGGGTATGAGAGGGTTCTATGATTGAGAGATAAGCCGGACCTGGGCTTGAGTGCACCTAGAATTAGAGTGGAAATTAGTGGGCGCGTGCATGCTTTGCATGTACTAGTGTCTCATGAAATCCACGCTCAGACGAGGTTCTTCTGGTTGGCTTCTTTTTCAACCCTTTGGGTTGAAGGGGTTGTTGGTTAGTTGGATTGTCGACTCTGGGGACCGATCACTTGGAAGTTGGCTGAGGAGGGCCTCTTTAGGATATGATGATGCCACCCCTCCTGGGTATCGTATCATCGGTCTTGAATGTCTGTAACGCCGACTACCGCATAGGATTTCGTACCTTGTGTCAGTTATTAGGACACCTACCTGTGAGAGGGGTTGGGGCATGTAGGTAACTTGACTTCCAGATTATCGGTTTTCTTGATTGAGATTCAGTGGTGTGATATTTAAGGACAGTATTACAGGGTCTGTCAGAGACCAGGTTGGAGCATCGTGGATGGTTTTGAGTAGTTTGTGGGTCTATTTGAGGCCAATATTGTGGATTGGGCTTCTCAGCCAGGGGCACTTGATCCTTTGTTGCATTGTTTGCATATTGCATTGTTTGCATCATCATGTTGCATAGCATTAACGTGTGTCTGTGCTGCATGTGCATTTTCATATTTCCCGATTCTAGTGCTCCAGACCTCTATTTGTTATTATGAGTACTTTGAGGAAGACTGTTGCGTATAAGTTGCCTACCCCTGATGTGACTTCTCTGTTGGGTCTGATTTCCCTAGCTGATGATGATGTGAGGAGAAGTTTTAGGAAGAGCTATGGGAAGGTGTTGAGATTGGTGTGCAGGCCAACTACATATGAGTTGAATGGGTTATACACATTGATGCAGTTATATGATCCCTCCTTGAGGTGTTTTATGTTCTCGGACTTCATTTTGGCCCCGACCATGGAAGAGTATGCTGAGTTTCTAGAGTTGCCAGTTCAGAACAGAGTGCCCTTCATTCAGTTTGATGCTAAGCCTAAGCTGGAGGACTTAGCTGTGTTCTTGCATATAGATCCTGCAGAGTTGATATTGACTTCCTGGCATGGAGTTTCTGGGTTTTCTCTCAAATTCTTGGTTGGCAAAGCTCAAGAATATGCCAAGAGTGGCTGCTGGATTGTGTTTAACGCTGTCCTTGCTTTATGCATCTACGGGATTGTGCTGTTCCCTAACCTACCTGACTTCGTTGATATGGATGCATTCTACTTATTTGCTGCAGGCAACCCGGTGCCCACATTGATCGGAGACTTCTATCATTCCTTGCATTATAAGAATGAAAACAGAAGGGGAAAGAACGTCGCTTGTTGCGTACCTTTGTTGAATATGTGGTTTGAGAGCCATCTACCCAAGAAGGGTCCTTTTGTGGAATTTGCATATACAGCTGAATGGTCTGAGTGTCTAATGGGACTTTCCGCCGAAGACATTGTTTGGTTTGACAGAAACTTATTGGGGTCAGAGATTATCTTCAGTTGTGCCGGGTATCCCAATGTTCCTTTGATTGGAAGGAAGGGATGTATCAACTACAACCCGTCATTGTTAGTTAGACAGTTTGGGTACGCTTTGAAGAGTCCGCCGAAGGAAGAAGAAATACAGGAATCTCTGTATTTCACTGGTGACCTGAGTGGGGAATTATTGGCCAAGCTTCAGCATGCTTGGAACCATATTTGTAGAAGAGGGAAGCCATTATTGGGCAAGAATGATTGTCAAGCCTATATGAGATACAGGTGTGGATTCAAGAGAGGGTAAGACAGGTGCAGATGCCTTTTCCAGCAGTAACAATTCCTGTTCCCATTCCGGTTGAGGAACCCACTATTGTGGCTATTGAGGTATATGAGCGGGTTGTGAAAGAAAAAGAAGACTTGATAAAGGTCAATGAAGAGTTAGAGAAGGAATTGGCTCAAATCCGGAGTGAGAAAAACAAAGCGGTGTATTCCTTCCAACAGCAGACTGAGTTGGTAAACATGTTAGGTGCTGAACTGGCAGAAGAGAAAAAGAAGCGTGCACGCCTGGGAGAAGACTTCAAAAGCTCTCATGATATGTTAGAGTCCAAGAAGAAGTCACTAGATATCGCCTACCGGGAAATCTCTTCGTGCAACAAAACGTGGAATGCTACGCTAACCAACAACAAAGAGAGGGAAGACAAATTGAAACAGCAAATTTCTGAACTCGAAGATCAGTTGAAGGCTAGAAAGAGAAAGTATGAAGAGGAGGTTATAGTGAGATATGGTCTTCAGAATTCATTGAACAAAGCTGTTGAGCACAAGAAGAAGGCTGTGTCCCAGAAGCGGAAGTTAGATGATTGCTTTGGAGAAGGGGCATGGGAGGAGTCTGTTGGTGATCTACAGCGTGTTCTCAAGCGAAGAGATCTACTTATCGAAGGATTGCTTTCTCAGCCAGACCATCCGAAGACCAAAAGGCTGCTGGAAGAGTATCGGGCGTATGGCCGCACGTGACCATTTTATGTACTATTGTGTATGCTTTATTTGCATCGTGCTGACCATCACCAGGATAGTTGGTTGAGGCCATGCCTTCTTTGTATTGTATATTGTATTCCCGGTTCGGTGGGCTCTTCAGCAATATATGAATTGTTTCTTCTATGAATGTATCTGAGCTTCTTGTCACTGCACTACACAAGCACATTGGCACTAGAATTGGGGAGTGATATTCCCTAATGCACAGACACATATTGCATTTGCATACACATTGCATTTACCAGGTAATTTGTTGAAATGTATCTCATTTCCTGCATCCCGCCAGGTTTTTCAGGATTGAAAGTCATTGTCCTCACCGATACTCTACTCGTACCAACTGCAAAAGAGTTATGGACCAGATGCAAAACAAGATGCAGGAGATGCGTGAAAAGCTGGCGCTGTTCATGCAGACGATGGAGACAGTTGTGAAGGGGCAGGAAAGCCTGCAGACTTTGGTGCAGCCATTGCTGGCGAAGACTAATGGGAATGGAAACGAAGACCACAATTATGTACGTGTTGAAACCATTTACGGGGATGGTACTCCTACGGCTGTGGTTCCACCTGTAGTGACTCCACCTGTTGTGAATGTGAACAATGGGGATGGTGCTGGGAATGGTAATACAGGATTTGGTAATGAGACTATCATTAACAATGTTGGATTTGGAGATGCCAATCTGGGCGGTGGTAACAACAATGGTGGTAATGGCTTTGGTAACAACGAGTTCGGCTATAATGATCAAGGTTTTGATTATGTCAATCAGGATGGGAAGTTCGGCTTCAACCCCCAGGGTTTCGGATATGATGGTTTGGGTAATGCTAATCAGGGTTATGGTGGATTGGGTAATGGAAATGGCGTTGGGTTTCTCAACACTGGGTTTGGACCTGCTGGGGTCACTCAAGGGTATGGTAACATAGGACGGGGTCCTATGATGAATCAGACTGGATTTGGTCACAACAATGGGTATGACGGGTACGGAAATGAGAATGTTAATTGGAATGAGGACCAACAAGAAGATGCCTTTTCTGGTAGAGGTATTGTCGGACCTGTGGATCCTGTGCAGAGGATCAGAATGCTTGAGGAACAAATGAAGGGTGTAGTGAATCAGAATACTTCTGGTTTAGACATGACTACAATGGGATTGGTGCCTGGCCTGAGGGTACCGCTGAAGTTTAAAGCTCCCACTTTTGATAAATATAAGGGAGACACTTGTCTGAAGGTGCATGTTCGCTCTTACTACAGACGAATGTCCGCTTACTCGAATGATGAAAGAATGCTGATGCATTTCTTTCAGGACAACTTATCTGGCCCCTCACTTGAGTGGTATATGGGGTTGGAACCCACTCAAATTAAGACATGGAAGCAACTGGATGATGCGTTTGTGACCCATTACAAATATAACAGTGACCTGGCACCGAACAGGGTCCAGCTGCAAGGCTTGTCACAGAAAACTGGGGAGAGTTTCAAAGAATATGCGCAAAGGTGGCGCGACATGGCTGCAAGAGTGCATCCTCCTCTAGTCGAGAAGGAGATGAATGATATGTTCATTGGAACATTCACGGGGATATTCTATGAGAAGTTGTTTCCTGTTGCGTTGGGCAGTTTCTCTGATCTGATTTTGATGGGTGAAATGATTGAGAATAGTATTAAGGTGGGAAGATTCCAGGCTGGGGAGTCTACTTCGTCAGGAGGTAATAGAAAAGCATTTGGGGGTCGACGTTAGGGCGACACTAGTGCTGTTTTTGGTGGCCGAGGCCGAGGCAGGGGCAGAGGACAGAATCAATATGTGCATCCTCAACAAGTAGTAAGTGTTACAATCCCGTTTCATCAACAACCACAACCATTACAACAGATACTACCACAGCAGCAACAACAACAGCAGGGGCAGAATGCTGGCCAAAGAAGATTTCCGAACGCGAAACCGAAAAGAATGTTTGACGTTCCTCCTTCTACGTACGCAGAATTGCTTCAGACGTTGTTGGGGTTGAATTTAGTGGAGAAGAGGACTCTGGCACCACCTAAAGGGGGAGTACTCCCGTACGGATATGACGCCAACAAGCACTGCGAATTTCACTCCGGGGCACCCGGACATGACATAGAAGCTTGCCACGCTTTCAAACATGTAGTGCAGGATCTGTTGGATAACAAGGCCATAAATTTTGGACAAGCGGGTCCAAATATAGTACAACAGCCTATGCCCAACCATGGGGCGAATGCTATATTAGCGGAAGAGGACTTGAATCTAGTCATGAATGCTGATGAACTGAAAACACCGTTGTGTGAAGTAAAGAGTAGGTTATTGAAAGGAGGTGTGTATCCGGGCTGCGATGAGTTTTGTCTAGAATGTTGGACCCAAGCTGGGGGTTGTGCTGAATTGAAGAAAGGAATTCAGACCTTGATAGATGAAGGCATGTTGCAATTTGATAGAACGGCAGTTGAGAAGCCTGCAGAGGTGTTAGCTGATGAGCAGAATGATGTTGCTATGGTGACAATTCCACGGAAAACGATAACTATAACAGCGCCAGCCAGGCGGTCGACGATCACTATTACAAAGGCAGGGCCGGTCCCTTATGAGAGCACCAAAGCAGTACCATGGACTTATGGGCTGGAGGTATATTGTGATGGGGAGAAAATTGATATTAGTGAACAACCAGCTGGGGTTGTGGACAATGTCGTCGGGACTGGAGGAATGACGAGAAGCGGGAGAATTTTTATATCGCCTGAGGTAGAGGCAGAACGATTGGCAAAAGGTAAATGGAAAGTGAATGAGAATGCTCCTGTGCAGAGGAATGAAAAAGAAACGTCACTGAAAGATGTAGAAGAATTTATGCGCCTTATCCGTAAAAGTGACTACAAAATTGTTGAGCACCTTCAACAAACACCTTCAAAAATCTCCATATTGTCGCTGCTATTGTGTTCCGAAGCCCATCGGAATGCGTTATTGAAAATTCTGGACACGTCATTTGTACCCCAAGATGTTTCTGTGAATTAGTTGGAGGGGGTGATGGCGCACGTGAACGCAGGCCATAGTTTGGGATTCACGGATTTTGATTTGACCCCGAGGGGAAGAGAGCATAATATGGCGCTGCACGTCTCAGTGGAATGCAGGGGCACGGTCATGTCCCGTGTGTTGGTCGATACAGGGTCCTCTCTGAATGTGCTTCCGAAGAAAGCAATGATGAAATTGGATACCAGGGGGATCATTTGTACGCCTAGTGACTTGGGAGTCAGGGCATTTGATGGTACACGGAGGTCAGTCTTTGGATCCATTACGTTGCCGTTACAAGTGGGGCCTGAAATTTTCGAAAAAGAATTCTATATCATGGACATCTAGCCAGCGTATAGTTGTCTTTTGGGGCGCCCATGGATCCACGCTGCTGGGGCAGTCACGTCCACATTACACCAGAAACTGAAGTATATGGTTGGGGACAGCGTCGTCACAGTTTGTGGAGAGGAGGATATACTGGTCAGCCATTTGTCGTCATTCAAGTACGTGGAAGTCGACGACGAGATTCACGAGACACCCTGTCAAGCGTTTGAAGGGTTGAGAATTAAAGGCAAAGAACCAGTACCCAGTAAAGCATCAGAGGTGGCCGTGTCATCTTATAAGGAAGCGCAGGCTCTGGTACAGGCAGGTGAAACCCAGGGCTGGGGCAAGGTATTGGATATTCCCGTGAAAATGGACAGATTTGGACTGGGGTATCATCCTTCATCGTCAACGCCTACTGCAGGGGTACCCCGTTTCAAAGGACCAATAACAATTACGGCTAGCGGGGTATGTTACGAGACCATCAATGTTGTTTCAGATTCCGAGGAAGGGGACAACGATTGCGACATGGACGCCTGGATTCAGCCAAGCGTGTCAGGACAAGGGCTTTGCAATTGGTCTATTCAGGAGATTGTTCCTGTGACGACTAAACAGTAATGCTTTGTTTTATTAATTGTTGAATAATCCGGCGTCCTACCCGGGGCATCGTGATGTTGCTTAGGGCCGTTCTGTTATGTACATTGCAATGTTTAAAATCATTAAATAAAAGGCATTTTTTCATGTACAAGTATTGTGATCTCTGTTTTTCTTGTTTTTGTTTTAACAATAAAATGGCAATGTGGTTATTCGCTTTATACACATTTTGAAGCATTTAACCATTTCCTTGCAGGATTACATTTTCAGATGACATCTATGAACCACCTATGACTCACTTCGACTTTGAGCACCCGGTATTTCAGGCCGAAGAAGAGATTGTCGAAGATGGCGACGTGCCAGAAGAGTTGACATGGCTGGTGAAACAAGAAGAACGAATAATTCTGCCTCACGAGGAAGTCATTGAAATCATCAATTTGGGGTCGGAAGGGGTTGAAAGGAACATCCGTATAGGGGCTGCGCTGCAGAGCGACGTCAAGCGAAGATTGGTTGAAATGCTCAAGGAGTATAGTGATATATTTTCTTGGTCGTACGAAGACATGCCCGGATTGGATACGGATATGGTTGTGCACCGACTGCCGCTAAAAGAAGAATGCCCGCCTGTTAAGCAGAAACTCCGAAGAACTAGACCAGACATGGCAGTGAAAATCAAAGAGGAAGTGCAGAAATAGTGGGATGCAGGCTTGCTGGCTGTTACAAAATATCCCTCATGGGTCGCTAATATTGTGCCAGTGCCTAAGAAAGACGGTAAGGTGAGGATGTGCGTAGATTACCGTGATCTAAATAAAGCGAGCCCGAAAGATGATTTTCCGCTTCCTCACATTGACGTGTTAGTGGACAATACTGCTCAGTTCTCCGTATTCTCCTTCATGGATGGCTTCTCGGGCTATAATCAGATTAAAATGGCGCCAGAGGATATGGAGAAGACTACCTTCATCACGCCTTGGGGAACATTTTGTTACAAAGTGATGCCCTTCGGATTGAAGAATGCTGGGGCAACATATCAACGTGCTATGACGACTCTCTTTCATGACATGATGCATAAAGAGATCGAGGTTTACGTGGATGATATGATTGCCAAATCCCAGACGGAGGAAGAACATTTGGTCAATTTGCTGAAATTATTCAAAAGGCTTAGGAAGTTCAGGTTGAGACTGAACCCTAACAAATGCACCTTCGGGGTGAGATCGGGTAAGTTGTTGGGGTTTATTGTGAGTGAAAAAGGAATTGAGATGGATCCTACAAAGATAAAAGCAATACAGGAAATGCCAACGCCTAAAACAGAAAAAGAGGTGCGTGGGTTTTTAGGGAGATTGAACTACATTGCTAGGTTCATCTCTCACCTAACAGCTACGTGTGAGCCATTATTCAAGCTGTTGAAAAAGGACCAGGCTGTAACTTGGAATGAACATTGTCAGAAGGCGTTCGACAAAATAAAACAGTATTTACAGGAACCTCCTATTTTGATACCTCCAGTGGCAGGGAGACCCTTGATTATGTATTTGACGGTTCTTGAGGGGAGTATGGGTTGTGTTCTCAGTCAACATGACGAGACAGGGCGTAAAGAGCATGCGATATACTATCTGAGTAAGAAGTTCACTGATTGTGAGTCGAGATACTCAATGCTTGAAAAAACGTGTTGTGCGCTAGCCTGGGCCGCCAAACGTTTAAGACAGTACATGCTGAATCATACAACCATGCTCATTTCGAAGATGGATCCTATCAAATATGTATTTGAAAAACAGGCGCTATCGGGGCGAATTGCTCGTTGGCAGATGGTTTTGACCGAATATGACATTCAGTATGTTTCTCAGAAGGCCATAAAAGGGAGTGTGTTATCGGAGTATCTTGCTGAGCAGCCTGTTGAGGACTACCAATCGATGAGGTTTGATTTTCCTGACGAGGATATCATGTACCTAAAGATGAAAGATTGCGAAGAGCCATTGCCGGGCGAAGGACCAGAGTTGGGTTCCAAATGGCAGATGATATTCGACGGAGCTGTGAATTCCTATGGTAGCGGAATAGGGGCAATCATCACTCTCCACATGGGTCGCATATCCCATTCACTGCTCGATTGACCTTTCCGGTTACCAATAATGAAGCCGAATACGAAGCTTGTATCATGGGGCTTGAAGAAGCCATTGATTTGCGAATCAAGAATCTGGATGTATACGGAGACTCAGCTCTGGTGATGAATCAAATAAAAGGAGAATGGGAGACACGTCAGCCCAATTTGATACCATACATGAATTATGCAAGGAGATTGTTACCTTTCTTCGACAAGGTTGAACTGCATCACGTACCGAGAGCAGAAAATCAAATGGCTGACGCACTTGCGACATTGTCCTCCATGTATAAGATTAATTTCTGGAATGAGGCTCCCCGAATTATTATATCTCGGCTCGATAGACCCGCTTTCATATTTGCTATTGACGAAGCATCCGATGATAAACCCTAGTATTTTGACATCCAGAATTTCCTAAAAAAACAAGGAGTATCCGGCTGGGGCATCCAGTCGCGATCAGAAGACTCTCAGGAGATTAGCTGGTAATTTCTATCTGAATCCGGACGGTGTTCTGTACAAAAGAAATCATGACCTGGTGTTGCTACGTTGTGTAGACGAGAAAGAGGCCAAGTTGCTCATGGAGGAGATACATGAGGGTACATTTGGTACACATGTTGGTGGGCATTCTATGACAAGAAAGCTGTTGCGGGCAGGTTATTACTGGCTGACTATGGAAACTGATTGTTTCAAGTTTGCAAAGAGGTGTCATAAATGCCAGATTTATGCGGATAAGATCCATGTGCCTCCGAGTCCTCTGAATGTGATGTCATCACCGTGGCCATTCTCGATGTGGAGAATTGATATGATTGGAAAGATTGAGCCTACGACATCTAATGGACACCGGTTCATTTTGGTAGCAATTGATTATTTTACCAAATGGGTGGAAGCGGCATCGTATGCCAATGTGACCAAACAGGTGGTAGCCAGGTTTATCAAACGAGATATCATTTGCAGATATGGAATCCCTGAGCGGATTATTACCGACAACGGTTCGAACTTAAATAACAAGATGATGAAAGAGCTATGTCAGAATTTCAAGATTGAGCATCACAACTCTTCTCCTTACCGACCCAAGATGAATGACACTGTTGAAGCGGCCAATAAGAACATAAAGAAGATTGTTCAAAAGATGGTTGTGACCTATAAGGACTGGCACGAGATGCTACCTTTCGCTTTGCACGGTTATCGTACGACGGTACGCACATCAACCGGGGCAACCCCGTTCTCGTTGGTATACGGAATGGAAGCGGTGTTACCGCTGGAAGTTGAGATTCCTTCCCTGAGGGTATTACGAAATGTCCAACTTGACGAGGCAGAATGGGTGAAAGACAGGTTGAACCAGCTGAGTTTGATGGATGAGAAGAGGCTAGCTTCTCTAGCATATGGCCAATTGTATCAGAGTCGAATGAAGAAAGCATACGATAACAGGGGCGACCTTGTGCTGAAAAAGATTCTCCCGCCACAAACAGATCACAGGGGCAAATGGACACCTAACTATGAAGGTACATACATTGTCAGAAAAGTCTTCTCAGGAGGAGCTTTGTTGTTGTCCACCATGGACGGTGAAGACTTCACGTCGCCTGTGAATTCGGACGCAGTTAAAAAGTACTTTGCTTAAAATTGACCCGCTGGACAAAAAAAAAGAGAGTCCAGGCAAAAATGGGGCATCCCGGCAAACCAAAAACAGAATAAAAGGTTCGGGCAAAAGTTAGGGATAAAAATGAAAAGATGTACACCCGCAAAGTCGAAAACCTACACTGGGCGGCTTCGGCAAAAAAGGGTATCCCGATGAATTGAAAACCCGCAAAGGGCGGTTCACGCAAAAGTTAGGGATTTAAAAAGCAAATGACTGCGGTCCGAATTTGATGCTGCATTGCTTGGTGGTTGGGAGAATACCTTGGGGGTTCGTTTATCAGATACAATCTCTTCCGAAATTTGAATACCGGGAAAGTGCCAGAGTCAGGCGAGTCATAGGAGGATCAACTCGTGATGTTTGTCTGCACCATGTTGCCGACATGTGTACAAATTGGATTTGTACTTGTTTACTTATGCTTCATGTGCATACTTGTATATTTGTTTGTGCGTAACTTCCTCTTTTCAGGAGTTACATCCAGTGTACAAAACTCTGCCTATTCAGAGGCCCAATCAATAAAACATGTTATTCAGTATTTGATACTTGGACTTTACTGTTTTGTATGTGAAAAACGCCGATGTTTTTGATAAAACTAGCATTTGCATAACGTTGCTGGCCCTTGCCAATAATTGCTAAAACTTCGAATTGACTGAAAATGACGTCACTGACGTTAACCTGAATAGATTTGATTGTATAGACTTGTTTTGTCTCGTTTGTGGTGTTGCAGGGTTCTTGCCCATTTGAAGTGGACGATTAGAAAATTGTAGCCCTAGCCAGAGGTTCTTGACGAAAAGACTTGATCACTATGCAATGCGAATCCCCATGCAGGTCGCACTTCATTCCCCGAAGCTGAGATGATACTGTTCCTTACTAAAGAAGGATCACTTTCCCCAGCTAGTCGCAGCTTATCCCCAAAGGATATTCTCCAGCAGGTCAAGATCATGCTCCCCGCAGAGCGCATACTCCCCCGAGAGATCCAAATATGTGTATGCGCAATCCCCAGCCGAGGGGATTCTCAAGGTGTTTAACCAAGTTAGAGTTGGTTCAGGAGGATTTTTCACCAATGAAGATGGTTTTCCTTTCTTCCCCACGGATCGTCGGGCCAGTAACAGGATGGTTATCCTCAGTATAGATAGTCCCAAGTTTGTAAACTGTGGCCAGATGGTTTACTTTCCCCAGCGGGGTCGTTTATTCTCAGCAGAATTTGATAATTTTAAGTTTGTAAGCTGTACTCAGACAGTGGTGTTTTCTCCAAAAGGATTTCTTATCCTCAGCGGAGTCGTTTAGTTTTCAGCGGATTTCCAGAGTTGTAAACTGTACCCAGACAGTTTATTATCCCCAGCAAGGATGCCCTATCCCCAGTAGGGTCATCGTATTCTCCCCAGCTAAGTCAATCCCTGTCCCCAACGGAGTCAGTTTGTTTTCCCCAAGAGAGTCATTTCTTCCCCAGCGGAGTTTTCTCTCCCAGCAAGTGTTATTCTTTCCTCCCAGTGGAAATTGAAGGTTAAATCTCTCTCCATCAGAGTTGGATGTCCAGGCATTTATTTTGTTGGAATACTGTGTGATACCCGTTCATCCCCAGCAGGGTGGTATTTGTCCTCAACATTCTGTGTTGATGAAGCAAGCTTACCAGAGCTTCCCCAGCAGCTTGAGCCTGCATTTTCATTTGCATATAATCATATTTGCATCTACCCAAAACGCGTAGCATTTCCATGCTATATAAAGCATTACGCCATTGTCAAACATACGCATTTTGAAACATAAGTCAGGTTGGTTAACCTTGTGCTTTCAGGTGTGTTGCTCAACAGGAGTATGGAGTTACAGCTCAAATATACTTTCAGATACACTGAGTCTTGCCGTGAGACATATGATGATGTGATTCAGTTTATTATCATCCCCACAGAGTTACTGATTGAGGTTTTCTCGTATCCGATCAGCGGACTGTTTTGTCAAGTTTGTTGTTGCAGTAGCATCTCAGGGTTCCATGAATCAAATTTCAGAAGTGGTCGCTTGTTGTCAGAACGGGTGTCGGTCAATGGTTTTCAGAATATCCCCAGTGGAGTTAGCTACTGCAAAGGTAAGGCGGAATTATCCTTCCATGAGATTGACAGAGTTGAATTCTTATTAGGTAAAATTTTTTATCCCCAGCGAAGTCGCCGGGATTTCTTCATGTTGACGAATTGATTTCTCCGTGTTGACGGAATATGGATTCCTGATGAGGATAAGTTTTATTTCTCCGTGTTGACAGAATGTGGAGTCCGGATGAAGACGAGTTTTATTCCCGGGATGATATGATTTTTCTTCGAGTTAACGAGATGATTTCTCCGTGTTGACGGGATATGGACTCCTGATGAGGACGAGTGTTGTTCCTATGATGGACAGGATTTCTTCGTGTTGACGAAATTTGAGTTCAGATATGTACAAGAATGGTATTCCTAGGATGATAGAAGTTATTCGTGTTGACGAATCTATTTCCTCGTGTTGACGAGATGTGAGTCCTGATGAGGACAATTTATGCCTATGGTGATAGGATTCCTTCGTGTTGACGAATTGCTTCCTCCGTGGTAACGGAATGTGGAGTCCTGATGAGGACAATTTATGCCTATGGTGATAGGATTCCTTCGTGTTGACGAATTGCTTCCTCCGTGGTGACGGAATGTGGAGTCCTGATGAGGACAATTTATGCCTATGTTGATAGGATTTCTTCGTGTTGACGAATTGATTTCTCCGTGTTGACGGAATATGGATTTCTGATGAGGACGAAGTTTTATTTCTCCGTGTTGACGGAATATGGGGTCCTGTTGAGGACAAAGTTTTATTTCTCCGTGTTGGCGGAATATGTATTCCTGATGAGGACACCTTATGCCTATGTTGATAGGATTTCTTCGTGTTGACGAATTGATTTCTCCGTGTTGACAGAATATGGGTCCTGTTGAGGACAAAGTTTGATTTCTCCGTGTTGACGGAATATGGGGTCCTGTTGAGGACGAAGTTTTATTTCTCCGTGTTAACGGAATATGGGGTCCTGTTGAGGATGAAGTTTTATTTCTCCGTGTTAGCGGAATATGGATTCCTGATGAGGACAAGTTTTATTTCTCCGTGTTGGCGGAATATGGATTCCTGATGAGGACAAGTTTGATTTCTCCGTGTTAATGGAATATGGGTTCCTGATGAGGACAAGTTTGATTTCTTCGTGTTGACGGAATGTGGAGTCCTGAGGAGGACCAGTTTTATTCTTATGTTGATAGGATTTTCTTCGTGTTGACGAAATGATTTTCTTCGTGTTGACGAAATGATTTCTTCGTGTTGACGGAATGTGGAGTCCTGATGAGGGCAAGTTTTATTCTTATGATGATAGGACTTCTTCGTGATGACGAACTTATGTTTTTTCGTGTTGACGAAATTTGAGGACAATTGTGGACAAGATTACTCCTGTGACAACAAAATCTTTACTCGTGTTGATGAATTTGTTTCTCTTCTTGGGTTGACAAGGTTAGTCCAGTTGTGGACAGAGGTGTTTTTGCAAAGATAGTTCAGTACCTGTGGGGTTACATAGGTGGTTGAAGTTGAAATCAGAATTATTATCAGACGTTGGATCAGTTGTTGCCATAACAACCAGATTCAGTTGATGGATGTCGTTCCCCAAGCGGTTTATGCAGTTTATTTCTGCGGTTGGAAAATTTCCGGGTTTCTTGGTATTCAACCGTCTCGTACCTCGATTATCTGCAGGCTGTTCGCTCTTCACCCATTCGGGTCCAAGCCGTTTGAATAGGGGCAGCTGTTGCACCCTAAAATTTGTTCAACCTATTTCACCTGGTTTATGTTCAATTGCATTGTCATTTGCATCATGTACATAGTCTAATCATTTGCATAGCATAACAGGTCATCTAGCAAGGGATTAAGTGCCAATCTTATCTAAAGAAGCACATCAAATGGATTTTTATTCAAATTCAATACTATCCAAGTCATCAAGAGAGGAATTGAAGCTCTGAGAAGTTTGAAGGTCAA
This sequence comes from Lathyrus sativus, assembly GCA_963859935.3. Lineage (NCBI taxonomy): Eukaryota > Viridiplantae > Streptophyta > Magnoliopsida > Fabales > Fabaceae > Lathyrus > Lathyrus sativus. The sequence continues at coordinate 418,210,659 of OZ012736.1, read as the reverse complement.
CTGGTGGATTTCTCTCATATCTATGGGTGTGTTTGAAGATCATCAGTGGGGTATGAGCTAGGGAGTGAGGGTATGGAATGTGTACAAAGATCATGGAAGACCTAGAGGGGTAATTTTGAAGATGAGACAAGTCATGGATACAAGTGCAAGAGCCTGAGTTGAAGGCAGTCAACTAGGGTTTCATCTGGTCAACCCTAGGTCAACCCTAGGTCAACTGAGTGATTGAAGAGTATCAAGGCCATCTTGGAGGTTGTGGAATTCATGAATTGATATGTGGATATATGTGTGGTGTTGTTCCAAGGAGAAATCAAGAGGAATCAAGGAAAAGAGGAGTTACCAAATTAGGGTTTTAGTGTAAAATCCCCTGATTTAGGTCTAACTTCCAAGCCAGATAAGTAAAAATGAAAGTTTCAAATGAATTCTTGGTTAACATAAAAATTGTAGATCTTCTCAATATCTTTAATTTGAGTACTAGAAGTCTTCAAGAAGATTTGTATAACTCAAGTTATGGTTCTTGCAAGTTATGGGTCATCAGAGGATACTGAAATTTATCTGTGAAAGTCACATGACTTCCAAGCAACTTTTTCCCATGAAGGAGTTTAAAAAATGGATTCTTGGTCAACATAAGAGTTGTAGATCTTGATCTTAGATTTAATTTGAGTACTAGAAGTCCTCAAGATGATTTGTAGAACTCAAGTTATGGTTTTGGCAACCCATGGGTATTTTGGGAAAGTTGAGTTACAAGTCATTTTTCAACATAGGTCCAAATCTCCATCTTCCACTCCTCAAATGAATAAATGTTCAACATGAGATGTGTTCAAAATGATGTTTTTAGGCTAGATAAGAGGTCATGAGAACTTGGAATGGCTTTCTTCACAAAATCATAAAAATGGCCTAAAATGAAGGTATATTTTAAATGAACCAAAGTTGGAAATTGGGGTTTTTGACCTACACAACCAAACCAAGGCATATGACATACCATTTTGATTGTAAAAATAATTTTGAGAACATTGACATTGCCACATTTTTGAATTGAGTATTATTTCAAGGACTTGCTTTGTAAATGGCTTACTTGAATCATAAGGCACCATTGCAAAACCACTTGGCAAGGAAAATACAAGGCACTTCTCCATCCATACACCTCCAATATCTCATTTGGAGAGATTCTCAACTCAGAACAAGTGCAATTGCAAGGCAAAACATGAGCTGGTGTGAGTGCATAGCATGATATGAAATCTCATGACATGAGATGGTGAGTTTCTCATTGGATCAACCTAGAACATTCTAGAGTCTTCATTCACACTCTATATATGCATATGAAGTGATCCCAAGCAAGGGTTGGTGAGAATTGAAGGAGAGAAGAGAGATTGAGATTGAAAATTTCTTGTTGCAATTCAGAATCGGTTATAAGCTTTTACACCATTTCAATCTAAAATTTTGATTGCATTCACTTCCATTGATGCTAGTGAGTGTTTCCAGATCAAGTTCCAAGGAGATTGGTAGAGAAATCGTGTTCTTGTAGTTGAAAATCTTCATCTGCAATTCAGAATCGAGTTTGTTGATTCAAGAGGTTTTAGTGCAAATTAATGCAAACAGAAGCTTGATCATACATCCTTGAACGTGTCTGGAAGATCTTGGAGCTTGATTTGAAGGTTTCACCCCTCTGTTCATCTCAAACTTGCAGGTATGTAAACTTCCCTCCACAGCATAATTCATGTAGTTTCTTTAGGCTTTGTTAGGTTAGAATGATTGTAGATGATCATAGGGAGCTTTCTGGTAGCTTTAGGATCAACTTAGAGACAATTAAGATGGATGATCCATTTCTGTTAGGGCTTGGTTCTTGTGATTCTTGGAGGATTAATGGTGTTTAGATGATGGCGATTGATCAGTGTAACATGTAGTTCATGTTAGTACCTTCAATTTTAAGATTGGTGACCATCGAGACTTGGTGATTTCTCTGCAACTTTGATCGGGTTTAGCTTTTGAGGGTGAATTAGTGATTTTCGAGGGTGGATTTGAGTTCAGGGTGAAATTTGGAGCGGATTAGGGTTTTTATTTGATTTAATGGATGAGGTTTAGAGTTTGCTTGCCGGAGAAGACGGTGGTTTCCACCGTGGACCACCGCCTGAAGATATCTCAGGTCACCTGAGTTGAAGGAAGAAGATGATCTGGTGGACGTTGGATCATGTTGACCTGTTGACATTCTCACGAATCCAAGGGCCATGATTTAAACTCAGAGATTGCCTCCATTAGCCAAAACGCCCCGTTTCAATAATTGAGGTGGCACGCCAGTCAGCACCCCACGTGGACACTCTCAGGATCCTTGGATGCGCTTACCAGTCTTCTCATCCAACGCATATCATTTAATTCAGCATTTTATTTTCTTTTATTCTTTTTAATACTTTCTTTTATTCCATTTTATTTCAAAAATCCATAATAAATCCAATATTGATCAAAAAAATATTTTAAAAATACCTCCATGATCTTGGATTTATTTGGGATTTTATGAAATTAATAAATCTCATTTTCACCCATTTTTCAATTTAATGTGATTTTTCCCATTTTATTATTTTCTTTAATTTTGTACAATTGCTACATGATTTTGTGGATTTTCTTGTGACCAATTGGTGAATGTTTTTGAGTTGATTCTTGTTGGATTGATTAGATTAGAGGTACATGCTCCCTTAGAGATTTTTCTCATATTTTTATGATGAAATTTAGGTTAGTTTTGAGTGACAAACTTTAGGGTGATTAGAATTAGGGTAAATCCTAACATAGGTGCATTGCAACACATAGTTTTTGGGTTTAGTTTGATTTACGCCTTGAGGTTTATATGGGGTATAGGGTATATAGTTAAGCTCCCTTAGAAATTAATCTAGGTTTTTATAATGAGTATTACTATTTTTAGTAGATTTTGCTAATTGTGGTATGATTGGTGTGTTCCCTCTTGGGATATTGGATTGTTTGTTGAGTTTTGGGCCTTCTCTTTGGGGTGTGGGGTTTGAGCTTGGCTTGTTGGAGCATGAGGGAGCATAGGAGAAGATTGAAGACAAAAGAAGATGCTTGGGAGCTTGAGGAGTGTGCTGCTTGCAAATGTTTGTTGAAGACTTAGGAGATAGGAGCAATAGGCAGAGCTGTAGACTTAGACTAATTTCTTTCATAAACATGGAAAGCTTCGTGTGCTTCCATTCCTCCCAATGACTAAAAGTCCTTCTAAGATATTCACATCCCTCCTTTGGAGGGATAAGTGGCTTATCTTAGAAGTAGAACTTTGAGGGAACCAGTCTCTCATGATGATAAACACTTATAGGCTTCCTTTGGTTGTCAATAAGCTGTTTTATCATTCCAACTTATTCTGTTAGGTGATTCTCTTCTGGAGTGCTTGCCTTGAAGATGGAGCTTATCTAAAGCTTGGAGGCCATTGAAGTTTGATTTTGGGATTCATTTGAAGGTTGCTATTTTTGCTGTTTATCAACTGTCAGAGTTTGCTGTTTTTCAGAGTTGGTGTGCTGTCAGAGCTGGGTTTTGGGGTTTTATTTTCTTTGCTGTATTGTGTGTTAATTTCCCCGAAGGTTTGAAGTGAATACTATTTCACTTTGCCTATTGTTTTTCTGGTTCGAGGTTGAGCGTGACTCCCTTGCCTCGCTTGTATTGCTGCATTCATGCATTTTACTGATTTATTGTATATATGCTGTTTCTTTTCCGTTTATCCCCTAGGATCTATGTTTCTCTTTGTGCAAGAGAGAAATACGACAGACATTAGGTGTTAATCCATGCATGACAACATTAGGGTAGTTTTGATTCCCATTTGCAAACCCTAGGTTTTAGAGCGTCGTTTCTCTTCTCATCTCGAAACAATCAAAAACACAATAACATTTCAAACATCAATAAAAGACAGTTCTTGCGTAAAAGACTGGAAACCAATCAAAACGTCATTTTTGTCCGCTTGGACGGTTAATCAGAAGAAAACCTTTTCAAAAGGATCTAAAAAATAGTCAGACAAATCTGTGTCTTCCGTGGCCCGAACTACGTTTGCTCTGATCTTTCATGCTGAATGGAAGTACGTAGGCATAGGATGCCGTATCCTAGCGAGCAACCTTCCCCTCCTTTCCCGTAGGTAGGTGAACTACGTTGACTCTGATTTCTCGTTCCAGACGCGAATACGTAGGCATAAAGTGTGATACTTTGCCGAGTCATTTTCTTTTCTTTTTAACCCAGCCCTTTAGAGTAGATAGAATAACAATCCGTACCAGAAAACAAGCGTGGATCCCGTCGAGTACGACGGACGTGAGGGGTGCTAATACCTTCCCCTTGTGTAATCGACTCCCGAATCCAGGAATTTGGTTGCAACGACCATTCCTTTCCCGTTTTGCGTTAGGTTTACTTCGAGCGTTTCCTTTCCCTCTTGTGGGATAAATAATGCACGGTGGCGACTCTTCTGTTTAGCCGGCGCCGATTTTCGCAGTAGCGACACACATGCAAGCAAATATGTGTCACTCCAAATCTGCAAGGATGGCGTGTACACTACTGAAGAGACGTTTGAGGTGAAGTTTGAATAGTGAAAATCTTGATTTTCCCCCCAATTTGTCAGAAGCAATAAATGCTTGAAATGATTTTTATTCTCTTCATTTAATGCTTTGTTCAAACGTGCCATATTTCTGACTGTTTGTATGCCTACTTGTTTTAGTATAAATACACTTCTTCTCTTCATATTCACACTTTTCACATCTCAAACATTTTATGCATTTCCATCTTCTCTTCTCTCTGCATAAAAACCCTAAGCGTGTGACAAAGCAATCTTCAATGGCAACTTCATCATCAACTGCTGCATAATTTCAATCTACAATGGCTGCAGTTACAACTGCTAACATGGGAGTTACTCCTTATTCTCCACCAAAAAGAACATTGCTCACCCCTGTTGAAAAGTTGGAAGTTTTGTGTGAATCAATGGTGGAATTTGATTCACTTGCTGAGAATGGTTTTGAGTTTCGTTCTATCATAGTGCTCAAGGATGGGTGAAGTACTTTGATAGACTTTTTGGACCAGTTTACCCCCTTCTTGTGAAAGAGTTCTGGATCCATGCTTCAGTTTACCCTAAGTTTATTTTATCCTCTGTTCTGGGCAAAGAGATTATAATTACAGAGGATCTGATTAGAAAACTTATTGGCTATGAGGAAACAGATGGAGTTTCACACTTGCCAGCTGGGCGTGTGGATATGGATGAAGTGTATGAAGAAGTGATGACTGCTGGGCAAGCTTCTAACAAGTTCAAGGATCTGAAGCCTGACTACAAGATCTGGGCTAAGATCTTCATGGGATGCATTCATCATAGGAAGTCAACAAACTCTCCAGACTATGTCAATAATGAACAGCTTTACTTTATGTATTGCCTCAGTCAGAGCACCAAGGTAGATCTTCCATATATTCTCTTTATGCATCTTTGGAATCATATAAATGCCTCTAGAGAGTATGTGAAAGAAAAAGGTCAGAAGATCAGAACCTGGATTCCTTTTGGAAGGTTAATCTCAAATCTTCTAACTGAGAATGGACTTGTTACTGCTCTGTACGCTGCTGGAGTTACAGAAGAACTGAAAATCATTTTGGGAAAGCCTCTAAATGCCAAAAGTTTTTAGAGACTTAAAATAGTGGATGAACTCACAACAGCCCCCAAAAAGCTGAATATCTCTGAACTGAGTCAGAAGAGAACTCCTGTAGATAATTACCCTCTGTTCTATGCTGAAGAACCTAGGGAAATTGTTGTAAGATACATTGATGATTGCAAGAAAGAAGGAAAGCTTGTTCCTGCATATATTATAAAGAGTGCAAGACAACCACTGCCTGTTGTAGAAGAAAAAGAAACACCAAGAAAGAGGACTCAACCAGAAGCAAAAGCTGCACCTGTTCAGAAGAAGCCTAAGATTGCTGAAGATCCTCAGAAGTTGTTAAAGAGGAAAGAATCTGGAGCTAACCCTTCTGTACCAGCTAAAAGAATCAAGATCAAAGGTACTAAAACTTCTGTATCTTCTGCAAAACCTATTATTATAAATGATTCTAATGTTAAGTCTATTCCAAAACCACCCTCTACACAAAATACATCTGTCACTGCTCCACCTCATGTTTCTACCCCTTCACCACAAAAATCTTCTACTCCAATTTCCATTTCACTTGAAAAACAATCATCTGTTCCAACTCCAATAACAATAAAAACAATTCAGACTCCAAAAGTCTATGTACCACAAACAAAACAACCAGAGGTTCCAACCAAACCTTCTGCAACACACAAACAACCATCAGAGAAACAACCCATAGGACAACAACAAACTTCAACACCATCTGAACAACAAAAACAATAAGAAAAACAACCAGAAAAACACTCTGAACCTTTACCAGAAAAAGACTCTGAACTTCAACCACAAAAATCATCTGAACCTCAAACACAATAATAAAAGAAACAACCACCATCAGATAATCCTCCATCCACCATATCTAAACCCACTGAATCTGTACAAGTTTCATCTGAACCAATAAAAATTTCATCTGATCCACCAACTTCAAAACCCTCTGAAACTCCTTCAGAATCAAACCACCTATCTGGAATCAACATACCTGAGACAGAGGTTCTTAATGTTACACCTCTAAAAACTGTGTTTCAAGTATCCTCTACCTCCTGCACACCAACCACCTCATCAAACTCCTCTGAATCTGACATTCACCCAGATTTTCTAATCTCTCCATCTCATAGAAACTCTGAGGTAAATCAACCAGAACACCCTATACCATCTAAAGTTCTTATTCCAGATCCTACTCCCACACCCAAACCATCATCTGAAACCCTCATTACAAATCCTATCCCAACATCAACACCTAGACCATCTGTAATTCCTGCTTCTTACAGAATTATCTCATCTTGTTTTCAAAACCTTTCTTATGGTTTCAAACTCAAAGATTTCTATGACAAAGTTGAACCATCTGACCCTATCATTCCCCTGAAACCCAAACTCACAATGGCTCTTCCATCTATGATTCTCACATATATCTAATCCATGTCAGATGTAGGATCATTAGCAACAATTTCATATTCTGCTAAATTTGCCAAAGCTGCTGCTTCAGATAAACCTGTATCATCTGATAAACCTGTTGCTTCTAATAAACCTCCAAAATCTGCATTCCAACCTTACTCAAATAAACCCTTTGATGTGGTTTCCCATCACACCAAAGCAAAACCACATCTGTTAAATGCTTTAAACATATCCAAACCTGATAAACCTGAAATTCCATTTTCCCCTACTACCCTCCTCCTCTGATTTCCATTCGTGAATCCTTATTTCCACATACTCCCCAACCAAAACCAATAACATTGGAGACTCTGTGTCGCTACTGCGAAAATCGGCGCCGGCTGACAGAAGAGTCGCCACCGTGCGTTATTTATCCCAACAGAGGGAAAGGAAACGCTCGAAGTAAACCTCGCAAAAAAACGGGGAAAGGTATGGTCATCGCAACCAAAACCTGGATTCGGGAGTCGGTTACGCAAGGGGAAGGTATTAGCACCCCTCACGTCCGTCGTACTCGACGGGATCCACGCTTGCTTGGGTTGTCTAAAGGATGCAAAACAATCTATCTATGGCTGCTAAATCTAAACGGAAGGGAACTGACTCGATAGAGCGTCGCACTCTATGCCTACGTATTCTCAAGAGAGAAAGTCAGAGTCAACGTAGTTCGGGACTACGGGGAAATTGGCTCGCCAAGACTTCGCGTCTTGTGCCTACGTACTTCCACACTGCATGGAAGATCAGAGCCTTGCGTAGTTCGGGCTAACTACGGCTAAACAGAGTATTCTCACACAGCAGTGAGAAAATCCACTAGTTTCAAAGGTCGGGAACCTATGGGCAAAACTACGGCTTGGTCTCAAATGCACTCGGGCAAGAGAGAAAAAGGGTAACAAATAGGCGTCAGCGAGAAAGTCTCGATCGCACAGCAGCGAGAGAACAAAAGTTAGTCGTTAGTGTGCTCGCTAGGATATTGCATCCTATGCCTACATATTCTCGTCTGGTACGAGGAATCAGAGCAGCTGTAGTTCGGCTACTTCGGGACCACAGCTCAAATCTCGTTTTATTAACATCTGAAAAATGATTACAATGAGTGAATACTGAAAAATAAATCTCCTAGGAAATACTATCCTGTTCTATCCTAAAAAATTGAATGGAAAATAGCCCCCTAACAAATGGGCTTCTAAACTATCCTAAAAAGGGTAAAATAAACTCTATGGAAATATATCCTAAAAGAAAATGTACCTAAAAAATATTAAATCTACTTTAATATTTTTTTCTTTTTTCTTCTTTTCTTTTCAACATATTTTTCCATATTTTTCTATATTTTTCTATGTATTTTTCCACACATTTCTCTTCCTTTTTCTCTATTTTTCTCAAATATTTTTTTTTCATATTCTCCACATTCTTTCCATATATTTTTTCACTATTTTTCTATATTCTTTTCCCTCTTCTTTCTTTTTTTTAATATTGTATTTCTTTTCTTTCCAAATTCTTTTTTCTTTCCCAATATTGAATTTCTTTTTCTTTTCAACTTCTTTTTTTCTATTATTTTTTATATTCTTTTCCAATAGAAAAACTAAACAACATAAAAATAAAGAAAGAAAAAGAATACAAAAGAGGGGAGGGGGTACACTGGTCACAGGGGTGTACAAGCAGAAATAAAAAAAACAAACTAAGGGCCCAGCCCAAGAAAAGAAAAAGACTGGGGAGGGGGTGTATCGAGTGACCCGGGGGTGTGTATCCAACAACTCGTTTGGGCCTGAGGCCCATCCAATTCCCCGCCTCGCCGCTCTTCACATGATTCAGCAAAAAAAACCCTACCATCAACTCCTCCCCCAAAACACTGTTCACGATCTGCGCCGTTTCTCCCCACTCTCTCTCGTTCTTCATCTCTTCTTCTCCGTTCGCTTTACCTCAAACCAATTCAACACAAAACAAAAAAATGAAAAGGGAAACGAAGATCTGTGAAGTTATCGTGGTTCTTGTTCGTGCTTGATGAAGATCTTGACGGAAGCTGTGTGGGCGTGTTCTTGATCTGGGCTTGAATGCAGTTGTTCGTTGAGGATTCTGAGGATGTTCTGGAAATAAAGCGACGTAGATGAAGGTTGTCGAAGATCTTCGAAGATCTTGAAGCTCAACGATGAACATCGTTATCATTTCTTGAAGGTTCATTCAACAGTTGATGAAGATTGACGATTCTTTGGTAGTTTCTGGAAAACTTTCATTGAAGAACATGAAGAACCGAATGCACATTGGAGTGAATCTTGATGAGGTCTTAGATGTTGATGCGTTTGACGAATCTTTGGTGGTTTTTGACGAACGTGTGAGGATTTCTGTGGATCTCTGGCGATTTGTTGAAGCTGGATCTGGAAATGGATGAATGTTCTTCGCTGATGAAGATTGAAAGCGCTTATGGTTCATTTGAACATGATGAACACTTGAAGATTCTGGGAAAACTTGTGAGGACGATGAAGATTCGGAAGAACTTCAAGAGTTTCTGGGGAAAAGCCTTTGAAGGTTGTTGAGTCCGGTGACCATCTGATGATGAACACGGTGTCCTTGAGGGAGTTCTGGAAAATTATTGATGAAGGTTGATCGGAAACTTGATCTGGAAATTTACGAAGTTTCGTTGGTTGATGATGTTGATGGAAGATCTTGAATGTTTGATCGGAGTTCTGGAGAAAGATTGAGGAGAAGATGAATGTTGGGTGTTTTCTGGGCGTGAGAGGTTCTCCGGCGGGTTATTGCGGCGGTCGCCGGCCATGCATGCCGGCCGGTGGGGTTTCCCGGTGAAGGATGGTGGAGGGACGCGTGGCTGCGGCTGGTGGAGGAGTGGCATGCAGGCACGCCACGTGTGAGGGCGTGGCAGAGATAGTGGAGGAGGGCGGTGCATGCGGGACGCGTGTCCCCATGCGTGGCAGGGAGAGAGAAGTGCGTTTGTGATGTGGCGTGTGGTGGAGTGAAAACGTGGGTCCATCCTCCTTGAACACGTGGTAGCTGAAGGCTTATATATGACTGGGAATTCTGGATGCTTCTGGAAACTTCCAGATTCTGCTGGACATTACTGGATTATTTTGGACAAAAATGCTGAACTTCTGGACCCTGCGAAATGGGCTGCGAATGGGCCTTGCTGATGAATTTGGATATATGCCCAATGAATTAATCTGATAAAAAAAACTCAAAAAAAACTGAATTAAAACTAAGATTAACAATCTAATTAACATCTAATCCTAATTAACTAAACTAAACTCAACAATGAGAATTATTCTAAAAAGCTATTAATTTTAATTAACTCCTAATGCTCTAAAAATTCCACTAAGAAAAATCTAATAAATTTCTATAATATCTATTAAAGAAAAATGAAAAATCTATATTCTATTCTATAAAAAAAAACTATATTATTTATCTAAAACATTTAATCCCTATTATTTATTATACTAAAACATTATATCTAAAAAAAACTATTTATTTAATAAGAAAAAAAAATCTATATCAAAAAGATTAAAGATCTATTAAAACTATTTAAAAACTATTAAAAATCCTAAAAAAATTCTATATTATCCTAAAAAATCTATTAAATCCTAAAATGATTAAAAATCTATTTAAAAAAGAATTAAAAATATTAAAAATTCTATTAAATCCTAAAAATGATTTAAAAGCTATTAAAAATCTAAAAATAGCCAATAAAACCCAGAAAAATCACAATAAATCCCAGAAGAACAAAATAAGCACCGAACGACACAAAACACCGCGAGAGCGCACCAAAATAACCGGTAAAAATAAACGGGCACCGAAATATCCCAAAAATACGATTCTACTATCCAAACTGATAAAAACCACCTGAGACGCGAGACGAGAGCTGTGATCCCAATAAAATCAAAACAAATGAAAAATGCACTATATGCGATATGCAGATGCGAATGCGATTATGCGTCGAAACATCGAGCCAGATGCGAGACCCGGTTGGTCAAATTTTAGGGTGCAACAGCTGCCCCTATTCAAGCAGCTTGGACCTGAATGGTTGAAGAGCGCCCAGCCTTTGATCATTCAAAGGTAGAAGATGGTTGAATACAAATGGAACCCTGAAATTTGCCAACCGCAGAAATAAACTGCACCACTGCTTGGGGAACGACATTCATCGACTGAATTTAACTGTTACGGCAACCCACTGATCTCGTGCGACCGTGCTGGGGATTCTTTTCATCATCCTGAAAAGCTTTCTATCATTGCAAGAATAAAACTTTGTCCTTTGCTTGTCCACGTCAGGACTCTATCTGCTGTCAACTCGGAAAAACTTCAACAACTTTGCTGGGGATGGCTCGTCTGCCTTCTCGTCAGAAATAAATCGTCCACGTTAGGAATAAACTCTTCCACGTTAGGAATAACACCGTCCATGTTAGGACTCACCTTTCCACGTAAGGAATGAACTTCTTCTTCGTCAAACTCTTCCACGTAAGGAATACGTCTTCTTTTGAATCTGTCCACGTCAGGACTAAACCCCTTCCACGTCAGGAACACACTCTTTCTTTCCACGTCAGGAATACAAGCCTCTTTCCACGTAAGAAATACTATCTTTCCCCGTAAGGAATCACATTTTGATTTGAATATGTCCATGTAAGGACCCCAATCTTTCGGATTTGTCCACGTAAGGACTCAATCTTTCCACGTCAGGAAACCAACTCGTCTTGATCGGTCCACGTAAGGACTCCATCTTTCCACGTAAGGAATAACTTTCTTCTGGATCTGTCCGCGTCAGGACCACACTTTCCACGTAAGGAATAACTTTCGTTCCACGTAAGGAATTAAACTTTTTCTCAATCTGTCCGCGTCAGGACTAAACTTTTCCACGTAAGGAAACAACTTCTCTTTCCACGTGAGGAATCAACTTGATATGTCCACGTCAGGACTCCAATCTTTCCACGTAAGGAAACGATCTTATCTTTCCACGTCAGGAATAACATTTCCACGTTAGGAATAACACTTCCACGTTAGGAATAACATTTCCACGTTAGGATTAACATCTTTCTCTTCCACGTAAGGAATAAGACTTCGTCTGGATCTGTCCGCGTCAGGACTAAACTCTTCCACGTTAGGAATGCACTTGTTTCCCCGTAAGGAATCCATTTCGATATGTCCGCGTAAGGACTCAATCTTTCCACGTAAGGAATACCAACTTCTTTCCACGCAAGGAATAAATTCGTCTTTCCACGTAAGGAAACCATCTTCTTTCCACGTAAGGAAACATTGTCTTTCCACGTAAGGAGAACATCGTCCACGTTAGGACCCACCTTTCCACGTCAGGAACACCATCTTAATCTGTCCACGTAAGGACTCCAATCTTTCCACGTAAGGAATACCTTTTGATATGTCCACGTAAGGACTCCAATCTTTCCACGTAAGGAATGTCTTGATCTGAATCTGTCCACGTAAGGACTCCAATCTTTCCACGTCAGGAATGCTGTCATTTCCACGTAAGGAAACTATCTTTTTCCACGTAAGGAATCATCTCTTTCCACGTAAGGAAACCACTTCTTTTCCACGTTAGGAATCTCATCTTGATATGTCCGCGTAAGGACTCAATCTTTCCACGTACGGAATCAATCTTGATATGTCCGCGTGAGGACTCAAATCTTTCCACGTAAGGAATCTCCATCTTTCCACGTTAGGAATTAAATTTTTTTCCACGTAAGGAACTAAAATTTCTCTTTCCACGTAAGGAATAAACCTGCTTTCCACGTTAGGAATACGTTTCGTCTTGATTTGTCCACGTCAGGACTCGCCTCTTGACTTGCTGAGGAAATAAAACTTGTCCACGTCAGGACCCATGCACCTTTGACCCACTGGGGAAGTGAGACTTGTCCACGTCAGGACTCACATCTCAACCTGCTGAAGTAATAGAACCTGTCCACGTCAGGACTTGCGCGTCTTCGACTTGCTGGGGAAATGAGACTTGTCCACGTCAGGACTCATACTTTGCCCACCACACGAAGAAGGATAATTTGTCCACGTCAGGACTCTCGCCTTTTGTCATCACAAAGAACTGTAAACTTGTCCACGTCAGGACGCCCCTTTCACCATTACGAATAAAGCTATTTGCTGAAAATAAATGGTCCACGTCAGGACACCAACGCGAAGAGTAGCCAATTTCGTCCACGTCAGGACTTCACCCTCAATCAATACCGAGAACTTGAATCAGTCCACGCTAGGACTAACACATATCGTCAAACTGGAAGAAATGTCCACGTCAGGACTCCACGTAACAACAACTCTGAAAAATCGAACCTGCCCACGTTAGGACTAGTACCTCCCATCAGCCCGGGGAATTAAAACTGTCCACGCTAGGACTCCGCTTTTCTAGCACGAAGAAAACCTGTCAAGAAATTGTCCACGTTAGGACTCATCCTTCCATTGGTCCGCAAGCTTCTTATCACTGACGTTACAACAACTTTGGAGCTGACTCTACTGGGGATATCTGAAAACCAAACTACTGGATGCCTGCTCTGATAACCGGCGGTAGCCTCTGAAATTCTGGTTCATGAAACCTTTTAATGCTGACGTAACAACAACTTTGAAGGAAACAATTCGCTGGTTGTACTAGAGAAACTTCAACAAGAACCCTGGCGGGGAAATAAGTAACTCTGCTTAGGGACAAAGAGAAACTTATCCTGCTGACTCTGTGGGGAGTAGTGCCACAGCTGACACTTCGTTGAATGTCTCATGCCGAGACTTCGAATGTTTTATTGATTCACCTGAGCAAGGGCTCTCTCTACCTGCAAGAGAAATAATACTTGAAACAAAAGGTCAGCCAACCTAGCTTATGTTTCAAAAATGCGTATGTTTGACAACGATGCAATGCTCCATTCGACATGGGAATGCTATGCGTTTTTGTTTGGTGGATGCAAGTATGACACTATATGCCGATGCCAATATGACACTATATGCCAATGCACTATATGCCGATGCAAATGCAGACTCGAACTGCTGGGTATAGAAACTGCTTCAGCAAAATAATTGCTGAAGATAATGCCAACTCCGCTGGGGATAGCCAGATGCTACAGAATTGTTCCAGCAAAATAAATGCTGGAAGAATGAAGTCAACTCAGCTGGGAAATGGGGAACTCAATACCAATCACCTCATTGAAGTAACGCCCTGCTGGGGAATACAACTCTGCTAGAGAATAGCAGATGCGCCTGGTATGATTGAACTTCTGCTGGAGAGTGAACGGATATCACACGGTATTCTGACAAAATAAATGCCAAGGCACACAACCAACTCTGCCGGGGAGAGTCTTACTCTTCGAGTTCCACTAGGAGGAATGAAAACACTTACTGGAAAGAGAACTCCGCTGGGGACGAAACGATTCTCTTGGGGAAAAATCCGCTGACTCCGCTGGGGGAGAGTAAATGACCCTGCGGGGAAAGGTGAACTGTCTGAATACAACTCACAAATATTAAAACCACTCTGCTTGAGATGCACTGTCTGGATACAGCCTATAATCTTGGAATCGCCGATTCTGCTAAGGATAAACGACTTTGTTGGAGCATGTCCTTTGGAATAAGCTACGACTAGCTGGGGAATTCGATCCTTCTTCAGTGAGGAACAACGTTACGAGCTTCTGGTTAAGACTCTTCAATCTCTGTACCCTGACGGTTAGATCTGAACTGTTTTTGTACGTCAAACCCCAAAAGAATGTCTCAACAACATCTTTTGTTTTTAGGGTGACCTGCCCCGGTCTTGTGATAATCTTTTGCCCCTGATCGAATGATTCGTGGAGCAGTGCCCATAGCCGCGAGAGGTTTGCCAAATCCCGACCTAATTGCCCCAGATTAACTGCTCCTCGACTGTACGACTTTACTGGGGGATAACCGAGTGTGCCAAGTAGGCTGGACTTCTATACATCCGTGGTTGTTGATACACGCCTGATGCTGGACAATATCCAGTCCAAATTCATAACTTCTAAGTAGAAGGGTTACAATTTCCCGACATTTGTCTCAAACTTGAAGATTGGATGGATCTGCTCAGGTAGCTCTGAACAACTCTGATGACACTGAGAAGAACAACTCTTTCGCCTTTGCTA
Organism: Lathyrus sativus; assembly: GCA_963859935.3. Taxonomy (NCBI): domain Eukaryota; kingdom Viridiplantae; phylum Streptophyta; class Magnoliopsida; order Fabales; family Fabaceae; genus Lathyrus; species Lathyrus sativus. The sequence continues at coordinate 418,195,532 of OZ012736.1, read as the reverse complement.
TGCCCTGGCCTGCAAGAAACTCTGTGGGATAGTCTGAAAATCTGTACCCTGACGGTTTAATATGAACGGCCCCAACATTCTGAACTTCCTCGAGATACTTCGAATCGAACGCCTCTCGAATAAAGAATAATCTCTGCACTCTTGGGATGGCATGCCCCTGTCTGTAATGACTTTGCCTCAATCTGGTTCTCGGAAAGAACTCACTCTGAACCGAAAGCACCTTGCTACAATACGACCTTGCGGTGGCTTACCCCGGTGTCTCCCTTGACTCAACAACTATTCACATCGTGACTTGCCCCTGAACGAGCATTGAGCGACTCAACCTGCCCTGATATAGCATTCTAGATGACTGCCCCTGATTGGCTCTTGAGAAGATTCGCTTCTGATCAACTTCTACCCCATAATCAACTGATGCTTCAGGACTTGTCCTCAGACTAACTGATTCCGAACTCTCTGGAAGTCAATGCCCCAGATTCACAGGGTTCCGCAACATACACCATTCTGATCCAGACTGTTGAATTATTCAATCCTGTTTGATTATTCCCTGTTGGAATTTCTTTCGTGTCAACTACTAACCTGCAAGTAAAAATCGTCTGTTCACGAATGGTAATCTTAATGCAATGTTTATGCAGATTTTGAAAATTTTGTGCTGTCACTCATTTATGTGTCATGATTGTGAGTGACGAATGAACCGAAGTTCAAACGTAGTGCTTATGTGATCAATGAAAAATATGACAAGGATGTGACTAGCAAGTCAAGAGGGAGTCAAGTTACTCAACCTTATCGTAATGCGCTTCAGAATAACCCTGCCTCAATTAGGTCTTTTAAGGGTTGTATCGTGGTCGGGTTCACGGCTCGTGAAACAAAGGATATTTGGCTCAAATTTTGATTTGTACCCACCCCTTCTACGTGATGATCTCCAATCCTAAGGTTCAGTTAACCTGGCACGAGCGCTCGCCTCTTCGAGAGGTATGTTGAATGGTAAGGACCATGGCTAAGGAAAACTCACAAGGTTTTCGGAGTGACAGTTACCCCCTTTTTCGTTTTCGGTGTCTGTATCCACACGACCTTGTCCTTGTTCGAGGATTCTTCTTTTGTTATCCTTTCTTTTTCGTTCTTTTGATTCCCTAATTTTTGCCTGGACAGACTCCTTTTGAGTTCTTTTCGATTTCTTTTGAAGTCCAGCGGGATGCCCTAATTTTTGCCTAAGTATTAGCCTTCCAGCTTTTTCTTTCTTTTTACTTAGCGGGCTTTCTTATTCTTTCTTTTGGAACAAAGTCGTGTGACACTGGTTGTCTTGATTGCTCCGAAGGGATTGTAACTGCCTTACTCCTGATTGGTGAGGTTTAACCACTGCGGTTGACGAATTACGACCTCCTGAGAGGCGTAACCTGATTGGTCCTCGAAAGACAACACGCCTTTGTAAGACTTGAATGCTCGGTCAAGCTAACTGACAACTACCCTGCCCCGGGTTAAGATGTGAGGGTTTTAAAAATCCGAAAGAAACTCCTACTTCTCGGCTCGAAGTGGTTAGCAAGGGATTCTCTTCCTTATCTCTCCGGTGTTTAGGGGATTTGAAACAATGCCTTGTACGTCATCGGTACGGTCTTATCTGAAAGCATACGATCATTGGTTACGAGTTTCAGTTTCGTCATCCTCCCTCCAATCTTTGCTAGTCACAGCGATAAAATGGAGTAAATAAAATGCAAGTGTCAGTGCAATGCAGTAAATGAGCGACAGCGACATGATTAATTCAGAAAAATGCATAGTCACTTTATTATTATCACCATTCGAAACACACAATGTTTAAAAGCAAGTAGTAACTAACAGAAAAGAAACTACAAATGCAAATGATATAAAAGTCTGAGGACTGCCAATGCTGAGGCGCCCGCCTGTCTGGATCACTGGCTTCTTGAAAAGGACCCTCTGAATCTACGAGCTTAGACAGCTGAGAGGTTGGCATGAACAAACAAAACTCCTTCTGGAAAGGAAATACACCCTTGGTCGATCAACTGCTGTACCTTCGCCTGAAACGCTTTACAATCTTCAGTTGCATGCCCTAGAGAGCCACCATGATGACCACACTGAACGTGGGGATTGTACCCAGGAGGGTAAGGTTCTGGCACGGGCTTGAGAGCTTTCGGTTCTATCGAAGAAAGCTGGCTATACGGCATAGGCACTGGGTGAGAAGGACCATTCCTTCATTCCAAGTTGTTGCAAGGTCTAATCTGATTCTGACACTGAGTCTGATAATCTCGGCCACGAGTTCGCTGCTTCGCAATGGAAACGACATAAGACTCCTGATAGGGTGCCCCCAGACACAGCCGTCTGTCCAGCATAACAAGGCACAGGAGGTACTGATCTCTGAGAAGACGAAGAACCAACAAAATCCACTGGTTCGCTTCGAGGATATTCAACCTTTGGCATGACTGCATTGATCTCAACTCCTTCTTCACTCTGATAGTCATAAAGGGATCCAACCTCACTAGCCTGATTGTTTGACGTGACTTCAAGCATTCTTTCAAGGTACGGGCTCTCCAGGGAGTGTACAAACATGCTCCTTAACTCTCGGTTTAGGAACGACGGCTGGCAGCGAATTCTCTCCATCTCTGAACATACTTCCTGAAAGGTTCATCGTTCCTTTGAGACAATTCTTGCAACTACATGCGACTAGGAGCCATATCCAGGTTGTAATCGTACTGCTTCAGAAAAGCTCTGGCTAAATCCATCTATGACTGAATCTGATTTTTCTCTAACTGCATATACCAACTCAAGGATGCCCCAGTCAGGCTATACCGAAAGCAATGGATCATCAACTTGTCGCTATTCACGAATGAAGTCATTCTCCGGCAGAACATCATCAAATGCAGCTTCGGACAGCTATCTCCCGTGTACTTCTCAAATTTCGGCACTTTGAACTTATAAGGCAACACCAGGTCAGGAACCAAACACATGCCTGCAGCATTCAGGTCAACAGCATCCTTCACCTTCAAAGCTTTCAACTTTCTCTTTCAACGCTCGGAGTTTTCTATCCGTCTCAAGAGCTCTTGGATCTACCATCCTGGCTATCGGGATATCCCTTCGGTAATTCATCACAGGGAAAGCAACGCCTTGATTGTTAACAGGAGGCGGACGTTCATTTCGGGCAACAAACCGCTCACGTCGATCTCGATTCTCCACAGAAGGCTGTACAACTTGGTCTGCAGTAACGTTGTTTGCTTGCAGGAAATCTTCCATAGAATCATACAGCGGTTTGGACGTCGTAGTGAACCCTGTCAAGGTGTTAGGAGACTGGAAATGGCCTTCAGACATAGCTACCAATGGTCTTTAGCTGACTTCAATGCTCGATTCGGCTCAAATCCACTCAACCCCTAGGCCGGTCTTCTGACAATCAACAATTGCTCAATCCAAACTCCGGGTAATCACCATCAGGAAACAAGGCTGGATCAGAACTCTGGCTAGCTGGAGGATGATATGTAATGCAACACTGATATGCATATGATATGCAAAATGCAGCACACACGGGACCACAGCCCCACACAATCTCTGAATACTGCTGCGCTGCTGACGGAGACATTCTCTGAAGAGAAGACCAGAATAACGGGTAGGTTGGAAGTCAAGTTTCCTGCAAGAAAAACCCCCCCACTCACAGGTATGGACCTATATCTGACAAGGTACGGCATCCTATGCGGTCGTCAGCGTCACAGACTTTCAAGACTGACGATACGATTCCCAGAAGGAGTGGCATCATCGAGTCCTGAAGAGGCCTCACTTAGCTAACTTCCAAATGATCGGTTCCCGGAGTCGACAATCCAACTGACCAAACAACCCCCTCGACCCAAAGGGTAGAAAAAAAAGTCAACCAGAAGAACCTCGTCCGAGTGTAGATTTCGCGGGACACTAGTACAAGCAAAGCCGGTACGCACCCACTAATCTCTACTCTAAGTCTAAGGTGCACTCCAAGCCCAGGTCCGGCTTATCTCTCATCATAGAACACCCGTAACACCCCAACAACAACAGATAATATCGATAAATAAGCCCCAATAGCCAAGCAAACAAGCGCTAGGATTGACTCTCTTAAGGGACGTTGGATCCCAAATGCATAAGGACCATCGCAGTCCTTAGCAGCCAGGGGACATTGGATCCCCAGCAGACTCACATAGGGAACTATCGCATTCCCCAGCAGAGTCGCCAGCTGTCGCTACTGCAAAAATTGGCGCCGGCTGACAGAAGAGTCGCCACCGTGTGTTATTTATCCCAACGGAGGGAAAGGAAACGCTCGAAGTAAACCTCGCAAAAAACGGGGAAAGGTATGGTCATCGCAACCAAAACCTGGATTCGGGAGTCGGTTACGCAAGGGGAAGGTATTAGCACCCCTCACGTCCGTCGTACTCGACGGGATCCACGCTTGCTTGGGTTGTCTAAAGGATGCAAAACAATCTATCTATGGCTGCTAAATCTAAACGGAAGGGAACTGACTCGATAGAGCGTCGCACTCTATGCCTACGTATTCTCAAGAGAGGAAGTCAGAGTCAACGTAGTTCGGGACTACGGGGAAATTGGCTCGCCAAGACTTCGCGTCTTGTGCCTACGTACTTCCACACTGCATGGAAGATCAGAGCCTTGCGTAGTTCGGGCTAACTACGGCTAAACAGAGTATTCTCACACAGCAGTGAGAAAATCCACTAGTTTCAAAGGTCGGGAACCTATGGGCAAAACTACGGCTTGGTCTCAAATGCACTCGGGCAAGAGAGAAAAAGGGTAACAAATAGGCGTCAGCGGGAAAGTCTCGATCGCACAGCAGCGAGAGAACAAAAGTTAGTCGTTAGTGTGCTCGCTAGGATATCGCATCCTATGCCTACATATTCTCGTCTGGTACGAGGAATCAGAGCAGCTGTAGTTCGGCTACTTCGGGACCACAGCTCAAATCTCGTTTTATTAACATCTGAAAAATGATTACAATGAGTGAATACTGAAAAATAAATCTCCTAGGAAATACTATCCTGTTCTATCCTAAAAAATTGAATGGAAAATAGCCCCCTAACAAATGGGCTTCTAAACTATCCTAAAAAGGGTAAAATAAACTCTATGGAAATATATCCTAAAAGAAAATGTACCTAAAAAATATTAAATCTACTTTAATATTTTTTTTCTTTTTTCTTCTTTTCTTTTCAACATATTTTTCCATATTTTTCTATATTTTTCTATGTATTTTTCCACACATTTCTCTTCCTTTTTCTCTATTTTTCTCAAATATTTTTTTTTCATATTCTCCACATTCTTTCCATATATTTTTTCACTATTTTTCTATATTCTTTTCCCTCTTCTTTCTTTTTTTTAATATTGTATTTCTTTTCTTTCCAAATTCTTTTTTCTTTCCCAATATTGAATTTCTTTTTCTTTTCAACTTCTTTTTTTCTATTATTTTTTATATTCTTTTCCAATAGAAAAACTAAACAACATAAAAATAAAGAAAGAAAAAGAATACAAAAGAGGGGAGGGGGTACACTGGTCACAGGGGTGTACAAGCAGAAATAAAAAAAACAAACTAAGGGCCCAGCCCAAGAAAAGAAAAAGACTGGGGAGGGGGTGTATCGAGTGACCCAGGGGTGTGTATCCAACAACTCGTTTGGGCCTGAGGCCCATCCAATTCCCCGCCTCGCCGCTCTTCACATGATTCAGCAAAAAAAACCCTACCATCAACTCCTCCCCCAAAACACTGTTCACGATCTGCGCCGTTTCTCCTCACTCTCTCTCGTTCTTCATCTCTTCTTCTCCGTTCGCTTTACCTCAAAACCAATTCAATACAAAACAAAAAAATGAAAAGGGAAACGAAGATCTGTGAAGTTATCGTGGTTCTTGTTCGCGCTTGATGAAGATCTTGACGGAAGCTGTGTGGGCGTGTTCTTGATCTGGGCTTGAATGCAGTTGTTCGTTGAGGATTCTGAGGATGTTCTGGAAATAAAGCGACGTAGATGAAGGTTGTCGAAGATCTTCGAAGATCTTGAAGCTCAACGATGAACATCGTTATCATTTCTTGAAGGTTCATTCAACAGTTGATGAAGATTGACGATTCTTTGGTAGTTTCTGGAAAACTTTCATTGAAGAACATGAAGAACCGAATGCACATTGGAGTGAATCTTGATGAGGTCTTAGATGTTGATGCGTTTGACGAATCTTTGGTGGTTTTTGACGAACGTGTGAGGATTTCTGTGGATCTCTGGCGATTTGTTGAAGCTGGATCTGGAAATGGATGAATGTTCTTCGCTGATGAAGATTGAAAGCGCTTATGGTTCATTTGAACATGATGAACACTTGAAGATTCTGGGAAAACTTGTGAGGACGATGAAGATTCGGAAGAACTTCAAGAGTTTCTGGGGAAAAGCCTTTGAAGGTTGTTGAGTCCGGTGACCATCTGATGATGAACACGGTGTCCTTGAGGGAGTTCTGGAGAATTATTGATGAAGGTTGATCGGAAACTTGATCTGGAAATTTACGAAGTTTCGTTGGTTGATGATGTTGATGGAAGATCTTGAATGTTTGATCGGAGTTCTGGAGAAAGATTGAGGAGAAGATGAATGTTGGGTGTTTTCTGGGCGTGGGAGGTTCTCCGGCGGGTTATTGCGGCGGTCGCCGGCCATGCATGCCGGCCGGTGGGGTTTCCCGGTGAAGGATGGTGGAGGGACGCGTGGCTGCGGCTGGTGGAGGAGTGGCATGCAGGCACGCCACGTGTGAGGGCGTGGCAGAGATAGTGGAGGAGGGCGGTGCATGCGGGACGCGTGTCCCCATGCGTGGCAGGGAGAGAGAAGTGCGTTTGTGATGTGGCGTGTGGTGGAGTGAAAACGTGGGTCCATCCTCCTTGAACACGTGGTAGCTGAAGGCTTATATATGACTGGGAATTCTGGATGCTTCTGGAAACTTCCAGATTCTGCTGGACATTACTGGATTATTTTGGACAAAAATGCTGAACTTCTGGACCCTGCGAAATGGGCTGCGAATGGGCCTTGCTGATGAATTTGGATATATGCCCAATGAATTAATCTGATAAAAAAAACTCAAAAAAAACTGAATTAAAACTAAGATTAACAATCTAATTAACATCTAATCCTAATTAACTAAACTAAACTCAACAATGAGAATTATTCTAAAAAGCTATTAATTTTAATTAACTCCTAATGCTCTAAAAATTCCACTAAGAAAAATCTAATAAATTTCTATAATATCTATTAAAGAAAAATGAAAAATCTATATTCTATTCTATGAAAAAAAACTATATTATTTATCTAAAACATTTAATCCCTATTATTTATTATACTAAAACATTATATCTAAAAAAAACTATTTATTTAATAAGAAAAAAAAATCTATATCAAAAAGATTAAAGATCTATTAAAACTATTTAAAAACTATTAAAAATCCTAAAAAAATTCTATATTATCCTAAAAAATCTATTAAATCCTAAAATGATTAAAAATCTATTTAAAAAAGAATTAAAACTATTAAAAATTCTATTAAATCCTAAAAATGATTTAAAAGCTATTAAAAATCTAAAAATAGCCAATAGTACCCAGAAAAATCACAATAAATCCCAGAAGAACAAAATAAGCACCGAACGACACAAAACACCGCGAGAGCGCACCAAAATAACCGGTAAAAATAAACGGGCACCGAAATATCCCAAAAATACGATTCTACTATCCAAACTGATAAAAACCACCTGAGACGCGAGACGAGAGCTGTGATCCCAATAAAATCAAAACAAATGAAAAATGCACTATATGCGATATGCAGATGCGAATGCGATTATGCGTCGAAACATCGAGCCAGATGCGAGACCCGGTTGGTCAAATTTTAGGGTGCAACACTCTGTTACATCCCAAGCCTAGACTTAATGTTAATACTTTATTTCAATCTTTTTTGCAAGAAATACAGTTGTATTTAGGTACTGTACAGAAGAAATGTTCAGCAACAATGGATGCCCAGGAATCTGATGTCATCTGGAATGGATTCATCAGCAGATTCAACACTGTAGCATCAAATCTGAAGAACATTTGTTCTGATGATGCAAAGCTCAGATTCGCTGAAGCTGGAAGAAATTTGTTCTGGACAGTCAAGAGATCTGGACCACTGCTCCTTACAGATGCTCCTCCATCTTCAGAAGAAACTACTGAACTTGCATCTGTGGACAATCCGTTGGCCATGACTCTGGTAGACCTTCCTTCTGGCTCTAATGCTCCAGACTCTACAGACCCCATGGAAATTGACTCTGTTCAAGCTCCACAGAATGGTCAACCCTCTTCATCTGAGATTAAGAAAGAACATCCAGATTTTGAGGATAAAATTGCTGCTCTGGAAGCTGGTCAGTCAGAGATCAAGTCTTGGATGGCAAAACAAGATAAAAAGTCTGAAGACATGACAGAGTGGATGTCAAAACATGATCAGAAGAATGAAACAATGGCTAAGTGGATGACAAAGCAAGAGTAGTCCTCCTCTGAGATCACAGATCTGTTGAAGATGCTTTTGTCAAAACACTCTTAGATGTTCATTTTTTTCCTCATTCTGATGTTTTTGCATCTGATGTTTGCTTATGTATTTGTTTATGAAATATCTTCTGATGCATGTTCCTTTGTTCTGAACTCATTGAATGAATCAAAGCTTTCTCCATTGAATTATCTCATTTGCTGTTTCCTTTATTTGTCTTTTTAAAGTTTTTACTTTTTGCTTATGACAAAAAAGGGGGAGAAAATATAGATCTGAACTGTTTAATTTAACTTCACCAGAATGAAACTTCAGACATATCTATTCTATCTAACATTTAATCTGAGTATTTCAGAACATTTAATAAGTACAATCTAAAAGAAAATCTGAGTCTCTCAGATCATTTAACTATTATCAAACTCTGAATCTGATATTTGCAAGACATTATGACTTTCAAATATTAAAAGAACAATCAAGATCTAACTCTGAAGATTACTCAAAACAAAAGGGAAGTTTCTATTCCTTAATCTGTATTTAATTCAGGGGGAGATTCATCATCTCAGGGGGAGTTATAATTCTAATATTTTCAATTAAACAAAATTTCTGATGTTTTTGTCATCATTAAAAAGGGGGAGATTGTTAGAACACAGATTGGTGCTTAATAATATCTCTATGTTTTGATGATAACTAATATGAAATTTTGTATTTAAGAATTATATACTCTAAAATTTGCTTGAGAGTTTTTTACTACAGATAGTAAAGGAATTAACACTCCAGAAGCAAATCAGAATTGAACACAAGAAATTAGCTAGACTCTGAAGCACCAGATGCATCCATTAGAAGATTCTGATTACTGCCAATAGAAGATCCTGAGCGTAGTCTCCAGAAGGATCTGAAGCAGAAGCTCCAGAATAATCTGAAGCAAGTAAGAAGCATCTGAAGCAAAGAAGAATTTTGTATGAAGAGTTTTTTCAAAGCATAATTTTGTATTGAAGCTCTGTATCAAATATGCTCTGATCTTAAACACGCTAAAAGCACACCTGCTGCAGAAGACTTTGATTCAGCAAAACTCTGATAATCATCAGAAGACTCTGACCCAATTAGACTCTGATGAATTTGCTGAAAACTGAAGAAGAAATATTCAAAGATTATATCCGTTGGAGTAAATCAAACGTCTCTTTCCTTATTTATGCTAGACACAAGAACACAGACAAAAAGGATTTTTTTGTGCTTTCTTCTTCTAGGAAAGGTCACTTGATGTGAAGACAAAAAATGCTCAGACCTTTTGGACACTCTTCTCAACGTGAAGCTCACCTTGGATCAGCTGCCTATAAAAGCAAGACTCCACCTAATTCTTCAGTTGACATATTATTGAAAAGAAATCAAACATTCAAGCTCTCATACTATTCATATTCATTCTAAGAATTTATTTCTTTGTTCTAAATAGTTAAGTGAAATATCACAGTTGTGATAAAGCTTTATAGAAGCAATCTTTAAACACTTGTATTGATCCTACATTTTGATTGTAATCCTTAAGAAGATCCAGTTAGGATCAGTAGTTCTTGAGAAGACTTTGAACTGTTGTTCTAAGTGTTAACTATTATAATCAGTTGATTTAATAGTGGATTAAGTCCTTGATTGAGAAAGGCAAATCACTCTAGGAAGGGTGGACTGGAGTAGTTGAGTTCAACGAACCAGGATAAAAATACTTGAGTTCTATTTCTAGTTTTAATCTTCATACTTATTCAACCCCCCCCCCCCTTCTAAGTATTATCTCACCTTCAACTCTTTGCAGTTCTGTTGTCCGTAGCCTTCATTTCCTTCTACTTAATATCTAAAGGGAAGAATTGTTTTTCTCTTTTACGCAAGTTTTCGTTGTTGTGAGTTGAACTTGGAGGGTGTCGTCTTAAACCGAACTTGCTTACTCATGGAAATATGGGAGAAGGTTGGAAGCGAGAGAGAGTTCCTGATATCTCTGTGTCTTCAATTTCAAGCATAGAGGATTTCCCTGGTATTGGTGGTGGAAGGTTAAGGGTATGCCACCGCTTCAGTCCGCAAGGTTGCAAATTCTGCGTTGAGAGCTACTGCTTATACTTTCTCTTTTTACACATAATTAATTGTGTTTTCATGTCTGTTCAAATATCATCTGGTTTCTTCTTCGAAGACTCATTTCATAATGCCCATTCTGTTTAAAAATGCAGGTAGGCTGCCGGTAAGCAACTCTTCATCAATTCTTCGCATCTCTATGACCCACCATCAGCTCTAAACAGGGCAAAGGATGGAAAGCGAGAACCTGTTCCAGCAGCTGTCTTTAAAGAATTTTAACGCGGCGATCTTGAAAATGTGGTCGAATTTAGCACTACGTTTCTCCTTTCTCTGATCCTTTCCTTCAATCGTAATATGCGTGAACTTCTGCAATGAGTATAAATGTGTTGATGATGTTGTTCTGGATGTGTCTATGATCTCCTTTGCTTTTCGTATGTGAACAATGTTGTTATGGGTTTTCTGCAAATCATGTGAATGCTCTTGATGTGAAATTGTATGTGATTAGCTTATATCCACATAATGCAAAACATTGTATTTTATATCCACCGAACCAAAATGTAACATTTGGAAATGGACGGTGCCTTTGATGTAAATACTTTGCAAAATATTGAAATTATGTGTAATTGATGTGGACTTCTAGAGAATCATCTTGTACTTTTAGGAAGAATTATGTAGCATATGAACCTCAATCCATGAATTTCTTTAAACTTAAAAACCTTCTTGAATGGCGACTTGGATTGATGACTTAAACAAATTCAAGTTGACTTGTGTGAGGATTATGAATCTTGCACTAAATTTTGATAAGAATCATGTGAGAAACATCCGAACATCCAGTTCTTGTAATGGTGACAAATTTTGTGATGACATACGGATCATCTTAAGAAAACCGTGGATTTGAAGCATTGCCACACCGAATCATAACTTGAGCCATGTAATATTTAAAGATGTCTTCTTTTCTTTGCAAATTGAACTCGAACATTTGAATCGTTAAAGCCTTCTGTGCTCTATCTTTGTAACCTTAAAACAATCTTGAAAATGACTAAAACCTCTTGGAGAACGAAGCGCCCTTAAAACAATGATCCAGAAATGGTGTGAGATTGAGAAAGAGCTATGATATCATCGTACCTGCACAAGCTAATTAGTCACAAAAAAAAATGTGAGAAAAAAATGCACCAGGAGGTGGGGTCTTGCGGTCAAAAATTAAGGTGCAACAGATGGCGATGTACGAAGCAATCGACTTACAAAGATAGAATACATACAAGGTTGATGTGGGTTAATGGAAACGATAAGAAAAGAGAATGAGATGAGAGAAACCCTAAGGTGTAAACCAAGTTAATGGATTTTGAAAAATGACTTGACATTGGATCAAGCCTTGTTTGTTCCTTTTATTGAAGATGGTGTTCTAGTCTAATTCAATTTTATCTTTCTTAACAAGCAAAAGCAAGCATAAAGCAAAAGGACCTAGACTATTACATTGTAATAGGGGGAGGGATACATAATGCCCACCAAGGGGAAATGAGATGCAATGTATGAAAGAGTAAGGGAAATGTATCAATTATGGAAGAAAAGGATCACCAAGAGTTCATTTCAATCAACCAAAGCAAGAGACACAATCAAGTCAATTAGGATGAAACAAACAAGTATGCAAGATATCACATGCTTCAAACTTGAATCAAAGACAATAAGAGACATACAAGAACAAAGTTTTTTTTTACTATTGTAATTTATATGTTAAGGATTTAATGACTACGGTGGAAAACAAGGATGATATCTCAAATTTGAAACTTGTCATAGATACTAAGTTCAACATCAAAGACTTAGGTAACTAAAGTATTTTTTGGGTTTCAAAATTTCTCGATCATCCCAAGGAATATCTTTTTTCCAAAGAAAGTATAGCTTGTACCTTCTCCAAGATGTTTGTATCCTTGGAGAAAAACCAACCTCGAAGATAATAAATATCAATCAAAAACTTACTTCTGACACACAAATTATGCTTTAAAACCCTACTTGTTTTAGAAAGTCTCATTGGTATTCTTGTTTACCTAACTCTCGCTCGATCTGACATTAGTTTTTCTGTTTGCAGGTTAAGTTAACTTCTATCTAAACCAACATATTTTCATTTACATGCATCATTAAGAACTCTCCAATATATTAAACTTACCCTTAGACAAAGCCTTATATCAAAAATAGCTTCCTCTACCACAACAGTTAGTTTCAGTGATTCGTATTAGGGTCTATAAATGATACCGTATGTTCCGCTTCTAGTTTTCTCTTTTATATAGGCAATTCTCTCATATATTTAAAGAGGAAGAAAAACATGTTATCTCTAGATCTTCCTCCGAGGCAGAATATCCCTCATTTGTAAACACAACTTATGAGGTCAAGTGGCAATTATATCTACTCCAAGATATTGGCATTGATCATCCAAATCATATGACCATTTTCTATGATAACAGCTATGTGTTTACTAGTATTTTTAGTAAATTAAATCATAAGTTTTAGTTCACTTAAATAATTGAACTCGAAAAAAAATGCTATGGACAATTTGTGCAGAAAAATATGACGAAAACTGTTTGTGCTTGAAACTTAAATATTTGGATAGTAAGAACTTGGATAAATATTATGATGAAAATACGACATAATTCATTTGGCAGAAGAAAGTAAACAAAAAACATAACAAATGTCATTAAGTAAATGCTTGAATTTAAAAGACTTAAAGAAAGGACCCAGGTTCATACATCTTCTCACAAAATATTTCTCTATATGAATTGGATACTTTAGTTCTTATGAAGAGTAAATGAAAATTACAACATCTGATCACATGACTCATATTATCTTATATACTATTACAATGTTAACAGTTGATAATAATTACTTTAGTAGGTTTCGACACGTAATTCTTTACATGGGCTTTAATCTTCTAGCTTGCTTCCATGTGTCTTCAATGTTTAAACAACTAAAAACCACATATGCTAATAAATTCCTTTAAATCTCTCAACTCCCTTTTCTGAGAATCTCAAGTCGACTCCTAGAGTTATGTCAAAGTATTCTTAGTTCAGCAAACCATTGGATTCAAAAACAAACTAAGTCCCTAAAATCTGATGGACACGTTGACGTCTTGAAAACATATAGTGTATTTTGATGTTTTTTTTCATGTCTTTTTGCAATATTATACCGGTAGTGATTTTCTATTATTACTACTTAGTGGTTAGAAGCCTTTGCTTGACAAAACAATGAAAAACTGCATAAATGGGGAGAAAAATAAACTTTTCGTTGTCATGATGGTCACCCTAACTGTCATGATGGTCATCACCTGTCTTGGAGGTCAACCTGTCATTAAAAAGTCAATGAATTAATAAAGTTATGCTTGGCCTAGATGATGGACAACCCTTGGTGAAGAAGACGACCATCGCAAGCCTAACAGGCGGCCCGTCATGGTCACGACGCCTGTAACACCCCAAATTTATTGGAATATTTATTTATTTAAATATGAATATTTTTATTTTTGGTGATTTTCGATGGTTGGTGTGAATATTGAGAATTATGGATTTTGAGTTATTTATTTAAATAATAGTATATAATATGAATATATTGGTATTATTATTAATTTAAATAAATATAAGCGAAATGAGGGCAAACTGGACTTTTGAGGAGTTAGTGGGGTGAAATTGGAAAGCCCATTTTAACGCCCAAAGTTAGGTTTAACAAAAAGGAATTTTGAGGGAATTAGGATTCATTCTTGTTAGACCGTGAAAAGGGAAGAAATAGAGGCCAGAGCTCCAAAAAAAAGGATTGAGGCAAAGCTTCGCGAGGTTTCCAAGAATCAAGGAGAAAGGCTTAGAGTCGGCAATTAAGGTATGAGGAGTATTACCTTTATTGTTTTCAATATATGATTCAATGTATTTAAAGCCGATTTAAGGATTTATGAGGTTTTTGATTTGGAGGAAATTAGGCCTTCGTGGCCAAATCTGTTTTTGAGGTTTGAGGCTGATTTGGGAGTAAGGGAAATTAGGCCTTCATGGCCAAAATCTGTTGTTGAGGTTTTAACTGTATATGGTAATTGATTATGAGAACTCTAATGAATGTGGGAAAATTGTAAGGATTTTATGGGATTTTATGGTAATAAGTCATACATTTTGTGCCTTTATCACCGTAATACCTTAGAAATGATTTAGGGATGTTTTTGGGGCATTGGGGAAGGAAATCGTAGGGACTTTTGGACTGGTTTTGCTACTGGTGTGTAATAGTGTTTTGCTGTAATTGCGAGTTCGCATAGCAAACAATCCTTCGCACCGCGAACACTCGCCCCAGACTCGCACGGCGAACTCTCCAGCGAACGTAGTAGAGTTTCGCAAATTGTGTTCTAGTGCAGTACTATCTTGATGCTGTATTTTTTGGATGAATTACCTTGAGTATGATTGTGATTCATATGTGATTAATACATGATTGTATGATGATTCCTATGAGTAATGATAATGAGTTGTGATGTTGAATCCATGAGTTTTTGATGATTATATGATGGCATGATTATTATGATGATTTTGATGAATGATGATGCACCTAATAAGTTTACTATGAGGATGATATTGACGTGTGCATCATGCATTCATATGCATTCCGGACTTCGGTCTAGTGTTTGATTCTTGTGGGTTTAGTCCCATTGTGCGAATGTGAAGTATTTTGTTGTGCTTCGGTTCTTGTGTAGAATCGATACTATTGATGGGGATCTATGGAGGGTTGATGGCTCAGTGTCCATCGAATTTTGATGAATTGGTACCACATGCATGAGTCTTGTTGCATTTGCATTTATGTGACAATTTGGTGTAATTTATGATATTATGGCTTTTTGATGTTTCCTTGATGATTATGGTGATGTCGAATATGAAAATGACGCTATTTTATATATTGAATTTTATATTGATTATAATGAATCGTTTTACTCACCCTGCCTGTTTGAATGTTTCCTCCACGTGGGTAACGTGCAGATGACCAGGTTTAGCCGTGGATGTCGTCGAGGACTTTTTGGAGTGTTTGACTTTTGGTTGACTTAGAGGGTCTTGCTCTGATAGTGTAACATCGGGTTGGGGTCTTTGAGTTAAACCATGTTTTATTGATTATTGTTATTTTGATTATGTTGTTGTGCAAGGAAAACTTTGGATTTTTCCTTTTTAAGTTCGGCTGCCTTTTGAGCAATTTTTGAGTAACTTTGGGAAAACCTGTTGTTTACGGAGCATTGAATTTTATTTAGTTATTGAGAAATGTACGCCCTTTGAGGTGATTTTTATTGTGTTTAATATTTTACTATGATAAATATGATTGATTTGCCATTATATTTTTGGGGTAGAAAGGGTGTTACATTAGTGGTATCAGAGCAGGTCCGTCCGTCCAGTCAAGTTGCCTAATGTTATTTGTTCCCTAGTATGCGACATGTGTGTGAAAACACTGTCGGTACACGTTTTTTTTCTAACCTTTTTCTGCATAAGTGAGAATGAAACAAGTGGGGGAGAAGCTTGTGCTTCTCCAGGATGCTTCAAGTGTGGAGTGGTGGCTCAGTATGTCGATGAACGCTCTTATAGTTTGGTAAAGATGGTTTATGCCCCATCATGATTTTCGGCTGTCTATTGACAAATTGAGGAACTGATCACCCTTAATCTCTTATTAATAGTAGACAGAGTCATGTTGGATGGGATAGGCTTGTCTTGCAAGATTAGATGGCGTATGCAGTGAATTGTTTTGAGTTAAGCTAAGTGATTACAGATTGTTTTGGTGAGTCAGTGCAGGATAGTGCTAAGATGTTTATTTTGATGGAAACTTTGTTCATAAAGTGGGGAAGTTGGTGGTGTGCCAATTATTTGTGATTACTCAGAAGTTTTTCCTGATGAGATAAGTGATTTACCGCCGGAACGGGAAGTGGAGTTTACGATCGACCTAGTTCCTGAAACTAGTTTGGTAGTGATGGCTCTATATCGCATGTCCACACCGAAATCGAAGAATTTGAAAAATCAACTTGAAGATTTACTTGAGGAGAGGTTCTTTTGTCCGAGTGTGTCACCGTGGGGTGCACCAATTTTGTTAGTTAAGAAGAAAGAAGGTTCTGTGAGACTTTGTGTGGATTATAGACAATTGAATAAGGTGACTATCAAGAATAAGTGTCCACTACCAAGGATTGATGATTTGATGGATCAATTGGTAGTTGCAAGTGTGTTCAGTAAGATAGATTTGAGATATGGGTATCATCAGATTCGTGTGAAGGCTGAAGATATTCAGAAGACTACTTTTAAAACAAGGTATGGACATTATGAGTATTTTGTGATGCCATTTGGTGTGACTAACGCACCATGTGTATTTATGGAGTATATGAACAAAATTTTCCATCCTTATTTGGACAAGTTTGTGGTTGTGTTCATTGATGATATTTTGATATATTCGAAGAGGAAAGAGGATCATGTTAAGCATCTGAAAATTGTGTTGTCAGTGTTGAATGAGAAGTAGTTGTATGCAAAACTGTCAAAGTGTGATTTTTGGTTGAAGGAAGTGAGTTTCCTGGGTCATGTGATATTGAGTAGGGTTATTGCAGTTGATATGTCGAAGGTTGAAGCTGTATCGCAATGGGAAGCTCCAAAACCTGTTTTTGAGATTAGAAGTTTTCTTGGGTTGGCAAATTACTATCGAAAATTCATTGAAGGATTTTTCCAAGTTATTTTTGCCATTGACGAAGTGGACTAGGAAGTTTCAAGTTTTTGTTTTGGATGCAAAGTGTGAATAAAGTTTCAAGAGCTTTTAAGAAGGTTGACAGCAACTCATGTTTTGATTTTGCCGAATCCGCCAGAACCGTTATTGTATATTGTGATGCTTCGTTGATGGGATGGGGAGGTGTGTTAATGCAACATCAGCAATTTTTAGCTTATGATTCAAGGCAACTTAGAGTGCATAAGAGGAATTATCTAACACAGGATTTAGAGTTGGTTGTTGTTGTGTTTGTGTCGAAGCTTTGGAGGCATTATTTGTTTGGTTTGAGATTTGAGATGTTTAGTGATCATAAGAGTTTGAAGTATTTCTTTGATCAGAAAGAATTGAATGCAAGGCAAAGGAGATGATTGGGACTTCTGAAGGATTATAGTTTTGGTTTGAATTACCATTCAGATAAAGCAAGCATGGTAGCTGATGCATTGAGTAGGAAATCCTTGCATATACCGATGATGATGGTAAAAGAGTTAGAACTGATTGAGCAATTCGTGATATAAGTTTGGTTTGTGAAGAGAATTTTTATGGAGTTAAGCTTGGTATGTTAAAGCTTACTAGTGTTATTCTTGATGAGATTCGAGAAGGTCGGAAATCTGATTTGAGTTGGTAGATCGGTTGAATTTGATGAATCAAAGTTGAAGAGCTGATTTTTGGATTAATGAAAATGGTATCATGAGATGTCGTGATAGAGTTTGTGTTTCAGATATTGTTGAGTTGAAAGATATTATTCATGAGGAAGGATATCAAAGTAGATTGAGTATCAATCCCGGTGCTACGAAGAGGTACCAGGATTTGAGGAAATTGTTTTGGTGGCCAGGGATGAAGAAAGAAGTGGCCAAGTTTGTCTATGCTGGTTAGACTTATCAGAAGTCGAAGATTTAACATCAAAGACCATTGGGTCTGATGAAACCGTTGAGTATTCCATAGTGGAAATGGGATAGTATTTCCATGGATTTTGTGTCGGGTTTACCAAAGACTATGAGGGGGAATGATTCTAATTGGGTGATTGTGGATAGATTGACTAAATCAGCTCATTTCTTACCAATGAGGATTAATCGTTCTATGCTGAAACTAGCTGAGATGTATATTGAGGAAATTGGTAAGTTGCATGGGATACCGTCGAGTATTGTGTCATACGGAGATTTGAGATTTATATCGAGATGCTGGAAGAGTTTGCACGACGCTTTGGGTACCATGTTGAGATTGAGTTCTGCCTATCATCCGCAGACGAATGGACAAACAAAGAGAACTATCCAGCCTTTAGAGCATTTGCTGAGAGCTTGTGTGTTAGATCAAGGTGGATCGTGGGATAGTCATTTTCCGTTGATTGAGTTTACCTACAACAACAGTTACCATTCTAGTATCGGAATGGCACCGTATAAGGCATTGTATGGTAGGATGTGTATGAATCCTTTATGTTGGTATGAGTCAGGCGAGACTGTTATGCTCGGACCTGAGATTGTGCAAGAGACGACTGAAAAGATCAAGATGATGTGAGAAAAGATGAAAGTGTCGCAGAGTCATCAGAAAAGTTATCACGACAAGAGGAGGGAAGCACTTAAGTTCCATGGGAAAGATCACGTGTTTTTGAGAGTTACGCCGGTAACTGGTGTTGGCTGAGCATTGAAGTCTCGAAAGCTCACACCACGTTTTGTTGCTCCATATCAGATTTCGCAGAGGGTGGGAGTAGTAGCATACCGGATTGCTTTACCGCTGTCGCATGTGAATTTGCATGATGTGTTTCATGTGTCTCAGTTGAGAAAGTACATTCCATATTTGTCACATGTGATTCAGATGGATGATGTACAAGTGAGAGATAACTTGACTATTGAGGCATTGCCAGTACGAATTGATGAACGATAAGTGAAGCAACTGCGAGTGTTAGATGCCAAATTTCACTTATTTGATCTATCAAATGTTGGCATCTTTCACTCATTTTTGTCAAGAAAGTGTTGAAAACCACTCTTGCTTTAGTTGGTTTGCAACATTATGAGAATATCTCTTGGTACCTTTGATTTGTGTGTTATTGTGCAGGAATTAGGCACAAAACAAGTGAATAGTAAGACACACAAAAATGGGCGTGCTGTCAAGTTTGCTAGGCGAAGGGGTAGCGAAGCTCTAGCGAAGAAAACGAACCTAAGTTCGCTAGGCGAGTGAGGTAGCGAAGTGATCTCTAGGAGAAGCACAAGCGAGCAGGTAGCGAACACTCCCAGACTTGGACAAAACCAAAAGGACCATAAATTCGCTAAGCAAAATCAAAGCGAAGGCTTTGCTATCTGTTCGCTAGGCGAACATGACAGATCCTGAATGTTCTATTTAAGTATTTTTCTTTCTTTTTAGGTCATAATTCCATTTTGTAACATTTTGGACATCATAAGTTATCTCTCTTCATCTATTTTAGAGAGAGAAACATAAAACCCTAAGAGGGAGGAGGTAAGATCTTTGATCACTTGTTGGGGTCTGGACGTAATCTTTTGATACCTTATGTATTTCATCTAATTTATGTTTGTGAACTAGTGTGGATTCTCTATTGATTGATTATCTTTGATTATGTATTTGTGGATCTTAACAAAATCTTTTCACATCTTTGATCTCAGATTTTCTTCTATCAATGAACAAACTTTTGACATGGTTTTGAAGTTGATATTCATTGTATCTTCTATGGTGTTGTGTTGATTAAGTAGCATGGGTAGCATGGGTAGGATCAATATGATATTGTGTGGGTATGTGATAATAGTGATGAAGAATGATGTTCATAACCATTTGGCAGATTAGGTGAATACATGTAAAAAGGGTTAAATGTGTGTACGTATTCTGATCATTGTGTTTTATATGAAACAATCGTTTATCCGATATGGGTGTCGTCTTTGCTTACTTGTTTATCTTTGATTTGAACCGTGATAGAGATACACTCTTCAGATCTGAATCTAGGATGATTACCTGTTAGGTCCTAAATGCTAGAGATAGGTTTAGGCTTAGCATTTGCGTTAGTATCAGTTCGTAATGCTCTGTGTTTTGTTTTTGTTGGATGAGAGATCACCAATGAGACAACATGGTTGTTCTCTCGACGCTGCATTAGAGATAAGCTTTGTCGTGGGTGATACGTGATGCTATTAGACGAATGATTGCGTTGTATTTAATTTGATCAGAAGAATGCATATGTTATCAATAGATGAAATCCAATCCTAACAAGACTCCGTTTATATTTCAGTCTTTATTTTATATTTTCTGTTTTTGTTTATGGTTCCTTGAACTTTTTAAACCAAAACTTTTGAACAATAAGCTTAGAAATGTAGAGGCCAATGAACGGTGTTCATATCAGACTAATCCCTGTGGAGATGACAAAACTGGGTACTTAATATTTTTTGCTTGCTGCTTTACTATACCAACAAAATGGCGTCGTTGTCGGGGATTGGTGTTGAGATATTGAAGTGCATTGCAACGGTTCTATGTTTTTAAGCATTGTATATTTTGTATATATTTGTTTCTTTTTATGTTTTTTCTAGTGTGCTCAGGAATGACAAAAACTCTTTCTAGAGTGGTTGCTTTCGGTATAAAGCATTCAATGAAGCTTCGACCGAGTTTGGATGGCAATGATAGTATGAAACAAGTGATTGTTGTCAAGGTAAATGGTTTCCTTTGTTTAGAATTTTAGAATGCTTAAGAACTTAAGTCTTTTTGCAAATGAAATTTGTTCTTTTGGCAACTTGTTTGAATGATTGTTTCACTTAGGACCAAAAACCACAATTTGTGAGAAAGCTTCCATTGTTTACTAAATGCTGGATTTTTGATAAGCTTTGTTGATTCGTATGATTCATGCTTTATCTTGTTATCATTGTAAATTTGTGGAAGCATTAGAAATGATCAAGGAACTTGTTTGTATTGAGCACTACCATGCCCAAATGCAACTTACCCGTGAGTAGAGAGAATTCGTTAACCCCTTTGAGCCTAAAAATTGTGAATCTCATTCTTAATTTTGAGAGATTCTAAAAATTTTCTTGAACCCTTGAATTTGTTTTAATTGTCCTCTTTGCCATAAAAAGCCAAGAGCATTCACTTGAGGGTTGAGTAAAAGTTACGTTGGGGAGAATGAAAAAGAAAGATGGTAGGTTGCTACAACTTTTGAAAAATTCAAGCAAGCACTAAACAAATTGTGTCAATATGAAAAAAGAAAAGAAAAAGAATGCTTGCTTGGAAAAGAAAAATAGTGAAAGAATAAGTTGTGAAATAAGGTTTCTGAAGGTTTGCAATTAAGAAACAAATGGAATGAAGTTGAGGTGTGTAAATAATGTGTACTTTGAATGTCTCTTTTGCATCGGCAATTTCGTTTCAATGGCCTTAGAAATGTCCCTTGTTTGTAAACCCGACCAAGATACAACCTTAAAGACCTTAGTGATCTTCTTGCTTCCATATTTTCGCTTTTGATTGTTACATTTTGTATGAATTGAATTGCTATTGGCATTGTTTGTTAGTTGAGTGAAATTGTCCCCACGGTTGCAAATGCGTAATTTCTTCAATCCTTATTCGAAGAGGAGAGATAGAGTGATTCACTCATGAAAAACATAGTTGTTGATTGATACATGGCTTAATATTTGTTTTAAGAATTTAGTTCTTGTGCATTGTTTGATTCTAAACATTTGAAACCATTGCTTGTTGCATCATTTGTGTTTGAGCCAATTTTATCCATTCTTGGGTGAATCTTAATCCTGAGCAAATCCTCTTGTTGCGAAATGAGAGGCATACTTTGCTTTAGGACAAGCAAAAATCTAGTTGGGGTGAATTGTTAGACGCCAAATTTCACTTATTTGATCTATCAAATGTTGGCATCTTTCACTCATTTTTGTCAAGAAAGTGTTGAAAATCACTCTTGCTTTGGTTGGTTTGCAACATTATGAGAATATATCTTGGTACCTTTGATTTGTGTGTTATCGTGCAGGAATTAGGCACAAAACAAGTGAATAGAAAGACACACAAAAATGGGCATGTTGTCAAGTTTGCTAGGCGAAGGGGTAGCGAAACTCTAGTGCAGAAAATGACCCTAAGTTCGCTAGGCGAGTGAGGTAGCGAAGTGCTCGCTAGGCGAAGCACCAACAAGTAGGTAGCGAACACTCCCAGGCTTAGACAGAACCAAAAGGACCATAAATTCGGTAGGCGAAATCAGAGCGAAGGCTTCGCTATCTGTTCGCTAGGCTAACATGACAGATTCTGAATGTTCTATTTAAGTATTTTTCTTACTTTTTAGGTCATAATTCCATTTTGTAACATTTTGGACATCAAAACTTATCTCTCTTCATCTATTTTAGAGAGAGAAACATAAAACCCTAAGAGGGAGGAGGTAAGATCTTTGATCTCTTGTTGGGGTTTGGATGTAATCTTTTGATACCTTATTTATTTCATCTAATTTATGTTTGTGAACTAGTTTGGATTCTCTATTGATTTATTATCTTTGATTATGTATTTGTGGGTCTTGACAAAACCTTTTCACATCTTTGATCTCAAATTTTCTTCTATCGATGAACAAACTTTTGACATGGTTTTGAAGTTGATATTCATTGTATCTTCTATGGTGTTGTGTTGATTAAGTAGCATGGGTAGGATCAATATGATATTGTGTGGGTATATGATAATAGTGATGAAGAATGATGTTCATAACCATTTGGCAGATTAGGTGAATACATGTAAAAAGGGTTAAGCGCGTGTACGTATTCTGATCATTGTGTTTTATATAAAATAATTGTTTATCCGATATGGGTGTCGTCTTTGCTTACTTGTTTATCTTTGATTTGAACCGTGATAGAGATAAACTCTTCAGATCTGGGTCTAGGATGATTACCTGTTAGGTCCTAAATGCTAGAGGTAGGTTTAGGCTTAGCATTTGCGTTAGTATCAGTTCATAATGCTTTGTGTTGTGTTTTTGTTGGATGAGAGATCAGCAATGAGACAACATGGTTGTTCTCTCGACGCTGCATTAGAGATAAGCTTTGTCGTGGGTGATACGTGATGATATTAGATGAATGATTTCGTTGTATTTAATTTGATCAGAAGAATGCATATGTTATCAATTGATGAAATCCAATCCCAACAAGACTTTGTTTATATTTCAGTCTTTATTTTATATTTTCTGTTTTTATTTATGGTTCCTTGAACTTTTTAAACCAAAACTTTTGAACAATAAGCTTAGAAATGTAGAGGTCGTTGAACGGTGTTCATATCGCACTAATCTCTGTGGAGACGACAAAACTGGGTACTTAATATTTTTTGCTTGCTGCTTTACCGCACCAACAAAATGGCGCCGTTGTCGGGGATTGGTGTTGAGATATTAAAGTGCATTGCAACGGTTCTATGCTTTCGGTGGTTGGTGTGAATATTCAGAATTATGGATTTTGAGTTACTTATTTAATTAATAGTATATAATATGAATATATTGGTATTATTATTAGTTTAAATAAATATAAGTGAATTGAGGGCAAAGTGGACTTTTGAGGAGGAGTTAGTGAGGGTGAAATTGGAAAGCCCATTTTAAGACCCAAAGTTAGGTTTAACAAAAAGGAATTTTGAGGGAATTAGGATTTATTCTTGTTAGACCATGAAAAGGGAAGAAATAGAGGTCAGAGCTCCGAGGAAGAGGATTGAGGCAAAGCTTCGCGAGGTTTCCAAGAATCAAGGAGAAAGGCTTAGAGTTAGCAATTAAGGTATGGGGAGTATTACCTTCATTATTTTCAATATATGATTCAATATATTTAAAGCCGATTTAAGGATTTATGAGGTTTTTGAGTTGGAGGAAAGTAGGCCTTCGTGGCCAAATTTGTTTTTGAGGTTGTTTAAGTATGGGGATATTACCTTCATTGTTTTCAATATGTGATTCAAGGTATTTAAAGTCGATTTAAGGGTTTAGGGATTTTGATTATTGAATTGTTGTTGCCTTTTTGGTGAGTTTAATGAGTTTGAGGGATTTGAACTGATGGTCTGATAGGTTTGAGGCTGATTTGGGAGTAAGGGAAATTAGGCTTTTGTGGCCAAAATATGTTGTTAAGGTTTTAACCGTATAGGGTAATTGATTATGAGAACTCTAATGAATGTTAGAAAATTGTAAGGATTTTATGGGAATTTGAGGCGTAAATAATGATACGGGATTGACCTAATAAGTCGTAGATTTTGTGCCTTTATCGTCGTAATACCTTAGGAATGATTTAGGAATATTTTTGGGGCATTTGGGGAAGGAAATCGTAGAGACTTTTGGACTGGTTTTGCTACTCGTGCGTAACAGTGTTTTGCTGTAATCGCGAGTTCGCATGGCGAACACTCGCCCTAGACTCGCACGGTGAACTGTCCAACGAACGTAGCAGAGTTTTGCGAATTGTGTTCTTATGCAGTGTCCCCATAACAACACAACTCGTACCTGAGGGTTTCCACCCGAACCCGCCCCGAATTTGACGGGAAACTTCGATTTGACTAGGTTTGTGTTTTCCTTGATTACAAAATATGAGAACATGTCGGATAATAGGGACACTAGTACTCACCCGAACCCGTCTCTGAATCCGCCCCCGTTTATTTCATAATACATTTTTATTATTTATTAATGATAATTTAGAATATTAAATATATGTTAATGTTTTGATATTTTTATTTGTATTTTTTATTTAAAATATTTGAAATGTATGTATGAAATTTTTTAGGTTGTTTTATTTTTATTATTTATAATGTAATTTTATTTCGAAAAAAAGAAATATTTCATTTTAATAAAATGAATTTCACTAAATGGATGGTGGAAGAGCGGGGATACACGAACCTGTTTGAGACAGATTTGGATTTTATTTCCCCATCCTCGTTGGAAACTAGGATAGGGAACAAAGATTATTTGGGAATTTGAGTTTGGATTTCGGGGAGGCAAAATCCATCTCCGACATGCCCCATTGTCATGCCTTGTGCTAAACCTTTACTGGTCCTTTTCTTGTATCATCATATCTTTTGAAGATTCAAAAATTTCAGATTACACCACTTGCAACCCCCTTCAATCATCCTTCAAGATTACATTCTGATGTAATCTTATTACAAAACTCATCCCATCAACCAGCCAACCCAAACTTGTTATTTTACACTTGGCCAAATCCAACCCTTCACCCACCACAAATTTCACAATCATCGTATCATTATCCCCACAACTCACAACACCACAACCAAATATCAATTAACTATTTTAAGAAATCACCAACATGCCTTACTACAAAACGCCTAAACAACAACACCAAAGTAACAACGATTTCCTATTCACCATAGCAATATGTGATATTTAGGAGCGTACATTTTTTTATTTTATTAAAATACTTTTAATCACGGTTAAAATTTCAACCATGGTAAAAAGTGAGGCCTTTTTACCATGGTTATTTAAAAAATTGTGATTCTAGGTAGCGTTTAGTCATGAGTTCAAGCCTAGCACCAGCACTTTTGGTTTTTTACTTATTTTTTCAAAATGCTGACAGACCTTTCACCACATGTATTTAAAAAACCGGGATTATATGTAGCATTTTTTACTTACATTTTCAAAATACTAACAGACCTTTCACCATGGGTGTTGCGGTGAGAATCGTGATACCAAGCTATTGATTAACTTGAATCTTTAATTCTTAAATTCACAACCGGACTTTAATTTATCCAAAAGGAAAGGTTTAAAGAAAGAAAAACCTATAAAAATTCAAAGCAAAAGCAAGATCTAAAGCTAAGCAAAGAGAGATCTAAAGGTTCGGGGATTGGTTATACCTAGGGAAGGTGTTAGCATCCTAAGTATCTGTAGTACTCTACAGGAACCTCTTGTTAGTATTTGTGTTATGCTAAAGTTGTTTGCTAAAGGGAAAGTGCTAAGGGTAAAGATATAAAGTATATACAAAGTATGCTCGCCAAGACATGGCATCTCGTGCCTACGTATCCTGATGGAAATGGAATCAGAGCAACCGTAGTTCCCCTAGCTAGAGGTGAGGAACTCTTGACTGTGGTCAAGGTTCCAAGGGGATGTAAGCATTCATAGGGAAGTACTTACATGGAGTGCGGCGACTCCTGAATCTACATTGAGATTGTTATAGAAGAGAATATCCATGGCGGGATGCTAAACATGAGTACGGCGACTCAGATCCTAAGTTGTGAAAGGTAACAGGAAGTTAGTGGTTAGTGAGCTCCCTATGTTAAGAGGTAAATAGCAATACAAATTTGAATCCAAAAGTCCTAATTAAGCTAATTAACTAGATTGAATTAGTAAACTAAAAAAATAAATAAAACTATGAAAAACATAAAAATAAAATATGTTAAAAAAAAGTAGCAACCAATCATATTTCGACATGTGGCATTTTAATAATAATAATAATAAAATAACTTAAATAACGAAACTAGGGAATGAACTGAAGAAACAAAAACCATCATGCCATTATCTCTCTTTCTTCTCGAACTCAAATTCACTCTCAATGCCGTAAAAACAACTACGAGCCTCTGTTGCAGTCTCCGACGAGCGTGGTCAAAATTTGAAAACGAGTATACCATTCTAACCATCTTTTCTCCCTCGTTACAAATCCGGTTTCACAATTCTCAAAACTCCGACCAAAACAATTTAATTTATAAAAGAGTTATAAACCCTAAACTACCAAAAATCAAATTAAATTTCAAATAAGCAGAGTTTGAAGCAATGGATATAGGGCTTTGCATCAGCATATCACAAGGAACAAAGTAGTAACAAGAAGTTGAAGAAAAAAAATGAAATACTCACGTAATCGGAGCTAGTCCTTCGAACACTGACTCCAACGGCGGTTTCCGCTTTAGGTAAGCGCGAATCTTCTCTCTTACTCCTTCAGCTTGTGTTCCCTTCTTCTCTGGAATTTCTCTGGCTCTATGGTTCTGTTTGTGTTTCGATTTGGGTTCGAAGATGAGTAATTGTTAAAGGTTGGTGGTGTTTTATTAAGTTGAAACAAAGAAGATCAAGGTTTTATGTATGAAAGATTTAATTGTTTTTTTTAAAGGGGATGGAAGGATGAAGGTCAGTAAAATGGTCAAGGGGATCCGTCCTGAGATGGAAGAATACGGAAGTTTATTGGTGATTTTGTTTTAGGTTAGAAGTGAGGAACAAAGTTGAATGAAGATGGTTGATGTTGGAAGGAATTATGAAGGAGCAGTGATTGTAGTAAGGATGCAGTGATTTCTGGAATGGTTTTGGCTTGCGAAGGAAGGTTGAAAAAAGTTGAAGGTTTTTGTGCAGAGAAAGAATGGAGAGCTCCCCTTTTCTCCCTCTTTCCTTTATCACCTTTATCTTGCTCTAGTTTTCACAGTGTCAATGTTCATGTTGTGTTGCTTTCATCTTGCCGAAAATTGTAGCAAGACAAAGCAGGTTTTGGCTATTCTGGTTTCTATCTTGATCCAGGTTCTTGTCCTGTTGCTACATAGCAAAAGTTTGCACAATTTGGTCTTGCATTGACTTTCAACGTCACTATTGTGCGTGGATCTGGCGTTTCGGTAGCAGTGCCAAGTTTTGTATTGTAGCAGGCGGTCAAGCTTGTACGCCTTGCAGTTTGTCTAGCATACTCTCAGCTTTTATTCAAAGTTATAGCAGGATTTGTTTGGAGTAGATTTTGTCTTGGCTTGGATTTAAAATCCCTATTTTCGTGTATTGCAGGCTGCAGAAGAATTGCGGGCGATGCAGGTTTTGGACTGTAGCAGTTTGGCTCATTTGTACCTGGCTTGTGTCATTGCAGGAGTCTTGAGGACAGGTTTGTACCATCTTCACCCCTGATACTGCAGACTGGTGGCAGATTTTGGCAGCATGAAACCTTGGCGCCGCATTTCACGAATTTGGCTTGGAGTGAGGCGTATTGTTGACAGTTCTATGAATGTTTGCAGGTTTTAACACAACCAGGATTTTAGACAGCCTGCATGGAGTACTTGCAACATAGCTTTAGCTTGTCCTATGCTGCAGGTTTTAGAGATTTCTTTGGGATGTGGTCTTAGTATTAAATGGAAAGCATATTGAAGGCATGTCATATTAGCACAAAAGTTTGGCATGTTGCATGCAGATGGTTCAGCTGAGTAGTAATGGATGGGTTTTGTGTAGAATCCATGCCGTGTTATGAAAAGAAAATAGTGGCTAATGGGCTTAACGTAAAATGTATTTTTGTATGAATGGAATTTTTAGTTTACAAACATGAGTAATATACAAGATATGAAATGAAATGTGGATAATAATAAAAAAAAATGACTAGAAAAGATTATGGGTAATAAAAAAAATGAATGGATATTCATAGAAATGAATTTTAGAAAATGGATTAAAAATGGATGGTAATGGATAGTGAGATGGATAAATGGTTTAAAAGGAACAAGATGGATTAGAAAAAGGGTTAGGAAAAAATGGGTGATTGGATTAAAATTGGATCATTTGGAATTAAAATATGGTTACGAGCTTGGATATGTTTTGTGATACCTCCATAGCACTTAAAATCTTGACTTCAAAAATCCTGAGTCATAAGACCAAGACCCTGCAACCTGACTTCTCCTGATGAATCAAACCTGACATTAACCATGATTTAAATCAAACTCAACTTGAGAATGAAGGAAATCCTCTTTTTCAAACAAGATTAATTCACATCAAACAGAAACTGAACCATACTGCACGCCATCTCAATTACTATCTGTTGCTACTGCGAAAATCGGCGCTGACTAAACAGAAGAGTCACCACCGTGCGTTATTTATCCCACAAGAGGGAAAGGAAACGCTCAGAGTAAACCTAACGCAAAGAGGGAAAGGAATGGTCATCGCAACCAAATCCTGGATTCGGGAGTCGGTTACGCAAGGGGAAGGTATTAGCACCCCTCACGTCCGCCGTACTCGACGGGATCCATGCTTGTTTTCTAGTACGGATTGTTATTCTATCTACTCTAAAGGTCTGGGGTTAAAAGAAAAGAAAATGACTCGGCAAAGTATCGCACTTTATGCCTACGTATTCCCGTCTGAAACGAGAAATCAGAGTCAACGTAGTTCGCCTACCTACGAGAAAGGAGGGGAAGGTTGCTCGCTAGGATACAGCATCCTATGCCTATGTACTTTCATACAGCATGAAAGATCAGAGCAAACGTAGTTCGGGCCACGGAAGACACAGATTTGTCTGACTGTCTTTTAGATCCTTCTGAAAAGGTTTTCTTCTGATTAAGAGTCCAAGCGGACAAAAATGACACTTGGATGTTTGTTTTGAATCTTTTACGAAAGAAGTGTTTTTTAGTGTGTTTGCAATCTCCGACGCACTAGAGACTATGATTTGACAGTGACTACGTCGTATGTCACCCTAAGGGTACCACACTAAGCAATCAGATTACTGAAGAGTGACCCTCCAGTAACCTTTTCTCAAATAGCTTAAGGCTCGTAACGTACGACATCGATTATCCTTATTACTGTGCTTTGAATTGTTTTGAGATGAGAAAAGAGAAAGAAGCTCTAAAAAGCCTATGGTTGAAAGGGGAAGCAAAACTAACCTAAAGTTGTCATGCATGGGTTAACACCTAATGTCTGTCATATTTCCCTCTTGCACAGAGGAAAACAGAGATCCTAGGGGATAAACAGCAAAAGAAAGCAAGCAAATACAGTAAACAGTAAACATGCATGCAATGCAGCAATACCATTGAAGAAAAAGAGAGAATAATAGGCAAGAGGAGACAAGCTCCACCTCAAACCTAGAGGTAATCGGCACAATTAAACAGACAATACAGAGATAAACAAAAAGACTCAAGGGAGGCAACTCAGGCAGCAAAACCAGACTCCTACAGCAAACAGCAACAGTAAGCTCTAAACAGCAAAGTTGGAAAGGATAGCAAAGTTGACAGCAAGGGCTTCATCTTCAAGCAAGCTTCCATCTTCAAGCTTCAACAAGCACACTCCAAGAGGAGGATTAAACATCAAGATCAAGTTATAATGTTAAGAAACTTAATGACAACCAAAGGAAATCACTAAGAACTCAACATTGCAAATGACAGGTATCCTCAAAGTTCTATTCACTTGGGCACACCACTCATCCCTCCTAAGGAGAGATGGAGCTTCCCAAGGAGGAATTTATGTCATTGGATAGAATAGAGGCAAACAATGCACTCTATGTTTGAAGAAAGAATTAAAACTAGGTCTAAGGCACTTCCTAAAACCCTAATTCTCTGATCTTCTAAACAAAAACTCCACAAGAGAAAAAAAAACCTTCAACTCCAAGCCCCAATCCTCAATCTCAAGCATCTTCAATGAATCCAGAAGCTCCAAAAAAAAGAATTCAAGCTCAAACCAAACCCAAGGCAGCCAACCAAGCCAAACAAACCAAAGCATCAAGAGAGGAAATCATAAACACAAGCCATTTGCAAAATACAACAAAAATAGAAAATCAAGTTGAAAAAATCTAATAAAATTCTTAGGGGAACATGAATATGTCTACTAACAGCCAGCAAAAGATCTTCTCCTAATTCTATTCTAATCACTAGAACAAAAATCAACAAAAAGAGGGAAGAATTATGACAGAAGAAGAGAAAACAAGCAACATGCAAATGCAAACATGCGAGTGGAAAATGCACACAAGATCATGATTAACCAACCAAAAACAGTGACAATCTTCCAAAATAATTCAATCCTAATGAAACACAATGATCTATGATGATTCGGATCGAACCGGCACGCGAACAAGCAAGCAAAACAACAAAACAGGCCCTCTATTACAGTGTTAATCGATTAACGCCAGGGGTTAATCGGTTAACCATTGAAAAACGCTTGAAAATTTGAATATTTAAGTTGGTTAATCGATTAACCCTATAGGTTAATCGATTAACATTGTGCCAGAGGTGAAAAATAGTAGTTCAGAATCACTTTTCAACAGCTTATCACTTAAGCAAACACTCCAATTATCATGTGATTGATCATGCACGAAATTAAGCCAGCAAACATTGATTTGAACAACATGTAAACACAATAACACAACGAGATCATGGATCAAAATCAACATAATCAATCAAATGCAAAGATCCACATGCAAATTATGCAAATAAGTTCGAAAACAAAATCGGATCAAAATTCCAACCTTCGGATCGGAGACTTGATCCGGTAATTGTTGATTCAACTGTAAATGAGTAGATCTAAGCAAAGAAAAACCAGAATTCTTCAAGATCCACACCAATTCTTGTAGTAGCAATGTAGATCCACCAAGAACAACTTAAAATAAGCCAAATAATCACTTCCAAGAACACTTCAAAATTCATATCTGCTTGTGCACGAAAATTGGATGATGAAATGGAATTGATGGAGTGAATTAATGGAGGTTTAGCTCTTAGAAATCAATGATTCCAATGAATAATCAATGATCTTAAGGAGAAGAGCTTTGAGTGAGGGTTTTGAGATTGGAAAATTGAGAGAGAATTGAGAGAAAATTGAGAGCAATTCTGAAAATGAGAGTGAATTATGAGGATTATCTTTTTGTGAGGTTTGGAGTGAATCAAATACATACACTCTTGGTTTGGATCCAAAGCAAGGATTGGAAAATGGCTTGGGAAATGTGGTATGGAATGAGGTTTGGGCATTTGGAGGGAAAATGAAATTTGATAGTGTTCTAGATCCTTCCCAAGTGTGAAAATGCAATTTAAATGACCAAAATTGAACCCCAAAAGTGGCTGGACTTGAAAATTCACGTGCAAGGCAAATCCTACTGTGGTTAATCGATTAACCCTATAGGTTAACCGATTAACACTGTTAAAAATTCAAATCTGGACTGATTTTTAAATGGTTAATCGATTAATCCTATGTGTTAACCGATTAACACATTCAAAAATTTGAATTTGGCGCCTTTTGGAGGGAAATCTGCCCCTTTGCCCGTTTCCTGTCGTTCTGAACTCTGTTTAGCTGCTGAAAGCCATTCTTGATTACTCTGACCCTGGGAACATTGTACATAACCTGAATGCTGCCTCTGACATGAAAAATGCCCTGCAAAATAAAATAAAATCGATCGCTCGATCGCTGGGCAAAACAAATGTTGAAGCCTCTGATGTTTGTTGTTTAGCCTCTTGCACTGAAAGTTGCACTTGGAGCCACCTGAATGCCTTGATCCCCTGCCTCGAGAATAAATGATATGCAATGCAAATGCTAGAACTTATGCAAATGATAATGCAATGAAACATAAACCAGATAAAGAAGAGGTTGGGCAAATTTTAGGGTGCAAAAGCTGCCCCTATTCAAACGGCTTGGACCTGACTGGGTGAAGAGTGAACGGCCTTCAAGCAATCGAGGTACGAGACGGTTGAATACCAAGAACCCGGAAATTTTCCAACCGTAGAAATAAACTGCACAATTTCTTAGGAACAATAACCAGAGAATTGAATCGGGTTGTTACGGCAACAACCGATCAGTCATCCAATATCAAAATCTGATTCAATATTAACCGCCTGTGTAACGCCACAGGCTTTGAACTCCCTCTTGTCAAAACACCCCACCTTTTGTCCACGTTAAGACTCCGCATTTTGTCAATACAGAGAAAACAAATTAGCGACCATGCTGGGGATCATTTTCATCAACCCGAAAAAGACTCCATCATCGCAGGCACAAACTTCGGCTTCGCCTGGGCACGTTTCGCCAATACGAAGAAACCCCGGCGAGCTCGCTGGGGAAAATACTTTTGTCAAATATCGGAACACAACTCACATACTCTGTCTATCACGGGAGAATCATCTATCTGGATACCGGAAAGTTCATCCGTCTGCTTCATACGGGAAAATACATCTGCCTGATTCATACAGGAAAATTCATCCGCCTGCTTCATACGGGAAAACACATCTGCCTGATTCTTACAGGAAAGTTCGTCCGCCTGCTTCATACGGGAAAGCACATCTGCCTAATTCTTACAGGAAAACACATCTTCCTGGTTCTTACAGGAAAGTTTGTACGCCTGCTCCATACGGGAAAACACATATGCCTGGTTCTTACAGGAAAGTTTGTCCGCCTGCTTCATACGGGAAAGCACATCTGCCTGGTTCTTACAGGAAAACACATCTGCCTGGTTCTTACAGGAAAGTTTGTCCGCCTGCTCCATACGGGAAAACACATCTGCCTGGTTCTTACAGGAAAGTTCATCCGCCTGCTTCATACGGGAAAACACATCTGCCTGGTTCTTACAGGAAAGTTCATTCGCCTGCTTCGTACGGGAAAACACATCTGCCTGGTTCTTACAGGAAAGTTCATCCGCCTGCTTCATACGGGAAAACACATCTGCCTGGTTCTTATAGGAAAGTTCATCCGCCTGCTTCGTACGGGAAAACACATCTGCCTGGTTCTTACAAGAAAGTTAATCTGCCTGCTTCATACGGGAAAACACATTTGCCTGGTTCTTACAGGAAAGTTCATCCGCCTGCTTCGTACGGGAAAACACATCTGCCTAGTTCTTACAGGAAAGTTCATCCACCTGCTTCATACGGGAAAACACATCTGCCTGATTCTTACAGGAAAGTTCATCCGCCTGCTTCGTATGGGAAAACACATCTGTCTGGTTCTTACAGGAAAGTTCATCCGCCTGCTTCATACGGGAAAACACATCTGCCTGGTTCTTACAGGAAAGTTCATCCGCCTGCTTCATACGGGAAAACGCATCTTGGATATAGCTTCCTTGCCTATTCTTGGTAGTAGCTAACTCCACTGGGGATATTCTGAAAATAACTGCCCGACACCCGTTTCGACAACAAGTGACCACTTCTGAAATTTTGATTTATGAAACCCTGCAATGCTGCCGCGACAGCAAACCTGAAGAAAAACACTCCGCTGGTCGGATAAGAGAAACTTCAACCAGTAACTCTGTGGGGATAATAACAAGAACTGTATCATCACATGTCTCACAGCGAGACTTCAAATATCTGGAAATAGATCTGAGATAGAACTTCATACTCCTGTTGAGAAACATACCTGAAAGCAAAAAGTTAACCAACCTGATTTATGTTTCACAATGCGTATGTTTGACAATGGCGTAATGCTCCATACGGCATGGAAATGCTATGCGTTTTTTGGGGAGATGCAAATATGATAATATATGCAAATGCAAATGCAGCTTCAGGCTGCTGAGGAAACTCTGATAAACTTGCTTCATCCTCACGACTGCTGAGGACAAATACAACTCTGTTGGGGATGAACGGGTATCACAAAGTATCCCGGCAAAATAAACGCCGGAAATATCGCCAACTCTGCCGAGGCGAGAATAACGTCGAGTTCCACTGGGAGGAAAGAACAACCCCTCTGCTGGGGAGAGAAACTCAGCTGGGGAAGAGGTGACCCTTCTGGGGGCCTACTGTCTGGGTACAGTTTACATACTCGGAGCTACCACTCCGCTGGGGATGATCATCCTGATGAAGGCACGACGCCCTGTGGGGAGAAAGAAGACCATCTTCGAAGGGGATAATCCTTCTGAACCTACTATCTTGGTTACGCGACGCGGAAATCCTCCCAGCTGGGGATTGAACGTGCACATACTCGACTCTCTGGGGAGTATAACCTCTGCATGGGACACTAATTTTGTCTTGCTGGGGATGTCTTGTGGGCAACTTCCATGAGGATACTCTTCTGGGGAAAATAATCCCTCCTTCGGTAAGGGATAACATCATCTCAACCTCTGGGGATGAGGTGCGACCTGCTGGGAAATAGCGTCAAGTAAGGTCAAGTCCTTCATTCAGAGCCTCTGGCTAGGGGATACAATTTTCTGACTGTCTTCTCCAAGGGTGAGAACCTTGCAAAACACAAACGAGACAAAACAAATCTATACAACCAAATCTATTCGGGTTAATATCCATGACATCCCCCCAGTCAATTCGAAGTTTTATCAATCATTGGCAAGGGCCAACAAAGTTATGCAAATGCGAGTTTATCAAGACATCGGCGTTTTTCACATACAAAACAGTAAAGCACAAACATCAAATACTGAATAACATGTTTCATTGATTGAGCCTGTTAATAGGCGAAGCTTTGTACATCGGATGCAACTCCTGAAAAGAGGAAGTTACGCACAAACAATATACAAACATGCACAAGAAGCATTAATACACATACAAATCAAATTTGTACACATGTCGGCAACGTGGTGCAGACAAACATCATGAGCTGATCCTCCTATGACTTGCCTGACTCTGGTGCATTCCCGGTATTCAATTTTCGGAAGAGATTGTGTTGGATAAACGAACCCCCAGGTACTCCCAAACCACTAAGCAATGTAGTATCAAATTCGGACCACAGTCATTTGCTTTTTCAATCCCTAACTTTTGCGTGAACCGCCCTCTGCGGGTTTTCAATTCACCGGGATACCCTTTTTTGCCGAAGTCGCCCTTTGCAGGTTTTCGACTTCGCGGGTGTACATCTTTTCAATTTTATCCCTAACTTTTACCCAAACCTTTTATTCATTTTTTTTTTGGTTCGCCGGGATGCCCCATTTTTGCCTGGACTCTCTTTTTTCTGTCCAGCGGGTCACTTTCAAGCAAAGTATTTTTTAACTGCGTCCGAATTCACAGGCGACGTAAAGTCTTCACCGTCCATGGGTGACAACAACAAAGCTCCTCCGGAGAAGACTTTTCTAACAACGTATGGACCTTCGTAGTTCGGCGTCCATTTGCCCCTGTGATTCGTTTGTGGCGGGAGAATCCTTTTCAGCACAAGGTCGCCCGTCTGAAAGCTTTGCGGACATATCTTCTTATCGTACGCTTTCTTCATCCGGCTCTGATACAACCGACCGTATGCTAGAGAAGCTAGCCTCTTCTCATCCATTAAACTGAGCTGATTCAGTCTATCCTTAACCCATTTTGCCTCGTCAAGTTGGACATCTCGTAAAACCCTCAAGGAAGGAATCTCAACCTCCAACGGTAACACTGCTCCCATTCCGTATACCAACGAGAAAGGGGTTGCCCTGGTTGATGTGCGTACCGTCGTACGATAACCGTGCAATGCGAAAGGTAGCATCTCGTGCCAGTCCTTATATGTCACTACCATCTTCTGAACAATCTTCTTTATGTTCTTATTGGCCGCTTCAACAACGTCATTCATCTTGGGTCGGTAAGGAGAAGAGTTGTGATGTTCAATCTTAAAATTCTGACACAGCTCTTTCATCATTTTGTTATTCAAATTCGAACCGTTGTCGGTGATAATCCTTTCTGGGATTCCATATCTGCAGATAATATCTCTTTTGATAAATCTGGAGACCACTTGTTTGGTGACATTGGCATATGATGCTGCCTCCACCCATTTGGTGAAGTAATCAATTGCTACCAAAATGAATCGGTGTCTATTGGATGTCGTAGGCTCAATCTTGTCAATCATATCAATCCCTCACATCGAGAATAGCCATGGTGATGACATCACATTCAGAGGACTTGGAGGTACATGGACTTTGTCCGCATAAATTTGGCATTTATGACACCTCTTTGCAAACTTGAAATAGTCTGTTTCCATAGTTAGCCAATAGTAACCTGCCCGCAACAGTTTTCTCGTCATAGCATGCCCACAGCATGTGTGCCAAATGTACCCTCATGTATCTCTTCCATGAGCAACTTCGCCTCTTTCTCGTCTACACAGCGTAGCAACACCAAGTCGTGGTTTCTTTTGTACAGGACACCCTCCGGGTTCAAATAGAAATTGCCAGCCAATCTCCTGAGAGTCTTCTGATCTTGACTGGATGCCCCAGCCGGATACTCCTTGTTCTTCAGGAAATTCTGGATGTCAAAATACCAGGGTTGACCATCGGGAGCCTCCTCAATGGAAAATATGAATGCAGGCCTATCAAGCCGAGAGATAACAATCCGGGGAGCCTCGTTCCAGAAGTTAACTTTATATATGGAAGACAATGTTGCCAGAGCGTCAGCCATTTGATTTTCTGCTCGCGGCACATGATGCAATTCCACCTCATCAAAGAAAGGCAACAACCTCCTTGCATAATTCATATATGGTATCAAATTGGGCTGACGTGTCTCCCATTCCCCTTTAATCTGGTTCACCACTAAAGCTGAGTCTCCGTATACATCCAGATGTTTGATTCGCAAATCAATAGCTTCTTCCAGACCCATGATGCAAGCCTCGTATTCAGCCTCATTTTGGTAATAGGAAAGGTCAATCGGGCAGTAAATGGGATGTGCGACCCCTGAGGAGTAGTGATGATTCCCCCTATTCCGCTACCATAGGAATTTACAGCTCCGTCAAATATCAACTGCCATTTGCATCCCAATTCTGGTCCTTCTCCCGGCAACGGTTCTTCGCAATCTTTCATTTTCAGGTACATGATATCCTCGTCAGGAAAATCAAACCTCATCGACTGGTAGTCCTCAACAGGCTGCTCCGCAAGGTACTCGGACAGAACGCTACCTTTAATAGCCTTCTACGAGACATATTGGATATCGTATTCTATTAACACCATCTGCCATCGGGCAATTCTTCCGGAGAGTGCTTGCTTCTCAAACACATATTTGATTGGATCCATCTTTGAAATTAGCATGGTTGTATGATTCAGCATGTATTGCCTCAAACGTTTGGCGGCCCAGGCTAGTGTGCAACACGTTTTCTCGAGCATCGAGTATCTGGACTCACAGTCAGTGAACTTCTTACTCAAATAGTATATCGCATGCTCTTTACGTCCGGTCTCGTCGTGTTGACTGAGAACACAACCCATAATTTCCTCAAGAACCGTCAAATACATAATCAAAGGTCTTCCGGCCACTGGGGGTATCAAAACGGGAGGTTCCTGCAAGTATTCTTTTATCTTGTCAAACGCCCTTTGACAATTTTCATTCCAGGTCAACACCTGATCCTTTTTCAACAACTTGAACAAAAGCTCGCATGTCGCAGTTAGGTGAGAGATGAACCGAGCAATGTAGTTCAACCTCCCTAAAAACCCGCGCACTTCTTTTTCTGTTTTAGGCATCGACATTTCTTGTATTGCTTTTATCTTCGCAGGATCAACCTCTATTCCTTTTTCGCTCACAATAAACCCCAACAGTTTACCCGATCTCACCCCGAAGGTGCACTTGTTAGGGTTCAGTCTCAACCTGAACTTCCTAAGCCTCTTGAACAGTTTCAGCAAATTAACCAAATGCTCCTCCTCCGTCTGGGATTTTGCAATCATATCATCAACATAAACCTCGATCTCTTTATGCATCATGTCATGAAAGAGAGTCGTCATAGCACATTGATATGTTGCCCCAGCATTCTTCAATCCGAAGGGCATCACTTTGTAACAAAATGTTCCCCAGAGAGTAATGAAAGTAGTCTTTTCCATATCTTCGGGCGCCATTTTAATCTGATTATAGCCTGAGAAGCCATCCATGAAGGAGAATACGGAAAACTGAGCAGTGTTATCAACCAACACATCAATGTGAGGAAGCAGAAAGTCATCTTTCGGGCTCGCCTTATTCAAACCACGGTAGTCTACAGACATTCGCACTTTACCGTCTTTCTTCGGCACTGGTACTATATTGGCGACCCATGAGGGATATTCTGTAACAGCTAGGAAACCAATATCCCACTGTTTTTGCACTTCCTCCTTGATTTTCACAGCCATATCCGGTCTAGTTCTTCTAAGTTTCTGCTTAACAGGCGGGCATTCCTCCCGCAACGGAAGACGGTGAACAACCATATCCGTATCCAACCCAGGCATATCCTCGTACGACCAAGCAAATATATCACTATACTCCTTGAGCATCTCAACCAACCTTTGCTTGACGTCGCTCTGCAGCGCAGCCCCTATACGGATGTTTTTCACAACCTCTTCCGACCCCAAATTGATAATCTTAATGACTTCCTCGGGAGGCAGAATGATTCTTTCTTCTTGTTTCAATAACCAGGTCACCTCTTCTGGTACGTCGCCATCTTCAACAATCTCTTCCTCAGTCTGAAATACCGGGTGCTCGAAGTTGAAGTGAGTCATAGGCGGTTCATAGATGTCATCTAAAATAGTAATCCTGCAAAGGAATGGTTAAATGCTTCAAAACACAGACAAAGCAAATAACCACATTGCCATTTTATTGTTAAAAACAAAAACAAGACAAACAGGGATCACAACATTTGTATATGGAAAAACGCCTTTATTTCATGATTAAACAATGTAATGTACATAACCAAATGGCCCTAAGTAAAATCGCTATGCCCCGGGTAGGACACAGGATTATTCAACAATTAAGAAAACAAATCATTACTGTTTAGCTGTCACGGGAACAGTTTCCCGGATAGACCAATTGCAAAGACTTTGTCCTGGCACGCTTGGCTGGATCCAGGCGTCCATATCATAGTCGCTATCTCCGTCTTCAGCATCGGAAACAGCATTGATAGTCTCATGGCATACTCCATTTGGTGTAATTGTTATCGGCCCTCTGAACTTGGGTGTTCCTGAAGAGGATGTTGATGACGAAGGATGATATCCAAGCCCGAATCTATCCATTTTTTACCGGAATCTCCAGCACCTAACCCCAGCCCTTGGTTTCGCCTGTCTGCACTAGAGCTTGAGCTTCCTTATAAGATGACACGGCCACATCTGGCGCTTTGCTTGGCACTGGAGCTTTGTCTTTGACTCGCAACCCTTCAAATGCTTGACAGGGTGTTTCGTTTATTTCGTCGTCGACCTCAACATATTTAAACGAAGACAGATGGCTAACCAGAATATCTTCTTCCCCGCAAACCGTGACAACACTATCCCCCACCATATACTTCAGCTTCTAGTGCAATATGGATGTGACTGCCCCTGCAGCATGGATCCATGGGCGCCCAAGAAGACAACTATATGCTGGATGGATGTCCATTATATAGAATTCAGTTTCAAATATCTCAGGCCCCACCTGCAACGGTAATGTTATTGATCCGAAAACCGACCTTCTCGTTCCGTCGAACGCTCTCACCACTAAATCACTGGGCGTGCAGATAATCCCCCTGATATCCAATTTCATCATGGCTTTCTTCGGTAGCACATTCAGGGAAGATCCAGTGTCTACTAAAACATGGGACATGACTGTGCCTCGGCATTCTACTGACACATGCAATGCCATATTGTGCTCTCGCCCTCTCGGAGTCAAATCAAAGTATGTGAAGCCCAAACTGTGCCCCGCATTGACATGCGCCATCACCCCTTCTAACTGATTAACAGAAACTTCTTGAGGAACGAATGACGTGTCTAGAATCTTCAGCAAAGCGTTCCGATGGGCCTCGGAACATAATAGCAATGATAAGATGGAAATTTTTGATGGCGTTTGCTGGAGGTGCTCCACAATTTTGTAATCACTTTTACGAATGAGCCTCAAAAACTCCTCCACATCCTTAAGTGGCATTTCCTTTTCGTTCAACTGAGAAGGGCCACTCTCAGTTGCCTTGGCTTTACCCTTGGTCAATCTTTCTGCCTCTACCTCGGGTGACGTGAAGATTCTTCCGCTTCTGGTCATACCCCCTGTTCCGACAACATTATCTACAACCCCCGCTGGTTGTCCATTGACTTCAATTTTCTCCCCGTTGCAATATACCTCCAACCCGTAAGTCCACGGCACTGCTTTAGTACTCTCAAAAGGGATTGGTCCTGCTTTGGTAATTGTGATCGTCGGCCGCCTGGCGGGCGCCGTTATCGTTATTGTTTTCCTCAGAATTATCACCATCGCAACATCGTTCTGCTCATCACACAACGCCTCTACAAGCTTTTCAGCCGCAGTTCGATCAAATTGCAAGGTACCTTCATCCATCATAGCCTGAATGCCCTGCTTCAAATCATTACAACCCTCTGGCTGGGTCCAGCACTCTAAACAGTATTCATCACAACCCGGGAATACACCCCCTTTTAACAGCCTGCTTTTAACCTCACCCAACGGTGTCTTCAACTCATTGACATCCATCACTAGATTCAAATTTTCTTCTGTTAAGATGGCATTTGCCCCATGATTGGGCATAGGCTGTTGTACGATATTTTGACCCACCTGTCCAAAGTTGATAGCTTTGCTATCCAACAAATCCTGAACTTTGTGTTTAAATGCCTGACAAGCTTCTACATCATGCCCGGGCGCCCCGGAATGGAATTCGCAATGCTTGTTGGCATCATACCCATAAGGAAGTACCGGCCATGTAGGTGGTGCCAAAGTCCTCTTTTCAACCAAGTTCAATCCTAGCAGGGTCTGAAGGAGTTCTGCATACGTGGAAGGAGGTGCGTCGAACACTCTTTTCGGTCTCGTATTCTGTATCCTTCTTTGACCTGGATTCTGTCCTTGCTGTTACTGTGGTTGTTGTTGTTGTTGTTG
The DNA here is from genome assembly GCA_963859935.3 of Lathyrus sativus. Classification (NCBI taxonomy): domain Eukaryota; kingdom Viridiplantae; phylum Streptophyta; class Magnoliopsida; order Fabales; family Fabaceae; genus Lathyrus; species Lathyrus sativus. Next base: position 418,154,003 of record OZ012736.1, on the reverse strand, counting down.
TTGAGGCTGCCTTTGTTGAGGAAAAGGGATAGTGACACTAGCTATCTGTTGCGGCTGAACATACTGATTTCTTCCTCTGCCCCTGCCCCTGCCACCAAACACGGCACTAGTATCACCCTGTCGTCTACCACCAAATGCTTTTCTTGTACCTCCTGCTGAGGTAGCCTCACCTGCTTGGAATCTTCCAACTTTAATCCCGTTCTCGATCATCTCCCCCATAAGAATCAAATCTGAGAAACTGCTCAACGACACACTAAACAATTTTTCGTAGAACACCCCCGTAAATGTTCCAATGAACATGTCATTCATCTCCCTTTCAATTAAAGGTGGATGCACCCTCGCTGCCATATCGCGCCATCTTTGCGTGTACTCTTTAAAACTTTCACCGTTCTTCTACGACAAACCCTGGAATTGGACCCTGTTTGGCGCCAGATCGCTGTTATATTTGTAATGCGTCACGAAAGCATCAGCCAACTGCTTCCAGGTTTTGATCTGAGTAGGCTCCAGCCCCATATACCATTCAAGTGACGGTCCTGACAAGCTATCCTGAAAGAAATGCATGAGCATCCTTTCATCATCTGAATATGCGGACATCCTTCTGTAATACGAGCGCACATGGACCTTTGGGCAGGTGTCCCCCTTGTATTTGTCAAAAGTGGGAGCCTTGAACTTCAACGGCACCCTCAGCCCTGGTACCAAACCCATTGTAATCATATCCAAACCGGTGGAGTTCTGATTCACTACCCCCTTCATCTGTTCTTCAAGCATTCTGATCCTCTGAACAGGATCAACAGGTCCTTCAAATCCCATGCCTCTTCCAGAAAAGGTGTCCTCCTGGCGGTCTTCACCCCAATTCACATTTTCATTTCCATATCCGTCGTAACCAGTGTTGCGACCAAACCCCTGCTGATTGATCATGGGATCTCGCCCCCTGTTACCGAAACCCTGGTTGACCCCAACAGGTCCAAACCCAGTGTTGACAGGAATCACCCCAGCACCATTCACATTACCAAATCCACCATACCCCTGATTAGCGTTACCAAAACCATCATATCTGAAACCCTGGGCGTTGAAGCCGAACTTCCCGTCCTGATTGACGTAATCAAATCCCTGATCATTGTTGCCAAAACCATTACCACCATTGTTATTACCACCGCCTTGATTGGCGTCCCCAAATCCAACATTGTTAACAACAGTCTCATTTCCATTCCCTGTGTTGCCATTGCCAGCGCCAGCGCCATCGTTTACAACCACAACAGGTGGGGTCACTATAGGTGGAACCACAGGCGTAGGAGTCCCATCCTCCAGAAGAGTCTCAACGTGCACAGAATTGTGGTCATTGTTGCCATTCCCATTAGTCCGCGTTAGCAGCGGCTGTACCAAAGTCTGGAGGTTCTCCTGTCCCTTAGCAATGTTCTCCATTGCTTGCATGAACAAAGTCAGCTTCTCGCAGATTTCCTGCATCTCAACTTGAACTTGATCCATGATTCTCTTCCAGTTGTTTCGGGTTGAGTAGAGGTGGACTCTTTGTTCTTCAATCCTGAAAAACCCTTGAGATGCAGGAAATAAGATACAGATTCAAAAATATCGGTCATGCAATATGAATGCAGATGCGAATGTGTAAATATGCTACAGGTTATATTCCCCCCCGATTCTAGTTTCGGAGAGAAGGCCATCACGACAATGGAGTCCCCATCAAGAAAGCAAGGAATCAAGAAACCCTCATATATAACAAATGCCAAGAGGCTGAGTACAAGAGTACAACTGAATACAACTGAAGAGACCTCGGCCAACAAGCCTGGCGATGGTCAAAATATAAGTACAGACAATAGAAGCAAGGCGAAGATAACTCAGGCCAAGTGGCGCTCTCTGACGTCTTCCAATATCCCCAGCGTCTCTGAACGACCCAGTCTGGAGATTAGCTCTTGTATCAGTAAGGCATGCCGCTCGGCAGTGGATCTCAGCTTTTTGGCGTCGTCCTTGCAGGTTCCTTCGTCAACACACTCGTCGGGTCGCATCTCTTGGAGCCGGCCTTCAATTCATAAAATCTTAGCTTCTCGTCAAGGTCACTTACTCTAAGCTCAACAGCACTCCTGGGTGATGTCTCTTCAGCAATCTTTGCGTCCTGGGCTCTAATCTGCGCCTCTAGCGTAGCAATCTGCAGCTTCGGTTCATCTTTACGCTCCTTCCGCTTGGTAAGCGTGGCATTCCATAATGCTTCCCACTTGCTGAGGCGGGAATAAGCTTTGCTTAAAAGTTCCTTCTTAGAAGCAAGCACCTTGCTAACACCGTTCAAGGCTATTCCCACTTTTCTTTCTTGTTGGTCTCTTCCGTCAACTCCGAACCCAACCTATTAATCAATTCAGTTTGTTCCCTCACAGTGAAGGTAGCTTCATTCTTCTCATGACGCAATTGGAAGATCTCTTTCTCTAACTCATCATTGGCTCTCTTCAATTCTTCGTTTTCAGCCAACAATTTGTTATACTTTTCAATCTCTATCGAAGTAGGTGCCGCAATCACTGGAAGATACAGAGGTTCCACAGCAGGATATGGCATCAAGGAAATACTAGCTCTCTCGCGGATCCAAGCCAAATAAGGACCATAAGCTTTGCTGTTTCTCTTACCAAGCAAAGCTTTCCCCCTCCTATGGATGTTAGCCCATGCATGTCTCAACCTGATCAAAACAGCCGCGTCTAATAAGCCCGTGAGATACAGAGATTCCTGTATCTCCTTCTCAATAGGAGCGTCCCCCAAAGCATAACCAAACTGTCTCACCAGCAGAGACGGGTTATAGTTAATACAGCCTTTCCGTCCAATCAAGGGGACATTTGGAAAGCCACTGCAACTATATATAATATCGGTGCCAAGCATGCTCCACTCGAACCAAACGAGGTTCTCAGCAGACAGTCCCATCAACCGGGAAGACCAACCCAAAGTATCAATAGCATCAACAAACGGCCCTGTCTTCGGAAGATGTCCCTGGAACCACCTGTACAAAAGAGGAAGACAGCAGGAAACATTCTTGCCCCGATGTTTCTCATTCTTGTAGTGAATGGAATGATAAACATCGCCCAAGATAGTAGGAACAAGATTCTTCGAGGCAAGAATCAAGAAGGCATCTGAATCGACAAAATCTGGCACATTAGGAAACAAGACAATCCCATAGATGCAGACAGCTAGAATGGCACTGAAGGCAACCCAACATCTGTTCTTCGCGCATTGTGTAGCCTTTTCAACCAGGACAGACAAGTGGAAACCATAAGCTCCGTTCAGCTTGATCAACCCTCCATGGAACTCAGAAGTGTCCAAACTGACAATCTCAGCAAGTGTAGCCAAATAAGGCTCAGCATCAACATGTATAAAGAGCATCTGGTCTAACACGGGAACTCTCAGCATAGCAGAATACTCCTCCAAAGTGGGTGCCAGAATATAGTCGGGAAATAAGAAACATCTCAGCTGCGGCTCATTAAACTGCATCAAAGTATACACCCCAGTCGCCTCAAATACGGAAGGGTTGTACAACAAACTAAGCAATCTCCCATAGGATACTCTGAACTCAGACCTCACTCTCTCATCTGCTAGAGCAACCAATCCCAGCAAGGAACTGATATCTGGAGAATGCAACCGATAAGCAACTGTCCTCTTCGTGGACTCCATGTCTGGCCAGAAGATACACTAGAATCTGAGGGATATGAACACACCTGCGACATAAATACACGTTAATGATATGCCAAATGAGTATGCAACAATGCAATATGCAAACATGCAACAGGGATCAAGTGATATATTGCTGAGGAGATCCATCCATAATATCTGTCTCCATAGACCCACAATACTGCTCAAACCTGGTCTCGACAGACCCATAACAATGCTCCAGCCTTGTCTCAACAGACCCATAACACTGTCCTGATGAAGAAACCCCAAATCTCAAACCACTGAACCACAGTCAAGAAAACCGGTAATCTGGAGGTCTGGTTTCCTGCATATCCCAACCCCTCTCACAGGTAGGTGTCCTATCAACTGACGCAAGGTACGACATCCTATGCGGTCGTCGGCGTCACAGACTTTCAAGACCGATGATACGATACCCAGAAGGTGTGGCATCATCATGTCCTGAAGAGGCCCTCCTCAGCCAACTTCCAATTGATCGGTCCCTAGAGTCGACAATCCTCGGGTCAGACAACTTGTCGAGCCCTAAGGGCCAGGCAAGAAGCATCAAAGAGAATCTCGTCCGAGCGCAGATTTCGCGGCTAGCGGGTGCGAGCTAAGCAAGCAGGCTAACCACTACTCTCTACTTCTAAGTCTAGGTGTAACCTCAAGCCCAGGTCTGGCTTATCTCTCAACAGATCACCCCCTCCCCACAACAGCAATAACAATATAAAGCTGACAATAAAATGCGGAAAGTAAAGACAGAAACTTAAATCCACCAAAACCACAACGGGAAAACAAGCGTTAGGATTGACTCACGTAAGGAACCGTTGGAGTCCCCAGCAGAGTCGCCAGCTGTCGCTACTGCGAAAATCGGCGCCGGCTAAACAGAAGAGTCGCCACCGTGCGTTATTTATCCCACAAGAGGGAAAGGAAATGCTCAGAGTAAACCTAACGCAAAGAGGGAAAGGAATGGTTATCACAACCAAATCCTGGATTCGGGAGTCGGTTACGCAAGAGGAAGGTATTAGCACCCCTCACGTCCGCCGTACTCGACGGGATCCACGCTTGTTTTCTAGTACGGATTATTATTCTATCTACTCTTAAGGTCTGGGGTTAAAAGAAACGAAAATGACTCGGCAAAGTATCGCACTTTATGCCTACGTATTCCCGTCTGAAACGAGAAATCAGAGTCAATGTAGTTCGCCTACCTACGGGAAAGGAGGTGAAGGTTGCTCGCTAGGATACAGCATCCTATGCCTACGTTCTTTCATACAGCATGAAAGATCAGAGCAAACGTAGTTCGGGCCACGGAAGACACAGATTTGTCTGACTGTCTTTTAGATCCTTCTAAAAAGGTTTTCTTCTGATTAAGAGTCCAAGCGGACAAAAATGACACTTTGATGTTTGTTTTGAATCTTTTACGAAAGAAGTGTTTTTTAGTGTGTTTGCAATCTCCTACGCACTAGAGACTATGATTTGAGAGTGACTACGTCGTATGTCACCATAAGGGTACCACACTAAGCAATCAGATTACTGAAGAGTGACCCTCCAGTAACCTTTTCTCAAATAGCTTAAGGCTCGTAACGTACGACATCGATTATCCTTATTACTGTGCTTTGAATTGTTTTGAGATGAGAAAAGAGAAAGAAGCTCTAAAAACCTATGGTTGAAAGGGGAAGCAAAACTAACCTAAAGTTGTCATGCATGGGTTAACACCTAATGTCTGTCATATTTCCCTCTTGCACAGAGGGAAACAGAGATCCTAGGGGATAAACAGCAAAAGAAAGCAAGCAAATACAGTAAACAGTAAACATGCATGCAATGCAGCAATACCATTGAAGCAAAAGAGAGAACAATAGGCAAGAGGAGACAAGCTCCACCTCAAACCTAGAGGTAATCGGCATAATTAAACAGACAATACAGAGATAAAGAAAAAGACTCAAGGGAGGCAGCTCAGGCAGCAAAACCAGACTCCTACAACAAACAGCAACAGTAAGCTCTAAACAACAAAGTTGGAAAGGATAGCAAAGTTGACAGCAAGGGCTTCATCTTCAAGCAAGCTTCCATCTTCAAGATTCAACAAGCACACTCCAAGAGGAGGATTAAACATCAAGATCAAGTTATAATGTTAAGAAACTTAATGACAACCAAAGGAAATCACTAAGAACTCAACATTGCAAATGACAGGTATCCTCAAAGTTCTACTCACTTGGGCACACCACTCATCCCTCCTAAGAAGAGATGGAGCTTCCCAAGGAGGACTTTATGTCATTGGATAGAATAGAGGCAAACAATGCACTCTATGTTTGAAGAAAGAATTAAAACTAGGTCTAAGGCACTTCCTAAATCCCTAATTCTCTGATCTTCTAAACAAAAACTCCACAAGAGAAAAAAAACCTTCAACTCCAAGCCCCAATCCTCAACCTCAAGCATCTTCAATGAATCCAGAAGCTCCAACAAAAAGAATTCAAGCTCAAACCAAACCCAAGGCAGCTAACCAAGCCAAACAAACCAAAGCACTCAAGAGAGGAAATCATAAACACAAGCCATTTGCAAGATACAAAAAAAATAGAAAATCAAGTTGAAAAAATCTTATAAAATTCCTAGGGGAACATGAATATGTCTACTAACAGCCAGCAAAATATCTCCTCCTAATTCTATTCTAATCACTAAAACAAAAATCAACAAAAAGAGGGAAGAATTATGACAGAAGAAGAGAAAACAAGCAACATGCAAATGCAAACATGCGAGTGGAAAATGCACACAAGATCATGATTAACCAACCAAAAACAGTGACAATCTTCCAAAATAATTCAATCCTAATGAAACACAATGATCTATGATGATTCGGATCGAACCGGCACGCGAACATGCAAGCAAAACAACAAAACAGGCCCTCTGTTACAGTGTTAATCGATTAACGCCAGGGGTTAATCGGTTAACCATTGAAAAACGCTTGAAAATTTGAATATTTAAGTTGGTTAATCGATTAACCCTATAGGTTAATCGATTAACACTGTGCCAGAGGTGAAAAACAGCAGTTCAAAATCACTTTTCAACAGCTTATCACTTAAGCAAACACTCCAATTATCATGTGATTGATCATGCACGAAATTAAGCCAGCAAACATTGATTTGAACAACATGTAAACACAATAACACAACGAGATCATGGATCAAAATCAACATAATCAATCAAATGCAAAGATCCACATGCAAATTGTGCAAATAAGTTCGAAAACAAAATCGGATCGGAATTCCAACCTTCGGATCGGAGACTTGATCCGGTAATTGTTGATTCAACTGTAAATGAGTAGATCTAAGCAAAGAAAAACCAGAATTCTTCAAGATCCACACTAATTGTTGTAGTAGCAATGTAGATCCACCAAGAACAACTTAAAATAAGCCAAATAATCACTTCCAAGAACACTTCAAAATTCAGATCTGCTTGTGCACGAAAATTGGATGATGAAATGGAATTGATGGAGTGAATTAATGGAGGTTTAGCTCTTAAAAATCAATGATTCCAATGAAGAATCAATGATCTCAAGGAGAAGAGCTTTGAGTGAGGGTTTTGAGATTGGAGAATTGAGAGACAATTGAGAGAAAATTGAGAGCAGTTCTGAAAATGAGAGTGAATTATGAGGATTATCTTTTTGTGAGGTTTGGAGTGAATCAAATATATACACTCTTGGTTTGGATCCAAAGCAAGGATTGGAAAATGGCTTGGGAAATGTGGTATGGAATGAGGTTTGGGCATTTGGAGGGAAAATGAAATTTGATAGTGTTCTAGATCCTTCCCAAGTGTGAAAATGCAATTTAAATGACCAAAATTGAACCCCAAAAGTGGCTGGACTTGAAAATTCACGTGCAAGGCAAATCCTGCTGTGGTTAATCGATTAACCCTATAGGTTAACCGATTAACACTGTTAAAAATTCAAATCTGGACTGATTTTTAAATGGTTAATCGATTAACCCTATGTGTTAACCGATTAACACATTCAAAAATTTGAATTTGGCGCCTTTTGGAGGGAAATCTGCCCCTTTGCCCGTTTCCTGCCGTTCTGAACTCTGTTTAGCTGCTGAAAGCCATTCTTGATTACTCTGACCCTGGGAACACTGTACATAACCTGAATGCTGCCTCTGACATGAAAAATGCCCTGCAAAATAAAATAAAATCAATCGCTCGATCGCTGGGCAAAACAAGTGTTGAAGCCTCTGATGTTTGTTGTTTAGCCTCTTGCACTGAAAGTTGCACTTGGAGCCACCTTAATGCCTTGATCCCCTGCCTCGAGAATAAATGCTATGCAATGCAAATGCTAGAACTTATGCAAATGATAATGCAATGAAACATAAACCAGATAAAGAAGAGGTTGGGCAAATTTTGGGGTGCAACACTATCCCTAAAAGGAACTCAATTAACTGACAATTGTCTGACTTAGCCCAAAAGGTGATAACCCTAATCTTCGCCTCGAGTGTATACTCGACAAAACAGAGCATGATAAGAACCAACACCTTGATCCAAAATCCTTCTAGCCAAACCAACGAAGAAACCCTAACAAATGGCACCCTTGTGACCAATCAAAGAAAACTGAAGTTGTGCCTGATAAACCTCAGATAGGCATTGCTCATGACAATTGAAAACTCCACATCTCTAACTCAAACCTGAGTACCATTATTGAAAGAAACAACCTTTGCACAACAGAACTCCAACTCAAAAGAAAAAAAAACCTCTCATCCAACCCTAATTCAAACACTTTTGAAACTTCTGAAGTCCAATACATGATTCATAAAAGAAATGAAGCAAACAAAGAGTCTAGAAACTCGGTTAGTTATGCAATATGATTGACCTAGACTGATATGCAAAATATCAAAGGATCTGAGGGTAAAATTTGAGGTATGACAGTTGCCCCTATTTAAATATCATCACCGGATGACATGAGTGATGAAAATCCTCATGAAATTATGGTGAAAGGTATTTAAATACAGATAACCAAAACTTTTGCCCTTAGATGCAATGACGTGTTATGCTATGGACAAAAGAAAATTATGCAATTCTTGCATGCAATGAACTCTAATATGTTGAAAATGATGAGATGCTAAATGCAGACAAACATGAAATAAAAACGGGTTAGAGACAACACAATGAGTAACCACTCACTAGGGATTGACAGCAACACCGTCGAAGCAACAGACAACATCCATGAACGGGACTGGATGGAAAATTAGTCACAACATTCAGAATATCATCGAATGAGGTCAGGAGAAATCTGGGAAATATATCAGGGACAAAGAAACAAACATCAGAGACATTCGGAAGACCAACGAATGAACTTTGAAACACAACAGAGATACTCGGAAAAACATCGAATAAACCTTGGGACACATCCAGAAACAAAATGAAGACATCTAGAAGAGCATTAGATGAAAACAAAGATTATGAAGGCACATCTAAAACATTCAGAAGAGCATTAAATGTACGGGAAAAGATTTGAAGACATATCTGGAAGAACATTAGATAAGCAACAAAGGAGTTCTGGAAGAACCTCAGAACATAAACTCAATCTGGAAAACCATCAGAAAGAGAAATAAATATCTGGAAAACCATCAGATAAGTTCTGGAAGAACATATGAATAGAGACTCAATCTGGAAAACCATCAAAAAGAGAAATAAATATCTGGAAAACCATCAGATAAGTTCTGGAAGAACATCATAACAAAGACTCAATATGGAAAACCATCAGATAAGTTCTGGAAGAACATCAGAACAGAGACTCAATCTGGAAAGCCAGAAAGAGAAATAAATATCTGGAAAACCATCAGATAAGTTTTGGAAGAACATCAGAACAGAGACTCAATCTGGAAAACCATCAGAAAGAGAAATAAATATCTGGAAAAGCATTAGATAAGTTCTGGAAGAACATCAGAACCGAGACTCAATCTGGAAAAACATCAGAGAGAGAAACATATCCGGAAAAACATCGGATAGATTCTGGAAAACCATCAGAATCAAAGGGAATATCTGGAAAACCATCAGATAGACACGACACAAAAATCTGTTTGGTAGGTGCCAAGTGAGTTGGACTTTGACCACAAGGTAAGACGTGGATAAAACACGACCTCGGGAGAAATCCAAATGAGGATGAAACACTCATGATATGCATATGTATATGAATATGCTATGATATATGATCAAATGCAAATGCATATGCCGACGACAAGATTCGACTCTTTTTGGTGAGATGACAAGACTGGAAAACTAATTCCTCAACACGGAGATCACTGTCATTCTGCTTAGGGACCCAAGATGTTACTGCTGAGCACATCTCTGCCACACGGGTAAAGTGTATCAGGTTGATGGCCCTTGTAGGAAGGATGGAGAACTGCTTGAGGATCCTTCAACTAAACTGCCCCAGATTAAACTGTCTGTTGTAGATGAAGTGATAATTGCTTCAACTTATCTGATTCTTGAAAATTACTGCTTTATTGTGCCCTCGGAAGGCTTGCCCCCAATCTGAGTCTTGAAAAATCTTCTGAGTAAATCAATTATGAGAAGGATTTTCCTCTGACAGGATCACTTGACCAAATTTCTCAATGTTTGAAAATTCCTTGAGAGGAAAGCCAGTTTGCAAACAAAAGTGTTCATACAAACATGGTAATGCAAAGTTCATGCAACTTTTGAGATCAAACATAAATTTTGAAATATGCAAAGTATAAGAGTTTCATATCAGAACACGGCGGTTCAAGACACTCAAAGTTTAAAGCAAATGTGTACTGCCAAAATAGTTGATTTGCAAAAATCTTTTGGAGTCAGTTTACGCAACCTTGATGTAGTATGCTTTCAAAATAACCTTGCTTCAATTAGGTCTTTTGAGGATTGTAACGTGGCCTGGTTCACGGTTTATGAAACAAAGGATAAAGGCTCAAAATTTATTTGTGCCCACCCAATCTACATGATGATCTTCAGACCTACGCTCAGTTAACTCGTATTATTCGCTCAGGTTCCCAAAGGTTGGAAATTGCACTGATTGATAGCCATGATAATGGTTCAGAAGTCAAGGGACCTTTGAAAAGGCAGTCACTACTTCTTTTCAACATTTGCTTGTTTTGACATTGAGGATTTTCATGGTAAGGACTTAAAGATATCCTCTTTTTATTATCCCTAACTTTTTCCTGAATTGTCCTTACGAAGATTACAGTCAGCGGGATTCGCCAGTTTTGCCTAAGTCTCCTTCATAGGTTTTGACTTAGCGGGCTTTTTCTTTTGATTTTTTTTGAAAGAAAGTGACTGCCTAGCTTAATGATCACGGTGAACCATCATCGGCTTCTGGACTTTGAAAAACATCTTCGACACTTATTTGCTGTTTGCGAAGGAAAACTTGTGAATGCAACCTTTATATGAAGGGTGTATTGCAGGAAAGCACAACCAAGTTAACTGAGAAACTACCCTGCCCCAGGTTAAGATTGCGGGTTTTTTTTTGTAAAGAAAGAAACTCCAACTTCTAGGCGCGAAAGGGGTGACAAGGGAATAACTTCCTTATTTCTCCAATGTTTGGGGATTGAAACAATGCCTTACATCGTCAGCAAAGTTTAATTGAAAGCATACCAACAACAATTATGGGTATACCGTTTTCATCATCCTCCCTCAAATGATTGCATAATCAAGAATTTGGACAATAAATAAATATTTGAAAGATAAAGTATAAAAGTGCAAATAATAGACAAAATGAATTGAAATCAAAAGTTGCAATGCTCATTTCTTTGATGTGAAAGTACAAACACTAATTAAAAGCAAACAGCTTAAACAAAATGAAGGAAAGTACAAACAATGAGAAACAAAAGGCCTAGTGATTAAATCAGTACAAAGATGAGCCATCCTGTCTGAAACACTGGCGTTTAGGAAGATAATCTGCTGAAGTCAGACTGAAGCTTCACTTTTGATGCACTGGCAAGGGATTGTTCTGGACATTCGGATGACTATCCTTAAAATCAAGGATTCCAGTTCTAATCAACTCACGCACTCTGGCTTTTAGTTTATAACAATGCTCCAAGTCGTGACCTGAGGCACCCTCATGAAAAGCACAACGGAGATCAACTCTAAATCCAGCTGGAGGAGGATTAGGAGGAGGTTGCAAAGTCTTTGTAGTAATAAGCCCTTGTTGAACCAGGTCAGGATAAAGTTCTGTGTATGTCATGGGAATAGGATCAAAATGATTCCTATTCTGATACTGGTTCTGTCCAACAGCTGGACGTTGAGGAATTTGAGTTGGTTATGGAGCAGCAACAACATCATGATCAACAAACTAAGGTCTAGGGCGAGGCCTTCTCACTTCAGTCATGACAACATTGGTCTGATCTTCTCTCTTCTTCTTGAAATTCCCATAGGATTTCTTTGCACCATTAGAAGATTCAGCAGCTTTGGATACCTTGCCATTTTTTAGCCCTTCTTCTAACCTTTGGCCAATGGTCACCAGATCTGTAAAGCTCGAAGAGACACTCCCAATCATCTTTTCCCAATAGAAAGGAGAAAAAGTATCCATGAATATTTTAGTTAGCTCCTTCTCTGCTAGAGGGGGTTCAACTTGGGAAGCTAACTCTCTCCAACGTTGAGCGTATTCTTTGAATGACTCTCTTTCGCCCTGAGACATATTTTGAAGTTAACGGCGATCAGGAGCCATGTCCAGATTGTATTTGTATTGCCTCATAAAAGCATTGGCGAGATCCTAGAAGCAGTGGATGTTGTTGTGCTCTAAGTTCATATACCACTTGAGAGAAGCACCACACAAACTGTCCTGAAAGCAATGGATGAGCAGCTTCTGATTGTTGGTGTATGCTACCATCTTTCGGAAGTACATGACCAAATGGTCTCTTGGACATGAGTGACCTTTATACTTCACAAACTTGGGAGTCTTGAACTTTGCAGGCATAACAAGACCAAAAACTAGGCAAATATTGTCTGCATCAACGTTGAAGAAGTCAGTACCCTCGACGACTTTGAGTCTCTTGTCTATGTTCTGAAACTGTTCACGGACAATCTCAGGCTCAACAAAATCTTCATGGTCTTCCCCTTGAGCACTGGTAGCATTGTAGTCAAAGGAAGGAGTCTCAAAGGGATCTCGGTCATTCTGGGTAACAGTGTGGACCACAGGTCTGGGCTCAGCAAAGACAGGAGCATGAAAAACTGGTCTGACAGTCTGACCAATCATAGCATTAGACGCAAGGGGTGGAGAGTAGTTGTGAGGTAAACCAAACTCTGGCCAAGTTGAGGGTGGCATTTGAATAGGAGGAGGATCAACACTTGAAACTTCCTGAATGACGGTCCTCTGTGATGGCTCTCCTCTGGCAATCAATACTTGAAGCATCTCGGTGAGCTTAGTCATGCCTGACTTCAACTCATCGATCTCCATTTGGATTTCTGCGTTGTGTACTTCTTGCTCTGACATTCTTCGTCTATAGTTAGCTCTAGTCCGATATCGGTGTCGAGGAATCAGCTTGACGACTCAAAATCACACAGGAAGATAGAAACAACTGGACATGAGGTATGCAATGAACCATGCAAGAATGAAAATGCAATGCAACACGATGCAAGACAGAATGCAAAACACACAAAACAGGCTCAAATGTTCGAGATCACAGCATGGAGTATGGGTAAAGAACCAACCACAGGGTGTGTACTAGGGGTCTCAAATATGCAGAACAGGGTTCTAAGAGGTTCTCAGAGTCAATAACCCATCATTCGAATATTATCAATTTCCCAAATCACTCGGTAGTCGATAATATTCTCAAGAGAGCCTTGTCCGAGTGTAGTAACGCGTATCAACTAATTCAGGAATACTCCCTCATAGTCATCGCACTACGTCCTAAAAGTTCAAGTAGGGGTAAAAGGTAACTAAAGGTCCTCAGTGTCACAGGCTCCTAGGTTGAAAGTAGTAATGTTTTCACGAATACTCGTTCAACAAAACTACTCCTAAGAAGGCCTCCACTGAGCGGTGGTTTCTCAAGTCAGCTTGGTCGGGAATTAACTCCCTATAAGCCTTCTTGAATATACTACCTTCCTATCATAAGTGCACTCAAGTACGAGTATAAGACTTATCCTCACCACTCAAGGTAACAACCCTGTATACAGAAAAACCCAGGCACAGACAGATATATGTACAGATATATACAAATATCCAAGTATAAAAGCAAGCGAACATTAAGCAAACACAAATATAAACAAGGTGGGCTTAACCCTCTTAGGGGATATCCCCAGTGAAGTCGTCATTTCTGTTGCGGTGAGAATCGTGATACCAAGCTATTGATTAACTTGAATCTTTAATTCTTAAATTCACAACCGGACTTTAATTTATCCAAAAGGAAAGGTTTAAAGAAAGAAAAACCTATAAAAATGCAAAGCAAAAGCAAGACCTAAAGCTAAGAAAAGAGAGATCTAAAGGTTCGGGGGTTGGTTATACCTAAGGAAGGTGTTAGCATCCTAAGTATCTGTAGTACTCTACAGGAACCTCTTGTTAGTATTTGTGTTGTGCTAAAGTTTCTTTCTAAAGGGAAAGTGCTAAGGGTAAAGATATAAAGTATATACAAAGTATGCTCGCCAAGACATCGTATCTCGTGCCTAGGTATCCTGACGGGAATTGAATCAGAGCAACCGTAGTTCCCCTAACTAGGGGTAAGGAACTCTTGACTGTGGTCAAGGTTCCAAGGGGATGTAAGCATTCATAGGGAAGTACTTACATGGAGTGCGGCGACTCCTGAATCTACGTTGAGATTGTTATGGTAGAGAATGTCCATGGCGGGATGCTAAACATGAGTACGGCGACTCAGATCCTAAGTTGCGAAAGGTAACAAGAAGTTAGTGGTTAGTGAGCTCCCCATGTTAAGAGGTAAATAGCAATACAAATTTGAATCCAAAAGTCCTAACTAAGCTAATTAACTAGATTAAATTAGTAAACTAAAAAAATAAATAAAACTATGAAAAACATAAAAATAAAATATGTTAAAGAAAAAGTAGCAACCAATCATATTTCGACATGTGGCATTTTAATAATAATAATAAAAAAAACTTAAATAATGAAACTAGGGAATGAACTGAAGAAACAAAAGCCATCATGCCATTATCTCTCTTTCTTTTCGAACTCAAATTCACTCTCAATGCCGTAAAACAACTACCAGCCTCCGCTGCAGTCTCCGGCGAGCGTGGTTAAAAATTGAAAACGAGTATACCGTTCTAACCATCTTTTCTCCCTCGTTATGAATCCGGTTTCACAATCCTCAAAACTCCGACCAAAACAATTTAATTTATAAAAGAGTTATAAACCCTAAACTACCAAAAATCAAATTAAATTTCAAATAAGCAGATTTTGAAGCAATGGATAGAGGGCTTTGCATCAGCATATCACAAGGAACAAAGTAGTAACAAGAAGTTGAAGAAAAAAAATGAAATATTCACGTAATTGGAGCTAGTCCGTCAAACACCGACTCCGGCGGCGGTTTCCGCTTCAGGTAAGCGTGAATCTTCTCTCTTACTCCTTTAGCTCGTGTTCCCTTCTTCTCTGGAATTTCTCTGGCTCTATGGTTCTGTTTGTGTTTCGATTTGGGTTCGAAGATGAGTAATTGTTAAAGGTTGGTGGTGTTTTATTGAGTTGAAACGAAGAAGATCAAGGTTTTATGTATGAAAGATTTAATTGTTTTTTTTAAAGGGGATAGAAGGATGAAGGTCAGTAAAATGGTCAAGGGGATTCGTCCTGAGATTGAAGAATATAGAAGTTTATTGGTGATTTTGTTTTAGGTTAGCAGTGAGGAACAAAGTTGAATGAAGATGGTTGATGTTGGAAGGAATTATGAAGAAGCAGTGGTTGTAGTAAGGATGCAGTGATTTCTGGAATGGTTTTGGCTTACGAAGGAAGGTTGAAAAAAGTTGAATGTTTTTGTGCAGAGAAAGAATGGAGAGCTCCCCTTTTCTCCCTCTTTCCTTTCTCACATTTATCTTGCTCTGGTTTTCACAGTGTCAATGCTCATGTTGTGTTGGTTTCATCCTGCCGGAAATTGTAGCAAGACAAAGCAGGTTTTGGCTATTCTGGTTTCTATCTTGATGCAGGTTCTTGTCCTGTTGCTACATAGCAAAAGTTTGCACAGTTTGGTCTTGCATTGACTTTGAACGTCGCTATTGTGCATGGATATGGCATTTCGGTAGCAGTGGCAAGTTTTGTATTGTAGCAGGCGGTCAAGCTTGTACGCCTTGCAGTTTGTCTAGCATACTCTCAACTTGTATTCAAAGTTGTAGCAGGATTTGTTTGGAGTAGATTTTGTCTTGGCTTGGATTTAAAATCCCTATTTTCGTGTATTGCAGGCTGCAGAAGAATTGCTGGTGATGCAGGTTTTGGACTGTAGCAGTTTGGCTCATTTGTAGCTGGCTTGTGCCGTTCCAGAAGTCTTGAGGACAGGTTTGTACCATTTTCACCCCTGATACTGCAGACTGGTGGCAGATTTTGGCAGCGTGAAACCTAGGCGCAGCATTTCACGAATTTGACTTGGAGTGAGGCGTGTTGTTGACATTTCTATGAATGTTTGCATGTTTTAACACAGCCAAGATTTTGGACAGCCTGCATTGAGTACTTGCAGCACAACTTTAGCTAGCTTTTGCTTGTCCTATGCTGTAGGTTTTGGAGATTGCTTTGGGATGTGGTCTTAGTATTAAATGGAAAGCATATTGGAGGCATGTCATATTGGCACAAAATTTTGGCATGTTGTGTGCGGATGGTTCAGCTGAGTAGTAATGGACGGGTTTTGTGTAGAATCCATGTCGTGTTGTGAAAAGAAAATAGTGGCTAATGGGCTTAATGTAAAATGTATTTTTGTATGAATGAAATTTTTAGTTTACAAACATGAGTAATATACAAGATATGAAATGAAATATGGATAATAATAGAAAAAATGACTAGAAAAGATTATGGGTAATAAAAAAAAAAAGAATGGATATTCATAGAAATGAATTCTAGAAAATGGATTAAAAATGGATGGTAATGGATAGTGAGATGGATAAATGGTTTAAAAGGAACAAGATGGCTTAGAAAAAAGGGTTAGGAAAAATGGGTGATTGGATTAAAATTAGATCATTTGGAATTAAAATATGGTTACGGGCTTGGATATGTTTTGTGATACCTCCACAGCACTTAAAACCTTGACTTCAAAAATCCAAAGTCATAAGACCAAGACCCTGCAACCTGACTTCTCCTGATGAATCAAACCTGACATTAATCATGATTTAAATCAAACTCAACTTGAGAATGAAGGCAATCCTCTTTTTCAAACAATATTAATTCACATCAAACAGAAACTGAACCACACTGCACGTCATCTCAATTACTATCCCCAAAAGGAACTCAATTAACTGACAATTGCCTGACTTAGCCCAAAAGGTGATAACCCTAATCTTCTCCTCGAGTGTATACTCGACAAAACATAGCTTGAAAATGTTGCACCCTAAATTTTGACCCCTTAGATCCTCATCATCATTTTAGGGTCATATTCGTTTGATTATCTGACCATAACCTATTTCAAGTTGTCTTTGTCAAGATACATGCGAATTAGGGTTCCGCACCGTCAAAAATCGAGACTTCAACAGTATGATCAATCAATGTTTTGGATTGATTCTCCATAAAACAAAGTCAAAGATATCACATTGGGTCATGTTTTAATCCAATCGGAGGTTGTCACCCCCAGATCAAGCACAGTGCAGTTCAGGGTACCCGATTAGGGTTTTCGAGCAGGAAAAGTCAACCGTAGTTTGACTTTGGATTTAAAGGAAGGTTCAATGATGCAACTTTGTTCTAAAAAGTTTATAAGGCTTATTGAAGTCCCCTCAAAGAGTTTAAAGGTCTTGGAAGTCCCGAAACAAGAACAGACGGTCCGATAGTCATCGATCGATCGTACGGTTGACCGAAAAGTCAACTCTTCAATCTTAAGGAATTGGACTTCATGATGTGAATAAAAAATGTTCCTTATGTCATATTACACCTCCCCATAAAATTTCATGGCCATCGAATCAAGGATTGAGGAGTAATAAAAAAGTTGGGAAATCAAGGTTTTGAAAAGGGCAAAGTCATAACTCCTTAACCACACAAGGGTTTTTGACCTAGTTTCAAGAGGAATGAGTTCCTAACACAAGCATCAATATTGTAGTACCTAATTGGGGCTTTTTAAAAAGTACAAGTGGGTTCCATAACTCTTCCTGTTTAGAGAGAACCAAGGTCCACAAGTTGGCAAAAACTCATATTGGAAAAACCAGGTCAGCATGAGTTTTTTTTTTTTTTGATTCCAAAACCTCTCCAAATCGATGTTAATTAAAGACTAAGCCTCATTTATGATGTTTATATTGATAATTAACATTTTTACATCAATTCCCACGAAAATGGCACAAAGATTAAAGGAAATCATTATTTAATGCAAGTTGCAAAAGTGAATAGTGAAGAAAGAGAAAAAAGGTGGCTACCATTGTCAAATCATCAACTTTAATTCAACAAGTCACCTCCTATCCTATGAAGCATGATGAAAAAATCTATAGGGCATGGGGAATATCTTAGTAGAGTGGCTTAAAGATAAAGGTGAAGATTTCATTGGAAAACTCAAAGATTTTCATGATGGAAGGTTAAAATTGACAATTTGCTTCACTTTTGCCCATACCTTGATTCTAGGCCTTTGGCTATAAATAGAACTCACTTACTACATCAAAAACACACAAGTTCCATGCTAGAAACCAGCTAAAACTTTCTTTCTTACACAATCACAAGTTCTTACAAAATCTCATTAAGTTTCCAAAATCCCTCAAAATTTGCTTTTGAAAAACACCTTTCAAAACCATTTCCAAACTTCTTCCAACTCAAGAAACACTTCAAACACATAAAGTATGATGTATTGAAGCTATCCAAGTCACTTCCACACTTATGTAACAAGATCTTGGAAGAGCTCTCAAGATCTCTGGTTTTCTTATTGCTTAAGCTTGCTTCAAGAGGTAAACCTAAAACTCATAAATGTGAACTTTCCACTTGCATTCCACATGTTACCATGACTGTTTTTTTACCATGATGATCTTGAAAATTTTCAACTTGTAACTTGATTTTTCTTGTGAGATTGATCTTGTATTATTCTTAAAAATTTTTTAACATGTTTAAATAATCAAATTTGTTTGATTCATTGTCTTACCATGTGCATTTTATTCCTTTTATCATTTAGATTTTCATGTTTTGTTCATCCAAACTTCAAAAAATCATAACTCATCCATTTTTCATCATTTTGAACCCATTCTTTTTGGATTGTGTTTGCCTTGATGCCTACTTTCATGTGATATTTTTTAATTCCATGTTTGTTCATATTTTCATACCTTTTGGTTGCTTGTAAGTTGCCTTTATATTGAGATCGTTATCTCGCGTATGCAGATGAATTTCTTTTTCACCGTGATCATTTGTGTTATGATATTCACTCATTCTCATTTATACTATGTTAGTTAACATGTTAGGGTACTCTCCCTTGGTTGTTACCATTATTTCATATTGCTTTCCTCCTAAATTATGAGGTTAAACTAATTTGCTTGTATTTGATTGTCATTGATACATGTGGTTGTTACCTTCAATCTTTGTTAAGATATACCTTTAATCTTTGTTAAGATATGCTTTCATCTTTGTTAAGATACATGATCTTTGGTTGTAACCATGCCCCTTTTGTTTAAAGTATTGATTACTTTGTTAATTATTTCTTCCCCAAGTGATGGAACTTTTTTAGTTCTCATCCAAGTTGCCTCATCTCCTCCCTTCCAAAGGAAAGTCTCTCTATTGACCCTTGGGTAATAGATAGCTCAATACCCTCATTGGCCTCGAAAGAGCCTTAACCCCCTTTTTGGTCTGGATAGAACCAATAGGATATAAACTCATAGGTCTGGATAGAACCTTCCCCTCTTTTGGTCTGGAAAGAACCAATTGATTCCTTAGTTCGAGCCCGAACTACGACCGCTCTGATTTCTCATTGGACAATGAGAATACGTAGGCACAAGATGCGATATCTTGACGAGCAACCTTCCCCCTCACTAGGAGTGTTTACAACTAGAACCCTAGGATAGGGTTGTTAACTCTATGTAAGGATCATGGATATGATCACTTACTTCCCCCTTTGAGTGTTACAACATAGACATAGAGAGTTTTGTGAAACTCTACACAAACATTATTATGTTTGTTCCCCTTTGAACCTTGATCGCAATCAAGCGTTCTTCAACCCTAGTGAGGTGAACTACGATTGCTCTGATTCTATCCTAGTTAGGATACGTAGGCAGAGGACACGATGTCTTTGCGAGCAAACTTAGAAACAATATTAGGTCTTCATCTATCATAACCTTCACCTTTTTACCCAATCCCAACCTTAGCAAATATTTAACAAACTTAGCATACAAATAAACAAAAGGTTCCTGTAGAGTACTACAGATGTTTAGGATGTGAAATACCTACCCTATGCATAACCAACCCCCGATCCCCGAATCTCTTAGCGTTGTTGTAACATCGCGCAAAAGGTTCTTTCTTTCTTTAGACCTTTCCTTTGGATAAATTAAAGTCCGGTTGTAAAAGAATTAAGGTTCAAGTTAATTCAATAGCTTGATATCCGATTTTCACCGCAACAGAAATGACGACTTCACTGGGGAAGCAAAATTTGAGGGTTTAGCCTATTTTGTTTAATTGTATGCTATATTTGTGAATATTTGCTTAACATGTATATTTGTCAATATATTTGTTTGTGTGTTGGGTATTGGGTGCTTTGAGTGGTGAGACGGTCCTACACCCGGACTTGAGTGCACTTATGATAGGATGGTGGTATTCAAGAAGGCTTATAGGGAGTTGATTCCCGACCAAGTTAACTTGAGAAACCACCGCTCAGTGTAGGCACTCTTGAAAGTTTAGTGTTGTTGATCGAGTATTCGTGAAAACAATGCTACTTTCGACGAAGGAGCCCATGACACTGTGGACTTTAGTTACCTTTTTACCTCACTTTGGCCTTATTAGAACATAATGCGATGACTATAAGGAAGTATTTCCGAAATAGTTGATACGCGATACTACACTCAGACGAGACTCTCTTGAGAATATTATCAATTACCAAGTAATTTGGGAAGTCGATAATATCCGAAAGATGGGTTGATGACTCTGGGAACTTTGTAGAACCCGTTCGGCAGGTACAAATTAACCCATAGTACAAATCCTTGGGTATAGGTAGACCTTTGACTCTTTACTCTTGAGCCTAGGAGGTCTTTGTGTATGCATTGTATTTGTGAATACTTGCCTTTGTGTTATGTGTGCATCATCACATCATATCACCATAAACATATCATGTCGCAACTAGTTTTATAAAACTCAGTCGATCTCTGGTTTTTTTTTTTTTTTTTAAAAGGTTGTAACTTTTTCCAATGATAAATGAAATGGGGTTTTTAACCTAATCAAACTTCTGAGTTTTGTAAAACCAGTTGCGTTTTTGCACTTGCATCAACATTTTACATATCATACTTCGTTGCATTGGTTTTTTTGGTTCATTTTGTGTTCCGTTGACATCATAAGGGGGATATCTAGCACAAATAGGCAACAATGGAAGGACTTTTGAAAGCTCAGGAAATGCTGAAAGAGGACATCAGAATTCTCAAGTGTCAGATGAATTGGGTACTTGAGACATTGCAGAATATGATGAAGAAAGAGGGTCAATCTGACCATGTTGCGTCCAGAGAAACGAGGGATGCATTATCTCCGATGATTCCTCCGACTCAAGGACATTCTTGGTATCAACGAACAAATAACCATCAATCACATCAGTACGCCCAACATTCAGTGTTTGTTCCTCCTCAAGCTTCTCAAAGCCGAAAATTGAACAAGAAGGATCATGTCAGGAAAGATAAGACTTGCGGTAGACAAACTCCGGTACCGTTAAGTAAGCTTTACCCGCTACTGATTCAGAACTCACTAGTGACTCCACGATTATCCAATCCGGTGCCAGGACCATGGCATAATGCGAACCTAAACTGTGAATTTCACAAAGGAGCCGAAGGACACAACTTAGATGCATGTATAGCATTGGGTTATCTTGTACAAGAGCTAATCATTGACAAACACTTGATCCTCGAGGAAGACCACCCAGAAGTAGAATGTGGATATCATACTGGGACAACAGGGCACCTAGTTGAAGAGTGTGAAGGTTTTAAACTGAGACTGCAAGAGTTGCTGAAACCTCGGGAGGATAAATCAAATGACAATGCTGCGATTCCTAAATCCAAAGGCAAAGGACCCGTGAGACCCCTCATAATTCTATATCACAAGGAGAAAGTGGTGGTTGAAGGTGTTTCCCCACATGGGCCTAAAATTTGAATTTTAATTCCCTAAGGCTGGCAGCTGTAGACTGTTTCAGCATGTGTTGTAACTTCTTTGCATTTGAATTGCTCGTAAGCTGTTGTTTATTTGAATTTGGCAATATTAATGAAATGTTTGTGCATCTTTTGATTAAGTCCATTCGTTTCACTCTTTCTTTTTCCTTTCATTGTTATGAAATACGAAAAATGCAAAATTTTCTTTTCTTTACTAAACTGTTGTTTAAAGCAAAGATTGGGGAGGATGATGAAAATTATATCCATAACTGCTGTTGATATGCTTTCAATTTAACTTTGCCGATGATGTAAGGCATTGTTTCAATCCCTAAACACTGGAGAAATAAGGAAGATAATCCCTCGTTAACCCCTTCGAGCCTAGAAGTAGGAGTTTTTCCTTCTTTACAAAAACAAAACCTTAAATCTCGAACCTGGGGCGGGTAGTTCTCGGTTAACTCGAAGATATGTGCATACAAGACACTTTTCATATAAAGGTGGTGCACTCAGGTTTTCCTTCGTGCACAACAAGAAAGTGTCGAAGATGCTTTTCAGCATAAAAGACGATGATGGTTTACCATATCCATTAAATTAGGTAGTCACCTCCTTTCCCAAAAGAAAAAAAAAGGAAAAGTGAAAAAAAAGCCCGCTAAGTCAAAACCTATAAAGGAGACTTAGGCAAAAAAATGGGGCATCTCGTTGACTGTATGTTCAAAAGAAACAAAAGTCAGGGATAACAAAAAAGAGGAATTCTGTAAGGGTCTTCACTCTTAAAAATCCTCAAATAGCAAAAGCTATCAAACATAGTAAGGGAGTTGTGACTACCTTATGTTTGTAAACCATCAACAACTATCATCAGTTCAATTCTTAAACCTGTAAGAACTTGAATGTATAGTTTGAGTTAACTGAGCGTAGGATTGGAGTTCATCATGGAGAGTGGGTGGGACAAATAACTTTTGAGCCTTTATCCTTTGTTTCATGAACCATGAACCAAGCCACGATACAACCCTTAAAAAACCTAACTGAGGTAAGGTTGTTTTGAAAGCATATTACAGCAAGGTTGGATAACCTGACTCCTAATGATCTTTGATTGTATGTGTTCATCACTTTATCCATCATTTGTAAAATGATTGGATCACTTTCACTTTGATCACTTGATCACTCCGCCGTGTGTGTTTTATTAAAAAAAATGTTTTCAAAAGATTGCATGAATTTTACATTGAAAATTGCCAATTTTTAATGAACAACATTGTGTGCAAAACAATCCAATGTCAAAGGAATCCCAACAAAAGCTTCCAGCTAGGGAAATTGACTTGATAAAAAAGGCTCAGCCTGGGGCAATCAATTTGAAGGATTTGTTAATCATTTGTTACAATGTTCAGCTAATCAAAGCTAACCAAGTCAAGATCAGATGAAGCTCTCAATGAACAGTTTAGTCTGGGGCAAACCTTTTGCAGTTACCAGCTAGCAGGGGCAAGTTTGTTCCCCAGTCGTTACTTCCACAGTCCGAGACTTTGTTGTGCAAGCACCGTTAAACTGGGGCAATCACGTCGAGATTTTTAAATCTCTCTCTATAAGAGTTTAAAGACATTGAAGCATCTTTATGCTAGTTCTCTCGATGGTTTCTTCCCACAGACCATGTAATCTGGGGCAGAAAAGGTTAAAGACTGTTTGTCGCAATAGCCATTGCTCACTGAAAGAGGATTGTTATACTATCAATGGGGCAGAAAGATTTTGGTCTCATGATACCCTTTGTCAGCTCTCTGATTAAGTTGTTACTTCGGTTGATCTTGGAACTTCCCTTGGTGATTTTCTTTCAACAAAGAATTCAAACTCATGATGGCAATCCAAGTGAAGTCATGATGTTGTGTCCTAAGTAGATTACTCTCTCCCAGAGATGGTTGTAACTTTGAAGTGGAATTGTTGTTCTTCATGATCATCCCTTTGATGTCCAATTTTGGTTGGGTCTCCGTGTCGAGATGCTTATTTCATCTCCAGTTTTGTTTTGTCTAATTTGTCAGCATAAACATAAGCATGGCATAAAGCATATGCATAACATCCGTGCATTTTTACTATCTCTGGTTGTCACTTGTTCCTGTTTCACTTTGATTCCCTCCTCAGTGAATGGGTATGTTGTCTCTCTCCAATAGAGTTGTCAGCCCTTAAGCATAAAATGTCCATCCTTTATCAATTCCCCACAGAGTTTAATCCTCGTGGATGATGGTTGCTTCAGTTATCTTTTTCCATGATTGGATAAGATGGGTCCCCATTCGAGTTCATTTCTCAATGGTTGGAGTCTTGTTTGAAAGTTTCTTTCTAGCTTGATCCTAGATTGAACTTCGGTCCCTGTCGGTCGCCGAACCTACCTTGATGTGCATTTATTTTGCACTATCTATCAAGAAGAACATCTTACATGGTAATACAGATAAGTGGCAATCTTTGACAAGAAGCTTATCGTCTTCAGCGATAAATGGCAGTCTCTTCGGAGAAGTTTAATCGTATTCACAGATAAGTGGCAATCTTTGACAAGAAGCTTATCGTCTTCAGCGATAAATGGCAATCTCTTTGGAGAAGTTTAATCGTATTCACAGGTGAGTGGCAGTCTCTTGGGAGAAGCTTAACCTTCATCAACGATAAATGGCAGTCTCTTCGGAGAAGTTTAATCGTCTTCAACAGGTGAGTGGCAGTCTCTGTAGAGAAGCTTAACCTTCATCAACGATAAATGGCAGTCTCTTCGGAGAAGTTTAATCGTCTTCAGTGGTGAGTGGCAATCTCTTAGGAGAAGCTTAACCTTCATCAGCGATAAATGGCAGTCTCTTCGGAGAAGTTTAATCGTCTTTAGTGGTGAGTGGCAATCTCTTAGGAGAAGCTTAACCATATTCAACGATAAATGGCATCTCTTTGGAGAAGTTTAATTGTCTTCAGTGGTAAGTGGCATTCTCTGTAGAGAAGCTTAACCTGCACCAATGATAAATGGCAGTCACATTTGAGAAGTTTATCTTAAGGATGTCGACGCACGGTTGTGACCTGCATTGTTTGAAAATCCAGTGGATACTGATATAAGTAATTTGGTGGTGACCAATCATATTTCAAGAAAGGCCCGTTGGTAATTGGCATTATGAAAATCAATGGACGACGAATACTGACAATTTGGTTGTGTATCATTCCAAACTAAGTCACGATGGTTTCCATCCCAAGCTCAGGTTTCGTACCTTTGGAGATGTATTGTTTAATTCCAAGCACAGGTTTCGTACCTTTGGAAGAGGTTTGTTTCTATCCCGAGCACAGGTTGTGTACCTTTGGAGATAGATGTTTGTTTTCATCCCAAGCTCAGGTTGTGTACCTTTGGAGATGTATTGTTTGATTCCAAGCACAGGTTTCATACCTTTGGAAGAAGTTTGTTTCTATCCCGAGCACAGGTTGTGTACCTTTGGAGATAGATGTTTGTTTTCATCCCAAGCTTAGGTTGTGTACCTTTGGAGATGTATTGTTTGATTCCAAGCATAGGTTTCGTACCTTTGGAAGAAGTTTGTTTCTATCCCGAGCACAGGTTGTGTACCTTTGGAGATAGATGTTTGTTTTCATCCCAAGCTCAGGTTGTGTACCTTTGGAGATGTATTGTTTGATTCCAAGCACAGGTTTCGTACCTTTGGAAGAAGTTTGTTTCTATCCCGAGCACAGGTTGTGTACCTTTGGAGATAGATGTTTGTTTTCATCCCAAGCTATGGTTTTATACCTTTGGAAGATGTTTGTTTTCATCCCAATCTCAGCTTTCGTACCTTTGGATATGTATTGTTTGATTCCAAGCACAGGTTTCGTACCTTTGGAAGCAGTTTGTTTCTATCCCGAGCACAGGTTGTGTATCTTTGGAGATAGATGTTTGTTTTGATCCCAAGCTCAGGTTTCGTACCTTTGGAGATGTATTGTTGGATTCCAAGCACAGGTTTCGTACCTTTGGAAGAAGTTTGTTTCTATCCCGAGCACAGGTTGTGTACCTTTGGAGATAGATGTTTGTTTTCATCCCAAGCTCAGGTTGTGTACCTTTGGAGATGTATTGTTTGATTCCAAGCACAGGTTTTATACCTTTGGAAGATGTATTGTTGGATTCCAAGCACAGGTTTTATACCTTTGGAAGATGTTTGTTTTCATCCCAAGCTCAGGTTTCGTACCTTTAGAGATGTATTGTTTGATTCCAAGCACAGGTTTCGTACCTTTGGAAGAAGTTTGTTTCTATCCCGAGCACAGGTTGTGTACCTTTGGAGATAGATGTTTGTTTTCATCCCAAGCTCAGGTTGTGTACCTTTGGAGATGTATTGTTTGATTCCAAGCACAGGTTTTATACCTTTGGAAGATGTATTGTTGGATTCCAAGCACAGGTTTTATACCTTTAGGAAGATGTATTGTTGGATTCCAAGCACAGGTTTTGTACCTTTGGGAGATTGTTTGTTGCCATCCCGAGCACAGGTTGTGTACCTTTGGAGATGTATGCTTTGGATCCCGAGTTCAGAAGTTCCCAGAGACTAAGGTGGTTGCGTTTGCATGAAGTGTTCTATATCCTAATGTATTGAGGATGTTCAGCTTTCATATCCTAATGTATTGAGGATGTTCAGTTTTCAATCCTAATGTGTTGAGGGTTGTATCTCTTTTCGGTCCTAATGTATTGAGGGTCGTGTCTCTAACTATATCCTAACGTGTTAAGGGTATTAGTTTTAAATCCTAATATGTTGAGGGTTGTATCTCTTTTCGATCCTAATGTATTGAGGGTCGTGTCTCTGCTATATCCTAACGTGTTGAGGATATTAGTTTTCAATCCTAATGTGTTGAGGGTTGTATCTCTTTTCGGTCCTAATGTATTGAGGGTCGTGTCTCTAACTATATCCTAACGTGTTGAGGGTATTAGTTTTCAATCCTAATGTGTTGAGGGTTGTATCTCTTTTCGAACCTAATGTATTGAGGGTCGTGTCTCTAACTATATCCTAATGTTTTGAGGGTATTAGTTTTTGATCCTAAGGTTTTGAGGGTCTTCGTCCAATCCTAATGTGTTGAGGGTTGTGTCTCTACTATATCCTAATATTTTGAGGGTATTAGTTTTTTATCCTAAAGTTTTGAGGGTTTTCGTCCAATCCTAATATGTTGAGGGTTGTGTCTCTACTATATCCTAACGTTTTGAGGGTATTAGTTTTTGATCCTAAGGTTTTGAGGGTCTTCGTCCAATCCTAATGTGTTGAGGGTTGTGTCTCTACTATATCCTAATATTTTGAGGGTATTAGTTTTTTATCCTAAAGTTTTGAGGGTTTTCGTCCAATCCTAATGTGTTGAGGGTTGTGTCTCTACTATATCCTAATGTTTTGAGGGTATTAGTTTTTGGTCCTAAAGTTTTGAGGGTCTGCGTCCAATCCTAAGGTATTAAGGGTTGTGTCTCCGTTGTATCCTAACGCTTTAAGGATATTAGCTTTTGTTCATAAGGTTTTGAGATATATATTTGTGCTTCCTGTTTGAAGATTTGGTCGTCACCAAATCCTTTGAAAGCCCAGTGGTTACTGACATCTTTTAAAGTCCAATTGTTATCGGTATCATCTAATCTGGTCGTTACCAACTATCATTCAAAAGCCTAGTAGTGGCTAGCATTGTTAAAAGCCCAATTATTATTGGTATCCTTCGAGTTGGTCGTTACCAATCTTTTCCAAAGCCTAGTGGTCACTGGCATCTTTCAAACCCAATTGTTATTGGTATCATCTAATCTGGTCGTTACCAACTATCATTCGAAAGCCTAGTAGCTACTAGCTTTGTTCAAAACCAATTGATATTGATATCGTCTGATTTGTTCGCTACCAAACATCATTCTAAAAACCCAGTGGCTACTGGCATCCTTCGGATCCAATTATTATTGGTATTGGATTTGGTCGTTACCAACTTTATCTGTTAAATCCAATTGTATTGGTATCCTTTGATTTGTTCGTCACCAATAATCTTCAAAGTCCAATTGTTATTGACGTTGTCTAAACTCGATTGTTATCGTCACTTCGATTTGGTTGTCACCAAACCCTTTGAAAATCCAATGGTTATTGATCTTCTTTGATTTTGGTCGTTACCAATCTCCCCAGTTAAGTCTAGTGGTTACTAGCATTATCATAACCAATCGTATTTGGAACACTGATTTGGTAGTCACCAGTTCTTTCTAAGTCTAGTGGTTACTGGCATTGCTTGAAAACTAATCAATATTAGTACCGTGAGGTTTGGTTGTTACCAATTTCCCCAGCTGAAGTCCTGTTTTGTCCGAAATTCCCAACTGTGATTGGAACTTTGGTTTGGTTGTCACCATCACCCCCAGGAAGTCTAGTGGTAACTAGCACTATTGGAAACTGTCTGTTGTTCTGGTCATCACCAGTACCCCTTTTGAAGCTTTTGCTTTCCCCAGTCGAGTCTCGGAGGACTAGTGGATACTAGATTCCCCGGTGCGTCTGGTCTTGTTCCTAACCTTTTCCTGAAGATCCCGTTTGAACTCTTCGTTATAGGAAATTTCTCATCTGGTTATCCCCAGTGAGGTTCGTGTCTTCATTCCGTCTGTCCCCCGGTAAAGTTTTGCTTCCCCAGTGGAATTGTTCCCCAACGAAGTTTTCCCCAGTGGACTTTTTCCCCAGTGGAGTTTTCCCCAGTGCGTCGGGTCCCCTGTGAGTAGTTACTCGTTGTGTCGACCATTCTTTTGTTTTTGCTCGTGTGTCTGCATCTGGCTTGCATTCAAGCATCATAAAGCACCATTTAGATTCATGGCATATTCACATTTGTCCTTTTGCATACCACCGGACCTAAGGGACAAAATTTTTGGTTTTCTATATTTAAATACCTTTCACTACGATTCTATGAGGATTGTCATCTCTCATTGCCATCTAGTGAAGATATTTAAATAGGGGCAACTGTTGCACCCTAAATTTTGACCCCTTAGATCCTCATCATCATTTTAGGGTCATATTCGTTTGATTATCTGACCATAACCTATTTCAAGTTGTCTTTGTCAAGATACATGCGAATTAGGGTTCCGCACCGTCAAAAATCGAGACTTCAACAGTATGATCAATCAATGTTTTGGATTTATTCTCCATAAAACAAAGTCAAAGATATCACATTGGGTCATGTTTTAATCCAATCGGAGGTTGTCACCCCCAGATCAAGCACAGTGCAGTTCAGGGTACCCGATTAGGGTTTTCGAGCAGGAAAAGTCAACCGTAGTTTGAATTTGGATTTAAAGGAAGGTTCAATGATGCAACTTTGGTCTAACAACTTTATAAGGCTTATTGAAGTCCCCTCAAAGAGTTTAAAGGTCTTGGAAGTCCCGAAACAAGAACAGACGGTCCGATAGTCATCGATCGATCGTACGGTTGACCGAAAAGTCAACTCTTCAATCTTAAGGAATTGGACTTCATGATGTGAATCAAAAATGTTCCTTATGTCATATTACACCTCCCCATAAAATTTCATGGCCATCGAATCAAGGATTGAGGAGTAATCAAAAAGTTGGGAAATCAAGGTTTTGAAAAGGGCAAAGTCATAACTCCTTAACCACACAAGGGTTTTTGACCTAGTTTCAAGAGGAATGAGTTCCTAACACAAGCATCAATATTGTAGTACCTAATTGGGGCTTTTTAAAAAGTACAAGTGGGTTCCATAACTCTTCCTGTTTAGAGAGAACCAAGGTCCACAAGTTGGCAAAAACTCATATTGGAAAAACCAGGTCAGCATGAGTTTTTTTTTTTTTTGATTCCAAAACCTCTCCAAATCGATGTTAATTAAAGACTAAGCCTCATTTATGATGTTTATATTGATAATTAACATTTTTACATCAATTCCCACGAAAATGGCACAAAGATTAAAGGAAATCATTATTTAATGCAAGTTGCAAAAGTGAATAGTGAAGAAAGAGAAAAAAGGTGGCTACCATTGTCAAATCATCAACTTTAATTCAACAAGTCACCTCCTATCCTATGAAGCATGATGAAAAAATCTATAGGGCATGGGGAATATCTTAGTAGAGTGGCTTAAAGATAAAGGTGAAGATTTCATTGGAAAACTCAAAGATTTTCATGATGGAAGGTTAAAATTGACAATTTGCTTCACTTTTGCCCATACCTTGATTCTAGGCCTTTGGCTATAAATAGAACTCACTTACTACATCAAAAACACACAAGTTCCATGCTAGAAACCAGCTAAAACTTTCTTTCTTACACAATCACAAGTTCTTACAAAATCTCATTAAGTTTCCAAAATCCCTCAAAATTTGCTTTTGAAAAACACCTTTCAAAACCATTTCCAAACTTCTTCCAACTCAAGAAACACTTCAAACACATAAAGTATGATGTATTGAAGCTATCCAAGTCACTTCCACACTTATGTAACAAGATCTTGGAAGAGCTCTCAAGATCTCTGGTTTTCTTATTGCTTAAGCTTGCTTCAAGAGGTAAACCTAAAACTCATAAATGTGAACTTTCCACTTGCATTCCACATGTTACCATGACTGTTTTTTTACCATGATGATCTTGAAAATTTTCAACTTGTAACTTGATTTTTCTTGTGAGATTGATCTTGTATTATTCTTAAAAAAATTTTAACATGTTTAAATAATCAAATTTGTTTGATTCATTGTCTTACCATGTGCATTTTATTCCTTTTATCATTTAGATTTTCATGTTTTGTTCATCCAAACTTCAAAAAATCATAACTCATCCATTTTTCATCATTTTGAACCCATTCTTTTTGCATTGTGTTTGCCTTGATGCCTACTTTCATGTGATATTTTTTAATTCCATGTTTGTTCATATTTTCATGCCTTTTGGTTGCTTGTAAGTTGCCTTTATATTGAGATCGTTATCTCGCGTATGCAGATGAATTTCTTTTTCACCGTGATCATTTGTGTTATGATATTCACTCATTATCATTTATACTATGTTAGTTAACATGTTAGGGTACTCTCCCTTGGTTGTTACCATTATTTCATATTGCTTTCCTCCTAAATTATGAGGTTAAACTAATTTGCCTGTATTTGATTGTCATCGATACATGTGGTTGTTACCTTCAATCTTTGTTAAGATATACCTTTAATCTTTGTTAAGATATGCTTTCATCTTTGTTAAGATACATGATCTTTAGTTGTAACCATGCCCCTTTTGTTTAAAGTATTGATTACTTTGTTAATTATTTCTTCCCCAAGTGATGGAACTTTTTTAGTTCTCATCCAAGTTGCCTCATCTCCTCCTTTCCAAAGGAAAGTCTCTCTATTGACCCTTGGGTAATAGATAGCTCAATACCCTCATTGGCCTCGAAAGAGCCTTAACCCCCTTTTTGGTCTGGATAGAACCAATAGGATATAAACTCATAGGTCTGGATAGAACCTTCCCCTCTTTTGGTCTGGAAAGAACCAATTGATTCCTTAGTTCGAGCCCGAACTACGACCGCTCTGATTTCTCATTGGACAATGAGAATACGTAGGCACAAGATGCGATATCTTGACGAGCAACCTTCCCCCTCACTAGGAGTGTTTACAACTAGAACCCTAGGATAGGGTTGTTAACTCTATGTAAGGATCATGGATATGATCACTTACTTCCCCCTTTGAGTGTTACAACATAGACATAGAGAGTTTTGTGAAACTCTACACAAACATTATTATGTTTGTTCCCCTTTGAACCTTGATCGCAATCAAGCGTTCTTCAACCCTAGTGAGGTGAACTACGATTGCTCTGATTCTATCCTAGTTAGGATACGTAGGCAGAGGACGCGATGTCTTTGCGAGCAAACTTAGAAACAATATTAGGTCTTCATCTATCATAACCTTCACCTTTTTACCCAATCCCAACCTTAGCAAATATTTAACAAACTTAGCATACAAATAAACAAAAGGTTCCTGTAGAGTACTACAGATGTTTAGGATGTGAAATACCTACCCTATGCATAACCAACCCCCGATCCCCGAATCTCTTAGCGTTGTTGTAACATCGCGCAAAAGGTTCTTTCTTTCTTTAGACCTTTCCTTTGGATAAATTAAAGTCCGGTTGTAAAAGAATTAAGGTTCAAGTTAATTCAATAGCTTGATATCCGATTTTCACCGCAACAGATAAGAACCAACACCTTGATCCAAAATCCTTCTAGCCAAACCAACGAAGAAACCCTAACAAATGGCACCCTTGTGACCAATCAAAGAAAACTGAAGTTGTGCCTGATAAACCTCAGATAGGCATTGCTCATGACAATTGAAAACTCCACACCTCTAACTCAAACCTGAGTACCATAATTGAAAGAAACAACCTTTGCACAACAGAACTCCAACTCAAATCAAAAGTTGTACATGGAAGACAAAGTGGCCAGGGCGTCAGCCATTTGATTCTCCGCTCGCGGCACATGATGCAATTCAACTTTGTCAAAGAAAGGCAACAATCTCCTTGCATAGTTCATGTACGGTATTAAATTGTGCTGACGTGTCTCCCATTCCCCTTTGATTTGATTTATCACCAGAGTTGAATCTCCGTATACGTCTAGATTTTTGATTCGCAAATCAATGGCTTCTTCAAGCCCCATTATACAAGCTTCGTATTCGGCTTCATTATTGGTAACGGCAAAGGTCAATCGGGCAGTAAACAGGATGTGCGACCCGTGTGGAGTAGTGATGATTGCCCCTATTCCGCTACCGTAAGCGTTCACAGCTCCGTCAAAGATCAACTTCCATTTGGATCCCAGTTCTGGCCCTTCGTCTGGCAACGGCTCTTCACAATCTTTCATCTTTAGGTACATGATATCCTCGTCAGGAAAATCAAACCTCATCGATTGGTAATCTTCAATAGGCTGCTCCGCCAGATACTCAGACAGTACACTCCCCTTTATAGCTTTTTGCGAGACGTATTGGATGTCATACTCAGTCAAGACCATCTGCCAACGGGCAATTCTCCCTGACAACGCCTGCTTTTCGAATACATATTTGATAGGATCCATCTTCGAGATGAGCATGGTTGTATGATTCAGCATGTATTGTCTTAGACGTTTGGCGGCCCAGGCTAGCGCGCAACAAGTCTTTTCAAGCATTGAATATCGAGATTCACAATCTGTAAATTTCTTACTCAAGTAATAGATCGCATGCTCTTTTCTTCCTGTCTCGTCGTGTTGACCGAGAACACAACCCATGCTTCCCTCAAGAACTGTCAAATACATAATCAAGGGTCTCCCTGCCACTGGGGGTATCAAAATAGGAGGCTCCTGCAAATACTGCTTTATTTTGTCGAACGCCTTTTGACAATTTTCGTTCCATGTTACAGCTTGATCTTTCTTCAATAGTTTGAACAATGGTTCACACGTAGCCGTTAGGTGAGATATGAACCGGGCGATGTAGTTCAACCTCCCTAAAAACCCGCGTACCTCTTTCTCTGTTTTAGGCGTCGGCATCTCTTGTATTGCTTTTATTTTAACAGGATCGACCTCTATTCCTTTTTCGCTTACGACAAACCCCAGCAGTTTACCCGATCTCACCCCGAAGGTGCATTTGTTAGGGTTCAGTCTCAGCCTGAACTTCCTAAGCCTTTTGAATAACTTCAGCAGATTCACCAGATGCTCTTCCTCCGTCTGGGATTTGGAAATCATATCGTCAACATAAACTTCGATCTCCTTATGCATCATATCATGAAAAAGAGTCGTCATTGCACGCTGATACGTTTCCCCAGCATTCTTTAATCCGAAGGGCATCACTTTGTAACAAAATGTTCCCCAAGGTGTTATGAAAGTAGTCTTCTCCATGTCCTCTGGCGCCATTTTAATCTGATTATAGCCTGAAAAGCCATCCATGAAGGAGAATACGGAGTACTGAGCAGTATTGTCAACTAGCACGTCGATATGAGGAAGTGGAAAATCGTCTTTCGGGCTCGCTTTGTTTAAGTCACGGTAATCGACACACATTCGCACTTTACCGTCTTTCTTGGGTACTGGTATAATGTTAGCGACCCATGATGGATACTTTGTTACAGCCAGGAAACCAGCATCCCACTGTTTTTGAACCTCTTCTTTAATTTTCACTGCCATATCTGGTCTAGTTCTGCGAAGCTTTTGCTTGACCGGCGGGCATTCTTCTCTCAACGGCAGACGGTGCACAACCATATCTGTATCGAGCCCTGGCATGTCTTCATACGACCAAGCGAACACATCACTATACTCTCGGAGCATTTCAACCAGTCTTCGCTTGACATCGCTCTGCAGCGCGGCCCCTATACAAATATTCTTCTCAACCCCTTCCGACCCCAAGTTAATAATTTCGATGACCTCCTCATGAGGCAGAATGACTCTTTCTTCTTGCTTCACCAACCAAGACAATTCTTCCGGGACGTCACCATCTTCAACAACCTCTTCTTCGGCCTGAAATACCGGGTGCTCAAAGTCGGGACGAGTCATAGGTGGCTCAAGGATGTCATCTGAAAATGTTATCCTGCAAAAGGAATGGTTAAATGCGTCAAAATGCGTATAAAGCGAATAACCACGTTGCCATTTTATTGACAAATACAAAACAAGAAAAACAGAGATCGAAATACTTGCACATGAAAAACGCCTTTTATTTAATGAGAAACATGCAATGTTCATAACAGCACAGCCCTAAGCAAATCATGATGCCCCGGGCAAGACACCAGATTGTTCAACAATTAATAAAACAAAGTATTACTGTTTGAAAGTCACAGGAACAATCTCCTGAATAGACCAGTTGCACAAGCCCTGTCCTGGCACGCTTGGCTGAATCCAGGTGTCCATATCGCAATCGCTGTCTCCTTCGTCAGACTCTGAAGCAGCGTTAATGGTCTCATGACATACACCACTGGCAGTGATAATTATCGGTCCTCTGAAACGCGGTGCTCCCACGGCAGGTGTTGATGACGACGGTTGGTACCCCAGCCCGAATCGGTCCGTCTTCACAGGAATATCCAGCACTTTGCCCCAGCCTTTGGTTTCTCCTGTCTCTACCAGAGCTTGAGCTTCTTTGTACGACGAAACGGCTATCTCCGATGCTTTGCTCGGCCCGGGACCTTTGTCCTTGATGCGCAACCCTTCAAAAGCCTGGCAGGGTGTTTCGTGGATCTCTCCGTCAACCTCCACATATTTAAATGACGACAGATGGCTGACCAGGATGTCTTCTTCTCCGCATACGGTGACCACGCTGTCTCCGACCATATATTTCAATTTTTGATGCAGGGTAGACGTGACTGCCCCAGCTCCATGGATCCAAGGTCTTCCGAGTAAGCAGCTATAGGCAGGTTGGATGTCCATGATATAAAATTCAGTCGCAAATACCTCCGGCCCCACCTGTAGAGGCAATGTTATTGACCCAAATACTGTTCTCCGCGTCCCATCAAATGCCCTGACTACCAAGTCACTGGGCGTGCACAGAATTCCTCTGACATCTAGCTTCATCATTTCCTTCTTAGGCATCACATTCAGAGACGATCCAGTGTCTACCAGTACATGCGACATGACTGATCCTCTGCACTCGACAGATATGTGCAGCGCCATATTATGATCTCTCCCCTTCGGGGTCAAATCGAAGTCTGTAAAGCCCAGGCTGTGGCCTGCATTCACATGTGCCAACACTCCTTCCAGCTGATTCACGGAAACGTCTTGAGGTACAAAGGAAGTATCTAGGACTTTCAACAAAGCATTCCTGTGAGCTTCAGAACACAATAGCAACGATAGTATAGATATCTTTGACGGCGTCTGTTGCAGGTGCTCCACAATCTTATAATCACTTTTCTGAATCAAGCGCATGAATTCTTCTACATCCTTCGATGCCGCTGCTTTTTCATTTACCTGCACAGGGACGTTCTCAACCATCTTCCCCTTCCCCTTTTCCAGTCTTTCGGCCTCTACTTCAGGCGAGATGAAGATTCTGCCACTCCTTGTCATACCTCCGGTACCAACAACATTATCCACAGTCTCAGCTGGCTGCTTATTAACATCGATTTTTATTCCGTCACAGTACACTTCCAACCCATATGACCATGGGACTGCTTTAGTACTCTCGTACGGTATTGGTCCGGCCTTAGTAATGGTGATTGGCGGTCGCTGAGCCGGTGCCGTTATAGTGATTGTCTTTCGAGGAATCGTTACAGTAGCCACATCACTCTGATTGTCTGCTAATGCCCCTGCAGGTTCTTCAGTTGCTGCTCGGTCAAACTGCAATGTGCCGCCATCTATTAAAGCCTGAATACCTTTCTTTAACTCATCACAACCCCCAGCTAGGGTCCAACATTCCAAGCAGTACTCGTCACAACCTGGATAGACACCCCCTTGCAGCAATCTGCTTTTTACCTCATTCAGCGGAGTCTTCAGATCATCAACATTCATAATCAGATTCAAACCTTCCTCTGTCAGAATGGCGTTTGCCCCATGGTTAGGCATGGGCTTCTGCACTATATTCGGACCTGCCATTCCGAAATTGATAGCCTTATTATCCAATAGATCCTGCACAACATGCTTAAAGGCATGGCAACCCTCTATATCGTGGCCCGGAGCCCTAGAGTGAAATTCACATTGCCTGCTTGCATCGTAGCCGTACGGAGGAGTTCCTGTTATCGGTGCCAGAGTTCTCTTCTCTACCAAGTTCAACCCTAACAACGTCTGTAACAGATCGGCATACGTTGAAGGAGGCTTCTCGAATACTCTCCTTGGTTTACCCCCTGGAACCTGCGCTGGGCAGGCTGTGCCCCCGACTGTGGCTGCTGCTGCTGCTGTTGTTGCATTGGTTGTTGCTGTTGTTGAAACGGAATATTAACACTTGCCACCTGCTGCGGCTGATGATACTGGTTTCGGCCTCTGCCCCGGCCTCTGCCTCGGCCTCCAAACACTGCGCTTGCGTCGCCCTGACGGCGCCCCCCAAAAGCCTTTCTATTACTGTCAGATGCAGTTAGTTCCTCAGTCTGGAATTTTCCTTGCTTAATGTTACGTTCAATCTTTTCTCCCATCAGAATTAAGTCTGAGAAACTGGCCAGAGATGTATGAAACAACTTGTCATGGAACATGCCTGTGAATGTGCCGACGAACATGTCATTCATTTCCTTGTCTTCTAGCAGGGGACGGACCCTAGCAGCCATGTCGCGCCATCTTTGCGCGTACTCTTTAAAGCTTTCATCCTTCTTCTGAGATAAACCCTGCAGCTGGACCCGATTGGGTGCCAAGTCGCTGTTATACTTGTAGTGAGCTACGAATGCTTCTGCCAATTGCTTCCATGTCTTTATGTTAGTTGGTTCCAATCCCATATACCACTCTAGGGAAGGTCCAGCCAGGCTATCTTGAAAGAAATGCATTAGCATTCTCTCATCAGTTGAATACGCAGACATCCTTCTGTAATAAGCCCGCACGTGCACTTTCGGACAGGTGTCCCCTTTATACTTATCAAATGTAGGAGCTTTGAACTTGATTGGCACTCTCAAGCCAGGTACCAAACCCAGTGTTGACATGTCCAACCCCACAGCACTTTGGTTCAGGACCCCCTTCATCTGCTCTTCCAGCATTCTGATCTTCTGGGAGTCATCCATCGGCCCTTCGAACCCTCCACCAGAGAAGGCGTCCTCCTGCTGATCCTCTTGCCAGTTACCATTACCGGCTCCATACCCCCCATATCCATTATTACGGCCAACTCTGATCTGATTCATCACCGGGCCTCGCCCTCCATTGCCGTACCCCGGAGCAACTCCAGCTGGTCCAAACGTCATTAAGCCAGCGCCATTTCCATTGCCGAAACCTCTGTAACCCTGATTAGTCATACCATAACCATCTTGCCCAAAGCCTTGAGCATTAAAACCATATTTCCCAGCATTATCGAATCCCTGGTCATTGAAACCGAATCCAGCATTGCCAAAACTGTTGCCTCCCATATTATCACCCAAGTTGATATCACCAAGCCCGACGTTATGGACAGCAGTCTCGTTCCCAACTCCAACGTTACTGTTCCCAGCAGCAGTAGCGTGGTTGACATTAGCAGCAGGTATATTGACTACAGGTGGAGCCACTGGTGTGGGAGTGTCGTCCCCATGAACAGTGTCGACTCGCACAGACTGATGATCCTCATTTCCATGCCCCAGATTCCTTGCCAACAGAGGTTGCACCATAGCCTGCAAATTCTCCTGACCCTTTGCGATAGTCTCCATGGTCTGCATGAAGAGTGTCAACTTCTCACGCACATCTTGCATCTCGTTCTGCATTTGATCCATGATTCTTCGACAGTTGGTGTGAGTGGAGTATCTGTGCGGGCGCTGATCTGCAATCCTGGAAATATTGGTACAGAGCAAGAAATAAGATACCATCCAATGATTACCTGTAATGCGATATGAATATGCATGCAATGCAATGTGTGTCTGTGCATTAGGAAAATTCATTCCCCGGTTCTAGTGTGAAGGTGCCAGTGCAGTGACAGTGCTGACAATACAAAGATCGGAGCTGAATCATATAAAGCCTCGTATATTGCAGGGAAAACCAATTAAGCCAAGAATACAATATCACTGAGTACAAAGAGAAGGCATGACCTCAACCAACAATCCTGGTGATGGTCAGCACTATGCAAATAAAGCATACAAGTGAATATATGAAATAATCAAGTGCTCTCAAAAGCCCGGTACTCTTCTATCAACTTCTTGGTCTCTGGATGACCTGGTCGAGTAAGCAGCCCTTCAACCAGCTGGTTTCTTCTCTTGAGAACACGTCGCACGTCTCCAGCAGTTTCTTCCCATGTCGCTTCTCCGAAGCAATCTTCTAGTTTCCGCTTTTGAGACACGGCTTCGTTTCTGCCTTTGATGGCCTTGTTCAGTGCATTCTGGAGACTATACCGGGTCATCACTTCTTCTTCATACTTCTGGATGCTAGATTTCAACTGCTCTTCGAGGTCGGAGATTTGCTGCTTCAACTTATCTTCCCTCTTTTTATTGTTGGTCAGCGTAGCATTCCAAGTCTTATTGCAAGACGAGATTTCTCGGTGTGCTGCATCGAGCGCTTTCTTTTTGGATTCCAGCATGTCGTGGGAGCTTCTGAACTCTTGCCTCAGACGTTCGCGCTTTTTCTTCTCCTCAGTCAACTCAGCCCCTAGTCTGTTTAATAGCTCGATCTGCTGTTGGAAAGCATATACGGCCTTGTTTTTCTCACTGCGTATCTGAGCTAGATCTTGCTCTAACCCTTCATTAGTCTTCATCAAGGCTTCCTTTTCTCTCACAACTTGCTCGTAGGCCTCCCTAGAAACAGTGGTTGGCTCTTCTACCGGAATAGGAACGAGGACTGGTGCGGCTGGAAATGGCATCAATATCTGTTTGGTTCTCTCCTGGATCCACACTCTGTAAGGTGCATAAGCCTGGCAATCGTTCTTCCCTAACAGTGGCTTTCCTCTTCTGTTAATACGTGTCCAGGCATGCTGAAGCTGGGCTAGCAACTCCCCCTTCAAATCATCGGTGAAGTACAGAGATTCCTGTACTTCTTCCTCCTTTGGTGGGCTCTTCAGCGCATATCCGAACTGGCGAATGAACAGAGAAGGGTTGTAATTGATACACCCTTTCCTTCCTATCAGCGGAACATTAGGATACCCAGAACAACTGAAGATGAGCTCGGACCCCAGCAGGTCTCGATCAAACCACACAATGTCTTCGGAATATAACCTCATCAGGCGTTCTGACCAGCTAGCTGAAGTTGCACTATCCACAAATGGTCCCTTCACGGGAAGATGACTCTTGAACCACATGTTCAACAGTGGCGTACAGCAGTACACAGTCTTTCCTCTTCGGTTCTCATTCTTATAGTGCAGTGAGTGATAAAAGTCTCCGATCAAAGTAGGCACTGGGTTGCCAGCAGCAAACAGATAGAAAGCGTCCAAGTCCACAAAG
Organism: Lathyrus sativus; assembly: GCA_963859935.3. Classification (NCBI taxonomy): domain Eukaryota; kingdom Viridiplantae; phylum Streptophyta; class Magnoliopsida; order Fabales; family Fabaceae; genus Lathyrus; species Lathyrus sativus. The sequence goes on along the minus strand of OZ012736.1, from coordinate 418,114,098 downwards.
TTGGGCAAGTTAGGAAACAGCACAATTCCATAAATGCATAGAGCCAGAATAGCATTGAAAACCACCCAACATCCGTTCTTGGCGTACTCCTGAGCCTTACCAACCAGAAAATCAAGAGAAAAACCTGAAACCCCAAGCCAAGAAGTCACTAACAGTTCAACAGCGTTCATGTGCAAGGCTTTAGCTAAGTCCTCCAACTTGGGCTCAACAGCCGAGTGAATAAAGGGAACTTTGTTCTGCACGGGTAGCTCAGTAAACTCCACATACTCCTCAATAGTAGGCCCTAGAATAAAGTCAGTAAACGTGAAACATCTCAATGTCGGGTCATAGAATTGCATCAGGGTGTACAGCCCATTCATCTCATCAGCCGTGGGCTTGCAGACTAATCTCAGTAATCTTCCATGACTCATTCTGAAGCTTCTCCTAACCTCTTCATCAGCAAGAGACATCAACCCAAGTAAAGGAGTAATATCAGGTGTAGGCAGCTTATACGCAACTGTCTTCCTCAAACCAGCCATGATCGATACTCAGAAGTCCGGGCACTAGAACCAGGGAATATGCAAATGCACCTGCAGCACAGACACACGTTAATGGGATGCAATGATAATGGGTATGCAAACAACGCAATGCAAGTAACATGCAACAGGGACCAAAGCTGTAGCTGAATAGCCTGAACCATATGGAGAAGTCTCAGATAGATCCTCCAGAAGTCCTCAAACCCTGGTCTCAGATAGACCTCATACAAAGCTCTAATACTGGTCTCTGATAGACCCTCAACATAAAACTCTGATTGGTCTCTGATAGACCTCAAATCATATCTCCAACTGGTCTCTGACAGAACTCAGAACTTCTCCCACTGGTCTCTGACAGACCTCAGAACTCTCCATAAATACCCAGGATCTCTGATCAAGAAACAAACCGGTATCTGAAGGTCTAGTTACCTGCATAACCCCAAACCCTCTCACAGGTAGATGGCCCTATAACTGGCACAAGGTACGGCATCCTATGCGGTCGTCGGCGTCACAGACTTTCAGGGTTGATGATACGATTCCCAGAAGGAGTGGCATCATCAATCCCTGAAGAGGCCTCACTTAGCCAACTTCCAAATGATCGGTCCCCGGAGTCGACAATTCAGCTGACCAACAACCCCTTCGACCCAAAGGGTAGAAAAAGAAGCCAACCAAAAGAACCTCGTCCGAGTGTAGATTTCATGAGACACTAATGCAAGCAAAGCCGGCACGCGCCACTACTTTCTACGCTAACTCTAGGTGCACTCAAGCCCAGGTCCGGCTTATCTCTCAATATCAGAACACCTATCACACCCCAATACAGCAATAATAATCAATAATATAAAGCTGAAAAATAAAGGTCAGAAGTATAGATCCATACAAAATCCTCGACGGGAAAACAAGCGCTAGGATTGACTCGCTCAAAGGGACGTTGGATCCCAAATGCATAAGAACCATCGCAGTCCTTAGCAGCCAGGGGACGTTGGATCCCCAGCAGAGTCGCCAGCTGTCGCTACTGCGAAAATCGGCGCCGGCTGAACAGAAGAGTCGCCACCGTGCGTTATTTATCCCACAGGAGGGAAAGGGAACGCTCAGAGTAAACCTAACGCAAAGACGGGAAAGGTATGGTCATCGCAACCAAAACCTGGATTCGGGAGTCGGTTACGCAAGGGGAAGGTATTAGCACCCCTCACGTCTGTCGTACTCGACGGGATCCACGCTTGCTTGGGTTGTCTAAAGGATGCAAAACAATCTATCTACGGCTGCTAAATCTAAACGGAAGGGAACTGACTCGATAGAGCGTCGCACTCTATGCCTACGTATTCTCAAGAGAGAAAGTCAGAGTCAACGTAGTTCGGGACTACGGGGAAAATTGGCTCGCCAAGACCTCGCGTCTTGTGCCTACGTACTTCCACACTGCATGGAAGATCAGAGCTTTCGTAGTTCAGGCTAACTACGGCTAAACAGGGTGTTCTCACACAGCAGTGAGAAATTAAACTGGTTTCAAAGGTACGGGAACCTAGAAGCTACGGTCTGGTCTCAAAATGCCCTCGGGCAAGAGAAAGGGGTAACAATTAGTCGTCAGCGGGAAAGTCTCGATCGCACAGCAGCGAGAGAACAAAAGGTTAGTTGTTAGTGTGCTCGCTAGGATATCGCATCCTATGCCTACATATCCTCGTCTGGTACGAGGAATCAGAGCAGCTGTAGTTCGGCTACTTTCGGGACCACAGCTCAAATCTCGTTTTATTAACATTCTGAAAATGATTACAATGGTTGAATACTAAAAATAAACTCCTAGGAAATACTATCCTATCCTATCCATCTATAATGAAAAAATCAAATAAAAAATAGTCCCCTAACAAGTGGACATTCTAAACTATCCCTAAAATTGGTAAAATAAACTCCTATGAAAAATATCTATAAAAAATATTGAATCTGCAAAGTAATATTTTTTATTATTTTTTTCTTACTATTTTTCTTCTATTCTTTTTTCATGCTTCTTTTTCAATCTTTTTTCAATATTCTCTTTTTTTCAATATTATTTCTTCAAATATTTTTTCTTCTATTTTCTACATTTTTTTCCACCATCTTTTTCACTATTTCCCCACATTCTCTTTCAATATTTCTTTTTTTTTCAATATATTTTTCTCTTCTTTTTTATATTCTCTTTTCTCAAAATATTTCTCTCTCTTTTCAAGATTTCTTTTCCACTTCTTTTTCTTGTTTCTATTTAATATTTCTTTTCTATAAAGCAACAACAAAAAAATAGAAAAGAAAAAAACAGGGAGGGGGGTACACTGGTTACAGGGGTGTGATTAAGCAGAAATAAAAAAACCAGACTGGGCCCAGCCCATAAGCTAATGCTGCCAAAAAAAAGAACAAACATAGGGGGGGGCATCGTTGAACTGAGGGTGTATGACCCAAATCCGTTGGGCTTGAGGCCCAAACTCCTCCCGATCCATCTCCCTCCTTTCTCCATTCACTCTGAAACCCTAATGAAGCTTTCTCCTTTCTCCCTCAGCCGCCGTCGTCTACCTCTGAACTCCCCCTTCTCAAACTCTCTCACTCTCAACCTAACCTTCCAGTTACACCAAACTGACCATCTTGATATCATTACCATAATCTAGGATTCGTACAAACCACCGTCGCCATTGGAAGCTGCGAAGAAGATGGAGATCTCTTGAAGATCGTGAGGATACGATATGAATCGGTGAAGAATATAGATGGTTTCTGGAGTTCGTGCATGTTTTTCGCTGAGGAGCTTTGGATGAAGGACGAGATCTTGGTGATTCTGACAACGCTCTGATGAAGATCTTCAAAGATCTCTGAGGATCTTGAAGATAGATGACGGGGCTATGATGATTTTCTGGAATTTGGATGACGAACGTGGTATGAACTCAAGAACTGATGAACGTGAATAATGTTGAACGAAGATCTTTTGAAGAATCTGGCTGAGGCTTCTTGAGGATCGAGGATGGTAACGATGATTTCTGGCAAGGCTTATGAATGTTCTTGGCTGGTTTGATGGATCTTGAAGGTAATGAACGCGTTGGAGTTTCTGGAGGATTTGGATGAACTTTGATGGGCATTTGAAGGTCTGATGAATATTCATCATTCACGATGAATTTCTGGGGATCTCTTGCATGAAGACTGATGAACTCGTAATGGCGAATGAGGGAGATCTTGAAGGTTCTGGCGAAATCTTGCAGATCGAACACGAAGGTGAGGAATGTTGAGTGAAGATCCTGGAAAGTTGTTATTGATGGATGAAGTTTCTGGCGTTTGAGATGAGCTTTCTGGTGGTTATGAAGGTGGAGGTACGATCGGAGAAAATGAATGGTTATCGGTGATGGATGATGAATGGATGATGTTGATTGGAGGAAGATGAAGTTTGATCGGAATTCTGGAGATTTGGTGTTCTCCGGCGACGGGTATGGCGGCCGGAGGTCGTTACTGGGTAGTTACGGTGGTCGCCGGCCATGCATGCCGGCCGGTGAGGAGGACGGTGAGGTGATACGTGGCAGCATGGGTGGGAAGGAGTGGCGCATGGATGCCACTTGTTGGAGACGTGGCAGAGAGAGGGAAGTTGGGAAACGTGAGGTGGCGTGCGTGTGTTGAATAACGTGGGGTCCTCCTCTTTGCAACACGTGGAGTTGAGACTATATAGGGTTGAGAATTTTTCTGGAATATTCTGGACTATGCTGAAGTGAATTGGGCTTTGTGGACCTGCGAACTTGGGATTCTGAACTGGATATTGCCTGATTGAGGCCCAAACGAAAATGGCAATGAACCTCCAAAAAAAAAACTGCATTAAACGGTTAAAAAACAAAAATGGGATTAACAGTTACCACTAATTAAAATTGTTAGTCTATCCTAATTAAATCAAACTCTAATTGGCCTCTAAACAAAATTAACACTCTAATCTATTTAATATTCTAACCAAATCTAAAAAGATTAAAACTATTAAAACTATATTCTATATTAGGAAATCTATTTATTAGTAAAATGCTAACATTCTATTTAAAAATATAAAATCTATTCTATTAAAATCCTAAAAAAGGTCAATACTATTTCTATATTAAAAAGAGATTATTTTCCTATTTAAAATACAACTCCAATATTCTAAAAAAAGGAAAAATACTATTCATTCTATTTAAATTCTAAAATTCTATTTAAAATCTATTTAAAATATAAAGAAAGTCTATTTAAATTCTAAAAACTCTATAAAGCCTATTTAAAATCTACAAGAAGCTATTAAATTCTAAAAAATGCAGACAAAGGCAAATAATCAATATAAAAGAGAGCGCGAGACCAGATCGAAGCAAAACAATAACCAGATACCCAAAATCTCAAAAATCACTGCATAAACTGAAAACACCCAAGAAGCGCGCGACTTCCCAAAATGACCTCCGATTATTCGAACTGGTCTGAGATACCCGAAAAGCAATGGCAGGGCTGTAATCCCGATAAAATCACCATGATTGAGAAAATGCACTATATGCAGTATGCAAATGCGAATGCGAAATGCGTCGAAATATCGAGCCAGATACGGGACCCGGTTGGTCAAATTTTAGGGTGCAACAGCTGCCCCTATTCAAGCAGCTTGGACCTGAATGGTTGAAGAGCGCCCAACCTTTGATCATTCAAAGGTAGAAGATGGTTGAATACAAATGGAACCCTGAAATTTGCCAACCGCAGAAATAAACTGCACCACTGCTTGGGGAACGACATTCATCGACTGAATTTAACTGTTACGGCAACCAACTGATCCATTAGCGACGGTGCTGGGGATTATTTTCGTCGGCCTGAAAAAGATTCTATCATCGAAGAAATCTCAACTACACCTGTCCACGTTAGGACTCCACCTGCCGTCAACACGAAAAAATCTTGGCGACTTCGCTGGGGATGACTCGTCTGCATTTCATCAGGAATAAATCGTCCACGTTAGGAATAAACTCTTGTCCACGTTAGGAATAACCTTGTCCACGTAAGGAATTATCTCTTCGGCATTCGTCCACGTAAGGAAATCACCTTCTTTTCTGAATCGGTCCACGTCAGGACTAAACTTTTCCACGTCAGGAATACATCTCTCTTCCACGTACGGAATCACATCTTTCCACGTAAGGAAATCACCTTCTTTTCTGAATCGGTCCACGTCAGGACTAAACTTTCCACGTAAGGAATACTATCTATCGTATTGATTTGTCCACGTAAGGACTCAACTTTTCCACGTAAGGAACAAACTTCTTTCTGCTTTGTCAAACTCTTCCACGTAAGGAATACATCTTCTTTTGCTTTGTCCACGTAAGGACTCCATCTTTCCACGTAAGGAATCAAAAACTTTCCACGTAAGGAACCCCAATCTTCCCACGTAAGGAATACAACTTGATATGTCCACGTCAGGACTCCAATCTTTCCACGTAAGGAATACCACTCTTTCTGATTTGTCCACGTAAGGAACACCCTTTCCACGTTAGGAATAATCTTTCCACGTTAGGAATAACATTTCCACGTTAGGAATAACATTTCCACGTTAGGAATAACATTTCCACGTTAGGAATAAGACTTCGTCTGGATCTGTCCGCGTCAGGACTACACTTTCCACGTTAGGAATAACGTCTTTCCACGTAAGGAAACCATAACCTTTCCGCGTAAGAAATGAAGCAAACAAAGAGTCTAGAAACTCGGTTAGTTATGCAATATGATTGACCTAGACTGATATGCAAAAGATCAAAAGATCTGAGGGTAAAATTTGAGGTATGATAGTTGCCCCTATTTAAATATCATCACCAGATGACATGAGTGATGAAAATCCTCATGAAATTATGGTGAAAGGTATTTAAATACAGATAACCAAAAATTTTGCCCTTAGATGCAATGACGTGCTATGCTATGGACAAAAGAAAATTATGCAATGCTTGCATGCAATGAACTCTAATATGTTGAAAATGATGAGATGCTAAATGCAGACAAACATGAAAGAAAAACGGGTTAGAGACAACACAATGAGTAACCACTCACTGGGGATTGACAGCAACACCGTCGAAGCAACAGACAACATCCATGAACGGGACTGGATGGAAAATTAGTCACAACATTCAGAATATCATCGAATGAGGTCAGGAGAAATCTGGGAAATATATCAGGGACAACGAAACAAACATCAGAGACATTCGGAAGACCAACGAATGAACTTTGAAACACAACAGAGATACTCGGAAAAACATCGAATAAACCTTGGGACACATCCAGAAACAAAATGAAGACATCTAGAAGAGCATTAGATGAAGACAAAGATTCTGAAGGCACATCTGAAACATTCAGAAGAGCATTAAATGTAAGGGAAAAGATTTGAAGACATATCTGGAAGAACATTAGATAAGCAACAAAGGAGTTCTGGAAGAACCTCAGAACATAAACTCAATCTGGAAAACCATCAGAAAGAGAAATAAATATCTGGAAAACCATCAGATAAGTTCTGGAAGAACATCAGAATAGAGACTCAATCTGGAAAACCATCAGAAAGAGAAATAAATATCTGGAAAACCATCAGATAAGTTCTGGAAGAACATCATAACAAAGACTCAATCTGGAAAACCATCAGAAAGAGAAATAAGTATCTGGAAAACCATCAGATAAGTTCTGGAAGAACATCAGAACAGAGACTCAATCTGGAAAAACATCAGAAAGAGAAATAATTATCTGGAAAACCATCAAATAAGTTCTGGAAGAACATCAGAACCGAGACTCAATCTGGAAAAACATCAGAGAGAGAGAAACATATCTGGAAAAACATCGGATAGATTCTGGAAAACCATCAGAATCAAAGGGAATATCTGAAAAACCATCAGATAGACACGACACAAAAATTTGTTTGGTAGGTGCCAAGTGAGTTGGACTTTGACCACAAGGTAAGACGTGGATAAAACACGACCTCGAGAGAAATGCAAATGAGGATGAAACCTCGGGAGACCTTTCAACTTAGACGAACTACATCTTGTACCTCCTAACACCATCTTTCATTTACGATACTCTATTTTCCCACTAAACCAAACTCGAAAACAATATTTCTTTCATAAACAAAACTCAAAAATATCATTTCTTTCATTAACAAATTTCAGAACTCCATCATCTCTTCTACAATTTGAATGAGACAAGGAAATTATGGATTCGAGTTAGCAATGTTAGTTGTTTGTGCTCTTTTTTTATTATTGTTGTTCTTGTTGTTATTATTGTTGTTCTTGTTGTTGTTTTATTGTTGTTGTTCTTCTTCTTTTTCTTCTTCTTCTTCTTCTTCTTCTTGTTATTGTTGTTGTTCTTGTTCTTGTTCTTGTTCTTGTTCTTGTTTTTGTTATTTGTGTTGTTTTTTTTATTGTTGTTCTTGATGTTACTGTTGTTCTTGTTGTTCTTACTGTTGATCTTGTTTTAATGCTGCAATTTTTTTTTTAATTTTATTAAAATACATACAACAACGGGTATTTAGAATAATCATGATTATAGGTAGTTCTATTCCTGTATTTTTTTAATTTTATTAAAATACATACAACAACGGGTATTTAAAATAACTGTGATTATAGGTAGCGCACTTTCTAGTTTTCTACCACGGGTACTGAACCGGGATTGTAAATAACCCATATACAACCATACTCTACATAATAACGTCTGAGCCCGCGTGATTATATATCTTTCTCAACCGTTGTTAAATGGATTCTCCATAGTAGTGATGATATGATGGATCCCTGCTTCATGCATCTAAGAGACAACCCGAGTATTGCAATTGTTTGCCCACCCCTCAACAACCTCAATTATCATTCTTGGAGCAGATATATCCCAGTAGCCGTGAGACCCAAGAACAATTTGGGATTCCTTGATAGAACCCTAACTCAAATTGAAGATTCAAACAATGTTTCTTTTGCATGGGATCGTTGCAACATCGTGGTTATGACGTGGAAGAACAAGTCACTACTACAAATAATGTTAATAACGTCGCACACGAAAGAGATGTTACCTCGGCTACCAAGCGGGCGTAATAAAGGGTGGTATGAAAAATTTCCACTCAACACCTCGGTTAATGAAAAATCGAGGGATAAAGAAATTCGATCATGAGTTTGAACTCCAACATTTGATTTTTATTATTTACACAAACAGTATCTCATACCTCATGGTTTATTTAAAAATTGAGGCTTTAGTTTTTTTTTTTATAAATAAAACTAATTATATTGTTTACACAGGATATTAATAAATTAATTTATTTACAAACTACATTGTTTACACAAAATATTAAATTGTTTAAGAGATTATTAAAATAAAAATGTTGTTCTTCATCGTCATCGCTTTCAGTGAAGAACAAATGTTGGATATCTTGGAGAAGAAAAAATATTGGAGATCTTACTTTCATAAATCAAATGCAATATATTCTCTATAACTTGCATTCAATTGTTTTTGATATAATACAAAAAAAAAAACCATATATATATATATATATATATATATATATATATATATATATATATATATATATATATATATATATATATATATATATATATATATATATATATATATATATATATATATATATATATATATATATATATATATATATATATATATATATATATATATATATATATATATATATATATATATATATATATATATATATATATATATATATATATATATATATATATATATATATATATATATATATATATATATATATATATATATATATAATCTTTAAAAAATTTATAGATTTTATAGTCTCGCTTTTATGATATTCAAATACTTTTTATGAATTGAACCTTGCAACTGTTTTATGAATATAAAAAATTTCATATTCATCGTCACTACTAAAAGTAAGTGATTTTTTCTCAGATGAAAAAGGACTTTAACCTCTGTTTGTTAGATAAGATAAAAAAAGTGTGTCATGCACTGTTTGTTAGTCGAGTTAAAAAAGTATGTTATATATTAAGATGGAGGGAATATTTTTATAAATTATTTTCTATAAACTCTCTGAACTTTCTGATTATACCACTTTTAGACAACAACTGCAAATTGTTTGCAGTTATGCAATGTTTAAAAGCATTGCCTCGTGTTGAAAAGGCAACTCCTATATATCCCCATTAGCATTTCAATGTTTGTAAACAATGTATCAATAGGTTACACTAGCATTGAAGATATTTAAAAAGTGTCGCATATTCTTTTGGGATGTTCTATTTATAGTTTTAATAACAATTTTCTAGTGTTATAAATAACAAATGTTATAATATATGTTACTCAATCATAAATTAGTATATAACATTTTGAACCTAATATATATAAAATCAAGATTATAGAAAAATAGCACACAACCGAACAACAAACTATGTTGTTTTTCCTTTTTGGATGGTAAAACTATTCCTCTTCAATTTTATATTTTTTTGTCTTAGATGATAATTGTTATGAATGAGCCTTTACATTTTTTTTAAATATCCATTATTTATGATGCTAGAAAACAAAAATTTTAAAGACAAATAATATAAAAACATGTTATATATCGAACACATTTTCTCCAACATTTGCCATTAATATTTATAAATATAAAGGATTATACAATAACATATTTTATACAAACATAAATAATGGATCAGATATACTTAACATATTTATTAATAATAAACTTGTTGAATATACTTAAATTTATGGATAAAGTTTTTAACTTAAATTTATGGATAAAGTTTTTAAATGTTGAAATTTATTTTATTTCAGTTCCTAAAGTTTAAATCTGCATGTTCTTGTAGATTTTCTTGCAAATTTTAATTTTAGGGATTGGATTTTAACATTCAAAGATTAATTTCAAATAAAAAAATATACAGGGACGAAAATAAAAAACACATCAACTTAAAAGACCAAAAGACTATTTAAGCTCAAATTTATTTGTATTTTGCATCAACCAAACGATAATGTTGTATAGCGTGCAAATGTTGAGCTCTTGGTGCTGTGAGTCCAAAATTTCCCCCATTTTCAAATTGGAAGGACTAAGATTATATGGAAGTTTCCAATTAAAACAACGCACCAATTGAGCTACAAGCAACTTAATAGTAGTAAACCTAAATGAATTCTAGGACAACGCCTCCGACCAGAACCAAATGGTATAGATTCAAACTCATTTCCTTGATAATTCATTTATTTGTCAATAAACTCCCAGTTGAGGAAGTACATTCCAGATCCATCACATGTGATTCAGATGGATGATGTACAAGTGAGAGATGACTTGACTGTGGAGGCGTTGTCAGTGCCGATTAATGGACGAGAAGTGAAGCAATTACGAGGTAAAAAGATTGTCTTGGTAAAGGTATTGTGGGAATAACGATTTCTTATTCACCGTAGCAATATGTGATATTTAGGAGTGTACATTTTTTATTAAAATACTTTTAATCACGGTTAAAATTTCAATCATGGTGAAAAGTGAGGCCTTTTTACCACGGTTATTTAAAAAACTGTGATAGGTAGTGTTTAATCATGAGTTCAAGTCTAGCACCAACACTTTTGGTTTTTTTTCTTATTTTTTTAAAATGCTGACAGACCATTTCACCACAGGTATTTAAGAAACCATGATTATATGTAGCAGTTTTTTACTTTCCTTTCTAAAATGTTGACAGATCTTTTACCACATGTATTTAAAAAACCGTAATTATAAATAGCGTCTGGTCATGGATTTGGCTGAAGGCTGAAGGCTATATATTGTGAACTCCAAGTTGGATATTGTGTCTAAGCTAGTGGTGTACATGTACTTTTCTGAAATTGTCAAACACTGTTAGATGCCCAATTTTGCTTATTTGAGCTATCAGATGTGGGCATCTTTCACTCCTTTTTGTCCAGAAAATTTTCAAAACCGCCCTTCCTTTTGTTGATTTGCAATATTATGTGAGATGATCTTGGTACCTTTAATTTGTGTGTTATTGTGCAGTAATCATGCATGAAAGAGTAGAAATGGAAGACACAAGAAAGATGACAAAGGAATCAAGAAAGAAGGCAAGCAAAAGCAAGTTCGCTAGGCGAATCACTGGCGAGTAAGGTAGCGAGTTGTTCGCTAGGCGAGCACGTAGCGAGTTGCCAGCGAACACTCCCAGACTTGGGCAGTAGCAAAAAGAGTTGATTTAGCTGGAGCGAGGCAGGTAGCGAACTGCTTGCTAGGCGAATCTCCAGCGAGCAGGTAACGAGTGCTTCCAGAATCAAAAAGTCCAAAACTCGCTGGAGCGAGTGTAGCATCGAAGGGCTCGCTAGGCGAACCATTTTGCTCGCCTAGCAAGCAAGACAGCACGGCATTTCTTTATCTATAAGTAGCATGGGCTACTTTTTGTAAAATATCTTTTTTTTTCAACCACTTTCTTTTGTTTTTGCTCCAAGGTGATTTTTGTGACCTAGAAACCCAATATTTCATTATTCTTCATCTCTTAACAAGATTTTCCAAAAAGAAGGTAGATTCCCATCCAATATCGATTCTTCGACTCGGATGTTGATTAATCTTCTCCCGAAACTTCTTGTGCAAGCTACCATGAAAATGAGTAGCTAAGTCTTCCATTTTGTCAAGGTTAGATGTAGATGATCATAAGCTTTGTGTGTAAATGGGTTGACCTTCATTTGTAAACTCTTTGATGATGAATGTATGGTGAAAACCTTGTTTTGTTGTTAACTCTTTGTGTTGGTTTATTATTGAAAGGTGTTTTCCAACTCTTTATCTAGGTTTTTATCCATCTATGTTCTTGAGCTAGAGATAGTCTTGAATGTGTTTGTTCACTAAAATGTCAAAACCTAAAAGTTGTCATTTTGATAGATTGTGTGAGAAATCAACAATGGATCAAAATGGGAAAAATCATAATGTGTGTTAGAAATAATCACATTGGGAGGATATTGTGAATGTGTTTATCATCTAATGGAGTTTATGAGTTTTGTTGATCGAACATACACTATGCCAGAATTGACTTTTAACAGCACATACAAAGACAACGCTTTTAGGAAAAGCGCTGCTAAAGAGTAATAAAATAAAAAATAAAAAAAAACAGCATACCTAAGACAACGCTTTTAGGAAAAGCGCTGCTAAATGCATGGGCTAAGACAGCACTTTTGTAAAGCGCTGCTGTAGGTTGGTCCTAAGAAAGCGCTTTTCTAAAGTGCTGCTGTAGGGTGTGCCAAAGAAACCGCTTTCTTTTCAAAGCGCTGCTATACACATGGGCTAAGACAGCGCTTTTGAAGCGCTGTTGTAGGTATTAAAAAGCGCTGCCATAGGTGTTATTATAATTAAATTAAAATATCACAGAATTTTAAAGAAAGTACTTTCCTTCTAAAGTCCTGCTATATGGTTTTTCAAAGAAAGCGCTTTTAGAAGCGCTGCTGTAGGTATTAAAAAGCGTTGCCATAGGTGTTATTATAATTAAATTAAAATATCACAATATTTTTTAAAGAAACATAACAGATAGCAAGCTCGCGCGCGTACGTTCTTCATTCTTTCTTTCTCCTCTTTGCGAACCAAAACCCTATTCTCCACGACCGGCCGTCGCCCTCCTCCGTCCAACTGTCGCGCCTCCGTCGCCCACCTCCGTTCAGCCTGTGTTGCATTTCTACTCCATTTGACCGGCCATTTTCGACAGCCTCTGTAGCGCATTTCCGCCATTGTTACGATATTTGAAGTTTTTCATTTTGCATTTTTCTGGATTATTGTCTTAGTATTTCATTTTTCTGGATTATATGATGTTAGTGTTACTTCTTTTCTGAGTTATTGATTTGTTTTTGTTGATACCGTTGATGAGAATTACTCTTTTGATATTGGCTTGAGTTTTGTATACAAGGTGTTTGTTGAAATGCCACAATGAATTTACTTATGTTAACTTTCATTATATCTAGCCGTATACAAGGTGTTGGTTGAAATGCCACACCTTATATGAGTTCTTTTTACTAATAATTTTTATAAGGGAATTTTCATTATTGTTGCCTACAAATCTTATTTGAAATTGGCATTCTGATAAATTTTGTTTGTTAAATGGTTTTTTAGATTATGTTGCCTTAGAAGTTTCACACTATTTGTGATTCAGATGAAAGCTTTAAGTTTCTGTTAATCTTGAAGTTTATTTATTTTCCTTAATCCTTATTAGTAATTGAAGACATTGTCAGTTTATTAGTATATTTTGCCGACCAGTTTAAGTGAATATAATTTTTGTTTCTTATGCTCATTTATTGAATAGCAAACTGTTTTTGAAGTAACCTACTGAATCTATCTATATGTATATAAAAATAATAACTTATTGACTCTTGTTCTTGTAGATCAAGATTCTGTTCGGCTTCTTGCTGTTGAGGGTTGTGCAGCTCTTGGAAAATTGTTGGAGCCTCAAGATTGTGTGGCACATATTCTTCCTGTTATAGTCAATTTTTCTCAGGTATATTGAGTATTAATAATATTATGTGGGAATATTTGCATTTTGTACAGTCTTGCTAATTTAGTAACATTTAATTTACCAAAATACTATAAGAAAATAATTTTGTTCAACGCAAAGGACATCATTTATCATCCTAAAGCACATATAAAGTGTACTATTGTCTAATTTTTACACTTTATATGAGTTCTTTTTACTAATAATTAATATGTTAGTAAAAATTGTATAAAATTTTAGATAAATATAAACTCAAGTTATATAAAATTTTAGATAATTTTAGATAAATATAAAATTATATAAAATTTTAAATAATTAATATGTTAGTAAAAATTGTAAAAATTGTATACGAGTTCATATTAATTGCAAATTAATTAATTTTATTGCAAGTTTTATCAATAATTGATGTTCCAAGAATTATTTAATGTTGATGATGTTATTAATTTTTTCTGTTATAGGAGTTACCTGTGAAGAGCAAGGTTGTGATCGTTTTCAAGCATCATACTGTGTAGCTTTCTTAGAAGTTATTGATTTCTTTACAGGTATTCTCTGTATATTTGTTTAACTTTCTTAGTTTAGTTTAGACTACTGAATTAGTATGGATAAAAATGGATGTCTTCCAATCGATTGTCTAAAGAGTACGAGAATGGGGTATCAAAATTCGTTAAGTTTGTTGTTGAACACGCCAAAGACCCCAGTAGGATCACATGCCTTGCTTAGGTTGCTGTTTTGGGCGTCGAATTGACGCCGTTCAGTTGGAATCTCATTTAATGAGACATGGAATTGATCGAAGTTATACATGTTGGACATTACATGGTGAGATAAGTAACGAGAATTTCGAACCCGGGGATAATACGACCTATGCTTCAAAGGACAATGGTAGAGATACATATGATTGTGATCGAGTCGAAGAGATTGCAGAAGCACTTGAAGAAGATCTTCAAGATTGTCCCAAGGTGTTTGAGAGGTTGGTAAGCGATGCAGAGAAACCGTTGTATAAAGGTTGCACTACTTTCACAAGATTGTCCGCGATATTAAAGTTGTACAACTTAAAGACGGGTAATGGATGGTCGGATAAAAGTTTCACAGAGTTGTTAGCCCTACTTCAAGAGATGCTTCCGGAGGATAATGTTCTTCCCAATCGAACCTATGAAGCTAAAAAAATGTTATGCTCTATTGGCATGAGCTATGATAAGATACATGCTTGTCCAAATGATTGCATTTTGTTTCGAAATGAATATGCATCATTAAACGAGTGTTCTAAATGCGGTGTATCTTGGTATAAGAAAAAGTTGTCACCAGCAAAAGTCTTATGGTATTTTCCTATAATTCCGAGATTCAGACGCATGTTTCATAGTGAAACAGACGCAAAACACTTGACTTGGCATGCAGATGATAGAATTATAGATGGGAAGTATCGACATCCGGCAGATTCACCACAGTGGATGAAAATTGATAATGATTATCCTGATTTTGGAGAAGAAGCTAGAAACCTTCGCTTGGCATTATCGACTGATGGAATGAATCTGCATGGTTTGCAGAGTATCTCACATTCCACCTGGCTTGTAATTAGGAACAACAGATGTGACTGAGGGTTCCTCGATTTAGGATGTGCCTTGAAACATATATAGGAACAACAAATGTGACTGAAGGTGGCATCTGTCAAATACCTATGCAGGAAGGTATTTTCGGTTTTGAATACCCCGAAACACTTGCTAAGGAGGATTTTGACCAGGTTTTCCAACATTCTGAATTGGGCGTCGGTGTTATGCATTCCTACATCAGGTAATCCGATCCATTTTAATTAAATAATTGAACATTTTAAAATTTGCTCATTTAACTGAATATTCTAATGTTGATTATGTTTTTCTTTTAGGCTCCTGTATGACAAGTTGTTGGTCCCGCATTATTTGACTTCCATATTCACATTCTTATCTGCTAGCTGTATCAACACACGGGCAATAGAGCACACACCAGATGCAGTCAAAGATTACATAGTCCAAAGATTTATGGCCGCGACTACAGAGAAGTTGTTCTTGTTGCCATATAATACTAGCCATGGGTTAGATTTTATTCTAAATTCATTTATTATAATTATTCGATTTTTTCCATTAATCTATATAAAATTTTCGTCTAAACTGTTGTCTTATTTTATAGTGGACACTGGTTGTTGGTCGCGATTAATCCGATGAAAGAAATAGTGTATTATATAGATTCATTGGATGGCGATACAACAAAATATCCTGATCTGAAGAACATGGTTGATACGTAAGTGATGAGATATACTGTTCTGAATAGTTATATATCTTTATTTATTATGTGGCATTTTTCTAAATATGTGTTTATATTATGTTAGAGTTATACAAATATTTAGAGCACAAAGAGATGCAACAGTGCCAAAAAGCAAGGCTAACAACATCAGCTGGATCAGAGTGGAGGTATATTTTCCCATGTTTGACTGTTATAGTGGTTCTACTTGATAAAACTATTTAAACTATATATCCTGATAAATGTTCATTTGTTTTTTCCATTTACAGTGTCCTCGTCAGCGTAATGGGATTGACTGCGGATATTTTGTATTGCGCTTTATGAAGGAAATTATTCTTTCAGGTCAAATAGAGATTCCAATCATGGTATGGATCAATTCATAAGTTATATGATTCATTTTGATAATTAACCGATATTTCATCTGAGTAATTAGTTTTAAAATTAAATCGTGCATGTTCTGTTATATTATGTAGTACTTTGATGAATACAAGTGTGGTACTTACTCGAAAGCAAGATTGGAAGAAATTAAGGAGGACTGGTGTCAATTTATTCTTGAGTTGAGAATTGTATAACGTATCTATTTGTAAAGTTATCGGATTTGTAATTATATGTAAATTGAATGTATTTGTGATGTTGTAAATTGAATGTAATTGTGATGTTGTAATATATTTAAGCAGGTGTATGTGTATTAAAATGGTTATGGGCAAAGTGATGAATACACATAAATAAGGTCAAAGTAATTGTTATATATAAGGCCAAACTGTTGAATTAAAGGCCTGGATTATAAGCAAGGAATGTAATTGTTATAAGGAGGTTTATCGAAAAATATATAAAAAATGTGATTATTTAAAAAAAAAAAATTTTAAAATCGTGAAGAATAGACAGCGCTTTTAAAAAAAGCGCTGCTAAAGGGGGCAAAGAGAGGCCAAAAAAGCGCTGCTATAGGTTGGAAAAGGGGGGGGGGTCTAAGAAAGCGCTTTAAAAAAGCGCTGCTAAAGGGGGGTCAAAGAAAGCGCTTTAAAAAAGCGCTGCTAAAGGGGGGAGGAGAAAGCGCTGCTATAGGGTGAAAAAAGCGCTGCTAAAAGCATTGCTGAAAGGAGGGGAAGGGGGAATAGACAGCGCTTATAAAAACACTGCTAAAGGGCTAAGAAAGTGCTGCTAAAAGCATTGCTGAAGGGAGCATTTAGCAACGCTTTTTCCAGAAAAAAAGCGCTACCTTTACCTTTAGCAGCGCTGCTAAAGACCAAAAAAAGCGCTGCTAAAGGTCTTTTTTGGCATAGTGATATACATGTAAAGTGATCGTCGAACCCTAACTTTAACAATATTTCTCAAATTATAAAACCAAAACTTTTACCGCAATTTATTACTTCTTTTTATGCAAGCTACCGTACCGAAAAACCAAAACCCCCTTGTTACTATAAGTTAAGAACTTAACAACTGTCGAACGGCGGCAATATCACATATTCCCTGTGGAGACGATAACAAACCCCAATACTTTATCCCTGTATCTAACAAAATGGCGCCGTTGTCGGGGAATTTGAATTGATATTGCGAGCATCGCAATAGTTGTTGAATTTTTAACTTGTGAATTTTTGACTTGTGCTTGTTAATTTGTTTGGTTTAGTGTGCAGCTTTCGTTTTATGCGAGGGAAGATTCCTGAGGACTAAATTCTTTTTGATCTTGAGATCGAAAGAACCGCAAGGAGACTGAATAGAAGAACGAGATGGAGGAGGCAACAAGCTAGACAACGACAAGAGCAAGGAGAAGGTTCTTCTACAACACCACCACCACCTTTCACACCTATCATGGATCCACCACCACCACCGCCCGTTTCCACACCATGTGTCAACAGTCCGAGAAACACTGCTCAGTTTGCCAGCCACACAGGAAGGCAAGCCGAGATGAAGACGGAAACTCTTAACTTGCTATACAGAAGTCCATTCACCGGAATGGACCATGAAGACTCCTTTGCTTTTCTCACTAAATTTTACGAGATAGCATTGGCGGCGGGAGTTGATTAAGCTCAAGAGCTACCGTTGTTCAAAAGACTTTTTCCTCATGCTTTGCTCGGCAAAGCCAAAGATTGGTACTTGGATCAAACACCTGCAGTCAATGACAGATTGGAACGTGTTGGAAGAGAAGTTCATTGAAAGGTTTTTCTCCCACAACCGGTTCATGGAATCCAAAATGGCTATCTCCGTGTTTTTGCAAGGAGCCAACGAATCATTGAACGAGGCATGAGAAAGATTTAAATCCATGCTTCGAAAGTGCAAAGGCCACGATTTTGACGAATTGACGCAAATCTACATTTTCAAAAACGACCTTCAACCTAATTGTAAGACTTTATTGGATGCTACTGCGGGTAGTTCTATGTTGTCTAAAAGCACCGATGAAGCTACTGATATCATTAACCGTATGGCTCTAAATGACCTCCAAAGTCAAAGTAGAGGCAACACTTTGAAAAAACCGGGAGTGCTTGAACTTGGGACAAACGATGCTATTCTTGCCCAAAATAAACTCATTTCACAACAAGTTGAACTCTTAACTCAACAAATAAAAGAGTTGAAAGACCCTTCAAAAGCTAAACAAATAGCTTGTTGTGATCTTTGCAAGGGTGAACATGATACCGGATTTTGTCCACCTCCCGGGTTCGAAGAGGTGAATTACATCGCGAACCAACGAGACTACCAACCGAGGCAACAACAACAACAATTGTATCAACAACATCCTCAAAATCAACAACAACAACAACAACACTATAAAGGGAATCAAGGGTACCAACCAAAGGGTAACTATCACCATAACCAAGGTTATGGGGGTGGTACTTCTAGCCATTAAAATCCTTACCAACCTCAACAACCGCCGATCGTGACATCAAATTTAGAAGAGACACTGACACAATTCATGCAATTTGTCGATGGCTAATCAAAAGAGCAACGATGCGGAAATCAAAAATCTCGAAACTCAAGTCGGTCAACTTGCTAAACAACTAGTGGAACAACAATCCAGACCATCTTTTTCGGCGAACACGCAAACTAATCCAAAAGAGCATTGTAAAGCGATAACGACGAGAAGTGGAAGGGAGTTGATTAGTGAGAGTGAAAAAATAGATGAGAGTGAAAAAAGAGATAATGAGAAAAAAGTTGAGGAGAAAAAATAGATGATAAAATTGATGGTGAAGTTGGGGAGTGGAGTGAGGAAGAAGTTAAAAAGGATGAAAAGAATGGTGAATTAGAAAATAAAGAAAGTGTGAAAGTTGAAAAAAATAAGAGTGATGAAGCGAAGGTGGAGGGAGTAAAAAAGAAAAGAGAGAGGAATTCTAGAGTTTCTAAAGGAAAGGAGGTAGTGGGCGCTACTCCTACCCAAAACCTTCCGTATCCGCATGCTCCATCTAAGAGGGAGAATGAACGACATTACGCCCAGTTCATGGATATATTCAAACAACTTCAAGTGAATATTCCGTTTGCCGAAACATTGGAGCAAATGCATAAGTATGCGAAATTCATGAAAGACATACTTACTAAAAAGTGGAGGTACACGGAACCGGAAACAATTGTCCTAGATGCTAGTTGTAGTGCAATAATTCAATGGAAGCTTCCGAGAAAAGAGGTTGACCCAGGACGAGTTACTTTGTCGGTTACAATTGGTGATGTCTATGTCGGAAAAGGGCTAATTGATTTGGGGTCAAGCATTACTCTAATACCATTTTCCATTGTGAAGAGGCTTGGCAACATTGAAATGAAGTCCATCCGAATGACTTTGCAATTGGCCGATAAGTCGACTACCCATCCTCATGGGTTAGCCCAAGACGTATTCGTCAAAGTTGATAAATTCTTCTTTCTGGTTGATTTTGTTGTTATTGATATGGAAGAGGATGATGATGCTCCGCATATTCTTGGCCGACCGTTCATGAAAACCGCACGAATGATGATTGACATTGACGACGATTTGATGAAAGTGAGGGTCCAAAATGAAGAAGTCACTTTAGATCTATTCGAATCTATGAAGCATTCAAAGGATAGTCGTGATAGCTTTCGAATTGATGTGATCGAAGAAGCAACTTTAGAAGTTTCTAAACATATTCATGAGATATCTCCTATGGAGTTAGCTCTCGATGACTCCTTTGAACTTTTCACAATTGAAGAAGAGCAAGCTCTTGAGAATTGTTTAAGGGAACATGATAGTCTAGAAGAATTACAACCATGGGAAGTCGAAGAGGAAGTGTTGAAGAAGGAGGCCAATGAAGAAAAACCACCAATTGAATTGAAAATGCTACCTTCTAATTTGAAGTATGCATTCCTCGATGAGACCGAAGCAAAGCCGGTTATCATAAGCAATCTTTTGTCAAAAATGAAGAATCCTGTTTGATCGATGTTTTGAAAAAGAATCAAGAAGCCATTGGTTGGACTATTTCCGATCTCAAAGGATTTAGTCCTTCCTATTACATGCATAAGATCTTAATGGAAGAGGATTTTAAGCCGGTAGCTTAACCTCAACGCCGCTTAAATCCTTTTATGAAGGAAGTTTATCGAAAAGAAGTTGTTAAGCTTTTGGATGCGGGAATGATTTACCCGATTTCGGATAGCCCATGGGTGAGTCCCGTGCATGTGGTTCCGAAAAAAGGTGGCATGACCGTAATTCGAAACGAAAAAAATGAGTTGATACCGACAAAGGTGGCAACAGGGTGGAGAATTTAGATTAATTATAGGCGGTTGAATACCGCAACTCGAAAAGATTATTTCCCACTCCTGTTCATGGACCAAATGTTAGAGAGACTTTCAGGGCAACAATACTATTGTTTTCTAGATGGCTATTCCGGGTATAACCAAATTGCGGTTGACCCGACCGATCACAAAAAGACGGCTTTTACATGTCCGTTTGGAATTTTCGCATACCGAAAAATGCCTTTTGGGTTGTGCAACGCAGCAACGACTTTCCAACGATGTGTGCAAGCTATATTTGTCGACCTGATCGAGAAAACGATGGAAGTGTTCATGGACGACTTCTCCGTGTTTGGAAGTTCTTTTGGTCTTTGTTTGGACAATCTAGAAATGGTGCTGGAAAGATGTGTGGAAACAAATCTCGTTCTTAATTGGGAGAAATGCCATTTAATGGTGACCGAGGGGATAGTGCTCGGACATAAAGTCTCTTCAAAAGGGCTTGAAGTTGATCGAGCAAAAGTTGAAGTGATTGCAAAGTTGCCCCCTCCGGTAAATGTGAAGGGAATCCGAAGCTTTCTTGGGCATGCCGGTTTCTACTGGCGCTTTATCAAAGACTTCTCAAAGGTAGCTAGTCCTTTGAGTAACTTGCTTGGCAAGGATCAGGTATTTCTCTTAACCGAAGATTGTTTACATGCTTTTAAAGTTTTGAAGGAAAAACTGGTTACCGCTCCTATTATAGTCGCTCCAAATTGGAATTTAAATTTTGAGCTCATGTGCGATGCAAGCGACTATGCAATTGGAGCGGTATTGGGACAAAGAAAGGATAAAAATTTTCATGCGATACACTACGCGAGTAAAGTTCTTAATAAGGCTCAAGTTAATTATGCCACAACTGAAAAAGAATTACTCGCGATAGTGTATACGCTTGAAAAGTTTAGATCCTATCTTATTGGGTCCAAGGTCATATTGTATACCGACCACTCGGCGATTAAATATCTGCTCACCAAACCGGATTCGAAGAAAAGGCTCATCCGTTGGATCCTCTTGTTACAAGAATTTGATGTTGAAATTAAAGACAAGAAAGGATCGGAAAATTTGGTGGCGGATCATTTACCCCACTTAATTAATGTGGAGGTTAAAACTTTTGAGAAGGAAATCTGAGAGGAGTTTCTCGATGAAAAACTTTTTAAAGTTCAAGTTAGGCCGTGGTTTGCGGATTTTGCGAACCACAAGGCAAGTGGTTTGGTGCCTCACGATCTAACTCCGAACCAAAAAAGGAAATTTCTCTCGGATGCTAAATACTATGTGTGGGATGACCCGTATTTGTTTAAACTGGATGGTGACAACCTGTTGAGGAGGTGTGTTACGAGCGATGAGTCGCAAAGTATTCTTTGGCCTTGTCATAGCTCACCTTACGGTGGACATTACAATGGGGCTAGAATGGCTACTAAAGTCCTCCAGTCAGGATTTTATTGGCCTACTATTTTCAAAGATGCAAATGCCCATGCGCAAAGTTGTGACAGTTGTCAAAGGAGTGGTGGGATCGGTAAGAGAGATGAGATGCCTCTCCAAAATATCCAAGAAGTTGAAGTATTTGATTGTTGGGGCATCGACTTTGTTGGACCATTCCCACAATCTTATGGAAATGAATATTTTCTGGTTGCGGTTGATTATGTTTCTAAGTGGGTTGAGGCGATTGCCTCACCTCGGGCGGATGCTAAAACGGTAATAAATTTTTTAAAGAAAAACACTTTTCCCGTTTTGGAACCCCCCGAGTGTTGATAAGTGACGGAGGGTCACACTTTTGTAATGCACCGTTAGATAACGTTTTAAAACATTACGGTGTATCGCATAGAGTGGAACCTCCATATCACCCTCAAGCAAATGGTCAAGCTGAGGTTTTGAATCGTGAGATAAAAAGAATTCTTGAAAAAACCGTGTCTAATTCGAGAAAAGAATGGTCGCAAAAAGTGGATGAGGCTTTATGGGCATACCGTACTGCTTACAGAGCTCCAATTGGGTTAACTCCGTTTCAACTAGTATTTGGTAAGACTTACCATTTACCGGTCGAATTGGAGCACAAAGCTTTACGGGCCTTAAAATTGTTGAACTTTGATAAAGAATTGACCGGTGAAAAAAGAAAAGGGCAACTGCTTGAGTTGGAAGAAATGCACAATGCTGCATATCACTCAAGTTGGTTGTACAAAGAAAAGGCGAAAGAATATCATGACAAAAAGCTCAGAAAAAAAGAATTTGTGCCCGGACAGTTGGTCCTGTTGTTCAATTCCAGGTTAAGGTTATTCCCCGAAAAATTGAAATCTAAATGGTCTGGGCCATTTCGTGTCAAAGAGGTTAAAACATATGGAGCTGTTGTCATTGAGGATTTGGAAAACAAAAAGGACAGTTGGACGGTGAATGGCCAACGTTTGAAGATCTATCTTGGCGGTCTGGTGGATCGGGAGAGCTGTACTATCAGTCTGGATGCCCCTGTGTGAGCATCTTGGACTGTCGAGCTTATCCGATGTTAAACAAGCGCTTGTTGGGAGGCACCCCAACATTGTAAGTATTTTCTGCTGTTTTTTGTTAAGTGTGAGGTATTGGAGTTTACATTGGTGACTTGCTGAATTTTGCAGGATTGTATTGAAAAAAACACATATCTGTCATGTTCGCTAACAACTCGCTAGGCGAGTGCAGTAGCGAGCCATTCGCTAGGCGAGCATGCGCGAAACAGATTTTTAAGTGGGTTCAGTGGGCCACCATTCTGGGCCCAAAAACCGTTTAAGTTGGTTTTTCTTTATTTTGTCACTTAGAGTTCACGGCTCCCACTTCACTCTCACACTTTTCACTTTCATATCACACTTCAATTCTGAAATTGTTCTCTTGTGCAAGCCCTAATTTTTTAATTTCAATCTCCATCACCTTCTGCAATCAGGTTTGCCCTTATTTCTATCTCTCTGTAGTTTTACTATTTCATTATCTGCAGAATAGAGATTTTAGGGTTAATTTTGAAATTTAGGAATTGGAAACTTTTAGGGTTGCATGTGTATCTAGGTTAGTCCTTATCATGCTAATGTTTTCGGTTTTTGGAATTGCAATTGTTTAGACATGAATTGTTGGAATTAGGATTGGAAGCAGTGGCTATTTTTGAAAACCCGCAGCATTCGCTAGCATGTTCGCTAGGCGAGTCTGTAGCGAGTGTTCGCTGTGACTTCGCTAAGCGAACATGGTAGCGAACATGACAGCTTGTTATGTTTTTGATTAATGCTAATATGCTGCTGCTGTTTGTTGTTCTCTACTGTGATGTTTCAGATGGCCTCAAGATCAAGTGTTGGAAAGAAAAGAAAGGTCGGGAGCACATCCCGTCCTGTAACCACCCAATTTGACACTGACAAGTTTATCGGACCAAAGCAAGCTACACGCTATGTGGCGTTGGAGAAAAGGAAAATTCTACCTGAAAAGAGGTTTGTGATCAATGCACAGGGCGACTACCGAACATTTGCGGGGTTGATCAATAGTAAGAGGTGGGACCGGCTGATCTCTCCACCTGAGAGTTATAACATTGAGATTGTGCGCGAGTTCTACGCGAATGCGCTGCCTAATGATGATGAGCCTTTCACGTGGACAACAAGAGTGTTAGGCCGTCAAATTTCGTTTGATCGGGACGCGATCAACCGAGTGCTTGGTGAACCGCTCCATCTAGGAGTGAATGAGTTGGATAACTACACCAGAGATCTGAGGCTCCAAAGAAACATAGATGATATTTCAGCAGCACTGTTATTAGAAGGAAAGACTGTCGAGAGAAACCCGTCGGGGGTGGTTGTGAGGTACCATCGGGAGGACATGATTCCTTTAGCTCAGCTGATTCTGATTCTGGTTCTGACAAACATTAAGCCAAAATCACATACATCCACCGTGCCGATCCCAGTGGCACACTTGGTACACAGCATTCTGACCAACGTTCAAATCGATGTTGCGCGCATTATTGCGAGTGAGATCAAGGCAGTGGTTAAGAGTATGCTGAAGTCAGGGGCGCAAGTTAATTTCCCCCTTGCTTTTCCTTGCCTCATTATGTCCTTGTGCTCACAGTTCAGGTTGAAGCTTCCTTCTCGCAGTCTTGTGAAGATACCGTCCGCAATCGATGATCAATATGTGGACAAGTATTATAGACCAAAGAACTTCAGAGGTACTACAGCTGCTGGTGATGCCGGGACTACTGATGGTCTTGGTGCTTTTTCTCAAGAGCTTGATCCCTTTCAGCAGGCAGTTTGTAATTACAACTGGGATTGGATGGCGGCAACACAATGTGCTATGATTGATATTCATGACTCGATGCAGGTACTGCAGTTGCAGGTCTATGACCCTTCTATTGAGCGTCCTATGATGACGCGTGAGCAGTTTCTGAAGCGCGCAAGCTGGCCTGAGGACAGGCCTGTTTTCGGAGGAGGGGCGGGTGGTTCTGGTGGTGATGATTCTGGTGGCGCTGATGATGATGATGATGAGGCTGATGACAGTGATGATGATGATGATGATGATGGTGATGATGATGAGGAGTATGAGTCCGAGGAGGACTAAGTTTTCTTTTATGTTATGTTTTATTTACGTTTTATTGTTTAGTATTTTCAGATACTGTGTTTTGTTTCAGTTGTACTCTTTGGGGTGTTTTGTCCCCCACGCACATTTTTATTTTAATGTTTAATGTTTTGTTTTAAATTATTGTGTTTTGTTTTAAGTTATTTTGTTTAATAATTTTTTGGTTGATTGATGATCAATCCTTCTAGATTGATTTCTCTCTGAAAGAAGTATTCAATGAAGGTGCATCCGAGCTTGGATGACAATGATAAAATTAACAAGCGAATGATGCTAAGGTACATGGTTACCTTTGGTTAGAACTTTAGAATGCATGAAGAACTTTACTCTTGTTGTAATTGAATATTGTTCTTTTTGCAAGATAATTGAATGAATGATTCACTTAGGACTTAAAACCACAAATTGTGAGGTAACCACCATTGTACAAATAAATGTTGGATTCTAATAAACTGTGTTGATTCTTTTAATTCGTGCTTTGTCTTTTATTATTGTGAATTTGTGGAAGCAATTAGAAATGATCAAGGCATTGTTTTCTTTCGAGCATAACTAGTTCCAAATACAACCTACCCGTGAGCAGAGAGTATTCGTGAACCCCTTTAAGCTTAAACAGTTGAATCTCAGCCTTAAATAAGGCGAGACTTCAAAATCTTTTTCTTGAAACCCTGAAAATTGTTGATAATTTTTCTTTTCCTGAAAAAGTCAAGAGTATTCACTTATATGGTGAGTAAAAGATAAGTTGGGGAGAATGGAAATAAGAATCGGTAGGTTACCACAACTCTGGAATAACCAAGCAAGCATTGAAAAAGAAAGGAAAAAAATATAGAGAAAACACTTGTTTTGTGAATATTGTGTATATAAAAAAATGGAAATGAATGCTTGCTTGGAAGAAAAATAGTGGAAAATAAATTGAGTTGTGAGTAAGAGTTGTGAAGGTTTCAAATGAGAAACAAGTTGAATGAAGTTGAGATGTGTGAATAGTTGTTCAGTGAATGTCTCTTTTGCGTCGGCAACTTCGTTTTCAATGGCCTTAGATATATCCCTTGTTTGTAAACCTGACCAAGCTACAACCGGAAATGATCTTAGTGATCTTCGTGCTTCCGCATTTTCATTTATAATTGTTAGACATTGTATGAATTGAATTGAATTTGACATTGTTTATTGGAGAGTGAAATTGCACCCACGGTTGTAAACGCGTGATCTCTTCAATCCTTATTCGAAGAGGAGCGATAGGGTGATTCATTCAGGATATCATTATTGTTGATTGATACATGTTTTGCATTGCTATAAGGTTTTATTTCTTGTATATTGTATTGTTCTAACCATTGGGGACTTGTATCTAGTAGATTCTCTTGTTTTTGAGCCATTTTATCCAATTTCGGAGAAACCTTTATCTTTAACCAAATCCTCTTGATCTTCTAGAGGCATACTTTGCTTGAGGGCAATCAAGAATCTAGTTGGGGAGAGTTGTTAGATGCCCAATATTGCTTATTTGAGCTATCAGATGTGGGCATCTTTCACTCCGTTTTGTCTAGAAAGTGTCAAAATCGTTCTTGCTTTTGTTTAAGTTGCAACATTTTGTGAAATGAGCTTGGTACCTTTAATCTGTGTGTCAATGTGCAGAAATCAGGCATGAAAGAGTAGAATTGGAAGACACAAGAAATATGACAAAGGAATCAAGAAAGAAGGCAAGCCAAAGCAAGCTCACTAGGCGAAGCTCTGGCGAGAGAGGTAGCGAGTTGTTCGCTAGGCGAGCTCGTAGCGAGCTGCTAGCGAACACTCCCAGACTTGGACAAAATCAAATTGGTCATATTTCGCTAGGAGCAAGGAAGGTAGCGAACTACTCGCTAGGCGAGCTCGTAGCGAGGGGCTAACGAGTGCTTCCAGAACCAAAATGCCCATAACTCACTGGAGCGAAGGAGGTCGCGAAGGGCTTGCTAGGCAAACCATTCTGCTCGCCTAGCGAGCAAGACTGGACAACACATTTTTCCTATAAGTAGCAAGTGCCACTTTTTGTAAAAATATCTTTATCTTTTTGCTGCTTCTTTTCAACCACTTTGTTTTGTTTTGCTCCAAGAGAGATATTTGTGACCTAGAAACCCAAGAACACATTATTCTTCATCTCTTAACAAGATCTTCCAAAAAGAAGGTGGATTCTCATCCGAACTCGATTCTTCGACTCAGATGTTGATCAACCGTCTTCCGAAACTTCTTGTGCAAGCTACCATGAAAATGAGTAGCTAAGTCCTTCATTTTGTCAAGGTTAGATGTAGATGATCATAAGCTTTGTATGTAAATGGGATGATCTTCATTTGTAAACTCTTTGATGATGAATATATGGTGAAAACTTTGCTTTATTGTTAACTCTTTGTGTTGGTTTATTATTGAAAGGTATTTTCCAACTCTTTACCTAGGTTTTCATCCATCTATGTTCTTGAGCTAGAGATAGTCTTGAATGTGGTTGTTCACTAAAATATCAAAACCTAAAAGTTGTCATTTTGATAGATTGTGTGAGAAATCAACAATGAATTAAAATGGGAAAAATCACAATGTGTGTTATAAATAAACATATTGAGAGGATATTGTGAAAGTGTTTATCATCTAACGGAGTTTATGAGTTTTGTTGATCAAACATATACATGCAAAGTGATCGTCGAACTCTAACTTTGACACTATTTCTCAAATCGTAAAACCAAAACTTTTACCGCAATTTATTTCTTCTTTTTATGCAAGCTACAGTGATGAAAAATCAAAACCCCCTTGTTACTATAAGTTAACAACTTAACAATTGTCGAACTGCGGCAATATCACAGATTCCCTGTGGAGACAATAACAAACCCCGATACTTTACCACTGTTCTAACAGTAGCGAACATGACAGCTTGTTTTTATTTATGTTAAATGCTAATCTATTGCTGCTATTTGTTGTTTCTCTGCTATGATGTTTCAGATGGCCTATGGATCAAGTGCTAGAAAAAAGAGAAAGGTCGGAAACACATCCCGTCCTGTAACCATTCAATTCGA
Source organism: Lathyrus sativus (assembly GCA_963859935.3). Taxonomy (NCBI): domain Eukaryota; kingdom Viridiplantae; phylum Streptophyta; class Magnoliopsida; order Fabales; family Fabaceae; genus Lathyrus; species Lathyrus sativus. The sequence goes on along the minus strand of OZ012736.1, from coordinate 418,085,640 downwards.
CACTGATAAGTTTGTTGGATCAAAGCAAGCCGCATGCTATGTGGCGTTGGAGAAAAGAAAAATTCTACCTGAGAAGAGGTTCTTGATCAACACACAGGGCGATTATAGGACATTTGCGGGGTTAATAAATAGAAAGAAGTGGGACAGGTTGATCTCTCTACCCGAAAGCTATAATATTGAGATAGTGCGCGAGTTCTATGCAAACGCGCTGCCAAATGATGACGAGCCTTTCACTTGGACTATAAGAGTGTTAGAACGTCAGATTGCGTTTGATCGAGATACTATTAATCGAGTGCTTGGTGAACCGCTCCATCCGGGAGTTAATGAGTTGGATAATTACACCAGAGATCTGACGCTCCACAGAAACATTGATGATATTTCAGCAACCCTGTTATTAGAAGGAAAGACTGTTGAGAGAAACCCATCTGGGGTGGCTGTGAGGTATCATCGAGAGGATATGATTCCCTTAGCTCAGCTGATATTGATTCTGGTTCTGACAAACATTAAGCCCAAATCACATACGTCGACCTTGCTAATCCCAGTGGCACACTTCATCCACTGCATTCTGACCAATGTTCAAATCTATGTGGCGTGAATCATTGCGAATGAGATGAAGTCTGTGGTTGAGAGTGGGCTGAAGTCGGGGGTGCGAATTAATTGCCCCCTTGCTTTTCCTTGCCTCATCATGGCTTTGTGCTCATAGTCGAGGATGAAGCTTCCCTCCCGCAGTCTTGTGAAGATTCTTTCCATAATCGATGATCGATATGTGGACAAGTATTGTAGGCCAAAGAACTTCAGAGGTAGTACAACTGTTGGTGATACCGGGACTACTGATGGTCCTGGTGCTTTTTCTCAGGGGTTTGATCCTTTTCAGCAGGCAGTCTATAATTACAATTGGGATTGGATGGCGGCAACTTAGCGTGCCATGATTGATATACATGACTCGATGCAGATACTTCAGCTACAGTTCTATGACCCTTCGGTAGAGTGCAGCATGATGACGCGTGAGCAGTTTCTGCAGCACGCGAGCTGGCTTGAGGGCATGCCTGTTTTTGGAGAGGGGGCGGGTGCGTCTAGTGGTCCTGTTGGTGGTGATGCTGATGATGATGATGATGATGATGAGGCTGATGATAGTGATGATGAGGATGCTGATGGTGATGATGATGAGGAGTCTGAGTCCGATGAGGACTAAGTTTTTTATCTTTATTGTTTTTATTGATTTGTATTTTTGGATATCTTGTTTGGATTTAAGTTATTTTGGTCATGTACTTTCAGTTATTTTGGTTGTACTTTTTGGGGTGTTTTGTCCCCCACGCACATTTTTATTTCTGGAAGTAATGTTTAATGTTTTGTTTTAAATTATTGTGTTTGGTTTAAGTTCTTTTGTTTAATAATTTTTTTTGGTTGATGAAGATCAAACCTTCTAGATTGATTGCTCTCTGAAAGAAGTATTCAATGAAGGTGCATCCGAGCTTGGATGGCAATGATAAAAATAACAAGCGAATAATGCTAAGGTACATAGTTACCTTCGGTTAGAACTTTAGAATGCATGAAAAACTTTACTCTTGTTGTAATTGAATATTGTTCTTTTTGCAATATAATTGAATGAATGATTCACTTAGGACTTAAAACCACAAATTGTGAGGAAACCTCCATTGTACAAATAAATGTTGGATTCTAATAAACTGTGTTGATTCTTTTAATTCATACTTTGTCTTTTATTATTGTGAATTTATGGAAGAAATTAGAAATGATCAAGGCAATTGTTTTCTTTCGAGCACAACCAGTTCCAAATACAAACTACCAGTGAGCAGAGAGTATTCGTAAATCCCTTTGAGCTTAAACTGTTGAATCTCAGCTTGAAATAGGGCGAGACTTCAAAATCTTTTTTCTTGAAACCCTGAAAAAAAATTATAATTGTTCTTTTACCGTAAAAAGTCAAGAACATTCACTTATGGGGTGAGTAACAGATAAGTTGGGGAGAACGAAAATGAAAATCGGTAGGTTACCACAACTCTGGAATAACTGAGCAAGCATTGAAAAAAAAGAAAATAGAAACAATTGTTTTGTGAATATGGTGTGAAAAAGAAGAAAATAAAAAGAAGAGAATGAAAATGAATGCTTGCTTGGAAGAAAAATATTGGAAAACAGATTGAGTTGTGAAATAAGAGTTGTGAAGGTTTCAAATGAGAAATAAGTGGAATGGAGTTGAGATGTGTGAATAGTTGTACAATGAATGTCTCTTTTTCATCGGGAATTTTGTTTTCAATGGCCTTAGATATGTCCCTTGTTTGTAAACCTGACCAAACTACAATCGAAAAAGACCTTAGTGATCTTCGTGCTTCCGCATTTTCATTTATAATTGTTAGACATTGTATGAATTGATTTGAGTTTTGCATTGTTTGTTGGAGAGTGAAATTGTCCCGCGGTTGTAAACGCGTAACTTCTTCAATCCTTATTTGAAGAGGAGAGATAGGGTGATTCATTCAGGATAACATTGTTGTGAATTGATTCATGTTTCTTTTATTGCTATAAGGTTTTAGTTCTTGTGTATTGTGTTGTTCTAACCATTGGGAACTTGTGTCTAGTTGATTCTCTTGTGTTTGAGCCATTTGATCCGACTTCGAAGAAACCTTTTTCTTCAAGCAAATCCTCTTGTTCTTCAAGAGGCATACTTTGCTTGAGGGAAAGCAAGAATCTAGTTGGGGGTTGTTAGATGCCCAATTTTTCTTATTTGAGATATCAGATGTGGGCATCTTTCACTCCTTTTTGTCCAGAAAGTTTTCAAAACCGCCCTTGCTTTTGTTGATTTGCAATATTATGTGAGATGATCATGATACCTTTAATTTGTGTGTTATTGTGCAGTAATCAGGCATGAAAGAGTAGAAATGGAAGACACAAGAAAGAAGGCAAGCAAAAGCAAGTTCGTTAGGCGAATCACTGGCGAGTAAGGTAGCAAGTTGTTCGCTAGGCGAGCACGTAGCGAGCTGCCAGCGAACACTCCCAGACTTGGGCAGTAGCAAAAAGAGCTGATTTAGCTGGAGCGAGGCAGGTAGCGAACTGCTCACTAGGAGAGTCTCCAGCGAACAGGTAGCGAGTGCTTCCAGAATCAAAAAGTCCAAAACTCGCTGGAGCGAGTGTAGCAGCGAAGGGCTCGCTAGGCGAACCATTATGCTCGCCTAGCGATCAAGACAACACAACATTTCTTTTTCTATAAGTAGCATGGGCTACTTTTTGTAAAATATCTTTTTTTTCCAACCACTTTCTTTTGTTTTTTCTCCAAGGTGATTTTTGTGACCTACAAACCCAATATCTCATTATTCTTCATCTCTTAACAAGATTTTCCAAAAAGAAGGTAGATTCCCATCCAATATCGATTCTTCGACTCAGATATTGATCAACCTTCTCCCAAAACTTCTTGTGCAAGCTACCATGAAAATGAGTAGCTAAGTCTTCCATTTTGTCAAGGTTAGATGTAGATGATCATAAGCTTTGTGTGTAAATGGGTTGACCTTCATTTGTAAACTCTTTGATGATGAATGTATGGTGAAAACCTTGTTTTATTGTTAACTCTTTGTGTTGGTTTATTATTGAAAGGTGTTTTCCAACTCTTTATCTAGATTTTCATACATCTATGTTCTTGAGCTAGAGATAGTCTTGAATGTGTTTGTTCACTAAAATGTCAAAACCTAAAAGTTGTCATTTTGATAGATTGTGTGAGAAATCAACAATGGATCAAAATGGGAAAAACCACAATGTGTGTTAGAAATAATCACATTGGGAGGATATTGTGAATCTGTTTATCATATAATGGAGCTTATGAGTTTTGTTGATCGAACATATACATGCAAAGTGATCGTCGAACCCTAACTTTGACAATATTTCTCAAATCGTAAAACCAAAACCCTTACCGCAATTTATTACTTCTTTTTATGCAAGCTACCGTAACGAAAAATCAAAACCACCTTGTTACAATAAGTTAAGAACTTAACAACTCTCGAACGAGGACAATATCACATATTCCCTGTGGAGACGATAACAAACCCCATACTCTATCCCTGTATTTAACAGACACTCTCAAGAATGAGATACTTATTATAGAATGAGCACTCTGGTCCCTGATAGACTTGTACCTTCTGAAATTGTCACAATCTCAATAATGAGATATTTATTATGGGATGATAAATATGTGGTTACAGTTGTTATAACATATAACAACCCAATTAATAAGTTAGTTGTGACTTCTTCACACATGTATAAATAAAACCTTATATTAATGAAAAGTTTAAGTTTTGATGTAATATTCTTTATCAACTTCAATTTTATTTCTCAGCATTTTCATTTTTGTGATAATTTTTTTTAAAATGTTTAATGGATATATGTTAACATAGTAAAGTATTACTACTCTATTTTTTCTCTTTTGTCTTCGATCACTATATAAACTTGAGAAAACTAATAACTATCAAATATAAATAAATAAAATAAAAACCTTTACACTTATCTCTTCTTTTTTGACACATGTGATTTTTTATTAGATAAATTTGTCTTTGAACATAGAATAGAAATATTATATATTAAAATAATGATTATATCATTTTTATATAATATCCAAACTATTAATTTAATATTATTGTCACTTGATTTTCTATCACATGTCTTTCATTTAAACTAAAAACTCTTATACTTTTTATTCATTCTAATATAACTTATTATTTGTATTGTCAACTATGAAAATCAACAAAAAAAGGAGTCTTTAATACACAAAATTCATACATGTGATAATGATTAATTATAACTAATAAATTTGTTAAATTTAAAGTATTTTACGTCTTTAAAATTAAAAATTAAAAATAAGTAGAATTCGAATATATATATAAATTTGATTTTAATTAATATAAAAAGCATATATGGACAAACATTTATGATTAAAGAGTTAGTTAAAATTAAGATTTTTTTAACATCGATCAATTAAAAGTAAGAAAAATATTATACACAAAAAAAATTTATTTCACACTTTAGTTTTATTTAAACTAATTTTTTTAGAAACAAATCACTTAAGAAGCAGTTGAGGGACATATTTTATACATGGAATAAATATCTGTCAATAACCAATTAGATAAATTTAAATTATTTTGACCTCATTTAAATGAAAATGAGAATAGTTTGATTCTAATATAGACATAAGAAACAAAGTTGTTGGTGAATTCACAACTAATTTTTTGAGTATTTAAGACATTAAGAACATGTTGAACTAGAAATGTATTTAAAATAAATATTTAATATCAATTTTTGATTATGTATAATAATTTGGGTTTTATTTTTATCCTTTAAGTTAAAATGGTATTTTATTGATTCTACGACTCTTCAAATTGTATCATTTTAATTCTGAAGAATGAAAAAAATTCAAAAATATTAATTGTTATATGAAACTTAAAAAAGTATTAAATATTAAAAAATATTGTTTCACTTTCTTATTTTATTCAAACCATTCATAAATTAAGTTGAATATTACAACATTAGGTTACACAAACAACCTTATCACTCGGTTGCATTTGGTCTATATAAAAAAATAAATATAAATAGATATTACAAATTAATATTTAAAAAAACATAAGACAAATATGTGTAAACGATAAGAAAAGAGAATGAGATGAGAGAAATCCTAAGGTGTAAACCAAGTTAATGGATTTTGAAAAATGACTTGACATTGGATCAAGCCTTGTTTGTTCCTTTTATTGTAGATGGTGTTCTAGTCTAATTCAATTTTATCTTTCTTAACAAGCAAAAGCAAGCATAAAGCAAAAGGACCTAGACTATTACATTGTAATAGGGGGAGGGATACATAATGCCCACCAAGGGAAAATGAGATGCAATGTATGAAAGAGTAAGGGAAATGTATCAATTATGGAAGGAAATGATCATCAAGAGTTCATTTCAATCAACCAAAGCAAGAGACACAATCAAGTCAATTAGGATGAAACAAACAAGTACGCAAGATAGCACATGCTTCAAACTTGAATCAAAGACAATAAGAGACATACAAGAACAAAGTTTTTTTTTACTATTGTAATTTATATGTTAAGGATTTAATGACTACGGTGGAAAACAAGGATGATATCTCAAATTTGAAACTTGTCATAGATACTAAGTTCAACATCAAAGACTTAGGTAACCTAAAGTATTTTTTGGGTTTCAAAATTTCTCGATCATCCCAAGGAATATCTTTTTTCCAAAGAAAGTATAGCTTGTACCTTCTCCAAGATGTTGGTATCCTTGGAGAAAAACCAACCTAGAAGATAATAAATATCAATCAAAAATTTATTTCTGACACACAAATTATGCTTTTAAACCCTACTTCTTTTAGAAAGTCTCATTGGTATTCTCGTTTACTTAACTCTCGCTCGATCTGACATTAGTTTTTCTGTTTGCAGGTTAAGTTAACTTCTATCTAAACCAACATATTTTCATTTACATGCATCATTAAGAACTCTCCAATATATTAAACTTACCCTTAGACAAAGCCTTATATTAAAAAGAGCTTCCTCTACCACAACAGTTAGTTTCAATGATTCGTATTAGGGTCTATAAACACTATGCCAAAAAAGACCTTTAGCAGCGCTTTTTTTGGCCTTTAGCAGCGCTTTAAAGCGCTGCCAAAAGTGGCGCTGCTAAAGGTAAAGGCAGCGATTTTTTTCAATGAAAAAGCGCTGCTAAAAGCTCCCTTCAGCAGCACCTTTAGCAGCGCTTGTTTAGCCCTTTAGCAGCGCTTTTGTAAGCGCTGCATAATTCCCCCAACCATCCCCCCTTTTAGCAGCGCTTTCACAAAGCGCTGCCTTAGACCCCCCCCTTTAGCAGTGCTTTTTCAAAGCGCTGCCATAGCCCACCCTTTAGCAGCGCTTTTTACAAGCGCTGTCTTAGACCCCCCCCCCCCCCCTTTCAAACCTATAGCAGCGCTTTTGTAGCGTAATATTTGTGACCTTTAGCAGCGCTTTTATGTAAAAACACTGTCTAATGTCCCAGATTTTAAATTATTTTTTTTTTAAATATTCACCCTGTTTTGTATATTTTACCAACAACCTGCTTATATTACACAAACCTGCTTATAATTCAGGCCTTTGTTTCAACACTTTGGCCTTATAAATACAATTCAAACTTTGGCCTTAAATATACAATTCAAACTTTGGCCTTATATGTACAATTCAAAACTTCGGATAAATTGTAACTCATGACTTTGTTCATAAACATTTTAATATACACATAAACCTGTTTAAATATGTTACAACAAAATTCGATCCTCAGAATTACAACAACACAAATACATTCAATTCACATATAATTACAAGTCTTCCAATCCGATAACTCTATACAATTCTCAACCCAAGAATAAATTGACACCATTCCTCTTTAATTTCTTCCAATTTTGCTTTCGTGTAAGTAGCGCACTTGAATTCATCAAAATACTACATAATATAACAGATCGAATAAGATTTAAGTTTAAAACTAATTACTCAGATGAAGTATCGGATAATTATCAAAATGAATCATATAACTTATATAATGAATTGATCCATACCATGACTGGAATCTCAAGTTGACTAGAAAGAATAATTTCCCTCATAAAGCGCAATACAAAATATCCACAGTCAATACCATTGCGCTGCCGAGGACACTATAAATGGAAAAAAAAAACATTTATCTGGATATATAGTTTAAATAGTTTTATCAAGTATAAACATGCGAGAATATACCTCCACTCTGATCCAGTTGATGTTGTTAGCCTTACTTTTTGGCACCGTTGCATCTCTTTGTGCTCTGAATATTTGTATAACTCTAACATAATATAAACGCATATTTAGAACAATGTCACATAATAAATAAAGATATATAATTAAAGACAACAGTATATCTCATCACTTACGTATCGACAAAGTTCCTCAGATTTTCATATTTTGTTGTATCGCCATCCAATGAATCTATATAATACACTATTTCTTTCGTCGGATTAATTGCGATCAACAACCAATGTCCACTATAAAATAAGACAACAGTTTAGACATAAATGTTATATATATAGAAAGGGAAAAGTCGAACAATTATAATAAATGAATTTAGAATAAAATCTAACCCATGGCCAGTGTTATATGGCAACAAGAACAACTTCTCCGTAGTCGCGCGCATAAATCTCTGCACTGTGTACTCTTTGACTGTATATGGTGACTGGTCTATTACACGTGAGTTGACACAGCTAGCAGATAAGAATGCGAATACTTAAGTCAATTCATTCGGGACCAATAACTTGTCATACAAGAACCTAAAAAAACATAATCAACATTAGAATATTAAGTTAAACGAGCAAATTTTAAAAAGTTCAATTATTTAATTAAAATGGATCGAAGTACCTGATGTATGAATGCATCACACCGACGCCCAATTCAGAATGGTTGAAAACCTGATCAAAATCCTCCTTAGCAATTGTTTCGGGATGTTCAAAACCGAAAATACCTGCCTCCATGTGTATTTGACGGACGCCACCCTCAGGCACATCTGATGTTCCGACATATGTTTCAAGGCACATCCTAAATCGAGGAACAATTGCTTTTCTAGAAACCTTGAAAGTTTCAGGCATCTTACCCTTGCTGACTTGTTGCGACTGCTGATCATGAACCTAAAAGTCATATATACGTTCAGTAATTAATATTGTATAACAAGATAGTCATGTAACTGTAGTAGTACCTGTTTCTTTGATGCAGCTGAATCGGTATCCCGCACAATAATTCTATCATCTTTTGATTTGAATTTTGTAGGAGTTTAAGATCATCATGTAAATAAGAAAATGTAGATGTAAGAATAACTTTCATGTATGAATCATAAAACATTTGAGTATTAAAAGGTTCAACCTACCTCATCATCTATGCAAATCAGATTTGCCGGCCATGCCACATACGATCCTACTGCGTCTCCCACCACTGTTGCGCCTGAAATATCATCTGGTATAGGAAACAACGCACTCCCCTCTAATGCAATATCAATAGATACTTTCAAAAATCCAGAAGGGAGCGGTTTGTGGTGAAGTAAGTCTCCCAGAAAGTTATGCACCTTTCCCTTGCCAACCATTCGATGAGTAGGTGACGATAAATATAGCCGGCAAAGTGAAATGCCCTAAACAAATAATGATCAGTTAATGTGTCAATTAAGTAAAGTGTGCTAAATTAATTTCAATGTAATATATACAATTACCTCTGGAAGCTTCTGCGGACAACTGGTACTATCTTTGTCACTAGTAGCTCTACCTTCTGGAGGGCGTCTTTCCGCCATGTATCTCTCCTTATCCTTCTGTAATTCACGGATTTGCGCTTTCAAATCCTCCAAAGTCTCCATCACTTCTTTATTGGTTGGATTTTTTTTCTTTGGCTGCTTATACAGTTTGGATGGAGTGACACCAAATCCCTTACCCCTCACACGCCCAGAATACTCAGGAATATTCAGCACCCGGCTCAGTAAGCTCCTGCAATCATTGTCCTCGGCGGGAGTTATGGTCTGGGACAAAGTCTCCTGAAATATAGATAAAAACATATATAAGTACATATTACACACTTTTGATCAGTTACTGACAAAGATAACGTTGTACTTACACATTGTTCAAAGACTTGTTGAACTGCTTCCTGAACGACTCCATCTCGTCCCACACGGGCAGCCTTCCATACAACATGGTCCGGAAGAGATGTCGCATCACTCTTCTCCTCTTCCAACTACGCATTAAGACGGATAATAAAGCATTGTATCCTATTATATATACTTACTATTTTTTGTAGATATATCATATTAAAGCATTTATATGTACTTACTATTTTTTGTTCTAATCGTGCATATCCCAACCGGCCCTTTCTGTATGGATATGCGGGATTTGATGCCCGTTGACGATTTACGCCACTAACAACCTGAAAAAACAAGTTTATCAGAACTCCTGTACATGGAAGAAGTATATATACTATTCATAGTTCATGATAAGTTGTACTTACTTCAAATTCTTTTGATCTTCTCTTTGCAACAAACGTCTCCCATTCTTCCTCCGAAATCAAATCCGCGTACTTCATCGGACGCTCTGAGTCAACAAAGTTTCCTTCAGAATCTTTTAGAAACTTGTTTGTTAAAAACGCTCTAAATCCCCTCAGGATAATCATTATCAATTTTCATCCACTGTGGTGAATCTGCCGGATGTCGATACTTCCCATCTACAATTCTATCATCTGCATGCCAAGTCAGGTGTTTTGCATCTGTTTCACTACGAAACATGCGTCTGAATCTCGGAATTATAGGAAAATACCATAATACTTTGGCTGGTGACAATTTTTTCTTATACCGAGATACACCGCATTTAGGACACTCGTTTAATGATGCATATTCATTTCGAAACAAAATGCAATCATTTGGACAAGCATGTATCTTATCATAGCTCATGCCAATAGAGCATAACATTTTTTTAGCTTCATAGGTTCAATTGGGAAGAACATTATCCTCCGGAAGCATCTCTTGAAGTAGGGCTAACAACTCTGTGAAACTTTTATCCGACCATCCATTACCTGCCTTTAAATTGTACAACTTTAATACCGCGGACAATCTTGTGAAAGTAGTGCAACCTTTATACAACGGTTTCTCTGCATCGCTTACCAACCTCTCAAACATCTTGGGACAATCTTGAAGATCTTCTTCAAGTGCTTCTACAATCTCTTCGACTCGATCACAATTATATGTATCTCTGCCATTGTCCTTTGAAGCACATGTCGTATTATTCCGGGGTTCAACATTCTCGTTACTTATCTCACCATGTAATGTCCAACATGTGTAACTTCGATTAATTCCATGTCTCATTAAATGAGATTCCAACTGAACGGCGTCAACTCGACGCCCATAACAGCATTCTAAGTAAGGACATGTGATCCTACTGGGGTCTTTAGCGTGTTGAACAGCAAACTTAACGAACTTCGATACCCCATTCTCGTACTCTTTTGACAATCGATTACCAGACATCCATTTTTTATCCATACTAATTGAGTAATCTACACTAAACTATAAAAGTTAAACAAAACAGAGAATACCTGTAAGGAAATCACTAACTTCTAAGAATGCTACGCAATAGGATGCTTGGAAACGATCACAACTTTGCTCTTCACAGGTAACCCCTATAGCAGACAAAATATAAATTTTATTAAAATCATATTAATAATTAACCAAGACAAATCATATTAAAAATACTAGATAATCCACCAAAACAAATCATATTAAAATTACTAGATAATCCTTAAACCAAAATGACACCCTTACTAAACATTGAGAAATCCTAACTAAACATATAAAACCATAATAACATATATATCATATAAACATTGAGAAATCCATCATAATAACATAATAACATATCAACATATAAAACCTTTACTAAACCTTCAATAAGTCATTTCTACACAACAACAACACTAAAATTTACTTGCATGTCCTCAAACCTTCAATACAAAACAACAATATACGTATCATACTTGAACGCAACAACAAAAACAATTACTCAGCAACAGTATACGTTATCAACACTAAAATTTACTTGCATGTCCTCAAATGTAACATATCTACACAACAACAAAAACAATAGTATACCAACAATGGTGAAAAGAAAAACCATCAATATTTAGATAACAAATATTTACATAACAAAAACAATAGTATACCAACAACAAAAACAATAGTATACCAACAATGGTGAAAACAAATATTTAGAAAAACCATCAAATACCAACAATGGTGAAAAGAAAAACCATCAACATTTAGATAACAGTATTAACAATAACCTTCAAAACCTTTAATGTCTTCAAATACCAACAATGGTGAAAAGAAAAAAAAACAAGAAAACCATATTAAAACTTCACATACCTTAACATTGGTGGAAATGCAATGCAGACGGACGGATGCACTCGAAAACAAACGGTGAACGGACGGTGAACGGACGGCGGATGACGGCAACAGACAGTTTGAATAGGGCAAGTTCGTTCGCCAGAGGAGAAAGACAGAAGAAAAGAAATGTACGCGATTGTTCTGTTTCTCTTAAAATTCTGGAGGGTATTTTAAAATTATAATACTAATACCTATAGCAGCGCTTTTAAAGGCCTTTAGCAGCGCTTTTAAAAACGCTTTCTTAGGGTGCCTTAGCAATGCCATATAGCAGCGCTTTATAGAAAAAGCGCTGCTAAAGGGCCCCCTTTAGCAGCGCTTTTTAGAAGCGCTTTCTTAGGTCCCTCTTTAGGTCCCCCTTTAGCAGCGCTTTTAAATGCCTTTAGCAGCGCTTTTAGAAGCGCTTTCTTAGGGTGCCTTAGCAATGCCATATAGCAGCGCTTTATAGAAAAAGCGCTGCTAAAGGGGACCCCTTTAGCAGCGCTTTTTAAAAGCGCTTTCTTAGGTCCCCCTTTAGAAGCGCTTTTTAAAAAGCGCTTTCTTAGGCCATTCCTTTAGCAGCGCTTCTTAAAAAGCGCTTTCTTAGGGCCCCCCTTTAGCATCGCTTTTTCAAAAGCGCTGTCTTAGGTATGAAATTTTTTTCCTTTTTTTTTACCCACCCTTTAGCAGCGCTTTTTTAGGATGCGCTGCTAAAACTCATTTCTGGCGTAGTGAAATGATATCGTACGTTCCGCTTCTAGTTTTCTCTTTTATATAGGCCAGCCTCTCATATATTTAAAGAGGAATAAAAACATGTTGTCTCTAGATCTTCCTCCGAGGTAGAATATCCCTCATTTGTAAACACAACTTATGAGGTCAGGTGGCAATTATATCTACTCCAAGATATTGGCATTGATCATCCAAATCATGTGACCATTTTCTATGATAACAGGTATGTGTTTACTAGTATTTTTAGTAAATCAAATCATAAGTTTTAGTTCACTTAAATAATTGAACTTGAAAAAAATCTTATGGACAATTTGTGCAGAAAAATATGACGAAAATTGTTTGTGCTTGAAACTTAAATATTTGGATAGTAAGAACTTGGATAAATATTATGATGAAAACACGACATAATTCATTTGGTAGAAGAAAGTAAACAAAAAACATAACAAATTTCATTAAATGCTTGAATTTAAAAGACTTAAAGAAAGGACCCAGGTTCATACATCTTCTCACAAAATATTTCTCTATATGAATTGGATACTTTAGTTCTTATGAAGAGTAAATGAAAATTACAACATCTGATCACATGACTAATATTATCTTATATATTATTACAATGTTAACAGTTGATAACGATTACTTTAGTAGGTTTCGACACGTAATTCTTTACATGGGCTTTAATCTTCTAGCTTGCTTCCATGTGTCTTCAATGTTTAAACGGCTAAAAACCAAGTATGCTAATAAATTCCTTTAAATCTCTCAACTCCCTTTTTCGAGAATCTCAAGTCGACTCCTAGAGTTATGTCAAAGTATTCTTAGTTCAGCAAACCTTTGGATTCAAAAACAAACTAAGTCCCTAAAATCTGATGGACACGTTGACGTCTCGAAAACATATAGTGTATTTCGATGTTTTTTTCATGTCTTTTTGCAATATTATGCCGGTAGTGCTTGTCTATTATTGGTACTTAGTGGCTAGAAGCCTCTGCGTGACAAAACAACGAAAAACTGCATAAATAGGGAGAAAATAAACGTTTCGTTGTCATGATGGTCACCCTAATTGTCATGATGGTCATCACCTGTCTTGGAGGTCAACCTGTCATTAAAAAGTCAATTAATTAATAAATTTATGCTTGGCCTGGATAATGGACAACCCTTGGTGAAGAAGACGACCATTACAAGCCTGACAGGCGGCCCGTCATGGTCATGACGCCTGTAACACCCCAAATTTATTGGAATATTTATTTAATTTATTTAAATATGAATATTCGTATTTTTGGTGATTTTCGATGGTTGGTGTGAATATTGAGAATTATGGATTTTGAGTTATTTATTTAAATAATAGTATATAATATGAATATATTGGTATTATTATTAATTTAAATAAATATAAGCGAATTGAGGGCAAACTGGACTTTTGAGGAGTTAGTGAGGGTGAAATTGGAAAACCCATTTTAACGCCTAAAGTTAGGTTTAACAAAAAGGAATTTTGAGGGAATTAGGATTCATTCTTGTTAGACTGTGAAAAGGGAAGAAATAGAGGCCAGAGCTTCGAAAAAGAGGATTGAGGCAAAGCTTCGCGAGGTTTCCAAGAATCAAGGAGAAAGGCTTAGAGTCGGCAATTAAGGTATGAGGAGTATTACGTTTATTATTTTCAATATATGGTTCAATGTATTTAAAGCCGATTTGAGGATTTAGGAGGTTTTTGATTTGGAGGAAATTAGACCTTCGTGGCCAAATCTGTTTTTGAGGTTATTTAAGTATGGGGATATTACCTTCATTATTTTCAATGTGTGATTCAATGTATTTAAAGCCAATTTAAGGGTTTAGGAATTTTAAGTATTGAATTGTTGCTGCCTTTCTGGTGATTTTAATGAGTTTGAGGGATTTGAACTGATGGTCTGATAGGTTTGAGGCTGATTTGGGAGTAAGGGAAATTACGCCTTCATGGCCAAAATCTGTTGTTGAGGTTTTAACCGTATAGAATAGTTGATTATGAGAACTCTAATGATTGTGGGAAAATTGTAAGGATTTTATGGGAATTGGAGGCGTAAATATGATACGGGACTAGCCTAATAAGTCGTACATTTTGTGCCTTTATCGCCGTAATAACTTAGGAATGATTTAGGGATGTTTTTTGGGCATTGGGGAAGAAAATCGTATGGACTTTTGGACTGGTTTTGCTACTGGTGCATAACAGTGTTTTGCTGTAATCGCGAGTTCGCACAGCGAACAATCCTTCACACGGCGAACACTCGCCCCAGACTCGTACGGCGAACTGTCTAGTGAATGTAGCAGAGTTTCGTGAATTGTGTTCTTGTGCAGTGTTGTCTTGATGCTTTGATGCTGTATTTTTTTTGGATGAATTACCTTGAGTATGACTGTGATTCATATGTGATTAATACATGATTGTATTATGATTCCTATGAGTAATGGTGATGAGTTATGATGTTGATTCCACGAGTTTTTGATGATTATATGATGGCATGATTATTATGATGATTTTGATGAATGATGATGCACCTAATGAGTTTATTATGTGGATGATATTGACGTGTGCATCATGCATTCATATGCATTCCGGACTTCGGTCTAGTGTTTGATTCTTGTGGCTCCAGTCCCATTGTGCGAATGTGAAGTATTTTGTTGTGCTCCAGTTCTTGTGTATAATCGATACTATTGATGGGGATCTATGGAGGGTTGATGGCCCAGTGTTCATCGAATTTTGATGAATTGGTACCACATGCATGAGTCTTGTTGCATTTACATTTATGTGACAATTTGGTGTAGTTTATGATATTATGGCTTTTTGATGTTTCCTTGATGATTATGGTGATGTCGAATACAAAAATGACGCTATTTGATATATTGACTTTTATATTGATTATATTGAATCGTTTTACTCACCCTGCCTGTTTGAATGTTGTCTCCACGTGGGTAACGTGCAGATGACCAGGTTTAGTCGAGGATGTCGTCGAGGACTTTTTGGAGTTTCTGACTTTTGGTTGACTTAGAGGGTCTTGCTCTGATAGTGTAACATCGGGTTGGGGTCTTTGAGTTAAACCATGTTTTATTGATTACTGTTATTTTGATTATGTTGTTGTGCAAGGAAAACTTTGGATTTTTCCTTTTTGAGTTCGACTGCGTTTTGAGCAATTTTTGAGTAATTTTGGGAAAACCCGTTGTTTACGGAGCATTAACTTTTATTTGAGTTATTGAGAAATGTACGCCTTTTGAGGTGATTTTTATTGTGTTTAATATTTTACTCTGATAAATGTGATTGATTTGCCATTATATTTGTGGGGTAGAAAGGGTGTTACATTAATGGTATCAGAGCAGCTCCGTCCGGCCGGCCAAGTTGTCTAATGTTATTTGTTCCCTAGTATGCGACATGTGTGTGAAAACACTATCGATACACGTTTTTTTCTAACCTTTGTCTGCATAAGTGAGAATGAAACAAGTGGGGAGAAGCTTGTGCTTCTCCAGGATGCTTCAAGTGTGGAGTGGTGGCTCAGTGTGTCGATGAACGCTCTTATAGTTTGCTAAAGATGGTTTATGCCCCGTCATGATTTTCGGCTGTCTATTGACAAATTGAGGAACTAATCACCCTTAATCTCTTATTGATAGTATACGGAGTCATGTTGGATGGGATAGGCGTGTCTTGCAAGATTAGATGGCGTGTGTAGTGAATTGTTTTGAGTTAAGTTAAGTGCTTACAGATTGTTTTGGTGAGTCGGTGCAGGATGGTCTTGAGATGTTTATTTTGATGGAAAATTTGAGTGTTAATAAAGTGGGGAAGTTGGTGGTGTGCCAATTATTTATGATTATTCGGAAGTTTTTCCTGATGAGATAAGTGATTTACCGCCGGAACGTGAAGTGGAGTTTACAATCGACCTAGTTCCTGGAGCTAGTTTGGTAGTGTTAGTTCTTGATTGGCAAGAATTTTGGTAAAACTAGAAGTAATCAAAACATGTCCTACAGAATGTCGTGACATCTTACTGTTATGAACAACAGGTTGCTTTGTATTTTGTATCTGGTAGTTTTTCTCATGATGTCAAATAAGATGTTTTGACATTCTTGATCTAAACATTTTGTATGAATGTATGTGTGAGCATATCTTTTTTGCAAGCTGGCTGCACTTGTCAGATGTGGAAACAGCGTGGTTCTAGTGTGTTAATACAGGTGTTTCTGATGCACCTCCTGTGGATCATATTGGATTTGATTTGGATTAAATATCAGGAGATCATTTACAGATTTGAAGATTGATATGATTAGATTTGATTATCCAAATCAAATCTAATTGATTGTTGCTGTTTATGAAGATTGTTGTTGTTACTTTTGGAATAGCCCAAGCCCATCGTGCACTACTATTTATAGAGGCTGAAACCCTAGCTTGGAGATCGGAGAAGAAAGGATTAAAAACCATGTGCATCTGATTAGAGTTTAGGGCTTCTTGTGTGTTAGTTTTGTGAGCCATTCACTCATTGCTTATGTGTGAATTAGACTAGGCTGTTATTTGTAATTTGTTAATTGTCCACTCAAAGCTTTTAAGTAAGAGTGTATTGTACTTGATTGAAGCTTTTAAGTAAGATCAAGTTGTGACTTTGAAGAGTGTCTTCTAAAGTCTTTTCATTGTGTATTGAAAGTTATCACTGCTATGATTGAGGGGGAGTGAGAGGTGCTCTTGTCTAGTGGGTTCTAGGCAAAAATTGCATTGGATAGAGACTAAGTGAGGAGTTGTAAAATGGGAGTTTAGCTCTGAATTAATTCTGCTAATAGTGAATTTCCTCCCTGGCTTGGTAGCCCCCAGATGTAGGTGTGTTTCACCGAACTGGGTTAACAATCTTTGTGTCTCTTTATCTGTTATTTATCCTGCTATTTTCTTTGTTCTTGGTAGACAGATATTTGTATCATGGACATCTCCTTCGACATCTAATATACGATACCTAAATTTCAATTGGTATCAGAGCAGGCATCCTGCTCTGGTTCTGGGTGAGATCTTGGGACGGTACTTTCTGGTACCATGGACAAAGAAGGAGGTTTTGTGAACAGACCACCTGTTCTGGATGGGAACAACTATGACTACTGGAAACCTAGGATGGTTACTTTCTTAAAATCTCTGGACAACAAAGCTTGGAAAGTTGTTATAAAGGGATGGGAACATCCAGTTATTATTGACAAAGATGGGAAGGCTACATCTGATTTAAAACCTCAGGAAGAATGGATAAAGGAAGATGATAATCTGGCTCTGGGAAACTCCAAGGCCTTGAATGCCTTGTTCAATGGAATTGATAGGAACACATTCAGGTTGGTTAACAATTGTGTTGTTGCTAAGGAATCATGGGAGATTCTAAAGACTACTCATGAAGGCACATCCAAGGTAAAAATGTCTAGACTTCAACTTCTCACTACTAAATTTGAAAACTTGAGAATGAAAGATGATGAGAGCATACATGACTTTGATATGAATATTCTTGATATTGCCAATGCTTCAAGTGCTCTTGGTGAAACGATGTCTGAAGAAAAGTTGGTAAGAAAGATCCTCAGATCCCTCCCCAAGAGATTTGACATGAAAGTTACTGCCATAGAAGAAGCTCAAGACATCTGTAAAATGAGGGTTGGTGAACTCATTGGATCCCTTTTAACATTTGAAGTTGGAATAAGTGACAAAATTGACATGAAAAAGAGTATAGCGTTTGTATCAAACACTGAAGAAAGAGATAATGATTCTGATGAGGATACAAATGAAAGTCTATCAAAGGCCATGGTTCTGCTACGAAGACAATTCAACAAGGTTATACAAAGAATGAAGACAAGGGCTAATGTCAAGGACATCCCACCAAACATCAGAAAGTCCACTGATGCAGGAAGAAGAACTAGGTCTGAAGAAAATTCCTCAAACAGCAAAGGGATGTAGTTTTATGAAGGTGAAGGTTTTGATCACATCAGATCTGAATGTCCCACCTTTCTTAAGAAGGAAAAGAAAGGTCTAGCTGTCACATGGACTGATGAAGACTCTGACAGTGAGATTGAAGAAGAATCTGCCAAACATGTTACTGCCTTGACTGGTAGATACTATTCTGATGAAGATTCCAGTGAAGATGAGTTGACCTTTGAAGAACTAGCAGCCTCCTACAAAGAATTGTGCCACAAAAGTGAAGAAGTCTGCCAGCAAAATGAAAAACGGAAGAAACACATTCTCAAATTAAAGACTGAAAAGGACGAACACCTGACAACTATCAATGGTTTGAATAATAAGATTGCTGAACAGACTGAAACTATTGCTAAATTAATAGATGAAATTGCTCAAATGACCTCCCAATTTGACCGAATGGGAAAGTCTGTTAGAATGATGCATGGTGGCACCAAAATCTTGGAAGAGATCCTTCAATCTGGAAAAAGAACTGGAGACAAGATAGGATTAGGATTTCATGAAGACAATAACTCTGCTCAGCCCTACAAACCTTCTGGACCAAGTAAGATGATGTTCCAACAGATATCCCAACATTAATACAGAAAACAGACCAGTCAACCTAAAAAGTTTCAAAGATGGAGATGTCATCACTGTGGTCGCTTTGGTCACATAAAGTCCTTTTGTTTCAAACTGCATGGATATCCAAACTCTACTACTCACAACACCCTCCTCTCCAAGAAGCAATGGGTTCCCAAGACTCCAGTTACTAAACAATGGGTTCCCGAGACTCCTGTTACTAAATAATGGATACCCAAGACTCCTATTACTTGATTCATAGCTCATATGTCCCTAAAAGCCTCTACTAGGGAAAACTGGTACTTTGACAGTGGGTGCTCAAAACACATGACAGGGATCAGAAACATGTTGATGAACATCAAACCTCACTCAACCAACTATGTGACCTTTGGAGATGGAGCCAAAAGGGAAATCAAGGGAGTTGGCAAACTAAACTGCTCAGGAACACCAGACCTTGACAATGTGCTGTTAGTCAGAGGGATAACTACCAATCTTATAAGCATAAGTCAACTATGTGATCAAGGTCTAAATGTCAACTTTACTCAACTTGAGTGTTTGGTTACTAATAAAAGAGGAGAACTGATAATGAAGGGATTCAGATCCCAGAACAACTGTTACAAATGGGTTCCTCGGGACTCCAAATGTACTCTGGCCAAAAGAGATGAAGAAGGAAGGTGGCACCAGAAGTATAGGCACTTTCAACTTGTATGGATGAAGCAGATATTCACATAGTATAATGTCACACAAGATGTCATGACATCATACTGTGGTCAGAATCCTACTCAACACAATAGAACTAATCTTATTAGGAAAGTCCCTACTCTTGAACATGTCACGAAAAAAATTCAACAGGACAATATTTTTACCAGACATTTGAATACTAATCATGTCGAAACCTTGAAAGGAAAATTGGGGATTTGTACTTATAAGGATTTATAGCAATTACTACAAAAAGGGATTTCTATTTTTAAAAGATGTTTCTTTCTTAAAATAGAGATGTTCCAACATCCCTATTTATTACATAGCATGCCCTTGTCTACTCTAGCATGTTATTCCACTCAAATATTTCCCTCCAACTACCTCTTCAACTTCCACGAACCCACTACTCCTCAGACCATCTTTCTCTCTCTTCGCACTCACCACCCTGCGACCTACCTCCAAACTCCTCAAACTCTCTCCTCTCTCAGAAACATCAGAATGTCTCCAAAACATGATGTTGCCTCCACTAAGACCTCCCACACAGATATTCATCCCATGAGCATCTCTTTTGATGATGTCCTTGATGTTTCTCCTCTCAATATGGTTCTTGGTAATGCAAGTGAATCTCCTAAGTCTGCTCCTCCACATGCAAACAAGACCCAGCAATCCTCCAAAGGTAAAGACCCTGATTTTTCTACTGATAACATTGATATAATGAAAAATAGGGAAGGCTCTGCCTATGTGGACAGATCTATTAGGGAACTGGTCACCAAGATCCTCTATGGAGGTCGCAATGTTGATGGTATCACCACCCCGCTTTCTCGTGTTGATCTATCCCCTAACCCTGATGAGAACTCTATTACTGATTTTCCCTATACTATTACCAACAACCCTAACACTGAGAAGGACTAGTAAAAGAGTTCATAGTAAATATTCCTGAGTCAATTACTAATAAGAACAACAAAGAGTATATGAAAGTTTTTGTTAGAGGGAAATGTGTGAAGTTTTCTCCAGCTGTTGTCAACAGGTTTTTGGGACGAACAAATTATGGTGAGGAAGAATTGTTTGCTTCAGACAACCAAGTTTGCAAGGTTATCACTGCCAATCAGATCAAAACATGGCTTTCAAAAGGTAAGTTGTCTGCTGGACAACTCAGTGTAAAATATGCAATCCTTCACGGGATTAGGGCTGCAAATTGGGTGCCTACCAACCACACCTCCGCCATTCCTGCTGGGCGTGGTAGGTTCATTTATGCTGTTGGTACCAAGGTTAATTTTGATTGTGGATTGTACATCTTTGATCAAATTTTTAAGCATTCTACTTCAAGTGCCATCAAGCTTCCTATTGCATTCCCCTCTCTCATCTGTGAGATCATCTTAAACCAACACCCTGGAATTCTGAACTCCAATGATACTGCTAGCAAGAGAGATTCTGTGATGTCTTTCCACTACAAACTCTTTGTTGGAAGACATGTTCCAGATATTGTTCTGACATCTGCTGAGAAAGCAACTGCCTCAAAAGCAAGAATCATTGATGAGCTAAAAGAGACATGTAGGGAATTGGGAGAAACTATTAATGCTTCCATGGCAAGAAAGATCAAGTTGGAATCTTTAATTTAATGCCTTGAAAATGATGCTGCAAATGCTGAAGATATGAGTGAGGCTGGGTCAGGGGAAGAGTCTGAAGATGGTAATGAAGAAGATGGTGAAGATGTTCCGAATGATGTTGAAGAGGTTGCCTCCAATTCTGCTTCTAAGGATGAGGATTAGGTTGTCTGCTCTAGTGGTTTGCTGGTTGTTTTGGTTCTTTTGTTTGAATTTATTTTGGTTTTTTTTGATTGGGCTATTCGTATTGTTGTCTGCATTGGCAGAATGGATTGATTTTATTGCTCTACATGAGCATTTTGGGTTGTAATTTTTTTTGGGGTCTCCATGCCCTTAACATGTTTGTTTCTAACTGTTTTGATCAATGTTATTCCATTAGTTTATGATCTATAAGTTATGGCTAAAAAGGGGGAGAAGTTTGGTTGAATGGTTGTATTATATATACAGCTTGGTGTTTGGTGTATGTCCCTAACAGGTGTAGTTGGTGGCTGGGTTGTTGCTCTGATTGTATACCTTGGTGTATACCTTGGTATGCTTAGCAGGTGTGGAGATGGTGGCTGCTTCTCTGATGTGGTTGACAGGAGGCTGATCCTGTTAGATATGTGTTTGTTCCTCTTAGGGACTATTGTATTCTACAGAGCAGATTGTTGTAGTAACTTAGTTGATTGTATGCTAGTGTGTTTGGGATTGTGCTTTGTAGGTTGCTGAAGGGTGACAGGCTGATGAGGCTGTGGGCTGCTTTGTTTTTTCTTGGGCTGGTTGATATTGTGTGTTTTGCATCTGTTGAGGGGGAGTTTTGTTTTTACTCTCCTTGATATGGTTTTTTTCTGCTGTGTTGTAATCTTTAAATCTGTTTTCTCTTGCGATTTGTTTTAGCCAAAATTTGCCAAAGGGGGAGTTTTTTAGTTCTTGATTGGCAGGAATTTTGGTAAAACTAGAAGTAATCACAACATGTCCTGCAGGATGTCGTGACATCTTTCTGTTAGGAACAACAGGTTGCTTTGTGTTTTGTATCTGGTAGTTTTTCTCATGATGTCAAACAAGATGTTTTGACATTCTTGATCTAAACATTTTGTATGAATGTATGTGTGAGCATATCTTTTTTGCAAGCTGGCTGCACTTGTCAGATGTGGAAACAACGTGGTTCTAGTGTGTTAATGCAGGCGTTTCTGATGCACCTTTTGTGGATCAGATTGGATTTGATTTGGATTAAATATCAGGAGATCATTTGCAGATTTGAATATTGATATGATTAGATTTGATTAGCCAAATCAAATATGATTGATTGCTGTTGTTTATGAAGATTGTTGCTGTTACTTTTGGAATAGCCTAAGCCCATCGTGAATAAAATCCATAAGAAAGATGAAAACCATAAAATCTATTCAGCTTGACCAAACCTCCGGGGAACTCAGAAACATCTAAACTGACAATCTCAGCGAGCTTAGACAACTCAGGCTCAGTATCCTCGTGAATAAAAGGCATCTGATCTAACACAGGAGCTCCTAGCATATCAGAATACTCCTCCAAAGTAGGAGCCAAGATAAAATCAGGGAACAAGAAGCATCTCAACTGAGGCTCGTAAAACTGCATCAAAGTATACAATCCAGTCATCTCAAAAACAGAAGGTCTGCACAACAAACTGAGCAGTTTGCCATAAGACTCTCTAAACTCAGCCCTCACTCTCTGATCTGCTAGAGCAACCAACCGCAACAAGGAACTGATATCTAGAGAAGGCAACCTATAAGCAACTGTTCTTTTCATGGACTCCATGTCTGGCAAGAAGAACACTAGAATCTGAGGGGGGAAACACACCTGCAACATAAATACACGTTAATGAAATGCAAACATGAAAATACAAATGCATATGCAACAGGGGATCAAGTGCAATGATGAAGAACTGTGTTGTGTTGTACTGCAGCTTGAAAACCATCAGATCTTCTCCTCAAACCAAACCAACCACAAAAGAACCCTCACAATCAATTCTCACTGACAGAGACAAACCATGTATTCTGAAGCCAGAGTTTTCCTACAAAAAGACCCATCTACCCCTCACAGGTATGTACTTAACTCGCAGACGAGGTACGACATCCTATGCGGTCATCAGTGTCACAGACTTTCAAGAGCAATGATACGATACCCAGAAGGAGTGGCATCATCATCCCTTGAAGAGGCCTCACTTAGCCGAATCCCAAATAATAGGTTCCCAGAGTCGACAACCCTCAAATCCAACAACCTGTCGAGCCCAAAGGGCCAGGCAAGATGCCATCAAAGAGAATCTCGTCTGAGTGTAAATTTCGTAGCTAGCTGGTGCGAGCAAAGCAAGCAGGCTAACCACTACTCTCTACTTCTAAGTCTATGTGCACTCAAGCCCAGGTCCGACTTATCTCTCAAACTAACCCTCTACCCACAGCACAACAACAATAATATACAGTACTGAAAGTAAAGACCGAAGGATAAATACATACAAAACCCCAGACGGGAAAACAAGCGCTAGGATTGACTCGCATAGGGAACCGTTGGAGTCCCCAGCAGAGTCGCCAGCTGTCGCTACTGCGAAAATCGGCGCCGGCTATGATAGAAGAGTCGCCACCGTGCGTTATTTATCCCAAAAGAGGGAAAGGAAACGCTCAGAGAAAACCTAATGCAAAGAGGGAAAGGAATGGTCATCGCAACCAAATCCTGGATTCGAGAGTCGGTTACGCAAGGGGAAGGTATTAGCACCCCTCACGTCCATCGTACTCGACGGGATCCACGCTTGTTTTCTATCTAAGGGTGTGTATCTATCTACTCTAAAGGTCTGGTTTAAAAAGAAAATAAAATGACTCGGAAAAGTATCGCACTTTATGCCTACGTATTCCCGTCTGGGACGAGAAATCAGAGTCAACGCAGTTCGCCTAACTACGGGTTAAAAGGGGGGAAGGTTGCTCGCCGAGATGTCGTATCTCGTGCCTATGTACTTTCATACGGCATGAAAGATCAGAGCAAACATAGTTCGGGCTACGGAAGACACAAGTTTGTCTGACAGTTTTTTATCTCCTTATGAAAGGGTTTTCCTGATTAAGGTCCAAGCGGACAAAAAGAGTTTGATTGTTTGTTTTCAGTCTTTTATGCAATAACTGTTTTTTAGGATGTTTGCAATCTTTGTCGCACTAGAGACTATGACCTAGGAGTGAATGCGTCGCATGTCACCCAAAGGGTACCACACTAAACATCCAGATTAATGGAGAGAGACCCTCCACCAACCTTTTCCCAGCTAGCTTAAGGCTCGTAATGTACGACCTCAATTAACCTTATTACTGTATTTTTGAATTGTTTTGAGATGAGAAGAGAAAGACACCCTAAAGCTATGGTTGAAAGGGAATCTACCTACAGTTATCATGCATGGGTCAAAACCTAATGTCTGTCATAATTCCCTCTTGCATAGAGGAAATCAGAGATCCTAGGGGAAAATAGAAAAAGAAAGCAAGCAGTAAACAGTAAACAGTAAACAGTAAAATGCATGCTATGCAACAGTACAAGCGAGGCAAGGGAGTCCGGCTCAACCTCAAACCTAAGAAAACAACAGGCAAGGGAGTCCGGCTCAACCTCAAACCTAAGAAAACAACAGACAAGGGGAGACAAGCTCCAACTCAAACCTAAAGGTAGGCAACACAAGCAAACAGACAATACAACAAAAGAAAAACAGAGGAAGCAGCCCAAGCAACAGCAACAATCTTCTACAGACAGCAATCTTCAACCTTCAACAGCAGCTCTGATCAGCAAAGTTGAATTGACAGCAAAGAATCTTCATCCTCAAGCTAGCTTCTATCTTCAAGCTTCTTAACTCTTCATCTTCACACTCTAGCAAGCTCCACAAGAAGAGAAATCACCATTGAGATCAAGTTACAATGCTAGAAAACCTGATGAAAACCAAAGGAATTCATCAGGAACCAACATGAAAGAAAGTGCGTCCTCAAAAGTTCTACTCATTAAGGCATGCCACTCATCCCTCCAAAGGAGAGATGGAGCTTCCTTAAGAGGACTTTTCATCATAGGATAGGATAGAAGCAAACAATGCATTCTATGTTTGATGAAAGAAGAAGAAACTAGTTCTAATGGCTCTTCCTAAAACCCTAATCCTATAAGCTTCTAAAAAGCTCCTAAAAGAGGAAGAAATCTTCAACTCCAAGCTCCACAAGCTAAGCCACAACAGCTACAAGATGTTCAGAAGCTCCTCCAAAAAGGAATCCAAGCAATTCAAGCTCCAAAGTCACCAACAAGACCAAACAAAACAAACCACCAAAGATGGAACACCAAATACACAACTAAATTGCAAATTCTACCTAAAATAGAAAACTAAGTTGTTAAATTCTAATAAATTTCCTAGGGGAACATGCATGTTTTAACATTCTAGGGTTAACATATTAAAGCCTAATTCAACTTCTAGGTCCTCTAAACAAATCCTAAGTTGAAGGGTGTCAAGGTAATCCACAAGTTTGGGAAGGCTCTAAACTCAACACCTAAAACAGAACCTAACATTGTCTTAAAAATCTAACAAAAATTCTAAGGGAACATGAATATCTACCCTAAAATATACTTAAAAATCTCAGCCAGAATCAACACCAATTGAGAGAACAAAATTCAAGAAAACAAATGAACAAATATGCAAAAATTAAAGAATTAAACAAAATAGGAAAAATCAAATAAAATTGAAAAATGCATGAAAATGCATTTTATTGATTCCAGAAAATCACAAATTCTCTCAAGATCATGGAGGTATTTTTAAAATAATTTTTGGATCAGAATTGAAATTATTGTGATTTTTAGAATCAATAATGCATTAAAAATAAACAAAATGAAATAAAAGAAAAACAATTGCTGAAATAAAACCACGGCCGTGAGATTGGTTGACAGGTCAAACGATCCAAAGCTCCATAAGCTGCCAGCGCATTTAGTGAAACTACAGCGTTTTGGTTTCAAAAAATTCAAACCTCAGATTATAACATGGTCGTTGGATGAAGGAGAAAGTCTTGGTCAAAACCAGATCCAATGGCTCAGGAGTCATCTCCTTCAATATTCAGGCTGGCCGGATTGAGAGCAGATGTGGTGGCCGGAGAAGACTCCGGTTGTCTTCTCCGGCGAGGCAACATGTACAGGCAACCAAAATGCACAAACTCCATATCATTCTCACTCAGTTTTAAATAAGGATTTCAAATCTCCAATCCATTTAATCCAACTCTCAACAGGTAGTAAAACACGAAGCAATGTTCAGAAATCACATCCAGATCAATCATCATCAATTGTAAATCTAAAACCATAGAATTCAACCTCATGCTTCATACATCACTCTGATCTATTCAACTTGTTCTAACTCTCCATGAATCAAGAGATTCGATCCAAAACAGAAATGTTGTGACATGATCAACTATCACTAATTGCTTCCAAATTGATCCTAAAACGATCTACATTGCATCTAGATCCTAACCACAGGTTCAAATCTAACTACATCATGCTAAATCGTGAGAAATTTGAAAGTTACTAACCTGTTGTAGATCTAGTAACAGATGCACTTGGAGCTTGATTCTCCCTTCAAAACTCTCCAGATACGTTCAATGATGCACTAGAAAGAGTCTGCAACCTTCAATTTGCCTTGCACTTGCTTCAAACTAAAAATTCGATTTCACTTGCTCCTCTTGAATGTTCAACTGCAACTTCAGCTTCTGGCACGAAAATGACTCCAAAAATTGATCTGAAATCAATCCAATGAATATATAGAATGTTTTCATGGGATTTTTGAACCTGAATGAAGCCCAATCCAGTAGTTTGTATCTTCTGGTTTTCCTTCACATGTGCAATGTAACAGTCATGCATTCTTACTTGTAACTTGTTCCAGAAGGTTCTGATCACTTGCATAACACTTGGTGAGCGAAATTAGACCAAGAGGAAGGCCTGAATTGCATTGGTAAGGAACTTGGATGTGTAACTTGCATTTGAAGCAACCATATCATGAAAATTGACCTAAACTCAAAAATCCACCAATGTCATTTTGTCTAAAATGAAATTTACAATCAAAATGAGCACTTATTTGACATGTTTTGGTCACTTAACCAATTATTTGAATTTTCCCCCTTTTAATCCTTTGAAAATCTTCCTTATTCAAACCATTTCAAACCAAGTCTTGTTATGAGCCCAATCAATCCATCATGACTTCTTTGTTAGCCTAAAAACCACATTTTGAACAAGTTTCATGTTGAACAAAAATCCATTTGACAAGTGCAAGTTGGAGATTTTGACCTATGATTGAAAATGGCCTATAATCTCACTTTCCCAAAATACCCCAGACTTGTAAACCTCATAACTTGAGTTCTACAAATCAGATGGAAGACTTCTAGTACAATTTAGAAGGCTAAGATCATGAGGGACAACTTTCATGTTGGCCAAAAATTCATATGAAACTTCCTTCTAGGTCAAAAATAGCTTTGAAGTCAGATGATTTTCACAGACAAATTTCAGAGATATCTGAGGACTTGTAACTTGTCTGGACCATAACTTGAGTTCTATAAATCCCCTTGAGGACTTCTAGTACTCAAATTAAAGGATGCTCTACAAGTTTCATGTTGGACAAAGATCCATTTGAAACATGTATTTTGACTTATGTGGCCTTGAAGTTAGGCATTAAACAGGGGATTTTACACTGAAACCCTAATTTAGCAACTTCCCACACTCTTGGTTCTTCTTGACTTGATCTTGGAACAACACCAAAAATGCCTCAACATATCATTTCATGAACTCCATGACATAAAAGTAGGCTTTGATACCTTTTACTTGCACAGTTAATTTAGGATTGGCCCAAATGAAACCCTAATTGCTTGCACCTCAACTGTGGCTCTTGCATTTGACACAATGACTTGATTGAGCTTTCCCATGGACCTCTAGGAATTCTATGAGCTCCATACACATCCTCTTCTCACATTCAAGACCTCACATCCCTCTGATGGTCTTCAATTGATCCTCAAGTTAGAAGAAAATCCACATGCAAACATTTAGACCCTTAGGCACTCAAATCACCTCCTGATGACTTTGATAACTTCTCAATCTTGAATAAAACCTCTTTCTAGGCTTCTCTTGATAAGAATCACACTTGATCCCCTTCTATATGAATGATATCATGATATGCAAATGATATAACTATGCAAATGTTAATGCAAATGAAACATAAACCAAGTAAGAAAAGGTTGAGCAAATTTTGGGGTGCAACAGCTGCCCCTATTCAAACGGCTTGGACCCGACTGGATGAAGAGCGAACGGCTTTCAACCAATCGAGGTAGAAGACGGTTGAATACCAAGAAACCCGGAAATTTGCCAACCACAGAAATAAGCTGCAAAAACTGCTCGGGGAACAACATCCGTTACGTTGAACCCAGTTGTTACGGCAACAACTGATCAATCATCTGATAAAAACTTTGATTTCAACATCAACCCCCTGTGTGACGCCACAGGCATCGAATTAACTTTGCAAGGAAACTCCATCCACAACTGGACTAAATTCGTCAACACGAGGAGAGACTCCATCACCATGGGTACTACTCCGTCCATAACTGGAATAACGATCTTTGTCAATCACAGGTAATGACTCCATCAACACGGATAAGAATCACTAGCGACTTCACTGGAGACAACTTCGTCAATCACGGGTAACGACTCCGTCAACACGGATAACAATCACTGTCAACACAGGTACAATTCCGTCAACACGGATCACAATCACCGCCAGCACGGGTATAATTTCGTCAACACGGATCACAATCACTGTCAGCACGGGTATAATTCCGTCAACACGGATACCAATCACCGTCAGCATGGGTAACAAACATTGTCAACACAGGTAACAATTCTGTCAACACG
Source organism: Lathyrus sativus (assembly GCA_963859935.3). Lineage (NCBI taxonomy): Eukaryota > Viridiplantae > Streptophyta > Magnoliopsida > Fabales > Fabaceae > Lathyrus > Lathyrus sativus. The sequence goes on along the minus strand of OZ012736.1, from coordinate 418,056,321 downwards.
GATAACAATCACCATCAGCACGGGTAACAAACACTTTCAACACAAGTAACAATCACTGTCAACACAGGTAACAAATCCGTCAACACAGGTAACAATTCTGTCAACACGGATAACAATCACCGTCAGCACGGGTAAGAATTCTGTCAACACGGATAACAATCACCGTCAGCACGGGTAACAATTCCGTCAACACGGATCCGTTTGAAGAATACTTTGCTGGGGAATATGAGAAACTTAACCAAACAACTCTGTGGGGAACAATTTCATCGGGGAAATCACTAGTGATAACTCCAAAAGTTTAAGCCGTGAAATCTTTTAATGCTGACGTAACAGCAACCTGAGAAGAATCCCGCTGGGGACGAAGAGAAACTTAACCAAGCAACTCTGTTAGGGGACGAACGTTATCATCACCTATCTCACGCTGAGAATTTGAATATCTAGAAATCCTTCTGAGCAATAATCCCACTCCTCTATAGGGAACAACGCCTGAAACCGAAGAGGTAACCAACCTAGCTTATGTTTCAAAATGTGTATGTTTGACAATGGCGTAATGCTCCATACGGCATGGAAATGCTACGCGTTTGGGTAGATGCAAAATGCAAAGATGCCAAGAGGCGCTTCAGCAAAATAAATGCTGAAGACAAAACCAAATCCGCTGGGGATAACCGGGTATCACAGACATATTCCAACAAAATAAATGCTGGACAGGTGAAACCAACTCCGCTGGGGATAACCATCCTGCTGGGGAATGGCTCACAAGCTTGAAATTACGAACTAAGCCGATGATGTTCATCCTGACGAAAGAATGACAACCTGCTGGGGAGAAGGAAAAATAGTCCCGCGCGGGGATAATCCTTCTTCTGTTGGGGACATCAAGATCCACTGGGGGATACTCTCTTGGCAGCTTTCCTGGGGAATACTCTTCTGGGGAAGACAAACCCCACCTCCAGTAGGGATAAGCACCATCTCAAATCTCTCTGGGATAAGATGTGACTTCTGCTGAGGAGTGATACAATCACTACGTTACGGGACTCTGGCTGGGGAAACACAAATTCCCTGACTTTTTGCTTCAAAGGTGAGAACCCTGCAAAACACAAATGAGACAGAACAAATCTACACAACAAGATCTATCCCGGTTAGTATCCGTGACATTCGTTCAGTCAATTCGAAGTTTTAGCAATTATTGGCAAGGGGCAACAAGTTTATGTACATGCAAGTTCATCAAAAACATCGGCGTTTTTCACAAACAAAACAGTAAAGAACAAGCATCAAGTACTGAATAACATGCTTTATTGACAATAGGCCTGTAAATAGGCAAAATTTTGTACACTGGATGCAACTCCGGAAAAGAGGAAGTTACGCACAAGAAAAATACAAGTATTACAGAAGCACAAAGAAAATTTGTATACATGTTGGCAATGTGGTACAGACGAACACCATGAGTTGATTCTCCTATGACTCGCCTGACTCTGACGCTTTCCCGATACTCGTTCTTCGGAAGAGATTGTTTTGGATATACGACCCTCAGGTACTCCCAAACCACTAAGCAATGCAGTATCAAACTCGGACCGCAGTCATTTGCTTTTTCAAATCCCTAACTTTTACGTGAACCGCCCTTTGCGGGTTTTCAATTCACCGGGATACCCCTTTTTGCCGAAGTTGCCCTTTTCAGGTTTTCAACTTCGCGGGTGTACATCTTTTTCAATTTTATCCCTAACTTTTGCCCGAACCTTTTATTCCTTTTTTATGGTTCGCCGAGATGCCCCATTTTTGCCTGGACTCTCTTTTTTTTGTCCAGCGGGTCTCTTTAAGTAAAGTATTTTTTTAACTGCGTCCGAGTTCACATGGGATGTAAAATCCTCACCATCCATGGTGGATAACAATAAGGCTCCTCCAGAGAAAACCTTTCTAACGACATATGGACCTTCATAGTTGGGAGTCCATTTGCCCCTGTGATCTGATTGTGGTGGGAGAATCTTTTTCAGCACAAGATCACCCGTCTGAAAGCTTCGAGGACACATCTTTTTATCATAAGCTTTCTTCATCCGGATCTGATACAACCGACCATATGCTAGAGAAGCCAGTCTCTTCTCATCCATTAAACTGAGCTGATTCAGTCTATCTTTTACCCATTCTGCCTCATCAAGTTGGACATCACGAAAAACCCTTAGAGAAGGAATCTCAACCTCCAATGGTAGGACAGCCTCCATACCATATACCAGTGAAAAAGGAGTTGCCCCGGTTGATGTGCGTACCATCGTACGATAACCGTGCAAAGCAAAAGGCAACATCTCATGCCAGTCCTTGTAAGTCACAACCATCTTCTGAACGATCTTCTTTATGTTTTTATTGGCCACTTCAACAGCTCCATTCATCTTGGGCCGATAAGGATAAGAGTTGTGATGTTCAATCTTGAAATTCTGGCACAATTCCTTCATCATCTTATTATTCAAATTCGAACCGTTGTCAGTGATAATCCGCTCCTGGATTCCATATCTGTAGATAATATCCTTCTTGATAAATCTGGCTACCACCTGCTTGGTAACATTAGCATACGATGCCGCTTCAACCCATTTGGTGAAGTAATCAATAGCTACCAAGATAAAACGATGCCCGTTGGATGCCGTGGGCTCAATCTTCCCAATTACATCAATTCCCCACATGGAAAAAGGCCAAGGTGATGACATAATGTTCAGCGGGCTCGGAGGCTCATGAATCTTGTCCGCATAAATCTGGCATTTATGACACTTCTTTGCAAACATGAAACAATTTGTTTCCATTGCCAGCCAATAGTACCTTGCTCGTAATAACTTTCTCGTCATTGCATGTCTGCCGGCATGCGTGTCAAATGTACCCTCGTGGATCTCTTCCATGAGAAACTTAGCCTCTTTCTCGTCCACACATCGCAACAACACCAAGTCGTGGTTTCTCTTGTACAACACGCCATCCGGATTCAAATAGAAATTGCCAGCCAATCTCCTAAGAGTCTTCTGATCACGACTGGATGCCTCAGCCGGATACTCTTGGTTCTTCAGGAAATTCTGGATATCATAATACCACGGCTTGCCATCGGAAGCTTCCTCAATGGAGAATATGAAAGCGGGCCTATCAAGGTGAGAAATAACTATCCTGGGAGCCTCATTCCAGAAGTTAACTTTATACATTGAAGACAACGTCGCGAGAGCGTCTGCCATCTGATTTTCTGCTCGTGGTACATGGTGCAATTCCACCTTGTCAAAGAAAGGTAACAACCTCCTTGCATAATTCATATAGGGTATCAAATTGGGCTGACGAGTCTCCCACTCTCCCTTGATTTGATTCACAACTAGAGCAGAGTCTTCGTACACATCAAGATTTTTAATTCTCAGATCAATAGCTTCTTCGAGCCCCAAAATGCACGCTTCATATTCAGCCTCATTATTGGTAACTGGAAAGGTCAATCTAGCAGTGAATGGGATATGCGACCCATGGGGGAGTAATAATGATTGCCCCTATTCCACTTCCGTATGAATTAACGGCACCGTCAAATATCAATTGCCATATGGAACCCAACTTTGGACCTTCATCAGGCAACGACTCCTCACAGTCCTTCATTTTTAAGTACATGATATCCTCGTCAGGAAAATTAAACCTCATCGGCTGGTAATCATCAATTGGCTGCTCAGCTAGGTACTCTGACAGAACACTACCTTTAATAGCCTTTTGAGAAACATACTGAATGTCATATTCTGTCAGTACCATCTGCCATCGGGCAATCCTTCCGGAAAGTGCTTGCTTTTCAAACACGTATTTAATCGGATCCATCTTTGAAATTAGCATAGTTGTATGGTTTAGCATGTATTGCCTCAAACGTTTGGCAGCCCAGGCTAGTGCACAACACGTTTTTTCGAGCATTGAGTAATGGGACTCACAATCTGTGAACTTTTTACTCAAGTAGTAAATCGCATGCTCTTTACGTCCAGTCTCGTCATGTTGACCGAGAACACAACCCATACTTTTCTCAAGAACCATTAAATATATAATCAATGGTCTCCCGGCTACTGGGGGTATCAATATTGGAGGGTCCTGCAAATATTCTTTTATTTTGTCAAACGCCTTTTGACAATCTTCATTCCAGATCACAGCCTGATCTTTTTTAAATAGCTTGAATAATGGCTCGCACGTGTCCATTGGATGAGATATGAACCGAGCAATGTAGTTCAATCTCCCTAAAAAGCTACGAATCTCTTTTTGTGTTTTCGGCGTTGGCATTTCTTGTATTGCTTTTATTTTAGCAGGATCAACCTCAATTCCTTTTTCGCTAACAATAAACCCCAATAGCTTACCAGATCTCACCCTGAAGGTGCACTTGTTAGGATTCAGCCTCAGCCTGAATTTCCTAAGCCTCTTGAACAATTTCAGAAGATTTACCAGATGCTCTTCCTCCGTCTGGGATTTGGCGATCATATCATCAACATAGACTTCGATCTCTTTATGCATCATGTCATGAAAGAGTGTTGTCATAGCTCGCTGATATGTTGCCCCGGTGTTCTTCAAACCAAAGGGCATCACTTTGTAGTAGAACGTTCCCTACGGGGTAATAAAAGTTGTTTTCTCCATATCCTTCGGCACCATCTTTATCTGATTATAGCCCGAAAAGCCGTCCATGAAGGAAAACACGGAGAATTGAGCGGTGTTGTCGACCAGCACATCAATATGAGGAAGCGGAAAGTCGTCTTTTGGGCTCGCCCTATTGAAATCTCGATAGTCCACGCACATCCGCACCTTACCATATTTCTTTGGTACAGGCACTATATTGGCGACCCATGAGGGATAGGTTGTAACAGCCAGGTGTTGCGGTGAAATTTGGATGTCAAGCTATTGATTAACTTGAATCTTAATTCATTTACAACCGGTCTTTGATTTATCCGAAGGAAAGGTTAAAGAAAGGAAAAACCTAAAAGGGAGAGATCTAAGGTTCGGGGGTTGGTTAAATTTAGGGAAGGTATTAGCACCCTAAACTTCCGTAGTACTCTACGGGAACCTTTTGTTTATTATTTTTTTTTATTTCATTAATTATTTTGCTTTAGGGTATATACAAAGGATTGAAAATTAAAAAAGACCTACGGGTTAATTCTAAGTTTACTCGGCAAGACATCGCATCTTGTGCCTACATATCCTTACGGGAATGGAATCAGAGTAACTGTAGTTCCCCTCAAAAGGGAGGTTAGAGACTTCTTGACTGTGGTCAAGGTCTCAAGGGGAATAAACGCATCTTAAGGACACGCTTACATGGAGTCTTAAACTCCGATCTCTATGTTATAAATTGTTAAGTGCATTAGGGTTAGGTTAGGGATTCCGCGGCGGGAAACCCTAAAATGAGTGCGGCGACTCTTTGACCTAAAGCTAGGGGTAGTTTTGTAATTTTGTCCACGGCGAGACATTTGTGAAAAGTTAGGGTTTGTAAGGGTTTGAAGTTTTGAGGACTATTGGCGTGGCGGCCAAACGGCTAGACCTAATCCTTCGGAGGAATGCAATGGGACAAATTAACGATGCGAATGCGCGAATTTAAACCATACAAACAGCAGAAATTAAAGTGCGGAAAGGTAAACGCGATAATTTGTTCGCGAAATTACAAATGAGAAACAGATACAATTATAATACAACTTGAATTGAAAAACACATTAAAATAGCTAATAGCAACGTAACAAGCTGCACATTAAATACACAACGTTAGTAGACAGAGTCAGACAGTAATCAGACGAGTTATGAAACGGAAGTGCGAAAGTTATAGATATTCTTTGTTGTTTATTTGTGATATATAAAAAAGCTTTTGATTTAATTTAAAAAAGAGGTTTTAATATTATTAAAAAAACTTTTCAAAAATAGTCTTAATTTAATTATCTAACAAAAAGGTTTTATTTTTAAAAAAAAGGTTTAATGTTATTATTATATATTTTTTTAACAACGGTTCTAGTTATTATTTTAAAAAAAAGATTTTAGTTATTATTTTAAATTTATCTAAAAAAAAGTTTTTCTTAAAAATAATAGGTTTTCATATTAATTTGGAAAAGATGTTAATGTTATTTATTTTAAAAAACAGATTTTTATATTATAACAAGTTTTAATAAATTAATGATAATAATAATAATAATAGTAATAATAATAATAATAATAATGATAATAATAATAAATAATGATAATCATAATAAATAAATAATGAACTTTAAATGTGCCAAATAACCCAACAATGTTGCTAACGCAGAAATGCGCTCATCGCAACCAGATCTAAATCGGACGAAACAAAATTTATCGCAAAGAAAAAAGAAAATAAGCAAAAAACAGTATTATTGCTCACACAAAAATGCGGTCATCGCAATCAGATCGAACTAACACAAATGTCACGCGTCATGCACACAAATGTGCAAACATCGTATCGACATAATTCGATCAAAAATTAATCTTATATATATATATATAAACTCTAACAATTTAAAAATTATATATATAAACGTAACAGTAATAGATGAAGAAAAAGAAATAACGGTAATAGATGAAGAAAAAGAAATAACGGTAAAAGATGAAGAAAAAGAAACAACAGTAATAGATGAAGAAATAGAAATAACAGTAATAGATGAAGAAATAGAAATAACAGTAATAGATGAAGGAAAAGAAATAACGGTAAACGACACTCACTCCTCTTAGGTTTTTTTCATTCTCCTCCTTTTCAACAAAGCAACACATGTATATATAGGGAACAAATTAGGGTTAACACCAAATTGTCAATAATGTCCCTAAAGCCCATTTTAAAGCCCAAACTAAATAATTAGTTAAGAAAAAAATAAAATTTAAATAATTTAAAATAATTAAAATAAACTTAAAATAAAAACTAATAATCCTATTGATTCCTAAAATCAAAAATATTATAAAAAGAACAAAATTTTTTTCAATATTTTTTATTTTATGATTTTTTGGATATTTTTATGAATAATTTAGAAAAAAGTGAAAAAAAATAATATTTTAAAAAATGATTTAATTAAAATACGAAAATAATAATTAAATAATAATAAAAAACTATTTTTGTTATTTTTTAATGAAAGATAGAAAAATTTAGAGTTAAAATAAAAAACAAAAAAAAGTGACAAAGGTGAGATTCGAACTCTCAACCTCTCACACTCACAACTCCTTACACATGTCCTCCTGCCAATTGTGCCATTTTTACTTTTTGGAAAAAAAATGCATGCCATATGATATTTACCTGCAAAAAGTCAAACGACTACACAAATTTGTTAGTAATTGATTAAATGCAATAAAAATGCAATGAAATGCGACGACAAATCTTAGGGCAAAATTTGGGGTATTACAGTTGCCCCTATTTAAATAACTTCACCGGGTGATTTGAGCAACGGAGACTCGAGAAATCGTGGTGGAGGGATTTAAATACAGATAACCGAAAATTTTGCCTTTAGACACAGTGCTATGCAATGATATGGACAAACAAAACGAACTATAATGCTAAATATGATATGAATCTGATATGATGCGTATGATGAAAATGACAAATGCACGGATACAGACGAAACAACGTCACAGGGGACGACCCATCGAGGAATTGCACTAGGGAAGAAGACATGTCATATCTGGAAGAACGTCGGATAGACACGACACAGAATTGTTGATAGGTGTCAAGTAAATTAGAAATTGTCCGCAAGGTAAGACGCGGGTAAAACACGAGCTCAGGAGAAAAACGCAAATGGGGATAAAACACCCATGATGCCAAGTAAATAAATTTTGCCCACAAGGTAAGACGCGAGTAAAACACGACCTCAGGGAAAAAAAAAAGTAAATGGGGGTAAAACACCATGATGTTAGGTAAACCCAGGAATATCTGGTAAACGGGGAATAAAACACCCGGGATAAAAGGTACATGGGGGATAAAACACCCAAGGATAGAAGGTAAATGGGGAGTAAAGCACCCAAGATAGAAATGTAAATGGGGAGTAAAGCACCCAGGATAGAAATGTAAATGGGGAGTAAAGCACCCAAGATAAAAATGTAAATGGGGAGTAAAGCACCCAAGATAGAAATGTAAATGGGGAGTAAAGCACCCAAGATAGAAATGTAAATGGGGAATAAAGCACCCAAGATATGCACATGTATAGGAATTATGCTATGACATATGATCAAATGCAAATGCAGACGTCGACGACAAGGCTCGACTCTTTCGGTGAGATGACAAAACTGGAGGACTGATTCCTCAACACGGAGATCACTGTCATTCTGTTAAACTGTATCAAGTTGATAGTCACTGTAGGAATGATGAATAACTGCTTAGGGATTATGCAAGTAAACTGCCCCAGGTCAAATGAACTGATAATTGCTTCAGCTGTCTGATTCGTGGAATCGACTGTTTTGCTGTATCCTCGGAGGGCTTGCCCCAGTCTGGGTCTTGAACAATTCTCTGGATAAACCAAATCTGAGAAGATATTGCCTTGAACAAATCTTGAACTAATTCTTTGACAGGATGTAAAAGGAACTTGCCCCTGATAAGATCACTTGACCAAGTTTCTCATTGTTTGAAAATTCCTTAGAGGAAAGCCAGTTTGCAAACAAAAATATTCATACAAACATGGTAATGCAAAGTTCATGCGATTTTTGAAAAATTATTTTTGAATGATGGAAAATACATGAGTCGTTAGTCAGAACAAGGCGGTTCAAGACACTCAAAGTTTAAAATAAAAGTGTATTGCCAAAATAAATGATTCGCAAGGATCTTTTGGAGTCAGGTTACGCAACCTTGTTGTAGTATACTTTCTAAATAACCCTGTTTCAGTTAGGTCTTTTGAGGGTTGTAACGTGGCCTGGTTCACGGTTTATGAAACAAAAGATAAAGGCTCAAAATTTATTTGTACCCACCCAATCTACGTGATGATCTTCAGTCCTATGCTCAGTTAACTCATACTATGCATTCAGGTTCCCATAAGTTAGGGATTTCATTGATCGTCGCAGTGATGATTCAGAAGTCAAAGGGACCTATGAAAAGGCAGCCACTACTCCCCTATAACATTTGATTGTTTTGACATTGAGGATTTTCAAGATAAGGATTTAAAAATCTCTTTGTATTATCCCTAAATTTTTGCCTGAACTGTTTATTTTAGAGTTTACAGTCAGCGGGATGCCCCAGTTTTGCCTAAGTCTCCTTCATAGGTTTTGACTTAGCGGGCTTCTTTTGATTATTTTTTTTGTGTGAAGGAAAGTGACTGTTTGATTTTAATGATTACGGTGAACCATCATCGACCTTTTGATTAGAAAACATCTTCGACACTTGTTTGACGTGTGCGAAGGAAAATTTGTTAATGAAAGGTGTATCGTATGAACACACAACCAAGTTAACTGAGAACTACCCATCCCAAGGTTAAAATTGTGGGTTTTTTGTAACGAAAGAAACTCCAACTTCTAGGCTCGAAGGGGGTAACGAGGGATTAACCTCCTTATTTCTCCAGTGTTTGGGAATTGAAACAATGCCTTACATCGTCAACAAGGTTTGATTAAAAGCATACTGACAGCAATTATGGGTATAACGTTTTCGCCATCCTCCCTCCGATCTTAGCATATCAAAATTTTGGACAAGAAGTAAACATTTGAAAAATAAAGCATAAAGATGCAAATAAATGGACGGAAATGAATTGAATCAAAAGTCGCAATGAAAGTACAAACATAATTGAAAGCAAACAACTTAAACAAAATAAGGAAAATGCAAACAACGAGAAGAAAAAAAGCCCAATGACAAAGCTTCAATTCTGATGTGTTGGCAAGGGATCCGTCTGGACGCTCGGACGAATATCCGTAAAATCAAGTATTCCGGCTCTAATCAGTTCACGCACCCTAGCTTTCAATGCAAAACAATGCTCCAAGTCGTGGCCTAAGGCACCCTCATGAAAAGCACACTTTAGATCAGCCCTAAATCCAACTGGAGGATTAAGAGGAGGTGGTAAAGCCTTTGTAGTGATCAGCCCTTGTCGAACTAAGTCAGGATACAGCTCTGTGTAAGTCATGGGAATAGGATCAAAGTGATCCTTGTTCCGATTCTGGTCTTGTCTGATAACTGGGCGTTGAGGAGTCTGAGCTGGATGTGGAGCACTAACAGGTTGAGATCCCTGGCGAGGCTTCCTTGATTCAGTTATGACAGCATTGGCCTGTTCATCCTTCTTCTTATGGAAATTCCCGTAGGGTTTCTTTGCAACATTAGAAGATTCAACAGCTTTGGATACTTTACCATTTTTCAAACCTTCTTCTAACCTCTGACCAATAGTCACCAAATCTGCAAAACTTGAAGAGACATTCCCGATCATCTTTTCCCAATAGAAAGGGGACAAAGTATCCATGAACAATCCAGTTAATTCCTTTTCTGCTATAGGGGGTTCAACTTGAGAAGCTAACTCTCTCCAACGCTGAGCATATTCCTTGAATGACTCTTTTTCATTTTGAGACATATTTTGTAATTGACGGCGATCGGGAGTCATATCCAGGTTGTACTTGTATTGTTTCATGAAAGCGTTAGCGAGATCTTGAAAGCAACGGACACTGTTATGCTCTAAGTTCATATACCATTTGAGAGAAGCACCACTCAAACTGTCTTGAAAGCAATGGATGAGCAATTTCTGATTGTTGGTGTAGGCCGCCATCTTTCGAAAGTACATGACCAGATGAGCTCTTGGACATGAGTGACCTTTATACTTCACAAACTCAGGAGTCTTGAATTTGGCAGGCATAACGAGACCGGAGACTAGGCACATATTGTCGGCATCTATATTGAAGAAATCAGTACCCTCAACAGCTTGGAGTCTCTTATTGATGATTTGATACTGTTCACGGGTAATCTCAGGCTCAACAAAATCTTCATGGTCTTCCCCTTGAACACTGGCAACATTGTGCTCATATAGAGGATTCTCAAAGGGAGCTCGGATAGTTTGGTTAACAGTGTGGACCACAGGTCTAGTCTCGGTAAGGACGGGAGCTTGAAAAACCGGTCTGACAGTCTGACCAATTGTAGCAGACGATGCAATAGGCGGAGAGTAGTTAGGAGGTAAACCAAGCTCGGGCCAAGTAGATGGTGGCACTGGAACAAGAGGTGGATCAACATCCGAAACTTCCTGAATGACGGTCCTTTGAGGTGACTCTCCTCTGGAAATCAGTACTTGGAGCATCTCGGTGAGTTTGGTCATGCCTGATTTCAACTCATCGATCTCCATTCGGATCTCTACATTATACGCCTCTTGCTCTGACATCTTACGTCTATAATTAGCCCTGGTCTGATATCTGTGTCGAGGAATCAGCTTGACGACTCAAAGGTACACTGGAAGACGAGAGAACCGAGAATGAGAAACCGGGGGACAAATGCAATGCAAAAATGTGATGCTGATGCCATGCAATGGTTTCAAGAATTTCAACGGTCGATTGCGAATATTGCTTTTTAAGAAAGTTGGAAAAAATTTTAGACTTTAAAATGTAAGGCTTTTCGAATTTGCAAAGGACTGCTGAATTCCTTGAAACTAGAAATGATATGATGCTTTATGGATGCGAAGCACAAATACACATAAGCAAACAAAAGGTCCTAAGTTAGAGGAACAATGAATGGAGTCAAGGTCTACCCTTCCCAAAGAGGTATGTACTATAGGTTGATTGTACCTGCAGAACAAGGGTTCTAAAAAAAGTGCCCAAAGTTATCAGCCCATCTTTCGGATATTATCAACTTCTCGACTGACTCAAGGGTCGATAATATTCTCAAGAGAACCTCGTTCGAGCGTAGTATCGCGTAGCAACCATTGTAGGACTACTCCCACATAGTTCCCGCACTACGTCCTATATAAGGTCAAGATGGTGTAAAGGTACTACGGTTCCCAATATCACAGACTCCAATCGATAACGGTAAAAGTTTTCACGACTACACTCGATCAACCGAACCATTTTCGAAAGTGTCTCAACTGAGCGGTGATTCTCGATTTAGCTTAGTCGGGACTCACTCCCTATAAGCCTCGTCGAATATATCAGCCATCCTATCATAAGGTCGCTCAAGTCCGGGTGTAGGACTTACCTCACAACACAGTAACTCCAAGTAAGGTACCCCAATATATACATACAAGTGAGCAAAATATATAATAAAACAAATATATAAAGAAAAATAAACAAAATAGGGATTACCCTCAATAGTTAGGAATCCCCAGTGAAGTCGCCATTTTCTGTTGCGGTGAAATTTGGATGTCAAGCTATTGATTAACTTGAATCTTAATTCATTTACAACCGGTCTTTGATTTATCCGAAGGAAAGGTTAAAGAAAGGAAAAACCTAAAAGGGAGAGATCTAAGGTTCGGGGGTTGGTTAAATTTAGGGAAGGTATTAGCACCCTAAACTTCCGTAGTACTCTACGGGAACCTTTTGTTTATTTTTTTTATTTATTTCATTAATTATTTTGCTTTAGGGTATATACAAAGGATTGAAAATTAAAAAAGACCTAGGGGTTAATTCTAAGTTTACTCGGCAAGACATCGCATCTTGTGCCTACATATCCTTACGGGAATGGAATCAGAGTAACTGTAGTTCCCCTCAAAAGGGAGGTTAGAGACTTCTTGACTGTGGTCAAGGTCTCAAGGGGAATAAACGCATCTTAAGGACACGCTTACATGGAGTCTTAAACTCCGATCTCTATGTTATAAATTGTTAAGTGCATTAGGGTTAGGTTAGAGATTCCGCGGGGGGAAACCCTAAAATGAGTGCGGCGACTCTTTGACCTAAAGCTAGGGGTAGTTTTGTAATTTTGTCCACGGCGAGACATTTGTGAAAAGTTAGGGTTTGTAAGGGTTTGAAGTTTTGAGGACTATTGGCGTGGCGGCCAAACGGCTAGACCTAATCCTTCGGAGGAATGCAATGGGACAAATTAACGATGCGAATGCGCGAATTTAAACCATACAAACAGCAGAAATTAAAGTGCGGAAAGGTAAACGCGATAATTTGTTCGCGAAATTACAAATGAGAAACAGATACAATTATAATACAACTTGAATTGAAAAACACATTAAAATAGCTAATAGCAACGTAACAAGCTGCACATTGAATACACAACGTTAGTAGACAGAGTCAAACAGTAATCAGACGAGTTATGAAACGGAAGTGCGAAAGTTATAGATATTCTTTGTTGTTTATTTGTGATATATAAAAAAGCTTTTGATTTAAGTTAAAAAAGAGGTTTTAATATTATTAAAAAAACTTTTCAAAAATAGTCTTAATTTAATTATCTAACAAAAAGGTTTTATTTAAAAAAAAAAGGTTTAATGTTATTATTATATATTTTTTTAACAACGGTTCTAGTTATTATTTTAAAAAAAAAGATTTTAGTTATTATTTTAAATTTATCTAAAAAAAAGTTTTTCTTAAAAATAATTGGTTTTCATATTAATTTGGAAAAGATGTTAATGTTATTTATTTTAAAAAACAGATTTTTATATTATAACAAGTTTTAATAAATTAATGATAATAATAATAATAATAGTAATAATAATAATAATAATGATAATAATAATAAATAATGATAATCATAATAAATAAATAATGAACTTTAAATGTGCCAAATAACCCAACAATGTTGCTAACGCAGAAATGCGCTCATCGCAACCAGATCTAAATCGGACGAAACAAAATTTATCGCAAAGAAAAAAGAAAATAAGCAAAAAAACAGTATTATTGCTCACACAAAAATGCGGTCATCGCAATCAGATCGAACTAACACAAATGTCACGCGTCATGCACACAAATGTGCAAACATCGTATCGACATAATTCGATCAAAAATTAATCTTATATATATATATATAAACTCTAACAATTTAAAAATTATATATATAAACGTAACAGTAATAGATGAAGAAAAAGAAATAACGGTAAAAGATGAAGAAAAAGAAATAACGGTAAAAGATGAAGAAAAAGAAACAACAGTAATAGATGAAGAAATAGAAATAACAGTAATAGATGAAGAAATAGAAATAACAGTAATAGATGAAGGAAAGGAAATAACGGTAAACGACACTCACTCCTCTTAGGTTTTTTTCATTCTCCTCCTTTTCAACAAAGCAACACATGTATATATAGGGAACAAATTAGGGTTAACACCAAATTGTCAATAATGTCCCTAAAGCCCATTTTAAAGCCCAAAATAAATAATTAGTTAAGAAAAAAATAAAATTTAAATAATTTAAAATAATTAAAATAAACTTAAAATAAAAACTAATAATCCTATTGATTCCTAAAATCAAAAATATTATAAAAAGAACAAAATTTTTTTCAATATTTTTTATTTTATGATTTTTTGGATATTTTTATGAATAATTTAGAAAAAAGTGAAAAAAAATAATATTTTAAAAAATGATTTAATTAAAATACGAAAATAATAATTAAATAATAATAAAAAACTATTTTTGTTATTTTTTAATGAAAGATAGAAAAATTTAGAGTAAAAATAAAAAACAAAAAAAAGTGACAAAGGTGAGATTCGAACTCTCAACCTCTCACACTCACAACTCCTTACACATGTCCTCCTGCCAATTGTGCCATTTTTACTTTTTGGAAAAAAAATGCATGTCATATGATATTTACCTGCAAAAAGTCAAACGACTACACAAATTTGTTAGTAATTGATTAAATGCAATAAAAATGCAATGAAATGCGACGACAAATCTTAGGGCAAAATTTGGGGTATTACACCAGGAAACCGGCGTCCCACTGTTTCTGAACCTCCTCTTTAATTTTCATAGCCATATCTGGTCTAGTCCTTCTGAGTTTTTGCTTAACCGGCGGATATTCCTCACGCAATGGCAAACGGTGAACCACCATATCAGTATCCAAACCAGGCATGTCTTCGTAAGACCAGGAAAAGATATCACTATACTCTCGAAGCATCTCGATCAAACTTTGCTTGATATCACTTTGCAGTGCAGCCCCTATCCGGATATTTCTGACAACCCCTTCGGACCCCACATTGATAATTTCAATTTCCTCCTGATGAGGCAGAATAATTCTCTCTTCTTGTTTCAAAAGTTGAGTCAGCTCTTCTGATAAGTCATTATCCTCAACAATCTCTTCTTCTGCTTGAAATATCGGGTGCTCGAAGTCGAAGCGAGTCATAGGAAGTTTGTGATCAGTGTCGTCTGAAATATGAATCCTACAATGAGAATGGTTAAATGTTTCAAATAATTAAAACAAAGCACATAACCACGTTGCCATTTTATTGTTAAAGCAAAAATAGGAAAAACAAGGATCACAAAATTTGCATGAGAAAAACGCCTTTATTAATGATTAAACAAAGTACACACATAAGCAAGTAGCCCTAAAAACAGAATCACCATGCCCCGGGTAGGACGCAGGATTATACAATAATCGAGAAAACAAATCATTACTGTTTTGTAGTCACTTGGACAAGTTCCTGGATAGACCAGTTGCATAGGCTCTGTCCTGGCACGCTGGGCTTGATCCACGAGTCCATATCGCAGTCACTATCTCCGTCTTCAGCATCGGAAACAGCATTGATCGTTTCATAACAGACTCCACCTGGAGTGATCACCACTGGTCCTTTGAACTTTGACACACCTGATGCGGAAGATGACGATAACAGGCGATACCCCAACCCGAACTTGTCCATCTTGACAGGAATTTCCAAGACTTGGCCCCATACTTTGGTTGCTCCAGCCTGAACCACTGCCTGAGCGTCTTTGTACGAAGACATGGCCACCTCTGGCCCTTTGCTAAGAACATGAGACTTGTCCTTGATCTGCAACCCTTCAAAGGCTTGGCATGGCGTCTCATGGATCTCCCTATCCACTTCGACGTACTTGAATGACGAAAGATGACTAACCGGAATGTCCTCCTCTCCGCAAATAGTAACAACACTGTCCCCGACCATGTATTTAAGTTTCTGATGCAGCGTGGACGTCACAGCACCTGCAGAATGTATCCATGGTCGCCCAAGTAAACAGCTGTACGCTGGATGTATGTCTATGATGTAGAACACAGTGTCAAACACTTTTGGCCCGACCTGGAGTGGCAATGTTATGGACCCAAACACCGACCTTCTGGTCCCATCAAAAGCCCTCACGACCAAGTCACTTGGCGTGCATATGATTCCTCGGACATCTAGCTTCATCATAGCCTTCTTAGGCAACACATTCAAAGATGATCCGGTGTCTACAAGAACATGCGACATAACAGTGCCCCGACATTCCACTGAAATGTGCAAGGCCATATTATGATCTCGACCTCTAGGCGTCAAATCAAAGTCAGTAAATCCTAGGTTGTGTCCAGCATTCACATGCGCCAGTACCCCCTCGAGCTGATTAACAGTTACTTCCTGAGGTACGAAAGATGTGTCCAAGATTTTCAACAAGGCATTACGATGAGCCTCGGAACAAAGCAACAAGGATAGGATTGAAATTTTGGAGGGCGTCTGCTGCAAGTGCTCCACAATCTTATAGTCGCTTTTG
Source organism: Lathyrus sativus (assembly GCA_963859935.3). Taxonomy (NCBI): domain Eukaryota; kingdom Viridiplantae; phylum Streptophyta; class Magnoliopsida; order Fabales; family Fabaceae; genus Lathyrus; species Lathyrus sativus. The sequence goes on along the minus strand of OZ012736.1, from coordinate 418,039,817 downwards.
CGAATCAACCTCATAAACTCTTCTACATCCTTGATCGATGTTTCTTTCTCTTTCAACTGGGAAGGTCCTCCTTCATTCACTTTGGCTTTGCCTTTAGCAATCCTTTCAGCCTCGATTTCGGGTGAAGTGAAAATTCTACCACTGCGGGTCATGCCTCCCGCTCCAACAAGATTACCCACTGCCCCTGCCGGCTGGCTATCCACATTAATCTTTTCTTCGTTGCAAAAAGCTTCCAACCCATAGTTCCACGGAATGGCTTTCGTACTTTCATAAGGAATAGGCCCTGCTTTCGTTATCGTGATAGTTGGCCGCTTGGCTGGCGCCGATATCGTAATAGTCTTTTATGGAATTGTAATTGTTGCGACCTCATCCTGCTTTTCAAATCTTACCTCACCAGGTTTCTCAACAGCAGTACGGTCAAATTGCAAAGTTCCTTCATCAATCATGGCCTGAATACCTATCTTCAAATCAATACAGCCCTCTGGTCGGGTCCAACAATCCAAACAGTACTCATCACATCCGGGGAAGACCCCTCCTTTTAACAATCTGCTTTTAACATAGCTTAAAGGCGTCTTCAGATCATTTACGTCCATAACCAAATCCAAATCTTCTTCTGTCAGAATAGCATTCGCTCCATGATTCGGCATTGGTTTCTGTACAATATTGGGACCATCATGACTGAAGTTAATGACTTTACTATCAATCAAACCTTGGACTTTGTGTTTAAAAGCATGACAACTCTCGATATCATGTCCGGGTGCCCCAGAATGAAATTCACACTGCTTACTAGTATCATACCCGTAAGGAAGCGCTCCTGTGGGCGGGTCCAACGTTCTTTTCTCAACCAGATTCAAACTTAACAGCGTCTGAAGCAGTTCTGCATACGTTGACGGAGGTGTATCAAATACCCTCTTTGGCTTCCCATTCTGGATCCTTCTCTGAGCAGGATTATACCTTTGTTGTTACTGATGTTGTTGTTGTGGTTGTTGTCGTTGTTGTGGTATAGGGATCATCACACTAGCAACATGTTGTTGAAGATACTGATTCCTACCTCTACCTCGTCCTCGACCACCATACACTGCACTGGCGTCTCCTTGTCTTTTACCAATTAAGACCTTTTTTGCACCTCCAGCTGAGGTCGATTCACTGGCTTGAATCTTACCAATTTTGATGCCATTTTCAATCCGTTCTCCCATGAGTATCATGTCAGAGAAACTACCCATCGAGCAATTGAGCAATTTATCATAATACATCCCCGAGAATGTTCCAACGAAAATATCAATCAATTCCCTTTCAACCATAGGTGGTTGGACCCTTGCCGCCAGATCACGCCAACGCTGGGCAGATTCCTTGAAACTCTCCCCGTTCTTCTGTGAAAGACTCTAAAGCTGAACCCTATTTGGCGCGAGGTCACTGTTGTATTGGTAGTGTCGGACGAAAGCATCAGCCAATTCTTTCCAACTTCTGATCTGTGCAGGCTCTAGTCCCATGTACCATTCCAGCGATGGTCCTGACAAACTATCTTGGAAAAAATGCATAAGCATCTTCTCATCATCAGAGTAAGCAGACATTCTCCGGTAATATGAACGCACATGAACCCGTGGGCATGTATCCCCTTTATATTTATCGAACGTGGGAGCTTTGAACTTCAATGGCACCCTCAGCCCAGGAACCAGCCCCATGGTGGCCATGTCCAAACCTGTAGAATTTTGATTGGCTATACCTCTTATCTGTTCCTCTAGCATTTTGATCCTCCGATAATTATCAGTGGGACCCTCAAAACCCATGCCTTGCCCAGAAAAGGAATCTTCCTGACGATCTCTATTCCAGTACGGACCCTCATTACCAAACCCGTCATAAGCAGCATTACGACCATGACCATGACCACTTTGGAAGAACCTGGGGTCATACCTCAGATTGTCAAGCTCTTAATTAGCAGCCGCTGTCCCAAAGCCAGTATTGAAAGGACCCATCCCAGCACCGTTGGTATTCACATTGCCAAACCCAGCATTGCCGTAGCCATTATTACCATAACCCTGATTGTAATCACCAAACCCCCCATTGCCGAAGCACTGAATATTAAAGCCATCATTACCATCCCGATTGCCAAAGCCAAAACCCTGATTGTTGTCACCGAAACCAATATTGATACCAACATTCCGGTTGGTTTCCACGTTCCCATAGCCATTGTCAGCATTTCTGTTACCAGCGTTGCCGTTGTCGTTGCCAGTACCAATCTCACCAGCATTTGGTATCACTTCCTCCCTGCGAGGGGTCTCAACACGAACAGAGTTGTATTCAGTATTACCAGCCGCTCGCGTCAGCAGCGGTTGCACCTGAGTTTGAAGATGTTCCTGGCCTTTAGCCACAGCCTCCATAGTCTGCATGAATTGGGCCAACCTATCCCGGATCTCCTGCATCTCAGACTGTACCTGATCCATGATCTTCTTACTGTTGCTTCTTGTAGCGTACCGGTGAGTTCTTTGTTCGTCAATCTTGAAACAACCTCTAAGACGCAGGAGATAAGATTCGAGCTCAAAAAGGTACCTGTCATGCAATATGAATATGCAAATGCACACATGTAAATATGCAACAGGTTAATTCCCCCCCCCCCCCCGATTCTAGTTCCGGAGAAGAAGCCATAACGACAATGGAGTCCCAAGTAAGCAAACTCAGAATCAGAAACCTCATACATAAACAAATGCCAAGGGGCAGAGTACAAAGATACAACTGAATACAACTGAAAAGACCTTGGCCAAAAAACCTGGCGATGGTCAAAATACAAGCATAAATAACAGAATACAAGATAAAAGCAAAGATAAATCAGGACGGATGGCGCACCCACACATCTCCCAATAGCCTTAATATCTCCGGATGACCTGGTCTGGAGAGCAGTTCCTGTATCAGTACTGTGTGTCGCCTAACAGCGGATCTCAGATTTTTGGCATCCTCTACACAGGCTCCTTGCCAAAACACTCATCAAGCCTGCATCTCTTGAAGCCAGCCTTCAGTTCACAACCCCTCATTTCTTTGACCATGTTGCTCACTCTAAACTCAGCATCACGTCTAAGAGATGCCTCTTCAGCAATCTTCGCATCCTTAGCGCTGAGCTGCTCCTCTAACTGAGAAATCTGAAGCTTCAACTCATCTTCACGCTCCTTCCGGCTAGTAAGTGTGGCATTCCACAAAAATTCCCATTTGGAAAGTCGAGAATAAGCCTTATTCAAGAGCTCTTTCTTAGTAGCAAGCACACTACTAACACCATTCAAGGCTACTCCCACCTTCTCTCTCCTGCTGGTTTCTTCAGTCAAATCTGAACCCAACCTATTAATCATCTCAGTCTGCTTCTTCAAAGTGAAAGTTGCCTCACTCTTCTCATGCCGAAGCTGGAAAATCTCTTTCTCTAACTCTTCATTCGCTCTTTGCAACTCTTCCTTTTCAGCCAGCAGCTTGTTATACTTCTCAATCTCTACTGAAGTAGGTTCCTCAATCACCGGAAGATACGAAGGCTCTACAGGAGGATATGGCATCAAAGAAGTCCTAACTCTCTCATGGATCTAGAGCCGATAAGGATTATAAGCTCGACTGTCACTCTTGCCAAGCAATGTCTTTCCTCTTCTGTGAACATTACCCCAAGCATGCCTCAATCTGACCAAAGTATCTCCGTCTAATAAACCCGTGAGATACAGAGATTCCTGTATCTCATCTTCAACCAGAGAGTCCCTCAAAGCATAGCCAAACTGTCTCACAAGCAGAGAAGGGTTATAGTTAATACAACCTTTCCGTCCAGTCAAAGGAACGTTCGGAAAGCCACTGCAACTATATATAATGTTCACTCTGAGCAGGTTCCGATCAAACCAAACAATGTTCTCAGCACACAATCCCATCAATCTGGAAGACCAATCTAAAGTACCAGCAGTATCAACAAAAGGTCCCTTCTTAGGAAGATGTCCCTGAAACCACCTGTATAGAAGAGGTACACAGCAAGAAACATTCTTTCCCCGACGCTTCTCATTCTTATAGTGAATAGAATGATAAACGTCACCCAAGAGAGTAGGCACCGGATTCTTCGAGGCAAGAATAAAGAAAGCATCTGAATCAACAAAATCAGGCAAGTTGGGGAACAATACAATCCCATAAATGCAAACAGCCAGTATAGCATTGAAGACAATCCAACATCCATCCTACGCACATTGCGTAGCCTTCTCAACCAAGCAAGAAAGATGAAAACCATAAAATCCATTCAGTTTGACCAAACCTCCGGGGAACTCAGAAACATCTAAACTGACAATCTCAGCAAGCTTAGCCAACTCAGGCTCAGTATCCTCGTGAATAAAAGGCATCTGATCTAACATAGGAGCTCCTAGCATATCAGAATACTCCTCCAAAGTAGGAGCCAAGATAAAATCAGGGAATAAGAAGCATCTCAACTGAGGCTCGTAAAACTGCATCAAAGTATACAATCCAGTCATCTCAAACACAGAAGGTCTGCACAACAAACTGAGCAGTTTCCCATAAGACTCTCTAAACTCAGCCCTCACTCTCTGATCTGCTAGAGCAACCAACCGCAACAAGGAACTGATATCTGGAGAAGGCAACCTATAAGCAATTGTTCTCTTCATGGACTCCATGTCTGGCAAGAAGAACACTAGAATTTGAGGGGAAAAACACACCTGCAACATAAATACACGTTAATGAAATGCAAACATGAAAATACAAATGCATATGCAACAGGGGATCAAGTGCAATGATGAAGAACTGTGTTGTGCTGTACTGCAGCTTGAAAACCATCAGATCTTCTCCTCAAACCAAACCAACCACAAAAGAACCCTCACAATCAATTCTCACTGACAGAGACAAACCAGGTATTCTGAGGCCAGAGTTTTCCTGTAAAAAGACCCACCTACCCCTCACAGGTATGTACTTAACTCGCAGACGAGGTACGGCATCCTATGCGGTCATCAGCATCACAGACTTTCAAGAGCGATAATACGATACCCAGAAGGTGTGGCATCATCATCCCTTGAAGAGGCCTCACTTAGCCGAATCCCAAATGATAGGTTCCCAGAGTCGACAACCCTCAAATCCAACAACCTGTCGAGCCCAAAGGGCCAGGCAAGATGCCATCAAAGAGAATCTCGTCTGAGTGTAAATTTCGTAGCTAGCTGGTGCGAGCAGAGCAAGCAGGCTAACCACTACTCTCTACTTCTAAGTCTATGTGCACTTAAGCCCAGGTCCGGCTTATCTCTCAAACTAACCCTCTACCCACAGCACAACAACAATAATATACGTTACTGAAAGTAAAGACAGAAGGATAAATACATACAAAACCCCAGACGGGAAAACAAGCGCTAGGACTGACTCGCATAGGGAACCGTTGGAGTCCCCAGCAGAGTCGCCAGCTGTCTCTACTGCGAAAATCGGCGCCGGCTATGACAGAAGAGTCGCCACCGTGCGTTATTTATCCCAAAAGAGGGAAAGGAAACGCTCAGAGAAAACCTAACGCAAAGAGGGAAAGGAATGGTCATCGCAACCAAATCCTGGATTCGAGAGTCGGTTACGCAAGGGGAAGGTATTAGCACCCCTCACGTCCGTCGTACTCGACGGGATCCACGCTTGTTTTCTATCTAAGGGTGTGTATCTATCTACTCTAAAGGTCTGGTTTAAAAATAAAAGAAAATGACTCGGCAAAGTATCGCACTTTATGCCTACGTATTCCCGTCTGGGACGAGAAATTAGATTCAACGTAGTTCGCCTAACTACGGGTTAAAAGGGGGGAAGGTTGCTCTCCGAGGTGTCGCATCTCGTGCCTACGTACTTTCATACAGCATGAAAGATCAGAGCAAACGTAGTTCGGGCTACGGAAGACACAAGTTTGTCTGACAATTTTTTATCTCCTTATGAAAGGGTTTTCCTGATTAAGGTCCAAGCGGACAAAAAGAGTTTGATTGTTTGTTTTCAGTCTTTTACGCAAGAACTGTTTTTTAGGATGTTTGCAATCTCTGTCGCACTAGAGACTATGACCTAGGAGTGAATGTGTCGCATGTCACCCAAAGGGTACCACACTAAACATCCAGATTAATGGAGAGAGACCCTCCACCAACCTTTTCCCAGATAGCTTAAGGCTCGTAACGTACGACCTCAATTAACCTTATTACTGTATTTTTGAATTGTTTTGAGATGAGAAGAGAAAGACACCCTAAAACAATGGTTGAAAGGGAATCTACCTACAGTTATCATGCATGGGTCAAAACCTAATGTCTGTCATAATTCCCTCTTGCACAGAGGAAATCAGAGATCCTAGGGAAAACAGCAAAAGAAAGCAAGCAGTAAATAGTAAACAGTAAAATGCATGCTATGCAACAGTACAAGCGAGGCAAGGGAGTCTGGCTCAACCTCAAACCTAAGAAAACAACAGGCAAGGGAAGACAAGCTCCAACTCAAACCTAAAGGTAGGCAACACAAGCAAACAGACAATACAACAAAAGAAAAACAGAGGAAGCAGCCCAAGCAGCAGCAATAATCTTCTACAAACAGCAATCTTCAACCTTCAACAGCAACTCTGACCAGCAAAGTTGAATTGACAACAAAGAATATTCATCCTCAAACTAGCTCCTATCTTCAAGCTTCTTCAACTCTTCATCTTCACACTCTAGCAAGCTCCACAAGAAGAGAAATCACCATTGAGATCAAGTTACAATGCTAGAAAACCTGATGAAAACCAAAGGAATTCATCAGGAACCAACATGAAAGAAAGTGCATCCTCAAAAGTTCTACTCATTAAGGCATGCCACTCATCCCTTCAAAGGAGAGATGGAGCTTCCTTAAGAGGACTTTGCATCATAGGATAGGATATAAGCAAACAATGCATTCTATGTTTGATGAAAGAAGAAGAAACTAGTTCTAATGGCTCTTCCTAAAACCCTAATCCTATAAGCTTCTAAAAAGCTCCTAAAAGAGGAAGAAATATTCAACTCCAAGCTCCACAAGCTAAGCCACAACAGCTACAAGATGTCTAGAAGCTCCTCCAAAAAGGAATCTAAGCAATTCAAGCTCCAAAGTCACAAACAAGAACAAACAAAACAAACCACCAAAGATGGAACACCAAATACACAACTAACTTGCAAATTCTACCTAAAATAGAAAACTAATTTGTAAAATTCTAATAAATTTCCTAGGGGAACATGCATGTCTTAACATTCCAGGGTTAAAATATTAAAGCCTAATTCAACTTCTAGGTCCTCTAAACAAATCCTAAGTTGAAGGGTGTCAAGGTAATCCACAATTTGGGAAGGCTCTAAACTTAACACCTAAAACAGAACCTAACTTTGTCTTAAAAATCTAACAAAAATTCTAAGGTAACATGAATATCTACCCTAAAACATACTCAAAAATATCAGCCAGAACCAACACCAATTGAGAGAACAAAATTCAACAAAACAGATGAACAAATATGCAAAAATTAAAGAATTAAACAAAATAAGAAAAATCAAATAAAATTGAAAAATGCATGAAAATGCATTTTATTGATTCAAAAAAATCATAAATTCTCTCAAGATCATTGAGGTATTTTTAAAATAATTTTTGGTTCAAAATTGAAATTATTGTGATTTTTAGAATCAATAATGCATTAAAAATAAACAAAATGAAATAAAAGAAAAACAATTGCTGAAATAAAACCACGGCCGTGAGATTGGTTGACAAGTCAAACGATCCAAAGCTCCATAAGCTTCCAGCGCATTTAGTGAAACTACAGCGTTTTGGTTTCAAAAAATTCAAACCTCAGATTATAACATGGCCGTTGGATGAAGGAGAAAGTCTTGGTCAAAACCAGATCCAATGGCTCAGGAGTCATCTTCTTCAATTTTAGGCTGGCCGGATTGAGAGCAGATGTGGTGGCCGGAGAAGACTCCGGTTGTCTTCTCCGGCGAGGCAACATGTACAGGCAACCAAAATGCACAAACTCCATATCATTCTCACTCAGTTTTCAACAAGGATTTCAAATCTCCAATCCATTTAATCCAACTCTCAACAGGTAGTAAAACACGAAGCAATGTTCAGAAAGCACATCCAGATCAATCATCATCAATTGCAAATCTAAAACCAAAGAATTCAACCTCATGCTTCATACATCACTCTGATCTATTCAACTTATTCTAACTCTCCATGAATCAAGAGATTCGATCCAAAACAGAAATGCTATGACATGATCAACTATCACTAATTCGTTCTAAATTGATCCTAAAACAGTCTACATTGCATCTAGATCCTAACCACAGGTTCAAATCTAACTACATCATGCTAAATTGTGAGAAATTTGAAAGTTACTAACCTGTTGTAGATCTAGTAACAGATGCACTTGGAGCTTGATTCTCCCTTCAAAACTCTCCAGATACGTTCAATGATGCACTAGGAAGAGTTTGCAACCTTCAATTTGCCTTGCACTTGCTTCAAACTAAAAATTCGATTTCACTTGCTCCTCTTGAATGTTCAACTGCAACTTCAGCTTCTGGCACGAAAATGACTCCAAAAATTGATCTGAAATCAATCCAATGAATATATAGAATGTTTTCATGGGCTTTTTGAACCTGAATGAAGCCCAATCCAGTAGTTTGTATCTTCTGGTTTTCCTTCACATGTGCAATGTAACAGTCATGCATTCTTACTTGTAACTTGTTCCAGAAGGTTCTAATCACTTGCATAACACTTGGTGAGCGAAATTAGACCAAGAGGAAGGCCTGAATTGCATTGGTAAGGAACTTGGATGTGTAACTTGCATTTGAAGCAACCATATCATGAAAATTGACCTAAACTCAAAAATCACCAATGTCATTGTGTCTAAAATGAAATTTACAATCAAAATGAGCACTTATTTGACATGTTTTGGTCACTTAACCAATTATTTGAATTTTTCCCCTTTTAATCCTTTGAAAATCTTCCTTATTCAAACCATTTCAAACCAAGTCTTGTTATGAGCCCAATAAATCCATCATGACTTCTTGGATAGCCTAAAAACCACATTTTGAACAAGTTTCATGTTGAACAAAAATCCATTTGACAAGTGCAAGTTGGAGATTTTGACCTATGATTGAAAATGGCCTATAATCTCACTTTCCCAAAATACCCCTGACTTGTAAACCTCATAACTTGAGTTCTACACTTCATATGGAATACTTCTAGTACAATTTAGAAAGCTAAGATCATTAGGGACAACTTTCATGTTGGCCAAAAATTCAGGTGAAACCTCCTTCTAGGTCAAAAGTAGCTTTGAAGTCAGATGATTTTCACAGACAAATTTCAGAGGTATCTGAGGACTTGTAACTTGTCTGGACCATAACTTGAGTTCTATAAATCCCATTGAGGACTTCTAGTACTCAAATTAAAGGTATTGAGATGCTCTACAGGTTTCATGTTAGCCAAAGATCCATTTGAAATTTGTATTTTGACTTATGTGTCCTTGAAGTTAGGCACTAAACAGGGGATTTTACACTGAAACCCTAATTTAGCAACTTCCCACACTCTTGATTATTCTTGACTTGATCTTGGCCCAACACCACAAATGTCTCAACATATCATTTCATGAACTCCATGACCTAAAAGTAGGCTTTGATACCCTTCATTTGCACAGTTAATCTAGGATTGGCCCATATGAAACCCTAATTGCTTGCACCTTAACTGTGGCTCTTGCATTTGACACAATGACTTGATTGAGCTTTCCCATGGACCTTTAGGCATTCTATGAGCTCCATACACATCCTCTTCTCACATTCAAGACCTCACATCCCTCTGATGGTCTTCAATTGATCCTCAAGTTAGGAGAAAATCCACATGCAAACATTTAGACCCTTAGGCACTCAAATCACCTCCTGATGACTTTGATAACTTCTCAATCTTGAATAAAACCTCTTGCTAGGCTTCTCTTGATAAGAATCACACTTGATCTCCTTCTATATGAATGATACCATGATATGAAAATGATATAACTATGCAAATGTTAATGCAAATGAAACATAAACCAGGTAAGAAAAGGTTGAGCAAATTTTGGGGTGCAACAGAGGTGTAGGACTCCTTTGTGTTGGTATGAGTCAGGCGAGAGTGTTATGCTCGGATATGAGATTGTGCAAGAGACGACTGAAAAGATCTAGATGATTTGAGAAAAGATGAAAGCGTCGCAGAGTCGTCAGAAAAGTTATCACGACAAGAGGAGGGAAGCACTTGAGTTCCAAGGGGGAGATCACGTGCTTTTGAGAGTTACGCCGGTAACTGGTGTTTGCCGAGCTTTGAAGTCTTACAAGCTCACATCGCGTTTTTTTGGTTTATATCAGATTTCGCAGAGGGTGGGAGGAATAGCATACCGGATTGTTTTACCACCGTCGCTTGCGAATTTGCATGATGTGTTTCATGTGTCTCAATTGAGAAAGTACATTCTAGATCTGTCATATGTGATTCAGATGGATGATGTACAAGTGAGAGAAAACTTGACTATTGAGGCATTTCCAGTACGAATTGATGAACTTGAAGTGAAGGAACTACAAGGTAAATAGATTTTCTAGGTAAGGGTAGTTTGGGGAGGACCAGCTGGAGGGAGCATGACTTGGGAGCGTGAGGATCAGATGAGGAAGTCGTATCTGACTCTGTTTCCTTGATGTAATTTTTTAGGGTGAAAATTCTTTTAAGTGGGGGAGAGTTATAACACCCCAAATTTATTGGAATATTTATTAATTTATTTAAATATGAATATTCGTATTTTTGGTGATTTTCGGTGGTTGGTGTGAATATTGAGAATTATGGATTTTGAGTTACTTATTTAAATAATAGTATATAATATGAATATATTGGTATTATTATTAGTTTAAATAAATATAAGTGAATTGAGGGCAAAATGGACTTTTGAGGAGGAGTGTTGCGGTGAGAATAGGATATCAAATTATTAATTAGTTTGAATCACAATCTTTGATTTATCCGAAGGAAAGGTTAAAGAAAGGAAAAACCTATTTTGCATCATAAACAATGCGGGGAGAGATCTATGTAAGGGGTTGGTTAAGCTTAGGGAAGGTATTAGCACCCTAAACTTCTGTAGTACTCTACAGGAACCTCTTGTTTTAATGTTTCTATTTTGCCATATTATTTGCTTAAGGGTATATGCTAAGGGCTAAAAGGTGAAAGAAAGACCTAAGGGTTAGTCCTAAGTTTACTCGCCAAGATTCACATCTTGTGCCTACGTATCCTGGGTAGGGGATGGAATCAGAGTAATCGTAGTTCCCATCGAAAGGGAGGTTAGAAACTTCTTGACTGTGGTCAAGGTTTCAATGGTGAATAAGCGTTCTTATGGAAGCGCTTACGTGGAGTGCCGCGACTCCTATTTCTATGTTGAAATTGAATTGAATTGAAAAAGGTAAAATAGGTATTCCACGGCGGGAAACCTAATATGGAGTACGGCAATTCCTTATCCTAATGCTAGGGTAAAGGATAAAACTGGCCGCGGTAGACGCCTATGCAATTAGGGTTTGAACGGTGAAAAAGTTAAGGGAAAAGATTATTGACGCGGCGGTCAAACGGCTAGACTTATCCTTCGGAGGGGATTTAACGGTAAATAATGCAAATGAATTAATTAGTTATCAATCGAAGGAAGTGAAATACGAGAAAGTATGCAAACATAGTAACGGAATTGAAAACAACAGCGACGATTGCCTCGTATAAATTACAAAACCAAAAAAATGAAATGCGACAAGTACGAGGGATTTAGTAATTATACAACTGAGGAACAGTGGAAAAACGACATAAGCGTTATACAAACTTAACGACGCAACAAACGGGCAAAGTTAATTCGCAATTATAATCAAGATGGTAGCCATATTTTTAAGAAACGTTTAAAGTTAACTGAAGAATTTACAAAAAAAAAATCTACAAGATTTTGAGTCCACTTTAAAATTCCCTAACCTAGTTTTAAAAAAAAAATGGTTCTGATTTTAATATTAATAAAAATGGGTTTATTAGAAAATGGTTTTTAATTACAAGTTTCTTTTTTTTTGTTTTTAAGTTTTAGTATATTTTAAATAAAATGGTTTTAATTTTCAAAAATGTTTTAATTAAAAGTTTTAGGGTTAGTTTGAAAATGGTTTTAGTTTTAAAATAAGTTTAAAAAAAATTTTGATTTTAATTGTTTTCATTAGAAAAATATTTCAATTTTTTTTTTTAAAAACGTTTCAACTTTAAAATTGGATAAAACTTTAATTTTATCTTTTTAATTTCAAAAATGGCTTAAATTTAATTTTATGTTTTTTTTCTATTTTAAAAATGATTTAATTTTCACTTATCAATCTAATTAGGCTAAATTATGAAATTATAAGAAAAGTCATGGTTTTACAAATTCTTAATTAAATTAAATCCTAAAATTATGAAATAATAATAATAATAATAATAAATGGAAAAAGAAGTAACAAATGGAAAGAAATAAATGGGGGAGAATATGGCGTGTTTTGCTGATGGGTTTTAGGTTTTTTCCTTCTTCTTCTTTGAGGCCGGTGGCGGCCATTGTTGCATGGATGAGCTTTTGTTGAAATTTCTTCCTCTTTTTTCGTCCAATTTTTCGTTTACCTCCTCTGAACCTCTTGATAATCCTGTAAAAAAAAACTCAAAACATGGTTAATCCTGATTACTCACCTTTAACGGGTTAGAAGCGGTCGGTTTATGACTATGATGGTGCTTGGAGCTTCTTGGCCAGAACTATGATGATGAAAGAACCTGAGTTCGCGTGGGTTCCGACTTTTTTCTGATAAACTCATTAGTTCTTGATTTCTGACGGATTTGAGATTATTATTCTCTTTTTCTTGATGAACTCAGGAGATTGATGTTGGTGTTTTTTCCTCTGGTTCGCGGTGCCCTTGCTTGTTGTTGATGATGATGAACTTCTTCTGATCTTTGATGGTGATCTCCTCTTTAGATCCCCCCTAAAAGATGTTCTCGATGAACTCTTATATTATTCCTACTTTTCTTTTATGGGCCTGGATCTATTGATTTTGTTGCGAAAATAGTGCTTTGCTTATGCTGATTCTTTGCGTTTTTGGGTTGATTTGTTGTAGTTGTTTGCTGCAATTTTTCAGGAATTCATGGCCGCTGCTTGCGTATTTGACGGTTGGGTTGAGTTTTTTCAGGAACTTGACTTGCCACGTTTCATTTTGGTGATGTGTTTGGTTGTTGGAATTTTGGAACTTGTTTGGATAGTGCTGGTTTGATCCGTTTGGACTTGCGTTTTTCTTGGAGAAGTTGTTTGATCCACTTGGATTCAGAAATTTCATGAACATGCGTTTATGGTCCGTTTGGCAGAAATCATTTTTTAGGAAAAATCATTTTTTGGAAAAAAATGCTTTTTCCAAAAGCACTTCAAGCAAAATCACTTTTTCCCCTCTCTCGGAATGGCTTAGAACAGATACTGTCGGGTCCGGGGCGGAGTCGAGAAAATAAGTCGGGAGTTGGCGACAATTTCGTCGTTGCCCTCCCGACGTACCCGATGGTGATTTTATTGTTGAGGGTATCGGAACCAAAAAAATCAATCATTTTAACCATTTAAAATTGCTTGCTCTGTTGTTGATTTTTCTTTGCAGGTTCAGAAAAGTCGAAAGTTGAGGAGTCGGATACGAAGACCACCTTAGAACCATTAGGAACTTAGTACTTAGGAAATTATTTTGTAATTTCTTTTCTAAAAATAGAATTTAATAAATAAATTCGATTCTTCAATTACTTCTTGTATTTTGTAAAAAACATAGACTTTAAATAAATAAATCTCACTTTCATCGAATCGACTTTATTTCTCGATTTAACTTCTCCAATTAAAATTGCCCGATTAAACTCAATCAACTGAATTCATTTAATTCATCTGCTTAAATCCATAAATTCAAATAATTTAATTTACTCGGCTAAATTCACCTGATCAACGTCATCCGATTAAAAGTCTTCCAATTAAACTTATTCAAATAAATTCATTTAATTAAATTTATCCAATGAAATTTATCTGATCAAGCTGTGACATTCCAACTCCGAATTCAACAACTAAATCATTTTGCACGATTTAAATCCGACGTAACTGAGTTCAAACAAATTCTCTTGCGAATTAATTTGTACCCGATATTAACGGTGAATATGGCCTCGAACGAATAAGCAGAGAAATTCAGCTAAACGGCAAAGCAAACTATCTTCTGTATTGAAAATTCATACCGCATCTCGAATGATTTAACTCGGTAACCTGAACCAGCTCGGCTAATAATCATGACCGAACCAAAAGATGTTCATTATAAATTTGACACGAACCGAAACTCCACTGTTTTCTTTAAAAATCGACTGGTAGGTAGCAGAAAGCAGGGAAACGTGCGTCTATTAAAATAAATTCTTCAACACAAATCCTCGCATCGACTAATCTAAGGGTAAAATTTGGGGTATTACAAGGAGTTAGTGAGGGTGAAATTGGAAAGCCCATTTTAAGGCCCAAAGTTAGGTTTAACAAAAAGGAATTTTGAGGTAATTGTGATTCATTCTTGCTAGACTGTGAAAAGGGAAGAAATAAAGGTCAGAGCTCCGAGGAAGAGGATTGAGGCAAAGCTTCGCGAGGTTTCCAAGAATCAAGGAGAAAGGCTTAGAGCAAGCAATTAAGGTATGGGGAGTATTACCTTCATTATTTTCAATATATGATTCAATGTATTTAAAGCAAATTTAAGGATTTAGGAGGTTTTTGTGGTTGAGGAAATTAGGCCTTCGTGGCCAAATCTATTTTTGAGGTTGTTTAAGTATGGGGATATCACCTTCATTGTTTTCAATATGTGATTCAATGTATTTAAAGCCGATTTAAGGGTTTAGGGATTTTGAGTATTGAATTGTTGTTGCCTTTCTGGTGAGTTTAATGAGTTTGAGGGATTTGAATTGATGGTCTGATAGGTTTGAGGCTGATTTGGGAGTAAGGGAAATTAGGCCTTTGTGGCCAAAATATGTTGTTGAGGTTTTAACCGTATAGGGTAATTAATTATGAGAACTCTAATGAATGTGGGAAAATTGTAAGGATTTTATGGGAATTTGAGGCGTAAATATGATACGGGATTGGCCTAATAAGTCGTAGATTTTGTGTCGTTATCACCGTAATACCTTAGGAATGATATAGGGATGTTTTTGGGGCATTGGGGAAGGAAATCATAGGGACTTTTGGACAGGTTTTGCTACTGGTGCGTAACAGTGTTTCGTTGTAATCGCGAGTTCTACTCGCCCCAGACTCGCACGGCGAACTGTCTAGTGAATGTAGCAGAGTTTTATGAATTGTGTTCTTATGCAGTGTTGTCTTTATGCTTTGATGTTTTGATTTTTTGGATGAATTACCTTGAGTATGATTGTGATTGATATATGATTAATACATGATTATATGATGATTCCTATGAGTAATGATGATGAGTTATGATGTTGATTCCATGAGTTTTGATGATTATATGATGACATGATTATTATGATGATTTTGATGAATGATCATGCACCTAATGAGTTTATTATGAGGATGATGTTGATGTGTGCATCATGCATTCATATGCATTCCGGACTTCGGTCTAGTGTTTGATTCTTGTGGCTTCAGTCCCATTGTGCGGATGTGAAGTATTTTGTTATGCTCCGGTTCTTGTGTAGAATCGATACTATTGATGGGGATCTATAGAGGGTTGATGGCCCAGTGTCCATCGAATTTTGATGAATTGGTACCACATGCATGAGTCTTGTTGCATTTGCATTTATGTGACAATTTGGTGTAATTTATGATATTATGGCTTTTTGATGTTTCCTTGATGATTATGGTGATGTCGAATACGAAAATGACGCTATTTTATATATTGACTTTTATATTGATTATAATGAATCGTTTTACTCACCTTGTCTGTTTGAATGTTGCCTCCATGTGGGTAACGTGCAGATGACCAGGTTTAGCCATGGATATCGTCGAGGACTTTTTGGAGTTTTTGACTTTTGGTTGACTTAGAGGATATTGCTCTGTTAGTGTAACATTGGTTGGGGTCTTTGAGTTAAACCATGTTTTATTGATTATTGTTATTTTGATTATGTTTCTGCACAAGGAAAACTTTGGATTTTACCTTTTTGAGTTCCGCTGCCTTTTCAGCAATTTTTGAGTAATTTTGAGAAAACCCGTTGTTTACGGAGCATTGACTTTTATTTGAGTTATTGAGAAATGTACGCCCTTTGAGGTGATTTTTATTGTGTATAATATTTTACTCTAATGAATGTGATTGATTTGCCATTATATTTTTCGGGTAGAAAAGGGTGTTACAACGCCCGTCATGACCCCTTAGTCTAGAAATTTTATCCTCTTTCTAAAAGTAGTTTCTCCACTTCCCAAAACTTTCTCCACTACGTTAGACACGTTTTAATAATTTTCGGGAAAAATTAGCATATATAAATAGGATCTTAGAACTCAGAAAAATGATCCAAGCTTTGTAATATCCAAAAATTTCATCGTGTAAAAAGTGATTGTTGCTCACATTTAGTGGTTATTACAATTTTAGTTCTTAGTTTGGAGCAATCTATATTTTGTTGTGAGCCAACTATTTTAACCTTGCCAGCATAGCTTTTCTGCAAATTTATTTCAAGTTTTCCTGTACCAGATTGAAGTCTTTGTTTGGAGCAGTTAATTATATTGTAGTTTATTTACCTAGGCTTAAATTTTTCTTTATTTTTACTCCATTGTACTATTCGTGCATGTTTATATTAATAATTAAAATTTTAAATATAAATGTAAACATATTGGACACACGAAAGCGGGTAGTTAGAATATAGAGCTAAAATTTGGTATCAGTCACACGAAAGTTGATGATACCTTCAACTTAATCCTTTTTATACAAAAATATATTTTATTATTATAAATATAAGTATTGACTTTGTGAGCACCGTCGGTTGAAGAGAACTACATTTCAGTCTTTTGTTTTCATAATTACATTAAAACCAGTTTAATTTCCGCATTTGTCACTCAAAACCATTTCACCGCCTTAGATAAACATAGTGATAATAGAGAATGATAGTTGTCTATTGGTCTTTATGGGATCGATAATATTTTATACTAAACACGATAAAGTCGTGCACTTGCGGTCGCATCAACTTTTTGCAGTACGTTGACACGTTGAAAAGTAATGACGTTAATTCAGAAGCCATTAGAATACACCTTTTTCCTTTTTCCCTGAGGGACATAGTCCAAGCTTGGCTACAGGCCCTACCTTCAAATTCCGTAACTATATGGAATGAGCTAAAAAAAGGCGTTCTTAGCAATGTATTTCCTGCCTAGTAAGACGGCGGTGCTAAGAAACTAGATAACCTATTTTAGACAGGTCGACAATGAATCTCTTTTTTAGGATTGGGAGAGATATAAGGACACAATGAGACTCTTCCCACATCATGGTTTAGAAAAAGGGTCAATAATAAACATATTCCATAACAGTTTTCTCTTTAATATGGGAATATAATGACTATTGATGTTGTGATCAGAGGAGCTTTGATGGATAAGCCCTTCCAAGAGGCCTACCAACTCCTATAGAATATGGCCAAAAATCACTATCAATGGAGAAGCAAACACGCTCTCGTTGAAAAGGCACAACCCAAAGTTGGTATGTATGAGGTGAGTAGTTTCAATCACATGAATGCTAAAGTAGTTGTTATCATCCAAAATATCGATAACTTGACCATTACCCTTGTGACTACTGTAGATGTTGTGATTCCTAATTGTGAATTTTATGGAGTCCAAGGATATTTCACTACTGACTACCAATTAGTAACTAAGCTTATACCTAACCAGATTATTTATGTGCAAGAGAACCCTTATTCTAACATGTATAATTTTGGATGGAGAAATCATCTAAATTTCTCCTACAAGAATAATAATACTGTTTGCACCCAACCCTACACCTACTACTCCACCTGGTTTCCAAAACCATAAAGGAGCCCTTGTTGCTCCTACTGCACCTAAAAAGTCTATTTTGGAAAAAAATGATGGAAAACTCCATCTTGTCTCAGACTCAGTGGAATAAGGAGTTTATGAACCAAAATGTTATGGTGACTCATAACAAGATGCTAGAGACCTAAATATCTCAAGTGGCCCAACAACAAACGGCTACCACTGTTCCTGTAGGAATATTTCCTGGCCATCCGCAACCTAATCCCAAGGGACACGCTAACACCATAACACTGCATAGTGAGTTGTGTCGCAACTGCAAAAAAACACTTGGAGGAAAAACAGAAGAGTCGCCACTAAACGTTATTTATCTAGACAGAGGGAAAGGAAACGATCGAAGAAAACCTAAAAGAAAGGAGAAGACATGGTCTCGCAACCAAATCCAGGGTTTGGGATTCAATTACATGAGAGGAAGGTATTAGCACCCCCTCGCATCTGTTGTACTCAACGCGATCCAACCTTGTTGTCTAATCAAAATGTGTGTTATCTAAAGCCTACTGGTAAACAGAAACAAGAACAAAAAAGAAAAAGGAGACTCGATTGGACTTCGTCGTCCTATGCCTACATATTCCCTCGTGCAATGGGAAAGTCAGAGTCAACGTAGTTCAGAAAACTACAGGTGAAAGGGGGGAAGGTTGCTCGCCAAGACATCGTCGTCTTGTACCTATGTATCCTCATCTAGAATGAGAAATTAGAGCAGTTGTAGTTCGGCTTACCACGGGTTGCTTAGTGTTTTTTATGAGCGACATTAAATTCCCATTCCAACAGTTAAGGTCGATACATGTTTGCGGTAGATTAGAAAAATAACGTGTTCTTTCTGAAAATGAGTTGGCAAACAATCCCGAAGGATGAAAATGATTTGAGTTTGTTTCTGAGTTTTAGAGAAGTGAATTGATTTGGTTTGAGATTCAAATTGCACTAAATTCTATGATATAGGAGCAAATGCGTCGCATGGTCACTCCTAGATGGGACGTATGCTAAACACTCTAGACAAAGCAAGGAGAGACCCTTCACTCATCATTTCCCATATACTTAAGGCTCGTGGCGCACAATGTTCATCATATTTATTACATGTTTTGATGTTGTTTTGAGAGAGAAAAAGAGAGATGCACGGAAGGTCTAAGGGGAAACTTGGACCTAACATTGTCATGCAAAATGGTCCTAAGGTCGGGATACGGAAGGAAATTCTTACCTAATGTTAGCATTTAAAAGATAGACTTAAGGTTGAGGTTAAAAAGGACTAACCTAATGTTATCATGAATGGATTAAACTCCTAATGTCTATCCTACTCCAAGCTTAATCAATAATTAAGTTGGACTAGAAGGTCTTAAGGGAGCATGAAAGAACAAGCCAAAACAAGGAAAACAAACCAAAACAGAAGCTACAACAGCGCTCCAGCTTCATAACAACTATAAAAATCCAGCAAGTAGCACAACAACATTTAACAGCTCATGTTTCAGCACATAACATATGTAAAAAGCAACAGGCAAAATAGGTGCACATTTAACAGCATGTGAAAATCCAAAATAGTGGGTGTAGAAGGCCAGGCAACATGCATACATAAACATTGCAATGAAAGCATATGACATCATGAGGATCAATCGCAAACATGCATCAAGCAAAGTCAAACAACGAACATGCATTAACAATTAAGCACAAGTATTCAACAAGATTGCACTTAAGCATTGGACAAGAACAATATGCATTTCAAATCGATTAATCAATTCAAACGATCATACAACTACAGAATCAGAAATGAACATAAGCATGCAACGCAAATCCAGCAAGATGAACATCAAGAATCAACAATTGACAAGGCACAAATGATTATGCAACATGGTCATCCCATTAAGAAAGCAACACAACAGTCACAAACATTCATCAACGGAAAACCAAAAGTCATGCACCGAAGAATTACAAGCATGCAATCAAGAACGATGAAACAGATCAAAAACATTCCACATATATGTATCATATCAATCCATGAAGATTAGAAGTGGAAAGGAATCAAGACAAGCTTGAAAGTGCACGAAAATCATATTTTGCATCAGTGTTAATCGATTAACCATTTGCAGTGCAAAAGTGGTTAATCGATTAACCATCTCTGAAAGCCAATAATCTGTTGCTCGGAAAAGTAACCACAGTTCACCAATTTAGTCTTTTAGGGTTTCAATAATTTTTATTGTGTTTTCGAAGAGTGTGAATAAGATATGAACAATATGAATATGATATGAGCAATATGAATAATATGGAAAGATATATAACAATATAATCAAGATAATATCCACAATAGTATGATCAAGATGATATTAACAAGTATATGAAAAATGATAATAAAATCAAGATGTATTGACTGAAATGTAAAACAAGAGTATATTGATGGAAATTAAAGTTAGTTGTTAGTCGATATTGAATGAATTGGGACGAAATGTAGTGCTAAACTATCATAGCTCAAACTATGACGAAGATCAAACTATAGGAGGTCGTGCAAGTTGATATCCGTGGTAAAAACACGATGGAGAAATGATATTGAGGATCATTTACCAATGTAATCGTGTCACACGGACTGAAAAGGTGACGGTCTCGTCTTAATCACAAACTTGCGTTAATTAATCGAAGGTAACCTATCACGATCCCAAAGTATAGAAAATGATATCGATGATCATTTTCTACAGATTGAAATAATGAAGGTTGACAACCTCAACCAATCAACATTCGTGAATTTAAAGACTTCATCAACCAATATAGAATCGAAAATAAAGTTAACATAAAAAACAAAATGGAAATAATAAGTGATGAAATCATAAACCAATAATAAATTATCACATTATTAAAATAAATGTATTAAAATATTTTTTTAGGAAAATAACGTGAAAAGGAAATGCTAATAAAAAAAGAAAAAAAATAAGAAGAAGAAAACAAATTTGAAGAAAGCACGGGGTGTATGAAATAATAAGTGAGTGCTTTTGAAACTCCAACGGGCCTAAGCCCATGAGAACCAATAAAAAATACAATAAAAAAATATGGATACAGTGGGTGTGAATGAAGAACTGAGATGTGGATAGAAATTATCATGGGCTTCTCTAAGTCCAATCACAACTACACAGTTTACCCACAGAAAGAAACAACATACTCATTATTCTTTTTCATAAAGACAAATCCAAGTTTGAATGGAAACATAGCAAGGGAACATGACCAACATAGCAGATTTCAAAACTTCCTTTTTTTCAAAAACAAGCAAAGTCAACAAGAAAATCAAGGGATACGTGTCATACCCCAAATTTTTCCTACTTGTATATCACTTTTCATCTGCATATCTATCCACCAATTATCATTCAGAAAATCAAGAAAAAAATATGTTGCCCTCACTTGTTGTCTAAATTCAGGATATCACAAGGATGGTTTAAGGAGGAATAAAGTTCAGCTAAGGCTTATCAAGAGAAGAGTTTGTGCAGTGTTGTTTCCAGTGGGTCAGGCAAGAGTTTGTTCATCTATCACGACTATGGTGTGCAATTCACATGGTATTTGGGGTTACAATTAGAGTCTGTGTGCCAATTCAGATCGGTTATGTGTAGTCAAGATATCAATTTGTGTTAAGTCCAATAGAGAATAATGTGGAACATGTGATTTCCAAATCAAGGATTTCATATCATTTCAAATCATATGTGTGTGGATCAGGTCGCCAAGCTTTGACAAGACGAGTACTCCAGCAATTGTTGGTTAATTTGAATCAAGTTTTGTACAATATGTCGAAATCCATGTGACATGTCATTTCGATGCCTTTGTTGCTTATTTGTTTCATGGTGTAAAGTTTATGTTATTAGTGCGAGTGATGAAGTCAAGACTGTTTAAGTAGAGAGTTCAAAGGTGTTCAAAGATGATTTCAAGTGCATTATTCATAGGGAAAATTCATTCATGGCTTCAATCTTGTCTATTTAAGATGCAAGGAATTATGATAGGGAGGTGTAAATATAGTTTTAAAGCCCATCTACAAACTAATATATATATATATATATATATATATATATATATATATATATATATATATATATATATATATATATATATATATATATATATATATATATATATATATATATATATATATATATATATATATATATATATATATATATATATATATATATATATATATATATATATATATATATATATATATATATATATATATATATATATATATATATATATATATATATATATATATATATATATATATATATATATATATATATATATATATATATATATATATATATATATATATATATATATATATATATATATATATATATATATATATATATATATATATATATATATATATATATATATATATATATATATATATATATATATATATATATATATATATATATATATATATATATATATATATATATATATATATATATATATATATATATATATATATATATATATATATATATATATATATATATATATATATATATATATATATATATATATATATAATAAGTTGGATTTCTAGTTGGAGGCCCATCATCATCATTATCCATTTAAAGGACCATATTTTATTTTGTTACACCAAAGATACAGCAAGAAGGCCAATCCAAAATAGAAAAAAATTCAAAAAAACATAAAAAAGTCCATATTGTTTAGTTAAAATCCTTCAAGAAAAAAACTCCAATCCATTAACATTGCCAAAGCCACGCAAGCCAGCTAAACACAGCCATCCATGACCAAGTTGGAAACAATACTCCATGTTGCAATTCACAACTACAACCCCTAGCCGTAATTTGCAAAGCCAACCCCGAGCCTCACCATCAACTGCAGTTTTCTCCATGCCGTCCACATATCTACAAGACGAGACGCTACAAATAAATGGCCCCACACAATCACTCACCACTTCATTACAACAAATAATAACTTAACCAAGTCCACAACCTGCATAAAAATCAAGTCGCGATGTGTAGCACCCCAAAATTTTCCCTTTCGTTTTAACCTTAACTGGATTTTGTTTCTCTACATTTTACATTTCTTCATATCATAGCATCTGTTCTTGAGGCATGGGATCAAGGTTTTCTTGTGGCTCAGGGCTCTTTTAGTGTAAGAGACTGAACAACGAGCATTAGGAGCTCCGGCATTTATTTTGCCTGACGATCGAGCGGTCGATTTTATTTTATTTTGCAGGGTTATTTTCATCTCAGGAGGCAGCATTCAGGCTATCTCCAGCACTCTCACAATTATAGTATTCAAGAGCAAGTTTCAGAGGCTTAACGGAGCTTAAAATGGATGAAAACGGAAAATTGTGCATCTTTTCCCTCCAAAAGGCGCCAAAATTCAAATTTTCAAGGTGTTAATCGATTAACCAATGCAAAATCAAGTCAAATTCAAATATTCAAGGGTGTTAATCGATTAACCCAGATGGTTAACCGATTAACCAAGGCAAATTTCAGCTCTGCACGTGAATTTTCAAGGGCAACCACTTTGGAGTCCATTTTGATCACTTGTGAATTTGATTTTACATCAGAAGAAGGATCTAGAATCATTCCAAATTTTGGTTAACTTTCAAATTAATTCATGTTCCCTCCAATTTACCATTCTTAATCTCATTCCAATTTTCATAACCACACTCCAAACCATATTTGGATCCCAAAACTAGAGCATATTTAAATGATTTGCTCCAAACCTCTCACACACAATCCTTATAATCCCATTTCATTTTTCAGAATTCATACACTCTTGAATTTTGCTCTCAACTTTTCCATCTCCAAAACTCCATTAAAGCTCTTCTCACCTTGAATTCTTTGATTCTCCATTGGAATCATTGAATTCTAGAGCTAAACCTTCATTCTTCATCCTTATCATCTCCATTTCTCCATTCAATTTTCGTGCTAGTGTGGATCTGAACTTGGAAGTTGATTTGGAAGAGCTTATTTGGATCGGTTTTGCTTAATTTTTCTTGATATTCACTTCTACAACAAGAAATCACTTGGATCTTGAAGAATCTTTGGGTTTCTTACTTGGATCTGTTCAATTAAAGTAGAATCAACATTTACCAAAGAAAATCTCTGCTTTGTAGGTTGGAAATTCTAGATCCGATTCTGTTTTTGAGCTTATTTGCATAATCATCATGGTGATCTTTATTTTTGATTGATTTTGTTGATTTTGATTTATGTGAGTTGTGATCTTGATGTTTGAATGTGTTTACGTGTTGTTGGATCACTGAATTCTAGTGTTAGATTCGTGCATAATTGATTATATGATCATCTAGATTATTGGAGCAGTGATTAATTGTTGAAAGTGCTTTTGAATTTCCGTTTTCTGCTTCTGGTAATCGGTTAACCAGTTGCAGTGCAAACTGGTTAATCGATTAACCATATGTGTTAACCGATTAACATTGAACCAGAATGACATTTTTGCTTCTTTTCAAGCGTGCTTTGTTGTTCTCTCACTTGGAATCTTCATGGATCGATGTGATGCATTCAGAGTGAGATGTTTTGGATATTGTGTTACTGTTCTTGATTGTTCAATCAAGATTTCTTCGAAACGCGTGTTCGATTTCCACTTGAGTGCATACTTTCACGAATGTTGTTCAAAGTGATGAGTGCATGTTTCTTTTGCTTGCATTGCTTGGTTGAGATGTGCTTATGGTGGCTGTTGTCCCACACTTTTTTCCTCCCACTTTTCTTTGATGATTGAAGGTAGCATTTCATGTTTTCATTTTATCTTTCATTTCTTTCTATTTGTGATTGAATTGCTTTGTGTTTTCTTGGTTTTCTTTGCCATGATCCCTTAGGATTCCTAGTCCCTCGGGAGTAGGAGAGACATTAAGTGTTTAATCCAAGCATGCTAACATTAGGGTAGATTTCCCTTTTAATCCCAACTTTAGGACCACTTTGCATGACAACGTTAGGGCCGAGTTTCCCTTAGACCTTTCGTGCGTCTCTCTCTTCTCATCTCAAAACACATTCTAACTCATCTAATAAATACGATGAACATTGTATGCTATGAGCCTTAAGCACATGGGAAATAATGAGTGAGGGGTCTCCTCTAGCTTGTTTAGAGTGTTTAGTGTACGTCCCGTTTGGGGGCGATATGCGACGCATTCGTTCCTATGTCATAGTCTTTGGTGCAACGTGAATCACAAATCAAACTAACTCACTTCACTAAAAGACTCAAAAACCTATATCAAACCTTTTTATCCTTCGGGATTAATTGAAAATCATTTTCAAAAAGAGTGTTGTTAACTCTTGGTTCTACCGCAAACAGGTAATGCCTAAGTCTCCAATGGTCGAGCAGCAATACACCTAACTGCTAGAACGAATGTTTAACCCTACTCGGGTAAAACACTTGAACCAATCTGTGATCGTGTCAGCCCAAACTACGTTTGCTCTGATTTCTCATACCAGATGAGGATACGTAGGCACAAGACGGCGATGTCTTGGCGAGCAACCTTCCCCCACCTTCACCCGTAGTTTTCCGAACTACGTTGACTCTGACTTTCCCATTGCACGAGGGAATACGTAGGCATAGAGCAGTGATGCTCTATCGAGTCTCTTTTCTTTTCTTTTGTCCTGTGATCTTGTAGCTTAGATAGATAAACACACCCTTTGATTAGACAACAAGCGTGGATCCCATTGAGTATAACGGACATGAGGGGTGCTCATACCTTCCTCTTGCGTAACCGACTTCTGGACCCAAGATTTGGTTGCGATGACCTCGTCTTTTCCCTTTTCTTCAGGTTTTCTTTGATCATTTCCTTTTCCTCTCTTTGGGATAAATAACGAACGGTGGCGACTCTTCTGTTTTTTCGTCGGGTGTTTTTCGCAGTTGCGACAGCTGGTGACTCTGCTGGGGACTATGATGGTTCCCTATGCGAGTTAATCCTAGCGTTTGTCTATTGTGCGTATTTGGTTGTTTACTTTTGTGCAATTATTTTGCTTTATGTACATGGTCTGTTGTATATTACTGCACTTTATTATCATATCATGTTGTTGTGTTGTGGGGTGGGTTGTTCCATCGAGAGATAAGCCCAATACCCAGGCTTGAGTATACACACAGGATTAGTGTGGAGAGTAGCAGGAGCTTGTGTGGCGTTTGGCCATGCAATAGCTCATGCGAAATTCACCCCAGACGGGGTTTTTCTTTGGAGATATTATATCCTGTGCGTCTGGTGTAGTTGAGGGAGTATCGACTTAGAAAGACTAACGACTCTGGAGACCGTTCATTGGGAAGTCAGCTAAGTGAGGCCGCTTCGTTAGACTATGATGCCAAACCAAAAATGGTGAACGTATCATCATTTTTCGAAAGTCTGTGACGCTGATGACCTGCATAGGGTGTCGTACCTTCCAAGACTAGAATCCACATGTGAGAGGGGATGGGTTTTGCAGGAAAATTGACCTCCAACCAATCCGGTTTTCTCGTCAGTGTGGAATTTTGATCCTGAGTACTCCAGTTTTCTATCATCTCAGTGTTTTGATGAGAGCAGAGCTATGGTTGAATTCAGTCAACGGTACAACAGCAAGTTTGAGCATTGGATACCTTGATCCCATGTTTGCATCTGCATAATCATCCTGCATTTAACATTGCATGTCTGTGTGTGTTTCAGGTTCTCGTCTCTCCTTTGATTCTGGTACTGGTCTTCTGTAGAGATGGAAGTTGGTAGAAAGAGGATTGTGGTATACAAGTTTCTTACACCTGAGTTGGGACCTTTATTTGGTCTAATTTCCCTAGCTGATCCCGGTGTCCTGGCAACCTTCAGGGAAGATTATGGGAGAATTCTGAATCTTGTCCGTAAGATCACGAATTATAAGCATGGAGCTATTCATACCCTATTACAGTTTTATGACTCACCACTATGATGTTTCACGTTCCCGGACTATGTGTTGGTTCCGACTTTGGAGGAGTTCGCTTTCATCTAAGGTGTTCCGGTTCAAGATAAGGTGTCTTTCTTCAGTTCCGAAGAAGAACCTAATCTCGAGAAGTTATCCGCCGCTCTTAATTTGAGCGCCTCTGAGTTGGTAGACCATGTTATCAGCAGAAACGGAGTTTCCCGCTTTGTTTTATCTTTCTTGGTGGACAAAGCCCGAAAGTATGCTGAAGAGGGTTGTTGGGTGGTTTTCACTGCCATTTTGGCTTTGTGCGTCTATGGCATTGTGTTGTTCCCTAATGTACCGGATTTTGTGGATCTTGATGCTTTTCATATCTTTGCCTCTGGGAATCCTGTACCTACTTTTCTGGGGGATTTGTACCATTCAGTACACTACAAGAATGAGAAAATAAGAGGGAAAATGGTTTCTTGTTGTGCACCACTTTTGCACAAGTGGTTTGTTGATCATCTTCCTCGTTCTGGAGCTTTTGTGGATTTAGCGAACTCGTCTGAATGGTCAAAGAGGCTTATGGGTTTAACAGAAAAGGATATGGCCTGGTTCAACCGAGACCTGCTTGGTCGCGAGCTCATCTTTAGCTGTGGTGGCTTTCCTAATGTGCCTTTGATGGGGAGGAAAGGCGACATCAACTATAATCCTTCTCTTGCTGTGAGACAGTTTGGTTACGCTTTGAGAGGACCTCCAAAAGAAGAAGAAGTACAGGAATCTTTGTACTTCACCGGTGTAGAGGATCCTTGTATTTTGGCCAAATTCGTGGATGCTTGGTGATCCGCTGTCGCACGCGGATCAAAACGAGTGTTTTTGTAAAAATGCAGTACAGCGACAGTAACTCGGAATATCGTTCTCAAGGATTCTTGATTATTACTAATCGAATAAAAAAGGAGGGGGTTTGGTCGTTTTTGAATGAGTAAGAGTAATTAACAAAAGTGATTATTGGAAAAAGTTGTTGTGAAAAAAAGTGATTATGAAATAAGTCAATCTACCGATTCGGTTCCTACTATCATCGATTGTTATAATTTTAATATTCTAAGCGTTCATTCCTATCTGGATACAAACTCAATGACAAGCGCGATAAGGTTTGCAAGATACATGATCATATTATCCGAATTAAGCAAACGGTATAAAGCTTCATGAATTAAGCAAACATGATTATTCAGACAAAAAAACAAATTAAGCAAATGTAAAAGTGTCTATGTTAAGATCATACAGTCAACCAAATTGAATCAATATATTTCATACAATTGAATTAAGCATACAAGAGTATAAAATCATTAAACAGAATTAAACAAATAATAACATTATAACAATCTCAAGTGTTGGAAGCTGAATTACGGTAGACCGACCCCAAAGTGATTAGTTCTCCATTGTTCTCTCAAGCATCAATTTTTTTCGTGAATAGTGAATAATGATGAACAGTAAAACGATATTCCTTATAAATGAAATTCATAACCTAACTGGTTCATAACCCAACTGGGTCGAAAACATAACTCAGGCCCAAAATATGACCCAAAAGTAAAACAAATTCCTAATGTTGTAACTTCAACGAATATTCTGGGAAAATATGCTCTGCATTTGACTTTGACTCTAACACAAAAGTCGTAGCTCTCTCTCTTAGCTTTCTGTCGATTTTTAGAACGCCTCAAACGGATTCCCGGAACTCCAGTTATGATCGTTTTCGTGCAGACTGCTAAAGCTGAAAAATAAAGTGTGAAAATCAAATTAAACCAAAAATAAAATAAAATATAAAAACATAATAAAACATAAGAATAATCAAAAAGTAAATAAATTCCTAAGTAAAAATATAGGAGAATGTGCATAAAGATGCACTGATCACTTGGAGAAAAATTCACAAGAAGGGAAAGCTTTCTTTGGGCAAAGGCGATTGTAGAGCCTATGACCCTTACTTGGAGTGGATTCAAAAGAGAGTTGGGAAGGTTCTATTGTCGTTTCCGGTGGAAGAACCATTGTATCCCTTAGCCATTGAGCAGCCTACTACGATCGACATCCTGAGGTATAACGAGCTTTGGGTAGAGAAGGAAAAGCTGCGCAAAGAGAATGAAGAGTTGAAACAAGAGATCGGTCAGCTGAAGCATGATAAAGGTGAAGCTGTTTATTTGGCCAAGACGAAGTCAGAGTCATTAATCAAGTTAGAGAAAGAGCTTGTTGATCAGTTACAAGTACGAGAGCGGGTCAGTCATGATTTAAAAAGCA
The DNA here is from genome assembly GCA_963859935.3 of Lathyrus sativus. Taxonomy (NCBI): domain Eukaryota; kingdom Viridiplantae; phylum Streptophyta; class Magnoliopsida; order Fabales; family Fabaceae; genus Lathyrus; species Lathyrus sativus. Next base: position 418,010,729 of record OZ012736.1, on the reverse strand, counting down.
CCTGCAGCATTCTAAAGCGCAAGAAGGAGGATTTAGATAGAGCATATCTGACGATATCCAAGTTCGATGAGCAGTGGAACGCTACTTTGACCGCCCACAAGAGTAGAGAGGATCAGCTTCGTACTCAGGTAGATAAGTTGAAGGCGCAACTCAAGGCTAAGGAGAAAGAGGTATTGGTAGAATCGTTCCGCAGATGCACGATTGAGCAGAAATACCAGGAGACTTTATCAGAACTTGAAGAGCTTAAGATACGCGCAGAGGTGAAGAAACCCAGGCTTGAAGATGTCTTCGGAGAAGATGCTTGGGAGGATCATTGCCATTATCTCTGAGATATGATACGCAGAAGGGATATCCTCATTAGAGAGTTGGTTGATAGACCAGATCATCTAGACACAAAGGAGATTCTTAGGGAGGCTCAGGCCTAGGGCAAAGAGCATGACTACTAGGGAGGTTTATCTTTTGTAGTTTCTTTGCTTTTGTATCTTGATTATCACCAGATGTGTTGGATGAGATCAATACCCTTTGTATGTGGATATTTCTCATTGGTTGTTGTGTTGGCTCAGCTTTATCTGATATATGAAAAGATTATCGTGGTGTTCTTATCCATCTCTGTTGTTCTTGTTTATTGAAACTAGAATCAAGGGGGAGATCTCCCGGTAAATACATAGACATGTATGCATTTTGCATCTAGCATTTTCATTTGCATCGCAGGTGTTCTCGATGGCCTTTTGTTCTTATCTCTGCTTGATTTTCTTCAGTAACATGATTGAGGAGTTCAGTTTCCACATGTATTCAACTCGAGGGAATTAGCGAAGAGTAATGGATCAGGTTCAAGTTGAATTGCAGGAAGTCAGGGCTCGTATGGCCCAATTCATAGAGCTGATGCAGACTGTTGCTAGTGGGCAGGAACAATTAAGAACTATGGTCCAGCCGTTGATAGCACGGGTTGACGAATAGGGTGTTTTGCACGGAGGATCTGGTGTTATTCCTCCACCGATTGGTGGATCTGTTCCATAGGGTATTCCTACTATTGTCATACCTCTGGGCGGAGGTGCTACGAATGAGAACGGTAATATTGTTGGGGGAAGTGTGTGCGCTGTGCACGGGGTCGCTGTCCTTCATTGGGAAGATCACCAGGATGATGTCTTTTCCATGAGAGATATAGAGGATGGTTTACCAACTGAAGTCGACAGAAGGTTTAAACTAATCGAGGAGAAGATGAAGTCTTTTGAGAATCAGAACTCGTTGGGTCTTGATATGTCATATTTTGGTCTAGTTCCTGGGGTTCGGATTCCTCCCAAGTTCAAGGTACCAAATTTCGACAAATATAAAGGGAAGACCTGTCCAAGAGTGCATATTCGGGCATATTTCAAGAAAACGTCTACTTACTCCGATGATGAAAAGCTGCTAATGCATTTTTTCCAAGATAGTCTAGCAGGGGCGTCTTTGGAATGGTATATGGGACTTAAGAGAACTCATATCCGCAACTGAAGATAATTGGCCGAGGCTTTTGTGCGTCACTATCAGTATAATAGTGATCTAGCACCGAACAGGGTGCAATTGCAGAGTTTGTCGCAGAAAAATAATGAGAGCTTCAAGGAATATGCCCAGAGATGGCGAGATCTAGCTTCAAGGGTGCAACCTCCTATGGTTGAAAGGGAGCTGATAGACATGTTCATGGCTTCACTGCCCGGTGTGTATTTTGAGAAGTTGATAGGATGCATGTCTGCAGGGTTTTTTGATCTGGTAATGGCAGGCAAGAGAGTCGAAAGTGGGATTAAGTCTGGAAAGATTCCAAATGGTGGTGGATCCTCTTCAGGAGGAACAAAGAAGCCATATTCAGCAAACGCCAAGAGAAGGGAAGGGGATGCAAACATTATTTTTCACAAGGGTAAAGGTAGAGCTCAGTCCCGTTATAATCAACAGGTTGCTACTGTAGATATCCCGTCCGCAACTCAACAGTGAGTTAATGTTCCTCGACCTTATAATGCTAGACGCAGAATGGCTGATAGACAGTTCGAGAATCCTCCGATGTCGTATTCTCAGTTATTACAACATCTACTGCAATTACAACTAGTCCAGAAGAGGACTTTGGCTCCTCTCACTGGTACACCGCCTCCTGGTTATGATGCGAATGCCATGTGCGATTTTCATTCAGGCGCCCCAGACCATAATATTGACAATTGCAAGGCCTTCAAGCACAAAGTTCAGGATTTGCTTGACTCCAAGGCTATCAAATTCACCAACGATGGGCCTAATGTGAATAAAAACTCGATGCCAAATCATGGGGCGATAGGGATTAATGTTGTTATTGAGGGAGAACAATTAAATCTAATAACTGATGTTGGGGATTTGAAGACTCTGTTGAGCTTTGTGAAGGCTAGTTTGTTGAAGAAGGGAGTGTTTCCTGGATGTTCCACTGACTGCTCAGAATGTGAAGTGCTGCCTGAGGGTTGTGATCTTTTGAGAAAGGGTATTAAGAGAATGATTGATGAGGGTTATTTACAATTTGACAAGGTTGTAAAGGAAAATGGTAAGGATAAGGTGAGTAATGATGGAAGCGAAGTTGCTACGATCTCTATTCCGTACCGGACAATCAATATTTCAACGCCTTCTAGGCCAACTTCGATTGGCATTACAATACCTGGACCTGTGCCATACGAGAGCATTAAAGCCATCCCATGGAACTATAGGGGAGAGGTGTTCTGTAATAGGCAGAGACAGGAATGGATAGCGCCTATAGGTGGAAGTTCGTCAGTTGAGAATATAGTTGGTGCTGGAGGTATTACCAGAAGTGGTAGGATATTTTCTCCACCAGAGGTTAACGTTGATAGGAATGACAAAGGTAAGGGTAAGGTCGTGATTGAGGAGAATATCCAACAACAGGTTGGTACTGATGTTTTTTTCAAAGACGTGGAGGAATTTATGAGACTCATCCAGAAAAGTGACTACAAGATTGTGGATCACTTAAATCAGACTCCTTCGAAGATTTCCATTATGTCATTATTTTTGTGTTCAGAGGTCCACCGAAATGATTTATTGAAAATCTTGAATGCAGCATATGTACCCCAGGATATTTCTGTCAATCAACTAGAGGGGGTAGTAGCTCATGTAAGCGCTGGTAACGGTCTTGGTTTTATTGATCTGGATTTGACTCCTGCCCAGAGAAACCATAACCGTGATTTGCACATATCTGTGGAATGTAGAGGTTCTTTGATGTCGCATGTCTTGGTCGATACAGGATCATCCCTCAATGTGCTTCCAAAGAAGGCGTTGATGAAATTGGATACTCAAGGTTTGATATGCATGCCAAGTGATTTGGTTGTGAGGGCTTTCGATGGGTCTAAGGGATCGGTGTTTGGAGAGATTATGATGCCTATTCAAGTATGGCCAGAGACCTTTGATGCAACATTTTACATCATGAATATCTATCCGGCATATAGTTGTTAGCTTGGACGGCCTTGGATACATGTTGCGGGAGCAGTCACTTCAACGTTGCATCAAAAGCTGAAATATATAACGGAAGGGAAAATTGTCACGGTATGCGGTGAAGAGGACATTATGGTCAGCCATTTGTCATCCTTCAAGTATGTGGAAGTGGATGGGGAGATCCACGAAACACTCTGCCAGGCGTTTGAAACAGTTCAGATTCAGGAGAAGTCTCTTGTAGAAGCTAAGAGCCCAGAGGTTTCGATGTCATCATTCAAGGAAGCTCGCGCTATCATAGAATTCGGTGCATCTCAGAAGTGGGGACATGTTCTTAATGTTTCCGTCAAGCAGGACATGTTCTTAATGTTTCTGTCAAGCAGGACAAGTTCGACTTGGGATACAAACCTTCCAGTTCTTCTCAAAATATTCCGAGGTACCGGGGATCCGTCTGATTCACCAGTAGTGGTGTGATATTTGACAGAGTTAATGTTGTGGAAGAGGACGAAGGTGACAGCGATTGCGATATGGATGCCTGGATTCGTCCATGTACTCCTGGCCAAAAGCTGTGCAATTGGACTACGGAAGAAGTCACTTATGTTACTACTGCAGAGTAATATTCATTGTTTTGTTTATGTTCAGTCCTAAGTTCTGCCCAGGATGTAGTGACCCAATTTGTGGGGCCCTCTTGTTATTTGCACTTTATCATAAGTAAAAGACGCTTTTCGCATACTGTAATCCCTATTTTTCTTGTTTTTTCTTTTACATTTATTTTAAACAGAAAAATGGCAATGTGTTTTGTTTGTTGCATCGCATAATAAACATGAACATCATCATGCAGGTCTTTTCTATCAGATGCCATCGATTCAAGTTCAGTTATGACTTCGTATGACTTTGATAGTCCCATTTATCAAGCTGAAGAAGAGACTGACGAAGATTGTGAACTACCCGAAGAATTATCCAGACTTCTCAAGCAAGAGGAAAGGGCCACTGTGCCTCATCAGGAGGATATTGAAGTTATCAATCTGGGTACCGAAGATGACAAGAAAGAGGTAAAAGTGGGGGTTGCATTGGAAGACAATATCAAGAGAAGTTTGGTTGAAATGCTCTGTGAGTATAAGGATATCTTCGTTTGGTCTTACCAAGACATGCCTGGGCTGAATACAGATATTGTGGTACACCGGTTACCTCTCAGAGAAGAATGTTCGCCAGTCAAGCAGAAGTTGAGACGAACAAGGCCTGACATGGCTGTCAAGATAAAAGAAGAAGTTCAGAAGCAGTTGAACGCTGGTTTTCTTACTGTCACGAATTACCCTCCGTCGGTCGCTAACATTGTTCCTGTACCTAAGAAAGATGGAAAGGTCAGGATGTATGTTGATTACAGAGATCTGAATAAAGCGAGCCCGAAAGATGATTTCCCACTTCCCCATATTGATGTGTTGGTTGATAACACCGATCAATATTTCATGTTTTCCTTCATGGACGGTTTCTTTGGGTATAACCAAATCAAGATGGCCCCAGAGGACATGGAGAAAACAACTTTCATCACACCCTGGGGAACTTTTTGCTATAAGGTGATGCCTTTTGCATTGAAAAATGCAGGGGCAACCTATCAGCGGGCAATGGTGACTCTCTTTCATGATATGATTCATCATGAGGTTGAAGTATATGTTGATGACATGATTGCAAAGTCACAGACGGAGGAAGGACATTTGGTCGATCTTCTGAAATTGTTTAAAAGGTTAAGGAAGTTCAAGCTGAGGCTGAATCCTAACAAGTGCACCTTCGGAGTGAGATCTGGAAAGTTACTGGGTTTCATTGTCAGTGAGAAGGGTATTGAGGTAGATCCTTCCAAAATAAGAGCTATACAAGAAATGCCTGAGCCGAGAACGGAAAAAGAGGTTCGTGATTTCTTGGGGAGATTGAACTACATTACAAGGTTCATATCTCATCTTACAGACACTTGTGAACCAATTTTCAAATTGCTAAGAAAAGATCAAATGGTCAGGTGGAATGAAAATTTTCAGAAGGCATTTGAAAGAATAAACTATTATATGCAGGAACCTCTAATACTCATGCCTCCAGTTGTAAGGAGACCTCTAATCATGTATCTCACAGTTCTTGAGAATTCAATGGGATGTGTGCTCAGTCAACAAGACGAGTCAGGTAGAAAAGACTACGCCATCTACTACCTGAGTAAGAAATTCACTGATTGTGAGTCGAGATACTCCATGCTGGAAAAAACATGTTGTGCACTCGCTTGGGCTGCTAAGCGTTTGAGATAGTACATGTTAAACCACACAACCCTGTTGATTTCGAAGATGGATCCGATCAAGAACGTCTTTGAAAAACAAGCACTCTCCAGAAGGATTTCCTGGTGGCAGATGGTTTTAACGGAATATGATATTCAGTATGTTTCCCAAAAATCCATTAAGGGAAGCGTTCTGTCAGAATATCTTGCTAAACAGCCGATTGAGGATTATCAGCCGATGAAGTTTGATTTTCTAGATGAAGACGTCTTGTTTTTGAGGATGAAAGACTGTGATGAGCCTTTACCTGACGAAGGTCCTGAGATTGGATCTCAGTGGAAACTGGTTTTCAATGATGTGGATAATTCATATGGCAATGGAATCGGTGCGATCATCACTACTCTTCATGGTTCCCACATACTGTAACGCCCCGATTCTGAATTTCCTAATTTGTTTGAGTCCTTTTTGATTTATTTGGATGAATGTTATTTTAATTATGTAATTTATATGTCGATACGTTTAATTGCTTTTTATGCTATTTTACCGATTCAGAGAGTTTTCGGGGAAATAGATTAAAGGGTATTTTAGACATTTAGTATTTTATATTAAGTGGAGTATTTTGTGAGAAAATGTTTTAAGAGGTATTTTGAGGAGAAATAGAATAGAATAGAAAGAGGTATAAGTGAGAATTAGAGAGAAAAGAAATGAGATAGAAAGAAAAAGGAAGGAAAGAAGAAAAGAGAAGAGAAAGAGGAGAAATGGAGAAAAACCTAGAAATTCATCAAGAAACAACTTCCAAGCTTCAATCAATCGGGTAAGGGTGTGAAACCTTATTATTATATCAATGTGTATAATCATGTATGATTTTTGTTGGATTGTTTTGGATTGATTGGTAGTTTTCTACACTTTCCGTTTTAGGTCGAAATTGGTTTAATCGATAGAAATCGTTGTTTAACGGTTAGAATCGTGATTAGACGACGTAGATTAGTCGATATATGTTAGACTAAGGCTACTGGATATGAGTTGGAGTTCATCGGGTGATTTTATCGGCGGTTTTGGATTCTGAACAGTGGGGAGAAGTGGAAATCGCAGACGCTCGCTAGCAGCTCGCTAGGCGAGCAGGTCGCGAGTGTTCGCTGGCAGTTCACTAGGCGAGCATGCAGTGAACGGTCCCAGACTTGGGACAGAATGGTTTTGATGTCCTTTGCTTGCAGCGAAGGGAGTAGCGAGGAGCTCGCTGGAGGTTCGCTGTGGCGAACGAGGTAGCGAACGAAGTCTGGAGCTTCTGTTTGTGCTCGCTAGCAGTTCACTAGGCGAGCAAGTGGCGAACGCTCGCTAGCAGCTCGCTAGGCGAGCGTGTAGCGAACGTAGCAGAATGGGTTTTCCCTGCTGTTGTGGCTTGGGGTTTTGGTGGCGATCGACCCTTCTTTGGTTTAATAGCTTGTGTGCTGATTTGTGATATGCTGTAGGTAGCCGTATGGCGTGAATCCTAGTTTATGGTTTGTGAAGCATAAGTGTGGCCGATTGGCAATTTTGTGCATTTGCTTAGTTTGAATAGAAATGCATGAGGAATTGATTGTGAATGTGAGCCATGTTTGAATGGTGTGAATGAATGATGAATATATATGTTTTGTGATACGTATATTTTGAATGCATAAATGAATATATGCGATAAATGTGAAGAATGCATGAGTGTGTTTGTAAACATGTGTGCATTTCAAGAGTGTCATGAGTCATGTTGCATTTGAAGCATCATGGTGTGCATTCTTGTGTTGATTGATTCCGTAGTGAATCTACAGAACGATTGTGTGCCCATGTGGGGTGTGAGCAATCGGATTGTGTGCCCGTGTGGGGTGTGAGCAATCCTGAAACATCGTGTGCCCATGTGGGGTGTGAACGATGGTTATTTCTTGATTCCATAGTGAATCTACAGAACGATTGTGTGCTCATGTGGGGTGTGAGCAATCGGATTGTGTGCCCGTGTGGGGTGTGAGCAATCCTGAAACATCGTGTGCCCATGTGGGGTGTGAGCGATGGGTGAACATCGTAGGCCCGACGGGGAGTTACTTCGGTAACGAGCGATGATTCCATTTGGTTCTTCAATTGAACCTGTTGAAATGAGTCGGTACCGCATTTGCATCTGCATAGAGTCGTGAGTCGGTCTCTATGAGTTGCATGCTGACATCTTGCATGATGTATGGTGAATGAACATAAGTGTAAATGTTTATGTGAATTGTGGATGATCGGAATGATTGGTATGCTTGAAGATATATATATATATATATATATATATATATATATATATATATATATATATATATATATATATATATATATATATATATATATATATATATATATATATATATATATATATATATATATATATATATATATATATATATATATATATGTATGTGAATGTATGTATATGTATGTTTTGTGAATTTATGAATTAATATAAACATGGTTGATGCATATTGTATATGCTTGGTGTTATATTGTAAATGTTATGTGGAAATAATGTGTATGTGTAGAAGTATGATTGGCGAATATGCCCAGTTATGAAATGTGCATTGAGGTTTATATAATGAATCGTGGTGAGAATGTGAAGTATGTGTAATTTGTATAATATATATAATTTTATGCATTGACTGTTATGATATTGTTTCTCACCCTTCTGCTGTTTTATAATGCTCTATGAGGCATTGCAGAGTAGGTTGCTGGAGGTCCTTTTTGTGAAGCGAGTCTTCATTGTTTTTGGTCGTTGGCTCTGATATGTAACATCTGGGTAGTTAGGAAGCCTTTGGCTCTTTTTGGAGATACAAGTGTTTTGATTCTTTTGTGATACATCTGTGTATGTATCTGCTTATGGATGATTTGTAAACATGAATTAACTGAATGATGTATATATGTTTATATGAATGAATTGATTCAATGTTTAGATGTTTTCGCTTTTATTCTAAATGTTGAGATGTGGGTTTTAGGACTAAGATTTCTTTGTTATGACTTGCCCATTGTTGCATATCTACTTGAGCAGGTGTTGTATGCGTTTAATTTCATGATAATGTGATGCACCTCTTTTATACCATGTTTAAAATAAACTCTGATGAAATTCATATTGAGTGCCTAAATGATTTATTCAATTATTTGGGGGTATAGGAAGGGGGTGTTACATTAAGTGGTATCAGAGCCAGTGTTGAGTCAGTTGTGTCTGTCTTGTCGTTGTGTTGGTTGAACAGTTGTTTAACCTTGTTGATATTTTTGGTAATGGTTAGAATGGATGGTCGTAACGGCGATGCGGTGGCGGCTGCTTTGGAAGAAATGGTTAGGACGGTGCGAGATGCGCCGATTGTGAATGCAACTGATGAGTTCAGGAAGAAGGAGATGGAGTTCCTTGAGCTGAAACAAGGTAGTATGTCCGTGGTGGACTATACTGCTAAGTTTGTGGAATTGGTTCAATTTCATCCTCACTACGATGCGGCTACGGCTGAGTTCGCAAAGTGTATTAAGTATGAGAATGGCTTGCGTCCTGAGATTAGGCAAGCGATGGGATATCAGAGGATAAGAAGGTTTTCGGATTTGACGGAGTGTTGTAGAATCTTCGAGGAAGATAGCAAGGTTCTTTCCGCTCATTACAAAAGTTTGAATGAGAAGAGAGGAAAGCAACCGGTAAGGAGTGGGCCTTACGTGACGCCTGCTGATAAAGGCAAGCATAGGGAACACTTTGTTAAGAGGTCTGGAGGTGGATGTTCGGGTCCCATTAAGTGCTACAACTGTGGCAAGATGGGTCACAAGTCTTTTAAGTGTAGGAAGCCCAAAGTTAAGTGCTCTAGCTGTGGAGTTCTTGGACATGATGCTACGAATTATAGAATGGGTGTAGTGAAGTGCTACAATTGTGGAGAAGTAGGACACATCAGTGCTAAGTGTCCTAAACCTAAGCAAGCTCCAACGAGTGGGAAGGTATTTGCATTAGCAGGCTCCGACGCTACTAATGCGGATCGTTTGATTAAAATGTACATGCTTTATTAATAATATGCTTTTAGTTGCTATTATTGATACCGGAGCGACTCATTCGTTCATTTCTTTTGAGTGCGCTAAGCGATTGGATTTGTGTATATTTACTTGTGATTATAATATGGTTATTGAGACGCCCGCTTCGGGGTCGGTAACTACTTTGATATGTATAAGTCGTCCTTCGACCGTGTGTGGTAAGGACTTCGTTATGGATTTAGTGTGTTTACCGTTGGACGTTTTGGACGCGATCTTCGGTATGAATCGGTTGCAATCTAATAGAGTTCATTTAGATTATTGTCACAAGTTTGTAGATTTTCCTTCTTTGGAAGATGATAGAAGTGAGAGTTTTCTATCCACTAAAGAGTTGAAGAATTTTTAGCGGACGAAGCTCAGTTGTTTGACTTGTTTGCATCGTTGTCGGTTGGGACCAAGGTGGAAATTGATGTGTTTCTCGTGGTGTGTGATTAAGCGCTATTATAATCTGGTAAAGATGGTTTATACTCTATCATGATTTTCGGCTGTCTATTGACAAATTGAGGAACTGATCACCCTTAATCTCTTGTTGATAGTAGTTGGGATTGTGTTGGATGGGATAGACGTGTCTTAAGAGCTTAGATGGTGTGTGTAGTGAATTGTTTGGAGTGAAGCCAAGTGCTTAAGGATTGTTCTGAGGAGTCGACGCAGGGCAGTGTTGAGATGTTGAATTTTGATGATATTTGGAGTGCTAATGAAAGTGGGGGTTGGCAGTTTCCGACTAGTTATGGTTGTCTGGAAGTTATCCTGACAAGATAAGTGATATAGATCCAGGATGTTAAGTGGGGTTATGAAGGACGCAATTTTGGGAACTGGTCCGGGATTGAGAACCCCATGTTATAGGTGTGATTGGATGGTCAAGGTGTTAAATTAATCGAGTGGTTGAGACTCGCGTTTGGTGTTGGCACTACGGCAACAGACTCCAAGGTTAAGCATATAAAGAGTGGATGGTGACTTCTGGTAATTACTAAAGGAAGTAAGATGTAGGATACAAGATTAGTATGGGTAAACCTTCAACCATTTCGAGAAGTTGAAGACGATTTGAATGGCCTTCTAAGTGCAGAATGTTGTTTCTAAATTTTGTAGTAACGGGAGAGCCGTGATTCGGAATGACGCAAAGTTAGGAGCGTTGGAAGTTATTTTAATGCTCTACGCGACGAGGAGGTAGTGACATGGAATCGAGTATTTATTGATGAAATATGTTTGGGTGTTGTGGTAAGTGCGATTCGTGTTTTCGCCATAGGTCCACAACTGCGTGTCCGTTTGGAATGGGATTTTCCACACTTGAGTGAGTGAGTCAAGGGTTGTGTAACCAATGGTGTTTCGATGTATTAGAAGGATGTAGAGGATCAGGTTGTACATCGCAGAATTGAGTTATCAGTGTTAGAGAGGAAGTAGTATTATGTCACTATGAAGAAAGTTCAAAGAATTTTGGAAAAGCTGTCAACAGCTTGTGTGTTGGTTTTGTCGAATCCAACAAGACTATTTGTTGTGCTTTGTGATGCCTTGGTGATATGATCGGGAGATACGTTAAATGCAACACCAGCAATTTTTGAATTATGCTTTAAGGCAGTTAAAAGTACAAGAGGAATTATCTGATGTGTGACTTAGAGTTGGTTGCTGTTGTGTGTTTGTACCGGAGTTTGGGGAGCTTCAATGGCTTAGTTGAGATTTGAGGTGGTTAATGATCTTAAGAACTTGAGGTATTTGTTTGGTTTGAGAAAAATTGCATATGATGAAGAGGAAATAATAGGGACTTCATATGGAGTTGAGCTTTGTGTAGTGAGACTGATTATTGGTGTTCTCGATGAGATTCGAGAAGGTTGGAATTCTAGTTGGAGTTAATAGATTGATGGAGTTTAAGGAATTGAAGCCGAAGGGCTGATTTTCGGATTTATGGGAAGGGTGACATGAGATGTTGTGATAGAGTCTATGTGTCCGAGTAGTGTGGATTGGATATGAGTACTTTGAAAGAATTGTTTCGGTGGCCACGGATGGAGAGCGTATGAGTGCGAGAGGATTTGACTGTTGAGACAACCTTGAGGAAAAGGGATCGTCTTGGTAAAGGTAATTAGGCAGAATCAACTAGAGGGAGTTGGATTTGGAAGGTTAGGATGCGAGAGTCACATCCCGAGTCGGTTGAATCGGTTAATATTTTCGAGGACGAAAATTTCTGAAGTGGGGGAGAGTTGTAACGCCCCGATTCTGAATTTCCCAATTTGTTTGAGTCCTTTTTGATTTATTTGGATGAATGTTATTTTAATTATGTAATTTATGTGTCGATACGTTTAATTGCTTTTTATGCTATTTTACCGATTCAGAGAGTTTTTGGGGAAATAGATTAAAGGGTATTTTAGACATTTAGTATTTTATATTAAGTGGAGTATTTTGTGAGAAAATGTTTTAAGAGGTATTTTGAGGAGAAATAGAATAGAATAGAAAGAGGTATAAGTGAGAATTAGAGAGAAAAGAAATGAGATAGAAAGAAAAAGGAAGGAAAGAAGAAAAGAGAAGAGAAAGAGGAGAAATGGAGAAAAACCTAGAAATTCATCAAGAAACAACTTCCAAGCTTCAATCAATCGGGTAAGGGTGTGAAACCTTATTATTATATCAATGTGTATAATCATGTATGATTTTTGTTGGATTGTTTTGGATTGATTGGTAGTTTTCTACACTTTCCGTTTTAGGTCGAAATTGGTTTAATCGATAGAAATCGTTGTTTAACGGTTAGAATCGTGATTAGACGACGTAGATTAGTCGATATATGTTAGACTAAGGCTACTGGATATGAGTTGGAGTTCATCGGGTGATTTTATCGGCGGTTTTGGATTCTGAACAGTGGGGAGAAGTGGAAATCGCAGACGCTCGCTAGCAGCTCGCTAGGCGAGCAGGTCGCGAGTGTTCGCTGGCAGTTCGCTAGGCGAGCATGCAGCGAACGGTCCCAGACTTGGGACAGAATGGTTTTGATGTCCTTTGCTTGCAGCGAAGGGAGTAGCGAGGAGCTCGCTGGAGGTTCGCTGTGGCGAACGAGGTAGAGAACGAAGTCTGGAGCTTCTGTTTGTGCTCGCTAGCAGTTCGCTAGGCGAGCAAGTGGCGAACACTCGCTAGCAGCTCGCTAGGCGAGCGTGTAGCGAACGTAGCAGAATGGGTTTTCCCTGCTGCTGTGTGCTGTTGTGGCTTGGGGTTTTGGTGGCGATCGACCCTTCTTTGGTTTAATAGCTTGTGTGCTGATTTGTGATGTGCTGTAGGTAGCCGTATGGCGTGAATCCTAGTTTATGGTTTGTGAAGCATAAGTGTGGCCGATTGGCAATTTTGTGCATTTGCTTAGTTTGAATAGAAATGCATGAGGAATTGATTGTGAATGTGAGCCATGTTTGAATGGTGTGAATGAATGATGAATATATATGTTTTGTGATACGTATATTTTGAATGCATAAATGAATATATGCGATAAATGTGAAGAATGCATGAGTGTGTTTGTAAACATGTGTGCATTTCAAGAGTGTCATGAGTCATGTTGCATGTGAAGCATCATGGTGTGCATTCTTGTGTTGATTGATTCCGTAGTGAATCTACAGAACGATTGTGTGCCCATGTGGGGTGTGAGCAATCGGATTGTGTGCCCGTGTGGGGTGTGAGCAATCCTGAAACATCGTGTGCCCATGTGGGGTGTGAGCGATGGTTATTTCTTGATTCCATAGTGAATCTACAGAACGATTGTGTGCCCATGTGGGGTGTGAGCAATCGGATTGTGTGCCCGTGTGGGGTGTGAGCAATCCTGAAACATCGTGTGCCCATGTGGGGTGTGAGCGATGGGTGAACATCGTAGGCCCGACGGGGAGTTACTTCGGTAACGAGCGATGATTCCATTTGGTTCTTCAATTGAACCTGTTGAAATGAGTCGGTACCGCATTTGCATCTGCATAGAGTCGTGAGTCGGTCTCTATGAGTTGCATGTTGACATCTTGCATGATGCATGGTGAATGAACATAAGTGTAAATGTTTATGTGAATTGTGGATGATCGGAATGATTGGTATGCTTGAAGATATATATATATGTATGTGAATGTATGTATATGTATGTTTTGTGAATTTATGAATTAATATAAACATGGTTGATGCATATTGTATATGCTTGGTGTTATATTGTAAATGTTATGTGGAAATAATGTGTATGTGTAGAAGTATGATTGGCGAATATGCCCAGTTATGAAATGTGCATTGAGGTTTATATAATGAATCGTGGTGAGAATGTGAAGTATGTGTAATTTGTATAATATATATAATTTTATGCATTGACTGTTATGATATTGTTTCTCACCCTTCTGCTGTTTTATAATGCTCTATGAGGCATTGCAGAGTAGGTTGCTGGAGGTCCTTTTTGTGAAGCGAGTCTTCATTGTTTTTGGTCGTTGGCTCTGATATGTAACATCTGGGTAGTTAGGAAGCCTTTGGCTCTTTTTGGAGATACAAGTGTTTTGATTCTTTTGTGATACATCTGTGTATGTATCTGCTTATGGATCATTTGTAAACATGAATTAACTGAATGATGTATATATGTTTATATGAATGAATTGATTCAATGTTTAGATGTTTCCGCTTTTATTCTAAATGTTGAGATGTGGGTTTTAGGACTAAGATTTCTTTGTTATGACTTGCCCATTGTTGCATATCTACTTGAGCAGGTGTTGTATGCGTTTAATTTCATGATAATGTGATGCACCTCTTTTATACCATGTTTAAAATAAACTCTGATGAAATTCATATTGAGTGCCTAAATGATTTATTCAATTATTTGGGGGTATAGGAAGGGGGTGTTACACATACCGTTCACTGCCCGATTGACTTTTGCATCCACCAATAATGAACCCGAGTATGAAGCTTGTATTATAGGTTTAGAAGAGGCCATTGAGCTGAGGATTAAGAATCTAGATGTATACATCGACTCAGCACTAGTCGTCAATCAAATTAAAGGAGGGTGGGAAACTCATCAGGCCAACCTGGTGCCTTACAAGGACTATGCAAGGAGACTGTTACCTTTCTTTGATAGAATTGAGTTCCATCATATGCCAAGAGCTGAGAATCAGATGGCGGATGCTTTGGCCACGCTATCCTCAATGTGCAAAGTGAATTACTAGAAGGAAGCTCCAGCTATCACCATCATGCGTCTTGATAGGCCCACTTTTGTGTTTGCGATTGAGAAAGCATCAGATGGAAAGCCTTGGTATTTCGATATCAAGCATTTTCTCAAGACTCAGGAATACCCATCTGGGGCATCCAGCAAAGATAAGAAGACTTTGAGGAGGTTAGCCGGTAATTTTTATCTGAACAAAGATGATGTGCTCTACAGGAGAAACTTTGACATGGTCTTGCTGCGTTGTGTTGACGAGCTTGAAGCAAGCCTGTTGATGGAGGAAGTCCACGAGGTTTCTTTCGGTACTCATACCGGTGGACATGCAATGGCTAGAAAATTGTTAAGAGCTGGGTATTATTGGATGACCATGGAATCCGATTGCTTCAAATACGCCAGAAAATGCCATAAATGCCAGATTTATGCTGATAAGGTGCATGTGCCACCGACTCCTCTGAATGTGTTAACGTCTCCGTGGCCTTTTTCTATGTGGGGAATCGATATGATTGGCAAGATTGAGCCGACTACTTCTAATGGACATCGCTTCATTCTGGTTGCGATTGATTACTTTATGAAGTGGGTAGAAGCAGCTTCCTTCGCCAATGTCACGAAGCAGGTGGTAGCCCGATTTATAAAGAAGGACATCATTTGTCGTTATGGAATGGTTCGATTTTGAATAACAAAATGATGAAGAAACTATGTCAGAGTTTCAAGATTGAGCATCACAACTCTTCTCCATATCGTCTGAAGATGAATGGCGCTGTTGAGGCAGCTAATAAAAATATCAAGAAGATTGTGCAGAAGATGGTTGTAACCTATAAGGATTGGCATGAGATGTTGCCCTTCGCTCTTCACGGTTATCGTACCACGGTATGTATGTCAACCGGGGCAACTCCTTTCTCACTGGTGTATGGTAAGTGTCGTACCTAAAAAAAGCACGATCCTTCGCGAATGGTCGCGGAAAACACAGAGTCGCCACCGAACTTTATTTATCCCCAAAAAGGAAAAGGAAAATATCGATAAAACCTTTAGGGAAAGAACATGGTCATCACAACCAAGTTCTAGGTTCGGGAGTCGGTTACATGAGGGGAAGGTATTAGCACCCCTCACGTCTGTTGTACTCAACGGGAACCTCTTGATTCGATTCGTAAGAAATGCTAGTCTAATTTGCTTGTGTTCTTCTAAGGAAATAAATCATAAATGTAAGAAAAGAGTTTAAACTGCTAAGGAGAAAGGGGTGGTTTTAGAAAAGAGTGCTCGCCAAGGATTGGGGCCCTTGTGCCTACGTATTTTCACTTAAAATAAGTGAAGAATCAGAGCATCCGTAGTTCGTGGGACTACGGAAAAAGGAAATGTGGGAATTGGGGAAATGTGAAGGAAATGTGCTCGCCAAGATCATCGCAATCTTGTGCCTACGTATTCTCGTTAACAGACGAGAAATCAGAGCAGCCGTAGTTCGGCCTGCGGTTGCCGGTTTGTCTTAACGAAAGATACTTAGTCGTATTTGACAGAAAATATTGTTTTATCTAAACTAGTGAGGAGAGGACGCTTGCACCACTTTGAATGGATTTCCATATATCAACATTCATGGGGAACACACCACTTATATCGACTCAAATAGGTTACGGACGAAGCAATATTTTGCGTCATTCTCAAGACACCATATCTCTCGTTTAGGAAAAGGTTTTACGGTTCGCACGGCGGCGAGAAACTAAAATGAAAAGTTTATGTTTGGAGGAAAAGAGAATGTATTTGAATAGGTTTTAGGGTTTTGATCGCATGAGGGCGAGGAAGCGAAAATGACTTATCAGATGTTTAGCTAGAGGTGACGATTACCTGAAGCTTAAGAAAGGCTTCTCGGGCCCAAGTAATCGGGAAAGCGAGTCAAAGGCTTGACTCTCTCTCTTTTTCATCCTTAACGGAGAAGGAATGGATATGGTTCGAGTAGACGGATCGGATGACGATTACTCGAAGCTTAAGAAAGGCTTCTCGGGCCCAAGTAATCGGGAAAGCGAGTCAAAGGCTTGACTCTCTCTTTTTCATCCTCAAACGGTGAAGGAATTTTAGGTATTTAATGATGGAAGATGGTTGAAATATTTTAAATGGATGAGGATTACTTGAAACTTAAGAAAGGCTTCTCGGGCCCAAGTAATCCGGAAAGCGAGTCAAAGGCTTGAATCTCTCTCCTTTTCTCATCTAATATTATGAAATATGTTTGATATACTTAGAGTGTATTAATCGGATGACGATTACTCGAATCTTAAGAAAGACTTCTTAGACCTTAAGTAATCGAGAAAGTGAACCAAAGACTTGGAACTCTCTCTTTTTCATCTAAGTGTTGAAGAAAATAGGTTTAAATAAGTTTATCGTTTTTTGGAAGACAATTGTTCGAGCTTAAGAAAGACTTCTCGGACCCCAACAATTGGGAGAGAGAACCAAAGACTTGGAGCTCTCTCTTTTTCATCCTTTTATTGAAATTTTATTTGAGTAGTTATTAAGTATTTTAAGTTTGATTTAAATAAAATTGCTTGATATGAATCAAGGTTTGAAAATTGCGTGTGGAACGAGCACGGTTGAACTAATGGATAGGAGGTCCTAGGGGCATAGGATAAAGTTGATGGCGAGGCCAAAGCACTCAACTTACAAGGATATGAGGATTTGATATGATTAAGTGTTAATGAAAGTTGATGATTAATTACATTTGTTTTAAGATACTTGATGTTGGATCAAGTTTGAAAAAAAAGATTTTAATGTTATGTGTGAAGTTTGTGGCAAATATCATTGTACCAAGCCCAAGAGGAGGCTATAAGGTTGATGGCGATCGTAGAAACAATCGGCTTACAATGGTGTATGAAAATGGGCTTGACATTAAGTCAAGATATTAGTTTTTTAATAGGTTGAAAAAACATGTGAGCAACATAAATATAATTGAGAAACATGTAAAACATCACAAGAGAAAATAATAACCTAAATAGAATGGAGGAATAGGCTAATCTAGACGTGTTAACCTAATTAACTAAGGTTAGTAGAAGAAAAGAAATTAAACTAAATTATTTAGATTATTTTAGGATTTAAAGAGAAAATAAATTATTAAGATAATTATTAAATTAAAATAGAAAATAAAATTAAAGTTAAGTATTTTTGTGAGGTCTTATAAAAAATAATATAATTAAAACTATTAATCGAATTAAAATCAATTATTTAATAATATTAATTATCAAGCAAATTAATTATTATTAAATAAAAGGTTTTAATAAAATTAACTAAATGATGAGAATATCCCTTAATAAACCAAATGAACTCTAATCAGCCTCCAAAGTCATTGGGCCTTATGGACTGGCCCACCTACTAAACCCGGGTCAAACTGAACCCGGTTTGCTCTTGCAACAACCCGGAACATGAAGAGTTCCAAAACCCAGCCGTTTGAATCTGACACGCTTAATGACACCTTCCCACTTATGGAACTTAAACGAATTCCAATTTCAAAACAATAATGAAACATCTAGTTGACTGCCTTGGGTATTGAGAAGCCGTAATAACTATTGCCATATTCTTGGAAATCAGAGAAAGAAAAATTAAACCTCTACTAAGAATCCGCATTCCTTAAAACGAAACATAAACCTAAATACTAAACTATCCTAACGATGAAAACCACCGGTAGATCAAACACCCTCTACTTGGAACACATCTCCTTCTCTAAACTATACCCTTTAATTCATCAACGCAACAACATTGCCTCGTCCCTGATTCATATCTTCTCTCTCGACAACCTCGCGAATCTCCTCTCAAACCTAGCCTTATTTCACGATTTTAAACCTAAGCACAACACTCAAATATGAAAACTATCATCCAAAACCGGAAGAACAGAACGCAAGAAAAGCTCAGACAGATTCAATGAAGTTACAAACGATGCGGTAAAATTGGTACCTGATACGATTCCGATAGGGTTTCCGCCTTAAACGTTGAAACGAGCGTAGCAAGCCTTCTGCCGTCACTCTTCAGCTGAGCTTTTCGCTTTCGGTAAGTGCTTTTAGGGTTTTTCGTCGCCGGTAGTTGTTTTAGGGTTTTCTTCCCTAATTTTTTTCGCCTCTCCTTCAGAACCAAATATATATAAGATTCAATTAGGGTTTTGATTTACAAACTGGTTGAAGCATCTTTGGTTTTGGGATGTCTGCCATGCCCTTTTTTTGATTCCAAATAATGTTTTCCTATTTTCGTGAATCTGTCCTGCTGCACTTGCTACCATGTTCTGAGTTTGCTTTTTTTGTTAGTTTGTGACATCTGAAAACTGTGGTCCCACTTGTACTAATCGTTTGTTCATCTTATTTCCATGTACATTTGTGAGAGCACCAACTAAGGACATTGGAATGGGATGGAGCAGCTTGATGTGATTAAAGACTTGGAATGGAACCTATGACAGATGAATTGGAAAGATCAATTTTGCAGGTCTAACGGTATTGAACAACACCTTGTTTTCATTATACATTCATATGGCCTATTATGTGTTGTTGTGTTTTATAGCTCTTATTTCATGTGAATTCATCCTTCACAGCGTCACTTTTTGGTATGCTAACACCTACTTCTTTTTCATGTAAACGACATTCTCGAACCAAGGGATGCGATCTGAAGATATGAATTTGTGAAATACAACAAGTGATTTTTACTCACAGCTTGATGAGCACGAAAATGAGACTTCGATGCAAAGGATTCGATTAGTTCATCAACAAAATCAATGCGATCATGGTGAGTAAAACTCTCGCAATAGCCAGGTCTGGCTTAGTCACATTCATCCTGGCCTATTCTGTTACGTTTGATATTGAATTGTGCAGAGGAATTCCGAAGATAATGCCTCTTGTAACTTGTTCTGTAAAGCAATCCTGATTTGTTTTGGTTTGTGCCTCGCCATACTAACGTCTTTTATTCTTTTATTGTGCATGACAGGATGATGGAGACTTCATGAATAATTGGGATAACTTGATGAAGGCTACGGACAAGCGCAAAAGCATGTGACTATGGTTGTCTTGGCATGGAAGCGAAGATACTAATAAAGACTTTGGGGCAGTCGTGAATACTTGAACATGGAGAACATGAAACGCACGATTTTGACATCCCGTCATGCAACTTGCAACTTGAAATCCAATTTTATCATAGATTTTTACTTAGGCTCTCTTGTAACATTTAAGTATCTGTCTTATCCTTGTAACTTGCAACTTGAAATCTCAGTAATGTGATAATCTTCTAAAGTTTAGAATTCAACTTGTGTGACTATTTGGAACTTTTAGATCAAATTGAATCTTTGTGAAGCTTGTAACCTTGAGTAGTTTGTAACTTGCATCATAGAATTGGATTCAACAAACGACCTTTCTTGCCTTCAATTTAATAATTTATATTTTCATCTTGAGACAAATTGAACGCAGAATTTTATGACTTTAATTGCATTTCCAAAGGTTATCACTGCTTGTGAATTCAAAGAGAAAATTCTTGACTTGCCATAACCAAGACATCATTACCACGTAGCATACTTTGAACAAACTTTTACTTTGAGCACATACTTGGGCTTTGAAGTTATGACTTAATCAGCCAACATGATTTTAGAAACACTTGAAAGTTTAATTGTGACCTTTAGCGCCTCCCTTAAATGAATTATTCACTAATCTTTTAAACCGATCGCATTTGGATCAAAAGACGAACATGCCCTGAGAATGGATGATCTATCCCTTGAATAAACTTACAACTAGTCTAATCAAAATTTAACTTGATCAATCCCAAAACCTTAGGATAAATTTCGGAGTACGCCTCAAAAGACATTAACGAGAAACTTGTAGTAGGATTCAAGCCGCTTGAGAACCAATAATTATGTCTTGAAATGGATCCAGTCACATAAATTATGTCATTTACCACACCATAATTGTTTCACCATGAAACTAATGGCACACCCTTCTCCTATAATTGAACGTCCATTTCAAGGAAACAATCACAATGAACACACACGAAACCCCTCATGACGTAACTCCAAAGGATCATGGTCAAAGGCCATATGATAATTTTTTTTTAAAAAAAGATCATGAAGGAGCGCAAATGCTTGGCATAAGAGAATGACAATGTTGTACAAAATTTCACACCAAACCGCACACATACTAGTCTTGATAACCTAGCCCGATCCTTAATTCAATACTGCAATACCTAAGCTTAGACAACACAGAACAAAAGGTACAAAACTACATGCACAAAGGTAGATGACAAGAATAAAATATATGATAATAAAATGATGGAAATGCTATGATATGTACAGCAAGCGGTTCAGGGTCAAAATTAGGGTGTAACAGTAAGGAGGTTGTCTTACCATTAGAAGTGGAGATTCCTTCTTTAAGGGTATTGTCAGATGTGAAGCTTGACGAGGCTGAGTGGGTGCATACCAGGTTGAATCAGCTGAGCTTGATTGATGAGAAGAGATTGGCAGCCATTGCTCATTGCCGGTTGTACTAGAGTAGGATGAAGAAAGCCTTTGATCAAAAAGTGCGTCCTCGGTGCTTCCAGATGGGTAACTTGGTGTTGAAAAGGATCTTTCCTCCTCATACAGATCACAGGGGAAAATGGACTCCTAATTATGAAGGTCCGTATGTGGTAATAAAGGTTTTCTCTTGCGGAGCCTTATTACTATCTACCATGGATGGTGAAGATTTTTTATCCCCTGTGAATGTAGACGCAGTTAAAAAATACTTTGCTTAAAAGAGACCCGCTTAAGAAAAGTCCAGGAAAAAACGGGGCATCCCGGCGAACCAGAAAAAGAAAAAGGTTTGGGCAAAAATTAGGGATAAAAAGAAAAATGTGAACCCGCAAAGTTGAAAACCTGGAAAGGCGATTTTGGTAAAAATGGGTATCCCGGTGGATTGAAAACCCGAAAGGGCGATCCAGGAAAAAGTTAGGGACTAGAAAGCAAACGACTGCGGTCTACGTTCAATCTATAAGCATGTGAGCGGTTATCCTGAAGGAAAGGAATGAGTCCAGTCAATCTTTTCAGAAGGAGAAACATGGGGAACATCAAAGACATGCAGGTCATAGCTGAATCGACACATGGTGGTTGTCTGTTGCCACATAGCCAACATTTGTATATATTTTTTTGCTTTTACGCAATTACCTCTTTTCAGGAATTGCGTCCGAATTGTAATTCGCCTATTTGCAGGCTTTTTATCAATAAAGTATTCACTTCAGTCAAAGAATTTTCCGTTCCTTGTTTTTACTGTTATTATTTTGTTTGTGAAGAACGCCCGTTATTTTGGTAAACTTTGCAGGTGAAAACATGAGGCTTTATAGAGCATAACGGAAGCAATGATTTTGCTTGGGCGACAGGTATCATGAATGGTAACCAAAGTATCCATTTTGCATGTAAGGCATGCTCTTGTTTGTTGCAAGATGGCAGCTCTCCCCGATAGATTGTTTCTCCATGACGGTGAAATTGTAATACATGATGATTCATTTTCCCCTAGCAGGAGTTCAGAGTTTTGTTTCCCAATGTAAACAGGTTTGTACACCTCAACAAGTTTTCGAAGGGTTCCTTCAGGTGGAATGCAGTTAGGCATTTTGTTCAACAAAGAGTTTGTTTCCCCACAGAATCTTGTTATCAAGTCAGATGTCGCAAGCGAAAGTGTGGCGTGTCTCCTGCAGAACAAGGTTTTGTCTCCCTACAACAATCCCCAACAGGGTGGATTTGTTCTCAGCATGTTCCCAGCAGATGAGGTGGAAAGATATTCCCTCGGTGGCAAGGTAAATTACAATCTGGTATTATTCTCCAGCAGAGGCAACATCTTCGACGCCCTTTCCCCAACAGAGTCGATGTTATGGGGTCTTTCTAGTAATATCAGTATTCAGGATTTTCTTTCTCGAGCAGAATTTAGTGTTGATTCCCTCGACAGGGCAAGTGTTCAAATATAAGCATAACCCATTCCTCAGTAGAGTGGGATCCTCAGTAGAGGTCTCTAATATTCCTCAGCAGGGCGAGTTGTTACCTATGCGTCCTCAGCAGGGTGGAATTTCTTTCCAAGCAGAGTGGAGCTTTCATCGTGGTTCTTGATGCCCCACCGAGGGAGTTGTTTGGTGTTTTCCCAGCAAGGTGAAGTTTTTCAAGGAGGGCCATCCAAGGCATTTCCCCAGCCAAGTCTTTTGTTCCCCCGAAGACTTTATTCTGTTGGGTCATCAGGGATGTTTCCCTCAGTGGAATTTGTTTTCTTCCCTGGAGGAGTTGGTCGTTTCTTTCCAGTATTTATTTTGCTGGAATGGTTCCTTTGCATTTGCATGTTTGCATGGCATCCTCATAAATGCGTAGCATTTCCAGTTCGTATGGAGAATTATGCCATTTTCAAACATATGCATCTGAAGCATAAGCCAGGTTTGAGGCCCGAGGTTGTTTGATTCAGGAGATTTGTGTGTTATCCTTGTTGGTGTGGATCTTTGGGTTGGTCATTTTATCGGATTCTTCCCAGCTAGTCGTTTGGTTAAACGTCTTTCTCCAGCTGAGTCGTTTGGTTAAACGTCGTCGTTCTCCCCAAGTGATTCGCTTGTAAGCGCCTTCTTCCCTGGTCGAGTCTGTTGTTCAGATGTCTCTTTTCCCCAACAGAGTTGTTTGATGAACTGATGTTCCTCTTCTCGGCAGAGTTGTTTATTTAAACCTCTCTTTTCCTATTGGGATTTTCGTTGCGAGTTGTGATTCGGTTGATTTTGTTGCCTGCTAATTCTCGGGTGTGTTATCCCAACTTTTGGTTGGTACTCCCCAGCATAGTCCGAATTATTGTGTTTGGTATTCCAATTTTTGGTTGGTAATTCTAGGGTGTTTATCCCAACTTTTGGTTGGTAGTTTCGGGTTCCATTTCGCAGAGTCTTTATTCCAAATTTTGGTTAGTAATCTTTGCTTCATTCCAACTTTTGGTTGGTTACCTATTGGCGTTTGGATGTGATTCCAACTTTTGGTTGGTTATCCTCGTTTTCTTCAGCAAAGTTGGATATTCCAACTTTTGGTTGGTAACCTTTGTTGTGGTCAGTTTGCTCTCGTTTAGCGTTTCCGGCGATCCTAACTTTTGGTTAGTAGCCTTTTATTCCGACTTTTGGTTGGTAATCTTGGATGATCATCCCAACTTTTGGTTGGTAGTCTTCTGTGGTGGAGTCAGCTTCGTTTAGCGTCCCCAGCGAATCTAACTGTTGGTTAGTAGCTTTTGGTCTGACTTTTGGTCGATGATAATCGTTCTGGCGATCCTAACTTTTGGTTAGTAGCTTGTGTCGTAACTTTTGGTTGGATGTTATTCCCTGCAGTCGTTATCCCAACTTTTGGTTGGTAGTCTGTCACTTGGTGGACGTCATCCCAACTTTTGGTTGGTAATTCCCAGCTGGGTCCAAAGCTTTGTCAATGTTATTCCAACTTTTGGTTGGTAGTTCTCCTTTTCTGGATTTTGTTATTCCAACTTTTGGTTGGTAATCCTTTGGTGGTGGTATGTTTATCCCGACTTTTGGTCAGTAGTCCTCCTCTATTTCCCTGACGGAGTCGTCATTCCAACTCTTGGTTGGTCGCTTTGTCTGATTCCAACTTTTAGTTGGTGAGATTTTGTTGAAAGTGATTCCAACTTTTAGTTGGTAGCTTGTGGTCGTTGTGTGTCATCGGGTGTTTTCAACTTTTGGTTGATAGTTTGGGTTTAACTTTGTTTGGTATTGCAGCGATTCTAACTTTTGGTTGGTAGCTTGTGTTCTTTACCTTTTATTGCATACTGACTTTTGGTCAGTGTATTCCCCAGCGAAGTAGTCCCGCCATTTCACCTTCGGTCAGTGTTGTGGGGACTCCAACTCTTGGTTGGTAATGTTTGGTTTTTGTATCCCCAGAGAGTAACCCTTATCCCATCTTTTGGATGGTATACTTTGATTATTGTCTTTTGGTGGGTGTGCAGAGTTGTCTGGTTAGTCTACTCTTTCCCCAGTGAAGTCACCACAAGACTGCTTGGGTAATTTTCTCTTTGGTTCCCCTGCGGAGTCGTCGTTCCAACTCTTGGTTGGTATCTTTGGTTGTATTCCAACTCTTGGTTGGTATTATCTAACCTTTATCCCAATTATTGGTTGGTACTCATTTGCTGGTCATCCCATCTTTTGGATGGTTTCATTTGATTTTTATTTGGTAGACGCTTGGTCCCTGCAGAGTTGTCTGGATAGTCTACTCTTTGCCTAGCGGAGTTTGTCTTTTCCTCAGGTTGTAAGTCTGTTGATTGTACATCCTGCAGGTTCTTAATTTGTGTGTTGTCCCCAGGAGGTTAACTTTGGTTGGCATTCTCATTTTATCCCAACTTTTGTTTGGTATCCTTGGTTTGTTATCCCAACTCTTGGTTGGTATCCTTTGGCTACTATCCCAACTCTTGGTTGGTATCGTTTGGTTGATGTTTCATATTGGACTGTATCCTCAGCGTGTCGCATTCCAACTTTTGGTTGGTATTTGTTGTTTTGCATCCCCGTAGGTTGCAAATTTCCGGGTTCTTTTGGTATTCAATCACCTTCTACCTTGAATGTTTAAAAGTTGATGTTTTTCATCCCCTTCAGGTCCAAGTCGATTGAATAGGGGCAGCTGTAGCACCCCAAAATCTGCCCTTTCGTTTTAATCTTAACTGGATTTTGTTTCTCTGCATTTTGCATTTCTGCATATCATAACATATGTTCTTGAGGCATGGGATCAAGTTTTTTTTATGGCTCAGGGCTCTTTTAGTGTAAGAGACTGAACAGCGAGCATCAAGAGCTCCAGCATTTATTTTGCCTGACGATCGAGCGGTCAATTTAATTTTGTTTTGCAGGGTTATTTTCAGCTCAGGAGGCAGCATTCAGGCTCTCTCCAGCACTCTCACAATTATAGTATTCAAGAGCAAGTTTCAGAGGCTTAACGGAGCTTAAAATGGATGAAAACGGACAATTGTGCATCTTTTCCCTCCAAAAGGCGCCAAAATTCAAATTTTTAAGGTGTTAATCGATTAACCATATGGTTAACCGATTAACCAATGCAAAATCAGGCCAAATTCAAATATTCAAGGGTGTTAATCGATTAACCCAGATGGTTAACCGATTAACCAAGGCAAATTTCAGCTCTGCACGTGAATTTTCAAGGGCAGCCACTTTGGGGTCCATTTTGATCACTTGTGAATTTGATTTTACACCAGAAGAAGGATCTAGAATCATTCCAAATTTTGGTTAACTTTCAAATTAATTCATGTTCCCTCCAATTTCCCATTCCAATTTTCATAACCACACTCCAAACCACATTTGGATCCCAAACCTAGAGCATATTTAAATGATTTGCTCCAAACCTCTCACACACAATCCTCATAATCCCATTTCATTTTTCAGAATTCATACACTCTTGAATTTTGCTCTCAACTTTTCCATCTTCAAAACTCCATTAAAGCTCTTCTCACCTCGAATTCTTTGATTCTCCATTGGAATCATTGAATTCTAGAGCTAAACCTTCATTCTTCATCCATATCATCTCCATTTCTCCATTCAATTTTCGTGCTAGTGTGGATATGAACTTGGAAGTTGATTTGGAAGAGCTTATTTGGATCGGTTTTGCTTAATTTTGCTTGATATTCACTTCTAAAACAAGAAATCACTTGGATCTTGAAGAATCTCTGGGTTTCTTACTTGGATCTGCTCAATTGAAGTTGAATCAACAT
Source organism: Lathyrus sativus (assembly GCA_963859935.3). Classification (NCBI taxonomy): domain Eukaryota; kingdom Viridiplantae; phylum Streptophyta; class Magnoliopsida; order Fabales; family Fabaceae; genus Lathyrus; species Lathyrus sativus. The sequence continues at coordinate 417,984,183 of OZ012736.1, read as the reverse complement.
TTACCAAAGCAAATCTCTGTTTTGTAGGTTGGAAATTCTAGATCCGATTCTGTTTTTGAGCTTATTTGCATAATCATCATGGTGATCTTCATTTTTGATTGATTTTGTTGCTTTTGATTTATGTGAGTTGTGATCTTGATGTTTGAATGTGTTACGTGTTGTTGGATCACTGAATTCTGGTGTTAAATTCGTGCATAATTGATTATATGATCATCTGGATTATTGAAGTAGTGATTAATTGTTGAAAGTGCTTTTGAATTTCTGTTTTCTGCTTCTGGTACAGTGTTAATCGGTTAACCAGTTGCAGTGAAAACTGGTTAATCGATTAACCAGTGCGAATTTTCAAATTTTCAAACATTTTTAACTGGTTAATCGGTTAACCATATGTGTTAACCGATTAACACTGAACCAGAATGTCAATTTTACTTGTTTTCAAGCGTGCTTTGTTGTTCTCTCACTTGGAATCTTCATGGATCGATGTGATGCATTCAGAGTGAGATGTTTTGGATATTGTGTTACTGTTCTTGATTGTTCAATCATGATTTCTTCGACACGCTTGTTTGATTTCCACTTGAGTGCATACTTTCACGGATGTTGTTCAAAGTGATGAATACATGTTTCTTTTGCTTGCATTGCTTGGTTGAGATGTGCTTGTGGTGGCTGTTGTCCCACACTTTTTTCCTCCCACTTTTCTTTGATGATTGAAAGTAGCATTTCATGTTTGCATTTTATCTTTCATTTCTTTCTATTTGTGATTGAATTGCTTTGTGTTTTCTTGGTTTTCTTTGCCATGATCCCTTAGGATTCCTAGTCCCTCGGGAGTAGGAAAGACATTAAGTGTTCAATCCAAGCATGCTAACATTAGAGTAGATTTCCCTTTTAATCCCAACTTTAGGACCACTTTACATGACAACGTTAGGGCCGAGTTTCCCTTAGACCTTCCGTGCGTCTCTCTATTCTCATCTCAAAACACATTCTAACTCATCTAATAAATACGATAAACGTTGTACACTACAAGCCTTAAGCACATGGGAAATGATGAGTGATGGGTATCCTCTCGCTTGTCTAGAGTGTTTAGTTTACGTCCCGTTTGGGGGCGATATGCGACGCATTCGTTCCTATGTCATAGTCTTTAGTGCAACGTGAATCACAAATCAAACTAACTCACTTCACTAAAAGACTCAAAAACCAACATCAAACCTTTTTATCCTTTGGGATTAATTGAAAACCATTTTCAAAAAGAGTGTTGTTAACTCTTGGTTCTACTGCAAACAGGTAACGCCTAAGTCTCCAATGGTCGAGCAGCAATACACCTAACTGCTAGAACGAAGGTTTAACCCTACTCGGGTAAAACACTTGAACCAATATGTGGTCGTGTCAGCCCGAACTATGTTTGCTCTGATTTCTCATACACGATGAGGATACGTAGGCACAAGACGACGATGTCTTGGCGAGCAACCTTCCCCCACCTTCACCCGTAGTTTTCCGAACTACGTTGACTCTGACTTTCCCATTGCACGAGGGAATACGTAGGCATAGAGCGGTGATGCTCTATCGAGTCTCTTTTTTTTTCTTTTGTCCTGTGAGCCTATAGCTTAGATAGATAAACACACCCTTTGATTAGACAACAAGTGTGGATCCCGTTGAGTACAACGGACGTGAGGGGTGCTCATACCTTCCCCTTGCGTAGCCGACTCCCGAACCCAAGATTTGGTTGCGATGACCTCGTCTTTTCCCTTTTCGTCAAATTTCTTCTATCGTTTCCTTTCTCTCTCTTTGGGATAAATAACGAATGGTGGCGACTCTTCTGTTTTTCTGCCGGGTGCTTTTCGCAGTTGCGACACGATGCAACAAAACAAGACACGTGGTGCCACATATCAAACACGCAGCAGCACCATCCTACGCCATAACAGAACATTTCACAAACTGACCCCACAAATTTTCCACTTCTTTCCAACGCACAACGCAATCCCAATATGGTTACACATTCGGACCCACCTTCAAAGATCCTGCAAATGGCAAAACGCAATGTCGTGATTCACCGCGGTAACACCATATTTCAATGAAAATCCTTTTCAATTTTACTCCCAATCTCCTCTATAAATAACATACATTTACACTGCATAAAGGAGAGAACCTGATAGACAAAGCATCCGAAAAATTCACCGTAACCTTTCTTCTTCCTCCACCCAATTTTCTTCATCGAGTAAACCAGTTTCTTCCAACCCAAGCCCCTTCAACCAAAAAACCCAAAACAATACTCAATCATAACACAAAACAGAAACTAAGATGAAGATGAGATGAAGAAAAGGATCTTAAACAAAAATAGAGCAAAAACTTGAGAATGAAATGAAGCGAGTTTGAGATTAAAACCAAACAAATTGTACCTGGAAACCAAACAAGAACAAGCGAACAATGAAGACGAGTTGAAATCATACGTTGAAGGTTAAGAATTTTTTATCTGGTTTTGTTTTTCACATTGTCTTTCGTTTTCGATTTGAGTGATTTCATTTGGGTTTGGAGAGTTTATGTCAAAAGAAAGGTGATGGCATCACTTGAGTTTGAACGAGTGGTTCTCATTTCTTTGCATTTGATTATCATTGCCACAAAGTGATTTTGGGACGGGTGGGTTTTTGACCCCATGTGTGTCACCATTTTTTTATGTTAAACTCACCATTCCACACTTTTGATAAACCGTGTATTATAATGAGATGATGGGCCTTAGAGCCCACATGATTCTCATTTATTTTATTTTTTTTCACATCCTTAATTCAGCTTTGATTCCCCTCCAAGTTATGTCCTTAAGCATTTTAGTAAAAAGTTATTAATGTGATTGATTCTGATTTGTTTGTCTAAATATTTTTAATGTTTTAGTGATTTTCTTTTATTATTTATGTAATTTTCATTTCAATTATTTTTGGTCGATGACGAAACTCCAAGAATTATTGTTGGTCAAATTATTGATAGATGATAAATTATTCGAGACCATTCTATTTTTCTTTTCTCATTTTCTATTTTACCCCGCTTTTATTTTATCGATCAATGAAGTCTTTGAATTTGTAAACGTCGATTTATAGAAGTCGATAACCTTCGCTATATCAAATCTATGGGTTGTACCCCAAATTTTGACCAACCCATTCTCTTGTATTCTTGGCTTATGTTTCATTGCATTTTAGCATCTTGAATTTGTATAGCATAGTTCTTACAGGGGATCAAGTGATTGTTTGTGTTTCATCCAAGAGGAGAATCTTATTGGCCTCTAGCTCAAGCAAAGGCATTGGTAGAGGTTATCAAGTGTGTGTTACCATCATGAAGTTGTCCAAGCTCCTTGAGATGAGAGGTGTGCTATAGCTCATTGTTTGAGGATCACCAGTGGGTTTTGTCAAGAGATCATAAGGTCCTACCATTGGTGTTATCATGGTGTAGAGGTTTATTGGATATCTCAGAGGCTATTATGGAGTGAGAATGGTCATTCAATTCATTTGCAAAGGGCTTAGGCAGAAGAGCATGAAATTAGGGTTTCACATATAATCAGGCTAAACCTTTTCTTGGAGAAAGACTTGTATCCATGGTCATTCATATGTACCAAGGTGTTTTTAGTTACAAGATTGATCATCAATTTCAATCAGAAGGGCTCAAATTGATCAGTCAATTGAAAATCAGGAGATTTGGGGAAAAGGTCAACTGTGCAGTGAAAAAGTCAACTCCTGACTTTTTAAGGTCAAAATCGTGTTCCTCAAGTCCAATGTGACCAATGGGTGAGATTTAATCGAGAAATATCAAGGGAATCATGAAAAAATCAAGAAGTGTGAAACTTGCCACTTTTGGAAAATTAGGGTTTTAGAAACTTGCTATTTATGGAAAGTTTCATATGTGAATCAGCCACTTTCCAAGCCATTTTTCTTCATGATCAAGGTTTCAGATGAACTTTTGTTCAACATCAAACTTGATCCTCATGTTCCAAGCTTTCTTTTGAGTACCAATTCATCATCATGTGATGCTTGAAGCTCAAGTTATGGTGGTTCAAAGTTAGGGTTTTCAATGATCTCAAAATTAGCAATTTTAGGCAGATTTTTGGACCTATTTTCCAAGCCAATTTTCATCAAGCTCTTGTTGTCAAATGAAATTTTGTCCCACATGAGAGTTGTAGATATTGTTCCAAGCTTTCCATCCATTAATAGAAGTCTCTCATAGGATTCTTGAAGCTCAAGTTATGGTGGTGCAAAGTTGGGGTTTCAAATGGTTCAAAGTTCATAACTTAGAATTTTTTCTAAGTTATTTCTAGGCAGCTTGCATGACATGATCTTCAACCTCATTTTCCATAGTCTTCTAAGTTTCAAATCAAGATGGATTCCATATCAAAGTTGTTCCATGCCATGTATTCTTCAATTTGAACCCAAGTTCTAAGCAAAATGAGTCTTGTGCACCAAGATACCATTGCTCAAAGATGATGGTTTGAACAAATTTTCAAGGCATGAATCATAGGACATTTTGGCATGCTATGCAATTAGTCATGCAGCATACTTGTTTGCTCATTTCATACGCATGGATTGGCATTTTGTACACTCTCCAAACATTACCAAATCAAGGCAAACCAAGGCATGTACCCTAAAGGAGCTATTTTGAATCTCTTGCCCAAAAAGGAAGAGACAAGTTGCCTCTATTCTAAATTCATGTAGCCCATCCAATTTGTTTTCCCCACTCAAACAAAACAAACAGAATGCAAGCATGCTCGTGTACTACTTCACAATCCACCATTGATCCAAAAAATCCTAAGATTCCAACATCTGATCCATCCATCTTTTATCACTGTAAAACCTTCATTTTCATGTTTTTCACCTCATATATAAGCTTAACAGAAACCCTAGATGAAGATCAGCCACCATTTGAGCCAAAAATCTGAAGTTGTTATCTTGCATCCTCCAAGAAATTTCTTCGAAACTCTCTCTGTTTTGAACCATTCAACAAGATTCCTTTCATTCCATCATCGCCATAAGCTCTTCTTCCAACTGTTTTCAAAAGGGAGCAACTGTGTGCACATTGTTCATCAGCTGCTCAGAGTTGCTTGGAGTTTTTTGAAGGAGATTCAAAGCCATCTAAGCATACTTTCAACTCGCTCAAGCCACAAGGGTTCATTCTGCACATTTTGGTGAAGCTTCAACACATATTGAAGAGGCAGTGGACCATTCTCCACTAAGTAAGAACATCTGATTTTTTCCCTCTTTCCTACTTGCTTCATTTACGTTATGATGTGGAAGTCAAGTTTATGTTTGGTTTTTGAGGTACTAAGGTTGTTATCTAGTTTCTGTTTGATATATGTTTGAGTTGCATGATGAAATTTTAGTTTGAACTCGTGACTTTGAGCTAACATTTCTGTGCCCTAGAGTGCTCTATTTTGAATATATTTGGCATGGTTTTGTTCCTTGCATTGTGGAGACCATTTTTGGTCTTTGAATTTTTGAAATCCATTGAGTGATTGAGGAGATATGAGTTGTGGAAGTTGAGGGTATCACTCAGGTTTTTCATTCATGTATGCCTGGTTTTATTTTAAGTTACATGAAGAAGACGATGAGTTGGCTAAGGTTTTGCTTGCGTGGCTTGGCTAGGGCTGAGGTGGATGCTGACGCGTTTAATGAAACGCAGCGTTCCACCTCGTTGTGTTACCTTGTTTTTGTTTTGCTGAATATTTAAGAGAATGGGCCTTGTGCTTCTGCTATTCACACATGCGTTTTTAGTCCCATGCGCGCGTTTCAACTGACCTCAGTTCAGGTCCCAATTGCTATTACACCCCCTTTTACTTGTTTGTTTTATTTTTATTTCACTTATTTGTTTTTTAGATTTTAATTATTTTAAAATACTTCTGGTCATCTAAAAAAATACCCAAAAGTATTTTCTGGACATTTTAATATGTTAATTAATTTTTCAAATTTTTATTTTGCATTTATTGTGTGTTTTTCTATTTTATTTGGAATTAAAGTTTCAAGGTGTATTTTGGTGTTTGCCCTAACTTGAAAGGATCATTTGAACCTCAATTGTAAATCCCATATGACCGTGGCTTCTCCCTCACTTAGATGAGGGATTGGGGCTCCTTTGAGGGTTGATTTGGTTATTTGTCAATCATTTTTCAATTGGTTTTGAATTGGTTTTACTTGCCCCTCGATGAATCCTCGATAAGGTGGAGCAGCTCTAACAATGGATTTGTTTGGTGATGACTTAATGTGAGTTTCCTTTTGATATTTTTGGTTTCTGTTTGCCATTGAACTTGGCAACTTTGTGTAATTTACTTGGCATTTATTGAGCTTTCCTCCTAATTTTGGTATTTGTTGCAAGTTAAGTCTTTTTGTGGAGTGTCACACACAAGTTTGACCTAAAACTTTGGGATATGATCATGAGTGATCCCTTAACCACCTTTTGAGCTTTGTTGGTTCATTCTAACATAATTAAGGTGTTGTTTCATCTTGTCATAGGTGATTTGATTTTGTAGCTTGCATCACAAGTAACTTATAATCATGCTTTTCCACTTGTCTTAAGTGTTGATATTGTGGTAGAACTTTGGTTCTATCACTTCATATGATTGTACTTGTGCTTTGTCTATTGTTTTATGATTGATTTGGGATCATTTCCATCATGGTTCACTTCTTCCCTAAGGGGTTTACCACTTGTCCCTGTTGATTTGGAGTTATCATTTATGCTTTGAGCTTGCCATGGACATTTGTCTTTGATTTGCATTGTTGTTTGCATTGTTTTGTTTGCATTGCTTTTGTGAATCTTAAGAATTGTTGGTTGAGATGTGCTTGTGGTGGTGGCTGCCCCACACTTTTTCCTCCCTCTTTTCTTTTTGTATGCATCATTTGTATTTGCATTTCTTCTTTGCATCCTTGCATATCTTGTTTGCATTGGTCTTTGACTTGTTTAAGTCAATTTCTATTAATTCTTCACTTCATCTGTGAGTGAGTTATTTAGTGTTTACTTGGCCTTTGGCCATGATCCCCCTACGATTCCTAGTCCCTCTGTTTAAGATGGGAGTAGGAGAGACATTAGGTGTTTAATCCTTTGTATGATAACATTAAGACAGTTTCTTCCCTTTCATCCCAACTTTGGGAGCATTGTGTATGACAACATTAGGGTCCAGTTTCCCCTTAGTTTTTGTCTTTCTCTTCTCATCTCCTAAACACTTCAAAACACCTAATAAAGGATGACATGTGTTGTAGGCTATGAGCCTTAATTACTTGGGAAATGATGGTTGGGTGGCCTCCTTTCAACTGTCTAGAGTGTTTAGCGTATGCCCTTTGGGCGATATGCGACGCATTCGCTCTCAAGTCATAGTCTTTAGCGCAACATGAATTACAAACACAATTCAATTCACTTCTTCCTTAAAAAAAACACAAACAAAACTTCAAACCTTTTTATCCTTCGGAATTAATTGAAAACTGAAAATTCTGGGCAGCCCATGATGGATGTTCTAACAGAAGTTATAACATCCACTGTGACATTCACTACAGACCTACTATTATGCAGCAATAACAAAGCAGTAAATAACACAGTTGGTTGTTGACCCAGTTCAGTGTAACACACTTACATCTGGGGGCTACCAAGCCAGGGAGAAATTTCACTATCAGTAGAATTAATTCAGAGTCAAACCTCCAGTTTGCACTCCTCACTTAAAACCTACCCAATGACAATTTAACCTAAAGACACTCTAGACCTGAGTATACCCACTCACTCCCTACAATCACACAGCAGTGATATCAAACAGTTACAAATTAAATAGTAGAATGAAGAGACACTTCAACTACACACACCTTGATCTTGCTTCAAAGATTTGATCAAGTGACACACACTCTTGCTTAACAGCTTTGAGCGGTACACAGCCTAGAAACTACCTAACCAATGCAATCAACAGTTGCTTGGATTACAAGTGTTCCTAAGACACAATCGTGAAGAACAACCTCTTCACTTCTAAACCACTATGGTGATTTCTCTGCTTCTCTATCTCCAACCGCTGCCTTTTAGGATTGCTTCTCCTGTTACTTATAGCAGCAGATCAGTCCTTGGGCCTGGGCGCATACATTAGGTTTTATCCATCATAAAACCTCTCTTTAGTATTCTGCACGTTTGCCACTTTAATCAGGTACATATTAGTTCCCTTAGGGCGTCTAAAATGTCTCCTGCATTTTAGGTTGAGCTTCTGAGTTGTTTCCTGAGTTCTAGATACCAGAATAACAAACTTCCGCTTGATGTCATATGACCTATGTCATAACATTGAGTATGACATTCAGCTTCCCTTATAGTTAGCTTGGTTAACTTACCTTGTACAGTCCATATTATGAATGTAACAACATCAAACATGACATTCATACATGTACTAATATTTTGCCACAAAATGCAGCCAATCAAGAGCACTTACAAACTCCCCCTTTGGCAAATTTTTGGCTAAAACACTATGTACTTACATCAGAGATTTCCACACAGCAGAAGACTTAACATAGGTCCTGTCATGCAGGTAAGTCACTTCCTGCTCAAGCTCTCAAAATCCTCACAGTTGGCTTTCAGCCCTATTAACACTCACTTTGTTAACTCTCTGTAGACTTCTACTACAGATGTCACCCTTTGTTAGTTGAGTTAACACTCACTTTGTTAACTCTCTGTAGACTTCTACTACAGATGTCACCCTTTGTTAGTTGAGTAACAGAGTTACTCCCCCTCAACTGATGCACATCAGTTGTACACTTCACCTGCAACCAGCCTCCAGTCACATATATTCATCCAGCCTGCTCTGGATGTTATGACATTCAGGATAACCTTCTGATGTCACACATTTGTGCAACTCCCCCTACAGGGATGCATTATGCCCCTTGTATGACATACACAGAACTCCTAAGCATCTTGTTAGGATCACCCATGTTAGTACCTACACCATGTCAGTCCTAGTTCTAACATACATGGCATACATATCATATCAGTAACAGCCCAAACATCTGTTATCACACACACACACACACACATCTTATTAGCAGCACCTGCTGTTACCCCTGTACATCCTAATATCATAAGCACCATGGTGCATATGCTCAAGCACAATCACTTCTCATAGCAGTCTTGTTCTTCCACCTGCATCTGTTGTACCTACTGTTACAAACTGTTATCACACTCCACATAACCTGTGATACATATTGGTTAGCTTAACCAAATCTTCCATCTGCTGTACCTGCTGTTACAAACTGTTATCTATCACACTCTCCCCCTTTTTAGCCATAAATGAAGATCCAACTAACATATAGCAGAGACCATAAATCGTACCAATACATAAGTATGGTGTGACATTACAAAACTGCTCACAAAGAGCATTACCAAATATTCATGCAAGATCAAATAAAAATTAAACAGTAGCACACTTCATCACCAGCAGCAGTCTGAGGCACATATCCAATTCTCAATGTTCTTCGTCAGAGGAAGAACTGGAGTCACTGCTATCCAAGTCTGAGAGAGAGATGTCTTGGTTTCCATCATACGAGTCTTCTTTTGGAAGATCCTCATCTGGACCCCGGCGAGCCAGGGGCATGGTGAAGCCCTTAACAAGCAATCCTTTCCTGATGATATTGTCAGCAATTTCCCCCATGGATTTATTCACGTAGGTTGTGCCTTCCCTGTTCATAATGCTCCTCATTTCTTCTTCAGTGGGAGGGGGATACTTGCAATTTGGTTTCTCAGTCGAGGGAGGTGGATCTTTGGTGAATTTGGGAGGGGACTTAGACGAAGATCCTTCATGATGTGAGGCCATGTGGTTGTCGAGACTTAGGGTCTGGAAGAGATGTTGAACGGTACTAGGGGCAGAGAGGCACGTTTGTGTGGGATGGAGAATTTTGTTATTCAAAGACTTTGACTGCATTGATATCCTAAAACTCTCTCATGCGATTAATTTCTATTCAACCTCATACATGCAAATACCCAACTTCCCTCTAAGATTTTCAAATTGGGAAGCATCTAGAGCCTTTGTAAAGATGTCAGCTAGCTGTAGCTCAATGGACACATGCTCCAAGGAAATGAATTTGTCTTCCACAAGGTCTCTTATGAAGTGATGCCTTATATCAATGTGCTTGGTTCTGCTATGCTGGATAGGGTTCTTGGAAATGTTAATAGCACTAAGATTGTCATAGTACAATGTCATGACATCCTGAGTGACATTGTATTCAGTTAACATTTGCTTCATCCAGACCAGCTGAGAACAGCTGCTACCAGCTGCGATGTATTCAACCTCAGTAGTGGATAGTAAAACACAATTTTGCTTCTTGCTGAACCAGGATTTTAGGTTGTTACCTAAGAAGAAGCATCCACCAGATGTGCTTTTTCTATCATCAGCACTGCCAGCCCAATCTTCATCACAGTAACCAGACAAAATAGGGGTACACCCATGAGAATAGAGTATGCCATAGTCACATGTTCCATTCACATATTTGAGAATCCTTTTCACTTGGTTCATGTGACTGACTTTAGGATCAGCTTGATATCTGGCACACACTCCAACAGCAAATGCAATGTCTGGTCTGCTGGATGTTAGGTATAGTAGGCTTCCAATCATGCTTCTGTATAGCCTTTGATCCACACTAGTACCATTTTCATCTCTAGTGAACTTTAGATGAGTGGGGGCAGGTGTTCTCTTGTGACTGGCATTGTCCATTCCAAACTTTTTTACTATATTTTTGGTGTATTTGCTTTGGGAGAGGAAGATGGAGTCTTCCATTTGTTTGACCTGTAGCCCAAGAAAATATGTCAATTCTCCACACATGCTCATTTTAAATTCAGACTGCATGTGATTGACAAATTGCTTCACCATCCTTTCTGATACTCCACCAAACACTATGTCATCTACATAGATCTGTACTATCATAATTTCTCCACCTTCATTTTTCACAAATAGAGTTTTGTCAATTCCCCCTTTTCTGTATCCATTGGTGGTGAGAAATTCAGTGAGCCTTTCATACCATGCTCTAGGTGCCTGTTTCAATCCATACAGAGCCTTCCTTAGCTTGTAGACATGGTCTGTCAGGTTAGGGTCCTCAAATCCCTCGGTTTGTGCCACATACACTTCCTCACTTAGATATCCATTCAGAAACGCACTCTTCACATCCATTTGAAAGAGTTTGAATTTCAGGATGCAGGAAATTCCTAACATCAGCCTGATAGACTCAAGCCTTGCAACTGGTGCAAAGGTTTCATCAAAATCAATTCCTTCAACTTGAGTGTATCCCTGTGCCACTAGTCTAGCTTTGTTTCTAACTATGATTCCTTCTTCATCTGACTTGTTCTTGTAGATCCATTTTGTTCCAATGATATTGGTTCCTTCAGGTCTAGGCACCAGTTCCCATACCTCATTCCTCTTGAACTGTTCCAATTCATCATGCATTGCCTTGATCCAGTATTCATCAGAGAGGGCTTCCTTTACATTTTTGGGTTCAACCTTGGACACAAAATAAGAGTTTGAGATGACATCTCTTGTTCTGATCCTTACTCCACTGTTGAGATCTCCAATGATCAGGTCTTTGGGATGATCTTTCAGAAGCCTAATAGAAGGTTCCTTGGTGGCTGTATCTGATTCAGTACTTGGCCTTGCTTGGGAATCTTCAGTCTCCTCAGATGGAGTCTCAACCAATGTTTCCACATCCTCTATGACATTGATTTCATCAATCTGATCATCAATGACAACATTTATGGATTCCATTAACACTTTAGTTCTGGAGTTATATACTCTGTAGGCTCTGCTGTTGGTAGAATATCCCAAGAATATTCCTTCATCACTTTTGGGATCCATTTTCCTTCTTTGTTCACGATCTGCCAAGATGTAGCATTTGCTTACAAACACATGAAAATACTTCACATTAGGCTTTCTTCCTTTCCACAATTCATACAGAGTGGAGGATGTTCCCTATCTTAAAGTTACCCTGTTGTGTACATAGCATGCTGTATTCATAGCTTCAGCCCAAGAGTGCATAGGCAGCTTCTTTGCATGGATCATGGCTCTAGCAGATTCTTGAATGGTTTTGTTCTTCCTTTCAACTACTCCATTTTGTTGAGGGGTGATAGGTGAGGAAAATTCATGGCTTATGTCTTCAGCTGCACAGAAGTCAGCAAACTTAGAGTTTTCAAACTCCTTTCCATGATCACTTCTGATCCTGATAACCACACTCTCTTTTTCTCTTTGGAGTTTGATACACAGTTCTTGGAAGACTTCAAACACATCAGACTTTTCTCTGATAAATCTTATCCAGGTGAATCTGGAGTAATCATCAACCACCACATATGCATATCTTTTCCCACCAAGGCTTTCTATTTGCATTGGTCCCATCAGATCCATGTGCAGTAGTTCCAGAATTCTGGAGGTGGTTAGATGTCCAACTCTAGGATGAGAAGTCTTGGTTTGTTTGCCCACTTGGCATTCCCCACACACTTTTCCCTCATCAATAGTCAGTTTAGGTATCCCTTTCACAGCCTCCTTGGAGATGATCTTCTTCATTCCCTTTAAATGAAGATGTCCAAGTTTTTGATGCCACAATTTTACTTCCTTTTCCTCTCTTGCCATAGTGCAAATTGTGGATTTACTCGTGTCCTGAGGCTGCCACAGATAGCAGTTATCCTTGGATCTATGTCCTTTCATGACTTCTTTATTTCCATCATTAGTGACCATACATTCTTCCTTAGAGAACTTCACACTTAGTCTTTGATCACAGAGCTGGATGATGCTGATCAAGTTGGCAGTTAGCCCTTTTACCAACAGCACATTGTCTAGAGTAGGGACTCCAGGGCACTCCAGTTTTCCAACACCTTTGATCTTTCCTTTTGCTCCATCACCAAAAGTCACATAACTGGTGGAGTGTGGTTTGATGTCTATCAACAGATTCTTTATACCAGTCATGTGCTTAGAGCAGCCACTATCAAAATACCAGTCTTCTTTGGCTGATACTCTTAGAGAAGTGTGAGTTATGTGTGCAACCGTCTTGGCTACCCATTTTCTTTGCTTGTTAGGCATTTCCCTCATTGGTTTGCCATGACGATGCCTGTTTCCATGAATACCCTGTTTGGTTTTTCTTTGGCTGGGGAATCCATTCAGCCAGAAGCACACAGCTTTAATGTGCCCAAGTTTTCCACAGTGGTAGCATTTACGCCCTTGGAATTTTCTCTTGATTTGCTTCCAGTTTTTGTGTGGTGAATGTTGTGTCATTGGTCGTGACATCCTGTTTAACATTTGAGACTCAGGCTGCAACCTCTTGAGGTTCAAGACAGATGTTTGTTTCTCAACAAATCCAATGCCAGACCTATTTCCTGCAGTCTGCCCACTCTGAAGGATTTCCTCTAAGGTGTCAGTCCCAGAGTTGAGCATCCTTATGGATTTAGCCATTTGATCCTTTTCATTTTTCAGATCATTTACCTCACCTCTGAGGGAGTGTATCGTGGCTAGGTGCTTTTTCCTTTCAGCTTCTAAGACCTTGATAATTTCCTTCTGAAGCTCTCCTTGTTGGTACAGTTCTACACTTCTGATGTGAAGCTTCTGATATGAGGCTGTAGGGTCTTCAAAACTCAATTCCTCTTCACTTGAATCACCATCAGATAAGTACACCCTGGTGGGAGTAGTGACATGTTTGGTTGTTTCTTCTTCTGATTCACTGTCAGAATCAGTCCATGTGACAGTCAGGCCTCTTCCCTTTTTCTTGAGGTATGTTGGACATTCCTTTCTGATATGCCCATACCCTTCATATTCATGGCACTGAACTGTACTGATTTTTTCCTCAGCTTTTTCTTTGTCAGCAGCCAAGCTTTTGGAATGAAGTTTAGACTTGGCATCTATCCTTTTGACCAGTTTGTTGAACTGTCTCCCAAGTAGGGCTATTGTCTCTGATAGATTCTCCACTTCTTCCTCATCTGACTCCTCTGCAGAGTTTGTGACAAGGGCTATACTTTTGCTTTTTTTCTCCACAGCCTGATCACACATCCCCATCTCAAAGGTTTGAAGGGATCCAATGAGTTCATCCACTTTCATGTGGCATATGTCTTGATCTTCTTCAATGGTTGTTACTTTCATGGCAAACCTTTTAGGTAGTGACCTCAGGATCTTTCTTACAAGTTTCTCTTCAGTCATCTTTTCCCCCAAAGCTCCTGATGTGTTGGCTAGTTCAAGAACATTCATGTAAAAGTCATGAATGGTCTCATCTTCCTTCATTCTTAGACTTTCAAATTTTATGGTCAGCATTTGAAGTCTTGACATTTTGACCTTGGAGGTTCCTTCATAAGTGGTTCTGAGAGTGTCCCAAACATCCTTTGCTAGTTCACAGTGGTGGACCAGTCTAAAGATGTTTTTGTCTATACCATTGAAGAGTGCATTCAATGCTTTAGAGTTTCCAAGAGCCAATGCCACTTGCTCTTTGGTCCATTCCTCTTCAGGAATTTGCACAGATACTCCATCCTTGTCAGTCTTCACAAGATGTTCCCAGCCAGAGTTTGCAGCTCTCCAAGCCTTGTTGTCTAAGGACCTTAGGAAGGCAATCATCCTAGGCTTCCAATAGTCATAATCAGAACCATCCAGAATTGGAGGTCTATTGGTGAAACCAATATCTTTATCCATAGTACCAGAATTTTGTTTCCCTAGATCTCACCCAGTAATAAACAGGCAGGGTGCCTGCTCTGATGCCAATTGAAAATTCTGGCCAGCCCACGATGGATGTTCTAACATAAGTTATAACATCCACTGTGACATTCACTACAGACCTACTATTATGCAGCAATAACAAAGCAGTAAATAACACAGTTGGTTGTTGACTCAGTTTAGTGTAACACACTTACATCTGGGGGCTACCAAGCCAGGAAGAAATTTCACTATCAGTAAAATTAATTCAGAGTCAAACCTCCAATTTGCACTCCTCACTTAAAACCTACCCAATGACAATTTAACCTAGAGACACTCTAGACTTGAGTATACCCACTCACTCCCTACAATCACTCACCAGTGATATCAAACAGTTACAAATTAAATAGTAGAATGAAGAGACACTTCAACTACACACACACCTTGATCTTGCTTCAAAGCTTTGATCAAGTGACACACACTCTTGCTTAACAGCTTCGAGTGGTACACAACCTAGAAACTACCTAACCAATGCAATCAACAGTTGCTTGGATTATAAGTGTTCCTAAGACACAATCGTGAAGAACAACCTCTTCACTTCTAAACCACTATGGTGATTTCTCTGCTTCTCTATCTCCAACCGCTGCCTTCTAGGATTGCTTCTCCTGTTATTTATAGCAGCAGATCAGTCCTTGGGCCTGGGCGCATACATTAGGTTTTATCCATCATAAAACCTCTCTTTAGTATTCTGCATGTTTTCCACTTTAATCAGGTACATATTAGTTCCCCTAGGGCGTCTAAAATGTCTCCTGCATTCCAGCTTGAGCTTCTGAGTTGTTTCCTAAGTTCTAGCTACCATAATAACAAACTTACGCTTGATGTCATACGACCTATGTCATAACATTGAGTATGACATTCAGCTTCACTTATAGTTAGTTTGGTTAACTTACCCTGTACAGTCCATATTATGAATGTAACAACATCTGACATGACATTCATACATGTACTAATATTTTACCACAAAATACAGCCAATTAAGAGCACTTACAAAAACCATTTTCAAAAAGAGTGTGTTAAGCTTTGGTTCTACCGCAAACAGGCATCGTCCCTAACTGCTAGAACGGAGGTTTAACCCGAGTCAGTTAAAACACTTGAACCAACTAGTGGTCGTGTCATCCCGAACTACGTTTTCTCTGATTTCTCGTACTAGACGAGGATACGTAGGCACAAGACGACGATATCTTAGCGAGCAACTTTGCCCACCTTCACCCGTAGTTTTCTGAACTACGTTGACTATGACTTTCCCATTGCACGAGGGAATACGTAGGCATAGAGCGGCGATGCTCTATCGAGTATCTTTTATTTTCTTTTGTCCTCGTGAGCTTGTAGCTTAGATGGTTTAACACCCTTTTAGATAGATAATAAGCATGGATCTCGTTGAGTACAACAGACGTAAGGGGTGTTCATACCTTCCCCTTGCGTAACCGACTCCTGAACCCAAGATTTGGTTGTGATGACCTGTGTTTTCCCTTTTTCGTAGGTTTTCTCTTATCGTTTCCTTTCCCTCTTTGGGATAAATAACGAACGGTGGCGACTCTTGTATCCTTGCCGGTACCTCTTTCGCAGCGATGCGACACTATGGAAAATGACCGTTTGGGTCATTTTCTTTACTTTGGAATCATGATAGGCTACCTTCGATTAATCGACACGAGTTTATGATTAAGACGAGATCCCAACCTTCTTTCTTCCATGCGACCCGATTTAATCTGAGAATAATCCTCAATATCATCTCTCTATCTTGTTTTTAGCACAAATATTCATTTACGCGACCTCCTATAGTCCGACTTTCGTCATAAGTCGAGCTACGACGGTTTAGCATTACATTTCATCCTGATACAATTCATAAACCGACTAACTACTAACTTTAATTTCCGTCAATATACAATTGCTTTATTTTCAGTCGAATATACAACTGTTTTACTTTCAGTCAATATTATCTTGTTCACATACTTGTTGATATTTATCTCGATTATATTATTGTGAATATTATCTCGATTATATTATTATATATCTTGTTATATTATTAATATTGTCATATTATTCATCTTGTACATATTCATATTGATCATCTCCTATTCACATTCTATTCGAAAACACTTAGTAAATATCAAAATGATAAAAGCCTAAAATGGTGGACTGTTGGTTATTTGTCCGAGCAATGGACTAATTGGACTTTGTTAGAAACCTTAGCTTGGAGTTGTGCCCGACTTTTGCTCAAGGCATAGTTTAGGACACTTCGCACACACGGCTTTCTCTTGGGCTACCTTACAACGAGACCATTTATTTCGTGCAATCCCATGTAACTCACATGTATCCCTCTTCCATTTCGATGTACGCTTTCGTATTGCTTTGATTGTGATTTATCTTCTAGGAGCACCCCTAGGTACTAGTGTAGATTAAACCATTTTCAAACTAATTCTTGATTTGTCATCGAGCCATTTTCAAACACCCCTTTGTAAGTCGAGTGCTCGTCCGCATTCGCCATCAACCTGTCTTACACACTTTCACATTTCATTGTAGTTTCGATATTGGGGACACCCTCAGGGACTAGTATCGTTTCTCACAACTTAACCATTGATTCATCGTCAAGTCGGTTCCATTTTCAGACTAAATTCCATTTTACCATGCTTTTTCATGCAAATATAAGTCAAACCCTTGACCCAACGTGAAGTGGTGTTTTAAACCAAGTTGTAAGCCGAGTGCCTTTTGCCTCACAGTTCATCTCTTTTCACAACCGTATTCGATTTAATCTTTTACAAACGCATTTCTTAAACAATTAACGAAAGGAGAAGATTATTTGAGTCTAGCATTCATCGAATCTTCGAATAAATGGCTGTTGAGGCGCACGCTTTGGATTGTCATTCATTCACTCTCTCGTCTTAAAATACTTAATCTATATTCAAACATTTTCATAATCAAACTTACGAAAGAAGGATATTCTTGGAGCCTAGCATTCCTTAAATCTTCGAATGAGTAACTCTCGAGGCACGCCCTTGAGTTGTTATTAGTTCAATCTTTCGAATTCAATACGTTCAACATTTATCCAACCTATTCAATCAACTTTCGAAAGAACTGAGTTCTTGGAATCTCGCATTCCTTGGATTCTAGAGTGACAGCTCTCGAGGCACGCCCCTTGGATTGTTAGTCACTCAATCTTTCGTTCCCAAACCAAATTTACAATTCAATTCAACCTTTCATTTTTTCGTGGTCATTACCACGAACTACGGACGCTCTGATTCTTCATTCTCGTCTGAATATAAGATGCGTAGGCACAAGATTGCGATGATCTTGGCGAGCACACTTCTATCTCTTTTCGTCATTCCGTTCACAATTCTATCCATCTTTTGTTTCCCCATCCTTTCCCGTAGTCGAACTATGACGCTCTGATTTCTCATTCTCGTCCAAATGAGCATACATAGGCACAAGGGCCCCAATCCTTGGCGAGCACCCTATCTTATAACCACTCATTTCCCCTTAGCATCTTTATCCGTTTACCCTACCAATTCGCATTTATCATTGAGAAGAAAACAAGCAAGCTTAGATAACGCTCATCGCAAAATACCCTAAGAGGTTCCCGTTGAGTACAATGGACGTAAGGGGTGCTAATACCTTCCCTTTGCATAACCGACTTCCAAACCCGGAACATCGATTACAACGACCCTGTTCCTATCCTTTCGTTTTAAGAGGTTTTCTCGATATTTTCCTTTCCTATTTGTTCGGAATAAATAAAGTTCGGTGGCGACTTTGTCGAACCGCATTTTCGGGCCTTTAGCGCGAGAGTCGCGTTTCTCGATTTATGAATTTTTGAAGTGCGTCAATACAAAGACTCAAAAGGACAAAACCAAAGTGTTTCATCCCAACCTTCTCGTGCGATTCAATCTCACTCTGCATCAGGTTTCATTTTTGTCTCGTTTGTCTCTCAATGTTCTCAAGTTCTGTTTTGAGT
Source organism: Lathyrus sativus (assembly GCA_963859935.3). Lineage (NCBI taxonomy): Eukaryota > Viridiplantae > Streptophyta > Magnoliopsida > Fabales > Fabaceae > Lathyrus > Lathyrus sativus. The sequence goes on along the minus strand of OZ012736.1, from coordinate 417,965,563 downwards.
TTCATTTCGATTGAACTCTTTCTTCATCTCCTCTTTTCTCTTATTCGATGTGTGTTTGGGCGTTGTTGATTTGTGTTTTTTTTTCTTTTTCAGTTTCGTATTCTCACTTCATCTCCCTTTCTGGGTTTAGAAGTGATTTATTTTGATAGAAGGTTTGAAGTTATGGATGGTTTTAGGAGAAAACATATTGCAAAGTTTTGAGGGAGGAGAAGGAGGTTAGAGGAGGGACCGAGAATCAAGGGAAGAATAGAGGAATTAAAGAAGGGTTCGCAAGGTTACGAGGAGGAAGAAGTCGTCCTCTCGAAGGAGAGAGTGAGGGTTTTTATAGAGTATGTTGAAGGGTCCTCTATAACGCAAGGCTTGTGGTTTCATACGAATGGTGTGTATTACTCTTGGTGGCTGAATGAGTGGAAGACCGCGTTTGGCAAGTTTTTGTTGTTCAATATGGGTGTGTAAGTTGTCGCAGTTCACGAAAACGAGATATGGTGTGTGTCAGTGTTGTTGCAATTTTTATTTTTTTGGCATTTCGTAGATTTTTTTTTTGTATCATGACAATTGGGATTTGATGGAATCATAGTGTGTTGTTTTTTTCTTTGTGACCTTGTGCGGGTATCGTGGTTAGAGGTGTTTATTATTAGCTGGGTGTAAAATAAACTTTCTTGATAGCTTTGTTTTGTTATTTGTTGCAACTTTTGTGAACGGCTGTCTGAAAAAATTGGGCATTCATGGTGTGTGGTTGAAGTTGGTTCATTTGATAGCTCATGAGATATCAGTTGGTGGAGTGGCTTCACTATTTTTCTTGTAAATTCCTTATCGCAATGGGCTTATGCGCCTTTGGTTAGCTAGTGTATTTTTGTAATCAACTTTTAAGCAATGGGCTCAAAGTTTAGATTGATGAACATATGGGCTTTGATGTTTTTTTGTGTGTGTGTAATGACTTTTACTGTTGAGTGGACTTTGAAATAGATGTATGTTTTTTTGGATATTATAGTTTCTTTTTGCTCTTGAAAATTAATTAGAAAGGATAAAAAAAACAAAATGAGTAAAAGTGAATATGGATTTTTGGGAATTTGAATGAAATGGACACGGTAAAAAAATATGGAATTGGAAAATGGACATTGGATATATAAATGGACTTGGAATTAGAACAACATGACTTAAAAGAATGAACTGCATTGGTCCAAAACCCTGACTGAAAGATGTATCCGCCTAAATCCTGCCACTTAAATGTTAATGAACCAAAACTCCACTGTGAAGTCCAAAACCCTAATTGAATCCTCAGTCTAATATCACCTGAATCACACATACCCTGACTTTGAATATGAAACAACCTTTGTCTGACCAAACAAATTAGGTTAAAACCACTCACTTCACTCAACATTGCCTATCCACACCTGACCTAATATCTCAAATAAACCTCAGTTCAATTCAATTCAACTTTGTGATATCCTGAGTTTGGACAACAAGCAGAAACAACATATTTTTTAGATTTTCTGAATATCGGTTAGCAGACAAATGTACAGATGAAAACTATAAACAGGTAGGACAAATTTAGGGTATGACAGGTGTGCGTCTTCGGGAGGGTGCAAGAGTAGTTTGGATAGAATCCTGTTATCTGAGGAGTTGGTTGCTAAATGGGGGTTGTTGCTCAGCAGGCGGGTTCACGGGACATTTCAGACCACTTACCAATTTGGTTAAAATGTAAATTGGCCAAATGGGGTTCAAAATCCTTCAAGATTTTCAGTGGCTGGTATGAGCACCCGAATTTTATGGAGTTTGTAAAAAAAATTGTGGAATCCTATAGAGGTTGTGGGCAGCCCTTCACATATTATGGTGGAAAAGTTTAAAGCTCTTAGGAATAAATTGAGATGGTGGAATAAACATATATTTGGATGGGTTGATTTAAATATTGAAGAAGGAGTGGGAGAGCTTAATAAGATTGAGAGTGACATGGATTTCATTGGAGGTGATATTTTGGAAGAGGTGTTGATAAAAAGAAGTGAAGCTCAAGAGAAGGTTTGGTTCAATTTGAAACTCAAGGAAAGTTTGGCAAAGCAAAAAGCAAAGACAAAATGGGCGAAAGAAGGTGATTTAAATTCCATATATTTTCATGCTATGTTCAATTCAAGATGTAGGCGTAATAACATAGTGATGCTAAAACATGGGGGTGCAGTCCTGGAAGAGGTGGAATCGATAAAAAAAGGGGATTAGAGAGTGTTTTCAGATAAATTCCATTCATTTGCAGGGGTTCCTTTGCGCTTGGATATGTCTGCGCTGCTAAGCTTACTGATGAAGACAATGTCATGCTCACTGCATAATTTTCAGTAGAATAAATTTTGGAAGATTTAAATGAATGTGTGGGGGAGAATAGTCCTGGACCTGATGGCTTCGATTTTGTGTTCCTAAACGGTGTTGGGAGGTTGTTGGAGAGGAGATTTTCAATGTTGTAAAACATTTCCACAAGACTGATTTTCTACCCAAAGCCCTTGTGTCATCTTTTATAGCTTTAATACCAAAGGTGGATAACCCTCAGAAGTTGCAGGAATTTCACCCATATGTTGATTGGGCAGTGTTTACAAACTGATTTCAAAAATCACGGCAACACGACTTAGTAAAGTAATTGGCTTACGACTCGGTAGAGTGAAAGTTTCTTGAGGACATATTGAAGCAGATGAACTTTTCTACTAAATGGAGAAGCTGGATTCGAGGAGGAGTGTTTAAAATTTTTATGTCTGTGTTGGTAAATTGAGGCACTACACATGATTTTGAGGCAATAAGGGGTCTTAGACAAGGGGACCCCTTGTCTCCTTTCTAGTATGCAAATCAAAAGGAGATGTTCAACGGTTTTCGTTTTGGTAACGCAGATGCTATCTCTTTGATACAATATGCAGACGATATTGTCCTTATCAGTGATGGAGATTGGGCTGATCTTTGGGGTATCAAAAGCATTTTACGTGGTTTCGAACTCATATCGGGTTTGAAGATTAATTTTTGCAAAAGTTGTTTATTTGGAGTTGGCATAGAGGAGTCGTATATGGATGCTACTGCGAATTTTCTAGGCATACCTGTTGGTGGCAGACATAGGAGTATACAATTTTGGAACCCTGTTGTGATAAATTTTAAAGCAAAATTATCAAGTTGGAGGGGTAGATTATTGTCGTTCAGGAGAAGACTTACACTACTAAATTATGTGCTTACGAATATGTCTATCCATATCTTTTCCATCTTTAAAGTTCCGCGATTGGTTGCTTCGAAATTGATCTCGATACAAAGGAACTTTCTTTGGCCCGGTGATGGCGATAAGTCGAAAGTTGCTTGGATAAGCTGGGAGAGATTATGTAGACCTAAATGTAAGGGTGGCTTGGGGATAAAGGATATTGTGAGATTTAATAAAGCATTGTTGTATAAGTGTTTATGGAGATGTATCATGAATCCGTCAGCATCGTGGGCCTCGTTGTTATGCACGAGGTATGGTAACCTTCAACATCGTATTTTACTGAAAAGTGCAGCAGGATCAATGGCAAGAGAATCTCAATGGTGGCGTGATTTAATGAAGCTTGGGGTGTCAACTGAGGCTGGGAATTTTCTGGATCACATTTCATGTCATACTGGTAACGGTTGTAACGTTTCGTTCTGGTACGCAAGCAGGCTTGTTCACATGCCGTTACGAGACGCGTTTCCTGATGTGTTTCAGATGTCTGTCATGAAATTAGATTTTGTGGCAGAGATGGGGTTGTGGGTGGAGGGCGTCTGGGAGTGGAAATTGGATGTGGAGATTGCTAATTTGCAAGGCCGTATGCTAGAGTAGGTTTAGGACATTAAGGCTTTACTTGCTCAAGTTCAACCTGTTAGGAATTCTGCAAATAATTTCGTTTGGAAAGCTGACATTTCAAAGATGTTCACAGTAAAGTTCATGTTATCGGAGCTTGCAAAACTTAGGTGAGTCAATGGAGCTCGAGATTATTCACAAGACCGCGTTAGATTTGATTTGGAAAACAAAAATCCCTCTCAAGACAAGAACCTTTGCTTGGAGATTACTGCACACTCGACTTCCTACTAGATCAAACCTTGCTGCCAAGGGATTAATCTCAAATGCTCATGAGATTGTTTGCGTGCTATGCTTTATTGATGTGGAGGATTGCAATCATTTATTCTTCTCGTGTCCCCATTCGAAAGAGATTTGGAACAGGATTGCGAAATGGGTTGGAATTGGGATGCCTCAAGGTGAGAATGATAGTGAACATTTGTTATCTTGGTTACTAAAGCTGGTGAACATTACATCCAAGACGACGGCGTGCTACATTTGAATTACGACTTGTTGGTCTGTTTGGTGGTCTCGTAACCAAATTATATTCAATGATGCTATAGGGAACATTACCGACATTGTGCATAGGACGATACATGTGTCATGGTGGTGGTTAGATTTTGGGGCCTCATCTTTTAATAGACGTTCTTATTATGATTGTTATAAAGCTCCGACTGATTTTTTGTAGCCTGACCTGTTGAGTTGGTTTAATTTCTTTGTTATAGATTCATTTTATATTTGGGTTAGAGTCCTCCTTAAACTTTCTTTATGAATATATCATTGCTTATAAAAAAAAAAATTTATTTACATAGTAAAAATCTTTTCATTTATAGAAAAATTGTGTTTTTTGATATTGTTTTCTCTTGCAACACTAACTGTCCTAATCTCAATATACCTCCTCCTCATCTAAATTATCCTACTTCCCAAGAGGTTACTTTGTATTACATCCAAACACCTCAAAATCACAACACTCTCACCTTCACGAATAACACCACCACCTCTGCTCCTAATTCACATGTCATTTAAACAATCTCATATCAGATAACCTCAACACATTTCTCCCACTTGTAAATACAACATAATCACAACAATCTACTTACCTTCTAAACTACAAATACTATGTCTTGCAAGGTACACATTCCTTTTCCACACCACCTAACTAAGGTGTACTTTATATCCTATGAAATTTTTAGCCAATGAACCTATTGAAAGGTACAAATTTTGTATAACAGCTAAGAGATTCAATCAAACAGACGAGTTTGATTATCTTGAAACCTTTATTCATGTAGTTAAATGACTAACATTCATCTTGTTTTACCTGTGGCGTTCTCTTATGACTGACACCTTTACAAATTAGATATTAATACACCCTTTTTAGATGGCACTTTATATGAAAACATTCAAAACCAGTTGTACAATGTATATTGTTTTGGGAAGTTTTACTCATAGTATAACATTTTTCAAGTATTATTAGTGATAATAAATAGTATAATATATTACTCTAGTACTTTAATAAACCCCAAACGTTGGCCATTAATATTAATAAAGATAAAGCATTAGACATTAACCTGTTTTATATAAATGATGAAGGAGCAAATGATGAAGAGGTTAATGTTGAGGAAGATAATGGTGAAAAAGGCAATGGTGAAGAAGAAAATGATGAAGAGGTTAATGTTGAGGAGGATAATGGTGAAAAAAGCAATGGTGAAGGAGCAAATGATGAAGAGGTTAATGTTGAGGAGGATAATGGTGTTAGTGTTGATGAAGAGGTTAGCGTTGATGACGTAGATGACGAGAGTGAAACAGATCCAGATTATAGTATGGGCAGTGAGGATGACGAGGAAGAGGATGAAGATTTGGAAGATGAAATTGATGTGATGAATTTAGGTGTTGATGCTAGTATAAATTGAAAGACCGTTTTACCTAATGCAGAAAAACCTTCAAAGTTGGATGATAATTCCGATAATAGTAGTGATTCAGATGTGCTTCAAACTCCACCCGGTAGTGATGCTGAAGGTGATACGACAAAGTTTCCAATCTTTAGGGAACCCACACAACTTGAAGTAGGGATGATGTTCAAGGATAAACAACAAATCAAAGATGCCATAAAGGAGTATGCTATGGAGAACAAGAAGAATCTTGTATTTAAGAAAAATGACAAGAAGAGAATGGTTGTCAAGTGTGTAGATGGTTGTCCATTTCATATTAGGTTTAGCATGAGGACTACCAATCAATATTGACAACTTGTTAGCTTGACTGATCGTCATGGCTGTCATAGGACAGCCAAAAATAGACAAGCTAAAACGGATTGGTTGGGTCGCCAATTTGTATACACCATAAGACACACTACTGAAATAAAAACCAAAGGGCTGATTGCAGAAGCTATTAAGAAGTGGGGGGTGAAGTTGTCAAAGGATCAAGCTTACAGAGCCAAGAAAAAGGAAATGGAATTAATTCAAGGTGCTGGTCGTGAACAATTCACACACCTTAGAAGCTATGGTGAGGAGTTGTTAAAGTCAAATCTAAACTCCACTGTTAAAATTAAGTGTGCTGATTCAGATGGTGGTCCTGTCTTTGAAAGAATATATGTATGCTTAGAAGCTTGTAAGGCAGCATTTGCAACGACGTGTAGGTCTTTAATAGGACTGGATGCTTGTTTTCTTAAAGGGGACTTTGGAGGTCAGTTAATAGGTGTTGTTGGTAAGGATGGAAATAACAAGATTTATCTAATCGCTTATGCCGTAGTGGAAGCTGAAACGAAAGACTCAAGGAAATGGTTCCTTAATTTGTTATTAGAAGACTTACAATCTATACAAGACAACAAATATGGATTTATATCAGATCAACAGAATGTTAATTATAACTGTTATATACAATGCTAAGACTGTTAATTATACAATGCTGGTTATACCTGTTATATACAATGCTAAGATTGTTAATGTTAATGTTAACAATGTTGTACAAAATTCTGTTAATGTTAAGTTAACTTATACAATGCTGCTGCTATGGTACTTATAACTTGATACAAAATTCTGTTAATGTTAATGTTAACAATGCTATACAAAATTCTGTTAAAGTTAATTTGAAAATTCTGTTATATATGCTGCTGCTATGGTACTTATAACTTGATACAAAATTCTGTTAATGTTAATTTGAAAATTCTGTTATATATGCTGCTGCTTTGGTACTTATAACTTGATACAAAATTCTGTTAATGTTAATTTGAAAATTCTGTTATATATGCTGCTGCTATGGTACTTATAACTTAATACAAAATTCTGTTAATGTTAATTTGAAAATTCTGTTATATATGCTGCTGCTATGGTACTTATAACTTGATACAAAATTCTGTTAATGTTAATTTGAAAATTCTGTTATATATGCTGCTGCTATGGTACTTATAACTTGATACAAAATTCTGTTAATGTTAATTTGAAAATTCTGTTATATATGTTGCTGCTATGGTACTTATAACTTGATACAAAATTCTGTTAATGTTAATTTGAAAATTCTGTTATATATGCTGCTGCTATGGTACTTATAACTTGATACAAAATTCTGTTAATGTTAATTTGAAAATTCTGTTATATATGCTGCTGCTATGGTACTTATAACTTGATACAAAATTCTGTTAATGTTAATTTGAAAATTCTCTTATATATGCTGTTGCTATGGTACTTATAACTTGATACAAAATTCTGTTAATGTTAATTTGAAAATTCTCTTATATATGCTGCTGCTATGGTACTTATAACTTGATACAAAATTCTGTTAATGTTAATTTGAAAATTCTCTTATATATGCTGCTGCTATGGTACTTATAACTTGATACAAAATTCTGTTAATGTTAATTTGAAAATTCTCTTATATATGCTGCTGCTATGGTACTTATAACTTGATACAAAATTCTGTTAATGTTAATTTGAAAATTCTCTTATATATGCTGCTGCTATGGTACTTATAACTTGATACAAAATTCTGTTAATGTTAATTTGAAAATTCTGTTATATATGCTGCTGCTATGGTACTTATAACTTGATACAAAATTCTGTTAATGTTAATTTGAAAATTCTCTTCTATATGCTGCTGCTATGGTACTTATAACTTGATACAAAATTCTGTTAATGTTAATTTGAAAATTCTGTTATATATGCTGCTGCTATGGTACTTATAACTTGATAAAAATTCTGTTAATGTTAATTTGAAAATTCTGTTATATATGCTGCTGCTATGGTACTTATAACTTGATACAAAATTCTGTTAATGTTAATTTGAAAATTCTGTTATATATGCTGTTGTTATGGTACTTATAACTTGATACAAAATTCTGTTAATGTTAATTTGAAAATTCTGTTATATATGCTGCTGCTATGGTACTTATAGCTTGATACAAAATTCTGTTAATGTTAATTTGAAAATTCTGTTATATATGCTGCTGCTATGGTACTTATAACTTGATACAAAATTCTGTTAATGTTAATTTGAAAATTCTGTTATATATGCTGCTGCTATGGTACTTATAACTTGATACAAAATTCTGTTAATGTTAATTTGAAAATTCTGTTATATATGCTGCTGCTATGGTACTTATAACTTGATACAAAATTCTGTTAATGTTAATTTGAAAATTCTGTTATATATGCTGCTGCTATGGTACTTATAACTTGATACAAAATTCTGTTAATGTTAATTTGAAAATTCTGTTATATATGCTGCTGCTATGGTACTTATAACTTGATACAAAATTCTGTTAATGTTAATTTGAAAATTCTGTTATATATGTTGCTGCTATGGTACTTATAACTTGATACAAAATTCTGTTAATGTTAATTTGAAAATTCTCTTATATATGCTGCTGCTATGCTTCTGTTATAACAATATTGGTGTGATACTTATAATTTGATATATGCTGCTGTTATAACAATATTGGTGTGGTACTTATAATTTGGAGTTTCAAACATGGCATGCAGATGATGACTTTGCAATATTCGGAGTTTCAAACGGTGTTGAGACATATGCTGTGAACTTGCTTCAACAGAAATGTGGTTGTAGGAAGTGGGATTTAAGTGGAATACCATGTTGTCATGCTATTGCATGCATATGGTATAACAAGAAGGAGCCCGAAGATTACGTTTCATCATTCTATAGGTATCACCTACTCGTATATTATGTTTATTTACATTCATCTTTTTTGTACGTTAACTAAAATCATTGTGTCATATTGTCTAGGAAATCTACTGTTCTGGCTACTTATAGCCATATCATCATGCCAACCAATGGCCCACAACTATGGCCTGTTAATGTTGCTAACCCAATCTGCCCTCCAGTCATGCGAAGATCTATCGGTCGTCCTAAGAAGAACCGTAACAAGGCAAATGATGAACCGATGATAAGAAATACACTGCCTAGAACTCTTCAAACTGTCAAGTGCAAGAAATGTGGGAGTTTTGGCCATAACAAACGAACGTGTAAAGGGAAGCGAGCTGCGGAGAGAGCGATTCCTAAAGGTGGCAACAAAAAATCTAAAAAAAATGGTGACAAGTCGGGCAAGGAAGCGGGAGAAACTGTTGTAGACGGAGGGTCGCAAGCACCGCCACCAACCCAAGAATAGTTCTATGTTTTGCTTTACTTTTTGTTAAAATATGTTGTCTTTAATGCTGCCGTAAATGTAATGATACATCGGTCTTGAACTTCTGTTGCAAGAGCCAAAACAGAACTTCTGCTGTTATGAAGTGTATACATTCACTGTTAATTTTTGATAACAGATAGCTTATGAAGTGTTCTTTACTACTGTGTCAAATTCTTCTCTAAATGTGACTAGTACTTCAAAGCATAAATTATAACTACAGTTGCAGTTCATAACTAATTACATGTGCTCCACGTGCATTGTCCTAGCTGCACATTCAGTTGTACTTCAAATGACCTTTTCAAAACAAACCAAAATATTTTGCATTAAGAGTATATATCAGTAGTTTAAAAGAAAGAAAACAGAAGAAAGAAAACAAAATTGAGAATCATTTGAAAGACTAATTTAATTGGAAATGTAAAATGCATTAAGAGTATATATTAGTAGTTTTTGTATTGTTAGCTTCTAAAGCAGAAGAGAATACAAGGCCAATGAAACAGAAATATTGAGAATGATGGTGAAGATCCAGCTCAACCAATTCGGATAGATCCCAAGTAGCTGAAATGTAATCATCAAAGTAGCAGAAATATTTCAGAAGCTTCAGATTATGATGGTTTAGCCGAACCGAATGAGGCTGCAAAAATCAATTAACAACACTAATATGAATCAATATACCTAACCTCAATAACAGATACCAAATTGTCTTAGGCCTATAATTTCAAGAACTAAATCGTTGATTCACTCGTATAATAACCAAACATGCAAGTCATAACTAATTACATCAAATGACCTTTTCAAAACAAATTAACTGAATAAATATATTACAGGTGCAGTTCATAACAGTTTTCATGCTAACTAATCAAAACATTCAAGTCGCGTTACGCTGTTGCAACTGCTTTCCATTTGCAACCATCAATCAATCCAACTCAGTGGAATAAACATCAAAGTAATAAACTGCAGAAAATTTGTAATAAACATCATTTGAAGACAATCAAAGTAACTACAACATAACTCTTCATTAACACAGACAATCATAACTCTTCATTTGAAATTAGTTCATTTGGAAACTACATAAACATCAAAGTAACTACAACACTTGACATTACATCATTTGAGTACATGTGTTGCAACTAATGCAAACACAATTAAAAAGACAAACATCAAAGATAACCCCACAAAATAATACATAACCCTAATTTTCATCTTCAACAAATCTTCATTTTTCTTGATGTCCTTAATCACATCCATGAGCTCCTCATTCTTGTCTTTCAAAGATCTTATCACATCTTTAGCACGACTGCTCATGTCTTCATCAATCCACTGAAAGTAATTACATCCTTTTTTTCTCATCACCTTAAAATTACCACACCCATGAAATCTTCTTCCCGAATTATCGCATGTCCATGACGTCATCAACAGTGACTCAAGCTCACACCAACATCTATTACCTCTTCTTCTTATACCAGACCCAGACTGGTTTGTTGAGGAAAAAGGTAAATTCATTTCGGACATGTCGGAAGATGAACTGCGGTTTGAAGATGAACTGGATTCTGAAGCGGTTTGAAGATGAAGGTTTGGATTTGAAGCGAGCTTCACCCTGAACGGTTTGAAGATGAAATAGGGTTTACTGGATTTGAAATAATGTTTACAATTAAATTTTATTTTATTAAATTTGTGAAAATGAAATAATATTTAAGTTAATGACATGGAAATTAAATTAAATTTAAAAAAAAAACATTTTAATTGACATGGACATGCCACATCAACATTCAAAGCGCCACCTCATTAAAAACATGACTTAAAATGACAAGGGGACTAATATTAATCTTGAAACTTAAAAAAGGGACCAAAATCGTGGTTTTTAAAATGGGGGGATCAAAACTCAAAAAAACACAAAATAGAGGGACCAAAGTTGCAATTAAACGTTATATTTATTAGTCATAAACTTGTTGAATGTACATAGATTTATTCATGTTTGGCATCAACCAAACGATAATGCGGTATTGCATGTAAATGTTGAGCTCTTGCTGCTGCGAGTCCAAATTTTTCCTCCATGTTCAGATTCAAAGGACTAATATTATATGGGAGTTCCCAATTAAAACAATGCACCAATTGAGCTACAATCAACTTAACAGTAATTAAGCCCAATTGAATTCCGGGGCAACGTCTACGACCAGAACCAAATGGTATAGATTCAAACTCGTATCCTTGATAATTCATTTTTTTGTCAATAAATCTCTCTGGATAAAATTCCTCAGCATTTTCTGACCAAATATTAGGATCTCTCCCTATTGCCCATGCATTTACCATGACTCGTGTCTTTTTCTCTATGAAATAACCATCAATTGTGATGTTCTCTCTAGATTTCCGAGGGAGTAGTAAGGGCGCAACAGGATGAAGTCTTAAGATTTCATCAACCACACTATCAAGGTAATTCAACTTCGTCAAATCCTTCTCTTCAACCATTCTCTTACTTCCTACTTCATCTTGTATTTCATTTTGAAGAATTTTCATCACTCTTGGATGTCTTAATAGTTCAGATAAAGTCCACTCAATTGATGTTGCAGATGTATCAATTGCAGCTACTATCATGTCGAGTAAAATAGCCTTGATGTTTGTTTGATCAATGACTTGATTTTGTTCACTCTCATGATCAGTGGTTTGGTGAATAATCGAAAGAAGTATGTCTACAAAGTCTTCCCCGCGAGTTTTGTCTACTTCAGTAGTTTGTTCATGCTCTGCTATTATCATCTCTAACATCTCATCTAGTGTTTTACTGATTTTCTTGAATCCCCGTGTTAATCCCTAACAAAAGATTTAAATTAGTATATAATATCAATTACTAAATAAATATTTTTATTGAACATAACCAAACCATAAAAGCATATGGAAATTGAACATAAAATCGACACATTAGTATGCATAGATATTATAAGAATTTGTTGTTTCCACCCTCAAGACACTAGCAGACTCTAAGAATTTGTTATAGATAGTTTTGACAGAAAAAATTCTGTCAGCTGCAAAAGGCCAAATGAATTCATCCTTACCGCCTTGAACAGGATATATACCATCCAACAGAGCCGATAGTTCATCCAATTCAGTGGCTGCTGTAGAGCATAGGTTGGCACGAAGGTGATATATGTTCCATTCCCAATTCTGTCCAACCCATCGACCCATGTCTGCCACGGTTGCAAGTTTATTCTCCAAATTTTCAAACAGAACAGGAAATACCTTCGACAACTCGCTGCTGCCCAGCCATCTTGCCAGCCAAAATGGAATAATTGATCCGTCCCCCAATATACAGGTAACCCAGCAAGATAGAGTATTAGAATCACCCTCATCCTTAAGTGTCATCAAATCTTTCCACCAAAGAGATTGCCTAAGCCCACAATCCTCAGCATGATTAGAATAAAAACTATGAATAAAGTTGTCGTATCTGAACCAAATTAATTCACTTCATATAGTGTTCCTTTCCGTCAACAATCGCCATAACCATTACGAAAGTAATGCTTTGTTGAACATTCCACATCCTTGACACCTAATCCACCACAATTCTTCGGCAAACACACAGTTTTCCAAGCCACCCAAGCCACACCCAACTTATCCACATTACCTGTCCATAAGAATCTGCTCTGAATGGATTTAATCAACTGAATAACCTTTGAAGGAGCTTTGTAAAACGCCAGATGATGCACCGGTAGGTTGATCAAAACAAAATTAATTAAAGATAACATGCCTCCAAATGATAGACATTTATTCTTCCAAGAAGACAAGCGCGCATAAAGGCAAGATAACATTGGTTTCTAGAAGTCAATCCGTCTATGGTTCCCTCCAACCGTCAACCCCAAAAAACGAACGGCAATAATCCTTCTTACAGTATAGGAATTGAGATGCAGCATTCAAAAAGGATTCCTCCACGCCAATGCCGTACAGTCTGCTTTTTGAGAAATTTGTCTTCAGCCCTGAAATCAATTCAAACCTCCTTATTATGGCTTTCACTCCCCAAAGGTTTTGCCATAATCCGTTGTACACCAAAATTGTATCATCTGTGAATTGTAACAAATTGATAGACGAACTGTCATTTAAGCTGAAGCCACGAAACAGACCATTTCCCACCGCCTTTTACGCAAGACCTTCAACAACAAAAGTAAACAAGAAAGGGGGAAGGGGTCTCCCTGCCTCAAACCCCTAGAAGCTTTGAAATCCTTGGTTAATCTTCCATTCATTAACACAGACATAAAACTAGTCAGCGCACCTCCTTTAATCCAATTGATCCACTTATCACCAAAGCCCATCTTCTCTAAAAGCTTGATTAAGAATTTCCAATCAACACAATCATAAGCTTTTGCAAAATCGATTTTGAAGAGAAAACAACTCAATTTATTTCTCTTTGCAAGATCGATGATTTCATTTGCTACAACAACACCATCCAAGATCTGCCTTCCCAGAATGAAAGCAGTTTGCGAGCTTGAGACTAGTTTACCTATAATGTTCTTTAATCTAGAGGCTAATAGTTTTGATATAATTTTGTAAATACACCCAACGAGGCAAATAGGCCTAAATTCTTCCGACATTTGATGGTTCAAACATTTTGGAATTAAGGCTAAAAAGGAAGAAGTCATAGATTTAGGTAATACCGTAGTACTATGAAACTACTTGATGCAAGCAATAACCTCATTCCCTACAATTTCCCAACATGTCTTGATGAATTCCAAATTAAACCCATCCGGGTCAGTACTTTTGTTACCTTCCCCTTCGAAAACAGCTAAACGAATCTCTTCAGACAAAAACGGGTTTTCTAGTTGTACCCTTTCAGCAGATGACTAAGAAATTAAACCTGACAAATCTAATGACGGCCTAACAGAACAGGTGCTATTAAACCTGTCAAGAAAATGCTCTCTGGCTGCCTTTTTAGTCAAAACCACATATGTTACACTATCCGAGTCAACCTTCAGAGCAGTAATTGAATTGGATCTAAATCTTGCCTTCATCTGTGAGTGAAAAAACTTAGTATTGTCATCCCCTTCTCTAACCCACTTGACTCTAGACTTTTGCTTAATCAAACTTTCTTTCAAGTGTAGGTTATTCCACACTTCAGCTTGTGCCTTTCCTCTATTAATCACCTTGTCCTCAGCTACAAAACCATCCATATTCAGGAAGTCTTCTTCCAACACATTAAGGCTCTCCACCCCCGACTCTACTCTCAAATCTACCCATCCAAAGATGTTTTTATTCCACCAACGCAACCTATTCCTTAGGACTTTGAACTTTTCCGAAATGATATGAGCTGCATTTCCTTCCACTTGAATAACACCTCATTCCTTCTTGACAAAATCCATAAAATTCGGATGTTCAAACCAACAGCAGAAAACCTTAAAGGGCTTAGGTCCCCAGTTCAGAGTGTTAGCTTTAATCCAAATAGGGCGGTGGTCGGAAACATCTCTATCTCCCATACATTGATCTAAAATGTTCCACTTAGAAATAAGATTTTCAGACACTAAAAATCTATCTAACCTGCTGCAGCAAGAACCGTTAGCTTTAAACCATGTAAATTTATTACCAGTAGCCGGAAGATCCACCAATTCAATGTCTTCTATAAATGTGTTGAATTCCTCCATATCCACCTTCGTGTTTTGGCCTCTACCTCTCCTTTCCTCGGGCGATTGTATAGCGTTAAAATCCCCTCATACTATCCAAATTGTTAAGACTCCACCGGATTGACCCACAACATTTAAAGCAGACCAACCACACCCCTCACACCCCTACAATTTTAGTGATGCTTTCTCTCATTTCCTCATCATTTATATGTACAACAGTGTCATCTAAGATTATATGACCGCCAAACACTTCCAATCTCATTTTTAAAAGTAATGGTACAATTTTTTTAGAGTAAAAATTTGTGATATTTCAATGGGTAGGATTGAAGAATTGATTTTACTCAATTGTCATCCCTAAATTTAAGAGACGAAAAACTCTCCATATATGCTTTCCCTTATATAAATATATATTAATTTATTTTTTATTTTTTTGCTTATAATCAAGATCAGAAGGAGAAGGAGTACATACCTGAAGATCAAAAACTCCTAACCAAGGGACATAATCAGCCAAATTAAAAGCTCCAATCAAAACCAAAGCTTCTTGAACCAACTTCTTCAAGTCAAATTGCTCATATTTACTTCTACCTAATATCATTTTATATATAATATCTTCAACCAGATTTTCTACAGCCTCACTAACATTCACAACCTCACCCACCAAAGCAGCTTTCTCCAATGATTTAACCAAAACACCCAACTCTTGTTTTCTAATAGGAGCAAACATCTCCACTTTGGAAGCAGTAAGAAGTTTCAAAGTGCAAATTTTCCTGACACTACGCCAATAAGGACCATACTCAGAAAAAGCCACCCCTTTAGAACCATAAGACATGAGCTCAGATCCTTGAATCTTTGGTCGGCTTGCGAAAACAAGGTCGTGTGTTTTGAGGAATAACTCTGCTGCTTTAGAAGATGAGATAATTACAGCTGGTACTTGACCAAGTTGCAAAGACATGATTGGACCATATTTTTTGGAGAGTGATTTAAGTGTTCGATGTGGAAGTTTGCCTAACATGTGAAGGTTTCCGATTATAGGTAGAGTTGGTGGACCTGGTGGCTTTTTATGGAAATTGGTTTTTTGTTTTGGATGAAAAAAGATTCGGAATGATAGGTAAATGACCGTTAGGAGAAGGAAAGAAAATAGTGCTGGTATTATTATTGCAGAAGACATGTTTAGAAATGTTGGTTTTGGTTTGGCTGAAGGTTGAGGACTATATATACTGTGAACTCCAAAGTTAGATATTATCTCTAAACTAGTGGTGCACATGTGCTTTTCTGAAATTGTGGATAGTCTCAATAATGAGATACTCATAATGAGGGTTCCATGTTAGTTCTTTTTTAAGTTGGCTAACGGACATGTGTTAACATGATATTAATAACATATTACTATTCTAATTAATTTTCTCTCTTTCGTCTCCAATTTCTTACCAAAATACTACTACACTCTAACAAGTTCTTTCTATATATCATATATCTTCTCAAAATTCGACATCATCACATTACACCACGTGTAAGCTCTTAAAGTTTCCTTTAAGATTACATTCTGAGATAATTTTATTACAGAATCATTCAGTCATGTAGCATATCCACATGTGTTATTTCACCATTGGCCAAATCTAAATTTCTCTTTATCATTTCATCTCTTCAAATAACAAAACAATATTCTTTTCATATTCTTTCATTACATTTCTCTCTCTCCACTTTGTTTCTCTTTTCCATTTGTCCTCATTGAAACCCTAAAAAAAACTTCATTCATCAACATTTATGGCGTCTTTAGAAAACAATAACGAACCTTCACCCACCACAAATTTCACAGCCATTATATCATCATCCCCCACAACGAACCTTCACCCACAATTAAATATCAATCAATCATTTCAAGAAATCACCAACATGAAATTATGAATCCCTACATCCTGCTTTCAAGAGATAGTCCTGTTGAAAGACTAAATTTGATTTTGTACTAAATATATTATTTAGATTTTTAGGCTTAACTATTTTAAACTTAGGTAATTTTAATTAATGTTTTTAGAAAACTTTTTTAATATTTGAAGTGTCCAGATATTTCTTAGGATTGTAATATTTTCTAAAATGCTCTTGGAATTCCTAGAGTTGAGAACTCTCTAGAATTAGTGTGTCTAGAGTTTTTCTTAGAGTACTATAATAGTGATGTAACTCTACACTTTTGTATCAAGCAAAATACAAAGTCCTTTCTTCCATAAATAATTCTCTTATTTATCAAGTTTCTATTCAAGCCTCTAATATTTCCACACACTTTCATTAAACACAAAAGGCTTTATTTCCAACAAAGTGGCATCAGAGCTTGAAGGTCCTCAAAAGATGGCGAATGGATGTTTCCCTTTTCAAATGTTGATGCTCACAAAGAACAACTATGACAATTGGAGTATCAAGATGAAGGCACTACTAGGAGCTCAAGATGTGTGGGATATCGTTGAGAAAGGCTTCAAGGAGCAACATGAAGCCTCCTTAAGCCATGGTGTAAAGGAGTCAAGAAAGAGAGACAAGAAAGCTCTCTTCCTCATTTATCAATCGGTGGATGAAGATACATTTGAGATCTCCAATGCAACGAAGGCCAAAGAAGCATGGGACAAGCTTCAAACTTGCAACAAAGGAGTGGAGCTGGTGAAAAGGATTCGTCTTTAAACTCTTAGAGGTGAGTTTGAACGTTTATTTATGGAAGAGTCTGAGTCAATTTCTGATTATTCTTCTCGAGTATTGTCCATAGTCAATCAACTTAAAAGAAATGGTGAAGATGTTAATGAGGTGAAAGTCATGGAGAAAATACTTCGCACTTTAAATCCAAGTTTTGACTTCATTGTTACCAACATTGAAGAAAATAAGGATTTAAACACCATGACTATTGAGCAACTTATGGGTTCCTTACAAGCATACGAAGAAAAATAAAAGAGACAAACTAAACAAAAGGAGACTATGGAGCAACTACTACTACTACAACTCAATGCAAAGGAAGTAAACTATGCGAATTATAAGAGTCAAAGAGGACGAGGTCGTGGCCAAGACCGTGGACGTGGACGTGGACGAGGACATGAAGGAGAAAGAAGAGGCAATTACAACAACTACTCCAACAACTTCAACAATGGAGAAAGAAGTTGGAATCCACAAGCAACAAAAGGTCGTGGAAATGGAAATTCATGGTCAAGATGCAACAAGTTACAAATCAAGTGCTTCAATTGCAACAAAATTGGTCACTATGCATCTGAGTGTAGATTCTCAAAGAAGGTTGTGGAGAAAGCTAACTTTGTAGAAGAAAAAGGTGGAGAAGAAGAAACTTTGTTGCTCGCGTGCCAAAAACAATTTGAAGAGAAAAGAAACAAGTGGTACCTTGACACCGGCGCAAGCAACCACATGTGCGGCGATCGAAGCATGTTCATAGAGATCAATGAAGCGACAACTGGAAATGTCTCATTTAGAGATGACTCAAAGATACTGGTCAAAGGCAAAGGTAAAATTCTCAGACGCTTAAAGAATGGGAGTCATCAGTTCATATCCAATGTCTATTATGTTCCTAACATGAAAAATAATATTTTGAACTTGGGACAATTATTGGAGAAAGGATATGACATCCACTTGAAAGAACATAGTTTTTTCTTAAGAGATTGTGGGCATAACTTGATCGCTAAGGTACCTATGTCAAAGAATAGAATGTTCCTCTTGAACATTCAAAATGATGTGGCAAAGTGTCTCAAGGCTTGTTATACCAACTCTTTGTGGCTATGGTATTTACGATTTGGACACCTCAATTTCGGTAGTCTAGAATGTTTGTCAAAGAAGGAGATGGTGAGAGGCTTGCCTAGTATAAACCACCCAGACCAACTATGTGAAGGATGTTTAACTAGGAAGCAATTCCGAAAAAGCTTTCCAAAGGAATCAACATCAAGAGCGACAAAACCACTAGAGCTCATACACACTGATGTTTGTGGACCAATCAATCCAAACTCTTTTGGTAAGAATAAATACTTTATCCTCTTTATTGATGATTATTCTAGAAAAACATGGGTTTATTTCTTAAAGGAGAAGTCATAAGTGTTTGAAAACTTTAAGAAGTTCAAAGCCCTTGTGGAGAAACAAAGTGGTCTTTCTATTAAGGCCATGAGATCTGACCGAGGAGGAGAGTTTACTTCAAATGAGTTCAACAAATATTGTGAACACCATGGAATCCGCTGCTCACTAACAGTTCCAAGATCTCCACAACAAAATGGAGTAGTGGAGATAAAGAACCGGACCATACTTAATATGGTGTGAAGCATGCTTAAGAGTAAGAAGATGTCGAAAGAGTTTTAGGCCGAGCAGTGGCATGTGCGGTTTACCTGACAAACCGTTCCCTAACAAGAAGTGTGCATGAGAAGACACCACAAGAAGCATGGAGTGGAAGAAAGCCAGGGATCTCTCACCTCAAAGTGTTTGGAAGCATTTCATATACCCATGTTCCAAATGAAAGGAGAACAAAGCTCGATGATAAAAGTGAGAAGTATGTATTCATGGGTTACGGCTCAAGCTCCAAAGGGTACAAGCTCTATAATCCAAATAGTAGAAAGATTGTCATAAGTCGTGACATGGAGTTCGAAGAAGAATATTGTTGAGGTTGGAGTGTTCAAGAAGACAGGTATGATTTTCTTCCTTATTTTGAAGAAGAAGAAGAAGATGAAATGAAACAACCAATGATAGATTAACATATTACACCATCTGCATCACCGACACCAAGGTTGGATGAAACAAGCTCAAGTGAGAGGACACTATGATTAAGGAGCATTGAAGAGCTTTATGAGGTAACCGAAAACCAAAATGACATTAACCTCTTTTGTCTTTTTGGTGATTGCGAGCCTTTAAGCTATCAAGAAGCTGTTGAAAATGTAAAGTGGAGAGACGCCGTGGATGAAGAAATAAAGTCAATCACGAAGAATGATACATGGGAAATTACTACACTTCCATGAGGACACAAAGCAATCGGAGTAAGATGGGTGTACAAGGCGAAGAAGAATGCAAAAGGAGACATGGAGAGATACAAAGCCAGACTGGTGGCAAAAGGCTATAGTCAAAGACAAGGAATTGACTATGATGAGGTAGTTGCCCCTGTTGCTCGCCTTGGAACTATTAGACTGATCATTTCTTTGGCAGCCCAAAATGAATGGAAGATCTATCAAATGGATGTGAAGTCGGCCTTCTTGAATGGTTTTCTCGAAGAAGAAGTTTATATCGAGCAACCACAGGGATATGAAGTAAAAGGGCAAGAAGAAAAAGTCTTCAAGTTGAAAAAGGCATTGTACAAACTCAAGCAAGCACCGAGAACTTGGAATGTTCGAATCGACAAGTACTTTCGAGACAAGAACTTCATCAAGTGTCCATATGAGCATGCACTCTATATTAAAGCGCAAAGTGGAGATATTTTAATTGTGTGCTTATATGTTGATGACTTGATCTTCACTGGGAACAATTTAAGCATGTTTGAAGAGTTCAAGAAAGACATGTCAAATGAATTTGAGATGACAGATATGGGGCTCATGGCATATTATCTTGGCATTGAAGTAAAGCAAGAAGACAAAGGAATTTTTATCATCCAAGAAGGTTGTGCAAAAGAAGTCCTTAAGAAGTTCAAGATGGATGATGCCAACCCGGTTGGCACCCCGATGGAATGTGCCAGCAAGTTGAGTAAGCATGAAAATGGAGAGATTATGGATCCAACTCTTTACAAAAGTTTGGTTAGAAGTCTATGTTACTTGACAAGTACAAGGCCGGATATTCTCTATGATGTAGGAGTCGTAAGTCGTTACATGGAAGCTCCAACAACAACTCACTTCAAGGCAATAAAGAGAATCCTTCGATATATCAAAGGTACAACAAACTTTGGCTTACACTATTACTCTTCTAACAATTATGAAATTGTTGGCTATAGTGATAGCGATTGGAGTGGAGACTTGGACGATAGAAAGAGCACTATTGGTTTTGTGTTCTTTATAGGAGATACTGCTTTTAATTGGATGTCAAAGAAGCAACCTATCATCACACTGTCAACTTATGAAGTCGAATATGTTGCCGCTACAACATGCATTTGCAATGCAATTTGGCTAAGGAACTTGTTGAAAGAGTTAAAAATTCCACAAGAAGATCCTATGGAAATATGTGTTGACAATAAATCAGCACTTGCTTTGGAAAAGAATCATGTATTTCATGAAAGAAGTAAGCACATCGACACCCGTTACCACTTTATAAGAGAATGCATCGAGAAGAAGGATGTGAAGTTGAAGTATGTGATGTCTCGAGATCAAGTTGCCGACATTTTCACCAAGCCACTCAAGTTGGAAACTTTCGTAAAGCTAAGGAGTATGCTTGGAGTCACAAATCAAGTTTAAGGAAAGATGTTGAAAGATTAAACTTGATTTGGGCCTAAACATATTATTTGGATTTTTGCGCTTAATTATTTTGGACTTAGGTGATTTTAATTAATGTTTCTAGAAAACTCTTGTAATGTTTGGAGTGTTTAGATATTTCTTAGGGTTGTAATATTTTCTAGAATGCTCTTGGAATTCTTAGAGTTAAGAACTCTCTAGAATTAGTGTGTCTAGAGTTTTCCTTAGAGTACTATAAATAGAGATGTAATTCTACACTTTTGTATCACGCAAAATACAAAGTTCTTTCTTTCATAAATAATTCTCCTATTTATCAAGTTTCTATTCAAGCCTCTAATATTCCCACACACTTTTACTAAACACAAAAGACTTTATTTCCAACAAGCCCGAGTATTTCAATCTTTTCCCCATCCCGTGTTTGATTAATTGCTGATTAAATTAATTAATAACATGTTGATGCTGTTAGATTAATTAATTAAGAAAAACTACACTAAAAAACTCACAATTAAAACAAAAACCAATTTAAATTATATAATAAAAACTAAAGTCTAATTAAATGGAACTCTAATCAAATCTTAATAATACTAAAAATGATTAATTCTAAATAATAAATCTATTTCTAAACTACTTTAAAAAAAACAAATAATAAAAAGCTATTAAGTAAAAAATTCTATAACTAATAAACAAAAAATCTAATTCTAGAAACTATTAGACAATTAAAAATCTATTTAATACAAATATTCTATGCTAAAAATAAAAAACTGATAATAAAAATAAAACCTATTTAAAAAAATCTAATTTCTATTTTCTATTTAAAACAAAATATTCTAAACTATTTAAAATTCTAACAATAATAATCTAATTCTAAAATCCTAATAAAATTAATATCTATTTCTAAAAAACAATATTAAAATCCTATTTAAACTATTTTCTAAATAATTAAATATGAAGCAAAAATAGCAATAAAATGCAAAATGTCATGGAAAAAGAAACGGAAAAACGGGCGAACACCGAAATGCAACCAATTATCAGCATGGACTGAATCACCGAGAAGAGAGCGACTTTCGCTCAATTTTGACATGGAACTTCTCATTTGAATTGATTTGAATCGCCTGAAATGCAAGCAAAGCGGCTAAAATCCTGATAAATTTAATCAGGCTGATAACACGGGCAAGATGCGACCTAAATGATATGCAGATGAAATGCGAAGCAAAAGCCAGTCAAAGTTAGAAAACTCGAGGGCAAATTTTAGGGTGCAACAGTTGCCCCTATTCAAACAGCTTGGACCTGAAAGGATGAAAAGCAACTGCTTTCAGACATTCATGGTAGAAGGTTATTGAATACAAAAGGAACCCGGAAATTTACCAACCGCAAAAAGAAACTGTAGAAGCTCTGTTGGGAAGATATGAACGCGTCCATCAAAAATCTAGCCGGGATCTGGATAGCACACAGACTCAAGAAATAAACCGGTGTTAGCCGGGGTCTGGATGCCACACGGGCTAAAGAAATAAATCGGTGTTAGCCGAGGTCTAGATACTGCACAAGCTAAAGAAATGAACCGGTGTTAGCCGGGGTCTGGATACAACACGAGCTAAAGAAATGGACCGGTGTTAGTCGGGGTCTGAATATCACACGGGCTAAAGAAATGAATCGGTGTTAGCCGAAGAAACACATCGTCAATAGGAATTGACGGAAAGAAACATTGTATCCAAGAACCACATTGTCTAATGGTAGACGGGAAGTAAACCATATCCAAAACTCACATCGTCTAATGATAGACGGAAAGAAACATCATATCCGAAATATCACATCGTCTAATGGTAGACAGAAAGAAAACGTCAAAATCCAGAAAATCCACATCGTCTAATGGTAGACGAGAATAAAATACCATAGTCACATCGTCTAATGATAGACGGGAAGAAAAAAATCCGAAGTCACATCGTATAATGGTAGACGGGAAGAAAAATATCGAAAGTCACATCATCTAATGGTAGACGGGAAGAAAAATATCTGAAGTCAGATCGTCTAAGGATAGACAGAAAGATAACCATATCAAAGAACCACATCGCCAATAGGAATTGACAGAAAGAAAAACAAATCCGAAATCACATCGTCTAATGGTAGACGGGAAGAAAACACATCCAAAGAACACCTCGGCAAACTTCAGAACCACTTCGTCATTGTTTCTCCAATCGTCCAAGTTCCGTCTCATATTCTTGGAGTTTTCCGAATAACGTAGCGGATGTCATTGTTGATAGACTTTTCTTTTTGGAAATCGTCGTCACTTTGGGTTGCCATTCTCTTGATAAGGACCTAAGCACTTTAAGATTAAGTTCATCATTTGTTAGTGTCTTACCAAGTGCATTCAAGTGATTTGTCAAATGCACGAATCTTTTCTGCAAGTCTAGGATAGATTCTCCTGGTTGCATTCTGAATAGTTCGTACTCCTGACTTAATGTATTTAATCTAGATTGTTTGACTTCGGCTGTTCCTTCATGAGTTTCAACAAGGGTGTCCCATATTTGCTTGGTCGTTATACATGTTGAGATACGAAAGAATTCATCCATTCCAAGTGCACTTTGTAAAATATTTATCGCCTTTTTGTCGTAGAGAACTTTCTTCTTATCATCATCATCCCATGATCCTTGCGGTTTTGATGAACACACTTTGTTGACCACCGTTGTAGGAACAAATGGACCATTCTGAACAACCTCCCATATTTCACTTCCTTGTGCTTCTAGATGTGCCTTCATGCGGATCTTCCAGAAGTCGAAATATTCGCCACAGAACAACGGAAGCTTGTTGCTACTACCACCATCCTTGAATACAAGATTGTTATTTGCAGAAGCCATCTGGGTCGAATAGGAACAGGTTACCTATAACCTGCTCTAATGCCAATTGTAACTTGTAAATGCGCCAAAGAGGGGGGTGAATTAGGTTCTCTAAAATTATTTGCAATCTTTTTCGGTTCTTGGTTCTTTTTCCGGTTATGATGTTATGACTTTGAAAGTAAAGTGCAGAAAGAAAAAGAGACACAAGAAATTTATAGTGGTTCCCCTCACACTCTGGGAGTACTCCACTCCCCTTTCGACTCGAAAGAGATTTCACTATAGTTTAGAATTATTGCACAGCCTAATCATACTAATGGTGATGCCTACTATCTAATCTATAGGTAATCCAAGTGTAGAAGAAAAATCCTCTTCAAACACTTCACTTGTTTCCAATAATCCTGGATAACAAGGTAATACACAATTATCTTAGAAATAAGTTGAAATCTTTGAGAGAATGATATTATCAATCTTCACGATCGATCTTCTTCTTGAAACAAATATTACTCAAATAAGTATACTAGTGTTCTTATGAGAGGATTTGAAATGAAGCTGTGATATTGTGAAAGTTTATTCAAAGGCTTCTTTCAAAAATGTTTTTGAACACGTAAAAATAAAAATTTGAAGGATGAAAAAAATGAGTAATTTGAATGATTTTGTTTCTTGAAGGTGAATTGGAATTTTGAAATTGATAACAATTTATATTGATCAAAAAACCTTTTCAAAAGGGTGTGATTTTGTTCAGCAAAAACAGTCAAAAATCAAAATGGAGACTAATGCATATTTTCATGAAAAGATGCCATTTTTGCTTGCTGTTTCAGTGTTAATCCGTTAACTAAATGGGTTAATGGGTTAACACCTTACAACGTTTAAAAATATTCAAAATTTACACATTTTAATCGGTTAACCCTATGTGCTAATCGGTTAACACTGTAACAAAATCACAAATGAGTTAATTTTAAGGGCCGTTAACCGGTTAACCAAAAGGGTTAATCGGTTAACACTGAAAGATTTTCAGAAAATAATTATTTTTAACAAGAGTGAGTAACTTAAAATGATTTTAAAAGAGTTTGTGGTATATGTGAAGTGAAATGTGAATTTATGAACACTTGTATAGATATTTTCAAGTAATATTTGTTATACCTTTGGCTTGATGTTCAAGACTCAATCTTCATTACTTGAAACTTGTGAGAGAAGCTTTGATCCATAGAAGACATATGCGAGAGCACTATCTTGATGCTTGATGTCTTTGTTGTTTACTTGATTCTCTTACTTTTTGCATAGTATACGTTGCGTAGAAAGCTTGTTCTTGTTGTCCTTATCAAAACATTTAAATGTGCTTGAAGCTTGCTTCTACAGATAGACCATTGCTAACCCCTTTGAGCCTTGAAGTAGGAGTTTTCATTTTCTTACATACAAAAAACCCTTAAATTTGGGGCAGGGTAGTTTTCAGTTAAACTGATCGAGCGCTCAGACTCTAAAAAAAGAGGAGTTAACATTCGAGAATTTATTTTATCTATTCCTCACATATTAGGAGGCTGGAAGTCAAAAAACACAATGAGTATCCCTCGGCTATCTAAAGAGTAAGGTTGTCACAATCCTTTCAAAAGGGTCAAAATAACTTAGAGTCACACGACTTGTTCATAAATTAAAAAAAAAAGTCTGCTAAGTCAAAACCTATGAAGGAGACTTAGGCAAAATTGAGGTATCCCGCTGGACTTCAAAGTTAAATTCAAAGACTTCGTCTAGGAAAAATTTAGGGAATAAAAGAAAAAAAGAAATAAATAAATAAAAACGCGAAAAGCAAAGACAAAGGATCACAAAGAAAAATCCTCAACAAAGAATAAAGTCGTGTGATCAAACACCAGAAGAAAATAGGCGAGTGACTGCCATGTCCAAAGCCTCGATGAGTTCTCGACCATATCAAAATCCTCTTGAGAGATGAGTTCTTGTATTGAGTTAACTGAATGTAGGATTGGAGAACATCACGAAGAAAGAGTGGGCACAAATAAACTTTGAGCCTTTATCTATTTTTTCTTAAACTGTGGACCAAGCCACGATACAACCTTTAAAAGACCTAATTGAAGTAAGGTTCATTTTGAAAGCATACTCGACGAGATAACGTTTCCTGACTTCTATGAGCTAAGCTCAAAAGTTGTGTTGGCTTTGTAAAATTAATTAATTTCCTATACTAACTAGTGATTCAGTCACAAGTTATTGTGATATATTTTCAATAAATAAATAAAAACTTCAAGACAAACATGTGTGTTGCATTAGCAGTTTCAGAATTAACATTTTTTTGCTCGCTAATATTTCTTGACATCATAGAAGCTTGCATACGAACAATAATGATGAGCTTAATCTTTTAAGACTTGAAACTCTGATAAAAAAAGGGCGAAACATTCCAAGAATGATCATATCCAGGGCATGTTACCTGAAGACTCTACTGGCCAGAGGCAAGTTTGTTTCCCCGTTATTGCTTTCACAGACTAACCATCCCTAAAGGGGAAAGTTTGACGTTTCAGTTATACAAAATGCAGTCAATCTGGAGCAGTTACGTCAAGATTTGAGAAATCTTTCCAAGAGTTGGAAGATATTGGAACATCTTAGAATCCAAGTTTTATGTAACATCCTCTTGGAATGATTTTCTTCTCATAAACTATGTGATCTTGGGGCATTTGAGAATTGAAGATTATTTTATCCATTCACAATAAATGTTGTTCGAAATGGAGACCACCACGTAATTCATCAATGCAGAGCTACTTTGTTCTCGTAGCATTCTTCACCCATACCCCAAAGAGCTCCTGTATCAAGTGGTGTGATGATTCCCCATTAAGTCTCTACCATAGGTAGTCATGAAAATTCCCCGGTGAATCTCCACTTCAAGCAGTTATAGCATGTCTGGTGCAAGATTTCCCCTATTGATAACCTAAGCATCTGCCAGTGAATTTCCTTGGCTTCAAACTTCCCAGTGAAGTGAATGTTATTTCACTCCTCAGTGAATTTTTTACAACTTCAAGCTTCCCCGAAAAAATGGATGTTTACTTCATCCCTATAGAGTCTCAACTCTGATATATGCAGCTACGACTTTGATCTGAGTTCCCCTAATGAAGTGGATATTTATTTTATCCCCTATGAGGCCTCAACTTTGGCATCTCCGATAACGACTTCCTTTCAGTCTACTTCAGTTTGTAGTGGATATTTATTTTATCCCCTATGAAGTTTTTTTTTGATCATGAGTTTGATCCTTTCCCCGTGAATTTTTCTCATCCCCAACAGAGTAGCAGAGTTTATCTTGACAGTCCCCCAAGTGAAGTCATGATGTTCATCCCCAAGTGGAATGCTATCTTTTCCCCAGAGAAGTTTGAAGCCTTGAAGAAAGGCTATGATTCCATGTGTGGCTTTCCATTCACCCCGGTGATGCTTCTATCTTGCAAAGATTGGCAGAGTATCTATGTCGAGATGTTTATTTCATCTCTGGTTTGTTTATTTTGTCAGCATAAGCATAACATAACATACAATCATTCATATGTATACATTCCATGTGCATATTTTGCATTTTGTGACATTTTTTTCATATACTTTGGCCGTGTTTATCCCCAAGTGACTGGGTTTGTCTTCTCCCTCCAAGTAGAGTCGTTAGCCCTAAGCAGAAAGAGCACATCCTTTCTAATTCCCCAATGAGTTTGATTCTCGTGGAATATGGTTGCTTTAATTTTATTTTCCATTTTTGGATAAAGATAAATCCCAGTTGAGTTCATTCCTCAATGGGTAGAGTCTTGCTTGACTATTTCTCTTCAGTTACTTCCTGAATTGAACTTTGGTCCCTGATAATCACAATTTTTGATATCTCTAGGCTTTTGAACCTGGATTGAGCATGCATTTATTTTTCACTTTGACTCCCTAGGAAGAATCTGTTCGAAGATCA
The DNA here is from genome assembly GCA_963859935.3 of Lathyrus sativus. Classification (NCBI taxonomy): domain Eukaryota; kingdom Viridiplantae; phylum Streptophyta; class Magnoliopsida; order Fabales; family Fabaceae; genus Lathyrus; species Lathyrus sativus. The sequence goes on along the minus strand of OZ012736.1, from coordinate 417,937,396 downwards.
CAATTGAAGGCAAAGCACTTCTCCAGCAGTGTTACAACATTTTCTCAGCAATTTATACCCAGACAACAAGTGACATCTCTTTATTTGAGCAGCTCGTTTCGTTCTCAGGTTTTCTATTTGGATAAAAAATGACAGTCTCCTCAAGACAGTTTGTCTATCCCAGTGAGTTTGTTGATATTATTAATTTATCCTTCATCAAATGGCATCTCTCTGAAAGTTCATCAGAGAAGTTTGGTGAAGAATCGACAAGTGTTTCTCTTTATTTGAGAATTCCTGATACAAGGATTTTATTTGCTTAAATGCAATTTCAAACTAAAACAATATTGCTTCTCAGTGATGTTCTCCCCAGTGATTCCACTATTCATTTTGCTTTCATCAAATGGCATCTCTTCGAGAAGTTTGGTGAAGATTCTTACAATTGATCTTTCTCTTTATTTGAGAAGACATGTTTTACAAATCAATCGTCTTGCATCTCTTTTGAAGATCCCCGGTGAAACTTCCTAATCTCTAACAATTTATGGATTCCCGCTGAAGTCACAGATCTCCAATGAAATTCCAATTCCCTGTGAAGATACTCTCCCATAAGTATTCATCATTCCAAAAGAAACTGAGACTAGTCTGTGGCTTATGACCCGAGACGTGGGGAGGTTTATTTTTACCCTTCTCAAGTGAAATACTTGATCAAAGAAGAAACTGAGACTCGTTCATGGCATACAACCTTGAAGCGTGGGGAGGTTTATTTTACCCTTTTCAAGTGGAATAATTGATTAAAGAAGAAACTGAGTCCCGTTCATGGCATACAACCTTGAAGCGCGGGAAGGTTTATTTTACCCTTTTCAAGTGAAATACTTGATTAAAGAAGAAACTGAGACTCGTTCATGGCATACAACCTTGAAGCGTGGGGAGGTTTATTTTACCCTTTTCAAATGGAATACTTGATTAAAGAAGAAGCTGAGACCCGTTCATAACATACAACCTTGAAGCGTGGGGAGGTTTACTTTACCCTTTTCAAATGGAATACTTGGTTAAAGAAGAAACTGAGACCCGTTCATGGCATACAACCTTGAAGAGTGGGGAGGTTTATTTTACCCTTTTCAAGTGGAATACTTGATTAAAGAAGAAACTGAGACTCGTTCATGGCATACAATCTTGAAGCGTGGGGAGGTTTATTTTACCCTTTTCAAGTGGAATACTTGATTAAATAAGAAACTGAGACCCATTCATGGCATACAACCTTGAAGCGTGGGGAAGTTTATTTTACCCTTTTCAAGTGGAATACTTAGTTAAATAAGAAACTGAGACCCGTTTATGGCATATAACCTTGAAGAATGGGGAGGTTTATTTTACCCTTTTCAAGTGGAATACTTGATCAAAGAAGAAACTTTGACCCGTTCATGGCATACAACCTTGAAGCATGGGGAGGTTTATTTTACCCTTTTCAAATGGAATACTTGACTAAAGAAGAAACTGAGACTCGTTCATGGCATACAACCTTGAAGCGTGGGGAGGTTTATTGTACCATTTTCAAGTGGAATACTTAATTAAAGAAGAAACTGAATTGTGTCTTGATCAAGAAAGTTTATTTTAGTTATTACCTTTTCTTAGGCTATCATACGTTTGATAGTAGATAATATACCGTATCATTTTAGATAAATATCTTTGCTTAGGCTACCAGGATTGGTAGTAGGTCATCTTTCCTTTTAATGTTACCTTTGCTTAGACTATCATATGATTGATAGTAGGTAATGTGAGTTTCTTTGTTTCAACTGGATGCCTTTGCTTAGGCTACCACACATTGGTAGTAGGTTATCCTTCAATTTCATGTTTCTCGCTTGTTGTTTAGGCTACCATATTCTTGATAATATGTACCATATATCTTTATTTTGTTGGAGATTCCCCGGTGGTGTTTATTTGTCTCTTCCTCAGTGGCGTTGAGTCTCATCCCTAGTGGAGTTGGACCTTTCCCCGTGGAGTCTTGCTTAGTTGTTCCTCATTCGGCCTTCCTTTCTTTAACTATGTTTCAGTGTTTTCTATATGCAGTTATCCCTTGTGCTGTCATTCCTCACAAGATTTATGTCTTGCATATCATATCATATCATAAGCATTTTGTGGCGTCTTAGGGCCAAAATTTGCATATTTGTATTTAAGTCTCTCCTATCACGTCGAGACGAAGATTTCAATCTCCATATCTCCGGATAGAAGAAACTTAAATAGGGGCATCTATCATACCCTAATTTTTTACCCTAAGATTCTATTTTACATCTCTGCATTTCATGTCCACCTTTTAGGATAAAACATGAGATCTTTCTGTAATTAATTATCTTCCACCAGGAATGTACGAAGACCACTATCATTCATACCTTCTGGTTCAAGTTAATTATATAGTAGCATATGTCATACCCCAATTTTGTCCACTCTTCATATGCTTTCGAGTGAATTTTTATTTCGAATAAATGAGATAGCATAGTTGGTAAGAAGGTATGTGTAAAAGGTTTAATCATAAGGTTGTGAGTTTAAGTCTTGTTGTATTACTTTTTATACTTATTTTCCTTTTTGTGTGTTTTCATTAAAAAAAAGGGTAAAAAGATCATTTTTCTATTATTTAATTATTATTTTCGTTTTTTTATTTAGATATATTTTGAAAAATAATTTTTTATTTTTAAATCTTTATTTTATGCATTAAATAAATAAAAAAAATCCAATAAAATAAAATAAAATAAAATCTCAAGACCAATTCAATATTCATTCCAAAACAAGTCTTAAACATAATCCAAACATGTTTGAATGAAAGGAGAAAGTTTTCAAAATCACAAAACATGTTCCAAACAGGTTCTAGACAAATTTGAATTCCTTCCAAATCAACATCTAAATATCAAGATTCAAAATGTCTATAAAAGAGGGAAAGAGACCAATACTTAAGAAAAAAAGAGACACCCTCATAAGAAAGAAAAGATTCACAAACAACATACAGATCGAAGAAAGGAAGACGAAAAAAGGAAACAAGAGTTTATAGCTTGTGGATCAAACCTTTCCGAGTCGTCGCGAAGCCGTCTGGAGTTTCATCGCCGCCATTGTCGCTTTTAAAGCTCCCGTCGGTAACTCTTTTCTTCTTGTGATTTCCTTTGTTTTCTTGATTTGAGATTTTTGTTTGTTCAGATTGACATAACCACACGTTTGTTTTGGAGTCGGGATTGAATTGCGAAAGAGAAGAACGAAGCAGGCGGCGAGGGAGAGTTTAGATCTAGGGTTCATTTTTTCTTTTCTGCTTATTTATTATTATTATTATTATCATGTATTGAATCTCGTATGTATGCGTTTAAAACTATATCATGGACCATCACCTCCTCAACCACCGAATTCGAATCTTTCTCTTGGACCCCCTTGGGTCGGTGATGCACATCAGACCACCACCCGGATGCCTCACACGGGATCAACATCGTCTTTTCCACTTCCGTTTTATTTGTTTTTGCTTTAAAAAAAAATCTATATTAATTATTAATCATTAAGATATAAGTCTTGCTAACCTTTTTTAAGTACAACTAATTCCTAATCCCAAATCCAATTATCTAGCTAAACATTTTATTAAATACAATTAATTATTAACAATCTAATTATAAGTATATTGTTAACCTAACCAATTAATCTTAATCTAACTCAACATATTTCTTGGCTTTTCTTTTAAAAGGAAATTTCATTTTTAAATTATTAACTATTAGGATTACATTTTGTTTTTTTTTTAATTTTTTTCAAATTAAAAGTTAATTCTTAAACCATTTAATTAGTAACTTTAATTTCTTGGACTTAAAATTTAATTTCGTGTTGAAATCCAATCTTAACGGTCATTAATCTTGTTAATATAATTCAAAGTAATTATTAACCTCAATTTGAAAATTCAATTATTGTTAATGCCTTGATTAAAATCCTTTCATCATTATGGTAATTTTACTATGAAATTCAACTGTAGTGGTTGTGATGTTGGATTGATATCTTCGATTAACCGTGATGTTTCGAATTGGTATTTTCATGCAAATCACGATTCCTAGAGCTTTGGATCTTAGTTTCAAGCATGACTGGTTCGTGGTCTAATTTATTAATTTTAAACCACGCTGCCAAATCACGACGTAACTTCGCTTTATTTTTTCTTTGATATTATTTAGTATGCACGTCCAAGGGAAGAATTTGCGTGTGACTTGTACAAGTCATACACACTTGCATCTCATTCGCATCATTATTCCTCCACTCGATCCTTGAGTCTTCAAGTCGATCAGCTTAGGATTTACCCTACGCCTTAAGATAGGATAGATTTCCTTAGTTTATCTTTCAACTTAGACAAACCTTATAATACAATTCAATCTTATTCTCCCCACAAGAGAATTAGGCATGATTCATCTTAAAAGTCGAGATATAATTCTCCTACCCTATAACACAATTGAGAAATGTAGAATCTTTTCCGCTTGAGAGAGGTATGTGGCATACTCGTCGATAAATTCGAGTTTTGAGCCCTTCTCTCAATGTGACGCAAATACCATCTCCTACTATTTGTGGTGGTTAAGTCAAGTATTCTCCATTAAGATGACGACTCGTATTTTCTCGTAGAATCAATCAAAAAACCTTATCCCCCTGGAACCTTGGCCATAGTCAAGAAGTTCCTCAATCCCTTTTAGGGGAACAACTAATACTCTGATTTTATTACCGTCATGATACGTAGGCACAAGATGCAATTTCTTGGCGAGTATACTTAGAAATAAACCCCCCAGGTCTTTCACCCTTAGAAAAAAACAATAACACAATATAACAAGAGGTTCCTGTAGAGTACTACAGATGCTTAGGATTCTAACACCTTCCCTAGGTATAACCAATCCACGAACCTTAGATTCTCTAGCTTTGCATTTGTATTGCATACTTTTGGTAATTCGATCTTTTTCTCTTCCCTTGGACAAATTAAAGACTGGTGGTGAATAATGATTTGTGATTCAAGTTAATCAATGACTTGATATCTGATTCTCACCACGACAGGGTGATTTGGAGAGGATGAGTGAAATTTGGGCTCGGTTTCGTGAAGGAGGCGGATTGAGAGAGATTGATTTAAGTATAAAAACTCAAAAATATATTTTTTAGTTAGTTTATAAATTAATCCTTTCTATTTTGACTTATGTTTAGAAATTAAATATTTAGGTTTTATTAATCTTTAATCATTTAAAATAATTATTTATTTTATTTAAGTAGCTTTTGTTTTAGATTAATCAAGGTAAATAGATTAAATACTTAGTTTAGTAAATTTAGGTTATCACTTATGCTTAAACTTCATCTTTGCTCTTTGATGTTTCTTCCCTTTAACGATTCCAAAGGAAAGGAGTTTCTTCTGTTGACTTGTAAGTCATAGTTAGGATAGGATAGCCTTGTCCGTATTTTCCCCGAGACCTTGTAAGAGTCTTGCATGTTGTAACCTAGTTTAGGTTTGGAGTCGCTGCAATCCGTATAAGTGTCATGGTTATTAACACTTACTCCCCCTTGGAACTTTGACCATAGTTAAGAGTTCATCATCCCTAATTGGCTGAACTACAGAAGCTATGATTCCATCCTAGTCATGATACGTAGGCACAAAATATGATATCTTGTCGAGCCTGCTAACCTCTAACAACTAACAACTAACACTTATCTCCCTCATTTTGATTTGGTTAGAACCAATTGGTCTTGCAACTTAGAATTAGGTTTAGATTTGGTAAACTCTATGTGAGTATCATGGTTATGAGTACTCACTTTCCCCTTTGACTTTGGTTAAAGTCAACCCTAGTTAGTTTTTCAACTTAGATTTAGAGAGTTAGTTAACTATGCGTAAATATCATGGTTATGAATACTTACCTCCCCTTAGAACCTTGATCATTATCAAGAGTTCCTCAACCCTAGTTAGGTGAACTACAGTTGCTCTGATTCCATCCTAGTTAGGATATGTAGGAACGAGATGTGATGTCTTGGCGAGCATACTGAGTGTATATACCCTAGGTCTTTACTTTAGCATATTTCTCTTAGCAAGAAAACTTTAGCATAACACAAATACTAACAAGAGGTTCTTGTAGAGTACTACAAATATTTAGGATGCTAACACCTTCCTTAGGTATAACCAATCCCCGAACCTTAGATCTCTAGCTATGTTGTTACATAGCGCACTTAGGGTTTTCTTCGATGTTTACCCTTTCCTTTGGATAAATCAAAACTTGGTGGTGAACTTCATGATTTATGATTCAAGTTAATTAATAACTTGATATCCAATTCTCACCGCAACAGAAATGACGACTTCATTGGGGATTTTTTCTCCAAAGAGGGTTAAGCCCATCTTGTTTGTATTTGTGTTTGTTATATATTTGCTTGCTTGTATATCTTATATATTTGTAAATATCTGTATATATCTATTGTGCTTGGGTTTTTCTGTATGCATGGTTGTTACTTTGAGTGGTGATATAAGTCCTATACCCGGAATTGAGTGCACATAGGATAGAAGGTGGTATATTCAAGAAGGCTTATATGGAGTTGATTCCTGGCCAAGCTGACTTGAGAAACCATCTCTTAGTGGAGGCCTTCTTGGGATTAGTTTTGTTGAACGAGTATTCGTGAAAACATTACTACTTTCGACCTAAGAGCCCGTGACGCTGAGAACCTTTAGTTGCCTTTTCACCCCACTTTGGCCTTGTTAGGACGTAGTGTGATGACTATGAGGGAGTAGTCCTGAAATAGTTGATACGCGATACTACACTTAAACGAGACTCTTTTGAGAATATTATCGACTACTAAGTGATTTGGGAAATTGATAATATCTGAAAGATGGGTTGTTCACTCTGTGAACTTCTTAGAACCCTGTTCTGCAGATCATGAACCCTTAATACACACCTTTTGGGATGGGTAGACCATGGCTCCAAGCTCGTGCTATTTAAACCTAGGCCCTTGTCCATTTGCCTGTATATATGTGTGTATATGTGAATCTTTGTTCGCCTGTGTTTATGCATACTTTCATTCATGAGCATCATACTATAAAAGTTTTGTGGAACTTAGACTTTTGTTTGTAAACATCAGGATTGTCATGGATAGCAAAAGGAAGAAAACTTTGAAGTACACTTACAAGAGTCTTAACTTGGACGAACTAAGGAGATTGGGTACCTTGGTGAAAGATTCAGAAAAGTTCAAGAGCATATATGGGAAACTGTTGTCATTATTGAAAATGAAGATGGATAAGGGACTCCTATCCACACTACTTCAGTTCTACGATCCAGTCTACCATTGTTTTACTTTTCCTGACTATCAGCTCGTACCTATATTGGAAGAATACTCCTATCTAGTTGGTTTGCCTATTCTTGATGACTCTCCTTTTCCTATTCTAGAGAAAGACCCTAAGGAGCAGGATATTGCTAAGGCTACACATTTGGGATTGGTTGATATTCAAAATAATATGTCTACAAAAGGGGGAGTTTTTGGCTTGACTGCAGAATTCTTGATTGGGAAAGCTCAGTATTACACCGACCATTTAAGTATGGATGTGTTCGAGGCTATCCTTGAATTGCTCATTTATGGTATCTTTTTGTTCCCTAGATTTGAAAACTTTGTGGACCTCAATGCCATCAAAATCTTCTTGAGGAAGAACCATGTGCCTACCTTGCTAGCGGATGCCTATCATTCTATTCGTCTGAGGAATTTCCACAATGGAGGGATGATTACTTGCTGTGTTCCTTTACTATACAAGTGGTTTATCTTGCACTTGTCTAAGGCTAACGCTTTTTGGAATCCTAAGAAAGGTTGATGGTCACAGAAGATCATGGCTCTCACCCACTCTGACATTGATTGGTACAATCGTGTCTATGATGGTGTGACGATTATTGATAGCTGCGGATATTTTGGTAATGTACCTCTTCTTGGTACTTGTTTCACCCCAAATTTTGACCCCTTGGATCTCCATAACCATTCTAGGATCATCTTCATTTGTTTATCTAACCTCAACCTATTTCAAGTTGGTATTTGTCAAGATATAGGTGATTTAGGGTTCCGTACAATCGAGAATCGAGGTTTCGATGGTTTAATCAGTCAATGCCTTGGATTGATTCTCCATGAAACAAGTCTCTACATCATTAAAGATACTCCATTGGGTCAAGCATGAATCCAATTTGAGGTTATCACCCAAAGATTAAAGACAGACAGTGCAGTTCAGGTTCCCCGATTAGGGTTTTTGATCAGGAAAAGTCAATTGTAGTTGAATTTTGCTTTAAAAGGTGTTCCAATGATGGAATTATGGTCCATGAAGTTCATATGTCTTAGTGAAGTCCACTCAAGAAGTTTCAAGGCCTCAGAAGACCCAGAACGTCAACAGGTGATCCGATAGTTGTCGATTGATCGTTCGTTTGACCAAAACGTCAACTCTTCAACCATAAGGAATTTGACCTCAAAGTGTGAAACAAAAATGTTCCTAATAACATATTACACCTATCCATGAAGTTTCATGACCATTAGATCAAGGACTGAGGAGTAATTAAAAAAGTCGGGAATTAGGGTTTTGAAAAGGGCAATACCATAACTTCCTAACCACACATCCAAATGAGGTGGTTCAAAGCTTGTGGGAAAGGCCTTGGCAAGCCCTACAAAATTGTTAAACTGACCCATGGACAAAAAATGCATAGATTTGGAGTTATAGCCAAAATCATCACAAGAGGGAGAAAACACAGAAAAATTCTAAGTTTATGGCCTTTTTAGGCATGTTTTTAGCCAAATTTGAGGGGTTTTTTGACCTAGTTCCACTTGGAATCTGAATATCATGAAAACATGAAAGTTGTAGAGCTCCATGAGGGCTTTCCAAAAAGTACTAGAACTCCTTCATAGCCCTTGTGAGCTGAGAGTTTCAAATTGAGAAAGTTTGGCTTGTGCACTAGTTTGTCGACTTGTCAAAACTCAACATAAACTTGGTTTCCAACCATGTACTTCCTTTCTAACCATGGAATAACCTCTAATCATATGTGTTAGAGTGCAATTTGGACTAAATGCAAATCTCAAGTTCTTGACAAGACACATTAGTTTAATGGAAAAAACCACTACATGGATTTCATCTCATTGCTCACTCAAATGCGGGGTCTTTGCTCACTCAAATGTCACTTCTCACATATCATTGCCTGCTAGTTTTTTAGGGCTAAACTCCTTGCAAGCAAGCAAAGCCTGCTGAACCAAAACCACTACATGGATTTCATGAGTTTTTCACTAAAAATCACCTTGAAGACCAAAATCCAAATCTGCCCCAACACCTCTCATGGCTTATAAGTAGAGGATTCATTCCACTCTTTACATCAGACCAGAGCTATCCAAAACACCATCAACACATAGCTCTCCTTCTTTCCCTCTTTACTTGTAAATGAAGAAACTTCACAAAATCACCAAAATTGTCTTTTTGCATTTTTCACACCAGTATCATTTCTAGCCATGAAACCACCATAAAGACCATCCACACACCCTTAAAATAATTATTTTAAGCTATTCCAATAATTAGTTTCATAAAAAACACAATAAATCTAAAAGTCAACTTCTCACACATTTAAGTTTGACTTTTATGCACATTTCAAGCCAAATCACTACACAAACCATTTTTCATCATTGTGACACTTTAAAAACCTTCCCTTTATGTTATTTCAACTGTCTAAAACCTTAAAAAGCAACTGGAACCTCATTTTCTAGATATGTCCCAAAAAACTACTTGTTGCTTCAAAAGGAAGAAAGCTCAAGGCTTGCTTAAAGGAAGGAAGAATCTCTAGTTTTCTTGGTTTGTAGCTTGCTTTTGGAGATCTACAAGAGGTAAGTGACCTCTAACTCTTACATTTTATCATGTGTGGATCATCCAAAAATTGTTGATCATGATTGGCATGTATTTGTTCTTGTCATTATAACTTGTGGTCTGTCTTTAGAGATCACATCATGGACTGTTTTAGGTTTCTTTGTTTAAGGCTTGGTTTTAGAGGTTTATGCTTAATTTTGTCATGTTGTTTATTTGCAAACTCAACTTAGTTCATAGTTTGGATATGTATAGCATAGGGTGGCTTGAGGCTAACATTATTATGTCAAGCCTTTGTTGTTGCTGTCAATCGTTGCACCCTTACTAACTTACTGTTGAAGGAATAACTGCCCTATCATACATGACTTTGACTAGTCTGTTTGTTCTAGGGATTTAACCTTTGTCCCATCTTGTAGTAAGTTTAGACAGTCTGTTAATAAGTTTAAGTTTGGCCATTTAGAACTCATAGTATTGGCTGCTTAAGCCTGGATCTCATACCAAGTTGTAGATGGTGGTTGTCATTAGGGCAGTTTGTGGATATGTTGTTTTTTATGTACTACACTGTTGGAATGTTGGTGCATTGTCATGCTGAGCTTGAACCTCTCACTGGAAACTATGTGTCTCTGTTGGAATTATAACATCTCATTTGGAGCAAATCACTTGAATTGATAGGTTGGTACATGATAGTAGGATCTGTTCAATTTGTGTGTTAATATTGTTGTTTGTGAACATGACTTTCATTTGGTGCCACTATCAACTGTTTAAGCATAATATGTATGTGTTTGAAGATCTGCCATGATTTGCCTTGTTGGTATCTTTGGCAATTTCATTGTCAGGTTGGTGTTCATCACTGCCAAAACCTATTTTTCATACTAAACCTGTTAAGGAAATGACATTTGCCCCCTCATGTAGGTTTTTGTTTAGTTTGTTTGATTTGGACTTTATAAATTACAATTTTGCTGTCAAATTTATGTATGAATTGGAGTTTTGTCAACTCATTGCTGTTTTAAAACTTATATTTCATACCAAAAGTTGGTTGGTGATTGATTCGATAAATTAGTAACTGAGGCTTGATTTGGTGTTTGATCAATTGGCATTGTAACAGCCAAACTGTTACTGTCATGAGATTTTGGCATTAACTGTTATCATCAACTTGTTGTACATGATTAGCATTGTTATGTTGGGTTCATGTTCAATGCTGTCAAGTTTATGTCTAAGACCTGTTTAGTGGTAACTGTTTTATCATAAATGGAACAGATTGTTGGATAAGTTTGATTGTTGCTAACTTATGATGTCCTACTTTCAGTTTGAATGTTGGACTTGTAGTTGTTATGGTTAGTTTTTGTTTTTAGGTTGGTTTGTTCAATCCATATTTGCTTGCATTGAACAATAACTGTCAATACTACAAAATTTGGGATTGTACATTGGTGTTGGAATTTTGCTCTCAAGTAAATTTGTTCAGCCTGTTTAGACTTGCATTATTTGATTGTCTTGAAGAAAATGTGTTTGATTTATGATGGCTATGCTGCTATTTTTATGTCCAAACCAAGCAACCTTGCTTGAGTTATGCTAAGCTCTTGTTTTGTTGTTGAAATCTTGTTTGGAATTCATCAATAAGTGTTGATTGAAATGCCAAAACAAGATGGCTGTCAGTTTGTTAACTTTGGATGTCATGAAACTCATTTTTAAGTTGTTACAATTTTTGTGTATATTGAGTGCATAACCTGTTGCAAGTTGGTTTGGAATAACAATTGTTGTCTTAGATCATGATCTTAGCATTTGGTTTTGAACTCACCTATGTTGGTCATTTTATTTTAACTATGTCCAATTCATTGAGGCAACTCACATACCAATATTTTGATCTGCTGTATTTTGAACAAATTTCCTGTTGGAACTCATTCTTTTGCATATTTGAAACTTGCTCAAACTATTTTCTACCTTTAATTGCATCTGTTTCAACTCATTGTGTTTCAAAATGTATCTCAACATCTAGTTTGCATGTTCCATCGTGTTTTAAGTTATGGGCATCATTTCAAAAAATGGACAACACCATCATGATCCTCATGAAAAATCAAGTGGTTTAGACTCAAATTTCATTTAATTTGATCAAGAATTGAGTGAGTTATGATGAAACCGTTTTTGAGTTTTTTTTTGCCTTGGTTTTGCCTTCAAGAGTTGCCCAGCTTGCGCCTTGTTTAGGTATATTTGCAATTGGGGTGGCTTGATACAATGGATGTATCGCCACCCTAGTGGTTATTGCCTTGCCTTTAAGAACTTGTCATGCCTCGTAAACCTGTGTTCGACCCTCAGCGAGGGCACTTTTTGGGTTATTTTCACTTTTTTTTAGTGTTTTTAATATTTTATTTTTCACTTCCACTCCATATCACATGAGCATGATGGTTGGCATGGTAAAGTTTTGAGTCTATGACCCCAAGGAGACCTTGGGTGAGACATTTCCTTATTTTTGGTCACTAGTTTATTTAATTTAATTTAATTTAATTTAATTTAATTTTAAATTTCAATTTACCATAACTTCACCATTTTTAATCATTTTTAGGTGATTCTTTTTGCTAAATTCTTAGTTTATTGCATACTTTTATGAAATGTTTAAAGAATTCTAAAATCCCATTTTTAGAAACACTTTACATTAAAGAAAGTTGTAATTCATTTTAGGGTTTTTTTTTACCTTCCTATCTCTCATTTCTTCATTTCAAAACTGTGACTTTATTCCTCTTTGAGTTTTATTTGAAGATGACAGGAGCATAGATTGTTAGCTTCTTTGTGCATTTAAGTTTGAATTTCAACTTTGGTTGTACGCATTTAAGTGGTTAACCTTTAAAAAACTTTTGATGTTCCCCATGAGGTTTTGAACCTTTTTGTTTACATTGTTGTGACATTGTGGTTACATATGACATCCTTTACCTTTACCCTTTATCCTAACCTTAGGATCTGAGTCGTCGTACTCATGTTTAGTGTCCCACCGTGGACATTCTTTACCACAACAATCTCAACGTAGATTCAGGAGTCGCCGCACTCCATGTAAGTACTCCCCTATGAATGCTTACATCCCTTTGGAACCTTGACCACAGTCAAGAGTTCCTCACCCCTAGTTAGGGGAACTACGATTGCTCTGATTCTATTCCCGTCAGGATACGTAGGCACGAGATGCGATGTCTTGGCGAGCAAACTTTGTACATACTTTATACTTTATATCTTTACCCTAACCATTTCCCTTTAGAAAGCAACTTTAGCATAACACAAATACTAACAAGAGGTTCCTATAGAGTACTACAGATGTTTAGGATATGAAATACCTTCCCTAGGCATAACCAACCCCCGAACCTTTAGATCTCTTAGCTTCGTTGTTACGTAGCACAAAAGGTTTTTATTTTTTTAAACCTTTCCTTTGGATAAATTAAAGTCCGGTTGTAAATTTAAGAATTAAGATTTAATTTAATCAATAGCTTGATATCATGATTCTCACCGCAACAGTACTAAAGGAGGGATCAACTATAACCTAGTCCTTGCTCGTCGACAGTTAGGATATCCTTTGAAGGACAAACCCAACAGTGTTCATGTGAAAAGTATTTTCCTCAAGGAATAGGAAGACAACAAAGAGCTAAAGGAGAAGATTCTGAATGCTTGGAACCATTTGCATAAAAAGGGGAAGAAAGACCTAGGAAAGCCTAATTGTGTTTCCTTGGAACCCTATCTCCAATGGGTCCGAAAAAGGGTTATTGAGTTGAAAATGCCTTATTCCCGACAAGTGCCCATAGTTCTAAAGGAGGAACCCACCCTGACCTTCATGTCTGAAGCAGAAGAGCTGAGAACCGCTTTGAGCAAAGCACAACAAACACGAGATGCTTGGAAGCATAAATATCAAGTGGCTGTTGAGGAGAATGCAGAACTCCAGAGGCACCTACAAATGAAGAAAGAAGAAGTTCTCTCTTGTAAGAAGAGGAAAGCGCAAGAGGATTTATTTTCCTCTAGTCCTCAGTCAACTCCATGGAAGCTGATTACGGATAAACATATTCTCGAGAAGGCTCAGATGGAAGAAGATATTAAAAAGCTAAACATGAGGCTACTAGGAGAGTTTCTTTAGGACTTTTGTTAGCTTTTATTTAGCTTTCTGTTTAAGACACTTGTAAGAAGTACTGATATGTTGTAGTTCAATATGTTGCTTAATGAAAGTGAGTTTTTGGTATCTCTTGATGTTTGTAAATATTTGAGTTCCATGAAAATTTTTGAATCGCATGCGCATGTCGTTACATTTGCATTTCTCAGCCATTGAGTCTCATCTTTCTCCTCTTGTCTCTAGAAGGATACCTAGCACGCATTCCAAACCAATGACGACGATGAACGAGCTTTTGAAAGGCCAGGAAGCCTTGAAAGAGGAAATAAGAATCCTCAAAGGTCAGATGAACGAGGTTTTGGAGACCTTGCAAAATTTGATGAAGAATGAGAGGCTTTCTCACCATGTTGCACCTAGAGAGGTTGTCACTTTATCACCTCCAGTGGCTCTTCCAACTCAACGACCTCCTCAATATCAGCGGTCAAATCGTCATCAGCCGCGTCAACATGCCATACAGAGGCCAAGGAAGCCAAAGAAGCATTTCACTCCACTACCAATGTCATACATTCGGATTTTGCCAGAATTGATTAAAGGTGGATTGGTAGTTCCACAGAAGGTAGATCCAGTGATTCCTCCATACCCACCAGGCTTTTATGTCAATGTCCGATGTGGTTACCATGCTAGGGCACAAGGGCATTCAACTGAGGACTATAAGGTGCTCAGGAGCAAAGTTCGGAATTTTCTTGACTCCAAAATGATCTCATTCACGCCTCAAGACATTCAAATCAACAATCCTTCACCACTTCATGTGCCTCATCCACATCAAGGACATGCACCTGAGAAAGATGCTAGTCAACCAGAATTTGGGCTTGCGCCAAAATGTCACCCTCATCAAGTGGTTACCAAAAGAGCGCCTCAACATCCATTGGTTGTTTCCCCTCGAGGTCCTCAAAGGCAGAACACAAATAAGAAGAATCCTATCAAAAGGAATAAGGCATCCTATAAACCATTTCTTGTGCCACTGAGTAAGCTTTATCCTCTATTAATTGAGAACTCGTTGGTGACTCCGCGAGCTCTCAACCCTATGCTAGGACCATGACACAACGCAAATTTGACTTGTGAGTTTCACAAAGGGGCTAAAGGACATGAGCAAGATACTTGTTTGGCATTAAGATTTGTTATGCAAGAGTTGGTCTATGACAAACATCTGATCCTTGAAGAAGATTACCCAGAAGTTGAATGCAAGTACATACTGGGACAATGGGGCATCTAGTTGAAGAGTGTAAGGGTTTTGGGTTGAAGTTGCAAAGCTTGTTGGAGTTGCTGAAACCTCAAGAAGGGAAACCAAGTGCCAATGTCTCGACTCCTGAAGAAAAAGACAAAGGACCTATGAGGCCTCTTAAGGTTTTGTACCATAAGGAACAAGTAATCAGTGATAGAGGCGCTCCCCTGTTTGGACCTGGAAATTGAAGTTGTTGAAGTCAATTCTCCAAAGCTGGGTGTATTTTGTTTGTTTCAGTATTTTCAGTTGTATTTTCCTTTCTTTTTAATTTCATGTATGCTTGTAGGCTTTGTTGTTTGTTGAATTGGCAAGATTAATGAAATGTTTATGCATCTTTTGAACTAACCCATTCGTATCCACTAATTTTCTTTTATTGTCATAAAAAGCAAAAATATTTACCTTTTTCCATCCACTTATCTTTATCAAACTGTTGTTTAAGGCAAAGATTGAGGAGGAGGACGAAAACATTATACCCGTAACTGTTGTTGGTATGCTTTCAATTAAACTTTGCCGATGATGTAAGGCATTATTTTATTTCCCAAACACTGGAGAAATAAGGAGTTAATCCCTTGTTAACCCTTTTGATCCTAGAAGTAGAAGTTTCCTTCGGATCTCAAAAACCTGTAATCTCAACCTTGGGCTGGGTAGTTCTCAGTTAACTTAGAAATATACGCATACAAGACACCTTTCATATAAAGGTTGTGCTCACAGGTTTTCCTTCGCACATAGCAAGTAAGTTTCAAAGATGTTTTCCAAGCCTAAAGGCCAATGATAGTTCACCATAACCATCAAACCAGGTAGTCATCTTCTTTCCCAAAAAAGGAAAATCAAAAAAGAGAAAGCCTGCTAAGTCAAAACCTATGAAGGAAACTTAGGCAAAAATGAGGCATCCCGCTGACTGTATATTCAAAAGAAACAATTCAAGCAAAAGTTAGGGGTAATAAAAAGAGGATTTTTTTAAAGCTTTAACTCTGAAAGGTCCTCAATGGCACAAAAAACAACAACAACCAAATGTTGTAAGGGAGTAGTGACTACCCTATGTTTTTGAACCATCAACAACTATTATCAGTTCAAATCCTAACCTATAGGAACCTGAATTCATAACCTAAGATAACTGAACGTAGGATGGAAGTTCATTATGAAGATTTGGTGGGAACAAATAAACTTTGAGCCTTTATCCTTTGTTTCATGAACCTTGAACCAAGCCATGTTGCAACCCTTAAAAGACCTAATTGTGGTAAGATTGTTTTGAAATCATACCACAACAAGGTTGGATAACTTGACTCCTAATGATCTTTGCATTTTTTTTATCACTTCACCTGTCATTTTGTAAATGACAGGATCCACTTTGTTTTTGATCTTTGAATCATTCAACTGTGTTTTACCAATAAACCTTGTTTTCAAAAGCTTGCATGAATGTTACATTGAAATTGACAATTTTTAATGAACAACACGGTTTGCAAGACAATCCGATATGAAAGGAATCCCAAAAAATGCAGCTAGCTAGGGAATTTGACTTGGTATAGGAAGTTCAGCATGAGCCAACCAATTTTGAAGGATTTGTTAATCACCCATCCCTAGGAGTTAGCGAATCAGGGGCAGAACTCTTCAAAGTTCAGAACATTGGGGCAAGCCATCTTGAGGTCATTTTATGGCAAGTTGTTTCCCAACTTATTTTAAGGCAAGGACTCCAATGATTCATCAACAGAGGAAAGTCTGCTTCTCGGTTGTTATTCATAGTCCAAGGATTTTATTTTCTAAGATTCAGACGATCTGAGGCAATCGGATCGAGAATTGATAAATCTCTCGAAGATCAATTAATCAGGAGCAGTCAGGTCAAGATTAGATGAATCTTTTGAGGATCAGTTAGTCTGGGGCAACTCCTTCATAGATCAACCAGCTAACAGGGGCAAGTTTGTTCCCCAATTGTTACCCCTACAGTCTGACAGACAAGTTTGAGGACTTTATGGTGCAAGTGCAATTAAACTGGGGCAATTACGTCGAGGTTGTTGAATCTTTCAAGAGTTTGAAGATATTGAAGCATCTTGTACGCCAATTCTTCTTGGTAATTTCTTCTTGCAGACCATGTAATTTGGAGTAGCGGAAATTTGAAGATTATTAGTTGCAAGGGTCGTTACTCATTATGATGATCATTATGCAAGCTAGAGTGCAAAACTATATTGTTCTTGTGACGTTATCTGCCAGCTCCTCATTAATTTGTTACTTCAGGTGATATTGGCATTTTCTCATGGATCTCCTCCTCCAACAAATAAATATGGCTCATGTTAGCAATCCATTGTGAAGCCATGATGTTATATCTTGAGTGGAATACTATTTTCCCCAGAGAAGGTTGTAACCATGAAATAGAACTGTTGGTTCTACATGTTCATTCCTAGTGATGTTTCCAATCTGGTGAGGTTGGTTGGGTATCCTTGTCGAGATATTTATTTCATCTCCTTTTTTTAGTCTGTTTTGTCAGCATAAGCATAAACATGGCATACACGCATTCATACATATGCATAGCATCTGAGTTTTTTTGCTACTTTTTTGGTGTTTACCTATTTCATTCACTTTGGTGTTTACTTCCCAAGTGACTGGGTTTGTCTCTTCTCTCTAATAGAGTTGTCATCCTTTAGGCATAAAGTGCCCATAATTTCTAATTCCTCACAGAGTTTGATCCTCGTGGATGATGGTTTTCCAATTATCTTTTCCACATTTGGATAAGATAAAATTCCCATTTAAGTTCACTCCTTAACTTTTGGAGTCTGTTTGACCGTTTCTTTCTAGCTTGTTTCTAGATTGAACTTTGGTCCCTGGAAGGTGTGGCTTCCAAATCTATGTTGGGCGTGCATTTGTTGTGCACTATATTCCCCAGGAAGAATATTTTACGGATCCTTTTTTAAGACAAAAATCTTTCTCCAGTACTATTTTGGTAACAACATCTCCTTGGAATTTATACTCAAATTAAATAGTATCTCTTTGAGAAAGTTGAGGAAAATTTTGTTGGTTCTTTCTCTTGATTTGAGGAATTTGACTCCTAAGACAACCAGCCCACATCTCTTTTATAATATCCCCAGTAAGTCCAGTGGTAATTGACATCTTTGTTAAGATATTAGGTTGACACGCGTTTGTCGTTACTGCTTGTCTAGCTGTTACCTATCTCCCCTTCGAGGTTTAGTTATTGCTGACACCGATGTTTGCAAGTCCGATCGTCGTTGACACCTGTTAGGTCTGCTGTTATCAAATTTTGTTCATCTAGTTGTTACCAATATCCTTATAAAGTCCAGTGGTGACTGGCATTTATTTCAAAGCCCAATGGTAATTGGCATTTCTTTTTAAAAGTCCAGTGGTGACTGACATTTCTTTTAAAGTCCACTGGTGACTGGCATTTATTTTAAAGTCCAATGGTAATTGACATTTATTTTAAAGTCTAGTGTCAACTGGCATTTATTTTAAAGTCCAGTGGTGACTGACATTTACTTTAAAGTCCAGTGGTGACTGACATTTCTTTTAAAAGTCCAGTGGTGACTGACATTTATTTTTAAGTCCAGTGGTGATTGACATTCCTTTTGAAAGTCCAGTGGTGACTGGCATTTATTTTAAAAGTCCAATGGTGATTGACATTTATTTTTAAGTCCAATGGTGACTACCATTACTTTTGAAAGTCTAGTGGTGACTGGAATTTACTTTAAAGTCCAATGGTGACTGACATTTATTTTAAAAGTCCAGTGGTGACTGACATTTATTTCAAAGTTCAGTGGTGACTAGCATTCCTTTTGAAAGTCCGGTGGTGACTGACATTTACTTTAAAGTCCAATGGTGACTGTCATTTATTTTAAGTCCAATGGTGGTTGGCAATTTTCTTTTAAAAGTCCAGTGGTGACTGACATTTATTTTATATGTCTAGTGGTGACTGGAATTTATTTTAAAAGTCCAGCGGTGACTGGCATTCATTTCAATGTCCAGTGGTGACTGGCATGGTTTTAATGTCCAATGGTAATTGGCATTTCTCTTAAAAGTCCAGTGGCGACTGGAATTGTTTGAAAATTCAATGGTTATTGGTACCAAAAGTCCAATCGTTTTTGCCTCTCTTATCCCACTTTTCTATTGATATTCAGAGTTTGTTATTGCTCTGTCTTTTCTGGTGTTTCTTGAAGATCCCGTTTGAACTCTTCATTTTAAGAAATTTCTAAAAAGTTTGTTTGTTTTCCAATATTTGCTTGATCTCTTTTAAGAAGATCATTTCTCAATTCCCTTGGTCTTTGGTTAGAATACCACTTTCTTTGATTCTTTTGTTAGAATATCAACCCTCTGTTAAAACTGATCCCCAGTGGTGATCATACTTCTTTCTAGTTTTACCCCCAATAAAGAGTTTGTCTATTCATCTTTTTTTTCTCTAGCACGTCATCTGGTCTTGTCTAAACTTATTGACTATTTGCTCTATATGTTCCCCAGTGGAGACCATATTTTGGTTCTACCTTCAGGGAGGATCCTTTCCTTCTAAGTGTCAGTTGGTCATGTCTGAACCTATTGCTCAATCACTTTAGATCCACCCAGTTTGTTTCAGCTCCCCAGTTTCGTTGTCTTTCCCCAATGAATGGTTACTCATTGTGTCGTTTATTTCCCTATTTGCTTTCGTTTTCGTCTGTATTCTTTGCATTTAGCATTCCATCATTTTCATCATGCTAGAATTAATTGCATGTCAGCATTGCATAGTTTTCTTTTGTCCATTGCATAGCATGTCATTGCATCTAAGGGCGAATTTTTCGGTTATTTCTATTTAAATACCTTCCACCATGATTTCATGAGGATTTTCATCACTCATGTCATCCTATGAGGATATTTAAATAGGGGCAACTGTCACACCCTAAAATTTATCCTTAGATTATTTGATCTTTCGCATATCATTCTAGGTCAATCATATTGCATAACTAACCAGTTTTCAACTTTTGTTTGTTTTGTTTCACTTATGGATGAGGTTTTGACTTTAGAAGCTTCAAAGGTGGTTAAATTATGATTTTGGACATGAGTTTTTCTGTTGAGTTGGATTTCTATTGTTTGGAGGTTATTTCTTTCAGGTTTTGAATTCAAGTTCGAGGCAGAGGTGTTGGGTTTTCAATTGTCATGAGCAGTTCTTATCAGAGGTTTACCAAGGCACGACTTCAAGTTCTCTGAATAGCCACAAGGGTGTCATTTTTTAAGGTTTCATTAGTGGTTTGACTGGAAAGATCCTGAATCAGGATTCTAGAAAATTAGGGTTTCTCACCCTTGAAGTTTATGATTGACAAGTGTCGTTCAGTTGAGTTTCTTCTGAGGAAAGCAGATTAAATGTGTATGCAATTTAGTTTAGTTTTGTGGACGTTGTGTTGATTTGAGCCAAGAAAGAGTTTTGTTTTCTTTCTCAAGTTGAGTGTGGTTTAAATCGGTGATGCACGATTGAGGATGACCAAATCAAGATCAATGTTCGATTTAATTCATTTGATGAAGTCAGGTGGCAAAGTCTTGGTTATGTGGTTCATGACTTATGGCAGTCGAGTTTAATGGTCAAGGTCTAAGTGTGGTTCAAAAGTGGATGTGTATTACAAAGCCCTTGTTCACTTTCCTAACCCATTTCTAAGCTTTTTTTTACGCATTCAAGCCCATTTCCATTCCCGTAAACCATCCAATCTCATAAAAATCCATTTTCAATTCATTATGTTGTCCATCTTAATCCAATTTCATATACATTCACAATAAAAGCCCATTTGTTTTTATACACATTTTCTTTGTCTAATTTCCAATTCCATTATTCATTTTAATCCATTAAACTCATCCATATATCATTTTATGAAATTCATTCAATATCCTTTTTTTAAAAATATCCATAACTATCTATTTTCCATATTTTTATCACCTTGTCATTTATCCATATCCCATATATGTTCTTCTAATCCAATTTCATTTTCAAAATCTATCATATCCATTTTAAAATCCATGCCCATTTCTAAATATCCAAATATCACTTGTCATGATCCAATTCAATCCATTTATAATCCATAACACCCATAGTTTCAATTCATATTTTTTTTCTTCTTATTCAACTTTTTATTATCATTGTTATATTTATAGTGGAGAGTATAGTGAGTTACTTTTATAGGTTAGTTGGTGATGTATTGGAAGGGAAAAGAGAGGAGTTTGTTAGATGATTTTTGGGGGAAGAATTCGATGGTCCTCGTGACTAGTTTGAGGGAGGGCTAAGATTAATTGAGATTTGTTGTTAGAAATTGTGTTTTCTTTGAGTGTATTGATGACGATTTTGATGGCATGATGAGAGATGGCATGCTTGCTCACGCGTTCACTAGAATTTGTTTCATTTGGTTTTCTTTTGTTTTAATTCAATTTTAATCCAAATGATGTATGATGTATGTGGTTAAATGTTAGTGTTGATTTGAATGATGTTTTGTATGTATGTTGTGATATTTCGTGTGATGATATTGTTAATACAGTGCACGAATTCTGTGACCTCTCTTTCAAATTGTTTTTTCGATTTTGATCCATTTTACGTGGCATGTATGATGCAGGGGAAGTTGGTGTATCATGGAGCATGGTTGAGTAAGGCAAGTGATGACATGAGGATGAAGCAGCAAGGAATGCTTGTGGGTGGTCCAAAGCCAATGAAATTCTTTTCTTTTTTTTATATATTTTAAAATCTTTCTTTTTGTAATGTTAATTTAAAGTAATGTGTCACACCATAATTTTGATCCTGAATAGTTGAATAAGTACATTTACCATGACATTCGCATCATCAACATAACATAACAAGTATTTTATCTCGCATAATACTCAAAATGTCGACCAAAATAAATTTTTGAATTTACAGACAGATCGATTTAATTGGTTTTCAAATGTACATGAAATTAGCGGGCAACAAATTTTGAAATAGAGCTTGCACATGTCAAATTTATTAATCCACGGTTCGCATAGTTTAACTGGGCATGCTCGTTTTATTTTTTCGACTATTTTTTAGTTGTATTTTGATCAACCCAAGCCTATTAACCGATCATTTTTTTCAAAATTTGATCAAAACCTGTTTGATTTTTAGAAGTTTATTTCGCGCTGATCATTTTTGTACATTCAGTTTAATTTTTCGAGTTTTTTTACGTCTGATTTTTATTCATTTTGAGTCATTTTATTTTATTCTATTTTTCTCAAAATGTTCAAAATAAATAAATAGAATTTTCTAAATTTTTGTTTCGATTTATTTTTTATTATTTAGATTAATGTAATTTTATTTAATTCAATTTGTTTTTAACTAGTTTTTTTCCCACTAATAATACATTAAAGAACATTTGTGTTTTCTTAAAAAAAATAAAGAGAAACTTTTATATATATATATATATATATATATATATATATATATATATATATATATATATATATATATATATATATATATATATATATATATATATATATATATATATATATATATATATATATATATATATATATATATATATATATATATATATATATATATATATATATATATATATAAGCTAACGTGTGTTGCTGAAAGAAAGGGAGGACTCTCTCTCTCTCATATTGTTGGATATATAAAAAGCAGTAAAAAAGGAGGATTCGGTTCTCCTCCATCATTAAAATCCATGTCCATTTTCTTTCACATGCACATGCAATCACCAACCTTCATAAACAATTTAATTTCCAATTTCATACAATTATATCTTGGACCTCTCACTCACCATAAAAAGGAGAAGAAAATTAAAACAAAATAAAAAGGTATAAACCACTTTTTCTTAGTAAGAACTATAGTGGTAAAATGGATAGATTGGATGAATGTGGATTGGATTATTAATTGATGGATTAAAACAATCCATTATTTCATTAACAATTTACTAAAATTTTCTTAAAATGATCCAATATAATCCATTCATTAAGAATAAAATTTATCCAATCAATCCATTAACATATTTTTAATGGATGGATATTCATTCATCCAACTTTTTTTTGTAAGAATAAATAAAATTTTTTATTTTGTAAAACTAAATAAATTTTTTTATTTTTAAAATTCGATTTTATTTTATTTTTGAAAAACTCATTTTTTTGTATTTAAAAAAAATTATGAAGTCGGTCTTTTGTAATTTTAAAAAGTCGGTCTTTTTTTGGGAAAATTTTTTTTTATTAAAAAATAATTAGTTTTTTGTTTCGAAAAAAAATTATTTTTTTCTTTAAAAAACAATTTTTTTTAAAAATTGACTTTTTTTCAAAAAACAAATTAGTTTTTTAGTTTGGAAAAAAAATCAATTTTTCACAAAAAAAAAATCGATTTTTTTTCAGAAAAAAAAAACTGATTTTTTTTCTGAAAGAAAAATGAATTCTTTTTAAAAAAAAATCGATCTTTTTTTTTGAAAAAAATTACAATTTTTTTATTGAAAAATAAACAATCTTTTTTAAATCTTTTTTTAATTAGATTTTAAAAAATCTATTTTTAATTATTTTTTAAAAAATAATAGTACAAAAATAAAAATAATCTATTGAATTTTTAAAATATGTTGGATTGATTTGAATTTATCCATGCATATAAATGGATAGATTTAATCTAATCCATTAACTTATTTTTTTATGTGATGAATGAAAAACATAATTTTTTTTTTTCTTCTATTGTTGAAAACTATTTATCTCTACACTTTGAGCACATTATTCTTTCTTCATAATTTTTTTTCCAGTAACCTCTTACCTTCTTCCTCATCCTTTCAACAATATCATATTCCCTCATTTACACAAAACATATTAACTTCATAAATCAACAACTTCCTTTCACCATTTCACTCCTTCATTTTCACATAATACTCCACACTCCAAACCAATAACCACCATACAGCTTGCGACCTACTGCTTATGACCTTCGTACACATCCTAGATCAATGAAACCGACCACCATCCTTCGTTGCTTCACCTCCATCAAAGAGCCAACCACAAAAGTAAAATTAACGAGAAACAAAAAACCTTTTTTTTTATTAAAGAAAAAATATTAAAGAAAAATAAAATAAGTAAAATATTTTAATGATTAATATTTGAATTAGGGTTAATGTGGTTGGATTGGGCCTTAGGCTCTTCCCACTCTTCACACCCCTACACTAGACTTAAAACTTCCGTATTTTTATTTATTTATTTCGTTTCTTTTCTTTTTATTTTAAGATCATTGTTTAATTAAAAAAATTATAGTCTCATTTTATTTTATTGAATAAAAAACTCAAAAAATATAATAACTTTCTTCCTTTATTAAAAAAAACCAAAAAGATTTTATCTTTTTTTGGTTTTAATTAATTTTCATTTTCATCGCATTTCTTTATTTTTGCTTATTTTTTCGGTACTTGTATCTAGTTTTTTTTTATTATTTGCTTTATTGCATTTTCTCATATTCTTGAATTGACAAGTGTACCTCATATCCCTTATTTATAATTTCTATTCTTTTTTTTTTCTTTTATTTGCTTTAGATAGATCATTAATTAAATGATATAAATAATTGAATACTAATAAAATCAATCTTTTAAAATAATAAAAATAATTGGTCAACACCAAGTTTCATTTTCAAAAATAATTGGTTAACACCAAGTCTCCATCACTCCAATTTCAAACATTTTCATTTTCAATTTAAATCATTTCACAACCTTTTCACATGCAAAACAAATGTTTGATCCAACGTCCAACCATTTTCCCAAATGAAAATCAAAACAATTAATTCTTACTAAACAATTTTCAATAAAGATGGAAAAGGAACGAGGTGGATACCACGAGCTCTAGAGGCTAGGACACGAGATGGATATCTCGCCTATCAGAGTTCACCCAATCACTGAAAACTTTCAACGTGACTTTCGCCAACCTTTCCTCAATAAAAAATCTCAAAACATCTAAAAATATCAAACCATTTGCAAATGAGATGGAAAAGGAACGTGGTGCATACCGCGAGCTCTAGAGGCTACGATTTGAGATGGATATTTCGCCCATCCAAACTTTCGCCATCATCCAAAATGCATCCAACACATCAAACTCTTTTCTCGCCACCATGTGATCCTAAAACCCTTTTTAAATGAAAGGTATTATGTCTTGAGATGATTCAATACAGTGTTTCATCCATAATCGCGTGAGTTAAGATAAGTGACGTTTTCCTGTGAATGTTGATACGTAGAAATCAATTCAATGCGATGCAAACGCCTGCTCCTCACTGTCGCGGTGAAATTTGGATACCAAACTATTGATTAGTTTGAATCTTTATTCATTTTGCAACCGTCTTTGATTTATCCGAAGGAAAGGTTAAAGGAAGGAAAACATATTTTGCATTGTAAACACAACGCGGGGAGAGATCTAAGGTTCAGGGGTTGGTTAAACTTAGGGAAGGTACTAGCATCCTAAGTTTCTGTAGTACTCTACAGGAACCTCTTGTTTTATAATGTTTATTGCCAAGTTATTTGCTTAAGGATAATATGAAGGGTTAAAGGTAAAGAGAAAGACCTAAGGGGGGTAGTCCTAAGTATACTCGCCAAGACGTCGCATCTTGTGCCTACATATCCTGACGGGAATGGAATCAGAGTAATTGCAGTTCCCCTCACAGAGGGAGGTTAGAGACTTCTTGACAGTGGTCAAAGTCTCAAGGGGAATAAACGCATCTTAAGGACACGCTTACGCGGAGTGTAGAAACTCCAAATCTCTACGTTGAATTGTTAAGTGAATTAGGGTTAGGTTAGGGATTCCGCGACGAGAAACCCTAAAATGAGCGCGACGGCTCTTTGACCTAATGCTAGGGGTGATTTTGTAATTTTGCCTGCGGCGAGGCATTTGTGAAAATTTGGTTTGTAGTTTTGTAATTTTGAATTTTTAGGGTTTGAGGGTTTATGGACTGTTGGCGCGGTGGCCAAACAGTTAGACCTAACCTTCGGATGTGTGCAAGGTGACAAACATAATGGTGAGGAAAGTGTGAGAAATTTAAATCATACAAGCGAAAATAACATGCGGAAAGTAAACGCGATTGTTGGTTCGCGAGGTTACAACCGAGAAACAGATACAATATGATAATGAACAATGATAAGATAAAATAAATAACGGTAAACGTAATAATAGTAAACATGAGCTGCAAAAGTGAACACACGCGTTAGTAAGCAAAGTCAGACGGTAATTGGAGATTTTTGTTGTTTATTTTTGATATAAAGAAAAAGTTTATGATTTAAGTTAAAAGAAGTTTTAATGTTAAAAAGATTAAGTTAATTTTCAAAATATTTTTAATTTAATTTTCTAAAAAAAGTTTTATTTTTAATGTCATTATTATTATTATTATTATTTTTTTTAAAGTTTTTTTTTATTAATTGAAAAAGAAGTTCTATTTAATTTTGAAAAAAAAGATTTTAATAATATTTAATAGGTTTTAACAAATAAAAAAAATAAAATAAAAATATAACATAAAAAGGGGTTGGGCCGGTAATCACATCCGGACCCAACCCGGTTGTGTGCAACCAACAAAACAAAACAAACGCACGAACTAGGGTTTCAACCCTATTGTTGCTCTCGGTGCAGTTTTTCTTCAATTCCTCTTCGTCTTTCTTCCCGATTTCCCCCGATGTCTCCTCCTTTACGGATTAACCTGAAATCACACGAAATCCATTAAGCAACAATGATATAATGTGACTTTTGCTTACGTTTTATCTCGAGGGTTTCTTTCAGTGTTTGTAGAAATAACGAGGCGATGATGATGGTGGAGGAGACCCCTTCCGTTGAGCCTTCGATCGAACGCCGGCGGTAGTAAATTATCTGGGGATCTTACGGCCGCTGCTTCAGTTGCATGACCCCGAATGATGTTCGAAGATGATGATTCTGATTGAGGTCGCGAAGGGGGCAATGATGCAAGCCTGAGCTTCAAGGCACACGATTTCCCGTCGAGAGACGAAGGCGGTCGTGTGAGTTGTTTCTCTGGTGATCGTTTAGGGTTCGCGCCGTTTTTCACTCTGGTTCCTCCGTCTTCTCTAGGGTTTCTTCGCTCAGTGATTTTTTGGCCTCTTTTATCAGGTTGTGTCTGTTCCTTTTATATCTTTTTTCGATTTCTCTTTGGGCTTGGATCATGATTACTGAGATTGAATGAGATGTGATACGTTTTTTATTTGTGCGGATTTGATAGAACTTGATTGTGATCTTCAGTTATTTCTTTCCTTTTCCAACTCGATTTGATTTTGTTTCGTGGTAGTTTACTGATTCGGTTTGATTTGCTTTTTAACTTTCAGGCCCCAATTGGATATTTGTTTCCACCCTGGTTTTGTATTGGATAGTTGGTTTCATTTGGATCAGCTGGACATCTTGTTTTGCTTCGATTTAAATTGCCTTGTGATAAACTGATTCATCTTTTTCTCTGACATAGATTCACCGGGCTTCACCATGCGGCGGATATTTCTGCTACCCGTTGTTGGCTTGTTCAGTTGTCTGTTGATCGTGAAACCTGATGAATTCCTATGATGCTCATGAGATCCTCTTGAGGCTTCTTCTTTTCCTAAACTCATGATTTGGGGGCTGTGATGTTCAACTGAGCCCTCATGCTTGGTATTTTGCTTTTCTAATGTGGCTTGCACATTTGGTCGGTGTTTACTTTGTGCTGATGCGTGATGATATTGAACCTATCTTGCTTTTTGTTATGGTTTTATGAACTGACCTGCAGATGCAATATGCTTAGCCATTAGTTTACCTGGTGTTGAAGAACGATGAGCCATTTGATACTCTGTTTAGTTTTGACACAGTTTGTCTGATGTTCAATTGATTGTTGGTTTTCAGGCATTCATGATGACTCTGGTTTGCTTTCTGATATGGTTGGTTCTTCTTCTTTTTTATGAACCTGAGCTGTTTTAGGGATTGAGTTGTCTGCTTCAATTTTGTGCAGCTGAACTGCTTTAGTCTTAAGTTTTGCTATGAGTTTGGGCTGCTGATGTTGTTTGACTTTTGTGTTTCGAGTATCAGAAAGAAATTCGAAAGACGGTTCAGACCTATTGGCGTCTAGGTCTGAACTCGTACGGGCTTTGCTGTTCAGCTTTATATCGGTGGAAATAACTTGAAATTTACTTGATAGTGATACCTGTTTACTTGATGACGTCCCTTTTTGGATCCACATCTGCGCAAATCATTTCTGCTCAAAAAAAGCTTCCTTTATCTCTCTCTCTCTCTCTCTCTCTCTCTCTCTCTCTCTCTCTCTCTCTCTCTCTCTCTCTCTCTCTCTCTCTCTCTCTATCTCTATCTCTATCTCTCTCTCTCGGCTGTCCCTCAATGGAACAGATGCTACCGGTCGGTAGCCGGGGTTGAGATGCGGAAGTGGGAGTAGGATGTGACTTTGGTCGTGCCCTCCCGACACCCAGTGATGAAAGTTTTCTGAGGGTGTCTGTCCCTCTCTTCTAACATTTTCCGCTTTTCTTTGTTTTTGTTTGTGCAGGTAGTCGGAGATTCGGGAAGAAACTCAAAGGAACATCATGAAGCACACCTAGAATTCTTAGGACTTAGGATTTTTTAGAGTAGCCAATCATTGTAAATGAATCCTCTTGTAAACAAATGAAGTATCCATAAATTCAAAATTCTTTGTTCATTTCAAATGTACTTTAAATGTTTTGTGAAATAACATCCAGAAAAATATTCATATTTACTTCTAAATTGTAAATTCAAATATTTATGAATAAGAATTCAAGAATATTTAAACTCACCCCTTAACTGTAAATTATGAACATTCACGAATGGTATTCACAAATATTTAAACTCACTTCCCTTTCTGTACTGGAAACGTCATGAATGAGATCCACCATCTTTATATTAATTGACTAATTACCGCAACCTGATTAAATCTGACCAAACTCAGGCTGAATTCCCGCTTTCACAATAACTTTAACAATATCCGCCTCATCTTTAATCCCAAAATTTCATCTTCAATCCCAAAATTTCATCTTCGTTAGGAGGGAACCAACTTGATATAATCAGCCTATGTGGCAAATAAATACTTCAGGAATACTGTCCCACTTGTCTCAAAATTACATACTCCATGTGAAATGACCAAAATGCCCCCTGTGGTAATTCCTGGAACAAAATGCACTCATATGATTGGTTAGTGATTAATGGATGCAAAATGAAATGCTATGCGAAATGAATCGACTAAATATAAAGGGTAAAATTTGGGGTATTACTTGAACTATAGTGGTTTCAACAGCAAGGAGGTGAGATCTTAGGGTCAAAAATTAGGGTGCAACAGATGCCCCTATTTAAGTTACTTCTATTAGGAGATATGGAGATTGAAATCTTCGTCTCGACGAGATAGGAGGGACTTAAATACAAACATTGTACGAATTTTTTGCCATAAGAAGCCACCGAATGCAAATGATATGCGATGATATGAAATGCAAAACAAAGAGGGTCATGTGGATTTAAGGCGTCACATGGGAGAAAACTAGACACGGCATGCAAGAAACAAAGGAGTAACAGACCCAACGAAGCGGGACTCCACGGGGACAGGATACGACCATCAATGGGGAATCTCCAAAATGTAACAGCGGCACATACGCCCAGAATATAGCGTTTTAGCAGCAGGTGAGAAACTTGTAATCGGAGGATAACTTATTATCACTACGGAGCAATCCAGATGACTGTAATATCCAAAGCGAATTCTCTGATCGAATCAATAATTCAGTTTTTTTTTTTTTGTTGTTTTTTTTTTGTTTTTTTGTTTTTTTTTTGTTTTTTTTTGTACATCTTTTTCTTCTGGAACTCAACTTGAAATAGTAAAATGCCTAACTTCTCCGAGTGTCATGATAAGGGTACCATGAGCTAGTCTCAGTCTCTGCCCGAAATGTCAAAATTTTGTAGGTGGTAGAATCGCTGTAGTCTGTAGGTGTAGATGTCATTGTCGTTGTGAATGTGGTTGTAAAACTTCCCCTTCCGTCATAGTCTGGATGCTATGAGCTGGTCTCAGTTTTCTTGATGTAGAACTTCCCCTTGCGTCATAGTCTGGATGCTATGAGCTGGTCTCGGTTTCTTGATGTAGAACTTCCCCTTGCGTCATAGTCTGGATGCTATGAGCTGGTCCCGGTTTCTGACGTGGAACTTCCCCTTGCATCATAGTCTGGACGCTATGAGCTGGTCCCGGTTTCTTGATGTAGAACTTCCCCTTGCGTCATAGTCTGGATGCTATGAGCTGGTCTCGGTTTCTGACGTGGAAATTCCCCTTGCATCATGGTATGGGAACCATGAGCTGGTCTCGGTTTCTGACGTAGAACTTCCCCTTGCATCATGGCATGGGAACCATGAGCTGGTTCTCGGTTTCTGACGTAGAACTTCCCCTTGCGTCATAGTCTGGATGCTATGAGCTGGTCTCGGTTTCTTGATGTAGAACTTCCCCTTGCGTCATGGTATGGGAACCATGAGCTGGTTCTCGGTTTCTGACGTAGAACTTCCCCTTGCGTCATAGTCTGGATGCTATGAGCTGGTCTCGGTTTCTTGATGTAGAACTTCCCCTTGCATCATGGTATGGGAACCATGAGCTGGTCTCGGTTTCTTGATGTAGAACTTCCCCTTGCGTCATAGTCTGGATGCTATGAGCTGGTCTCGGTTTCTGACGTAGAACTTCCCCTTGCACCATGGTATGGGAACCATGAGCTGGTCTCGGTCCCTTCCCAAAATGATGAAAACTCGTGAGACCATCTTCATAGGGGGTTGTAGATTTTGTGGACGTCGTTGTAGACTGAAAATGTAGTTCGTTGTAGAACCCTGTAAATGTAGTTCGTTGTAGAACCCTGTAGATGTAGTTCGTTGTAGAACCCTGTAGATGCAGTTCGTTGTAGAACCCTGTAGATGTAGTTCGTTGTAGAACCCTGTAGATGCAGTTCGTTGTAGAACCCTGTAGATGTGATTGTAAATGTAAATGTAGCTTCACCGGGGATCTTCGGAAGATATGTGAGCCGGTTGAATTGTAATCTCTGGGGAGATGCCATTTGACGGAAGTTAATTTGTGTGATGAACTCACTGAGGAATACCTTTATCATTGTAAAATATGTGAATTCTCAAATGAAGAGAGATGTCTGTAATTATCTTCTTTGCTGGATCAATAATGATGAGGGACCCCACGGAGGGTGAATAATCTGTCTTGTAGAAACTGTTGTTCGTCGTCTCAAATAAAGAGATAGATGTAGATGTTGCTGAAGAGGTGTCTGTCTTCATCAATACTCTTCTTGGGGGATAGGGTGCAAAATAAATGCACACTTAATCCATGTTCAAAGGTTGGAGACGTCTATGATGTAATTGCCAAAAGACCGAAGTTCAAATTAGGGAATATCTGAAGAGAAACTGTCAAATAAGACTCGACCATTGAGGTGTGAACTCAAGTGGAATTGTACTAAAATAACCATCTTCCATGAGGATTGAACTCCATGGGGGAAGAATGAAACATTGTTTTTTGCCTAGGTCGACAACTCTAATTGAAAGGATAAGACGTACCCAACACTTAGGGATGACTACAACCAAAGCGACAGAACACAAATGATGCAAACAAATGTATATGACATGTTGTCTACTTATATGTTATGTGTATGCCTATGCTGACAAAACAGACGGAAAGAGGTGCCGGAGATGAAATAATCATCTCGAGATAAACATCTCGACCAATCCTTGAAGATAGAAGCACCGCTGGGAATAAATGGAGAACTAGATACCGGATCACACTCCTGATTCAGGACTTCAGAATTCCTCTTGAATATATCGGAGTCGAAACTTCGTGGGGGATGAAATAAACATCCACCTTACTGGGGGAAAGTTGTGGTTGTAAAAGATTTACTGAGGAGGGAGATAACGTCCACTTCGTTCGGGAAAGCGAAGTTTGAGCAAATCACTGGAGAAACAAACAGGTCCTCCACTGGGGGTTTCTTATCATCACCGCTTAAAATAAAGATTCATCAGAGGAATCGTGGCCATCTGAAGTAAAATTCACCAGGGACATGAAGAATGTTGTGGAAACCAAGTAGTTTTGTAATAGTCGCCATTTTGGACAATAGGTGTTGTGAGTGGATGACGTGCTCTTTACTTCTCAAATGCCCCAGAGTACATGCTTTATGAGAAAAAAAGTTGTCCCAAAAAGATTTTACAGAGAAGAGGGAGTTCAATTGCCCCACTATTCTCAAACTCTTGGAGAGATTGTCGAATCTCGACGTAACTGGCCCAGATTGACGGTATTATGTATAACTGTGTCTTCAAAACTTATTTCTGGGAAAGTCAGGCTTGCATTAGTAGACAACTTAGAAGCTACTTGCCCCTGTCCAACATGGTCTTCAAGTTTCATCATTGAGGTCTATATGTAAACTTTCTAATATTAACACGCATGAAATGTTAATCCTGAAACTGTTAACGCAACATATATGTTTGTCTTGAAGTTTTTTTTCTTTTTTTTTTTGAAAAAAAAGGGTATCACAATAACTCGTGACTAAATCACTAGTTAGGACACAAATTTAATTTACAAAGCCAACATCAAATTGAGCATAGCTCATAGGAGTCAGGAAACATCATCTCATCGAGTATGCTTTCAAAATAAACCCTACTTCAATTAGGTCTTTTAAAGGTTGTGTCGCGGCTTGGTTCACGGTTTAAGAAACAAAGGATAAAGGCTCAAAGTTTATTTGTACCCACCCATTCTTCGTGAGGTTCTCCAATCCTACATTCAGCTAAACTTGATACGAGCACTCAGCTCTCAAGAGGGTTTCGATATGGTCGAGAACTCAATCGAGACTTTGGACATGGCAGTCACTCACCTATTTCCTTTTGGTGTTTGATCACACGACTTTGTTCTTTACTAAGGATATTTCTTTCTGATCCTTTGTTTTTGCCTAACTTTTGCCTGGACGAAGTCTTTTGAATTTGACTTTGAAATCCAGCGGGCCGTCTCAATTTCTCCTAGTCTCCTTCATAGGTTTTGACCTGGTGGAGTTTCCTTTTTTCATTATTTTTTTTTATTTTGAACAAGTCGTGTGACTCTAAGTCATTTTGGCATTTTTGAAAGGATTGTGACTGCCCCACTCTTTGGATAGTTGAGGGATATTCGTTTGTGTCTTTTGACTTCTAGCCTCCTAATATGTTAGGGATAGATAGAATGGATTCTCGAAGGTTCACTCCTCCTTTTTGAGAGTCTGGGCGCTCAATCAGCTTAACTGAAAACTACCCTGCCCCAGGTTACAATTGAGGGTTTTTTATTTGGAAAAGAAAACTCCTACTTCAAGGCTCAAAGGGGTTAAAGAGGGATTATCTTCCTGATATCTCCAGTGTTTAGGATTTGAAACAATGCCTTACATCATCAGCAGAGTTTTATTTAAAAGCATACAACGAGAGATCTTTGCGTTTTTATTCGTCATCCTCCTCCCAATTCTCTGCCAAAGCAAAAGATTGGATAGAGTTGACATTATAAATTATGAAAAATAATTTTATGAGTGAATACAAATGGGTTTCTTCAAGACAAACATTTATTGCATTACTTATTCAAAATAGAAAGTTCTTACACACCAAATATGCTTTCAACCCGAGGAGAAAAAAAATGAACAAAATAAAACTTCTTTAGAGAGTCATTTCTAGGACCTTTATTGTACTTTCACGCAGATTGGAGAGACATGCGGAAATGTCTGGTGCGCAGCTTTCAGATGCGGTGTTGACGACCTTGAACCATGCCCGGGGAGGACGAACCTTGTTGAGATATGGGGTTATCTCGCACATAAGGGACGGAACCCTCAAAGGATAAGATTCCACATTGGACCAAACTTTGAACGTCTGCTTTCATACCGTAACAACTCTCAATGTCGTGCCCCGGAGCACCTCGATGATACAGGCAAGATCTGTTGGCTTTGTACCAGTATGGAAGCTTTTTAGGTACCTTAGGTGGAGCTCTTGTCTGGATATGGCCTCTTTGAATCAGAGCTGGGAACAAGTCAGCATACTTCACAGGGATGGGATCAAACCGATGAATTACTTCTCTTGGAGTATCTAAAGGCATCCTTTGATACCTTTTTCGGAATCGTCGATTCTGTGGTTCATCTGGAGAGGCCAACCTCTGCCTAGGAGATGGTTGTTGTTCACGCTGAGCGGGCATTGCATACTGATGTTGAGGATGGGGTACCGGAGCTATGAATTCTCTGGAAGGTCCACTGTCATCTTTATTGCCTGGGGCTATACCCAAGTTGTGATGGTATTGCTTCACAAAAGCAACAGCTAAGTCTTCCCAAGACTGAATGTGGTTCCTTTGCAGCTTCATATACCATGTTAACGGTGCTCCACACAAACTTTCTTGAAAGCAGTGGATCATTAGTTTGTCGTTCCCAAGGTAAGCAGTCATCTTCTGACAAAACATCATCAAATGATACCTTGGACAAATCGTACCTCTGTACACTTCGAAGGCGGGCATTTGGAATTCCGGAGGGACAACTAGGTTTGGAACTAGGCGCCGGTCGTGGGCATAAAAATCAGGTGCACGGTTCCTCTTCATCATTTTCCATCGTTCCTTGAAGTTACGAAATTCATTTTCGAATGCTATAAGCCCAGGATCGTCCATTTCCTTCTCAGCATGAACATTCTGAAAGTCAGCAAACAGGTTGTCTCGCATGGGCTGAAGTTGCGCTGGCAAAAAGTCGTCGGAGGGACGGTGAAATGTTGGTTTGGACCTTACTCTGAAGCTAGTCATGCGATCCATATCTTCGTCCTCTTTACTGTCCTTTAGTAATACTTCAAGCTTGGTCAAATGGGCGAGGTGTCAACTGACAGACAAAGACAGAGGACCGGATGAGCCACAGAAAAGGAGAGATTCATGCATATGTGAAATGCGGAATGATGGATGCAAAAATGCAGAATGCAGAAACGAAAGGTTTCATGGAACTCAAGTTTTCATAAACATTACAGAGTTTTCTTTACTCCTACTTCCTTAGGCCACCCAAGTTGGGAACCCTTAAAAGGATATTTCCAAGATATTTTCTTTTACAATACATATTGGTTTCTGTAATGTTTATAACTAAACTAGGAATCCCATGAAACCAATGCAGAATGATGCTTTATGAATGCAACAAACATAGATAGACAAGGATACACAAACAAAGGGTGCCCTAAGTTTGCGACGGTCATGGAGCAAAGGGTATACCCATTCCCAAAGGATAAGGACTGAAGGTTGATTGTACCTGCAGAATAAGGTTCTAATAAGGTTCCCAAAGTCATTAGCCCATCTTTCGGATATTATCAACTTCCCAAGTACTCGGTGGTTAATAATATTCTCAAGAGAACTTCTTTTGAGTGTAGCATCGCGTAGCACTATTTCGGGGGGTACCCCCTCATAGTCCCGCACTACGTCCTAATAAAGGTCAAAGTGGAGTTAAGGTAACTAAGGTCCTCAATGTCATAGGCTCCAACATCGAATGTAGTGCATGTTTTCACGATTAAAGACTCGTTCAACAATACATCTTTCGAGAGGGCCTCAATTGAGCGTGATTTTTAAGTCAGCTTGGTCGGGATTCCACCCCCTATAAGCCTCTTTGAACATATCACTATCCTATCTTAAGTTCACTCAAGTTCGGGTGTAGGACTTTGTCTCACCACTCAAAGATATTAACCCAAAGGCAATAAACAAACAAGTAATCATTTATAAAAATAACAAATAGAAAGCAACAAACAAGTAAAAACAAGATAGGGAAACCCACTGAGGGCTCCCCAGTGAAGTCGCCATTTCTGTCGCGGTGAAATTTGGATACCAAACTATTGATTAGTTTGAATCTTTATTCATTTTGCAACCGTCTTTGATTTATCCGAAGGAAAGGTTAAAGGAAGGAAAACCTATTTTGCATTGTAAACACAACGCGGGGAGAGATCTAAGGTTCGGGGGTTGGTTAAACTTAGGGAAGGTACTAGCATCCTAAGTTTCTGTAGTACTCTACAGGAACCTCTTGTTTTATGTTGTTTATTGCCAAGTTATTTGCTTAAGGATAATATGAAGGGTTAAAGGTAAAGAGAAAGACCTAAGGGGGGTAGTCCTAAGTATACTCGCCAAGACGTCGCATCTTGTGCCTACATATCCTGACGGGAATGGAATCAGAGTAATTGTAGTTCCCCTCACAGAGGGAGGTTAGAGACTTCTTGACAGTGGTCAAAGTCTCAAGGGGAATAAACACATCTTAAGGACACGCTTACGCGGAGTGTAGAAACTCCAAATCTCTACGTTGAATTGTTAAGTGAATTAGGGTTAGGTTAGGGATTCCGCGACGGGAAACCCTAAAATGAGCGCGGCGGCTCTTTGACCTAATGCTAAGGGTGATTTTGTAATTTTGCCTGCGGCGAGGCATTTGTGAAAATTTGGTTTGTAGTTTTGTAATTTTGAATTTTTAGGGTTTGAGGGTTTATGGACTGTTGGCACGGTGGCCAAACAGTTAGACCTAACCTTCGGATGTGTGCAAGGTGACAAAAATAATGGTGAGGAAAGTGTGAGAAATTTAAATCATACAAGCGAAAATAACATGCGGAAAGTAAACGCGATTGTTGGTTCGCGAGGTTACAACCGAGAAACAGATACAATATGATAATGAACAACGATAAGATAAAATAAATAACGGTAAACGTAATAATAGTAAACATGAGCTGCAAAAGTGAACACACGCGTTAGTAAGCAAAGTCAGACGGTAATTGGAGATTTTTGTTGTTTATTTTTGATATAAAGAAAAAGTTTATGATTTAAGTTAAAAGAAGTTTTAATGTTAAAAAGATTAAGTTAATTTTCAAAATATTTTTAATTTAATTTTCTAAAAAAAGTTTTATTTTTAATGTCATTATTATTATTATTATTTTTTTTTTAAAGTTTTTTTTTATTAATTGAAAAAGAAGTTCTATTTAATTTTGAAAAAAAAGATTTTAATAATATTTAATAGGTTTTAACAAATAAAAAAAATAAAAAAAAAATATAACATAAAAAGGGGTTGGGCCGGTAATCACATCCGGACCCAACCCGGTTGTGTGCAACCAACAAAACAAAACAAACGCACGAACTAGAGTTTCAACCCTATTGTTGCTCGCGGCGCAGTTTTTCTTCAATTCCTCTTCGTCTTTCTTCCCGATTTCCCCCGATGTCTCCTCCTTTACGGATTAACCTGAAATCACACGAAATCCATTAAGCAACGATGATATAATATGACTTTTGCTTACGTTTTATCTCGAGGGTTGCTTTCGGTGTTTGTAGAAATAACGAGGCGATGATGATGGTGGAGGAGACCCCTTCCGTTGAGCCTTCGATCGAACGCCGGCGGTAGTAAATTATCTGGGGATCTTACGGTCGCTGCTTCAGTTGCATGACCCCGAATGATGTCCGATGATGATGATTCCGATTGAGGTCGCGAAGGGGGCAATGATGCAAGCCTGAGCTTCAAGGCACACGATTTCCCGTCGAGAGACGAAGGTGGTCGTGTGAGTTGTTTCTCTGGTGATCGTTTAGGGTTCGCGCCGTTTTTCACTCTGGTTCCTCCGTCTTCTCTAGGGTTTCTTCGCTCAGTGATTTTTCGGCCTCTTTTATCAGGTTGTGTCTGTTCCTTTTATATCTTTTTTCGATTTCTCTTTGGGCTTGGATCATGATTACTGAGATTGAATGAGATGTGATACGTTTTTGATTTGTGCGGATTTGATAGAACTTGATTGTGATCTTCAATTATTTCTTTCCTTTTCCAACTCGATTTGATTTTGTTTCGTGGCAGTTTACTGATTCGGTTTGATTTGCTTTTTAACTTTCAGGCCCCAATTGGATATCTGTTTCCACCCTGGTTTTGTATTGGATAGTTGGTTTCATTTGGATCAGCTGGACATCTTGTTTTGCTTCGATTTAAATTGCCTTGTGATAAACTGATTCGTCTTTTTCTCTGACATAGATTCACCGGGCTTCACCATGCGGCGGATATTTCTGCTACCCGTTGTTGGCTTGTTCGGTTTTCTGTTGATCGTGAAACCTGATGAATTCCTATGATGCTCATGAGATCCTCTTGAGGCTTCTTCTTTTCCTAAACTCATGATTTTGGGGGCTGTGATGTTCAACTGAGCCCTCATGCTTGGTATTTTGCTTTTTTAATGTGGCCTGCACATTTGGTCGGTGTTTACTCTGTGCTGATGCGTGATGATATTGAACCTATCTTGCTTTCTGTTATGGTTTTATGAACTGACCTGCAGATGCAATATGCTTAGCCATTAGTTTACCTGGTGTTGAAGAACGATGAGCCATTTGATACTCTGTTTAGTTTTGATACAGTTTGTCTGATGTTCAATTGATTGTTGGTTTTCAGGCATTCATGATGACTCTGATTTGCTTTCTGATATGGCTGGTTCTTCTTCTTTTTTATGAACCTGAGCTGTTTTAGGGATTGAGTTGTCTGCTCCAATTTTATGCAGCTGAACTGCTTTAGTCTTAAGTTTTGCTATGAGTTTGGGCTGCTGATGTTGTTTGACTTTTGTGTTTTCAGTATCGGAAAGAAATTCGAAAGACGGTTCAGACCTATTGGCGTCTAGGTCTGAACTCGTACGGGCTTTGCTGTTCAGCTTTGTATCGGTGGAAATAACTTGAAATTTACTTGATAGTGATACCTCTTTACTTGATGATGTCCCTTTTTGGATCCACATCTGCGCAAATCATTTCTGCTCAAAAAAAGCTTCCTTTATCTCTCTCTCTCTCTCTCTCTCTCTCTCTCTCTCTCTCTCTCTCTCTCTCTCTCTCTCTCTCTCTCTCTCTCTCTCTCTCTCTCTCTCTCTCTCTCTCTCTCTCTCTCTCTCTCTCTCTCTCTCTCTCTCTCTCTCTCTCTCTCTCGGCTGTCCCTCAATGGAACAGATGCTACCGGTCGGTAGCCGGGGTTGAGATGCGGAAGTGGGAGTAGGATGTGACTTTGGTCGTGCCCTCCCGGCACCCAGTGATGAAAGTTTTCTGAGGGTGTCCGTCCCTCTCTTCTAACATTTTCCGCTTTTCTTTGTTTCTGTTTGTGCAGGTAGTCGGAGATTCGGGAAGAAACTCAAAGGAACATCATGAAGCACACCTAGAATTCTTAGGACTTAGGATTTTTTAGAGTAGCCAATCATTGTAAATGAATCCTCTTGTAAACAAATGAAGTATCCATAAATTCAAAATTCTTTGTTCATTTCAAATGTACTTTAAATGTTTTGTGAAATAACATCCAGAAAAATATTCATATTTACTTCTAAATTGTAAATTCAAATATTTATGAATAAGAATTCAAGAATATTTAAACTCACCCCTTAACTGTAAATTATGAACATTCACGAATGGTATTCACAAATATTTAAACTCACTTCCCTTTCTGTACTGGAAACGTCATGAATGAGATCCACCATCTTTATATTAATTGACTAATTACCGCAACCTGATTAAATCTGACCAAACTCAGGCTGAATTCCCGCTTTCACAATAACTTTAACAGTATCCGCCTCATCTTTAATCCCAAAATTTCATCTTCGTTAGGAGGGAACCAACTTGATATAATCAGCCTATGTGGCAAATAAATACTTCAGGAATATTGTCCCACTTGTTTCAAAATTACATACTCCATGTGAAATGACCAAAATGCCCCTTGTGGTAATTCCTGGAACAAAACGCACTCATATGATTGGTTAGTGATTAATGGATGCAAAATGAAATGCTATGCGAAATGAATGGACTAAATATAAAGGGTAAAATTTGGGGTATTACTTGAACTATAGTGGTTTCAACAGCAAGGAGGTGAGATCTTAGGGTCAAAAATTAGGGTGCAACACTCACCTGTTTTAGGTAGCAAGCAATGTATTTCAGTCGATTGGAACAAAATATCTTTCGCTAAAGTCGACCAATAA
The DNA here is from genome assembly GCA_963859935.3 of Lathyrus sativus. Taxonomy (NCBI): domain Eukaryota; kingdom Viridiplantae; phylum Streptophyta; class Magnoliopsida; order Fabales; family Fabaceae; genus Lathyrus; species Lathyrus sativus. Next base: position 417,897,361 of record OZ012736.1, on the reverse strand, counting down.
ATAAACATTATCTACCCAGAATTACATAACCTTGATTTCTCAATCGCGCCCAGAGATACGTAGGAGCGAGATTCAATGTCTCGTCAGGAACCCTTATTAAAAATAAACCTTTTAGTCCTATTATTTTTTCTTTTAATAAAACGTGAAGCCTAAAATTTCTAAGCTAACATTAAGCGGAAAACTAACCTAATTGTTCTTGTTGAGTACAACAGATGTGAAAGGTGTTAATACCTTCCCCTTTGTGTAATCGACTCCCAGACCATGATTTGGTTGCGACGACCATAATCATTGTCATTCTTTTATGGTTTTATAGATATTTCCCCTTTCCTTTTTAGGAATAAATAAAGTTCGATTGCAACAAAGTTCAGTCCATCCAGTGAGCGTGTGATTGTGCTTCGCGAGGTTGTGTTCTCATTTTCCGAGGTACGATATAATGGATCATGCAATAAAAAAACTATGTAATTTTCTTTCAAGTTATATGCAGTGCAATTTTTTCAAATTGTAAAAGAACACTTTGCAAATTGAAAAAGCTTATCCCAATAATTGTGACTTCAAAATAGACTGAAGATGTCATATCATAATATTTTTATAATGCACATTGAATTAGGATAAACTCTTAATTTTATAAAGCATGATGTATGGAATTAGAATGGTGTATAGTTGTTGATTTCCAACATCATTACAAAACACATGGAATTAACCTAAGGCAAGCCCTCTAATGCACAAAGTATGAACATGGAAAGATGAATGTATGAATTTGACTAAAAAATGGAGTATGACAAATGTTAAACAAATTTTGAATGCAAGAATAAATGTAAATGACATATGACCTATGATGAAATAAGGACTTAGAGAACAAGGACTTACACGAGGTCACTTATTATGAATGCAAGTTTGAGTGCATATGAGACATGAATACAACTAGTATAGATTTAACAAAGATACAATAGAATGTAATATGCAAAATAAGTTAAAAAGTAAATACATGGTGGGACAAAATTGGGGTATGACACTTTCCAAATCATTGCAAATACTCATGATAATTTTCTCAAACACTGTTAATAATTTCTAGAGGTGTCTTGTGACTTATAAATATCATAATTTTTCATCGTCCAAATCACCTCTTTCATCATATTTTTGAAATCATTCTTACTATCTTTTCAAGTGTTCATATACAATGACATAAAAAACTTTACTGTATAAATTTTATTTTGAGAAACAAGTGTGAGTTCTAAGTCCCCAATTTCTTAGAAAAGTGGAGGTTAAGCACTTTATAAGTAAGAGGACTCATACACATATAACCTTAAAGTTTTGGGTGAATGTGTGGTGTCTATCTCACTTGTTTGGGTGATTCTTTGACCATTGGGTGAGTGTTTGACTCAATGTCAATGCTTTCCCCATGATAACCTATCAGTGGTATCAGAGAGGATGGTTAGAGTAAGGGATCGACTCCCTGTATCAAAAGTATTTCTGACATGGTGGTCAAATAGTGTGTCCCCTTGGAGTTCCCATGACAAGATAAAGGTGTCTCACAATGGCAGTACAAGCATGTGGATGAAGCAACTTTCACTTGAGGGGGAACATAGTGGATTGACTCAAACTTGAGGGGGAGATTGTTGAGAAACAAGTGTGAGTTGTATTGAGAAACAAGTGTAAGTTCTAAGTCCCACATTGCTTAAAAAAAGGTGGAGGTTAAACACTTTATAAGTAAGAAGACCCATACATCTATCACCTTAAGGTTTTGGGTGAATATGTCACATCTCTCTCACTTGTTTGGGTGAGTCTTTGACCTTTAGGTGTGTGTTTGACCTAATATGAATGCTTATCCCTCATGATGACCCATCATTTCATTCATTTTGAGAATACGTTTCAAAAAGCATATAAGAAGACTCAAAGTAATAAGTTTTTGAGTGAGCTAAATTACTGTCAAGTGTTGACGGAGTTGTCCAAGCTTGTCGACGTAAAGTTTACGCAACGAAGTAATTAGTCATTATTGAATGGTAAGACACAAGCAAAGGTAATTAGAACATGTTCCATTTCACTTTATTTTATATCTTGTTAATGAGTGTTTTATAATGAAACGTGCAAAGGAAGACGTATCCGATTGTATTTTGTTGACCGTATTGTGCTTTTGCTTAAGTTTTGCGTACTAACCATTATTTATGCAGAAACTTAGAGGCTAGATCACCAAATTGGTATGATTGTTCCACTCTCCTTCACCTTCTATTAATGTTCCTTTATTTATTTGTTGATATTTGTTTGTTTGATGTATTTTGTGATATACTATATACACACAATTTCATTCATTTTCATCATTAAAATTATTGTATATAGTATATGTTTGTTATGTGTGCATGATATATCTCTCATTCATATGCATCATGACATTCATTGACATTAAATTTCTTTTTGCATTAAAATATCTTGCATCATAACAATCATTGAAATTAAAGTTCTTTTTACATTAAAATATCATGCATCAAATATTTCATTAATTTCTTACATTAAGTTGTTGTCATTCATATGTGCATAATATTCTTATTCATCCATGCATCATTAAAATTGTTTTTCATTGTCATTAACCCTCTTAGCATATTCATTAAAATTATTTAGCATTCAAAAACCTCATTCATCATTTTCTCAATTTCATAAAAGCTATTTTTCATGCATTTAAAATTTTAAGATTTTGCTTCATGAATTGAATCACACGACATCGTGATTCGAATCAAGTCCTCTTAATTTTTCTTGAAAAGCTATTGGTTCATTTGATTCAAAACACAACACCATATGATTTGAATGATAACTATCTTCTCATAAAAAAATTAAGAACTTGATTCGAACCACATGTATACCTAATTCAAATTATAACTTTCATTTTTGAATTTTATAGCGTGTCTCTTCAGTTTTCATTCAATTATTTCATTTCATCATTAAAACCTTCCTTTTTACAAAAAAAACCTTTCATTTTCTTTCATTCATATCATTTTATTGTGTTACATTTGCATATCATATTATTTTCATTTTGATCATTCATTACTTCTTTTCATCTGCGCCAAAATTATTCTCTTCATCTCGTTTTTGCATCTGTTACTCCATATTTTTGCATTTTGAATATTGTTAAGTGCATTCTTTGATTATGTGCATGGACATAACCATTGTATGTTCATATTTCATACATTATATATCCCTATTCTAATATAATTTTGTATATAAATTAACCATTGTGTTTCGATGTTGAATCTTTCATATCGTTGTTGTGTATATTTGTTGCATTCGGCAAGTGCTATTGTTCATGTATATGTGATGTATCATTTTGTTTGTTATATATTCTTCTTCAACTATTTTTATCTTTATTTTCTTTGGAATATTTGTTTTGTTGCTAGTTATTTTGCGTTTACACTCATTAGCATCCATCTCTTTTTGATCTTGTCAAAGAGAGAGAAGTTGTAATGTGATTCTAGATTTGATTTATGCATTTTTATGAAAATTTGATATTGTGCAATGTTTCAAGGGGGAGCACAAAGAAAAACCTTGATCACACTTTACTTATTGCTCATGTCGACTCAATTATGATGCAAGTTTGTCGAGCATCAAAAAGGGGGAGACTGAAGTTGCTCTGCATTCTAGGCCTTTGGTTTTGTTGCTTGTCTCGTTTATTACCGTTTATCATTTATCACTTTGTTAATTCATTCTCCTTTAGTTAGATCTTTGCAAATATCTTAGAATTGACTGCAACGCTTTTTAAATGGTATTTTGCATTAAATTGTGTTTTGCATGCATAAATCAAATTGTTTGTATTTGATTATGATCATTGTGCTTTAAGTCAATTAGTTGAGTTAAAGGAACAAGAACCATATTTGAGGTTGGTTCATGTTATATATCAAGTGGAATCTCAAACTATTTTAAAAAAACTTGAAAAATTGAGATTTCATGTGTGTGACTCGAATCACACACAATATCTGACTCCAATCAAATCTAACAGGGGAAAACAGGAGAATCTTGTGTTTGTGACTCGAATCACAATTTACACTTGATTCGAATCATACAAAACTGTGACTCAAGACACAAGTTACACATGATTCGAATCACATAAGCTTCTGTTAGCTACAACTCAGTTTGATTCGAATCACAACTTATACTTGACTCAAATCATACAATTTCACACATTTTCCTGTTTGCCCTGTCCAATTTGACTCGAATCACAACTTCTACTTGATTCAAGTCACGACCCTTCATGACTCGAAACACAGTTTTAACTTGACTCGAATCACAGAAAATGGATCACTTCTTTTATGTTGATCTTGTTCGACTCTACTTATTCACTTGACTCAAATCAACAAATGTTCTTGACTTGAATCAAACTTAATTTTTTTCACTCATTTTGTGCATAATCTCAAGCACCTATATAAATCATTTTCCTCTCTCCCTCAATAATTAATTTTTCAGATTATTAATTTGTATTTGTCACCATAATTATGAGAATGATTATTGTGATGATAATTATATCTTTGAAATTGTTCTGGACTGGGTCCAGCCTCGCGGTCCAGCCCAATAAAGCACAAAGCCCATTAGGTGGAATAGCCTGACCGGGCACACACCCCCTAGGACGGGAAGGATACGCTCCCCGCCGAGCAAGACGACACGTCCCGAAGCGGCCTCGGCGCCCCCCTTTTAGCCGAACAGAACGCCCCCGGGCCATTGGGCGAGACCGTATGGCTCCTCCGCGTCCTCGCGTGCTCCCCTCCGCGGGGAGAACAACGTCCTCCGGGGAACCTCGCGAGCTCCCCTCCGCGGGGAAAACAACGTGCCAGGTGCACGTTCTCCACGTGCTCCCCTCCGCGGGGACACGTCATCTACCAACTGCCCACCTCCGAAAGAGCAGGTCAAACCCACTTTCCGGAGATCACAGGACAATTGGACTAGGGCGAAGACCACGTTCTGGTCTTCACTGCGCCACATAAGCCCTATCAGTCATTAGGGTTGGGCCTGGGCATCCAACCCACCTCAAATGACCATTGGCCCAGCGCTGGGGTCTCTCTATAAATACTCTCTTCCACAAGAGGGTCAGGTAATTCACTTCTTACCCTTTTTTCTGTACTTTGCTCTCGCTCTGCCCAACTCCTCACTTTGGCATCGGAGTGTTTTGCAGGTACACCCCCCTTCTCCTCCTCATCACCGGTGAACAGGTGGCAGTCCAACAGCATGTGGCCAGCCCGTGATCCCCTTCTGATCAGTGGCGCCGTCTGTGGTAACAGAAACTTCCCCGTTACTCCGAGCAGAAAACCAAAGTTTCACCAACACTCCACGATCATGGCTAGCCCACACCGCGACGACACTCCACACGACTTTGTGCTCAACATCGCCACCAACAGGAACAAGCAGATGGAAACGTCGCGTCTGGCGGAAACTGACGAGAGAGACGACCAAACTGCCTCACCGTCATCCGCAGAGCGGCTCCCTCAGGCCGACCGTCGGCCCCCGAGCTCAGCAACATTCCAACCCGTTTCTGTCCCGGCGGGAGCAGACCCAACGGTGGCCGCCCTCTTTACGGCCATCAACCAGACGAACCACCTGTTGTTCCAGCAGAACGCAAGGATTGGAGCATTGGAGCGCGTCGGCCCTCCGAGGTCCCCCCCCGCGGGAAGACCAGAACGGAGGCTCGAGGAGTCCCTCACCTCAACCCAGAAATCGCCGACCGCGGCTGGAGAGACACCGCACGCAGGTGGTGCGAGAACGCACCAGGTCCCCAGCAAGACAAGTTCGCGAGAGGCGCCAGAACACTGCAGTGATCCCGGCCAGGGATCCTCGCGGCAAAAACCCAGGCAGGAGGTCGAGAACCCGAAACTAGGGGCCTATTCTGACCGGCTCGTCTCCCCATCAGTCCCCGACTCCCAGCGACGAGGACGATTATCGCACCCCGCTGTCCCGAGAAATCATGGCTGCCCCATCCCCACGGGATGGAGAAGCCCCCGACGCTATCGACGTACGACGGCACATCCAACCCGGACAATCACCTAGAGGACATCGAAGCCATGCTCGACTACCGAAACGTCCGAGGAGCCATCAAGTGCAGGCTATTCCTGACGACCCTGAGGAAAGGCGCCATGACCTGGTACAAAAGTTTGGAGCCCGAATCAGTCACGTCGTGGAGAGTCCTGAAGGACCTGTTCTCCAAACACTTTACGGCGTCCTGACGCCACCCGAAGACGGAAGCCGTCCTCGGGGCGATAATCCAAGGCCCCAACGAACCTCTCCGAAAGTACATCGAAAGATTCACCCGGGAAGCAGTGCAAGTGACAACGTCAGACGAGATGAAGCGCTACTTAATGGAGCAGGGTCTACGCCACGACTCCAAGTTCTACGAAGCCGTAGGCATACATCGGCCAACCTCCCTCCAGGATTTCCCCGACAGAGCCGCGCTTTATATCCAATTCGAAGAAACGCAAGCGGCCAACTCCGCTTGAGACACCCGAGACAGAGAGGCCCCTCACGGGCACCGAGACGACGGAGCCTCGAGCCATCGACGAGGAGGGGACCGCCGTCGCGAAGATCGCCCCCACGAGCCCCGCGAATAACGCGAACAACGCGGCCCTGCCGGCCGATTCACAGAGTACATGGCCTTGGTCGCTTCCCGCGAGCGCATACTGGCCTAATGCGCCAAAACCGAATTCGTCCAGGGAGGTGTCCGTTTCCCGCGACCGACACCCCCCAAACCCTATGTGGACAAACCAAAATACTGCCAATTCCACAGGAGCCACGGGCACATGACCGAAGACTGCATCCATCTCAAGGACGCGATCGAAATTCTGATCAAAGACGGTCACCTGAAGAGATACACCCAGGGAGGCGAACCACCAAGGCAAGAGGCCCCAGAGGACAAGAAAGTCGAGGAACTCCACTCTCCAGAGGAAAACAGCAGGCTCCAGGTCGCACTTTGTGTCAGCCGCCCCGAGGATTGGTTCGCGGGCAGAGAATTCGGTCTTCCCGAAGGACCCGACCTAATCGGCGAACCAATCCGACCAACCAGCCGATGGGAATACTTCGCCAGAGCCATGGTCATCTCAGGTGGAACCACGAGGAGCCTGTCCGTGGGATCAGTGAAAAGAAAGTTCGACGAGCTTATCACGAACAACTCCGGTAAAATGAGCACGCTCGAAAAATTCCAAGGTCGATCCAATCCGATCACATTCTACCTCGAGGAACTCCCCGGGGGATCCCCCAACTCCAACATTCCCCTTCTCATACGAGCACGGATGGCGAACTTCGACGTCAGGCACATCCTCGTCGACGGGGGAAGCTCAGTTGACATCATGTACACGCACCTGTTCACAACCCTCCAACTCGACGAATCCAAGCTTTCCCCCTACGTAGGCTCCGACCTTCAGGGGTTCAATGGGACGACGACGAGACCTTGGGGGTACGTGGAGCTGAAAGTCACCTTTGGGGAAGAGGAAACAGTCAGGGAAATCAGCATTCGCTTCTTAGTCATCGAGTGCCCGTCCCTCTACAACTATATCCTGGGCAGAACAACGATAGCAGAACTCACCGCGGTACCCTCCACCGTCCACTTGAAGATGAAATACTACACAAAACGGGGGGCCGTGGTGACCCTTAACAGAGACATTGAGGCCGCCCGAAGGTGTTTTGAGGCCGCACTGAAAGGTTTAGACTCCATCGCTCCAACGACCAAGAGGACAACTCCAATCGCAGCACCAAAGGGCAAACCAAAGAAGCTGGTCGGATCCGTGGACCTCGACAGTCGCTTCACCGAGGAGCACGATCCCGAAATAAAGACCAGCGAGGCCAACGGGCAACCCACCCACCCAACACGACCCGTCCCGGACGGAGAATTCGAAATCATCACACTCGGGGAAGACACGAGCAGAACCGTGAAGATCGGCGCCGGACTCCCAGACCTCGCGGAAAAGACAGCTCCAAGCTTGCCTCCGCGAGAACGCCGACCTCTTCGCCTGGAACGCCGCAGAAATGCCCGGACTCGACCCCGAGGTCGCCTGCCACCAGCTGTCCATCAGCACGACCGCGAAGGCCGTTGTGCAACGTCGGCGTCGATAGTCCCCCGAAAAATCGGCAGCAGCCGAGAAAGCTGTAAAAGACCTCCTAGAGGCAAGTTTTATTTCGGAAGCCCGGTATTCAACCTGGCTGTCCAATGTTGTACTCGTTAAAAAGAATAATGGAAAATGATGCATGTGTGTTGACTATACTGATCTCAATCGGGCATGTCCTAAGGACGCCTACCCCCTCCCTAACATCGACAAGCTCGTCGACAACTCCGCGGGCTTCAGGCTCTTGTCCTTCATGGACGCATACTCGGGGTACAATCAGATCCCGATGGCCGAGCACGATAAACAGAGCACGGCCTTCATGACGGCGTCAGGCAACTACTACTACAACATAATGCCCTTCGGCCTAAAGAACGTCGGGGCCACGTACCAACGGATGATGAACAGTGTCTTCCAAGACGAAATCGACGACATGCTCGAAGTATACATGGACGACATGATCGTCAAATCTTGCACAGAGGACGACCACACGGCCCACCTCAGGAAGGTCTTCGAGACCGCAAGGACATGCCGAATGCGCTTCAACCCGGAGAAATGCACCTTCGGTGTCCGGGCCGACAAGTTCCTCGGCTACTACTTGACCGAACAGGGGATCGAAACCAATCCGGACAAATGCCACGCCTTCTCAGATATCACCACGCCCACCACGAAGAAGTCCATCCAATCCCTCAACGGCGTGCTCGCCTCCCTTTCTCGGTTCATTGCCAAGTCCGCCCAGCACGCCCTCCCCCTCTTCAAACTGCTCAGGAAGGAAAACAAGTTCGAATGGACGGACGAATGCGAGTAAGCCCTCTGCCACCTCAAACGCGTCTTGTCCGAACCACCAGAGCTGACACGTCCCGTGACGGGCGAAACCCTATACCTATATCTGGCCGTGGCTAACGAAGCCGTCAGCGCCGTCCTTGTCAGCGAAGCCGGGGAGGGCCAAAAGCCCATCTACTTTACTAGCAAAGCCCTCCATGTCCCCGAAGTTCGATACCAGCTGATCGAGAAGGTCGCCCTAGCCCTCATCACCGCAGCACGACGGCTCCGACATTACTTCCTCGCACACACCATCGTGCTCCACACCGATCAGCCCATCCGCCAGCTCCTCGGCCGTCCCGACATGGCCGGACGCATGCTGAAATGGTCCTTAGAACTATCTGAGTTCGACATCACCTACGAGGGCCGGCACGCCATCAAAGCTCAAGCCTTGGCAGACTTCGTCGCCGAGATGACCCCGTCACCCGATCCCACCACCAGGAGCCACATCTGGACCATTTTCATGGACGACTCCTCCAACTCCACGGGAAGCGGCGCCGACATCATCCTCGACAACGACGAGGGCACCCTCATCGAAGTATCTCTCACGCTGGCCTTCTCGACGACTAATAACCAAGCCGAATACGAAGCATTTCTAGCCGAACTCCGCTTGGCATCTGACCTCGGGGCCAGAGACATCCGAATCTACACAGATTCCCAGCTAGTCACTTCACAAGTACGAGGGGAATATCAAGCGAAGAACGACAACCTCGCCGAGTACTTAGCACTTATCACTGAAAAACTGCGAGGTTTCGACACAGCGGAGATTCAGCATGTCCCGCGCGAGCAGAACACCCGCGCCGACATCCTCTCCAAGTTGGCAAGCACCAAAAAGCGACGAGGCCACAAGTCGGCCATCCAAAAAGTCTTGTCGCAACCGAGCACCAGCGCGACCACTACCCTTCTCGACATCAACGCCATCGGGGATACTGACTGCTGGATGACCCCACTCCACGCCTACCTCAGCACCGGCCACCTTTCGGCCGACCCTAAAGAAGCTAGCACAACCAGACGACGAGCCTGCTCGTACGTTTTCCTCAAAGGAAGGCTGTATCACTGGGGCTTCGCGATCCCACTCCTCAAATGCATAGATAAATCACAGAGCGCAACCGTCCTAGAGGAAATCCACAAGGGCATCAACGCGCAGCACCTCGGAGGAAGATCCCTAGCGCGAAAGGCTCTACAAGCAGGCTACTACTGGCCCTCGATGCAATCGGACGCGAAGGAACACGTCAAACAATGTGACAAATTCCAAAGACACGGGGACATGCACCTCGCCCCTCCAGCCGAACTCACATCCCTCTCCTCCCCCTGGCCGTTCGCCTGGTGGGGGCTGGACATCCTCGGGCCCTTCACCCTAGGGTCCTATCAGAACAAGTACCTCATCGTGGGCGTCGACTACTTCACCAAATGGATCGAAGCCGAAGCTCTAGCCAAAATCACGGCCCACAACATACTCCGATTCTATAAACGAAACATCCTCGCAAGATTCGGGGTCCCACTCGCCATCGTCACTGACAACGGCACACAATTCACGGACAAAAACTTCCGCGACTTCGTCACTAAGCTCGGAACCAAACACCACTTCACCTCGGTCAAGCACCCTCAGACAAACGGCCAGGCAGAATCCGCGAAGAGGGTCATCCTCAGGGGACTCAAACGACGACTCGGCGATGCAAAATGAGCATGGGTCGAAGAGCTCCACAGCGTCCTCTGGGCGTACCGCACCACCCCCCACTCAACCACGGGGGAAACCCTATTTCGCCTCACGTATGGAACCGAAGTCGTGATACCTGTCGAAATACGCGAACCATCCAGACGGACGGAAGCTCCCCTGGACACCGACGACAACGACGACGCCCTACGAGAAGAACTCGACCTCGTCGAGGAAATTCGCTCAGGAGCAGCCCTCCGAGAAGCCCGGCTGAAACAACAAGTGGCACTTCGCCACAACAACAAAGTCCTAAAACGCGATTTTCAAAATGGCGACTTAGTTCTGCGCAGAAACCAGAAAGACTCACACGAGGGTAAATTGGCTGCGAATTGGGAAGGCCCCTACCGTGTCCGCGACAAGACAGAGCACGGGGCCTATTACCTCGAAAACTTGCACGGGGAACAACTAGCTCGACCATGGAACGCCGCGAAACTTAAGCGGTACTACAGTTAAAACACTGCCCGCGACGACCCATCGTCCCGACCACTGGGGGGCGACATGGTACCAACGCACTCCCACGCGTCCACTAACGACCAGAAAAGAGCAAGCTCTGCCTCTTGTGTGCGCGGGCAGAAGGCCTCGCTCGGTGGGGAACACCTCGACCGAGACCTCCCACCGCTGTACCAAAACCGGCAAGACGCCCAGCTCGCGATGGGACGTCCATGCCACGGGGAGAACTACCCCCGAAACGGTCTGGCCACACCGCCGGCCAAACCGGCCAGTTCCCTTCACCGCCGGTAACAAGTTTGTCGAGCTAACACCCCAGACGAGCCCAAAAAGCATACCAACACATGCATATCAAACACATAATTCAAGCAAACAAATAAATACGAAAATAAGACAAGCATAAACATCATGCAAATACCGAGCGCACACTTAAAAAATTCTCAAAAGATATATTAAGCAAAAGCGGGCACCAACCCAGTAGTCAATATTACACGAACAAGGGCACGCAGGCCCAACAAGAAAAATAAGTTACAAAATGTCGGCACACAGGCTAGGAAACTGCGAGCACGCAGGCCCGGGAAACCTATACAACCCCGCCCTCCTGCTCAGCAACCACGGGGACATCATCGAGAACGACAAGCTCGGGATCAACCACCTTCTCGCCAACGATCTCATGATACGGCCCAATCCCTTCCACGATCAACGCGACGCCGGGGTTGACAACTTGGATCTGCGCAACGACGCTCTTGAACCCGACCTCGACAGCGTCCAGACAATCACCTTCCAACACCCGAATTCGGGCGACCAAGTCAGCACGCGTGATCAACCGCTGGTCCTCCTCAGTCTCGTCCTCGGCCGGACGAAGTGCGCTGTCCAGGACTTCCATGCGAACTTTCAGCGCCTGCACCTCGGCCGCTGCCGCCCCCAGCTTCTCCTCCATCGAGGTCACCTTCTCCTCAGCACCCTCCGCTCGCTTGCGCTGGTCAATAGCATCTTTCCGACTCTTCTCCAGCTCCTCGGTGAGCTTGGCCAGGCGCGACTGCATGAAGGTAAGATCCCCCTGCAATTTGGACAACTCAGTGGCAGAGCAACCCTCTTCTCTCAGGACAAGGGCCGTCGTGAACGTTCACATCATCGCGGCCAAATCCTCCGCCAGGATACGTCGACGAGACTCTCGATCGGCTTCACGGACATCCTTCACTTCTCCAGCAGAGACGGTAGGAGACCGGGCCTCGTGAAAATAGCCCGAATGTTGATGGCACGGCGGGACGACATAGCCCTCCTCGGCCGAGCCGGTCGTCAGATCAATCAAGCCACGGGGCTCCTCAGATCTCGGCCTCTTCGCAGCTCCCTGGGATGTAGGAGACTGGCTCTCCTGGGGAGAAGAAGACGAACTCTGGCCTCCCGGCGTCGCGGCCTCCTGCCCGACCAGTTGACTCATCCGCGTCTTCGGGACCGCGGCGTTCCTTGAGGCGCGCAGCTTCTTCACTCGCTACTCGACGGAAGACATGTTCGCTGCAAAAACAAACAGAAGAGTTAGCAACGGATAAAACATACGATCACGAGAAAGAAGAAACGCCCCTACCTAGATATTCCAGAGCGTCCGCCCCCGTGGCGCTGCCGAGCAGGGTCTTCGTGTTAATCATCCTTTTCTTCGTCCGCACGTTCCCCTACGCGTCGAGGATGTACCGACCGTCGGGCGTCACCAGTTTCGACGGGGGAAGATCCCACACGAAGGCCACTATTTTCATGTAGGCGGCCATGTCCCTCTCGTCGAGAGTCCCAGCCTGCACGATGTACCGGTCAGTGCCACGGTTGAAATGCTCTGAGGTCCACAACAAATGTACCTTGGGGAGCCACGCAAGGAACCGCTGGCCGTCTACCATTCGCTCCCCCTCGGTGAAAAGAGTATCCGAGCCTTCCTGGGTGATCGGTTTCATGAGGAAGAACCGACCCTTGAAATCTCGAACATAATCGTTGTACGTCTTGAAGAGCTTGGTCGGCTGCTTAAACGAGACCCATCCCTGACGGCCGTTCATCGACTGGCGTTGCAGGTGGAAGATGCGGAAAAACAAGGGCACCATGGCCTCCACCTCGAGATAAAAGCACACCACCTCGAACGTACGGATAAAGGCCAGAGCATTAGGATGCAGCTAGGATGGAGCCAAACGTAACCAATCGAAAAGGCCCAAATGGAAAGCGGAGAACGGCAGCCTGAGCCGGGTCTCTTTGAAGTAGAACTCGTGCATGGGAAACATCCGCCGCCCATATCGCGAGCAGATGCGATGATGCTCCTTCAGACGATACACCTGCCAGTGTTGCGGCTCCCCTTCAGGCGTATCCTCTACGGTAGCGTAGACATCGGACGCGTCGACCACGAAGCAAGAGGGGGTGGACAACGACTCTTCGGCCACCCACTCTTCGACGGGGAGGACACGCTCGTCGAAATCCGGGACCTCAGGTTCAATATCTTCGACCATCGTCCCCGGTATTAAGACCGACATCTACACCTGAAAAGCAGAGGACAATGGTGAATTTGATAGCCAAGATCAAATCCACCCTTCCACCGCAGGTCAAGTGAAAGGGCGACAACGACAGGAGAACTACCAGCGCGTAGACGCTCCCCGCCGCTCCTCCACGGGGCGTTCAAAGGCTAACCTATCACCCCTCCCCGGGGTACTCATCGGGAAAGGAACGCGTCCCCGGGGCATTCATCGGAGAAAGCCCCCATCCTCGGGGCATTCATCGGAACAACCAAACCCCCCCGGGGAATTCATCCAAACTAAACCGCCAGATACGGCGGAACTCGCGTCTCTCCTCGGGGCATTCATCACGCCCCGACCACAGGCCCTAATTAAACGGCAGAAATAAAAGGAGGGAAGAGAGAAACTCACTTGTGACGGCGGCGAACGGCAGGAAGAACTAACGGCGCGGCGACGATCCTCAACAACGGCGGACGAGTAGGAATCTCAGAGTTTCGCAGGTAAGACAGCAATGTGGAAAGTGACAAAATGAGCGGGGACCCCCATATTTATAATCCGGCACGGAACTCGAAGCGACACTAGGCTCTTAAATGACCTAGGGTAGCCGCCTTACTACCACTCAACGTGTGACACGTGGCAGTAAACTGACGGCCGCGTCCCTTCATATACCTTTGCCCCGCTCTCCCGACGACAAGAAGACCCCCGCGCATGCACGCGTTCCACCGGGCACAAGACCGACGAGCCTCCCACCTCGCTACCTCTCTTCCCGAAGCAACGACCTTAAGTCCTCGCTCTTTCGCTACAGAGCTTCGACTTGGGGGGCTTCTGTTTTAGACTGGGCCCAGCCTCGCGGTCCAGCCCAATAAAGCACAAAGCCCATTAGGTGGAATAGCCTGACCGGGCACACCCCCTAGGACGGGCAGGATACGCTCCCCGTCGAGCAAGGCGGCACGTCCCGAAGCGGCCTCGGCGCCCCCCTTTTAGCCGAACAGAACGCCCCCGGGCCATTGGGCGAGACCGTATGGCTCCTCCGCATCCTCGCGTGCTCCCCTCCGCGGGGAGAACAACGTCCTCCGGGGAACCTCGCGAGCTCCCCTCCGCGGGGAAAACAACGTGCCCGGTGCACGTTCTCCACGTGCTCCCCTCCGCGGGGACACGTCATCTCCCAACGCCCACCTCCGAAAGAGCAGGTCAAACCCACTTTCCGGAGATCACGGGACAGTTGGACTAGGGCGAAGACCACGTTCTGGTCTTCACTGCGCCACATAAGCCCTAACAGTCATTAGGGTTGGGCCTGGGCATCCAACCCACCTCAAATGACCGTTGGCCCAGCGCTGGGGTCTCTCTATAAATACCCTCTTCCACAATAGGGTCAGGTAATTCACTTCTTACCCTTTTTTCTGTACTTTGCTCTCGTTCTGCCCAACTCCTCACTTTGGCATCGGAGTGTTTTGCAGGTACACCCCCCTTCTCCTCCTCATCACCGGTGAACAGGTGGCAGTCCAACGGCGTGTGGCCAGCCCGTGATCCCCTTTTGATCAGGTCAGATCAGAAATTATTTCTAAAAATTTGGAAAGGCACTTTTAAAGAATCCATTTTCACATATATCTTTAGTATTGGAACTCATCCTCAACCTCTAGCTAGATTAACATCATTATTGTTTCTTAATTCTAGGTAATGTGAGATATATTATAGAGTGGATTCATTCATGTTGATGTTTGTGAAGTTCTTGAGTTGTAGGTCAAGATTTAGATTGTGTGGTGTTGTTGGAGTTTAGCGATCTAGTAGGAAAAAGAAAAAGTATTTTCTCCAGGATCAAATCTATATAGCTGTGCGAAAGTCTATAGACGAAGTCGGAGTTTCTGTGTTCTACAAACAGGTCATCGCTCAAGAAATTAGTGGTATCCGGGAAATTTCCACATACAAAGACTTGGAGCAGGTTGGTGATTCTAGAAGATTTAAGTTAATATCAGATGGATATTGCAAGATCGACGAAGCACACACCACATGCAACAAGAGAGGATCAAGATAAGAAGACTAGCTATTTTCAAGAGTATCTTGTATCAGGTGGTTGAATAATTTTTGTAAACAATTTCCATTTTATTATTATTGAAAAACTAACAAATTTATAATGGAAATTATTGGCTAGTGGATTAAGCTCCTGCGAGGAAGATAAAGCTGAACCATTATATATATGATGTATTATTCTCCTTCTCCTCCTCCTCCTCTCTCTCTCTCTCTCTCTCTCTCTCTCTCTCTCTCTCTCTCTCTCTCTCTCTCTCTCTCTCTCTCTCTCTCTCTTTAAATTTTTGTATAATTTTGCATGCTTAGGTTTGTATCGCTTTCATAGAATAACATGTTGTTAGGGTTTATCCGCTTATAGAGATTTTGTGATTAAAGTTTAAGTCTGTGATAAATATAGTCATTTGAACATTCTCCCATGTGATTATTGTTATATGAAATCTTGTTGTTAGATTGATCATTCGATTAATCAAATTCAATTTGAGCTATATGAAAATTGAGTTATGGTAATTGTTGAATTGTTCGTTTAAGTAAATTTATATTTCTCAGTTGTTGTGATTATTGATAATCTGAGTTAATTACAACATCCATTTAATCGTATGCTTTATAAAATCGCCGCTATCTTTTGCTTCTGTTTCGTATATGCTCTCATGGTAACAACAATTGGCCTCAGAGCATGTAATCTGCGCATCTATTGGAAAAATTCTGATTTTATAAAAAGAAATATTTTTGAAAATGGTTTTAGGGGAATGGTCTATTCACCCCCTGTAGACCGTTACAATCCCCATATCCTCCGCCAACAATTTTTGCATGTTTATTCATACATTCATCTTAATTTTTCTAAAAAAAATAAAAGAATCAAGCATATGCAAAATAACTAGAATAGGTCTTAAAACCTAATTCATCCCCTTTTAGGCGCACTCTATACTTACAAGAGAGAGGTTATCTTAAAATGGCGCGCTTTTCTTTCTTATATAAAGAGGTTTGTTGTAACTGATTTGTTAAGGAGTCTCATGAAACGCACTGAACTGTGTAATCACTTGGATGATTTTGATTGTCTTATTTTTTTCTTGTTAATTGTTGATCGACGCTTGATCTATATTTATCGTGTTTCGTGAGTCTTAGTGATTACTTCTTTCCTCATAGACTGTTTTGCCCAACTCAAAACACCTATTAAATACAAAGGAAGAGCTTATAAAAAATATATAAATAAAAGGAAAAAACAGTAAACATGTAATTGTTGAACTTCTATCTTCTGTCTTTCCCGTTATGAATATTCTATCTTCTTTTGTATTCCAATCAATGCACACTTTCGCTGTAACTTCTCTTGTCGTCGTGATTAAGAAGAAAAAGTACATTTTTTAAATTTTTTTATAAATATTAAAATTGTGAAATTAGATGATAAATTTGAAATGTCAACTTAGTTTGAATATCCAACCAACTCTTATCATTTCTAATTTTATTGTTTAAAGAAAAAGTATTTTCATATTTTATATGTCACTGTCCTTTTGTTTTTTTTTTAATAATATTCTTATTAAGTTTTCTCTTGTCATGTGTGATTTGTTAAGTTATCAAATCATTACAATTTGGTAGTATACCTCATTTCTAAAATTGCTCATGTCCCATGCCAACTTTAAAAAAATAGAAATGAAAACATTTCTATGATTCTCTCTCAAAATTTCACATGGCAAAATCCTAGATCATTGAAGTATGTGCTGTACTTGGATCACTTTATTCATTTCATTTCATTTCATTGATTTCTCTATCACCTCATTTTCCATGTGTTATATACTATTATTAACCACATTTATTCATCAATGAGTTATGAATGTATACACATAAATAAATACACTCTCTTATCTATGAATTTATGAAGCATTATTGTTAGTGTATAACTAACTCTGTAGTAATTTCATTTCAAAAAAGAGGAAAAAAACATCATTTAGTTTCATTTCAATTTCATTTGCATTGCATTACAAATTAATTACTAGTATTACATGGGAAGCTACCGAGTCTGCGTGTGCTTCCGGCGGAGTTTCAAGTCCGGGGAGGCGGTGGTGCCTCAGGAGATTCGGGAGCTTTTCATCAAGTACTCCGAAGGTGGGGCCCATATGACTCCCGACCAGCTCCGCCGCTTCCTCGCGGAGGTTCAGGGCGAGGTGATGGATGAGATTGATGAACTTGATCCTCAAAAGGTGGTGGAGGAAGTTTTGCAAAAGCGGCATCACATTACGAAATTTGCGAGGCATAATCTCACGCTTGATGATTTTCATCATTACCTGTTCTCTGCAGAATTCAATCCTCCGATTAGATCTCAGGTAATGTGTCATAGTCACTTGCTTTTTCTATGATTGTTTGAGTTCAATGCTTTGACGTTTAGTCAAACACCTTACGCGCAGTAAAAGATTTTGGTCTTTGATTTGAGTTCTCACGATTTAGATTACACGTTCAATCATTGAACTGTTTAGTGTAGAATTGACTTTAATTTGGGTGAAAAAAATCTTGTTTTTTAAGGCATAGAAAATTTCATTTAGTGTACTTGTTTGCAAAAACAAATTGTGGTTAATTTGCAGTGCAACAATTGCAATCAATATTGTAACACTGACCGAAATTGTGAAAGTCTTTACGCGACCACGACACCTTGCATGATTGTTACAAGATCAAGTTTATGAAATTTGCAGGAATGAGAATTAGCAATTTGATTGTGAGAGTTTTAACCTATAATGGATGATAACTTGTTTTCTAATTCAGGTTAATCAGGATATGACAGCTCCGTTGTCTCATTATTTCATATATACTGGCCATAACTCCTATCTCACTGGAAATCAACTCAGCAGTGTTTGTAGTGATGTTCCCATTATAAAGGCATTGAAAAGAGGTGTGAGAGTTGTAGAGCTTGATATTTGGCCCAATTCCACCAAAGATGATGTTCTTGTTTTACATGGAAGGTATTTGTTATTTTAGTCATCAACACATTGCTAAATGGTTTTAATTTTTCTTTTAGTAAGATTGTGTGATTTATAGATAAGCGCCGTTGCTTTTAAATAACCGATTCTATTACGGGTTAGTTATGCAACCTATTTCATCACGGGTGTAAATGCTAGTTGTGAACTATGAAGCATAGATGCGGACACAGGATACAACACCAACACAGACACATCGACATCGGTAATAACTTTAAAAAGGTATAAATTGAACGTAATAATAAGTGTTGGTGTCTGACACGAACACAGACATGCCTTTTTTAAGAAATGTCGGTACTATAGAGGTTGTGAAAAATTACTAATTATTTGAAATTTGTATGTCTCTTTAAAATATTGTTTAGCTCATGATGGTGTATCTTCTATTAAGAGTGGAAGAATAAGCAACTGATAGAACGCAAATTTTCATATTCTGCAGATCTATCTTTGCTTGATGAATGAGTTATCATAAAGTGTAAATCACATGAATTTGTATCTAGGCACTAACAAGGATCTCTTGTAAGGACTGTTCATGGTTAGTTCATAAAGAAAAACCGAACTAAAATAAACAGCTACTGCAGCTCTTTAAATCTGACAGGAACCATCAATGGTTTGTCCCGAATTGATATAAAAATTTGGTGCAATGGTTTTTTGTTTTCAAACCAAACCAAAACTACCTTTACATCAAACCGAACTGTACGTTTTTGAACCTTACAGTTTCTTTGTGAACGGAACTGTTTTTTTTTTTTGTGAACTTTGCACCTCGTCGAACAAGACAAGTTGAAAGCACAAATATTGCACATTAACTGATTTTGGACTATTTAAAAAAAAAAAACTAAAAACCAAACCAAACTGCTAAAACCCAATTGTTATGGACAGTTCACAAACTGAACTGTTTAATAAAACATCAATTCAGTTTGTGACACACAGTTTGGTTTTCTTTTCAATTTGATTTGGTTCCGATTTTAAAATTTACAAAAGGAATTTTGGTTTTAACTTTTTTATGGTAGTTCATGCTAAATAACTAACTTTTGCATATATTCTACTTGTGTTCACATGTGAATGTAGGACATTGACACCACCTGTGGAGTTGATCAAATGTTTGAGATCCATTAAAGATTACGCTTTCGTTGCATCTCCTTATCCAGTCATAATTACTCTGGAAGACCATCTTAAAGCAGACCTTCAAAAAAAAGCTGCTCAGGTAATTTGTAAGGACTAAAAGCAAAAAGTGAAAATTTTGTAAGGACTAAATTTTTTTTACCCTTTTGATATATCTGAAAGGAGATAATCGTCCAGGTTCACAAAATTTTTGGAATTAAATCATCATTCTGTTTTTATATTAGATGATAACTCAAACATTTGGAGATATGTTGTTCTGTCCAAATGATGAAAACTTAAACAATATTCCTTCACCTGAAGAATTGAAGCATAGGATCATGATATCAACGAAACCTCCACAAGAGTACTTAAATTCCAAAAGTGTGAGGGAGAGTTCCAAACAGTTGCTGAAATCTAATTCAAAGGATTCTGATGAAGATGAATGGAGAAAAGAAGTCACTGATGTTGTAAATACACAAAATGAAGACGATAAGGTGAGAAAAATCTAAGAATCGCACTTTATAGAAGCCTCTATTTTCTCAATACAATGTCCTATTGGTTTTAATCTTATTGGATAAACAACTTAATCAAGCATTTATCATATAAGTGCTTATGTAGTATAAGCTTTTTTTTATATCAAATTATTTTCATATAAACTATAAGTTGTTTTCATATATAAGTTATACGTTGTTTTCATAAGCTATTCTGAAGAGCTTGTGAACGTGTCATAAGATGTTTTATAAGCTCTTCTAAACATTCTCAAAAGAGCTCATACAAGTAGGTAGGCTTAAACAAATCAATTCAAACAATCTTCTAATTTATTCTATTTTCTTACAGGGTGACTCTGACACAAATCAACTGAATGATGATGATGTATCAAATGATGATGAGTATGAATCAAATCAGGAGAGTGAATATAAGCGTTTAATTGCTATTCATGCTGGAAAACCTAAGGGTAGTCTTAAGGAAGCCTTAAAAGTTGAAGATGATAAAGTGAGACGCCTTAGCTTAAGTGAACAAGCTCTTGAAAAGGCTGCTGAGTCACTTGGAACTGATCTTATTAGGTAGTATATCTGGTTTCATATCAAATATGAATAGTTCTTCTGTTATTTTGACACATAAATTTGATATCAAATTTCGACAAAAAGTTAGATTATTAACATAGTTTAAATGTGTGGTTAATTATGTTCAGTATATGGTAAATGGATATAACGCGGTGTTGCAATTCATTGATTATTTACTAAGCACAATTAACCATGATTTTGAACATCATTAATCACGATTTTCAGATGTTAAAATATATGTATGTATTTATTAATCATCCAAGTTATGTTCAAATATACAAGATTTTCATATCTTTTAATCATCTAAATTATGTTCAATTATACATGATTTTCATGTCTTCAAATACAAGTGATATTCATTAACCACGATTATACACTTAAAAGTTGTGATTAATGTTGCTCAAAATCATGGCTAATCAGCTGTGACTTTTTTAAATATTTTTGAACCATCCTCTTATCTGAACTGCATTAACCATCTAATTTGCTGTTGAGTTTGATCATTTGATGTCTTTTGTATGCGTCAAAATATTATTTTGTCTAATACTATATTTATGTGTCAATGATCCACTACTACTTCTCTTGCACTTTTCATAAAACTCCAACATTCTAAGTATAATGCTTTCAATTGTATGATAGGTTCACCCAGAAAAACTTTTTGAGGATATATCCGAAGGGTACACGGGTCACCTCCTCCAACTACAAGCCAATGGTTAGCTGGATGCATGGTGCTCAAATGGTTGCATTCAATATGCAGGTTTGCATCTTGTTTTTCATTTTTTCTCTTTAGCGTTTCTAATTAGTCTTTTCAATATTATGTGTGTTACAAATTTATTTATCATTCCATTCTAAATTTACTACAATGTTATTATGTTACATATTATATGGTAACATTACTGTTAAATTAATGTCAAATGATCCATGTTTTTTCATTTTTCACGAATCATTCTGCTTAAAGATGGTAATTTCTCTAAATTTGGTATACGTTAGACTAATAGACTTTAGTCTAACTACAGGGATATGGCAAAAATCTTTGGTTGATGCATGGAATGTTTAGATCCAATGGAGGTTGTGGTTATGTAAAAAAACCAGACTTTCTAATGAATGTAGATCAAAATAATGATGTATTCAGTCCTAAAGATAAGTTGCAAGTGAAGAAGACTCTTAAGGTGAGGGAGGATATTATCAAAATGAAGCAGTTAGCAAAATGCGCATTTTTAATTTAATCTTACATGATAGGTGACAATATACATGGGAGATGGATGGAGTCTAGATTTCGACAAAACTCACTTTGACTCGTATTCTCCACCAGATTTTTATGCCAGGGTATGACTATTTTAATCATATATGATAACATATTCAGTGAGCATTTAATTAAATTCTTTCTCCAAACACACCATTGGTACTTCCTGCACAAGCTTACATTGTCTATTTGCGAGACAGGTTGGCATAGCTGGAGTGCCAGCTGATGTAACAATGAAGGAAACAAAGATAAAAGAAGACAATTGGATACCGACTTGGGAAGAAGAGTTTGTGTTCCCTTTAACTGTTCCTGAACTTGCTTTGCTAAGAGTGGAAGTCCAAGAATATGACATATCTGAGACAGATGATTTTGCAGGCCAAACTTGTTTACCAATCACAGAACTAAAACAAGGGATCCGCGCCGTTCCACTCTACGACCGAAAAGGAAAGCAGTACAAGTCAGTTAGGCTTCTTATGCGATTTGATTTTATTTAAGCCCTCTTTCTATACTTGTTGTACCATTTCCTTCTCGTTTCAATCCAGGTCCGGCCGTGCGTTTTTCATACCGAGTTTGTATATTTTCTGTAACTTGTTGTAAATTAAAAATAGTCATAGGTTTAAGGAAGACATCATGTGTCCCATTTGTAACCTTAATGAATTTTATTTATTTTTTTTCATTTTTTTCTTGATTATTTTACTTATATGTGCATCAATTTGGTTAAATTTTTTCAGTTGCTTATAGAAAGCAAATAGTTGAATCCATATTTCTAAAATAATGAGAACTCTAAATAACAGTTTATATTATAAGTTGAAATAATTAATCTCTATAAGGTGTTTTTATTAGTTAAAAGCTAAATACTTATTCTATTTGAAAATTCTTGGTTAAAAGGATGGATTCAATTTGTTACCTTATATTTCACATCCCTTTTTATCCTTTCCACTCAACATGAATGCTTCTCCTCTACTTAGCTTTACCAGCACATCACACTGAATATTCCTAACTTTAACTTGATTATTATCTGATGCTACTTTCATCTAAGGAACATATTAGAGCAACCCATCATGGGTGGTTTAAGTGAGCTCTTTAGTGACACATTATTATTTTTATATAAATAGGATGACTTTTTTTTTTCTTTCATGTAGAGAAGTGGTCTACTATAATCTATTTTATTTAAATCTTACCTAATATATTAGACTTAGTATTTTTAAAAGGCTATTTGATTAAATAGGTTAACTATAGATATTGAAAAAAAAAAAGAACACGCGCACTATAGAAAAAAAAAATACTATAATAAACCATATGTTAGATCTTAAAATTTTATTGTAAGTTAGACTCAATTTTTCTAAGGTCTGATTTATTTCCATCTCTATCTATACATAATTGTAGAGATTAATCTCACAAGTCAAAAAGGACACAATAAGCGACATAACTGTACGTACCTAGGACTGAATCGAACCCAAAATTCATGGTTAAATTGAAAGAGACTCTTATCATTTCATCAAAATACTTTTGGATAGTGACAAATTACTTAACTCAACTTTTTATTTTTTATTTTATTTTATTGGAGAAATTCTTAAGAACCCATGATAGATTCCACTTTTTTTGACCCTTAAGGACTCTCTAACATCTCTAGTTTAGGAGGACAGATTAAATTTCATTTAACTCTTACATCAAAAAAGAATCTCAAGCCATCTCTTTCTTCTTAACATAGATAAAGTTAACAAAACCAATTTACATTCATCTTTTTATTCACCTTCCTTATGAACATAGTAATAGCATAAATTCTCACTTGAGCTCCAAGCCATAGATAATAATTTTTAAATGCCAAAACTTTTCACACTTTTCATTCTATCTCACTCTTATCTCCCCCACAAGAAACATCATTAATCAAACAAACAAAAAATGGCAACCAAATTTGGTTTTAGACAAACCACTAGGAACAAATCAATGAAACAACACTTCAAAGTATGTTTTTGTTTCAATAGAATGTTTAAGCTTAAGGTGGTTGAACCACCAAAGGAAATCAACAATATTTTTTATAAGTATACACAAAATGGTACCATGAACATGGATGAACTATGCAAATTTTTAGTTCATTTTCAAGGAGAAGAGAATAATGATGCTACCAAAAAACATGCTCAAGATGTTTTCCATAGTCTAAAGCATCTCAATATATTTCAAAGGAGAGGTCTTCATTTTGATGCTTTCTTTCGTTATCTCTTTGGTGACCTTAATGGTCCCCTTGTTGATCAGGTAATATTTTTAGAAGAAATAATCTTTTTATTTGTTGCAACTTTTTGTTAAAATAAATGAATCCTTTGTATCTCAAACAAAAGTTAAACAAAATCAATCTTTGAGAATATTTAGTATTTATACAATAACAGCAACAAACCAAACACCTAAATTAACAACAAAAGAAAAATAACTAACTTAATTATCTTTTTGATATCTATCTGCCTATTTAACTATCTATCTATTAAATATCAATCTATATTAGTTTATATATCTTTTTCTATACTATTATTTAATAGATTTGTTTTCATTCTTTCTATCAACCCCCATCGAATTGACACATTTATTTGATTTTGTATAAAAAGAAATTCAAATTTTTTACCCTCTATTTCATATAATTCATGATAGCAACCCATTTAGTTAGATTTTATATAAAAAAATTCAAATTTTTTACCCTCTATTTCATATAATTCATGACAGTAATCCATTTAGTTAGATTTTATATAAAAACAAATGTATCATTTTCTCACCCTCTATCTCTAATAATTCATCTAACTAATCCATTTCATTAGATTTTATATAAAAATAAAATTCTATACCTTTTTTACCAAATGTTGGTAAAGCTATAAGAGACTTATTAAAATTATTTTGTTAAACACAATTAAACTAATTTATAAGAGGAAGATTCTCCTAATTACTAGTATAAGTTTATCTTATACATTATTTAACCAGAGATTCTTAACACAATTTCTTATGCTCAAATAGTTCTATGGTAAAAATCTATAGTAAATGGTTCAATATATCCTAAACTAAATTTCAATATCATCTTAAATTGTAATTGAGTTGAACAAAATCTTACAAAATTGATGAAAACTGTCTATATTATATATTAACATATATTTAAATTATGTATTATATTTGATACCAAGTTAAAAAAAAACACCATTTTTTAGTTATTTTGCAGATAGACGTTTTGGATTATCTTTGATCATGACTTTGGATGTTTTGATATATTTGTATCTCCAGGTGCACCATGACATGAGTGCTCCACTGGCTCATTATTTCTTGTACACAGGCCACAACTCCTACTTAACTGGAAATCAATGGAACAGTGAAAGCAGTACCACCCCAATCATAAATGCTCTCAAAAAAGGAGTTAGAGTCATCGAGCTCGATTTGTGGCCAAATTCAAGAGAAGATGACGTCGAAGTTCGTCATGGAGGGTATGGATTTTCTCTTAAATACAATACTTTGTCTGCATATAGCACAGACTAATTAATGGACTTATTTTTTGAGCTGTAGGACTCTAACTTCTTCCGTGAAACTCAGAGATTGTTTGAATGCAATTAGGGACAATGCATTTGAGGCCTCTGAGTATCCTGTTGTAATAACTTTTGAAGACCATATAACTCCACCTCTTCAACTCAAAGTCGCCAAAGTCTGTACAGCTCATCGCATGCATATTTTAAAAATTTAGTGAAATTCTTTTAGTGGGAATTAATGTTTTTGAATGCAGATGGTGGATGATATATTTGGAGCTAGGTTGTTTCGGCCGAATCATTCACGTAAAATGAAAAAATTTCCTTCACCAGAATCGCTGAAAGGAAGGATTCTTATTTCAACTAAACCACCGGAGTCTCCTGAAAATCAAAGCCAAAAGTTACAACAAGAAGAAGTTGAGTCGAACGAGGACAAAGATGATGGATCTAGAATCAATCATAAGGTGACAATAATTCCAAAAGTGATTTTATTTTTACAAAAAGAGAATAGTAATAAAAGTTGTTTATCTTGAATCAACTAAGGTTTCTAACTAGCTTAATTATTGTTTTTTGCAATTACTTAGGATGAATCGGATGATGAAAGTGAGGAAGAAAAGAGTCTTGCGTATAGAAATTTGATTTCTATTCATGCTGGAAAGCCGAAAGGTAATGTAGAACATTGGCTGTTGGATCATGATCAAGTTAGGCGTCTTAGTTTGAGTGAGCAAGTTATTGAAGAAATCGCCAAAACTCGTGCAACTGATATTGTCAGGTGATTTTGAATATCTTTTTACAAAGTTGTGACGACAGTTAATCCTGATCGGTGGATTTGATTTATTAAAAGTGTGAAACTCTCTCAACACCTTTTTTTTCAGATTCACCCAACAGAATTTGCTTAGAGTATATCCAAAGGGTTCGCGTGTGGATTCCTCCAACTATGATCCTATGAATGGATGGATGCATGGAGCTCAAATGGTAGCATTTAATATGCAGGTTAGAATCTCTATTTTCATTCTATTTTACAAATCTCTCAAGAAAGATATTTAATTACTTACCACCTGTGTTTTCTCCTTAAAGGGACATGGACATTATCTTCGGTATATGGAAGGAATGTTCAAAGCCAATGGTGGATGTGGATATGTCAAGAAACCTGACATCTTATTGGACAATAATAACATATTTGATCCTAGAGTAAACCAACCAATTCAGAAAACTCTGCATGTAACTAAAGAAAATCATCTTTCATTTTGCTTTGCATTTTTGAGCCAAGTCTAATTTAAATATAAACAGGTTTTGGTATACATGGGTGAAGGATGGCATTCAGAATTCGGCCAAACACACTTCGATTTTTACTCTCCTCCTGATTTTCGTGTTCAGGTAATTATACCTTTGAGACTCTCGGCGCTCCCCAACTCCTCAACAAATGGTATCAGAGTCATGGTTAAGCTCGGTGGGAGAGGGGACCCCGAACATGTAAACTTCATCATAATAAATAATAATAACATATATATATATATATCTGCAGGTTGGTATTCATGGTGTGCCAGCTGATATAGACACAAAAGTAACAAGGACAATTGAAGATGAGTGGGTTCCAGTTTGGAATGAGGAGATAAACTTTGCATTAACTTGTCCAGAATTGGCCCTATTATACATCAAAGTTGTTGAACGTGATTTTTCTGGACAACATGATTTTGCTGGACAAACATGTTTACCTGTATCAGAGCTGAGAGAAGGAATTCGTGCTGTTCGCTTGTGTAATCGTAAAGGTGAACCTTACAAGCATGTTAGGCTTCTAATTCAGTTTCGACTTTTTCATCACTAGCACTTCACACAATGTGTATTGTATGCTGTATCAATGTGAACTAATTGTACATTTTATCAATGTATACTTTGAACATTCATGGATATGAACTGAACTATCTTGATGGTTTATCAAAATTTCTCTAAGATGTTATCATCAAATTGTGCTTGATTGATTATATTATTGAGATAGCAGTATGAATATGTAATGAAAAGTGTTAATAGATGAGAACTTTTATATGTTTTGGTTGTATGGTTGTGTTCATCTTTAAATGAAAATTTGTCTCATAAAAGAGCCTTAACGAGGAAGAAACTTTTTTTTTTTCTAACATTCAATAATTAAAATCTTGGATTTCTAATAGTCCTCTCAACGTGTCCTCGCAACTTAGGTCTGTTAGTCCTGTCATGGAACTAATCTTGGAATTAATAATAGAAAACCTGTTTTATTTATTTATTTATTTATTTATTTTTATTAAGATTGGATTACATCTCAAATAGATGACTCCATGAATTGAACTCTGATTTTTTTTTTTTTTTTTTATAAATAATTATGTTTTTTTTTTCAAAATTGTTGGAACAAAAGATTTTTAAGAAAGATGAGAGAAGAAAAAGAGAGAAAGGAGATAGAAATTAAATTTTAAAAGAGAAATATTATTGAGTAAAGTTGTTGTGTTTTCATCATACAATGTCATTTATATAGGCAACTAAAATGCAGACCAAAAACTATATAAATCGACACATGCCCAAACATTTCGACATGCCAACTAAACGATGTATTCGACAGAGTCGAATATAGCTTACTTCTACATCTAGACTAGCTACTTCAATATAGTCAAATGTTAGTTTTCGACAGAACGTCGAATTACAACTTCTAACACACTCCCTAATTCATGTTCTCGAGACTTCTCATCCCGACGCTTCTCTTCAATTCGTCGAACCTGTCTTGCAATGCTCAAATTCAACATTTCCTTTGTAAACTCGATCCCTTAGAAAATGATACATTTTTTCTATATGTTTAATTCGACCATGAAACACTAGGTGATTCTCCAGGTCGATAGCTAACTTGTTGTCGGCAAACAACTTCATTTCCTAGGTTTCATAATCTTGAGCTCTTCGAGCAACATCTCTATCCATGCCGCTTGACATGGTGCATATGATGCAGCCACATACTCAACTTCACATGATGACAAAGCCACAATTATTTGCTTCCTTGAGCTCCATGAGATTGGAGCGCCTTCAGTCATGAATATGTAGCCTGCAATACTCTTCTTTTCGTCGTGATTTCTGTCGCTACTCGAAAAATGCATCGTGCAACGACGGGGAGGCGAAAAGGATAGACAGAAGAGTCGCCACCGAACTTTATTTATCCCATGATGGGAAAGGAAAATATCGAGAAAACCTTAGGAAAGAGATGGATAAGATGGTCTCGCAACCAAGAACGGGTTCGGAAGCCGGTTATGCGAGGGGAAGGTATTAGCACCCCTCGCATCCATCGTACTCGATGGGAACCTTTTGTTTGTCGATGTGTGAATTTATTTGCTTAAACATCATGCTATAAGAAGTGTTCCACGGGGTAAAAGAAGGGTTAGAAACAAGAAAGTTAGGAGGAAAGAGAGAACGGGGAAGAAAAGAGAAAGAACAGACTCGGTAGGACTTCGCAGTCCTATGCCTACGTATTCTCAATGGATGTGAGAAAGTCAGAGTCGACGTAGTTCGGGGAACTACAGATATTGGGGGGAATGTGCTCGGCAAGGATTGTGGCCCTTGTGCCTACGTATCTTTACTTGAGAAAGTAAAGAATCAGAGCAGCCGTAGTTCGGCCTACGGTGTGTTGATGTTTTTTATGGATGATGCTATCGTGCGCATTCTAGCAGTTAGGTGTTTTGCTGCTCGCTCGTTGGAGACTTAGGCGTTACCTGTTTGCGGTAGAACGGACGTAGCATATCCTTTTTGAAAGATTGATTAGTTTTCGCCACGCGGGGCTAGAAGTCGCATTTGATTGATTGGATTGTTTTTTAGGGGCGAGACAAGTCCTCAGATAGTAACCCCTACGGGTAGTACCCAATTCGTTATCTCAAAGTTTTTGTTATAAAAAAGGTGTCGCGAACGAGGCGTCTTCGTATTGAAAGACGAGCGTCGAAACCACCCTCACTACAGTGGGCATCCCTACGCTCGGAGAAGAAGAGGTCTACACCCGATCCTCTCTCTTTAATTCAATGCAAAGAGAACTTCATCCTCTAATTAAAGATGATTTAGGTTTTGAATGGTAAGTGCTTTGCGACAGAGAACCCTACGGTAAACGTCAGCACTCGGGATAGGAGAAGGCCTACGCCTAACCACTCCACGACCATTCAAGTTTTAATGTGAAAAGATTTGAAAATGCCCTCGGTACGGGACCGAGGTTTTTTAGGTGACAAGGGTTGCGGGAGGAAGTTGTAAAAGGAGAGGTAGTGGAAGAAGTCGCATCTTCGTATCGAAAGACGAGTGTCGGGACCACCCTCACTACAGTGGGCATCCCATCAATCGGAGAAGAAGAGGTCTACACCCAATCTTCTCTCTTTAATTCGATACAAAGAGAAATCAATTTATTACTGAAAGTATACTCGGTACGAGACCGAGGTTTTATGAGGAAATGTTGGAAGTGTCTTTGTATTGACAGACGAGCATCGAGACCACCCTCACTACAGTGGGCATCCCTACGCTCGAAGAAGAAGGGGTCTACACCCAATCCTCTTTTTAGCTCAACACAAAGAAATGATTTTAAAGAGATGAGATTTGAAAATGGACGGGAAGCGTCTTCGTATTGAAAGACGAGTGTCGGAACCACCCTCACTACAGTGGGTATCCCGACACTCGGAGAGGAAGAAAGTCTACACTTAATCCCCTCTTTTTTAATTCAATACAAAGATAATTTATTCCTTATTGAAAGGTGTTTTGAAAATGCACTCGGCGCGGGGCCGAGGTTTTAGGAGAGAAATGGTTTGAAAATGTTCTCGGTGCGGGGCCGATATTTTAGGAGAAGAATAGTTTGGAAAATAGAAAGAATGGAAAGAAAAACGTCTTCGTATTGAAAGATGAGTGTCTAAACCACCCACACTACAGTGGGCATCTCGACACTCGGAGAGGAAGAAAGTCTACACTTAATCCCCTCTTTTAATTCAATACAAAGAGAAACGATTCCTTATGGTTTGGAAAAGGACTCGGTACGAGACCGAGGTTTTAGGAGGAAAAGGGGTACATTGTTATCAAGTGGGGGATAAAATATAATGAAACAGATAAATCAAGCTTACCTGAATGAGTGTGTCTTGTGACGCGGAGAAAATCATTTAAAGCGTAAGAAAATTCAATGGCATAATGGTATCGAGTTACCAAAACCACAAATTGAAGTCCGATTAATTCAATGAAGATCGAACAATAACCTAATCAAAATTATTTACAAGGTTTCCCATAATAAAGTTAATTACAAAGATATACAAAGTTAGTTAAAGAATTATCCACAAAGTTTGCAAAATTATTTATGAAATAAAGAGAGCAAATAGAAAGGATTAAATGGGCTTTTAGTATGTGTCAAGAAACAATCCAAAACCAAATTTTAAAAAAACTCAATAAAAATTCCATTGTTCTCTAATCAAATAAACGTCTTAAATAACCAACTCGATCCACAAAAATATATCCAATATGATGTTCAAACCAAAAGCAACAGTGGCAAGCAAATATATTAATCCAAAAACCAGTTCGGTATAGATTTCCATGCAACATTTATATGCTATTCTAATTGACAAACACATAGGACCATGAATGGATATTACCACATTAACACTTCCATCCAAAGCTTAATATCCAAACCTGCTACAAGTTGTTCTACATAATTCAATCTATAAACTAACATGATAAAAACACTAACCAAAACCAATGCCAAAATCCAACACGGTTTTCACATGATACACAAACCACACACGCGGATTTCTGTCAAAGCAAAACAAAATTGGCATGATGTCTGTGTTTAAAAATTTTCAACAGAGAAATAACAATCGAAATCTCAACATTGTAACACACTAAACAAAATACGGCAACACCGTATGCGTAGGCCCAAGTCATAATGAAAGCATAACGGACACACATTACACACTTAAACATTAAGAAAATTTACAACGTAAATGAATAAGAGCATAATTCAAATCCATAAAATGGACATTTATCTCTCCTTTCTACAAAGGAAAATGGAAAGACCTGTCAAAGCTTTCACCATCAGAACTGACATAGCAGTAAAATGTTGATCACAGAAAATCAAGCTTGTGCCATGTATCTAATCTCAACGCAATCAGAATACAGTTGCACACAGCATACACAACACCAACTTCTTTCAATAGGTAAATCTACCAGCTTGAAATGAATAAAATCCAGAACTAACATTGCAGCATTAAATAATGAAGTCATCGAATCTAAACTACAACATATCATATAGTTTACGCAAAAATCAGAAAAGTAAAGACTCAAAACACCACTTAAACCTTTAATGGTTGACGCTGATTTTGTAGCAAGATCGGCTTCCTCGTCGGTTACTCGAAATGCCGAGCTAAGGCTGGGAATCTGAGCTGCCAGTTTGTGATTTCAGCCGCAGTCCATATCTGCTCTTGATACCGGAGGATTCGTTGTTCAACTTCATCATTGCAGATCGGAATTGTAGCTTAGACTAACGTCGCATCCGGTACAAACTTGTTGCTATTGCGCTCTCGTAGTCATCGCTGTGTCGGCATCAGAACTCATAACCTTTCACCTGTCAAACACAGAACACGGTTGGATTACAAACAAAACTTGACGCGAATCTCTTCATGACTCAGGCGTTGCAACTGATCTTGCTGCTTAGTTGCTGAAATTTGAAGGTTGTCTCTCGGTGAGATATTTGCCGAAGGTTGCAGAGCCTGAAATCGCTCTCGCTGTCGAGGTGAACTAAGCCGGTTATAGCTGATGATATGAGCTTTTGCTGAGATGTTGTTGTTGTTACAAATCATAACTGAGTCGCGAGCTGCTTGATGTGTTATGTGTAAGGTGTTGCTGAAGTTACAAGACGAAACTCAGTGATGAACTGGACAAAATGTTGAGTTGCTATGTGTAACCGGCGACACCACTGCAGAGTCGAATGAAACTGGATTTGGAATTGCTTGGATGGTGGAGCAAGGTTCGGTGGAGCAAGGTTCTCCTCCACTTTTTTAAGTCGCCTTTGTGTAACCGAAATGATGGTTCTAGCGACAACTGAATGTAGCAGCAACACAAGCCTTAGAACATCATTCGAATCGGCAGGGCCACACCATCTAAGAACCGCTCCACTTATTCAAACTTAGAACCATATTGGTGCCTGTCAAACAGAAAACATAGAGACAAACATCATCTAAATCAATAACAAGACAAACAGCAGATGAACTTCCTATATTGCACACCAAACCGCGTTATTCTTCAGCGTATTGTGCATGATTCCGTAATGCTACAGTCAACTGGGAGTTCATCACTTTGGTATTGTTGTTGAGGCATTGGAATATTCACGGTATGTCAGCGCTGCTTCCTCCTATGCGGCGTCAAAAACAAATCCATCCACCTGCCTGAACTCAGAACCACCTTTGCACCAACCAATGTGAGACTGTCGAGTTGTTGGGTTGTTCTTTTGACGTCATTACCATGAGGCTTAATGCTGCTTTGTTGTCGAATTTACTACCACACCTGTTGTGGCTGTTAATTCGTTGTTGGAATCCTTGTCAATGTCGTAAAGTTGTTTACGTGCTTGGCCTAACAGCGGTGTCGCTGAAGGTGATGCATAGTCTGAGACGCGAACAGTTCTGATGTTCCAAAATCTGTGAGCTACAATGCAATTGTCGTCAGAAGCTTGTACTGCTGAAACTGTGTTGTTTGAAGCGCGTTGTCAGAACAGTCAAGTTGTTGAGCTGATGAACCCTTGAAACTGGTTCAAGTGTGAGACTGTTACTGATGATAGCTCGAGAAATTGATGGGGTCGCACTTGTGACACGTACATCTAATAGCCGTTGCCATTACACTTTTGCCAACGAATTAAAACCCAGGTCGAAGCTTCATCCGCATCTCCCGTTCTTGTTTCGGCAAGCTACGACGGCAAATCACGGATACGCTCGAGGATTTGAACCATTGCTGAAGGTTGTTGTGTATTGTACTGTTTCTGTCGTCGAATAATGAGAGGCGGAGGAACTCATCGGCATGAACAGTAACGGATCGGTGAAACCGCTTGAAGCTGCAACAAATTTACCCAGCAAACATCATTCTCCCAGCAGACTTATGCCATTAATATGATACTAATCATTGGTTTTGGTGGAGAAGAGTGTGGTTGTCGTGTTTCACGGCGGAAACGGTGATGAAGATTCGTGGTCGATGGTTTTGAGGAGAAGAAGAAGAGTTTTTGATGATGGTGATGGTGATGGATTTGAGGGGAGGAAAACGGCCAGAGTTTTCAAAGGAGAAGATGATGATGAAGGTGGAAATGGCGGAAAAAGGAAGGAGATGTGAGGATTTACGGCGGCTTTGAAGAGGAAGCAGGGTGTTAGGGTTTCAGATTGGGGTTGGCCGTTAGGGTCTTTTGAGGGATAGTGAACAGTGTCTCGATTTAGGGTTTCTGAAAGGGGGCGGCCGTTTTTTGGGTGATCTTTGAACAGTAGAAAGTTCCTCTTTTATAACCCAATAACCCTAAATCTCAAGAGCCTCAGCTCTTTCCACCGTGTCCTTGCTTTTTTAATTTTTTAATAATTTTTAATTAACTCTAATAATAAACTAATTCAAGTTAATCTAATCTAAACTAACTAACTAATAATTAAAAACTAATTCTAACTATTAATTAATAATCCTATACTATTCTAATCTGAAATATAATTAAAAAAAACCTATTTAATTGTCTAAGTAAAATTCTAAAAGAAAATGTGTACAAAATATTATATTTAAAAAAAAAAGGAGAAAATAAAAAAGGAAATAAAATTTACAAAAATACCCTTTGGCCACATGTCACGCTCCTATTGGGCAGAAATAGTCGAGATTTAAAAAAAAACGCCTAATTGGGGCGGACACGTGTCTAAACGGCATGAAATTAAGTTAAATAACGCAAAATAAAATGCGAAAAATATTTATAAAAGCTAGCGGGAAAATTTAGGGTATGACAGATGCCCCTATCTAATCGGCTTAAACCTAGTAAGACGAAGGCTACGACATTCATTCTTTCGAGGTAGAAGATGATTAGATATAGAAGACCCTGAATTTGTCCGAAAAAGAGAAAAAGTTTGAGAAGTGATATACAAACAAACCGGACACCCAAAAGGATGTAGACGGATAAGCTTCTCTGAAGAGATTGCCACTTATCGCTGAAGATGGATAAGCTTCTCTGAAGAGATTGCCACTTATCGCTGAAGATGGATAAGCTTCTCTGAAGAGATTGCCACTTATCGCTGATGAAGGATAAGCTTCTCCCAAGAGATTGCCACTTATCACTGAAGATGGATAAGCTTCTCTGAAGAGATTGCCACTTATCGCTGATGAAGGATAAGCTTCTCCCAAGAGATTGCCACTTATCACTGAAGATGGATAAGCTTCTCCCAAGAGATTGCCACTTATCGTTGAAGATGGATAAGCTTCTCTGAAGAGATTGCCACTTATCGCTGAAGATGGATAAGCTTCTCTGAAGAGATTGCCACTTATCACTGAAGATGGATAAGCTTCTCTGAAGAGATTGCCACTTATCGATGAAGATGGATAAGCTTCTCTGAAGAGATTGCCACTTATCACTGAAGATGGATAAGCTTCTCCCAAGAGATTGCCACTTATCGTTGAAGATGGATAAGCTTCTCTGAAGAGATTGCCACTTATCGCTGAAGATGGATAAGCTTCTCTGAAGAGATTGCCACTTATCACTGAAGATGGATAAGCTTCTCTGAAGAGATTGCCACTTATCGCTGAAGATGGATAAGCTTCTCTGAAGAGATTGCCACTTATCACTGAAGATGGATAAGCTTCTCTGAAGAGATTGCCACTTATCGCTGAAGATGGATAAGCTTCTCTGAAGAGATTGCCACTTATCGCTGATGAAGGATAAGCTTCTCCCAAGAGATTGCCACTTATCACTGAAGATGGATAAGCTTCTCTGAAGAGATTGCCACTTATCGCTGAAGATGGATAAGCTTCTCCCAAGAGATTGCCACTTATCACTGAAGATGGATAAGCTTCTTTGAAGAGATTGCCACTTATCGTTGAAGATGGATAAGCTTCTCCCAAGAGATTGCCACTTATCACTGAAGATGGATAAGCTTCTCTGAAGAGATTGCCACTTATCACTGAAGATGGATAAGCTTCTCTGAAGAGATTGCCACTTATCACTGAAGTCTGCTGGAGACAATTCACTGGGGATCACCCATGGATTTACTGGAGATGCCCCTGTCTGGGCTGAATGTTGATTTTGAAGATCTGATTAACCACGAGGTTGCAATACATCATGCAATACACCCATGGTCTTGAAAAGATGCCCCTGGTTTGGGCTGAATTTGCTTTGATAATCTTGAATTCCATGGGAGGACCCATGGCCTTTGCAGATAATGCCCCTGATTGGGCTGCTAATTGCCTTGAAGCTCAATAAGTTGCAAAACTTCGTGGGGAACACCCACGGTCTTGTGGAAGAATGCCCCTGATTGGGCTCAATCTTGTCTTGGTATCTTCTAAATCTAGTAAGAGGAACCCACGGTCTTGCAAGAGGTGCCCCTGTCTGGGCTGATGATCTTGGAAATTTTCGTGATCGATCCTGGATCTGAACTCGCATATACGAATGCTTGATGATAATGATATTCCATAACAAGTGGGAATGCAAATGCAAATGTTAACACGCGGAGATGTAAGAGCTGGGAGAGTATAACATGATTCTGGGTAGGCGTATAATGCAAGATGCTTATGAAGTCGAATGTGATGCGTATGATGCATATGATGCAGACGGGTAATGGAAATGCAGGTGATTGGGAAAACAGGTTGGAGACACCAACTTGGTGGACTTTGGTGGTTGCCAATGCTGATTGGACTTTGAGTTGGAAGTACCAGGTGAGGGCTGGTGTTCGGAGAGTAGACCAGATGGGACTGATTGGCGAAAGGTTAAGCTGTCAAAGGAGAGCTAATTTTGTGGTTTGCCATATGGAAGCTGGACTTTGGAATAAGGTTTACCAGACAAGAACTGGTGAAATGGCTAAAAGAAGGGTGACCAGATGAGAACTGGTTTAAAAAGCTGATATATACCAGGCGGGAATTGGTATTCAGCGAAGGGTTGACCAGATAGGACTGGTTTGAAGGTTTAAAGGTTTGACCAGTTGGGACTGGTACAAAGGTTTGCCAGGCAAGAACTGGACTTTGGAGGTTCAAAGGTTACAAGGTTTTGACAGGTTTAGGCTGTGGGATGAAGGATCCAATGACAGCAAGGCCTTTTCGGAAGGTTAAGGTTATTTGGGTGAGGTGATGGTATGATTCCCCAACACTCGTTTTGAACTCAACAATTGTTGATGAAGATGAACTTGCTTGAGTAACTTGCCAATGAGACGATCTCGAGATGACTTGCCCCAGAGTTTGTACCACGAAAGGATTTATCATTGTTGAACCGACTCTTGGTGGTTGGCTTCAATATACTCTTTGGAGTAGCTTGTTCTTGAAAGAGCGGTGAAGCGACTTGACTTATCCTGATTGAGTGTTGGAGGGATCTATCTTCAAGTCAGAGAAACTCTGGGTGGCCTGCCCCTAATTGGTATGATTCACTTTTGATCAAACGCTTCTTGAATGATTTGCCCCATGATCGACCATTGTTTGGGGATTTGCCTCAGACTGATCCAGACTGCTGAATGATCCAGCCTTGCTTGATTTCTTCGTGTTGGAATTTCCTCTATGCCAACTACAGACTTGCAATTAAAAACTTGTTTGTTCACGAATGGTAATCTTAATGCAAAGTTCATGCAAGTTTTTTGAAAAAATGTCGTTTATTACGTGTCGTGATAGTGACACGAATGGACCATTAGTCCAAACGTTGTGCTAACTTGATTGGTGTAAAAATAAAGCAAAGATATTGACACCAATGCTGATGATTAGCAAATAAGTGGGAGTCAGGTTACGCAACCTTGCGATAGTATGCTTTCAGAATAAACCTCGACTCAATTAGGTCTTTCGAGGGTTGTAACGTGGTCTGGCTCACGGCTATAAAACAAAGGATATTAGGCTCAAAGTATTAATTTGTACCCACCCCTTCTTCTTGATGATCTCCAGTCCTACGTTCAATTAATTCTGCACCTATTTGTCTTGACGGTGTGAGCTTGATTGTTCAAGGTTTGCTCGAGATGGCAGTCACCTTATTTTGATTTTGATGGGCGTCAGTGACCCTTTGATTTGGGTGGCCACTGAACATTATTTTTGTTTTTGTTGAGGGTTTGAGGACCTCTTTTGCTTTTGTTTTTGATCCCTAACTTTTGCATGGACTGATTCTGCTTGTCATATCCATCGGGATTGCCTTGATTTTTTTGCCTAAGTCCCCTTTGAGGCGCTTGACTTAGCAGGCTTTTGATTTTTTTGAATTTTGTTGGAAGATTATGACTGCCACGTCATGGGTCATTGATGAACAACCGTCTTGTCTTTGGATTTTGAGTGCGAGGTTGGATTAACTGAAATAACTACCCTGCCCCAGGTTGAGTGTTAAGGGTTTGAATATCCGAAGGAAACTCCTACTTCTAGGCTCGAAGTGGTTGACTAGGGATTAACTCCTTATATCTCCGGTGTTTAAGGGATTTAAAACAATGCCTGTACATCATTGTCAAGGTTTTATCCGAAAGCATACGATTTGTAATTATGGGTATCTCGTTCTCGTCATCCTCCCTCTAATCTTTGCTAAAACAACAGTGATAAAGTGGAGTGAATAGAAAGGTGTATGTGTCTGTGATAAGTGGAAACAATGAGTGAATACGACGTGACTGATTCAGAAAATGCATAATCACTTCATTAATATTACCATTCAAAACAACAATGTTTAAACACAAGTAGCAATTAACAGGAAATAAACTACAAGATGCAAATGATAAAAAGCGCCTAAAGACTGCCAATGTCGAGGACGTCTGCCTGTCTGGACCACACTGGCTTTTGGGAATGACCCTTGAAATCTTCGAGCTTAGACAGCTGAAAGGTTGACATGAACGACCAAACTCCCTTCTGGAAACGAGATGTACCCTTTGTCGATCAACTGTTGCACTTTTGCTTGGAAGGCTTTGCATTCTTCAGTCGAGTGCCCCATGGATCCACCATGATATCCACACTGAGCTTTGGGATTGTACCCCGGAGGATAAGGTTCTGGCACAGGCTTAAGAGTCTTAGGCTCCACCAATGAGTTTTGGATCAGATGTGGAAGAAGTTGACTGCGCGACATAGGGATCAGGTGAAGCGGAGCAATCCTTCTTTCCAAGTTGTTGCGAGGCCTTCTCTGATTTTGGCGCTGACAGTTCTGTTGCTGAGGAACATAAGGTTGTTGGCACTGACTAAGGCATTCCTCATGTGCAGGCCCTTTCATCCTCAGATTTGGCCCAGGAATAGGCAATAGCTGTGGGCATGGAGATTCTGAAACCAAAGATTGTAAGATACGCTCATGACCTGATGCAGCTTCAGGGAAGAAAGCAGGGATATCCACTTCTTTTACAGCAACTGGAATAAACCCATCTGGCACTTTCACACCGCTTGGCGTGAACTCGAATGCTTTTGAATCGATTAAGTCTTGGACTTGGTATTTGAGAGCTTTGCATTCTTCCACATTATGGCCCGGTGCCCCAGAATGAAAATCACAATGGGCACTTGTATCATAGCCTTGTGGTGGCTTACCAACAAACGGAGCTAGAGTCCGAAGTTCAACCAATCGAAATCGAAGCAAAATCTGCAACAACTGAGTATAAGTCATAGGGATCTGGTCGAAGCTTCTATCGGGCTGTTTCAGCCTCTGCGCATACCTCCTAACCTTAGGATTGTCTTGGGAAATAAGAAGTAGCTCCTGACGGGGAAATCTTGGAATCTTAGGTTGTGCAAAAGATCTACGAGGCATATCGCGCTCTCGAAGATATTCCATAGGTACGGGTTGAACTATCATTTCTGCTGCGACCTCAGGCCTGAGATTTTCGTCCTTTCTTAGCACACTTTCCATGACTTCCATAATCTGGCCCATCTGGGTCTTCAGTTGATGAACTTCTTCCTTGAGCATTTTCTGATCCTGACGCAAAGCTTGCATATCCACCATGAATTGTCCCATCTGGCTTCGGACTTCCCTTAACTCTGCTTGGACCTGCTCCATAGTCCACTTCTGCTCCATAGTTACCTCGGCTTGCATTGTCTGACTTGGACTTTCAAGGTGTCTACGTTCCCCTTGCTTCAAACTCTTTACAGCTCTCACGAGTTCAGTAGGAGTGTCGGGAAATCAACTGCGGGTTATGGACAAAGGATGGGTAAGCTTGGCATCTTGGTCAGGGAAGAAAATGCAAAATGATGCAGATATGCTTATGCAAATGCAATGCAATGAGTGCACACGAGAACAGATCCACAACAACAATTAAAGTCACAGATCCTGCAAGACAACAACAAAAGGTATCTCTCCCCTCGGGTGGGCAATCTACTGGTTTAATAAGAGGGTATCCCAAAGGCCTTTAAACAAAGTCCCATGCACTAACCCTCAAAAGTTTTCCATCAGAACGACTACTCGTAAGACGGTATTCCCTTTAAAGGATTAACACAGAGTTATGTTTTAGGAACCTTCGGAATAAGGTTCTACAAAAGGTCCTCAGAGTCACGGACTCCCAAGTTGGAAATAAAGACACCATTACGACTACACGTAAGACATAATCATCCCAAAGGGGTCTCGTCTGAGCGGTGGAATTCGATCCAACTCAACGAGTCCTAAGTCTCGCAAATCAGAAAGAATCCACCTCCTAACTTAGTGTATACTCGAAAGCTCGGGTAGAAAGCTTTTATCCTCACAAACCAATCCAATAAACCCAACAGGTTAGTGAACACAACATAAAAAAAAACAGATAAAAGCAAACAAAATCACACACGCGACAAACAAATTAGGCTTGGCTCGCTAGGAGTCCCCAGCAGAGTCGTCAACTGTCGCTACTCGAAAAATGCATCGTGCAACGACGGGGAGGCGAAAAGGATAGACAGAAGAGTCGCCACCGAACTTTATTTATCCCATGATGGGAAAGGAAAATATCGAGAAAACCTTAGGAAAGAGATGGATAAGATGGTCTCGCAACCAAGAACGGGTTCGGAAGCCGGTTATGCGAGGGGAAGGTATTAGCACCCCTCGCATCCATCGTACTCGATGGGAACCTTTTGTTTGTCGATGTGTGAATTTATTTGCTTAAACATCATGCTATAAGAAGTGTTCCACGGGGTAAAAGAAGGGTTAGAAACAAGAAAGTTAGGAGGAAAGAGAGAACGGGGAAGAAAAGAGAAAGAACAGACTCGGTAGGACTTCGCAGTCCTATGCCTACGTATTCTCAATGGATGTGAGAAAGTCAGAGTCGACGTAGTTCGGGGAACTACAGATATTGGGGGGAATGTGCTCGGCAAGGATTGTGGCCCTTGTGCCTACGTATCTTTACTTGAGAAAGTAAAGAATCAGAGCAGCCGTAGTTCGGCCTACGGTGTGTTGATGTTTTTTATGGATGATGCTATCGTGCGCATTCTAGCAGTTAGGTGTTTTGCTGCTCGCTCGTTGGAGACTTAGGCGTTACCTGTTTGCGGTAGAACGGACGTAGCATATCCTTTTTGAAAGATTGATTAGTTTTCGCCACGCGGGGCTAGAAGTCGCATTTGATTGATTGGATTGTTTTTTAGGGGCGAGACAAGTCCTCAGATAGTAACCCCTACGGGTAGTACCCAATTCGTTATCTCAAAGTTTTTGTTATAAAAAAGGTGTCGCGAACGAGGCGTCTTCGTATTGAAAGACGAGCGTCGAAACCACCCTCACTACAGTGGGCATCCCTACGCTCGGAGAAGAAGAGGTCTACACCCGATCCTCTCTCTTTAATTCAATGCAAAGAGAACTTCATCCTCTAATTAAAGATGATTTAGGTTTTGAATGGTAAGTGCTTTGCGACAGAGAACCCTACGGTAAACGTCAGCACTCGGGATAGGAGAAGGCCTACGCCTAACCACTCCACGACCATTCAAGTTTTAATGTGAAAAGATTTGAAAATGCCCTCGGTACGGGACCGAGGTTTTTTAGGTGACAAGGGTTGCGGGAGGAAGTTGTAAAAGGAGAGGTAGTGGAAGAAGTCACATCTTCGTATCGAAAGACGAGTGTCGGGACCACCCTCACTACAGTGGGCATCCCATCAATCGGAGAAGAAGAGGTCCACACCCAATCTTCTCTCTTTAATTCGATACAAAGAGAAATCAATTTATTACTGAAAGTATACTCGGTACGAGACCGAGGTTTTATGAGGAAATGTTGGAAGTGTCTTTGTATTGACAGACGAGCATCGAGACCACCCTCACTACAGTGGGCATCCCTACGCTCGAAGAAGAAGGGGTCTACACCCAATCCTCTTTTTAGCTCAACACAAAGAAATGATTTTAAAGAGATGAGATTTGAAAATGGACGGGAAGCGTCTTCGTATTGAAAGACGAGTGTCGGAACCACCCTCACTACAGTGGGTATCCCGACACTCGGAGAGGAAGAAAGTCTACACTTAATCCCCTCTTTTTTAATTCAATACAAAGATAATTTATTCCTTATTGAAAGGTGTTTTGAAAATGCACTCGGCGCGGGGCCGAGGTTTTAGGAGAGAAATGGTTTGAAAATGTTCTCGGTGCGGGGCCGATATTTTAGGAGAAGAATAGTTTGGAAAATAGAAAGAATGGAAAGAAAAACGTCTTCGTATTGAAAGATGAGTGTCTAAACCACCCACACTACAGTGGGCATCTCGACACTCGGAGAGGAAGAAAGTCTACACTTAATCCCCTCTTTTAATTCAATACAAAGAGAAACGATTCCTTATGGTTTGGAAAAGGACTCGGTACGAGACCGAGGTTTTAGGAGGAAAAGGGGTACATTGTTATCAAGTGGGGGATAAAATATAATGAAACAGATAAATCAAGCTTACCTGAATGAGTGTGTCTTGTGACGCGGAGAAAATCATTTAAAGCGTAAGAAAATTCAATGGCATAATGGTATCGAGTTACCAAAACCACAAATTGAAGTCCGATTAATTCAATGAAGATCGAACAATAACCTAATCAAAATTATTTACAAGGTTTCCCATAATAAAGTTAATTACAAAGATATACAAAGTTAGTTAAAGAATTATCCACAAAGTTTGCAAAATTATTTATGAAATAAAGAGAGCAAATAGAAAGGATTAAATGG
This sequence comes from Lathyrus sativus, assembly GCA_963859935.3. NCBI lineage: Eukaryota > Viridiplantae > Streptophyta > Magnoliopsida > Fabales > Fabaceae > Lathyrus > Lathyrus sativus. The sequence goes on along the minus strand of OZ012736.1, from coordinate 417,854,730 downwards.
GCTTTTAGTATGTGTCAAGAAACAATCCAAAACCAAATTTTAAAAAAACTCAATAAAAATTCCATTGTTCTCTAATCAAATAAACGTCTTAAATAACCAACTCGATCCACAAAAATATATCCAATATGATGTTCAAACCAAAAGCAACAGTGGCAAGCAAATATATTAATCCAAAAACCAGTTCGGTATAGATTTCCATGCAACATTTATATGCTATTCTAATTGACAAACACATAGGACCATGAATGGATATTACCACATTAACACTTCCATCCAAAGCTTAATATCCAAACCTGCTACAAGTTGTTCTGCATAATTCAATCTATAAACTAACATGATAAAAACACTAACCAAAACCAATGCCAAAATCCAACACGGTTTTCACATGATACACAAACCACACACGCGGATTTCTGTCAAAGCAAAACAAAATTGGCATGATGTCTGTGTTTAAAAATTTTCAACAGAGAAATAACAATCGAAATCTCAACATTGTAACACACTAAACAAAATACGGCAACACCGTATGCGTAGGCCCAAGTCATAATGAAAGCATAACGGACACACATTACACACTTAAACATTAAGAAAATTTACAACGTAAATGAATAAGAGCATAATTCAAATCCATAAAATGGACATTTATCTCTCCTTTCTACAAAGGAAAATGGAAAGACCTGTCAAAGCTTTCACCATCAGAACTGACATAGCAGTAAAATGTTGATCACAGAAAATCAAGCTTGTGCCATGTATCTAATCTCAACGCAATCAGAATACAGTTGCACACAGCATACACAACACCAACTTCTTTCAATAGGTAAATCTACCAGCTTGAAATGAATAAAATCCAGAACTAACATTGCAGCATTAAATAATGAAGTCATCGAATCTAAACTACAACATATCATATAGTTTACGCAAAAATCAGAAAAGTAAAGACTCAAAACACCACTTAAACCTTTAATGGTTGACGCTGATTTTGTAGCAAGATCGGCTTCCTCGTCGGTTACTCGAAATGCCGAGCTAAGGCTGGGAATCTGAGCTGCCAGTTTGTGATTTCAGCCGCAGTCCATATCTGCTCTTGATACCGGAGGATTCGTTGTTCAACTTCATCATTGCAGATCGGAATTGTAGCTTAGACTAACGTCGCATCCGGTACAAACTTGTTGCTATTGCGCTCTCGTAGTCATCGCTGTGTCGGCATCAGAACTCATAACCTTTCACCTGTCAAACACAGAACACGGTTGGATTACAAACAAAACTTGACGCGAATCTCTTCATGACTCAGGCGTTGCAACTGATCTTGCTGCTTAGTTGCTGAAATTTGAAGGTTGTCTCTCGGTGAGATATTTGCCGAAGGTTGCAGAGCCTGAAATCGCTCTCGCTGTCGAGGTGAACTAAGCCGGTTATAGCTGATGATATGAGCTTTTGCTGAGATGTTGTTGTTGTTACAAATCATAACTGAGTCGCGAGCTGCTTGATGTGTTATGTGTAAGGTGTTGCTGAAGTTACAAGACGAAACTCAGTGATGAACTGGACAAAATGTTGAGTTGCTATGTGTAACCGGCGACACCACTGCAGAGTCGAATGAAACTGGATTTGGAATTGCTTGGATGGTGGAGCAAGGTTCGGTGGAGCAAGGTTCTCCTCCACTTTTTTAAGTCGCCTTTGTGTAACCGAAATGATGGTTCTAGCGACAACTGAATGTAGCAGCAACACAAGCCTTAGAACATCATTCGAATCGGCAGGGCCACACCATCTAAGAACCGCTCCACTTATTCAAACTTAGAACCATATTGGTGCCTGTCAAACAGAAAACATAGAGACAAACATCATCTAAATCAATAACAAGACAAACAGCAGATGAACTTCCTATATTGCACACCAAACCGCGTTATTCTTCAGCGTATTGTGCATGATTCCGTAATGCTACAGTCAACTGGGAGTTCATCACTTTGGTATTGTTGTTGAGGCTTTGGAATATTCACGGTATGTCAGCGCTGCTTCCTCCTATGCGGCGTCAAAAACAAATCCATCCACCTGCCTGAACTCAGAACCACCTTTGCACCAACCAATGTGAGACTGTCGAGTTGTTGGGTTGTTCTTTTGACGTCATTACCATGAGGCTTAATGTTGCTTTGTTGTCGAATTTACTACCACACCTGTTGTGGCTGTTAATTCGTTGTTGGAATCCTTGTCAATGTCGTAAAGTTGTTTACGTGCTTGGCCTAACAGCGGTGTCGCTGAAGGTGATGCATAGTCTGAGACGCGAACAGTTCTGATGTTCCAAAATCTGTGAGCTACAATGCAATTGTCGTCAGAAGCTTGTACTGCTGAAACTGTGTTGTTTGAAGCGCGTTGTCAGAACAGTCAAGTTGTTGAGCTGATGAACCCTTGAAACTGGTTCAAGTGTGAGACTGTTACTGATGATAGCTCGAGAAATTGATGGGGTCGCACTTGTGACGCGTACATCTAATAGCCGTTGCCATTACACTTTTGCCAACGAATTAAAACCCAGGTCGAAGCTTCATCCGCATCTCCCGTTCTTGTTTCGGCAAGCTACGACGGCAAATCACGGATACGCTCGAGGATTTGAACCATTGCTGAAGGTTGTTGTGTATTGTACTGTTTCTGTCGTCGAATAATGAGAGGCGGAGGAACTCATCGGCATGAACAGTAACGGATCGGTGAAACCGCTTGAAGCTGCAACAAATTTACCCAGCAAACATCATTCTCCCAGCAGACTTATGCCATTAATATGATACTAATCATTGGTTTTGGTGGAGAAGAGTGTGGTTGTCGTGTTTCACGGCGGAAACGGTGATGAAGATTCGTGGTCGATGGTTTTGAGGAGAAGAAGAAGAGTTTTTGATGATGGTGATGGTGATGGATTTGAGGGGAGGAAAACGGCCAGAGTTTTCAAAGGAGAAGATGATGATGAAGGTGGAAATGGCGGAAAAAGGAAGGAGATGTGAGGATTTACGGCGGCTTTGAAGAGGAAGCAGGGTGTTAGGGTTTCAGATTGGGGTTGGCCGTTAGGGTCTTTTGAGGGATAGTGAACAGTGTCTCGATTTAGGGTTTCTGAAAGGGGGCGGCCGTTTTTTGGGTGATCTTTGAACAGTAGAAAGTTCCTCTTTTATAACCCAATAACCCTAAATCTCAAGAGCCTCAGCTCTTTCCACCGTGTCCTTGCTTTTTTAATTTTTTAATAATTTTTAATTAACTCTAATAATAAACTAATTCAAGTTAATCTAATCTAAACTAACTAACTAATAATTAAAAACTAATTCTAACTATTAATTAATAATCCTATACTATTCTAATCTGAAATATAATTAAAAAAAACCTATTTAATTGTCTAAGTAAAATTCTAAAAGAAAATGTGTACAAAATATTATATTTAAAAAAAAAAAGGAGAAAATAAAAAAGGAAATAAAATTTACAAAAATACCCTTTGGCCACATGTCACGCTCCTATTGGGCAGAAATAGTCGAGATTTAAAAAAAAACGCCTAATTGGGGCGGACACGTGTCTAAACGGCATGAAATTAAGTTAAATAACGCAAAATAAAATGCGAAAAATATTTATAAAAGCTAGCGGGAAAATTTAGGGTATGACAATTTCCACTTAAATCTGAATCAGTGTAACCATATACTTCTGCATATGTGTTGACATTCTTCTGCCTTGACATCTGAAGCTAGCAAGATTATACCACGAGTGAATTGCACACTCAAAGATACAACAGAGTCGCCACCGAACTTTATTTAGTCCCAATGGACAGGGAAAATATCGATAAAACCTAAGGAAAGAGAAACGGGTAAGTGGTTGGTTATGCGAGAGGAAGGTACTAGCACCTCACGCATCCGTCGTACTCAACGGGAACCATTTTGCTTACTTCTAGACTTGGATGAGTTATCTATCTAAAGGTTTCTAGTTAAAGAGGGAAAGAAAAGAGAGAAAAGGAAAGAAAGAGAAAGAGAGAAGTAGGAAGAGAGAAAGAAGTGCTCACGGAGGATTAGGGCCCTCGTGCCTACGTATCCTCATAGTGTAATGAGGAATTCAGAGCTTTGTAGTTCATGGAACTAGGAAAGAAAGGAGGGACGGGGAAGAAGAGCGGAAGAAGGTAGAAGGTAGCTCGCCAAGATCTCGCGATCTTATGCCTACGTATCCTCACAGTGCAATGAGAAAGTTAGAGCTCAGTAGTTCGGGGAACTAGGACGGAAAAAGAAAAGGAAAACAGTGTCAAAACCATGAGCGAAAGAAAGGGACCGACCATACTAGGGAAAACAAGAGGAAACGGTGTCAAAACCAGGAAAGAAAGGCAAAGGGATGGTGTCGAAACCACGAGAAAATCAAAGGAACTAAATCGAGACAAGGTAAGATTCACGGGGATTCGGTATATTAACAGACAGACTGTGATTAACCGAAGAAAAGAGAATTATGACCCTGAGGGGAGAAAGGTTGGGGTCAACAGACGGACTGTGATTAGTCAGAAAAAAGAGAAAAGAGATTGACTCTGTGGGAAAGATATTGGTTTTAACAGAAAAACTGTGATCAACCAGAAAAGGGAGAATGTTAAACCAAGAGAAGATGTCTGACTCTCTAGGGGACTCGGTGTATTAACTGATAAATAGTGGCTAACCGAAGAAAGAAAAGAGGAATTGGTCTTTAACCGATGGATGGTGATTACCTAAAAAGGAAGGGTGTAGAACCAAGCGAAGGTTGTGACCCAAAAAGAGGGGTGTGGAACCAAGTGAAGGTTATGACCCAAAGGGGTTCGGTACATTGACTGAACAAGCAGTACTTGGCCAAAGAAAAGGGTATTTGAACCAAAAGAATGTTACTAACCAAAAGGTGTGAGTATTTGAACCAAGAAAGGTTGCTAAATATAAGGGATATTCGTTTTAACAAAAAGGCTGTGTTTAACCAAAAAGAAAGAGTTATTAACCAGGAGACAATGATTAACTCAAGAGAAGCTCAGTATGTTAACAGATGAGCTGTGGTTAACTGAGAAACAAGTGATTAACCAAGAGAAGGTGATTAACCCAAGGAAAATTGGTTTTAACAGGCGGACTGTGATTATCCAACCAGAAAGGAGAGAAACTAAGAAAAGGTTGCGAATTCCACTAGGGATTCGGTATTTAACAGGCATGTTGTGATTAACCGAAGAAGAGGATTGCGACTTTGCTAGGGAAAAAGAGAATATGGTTTTAATAGACAAATTTTGATCAACCAAAGAACGAGTGATTAACCAAGAGAAGGTGATTAACCCAAGAGAAATAATGATTTTGAACCAAGGAAAGAGTGCTTGATCAAAGGAAGCAAGGGATGCAAATCAGAGATTGACTCGACTGGGGAACGGGGGAACATTATAGTCTGGGGATAGAGACAATTATTCCAGGAACAGGGTCATTCGTCCCCTACCCAAAATAATCATAATGAGTGTAGGAATTCTCCACTCTCATCCCTTATCTAGCATTCAGAATATAGTGCGGAAATTGAAACCGACAAAGTAACGACGTAAGTTGTACAATGCTCCAATATGTTGTGTAAACCTCCGGCTCTGTGGGGACCAAGAAGAATAAACCCTAAAGGAATCCTAAAGAGAAGAAGGAGGGAAGATTAACTAATCGAAACAAGGTTTTGATCAACCAATCAAAGGGAAAGGATAATCCATTAATCTTTCAAGTGTGTCAAAAGATCATCAAAGCAAACATGTGAATTAATGATTATACAAAATTAAATTTGTTCAATAAAGAATAAACTTAATGAAATCAAGAAAAGAATGCTAAGCATTAACAAACATCAATTAGCATGCATCACTAACCATGTTATCATGTGAACAAAAGTATGCAAAAAAGCAACATGATCATGCAAACAAATCCATAATCGATAAATCACGCATAAAAGTTGGCATGCGTACTTCAAACAGAGGCTAAACAACTCCTAAAACATCCACAAAAATCAAGCATATCAAGCCATGGAAGTTAAATGAGGAGAGAAAACCAAACAAGCATGAAAAAGCACAAAAAACAGCTTCTGTAACAGTGTTAATCGATTAACCATTTTTTCCTTGAAAATGGTTAATCGATTAACCCTTTGAAAACAACAGAAATTTCCTAAACTAGAGGTGTTAATAGAGTAACACATTTTGCTTAGCAAATGGTTAATCGATTAACTCTATAACAATGATAGAAAATCAGTTTTTTAAAAGCACTTCCAGCAATTAATCACGTATCCAATCATCCACATGTTATGGTGTGCAATTGTACACGGAAATTACATCAAGTAGCAACAATCAAGCATCAATTGAATCCATCAAACATCAAGATCAATAATCAAACAATTGAATGATCAAATCACATCAAAAAGCTATTGGATCTACATTGTAAACATGTGAAAGTTATCGAAAACAATAAATCGAATAAGAATTACCAATCTACAAGGCGGAGGATTGCCTTGGTGATTGTTGTAAGTGAAATATAGTTAGAATAAGTAAATAAAACCATAGAATTCCAAGCTTGAGATTAAATCGTAGCGAAACCGATAAAAACGCGATAAATGCTCTAAATACGAATTTGCACCAAAAAGCTTGAGATGATTACTTGAATTAAAGTAGGAGTTAATGTAAATCTAGAAATCCAAGAAGAATTATAGTGGAATGGAGGTTTAGCTCAAGAGAATAAAAATTTCGATGTGAAGATTGTTACACTCTAATGGTGGAAATGGAGCTTTTGTGTGTGGTTTGGTGAAGAAGATGAAGACGAATTGCTTAAAATTCATAGAGAATTGATAGAAATGAGTGAAAGTGAGAGAATTGAGAGTTAAGAGTGTAAAGTGGTTGAGAATGATTAAAGCCCATGTGAAAAAGTGAAGGTTTTCTTAAATAGAAGCTAGCTTTGGAGCTAGCTCTACAGTTAGTTACATCTAACTCACTGAGTCGGAAGTTGACTCAGTTAGTTATTTGTTAACTCTATGGGAGCATCCCATGTAAGTCTAAAATGCAATGGTTATATGCTTGGAAACAAAGGTATATGGTGGTCTTGATTGGAAATGATGTATTATAGTAAATGCAAGTGGATTCTTGAAGTGTCTTGAAGTATCTAGAATATTCCACATGACACTAGAACCAAGTAAACCCCAAATAAGTAGAAGAAAAGTTGATGTCGTGAAAAATGGAGAAATCTACCAATTTAAATGTGTTAATCAGTTAACACAACTTTCCTAGCAAATGGTTAATCAATTAACACAGTCAAAACTTACCCAATTTGATTTGAAACAAGGTGTTATGGCCACGACTCTGATCTTCGACTTTTTACTTTGATAAATAGGCATGGAAACCCTTGTATTTTTCTTGTATTGATGATGTGATGACTTTGTGAGGATGTGATTAATCAGTCTCTGAAACTCTGAATATTGCTTCAACAAAACCACCGAGAAAAATGCTAATGCTAATGCGTATGCCTGCAATGCGAGTGCACATGCTCATGCAAAAAGGCAAAAGAGGAGATCAAATTTCGGGTTACGACAACATCAACACACCGTGATCAATTGTACCCTTTATGTATTTCAACATCCTCTTAACTACAGTGAGATGAAACTCTTGGGGTTCATCCATGCATCCACGCAATAATTCGACACTTTGACAAATGTATGACATTGTATTCCAAAGATACCTCAAAGATCCAATGATTTTTTTGTAGAGTGACACACTTATAAAATCATCATTTGTCTCTTTCAACTTTGCTCCAATTTCTAATGGCGTAGCAGTTGCATTACAGTTGCTCATCATGAACCTCTTCAAGATATCTTGGGCATACTTCTTTTGGTGCAAGAATACTCCTTTAGACGTGTTTTTGAACTTCATCCCTAAGAAATATTAAAAATTCCCTAGGTCGGACATTTCAAACTCTTGCATCATTTTTGACTTGACTTTTCTTATCTTTGCTTCATTTGCACCTGTAATCAACAAACCATCTACATATAGGTATATGATGATTCGATTGGCTTTACCTGCATCATCGACATACACTCCATGTTCAGAGACATATTTTGTGAAATTTGCTTTGATCAAGAAGTTATATATTCTCGTATTCCAAGATCTTGAGGCTTACTTCAAACATAGATAGCCTTCCTCAATCTATACACTTTCGACTCCCGCCCTTTAATTTCAAATCCTGGTGGTTGACTGGCATAAACTTCTTCTTCCAAAGGTCCATTAAAAAATGTTTATTTTACATCCAACTAATGTATCTTCCACCCTCTGTATGCTGCTGTGGACACAACAATTTTGAATGTTTCCAACCTCGCCACATGTGCATACACTTTTTCGAAATCAATAGCAAGTTTTTACATAAAACCTCTCGCCACTAGTCTTTCCTTATGTTTGAAAATTTCACCATTCGACCTTCGTTTTAGCTTATAAACCCACTTAACATCAATTGGCTTTTTGATTGACTTTTCAACAAACTCACAGGTCTTGTTCTTCTCGATTGACCTAAGTTCTTCTTTCATGGCTGCTAACTAATTCAAATCATTCAAGGCTTGATCCAAATTGATAGGTTTTTCTTCAACCATCTTCATCATTTCTTCTATTAAGTCACCATCTGCATCGACTACTTGATCTTAAAATCTCTCATATCCAACTAGCCTTGTCAACTAAGTTTGTGCTCTAGTTGATGTTCTAACATTCTACGCAGGTGGTACTTCATTTCAATTAGTTGGGACTTTAGTTTATTAATATTTTTCAAGATAGTTGCAACTGCATATGACTCATGTCGAACTGACCCATGACACCAATCCCACCATTTGCTTTCATCCATTAGAACATCTCGACTGATCACTAGTTTATCATCAATTGGTGAATACAACTTGTATGCACCATTCGAATGATAACATATGAGTACCATAGTTTGACTTTGATCATGTAATTTCTTTCTCAATTGTTTAGATAAATTCCTGAAGCACGTTGATCCAAACACTCTAAGATGACAAAATTTGGCTTCACACCTATGCAAGCCTCATAAGGAGTCTTCTTGGCCATCTTCCTGTTGGACATCTATTTAGAAAGAATACTGGTGTCGAAGCTGCATCGGCCCAAAATCTCTTTGGCATATCTTTATCTTTCAACATGCTCCCTGTCATGTTCATTATGCTTCAATTCTCCCTCTCAACTATGCCATTATGTTGAGGCGTATAGGGTAAAATGATCTCATGTTGTATACCTTCCTCACTTTAAAATATATTAAATTTTCGAGAGGTGTATGCACCACCACCATCAGTTCTTAGTTTCTTCAACTTGCATCCACTTTTCCTTTCGACATAAAATTTAAACTTCTTGAAGTGTGTGAACACCTCACTCTTCCTTTCAATAAGGTAAATCCGCACATATCTAGTGAATTCATTTATGAAGCTTAGGAAGTAATAGTTAGCTTATTTCGACCTTACTTCAAATGGTCCACACAAATCAGAGTGAATTAACTCTAGCTTTTCTTCGACCTTATTGGCAAGTCATGCTTGAATGCTTTCCTAGCTTACTTTACTTTGCAACATTACTCACACACCTGACTTGGTCATTTCACCTGAGGTGATCCATACACCATCTTCATCTAGTTGAGCATACCTAAAATTTTGAAGTTTAGATATCCATACCTATGATGCCATAGCTAGTTTTTTTCTTCTTCTATAGTCAAAGCAATACACTTGTAATCAACTGGATTTATATCTACTTTGAAGGTCTTCTTGTCTTCCAATGGTGCCTTTAGAATCAGCCTTCCATCACTATGATACACCTTCATATGATTCATTTCTATCTTTATGTTGTACCCTATTACAAGTAATTGACCTACGCTTATCAAGTTAATTGTCATCAAAGGTACATACAACACATTAGTGATGCTGGCTTTTCGACCATCCTTTTTGACAAGAAAGACGTCTCCCTTTCCAGCTGATGTGATGTGCTGCCAACTGGAAACTTTATCACTTTCTCAACTCATTCATCTAGGTTGGTGAACCAGTCTTTATTACCAGCCACGTGGTTATTGCATCTTGAATCCAGGTACCACATGTTGGTTTTCCTAGTGTTTGACTGAGTATTAGCCATGAGTAAAACATCTTCGCAATCACTATCTTTAGCATGTGCATACTACATTTCATCGTTGGCTTTCACTTGTGCTTCCTTCTTTCTTCATTAGTCTCAAGCATAGTGGCCAAGTGACAATTGTAACATTGCACCATCTTCATGTCAACTTTCTTCCCATAATACTTGTTGCTCATGCTTGTCTTGATCGAATCAGAGTGATTCTTTGAGTTCTTGTCTTACTTCTCATCATTAACAATATTCTTTCACCTTCTTTTTCCCATATTTCTTGATGAATCTGGCTTGTAGTGCTTGTTCTGCCACCTTCTCCCTTTCTGAGTTCCTTTCCTTCAACTTCACCTCATGAGCCTCTAATGAAGCTTGAAGTTATTATAAATTCATCTCAGCTAGGTTCTTGGAATTTACGATCGATACTACAATTTAATCAGGCTACAGTAAGATATCTCAACACTTTCTCAATCTTTTATAAATCGTTTATTGATTCACCGCACGAATTCATTTGGTTCGTTAACAACACCACATGTGAAAGGTATTCTGAGACTTATTCATCTTCCTTCATTTGAGCCATCTCGAATTTCTTTCTCTACGTCTGGAACCTCACCCTCTTCATCTTTTCATCTTCGTTCTACAAGCTCTTCAACTTGTCCCACACTCCTTTCATTATTTCTTCTTCAATAATCTTTTCAAACACATTGAATCCACACACTCGTGAATCAAGAACATGTCATTTCCATCTTTCTTTCGTCATTCCTTGTGCGCAGCTTACTGAACATCGTTCGCATTCTCTTAAAATATAGGTACTCCATCATTCACGATTTCATACACATTTTGAAATCTAAAGATGACCTTCATCCGTACAACCTAGCATTCGTAGTTATCCCCATTAAAAACTGATAGATTCGCTAGAAATTGCATTAATGTCGTTGTTATATTTGCTATTACAGATTCTCTTTGAATCACAATCTAGCCTCCTTGATACTAGTTTTTTTGGAACAAAAGATTTTCAAGAAAGATGAGAGAAGAAGATGAAAAGAGATAAAAACTTAATTGTAAAAAAGAAATATTATTGAGTGAAGTTGTTGTGGTTTTATCATACAATGATTTTTAAATAGGCAACTAAGTCCTAGACCTAAAAGTATACAAATCGACTCATACCCATAACATTTTGACATGTCAACAAAATATTGTATTCGACGGAGTCAAAAACAACTTACTTCTACATCTCAACTAATTATTTTAACATAGTCAAATGCTGGTTTTAGATAGAATATCAAATTACAACTTCTAAGAAAAACTATGTTGATTGGTAGAGAAGAAAAAGATACTTTAAATGAAAAAAAAAGTGACACATTTTGATGGTAGAAATTTTTCTAGAAATTCAAAAAATAAAGTCTCTAGTGAAAAATTATTTCAAGTCAATTATGTCTTCATCTGCTTTTACTTTATGGGATGAAGTTTTGAGGGGTAACTACAAAAACCAATGGATATGTTTATGAGATTTTAATAGGGTTAAGAAAAAAATAATGAAGTCATGTGTACTAATGGTGTAGATGGTTACAATGTTATAGATAATGCGTACTCTCTTGCATGAGTTCTATTTTGGTACGCGTATTTCTTTTTTACAGATATAAGGAATTGTTATAGTTGTTATATATATATATATATATATATATATATATATATATATATATATATATATATATATATATATATATATATATATATATATATATATATATATATATATGAAAAATTAACATTATTTGGATCAAGAGTAAATTCTTTTCACATATAAACATTATTTTGTTTAGCATCGTTTACAAAAATATTTAGATCAATAGTAAACTTTTATCAATAATTTTTTCCTGTTTATAAAAATATTTGTATCAATAGTATACTTTTTTCCGTTTATAAAAGTATTCGTATTAGCAATTTTTTTTTCTATTTATAAAAGTATTTGTATCAACGATAGAGTTTTACCATTTGTAAAAATATTTGTATCAATAATTCACTTTTCCTATTTATAAAATACAATTGTTTTGAATAATATCCTTCAACATATCTTTCAAATTATGGTGTTTCTCTGTAGGAATTTGCAGAAGAGTAACTAAAAACTGACGACACCAATTGTCCTTCCAAAGATTGATTCTCTCCCCATTTCCAATCTGTCGAACAGAATTGTCCATCAAAGAACTCAAGCAGACTTTGGTACCAGTCCAAATAGAGGAAGAGACATGGTATCACACCTTCCTCCCATTCTTACACGCTCTAGCCTTCAAAATAGAACTTCAACTATCTGTCTCATTAAATATAGACCAACATTGCTCAAGATTAATGGCATCATTGATGGTTCTAAGTGATCTTAAACCCACGCCACCACTAATGTAATCATTATAACACTGATTCCAAGCCACTATCACTAGCTTCATTCTTTAAATGTCAGCACTCCAAATAAAATTTCTACACCACTTTTCAACCATGTGAATGAGGCTAGAAGGTCAAAAATAAACTCATTATAAAATATAGGAGCATATTATGGATAACAGATCTGACCAATTGAAGTATACCTGGTATAGACAACAGACTGACCTTCCAAGCCGCAAGTTTATTCTTGATTTTATCAACAACAGGTAAAAAATAAATAAATTTGGGCCTCCCTTTGAAGATAAGGACCCGCAGATAAGATAAAGGCAAGTGCCCCACCAAGAACCCAATCATGTTGGCTAGAAAGTTATGCCTAACAGAAGACAGTAAACAAAATGGATTTAGAAGGATTATATGCTTCACCATAGAAAGAGGCGTACTTCATGAAAAGATCAGCAATTGCATCAAAGAAACTAGTTCACCCTTTGATAAATAACATGATATCATTAGCATACGAAGCATGAGATGGGATCTTCACACCCCTGTAGGCTTGAATTAACTTAAGTTTATTCTTTGAAACCAGTTGGGATAGACCTCTACTAAGCACATCTTCAACAATGCAAAACAGTAATGGTGACAGAGGTTCATCTTGCCTGACTCCTCTCTGACAACTGAAAAAACCATGAAGGTAACAATTAATGGATATGGAGACTCTTGGTGTAAGCCCTAAAGACCATTACTTTTGGTACTTGTATCGAATTATTTATTAGTAATAAAAGACATTTCTTTATTATGTTTTTTTTCTGGAATAATAAAGTCCCTAAAGTAGCTAGTTCGTTTAATGAAATATTAAGTGTGACTTAAGCATGAGATCCAATTAAGCATAAAGACGTTATTCTTAAAGCATCTATAGTCGAACTTTACTGTGAAGTGGGATAACCTTAAAGCATTAAGACTATTATAGGATGATGATCATATCTCATAAATCATGGATAAGGAGTTATCAAGTCTTAAATAAGTATGAATATTAGGAGTAATGTTTATACTGGATTGATCCGCTATGAGAGTACTACATAGAATGTTATGCAAAATATCATAAGTTACTCTCATGGTGATAGTGGTGTATACCACCCTTCGACCTGAAACCACTATAGACCCTAGGTGTAGAGTCGAGTACTTTATTACTGATCTAACATTGTCCGTAACTGGATGACCATAAAGATAGTTGATGGGTACTCCACAAAGCATGTTGAGGGACATGAGTGACTTAGATAGAATTTATCCATCCTGCATAACAGGATAAATATCTAAGGGTCCAATATTGAACTGGACAAGTATGACACAATATATGCCTTGTGTTCAATATCTAAGGGAAAAAAGGTAATTGTACACACAAGTACTATCACAAAAGATTTTGTTAGATCACATGACATTTTTGTGACTTGGATAGCAGTGATATGTTAGTAGATATCACTCACTGTTTATTATATTAAATATATAATTTAATATAATTGTCAACGTCACGAGAACCTACAGGGTCACACACATAAGGACATATTGATGAAAGAGATAATAAATAAGGAACATTGTAAGGTACGGTGTACTTGAGAGAATTATGGAACACCGTAAGATACTGTGTACTTAAGTAAAATATGGATTATCGTATAATATAATAATAAGAGTTATTATTATTATTATTATTATTATTATTATTATTATTATTATTATTATTATTATTATTATTATTATTATAGTATAATAATAATAAAATATGTTTATTATAATAATGGTTATTATATTATTATTATTATTATTATTAATATTATTATATGGTGTACTTAAGTTGGGGCTTTTAACTTGCAGCCTACACAAGTGGTTCTATAAATACAACCCTTGTGAAATTGATCAATCACTTTTGTGTAACTTATGAATGACCAATCACATAATTTTGGCATCTTGTTGACTATGCTTCGGAATCCGACTTTTGTATGATGAAGCAGCGATACATTGATCATTCATAAGTTACACAAAAGTGATTGATCAATTTCATATAAAATATAAATAATTTGAATACAACGACGGTATATTTGATATTCCTTTTATTTTATCGATTCGATTTTTGTGATTATTATATTTTATGTGATTGGTCAATGTTCTTTTGCTTCAGAATCCGATATTTGTATGGTGAAGCAATAATATTTTGATCAATCGATTTGAATAATCGATCATTATGATTTTGATCGTATGAATGAGTTGCATTAGTGTTTTTGACGGCGCAAGAGTTGTGTTGTCAAGAGCTATTTTAAGGTTTATAAAATTTTATATTATAATAATAATAATTGTTATTATTATTATTATAAGTATTTTATTTTATTTTATAATTTAATAACAAATGTTGTTATTGTTATTATAAATTACATACACATGTTGCGGTAACAGTAACGAGATGTTGCCTATATTATACAATAAATATAATAAAAGTTATTATAATAAGATTTGTAAGTAATATGTAGTGTGCATTACTGTGTATACAAAATGTCAGTTTCATGCACCGAAATACTCATTCACGGTTACTGTGTATATGTAGAATGAAATTTTTTCAAAAGAACATGATAAAGTATCATGTTATTATTTATTTTAAAATAATTTGATATACGTTAATAACACAGTAGAAACGTCAATTAACTCGTGATCAATCGCCAAAGTTTTATTTAATTTATTTAATTAACATAATTTAAATTAATAATAATAATAATAATAATAATAATAATAATAATAATAATAATAATAATAATAATAATAATAATAATAATAATAATAATAAAATATGTTTATTATTGTTTTCTTGTGGTGAACGGTTATGACCTTAGTCTTCTTTTATTTTATTTTGGTATTTTTAAATACGACCTGCATGTCGTGGCCTTTCTCTATACACTCTTTATGTAACTTCTTTTCTCATCTCACTCCCTCGTATGTAAAACGAGTATTCTTTAATATAATGTAATGAAGAAAAGAAGAAGACAATATCAAAGGAGGACAACCATGGAGGTCTAGTTTGGAGAAGCATAGATCGTTATTAGGATTAGCCCAGGTTCTCACTACGCCAGAATTGATTTTTAGCAGCGCATACAAAGACAGCGCTTTTAAAAAAAGCGCTGCTAAATAGTCAGTAAAAAAAAAAGAAAAAAATTACCTACCAAAGACAGCGCTTTTTTAAAAAGCGCTGCTAAAAGGGGACCCTTAGAAAGCGCTTTTTAAAAGCGCTGCTAAAAGGGGACCCTTAGAAAGCGCTTTTTAAAAGCGCTGCTAAAAGGGGACCCTACGAGAGCGCTTTTTTTATAAAGCGCTGCTATATGTCATTGCTAATGCACCCTATGAAAGCGCTTTTAAAAGCGCTGCTAAAGGCCTTTAAAAAGCGCTGCTAAAGGTATTAGTATAATAATTTTTATATACCCTCCAGAATTGTAAACGAAACAGAACACGCGCTTTTTCGTTTTCTTCTTCGTTTCTTCATTTCTCCATTGCCCTATCTTCCATTTTCGCCCTCCGTTGAAGCTTTCGTCGCCGTCCGTTTGCGCCGCCGTCTTCCATTTGTTTTCGCCGCCGTTCGCCGTTCCCTTTCGCCGCCGTTCACCGTTCGTTCTCCTCCACCGTTACGGTAAATCCGCGACTGTTACGGCATTTTTATGGATTATTGTCTTAGTATTGCATTTTTCTGGATTAGATGATGTTAGTGCTACTTCTTTCTGAGTTATTGACTTGTTTTTGTTGATACCATTGATGAGCATTACTCTTTTGATATTGGCTTGAGTTTTGTATGCAAGGTGTTTGTTGAAATGCCACAATGAATTTTGAGCATTATAAATTAGTTTAGAATAATTTAGTCCATTACCAAAATTTTTGAGAGTATGCTTTAATAATTTAGAATAGTTTAAAATCATATTAATGCAATAGTTTAGAATAGTTTAGAATAATTTAGTCCATTTCCACCATTTTTGAGAGTATGATTTAATAGTTTAGAATAGTTTAAAATCATATTAATGAAATAGTTTAGAATAGTTTAGAATAATTTAGTCCATTTCCACCATTTATGAGAGTATGCTTTAATTTAGTCCATGTCATTTTGAGCATTATAAAATAGTTTAGAATAGTTTAAAATCATATTAATGAAAGTATGCTTTAATAGTAGAATAGTTTATTATAGTATATCTACTTTTTTTTAATATGATTTGTTTTGTTGGATTATCTAGTTTTTTTGTTTTGGTTAATTATTAATATGATTTTAATAAAATGTATATATTGTCTGTTATAGGGGTTACCTGAGAAGAGCAAGGTTGTGATTGTTTCCAAGCATCCTACTGTACAACTTTCTTAGAAGTTAGTGATTTCTTTACAGGTATTCTCTGTTTTTGCCTAACTTTCATAGTATGGATAAAAATTGGATGTCTGTTAATCGATTGTCAAAAGAGTACGAGAATGGGGTATCGAACTTCGTTAAGTTTGTTGTTGAACACGCCAAAGACCCTAGTAGGATCACATGTCCTTGCTTAGGTTGCTGTTATGGGCGTCGAATTGACGCGGTTCAGTTGAAATCTCATTTAATGAGACATGGAGCATGTGTTTTCTTATAGCGCATACGCAATTAATGGATACACATTTTATACCAAGGAGCAAGATGATAAAAGTACAATGCAAAATAGTGGTGTCACTGTGCTTGCCGAATCAATGCACATTTCCTCGTATTTTGGGGTAATCGAGCGCATTTGGGTGTTTGATTATGAGAAGTTTCAGATTCCTATCTTTGGATGCAAGTGGGTTGAAAGTAATAGTGGCATACGTATGGATAAGTCAGGTTTTTTGCAAGTGGATCTTAATAAGGTGGGGTACAAAGATGAGCCTTTTATTCTAGCCACACAAGCTAAACAAGTGTTCTATGTCACTGATCCGAAAAGTACGAAATGGTTTATAGTTCTTTTTTCCAACAAAGTAATCAACGATAACATTGGAGAAAAGGGGGAGGTTGGTGTTGAGAATGAATCTTATGTTAGGGATGATCCAGATGAGAATATTATAGCAGACGAATCATATATTAGAAATGATCATAGCGAGGGAATTTGGATCAATCCATCCGTCCGTGTTGTTAAGAGACAAGTAAAGCACCTTCGAACTAAAAAAAGAAAAAGATGTTAAAGGTACTTGTAAAATTACATATTGTCTCATTCAATAAAATAACATATTATTTCTTATTTATACGTTTCTTATGTGTGTGTGTATATATATATATATATATATATATATATATATATATATATATATATATATATATATATATATATATATATATATATATATATATATATATATATATATATATATATATATGTATATATTTCTTATTTACATATTTGAATGTCATTCATTTGATACTTTAGTTTTCCTGAATTACAGGTATATTATGGCCAGCAATAAAGATTGGAAGAAATTAAAGTAGAATTGTATAATTTGTGATGTTGAATTTCGAGTTGAGAATTGTATATAATTTGTGATGTTGAATTGTGAAGCTTTTGAATTATATATATTAAAGTGGAATTTTATATAATTTGTGATGTTGAATTGTGCATATAATGCCAAAGTGTTGAATTGTGCACATAATGCCAAAGTGTTGAATTGTGTATATAAAGGCAAAGTGCTGAAATAAAGGGCTAAATTATATAAGCAGGTATTGTAATATAAGCAGGTTTATTGAAAAATATATAAAAAATGCCATTAATCAGGAAATTTTTTTTTTCAAAACGTGCACATTAGACAACGCTTTTATGTATAAGCGCTGCTAAAGGGGACAGAGAAACTGCTAAAAAAGCGCTGCTATAGGTGGGGAAAGAGGGGTCTAAGACAGCGCTTTCATAAAGCGCTGCTATAGGGGGGGGGTCTAAGACAGCACTTTAATAAAGCGCTGCTAAAGGGGGGGAGGGGGGGGGAGATTAGGCAGCGCTTTAAAAAGCGCTGCTAAAGGTGATGTCTTTAGCAGCGCTTTTTCCACAAAAAAAGCGCTGTCTTTACCTTTAGCAGCGCCACTTTAGGCAGCGCTTTAAAGCGCTGCTAAAGGTAAAAAAAAGCGCTGCTAAAGGTCTGTTTTGGCATAGTGTCTTTCATTGACTTGAGATTATGTTTCGTATTTTATATGTATGTTGATGCATGTGATTGTATGTTGATGTATGTGAGAGACGACTTATATGATAAATAAGCCGGTGAGATCAAATTAATTGAAAATTCCCTCAAAATTGAATATTAAGTTTATGCTTTCCAAGTTTTAGAACTCATCAAGACTAGTATCGAATAATGTAGATTTCACCTAACGCGAGGTGTATGTTTTATATTGGTAAGGTGCAACAGGATAAATGTAATATCCAATTTCTAAAACAATGGGTCAAACTTAACTAAACAAATTATAATAAGATTATATACGTTTAGAAGCAAGAGTTGGAAATTATTCATATGATAGATTAGAATAAGGAGTTATTCACCCAACTGAAAATAATCGAGAATTATATTAGATATAATTGGAAGAAGTTCCTACCTAAATAATTGAGTTTTGTGTAATCATCCTAACACTGACTTAAAATAAAGTGAAATATGGATCTCGATCCACTAGAAAATCTTTCAAAAGGATTTCCGAATCAAATGGTGAGGGTCATTTGGTTTGAGAAAAATAGTGGGAGCATATTTAATTAAAGGCCTAATTGAATAAGTTCGTTTTAATTAATACTTATAATTTCACATTTTTTTATGTAGATTACCATGATAACAAACACCTCTAACAACATTTTGCAATCAATCTTTGATAAGGAAAAATTGTCTGGGACAAACTTTTTGGATTGACACCGAAACCTGAGGATTGTCCTCAAACATGATAAAAAGTTGTATGTCTTAGTGACACATGTTCCTGAAGAGGAACCTCCTAGTTCTGCTCCTGAGGCTGAAAGAGATGCTTATAAGAAGCATGTCGATGATGCCAATGAAACAGTTTGCCTCATGTTGGCTACCATGAATTATGAATTGCAAAAACACCAAAAAAACATGGTAGCGTTAAATATGATCGACACCTGAAGATGTTCTATCAAGAGCAGGCAAGGCATGAGAGGTTTGAAGTTTCAAAAGCCCTTTTTCAAGGCAAGCTTGTAAGAGCACAGATTGTGTCTCAGTAATATCTCTATGTTTTGATGATAACATTAATGATAATTTGTATACAAGAATTATACTCTCTAAATTTGTTCTAAACTGTTTTCTACAGGCACAAAAGATTTTAATCTTAAAGAGCAAATTTGATGTGAACAATAAATTCTGAATGGCTCAAAAGCATCTGAAGATTAGAAGAATCTGAAGTATAAGAGCTTAGTCATCAAGATTCTGAAGATACAACACGCTGCATATATTATCAAGAATCTGAATGAAAGAAGACTCTGAGTGAAGAGACTCTGAATGAGAGAAGACTCTGATCTGAGTAAAGACTCTGATCTAAGAGCATGTTACGCTTCAAGCACACAGCTGCATCAGACTCTGATTCATCAACATCTGAAGAACATCTTAGGCTCTGAAGTTTCCAGAAGATTCTGAAGACTGAAGACTCTGATATTGATTGTTGATCTGAAGTATCTGAAGAATTATTTGAAGAAGATTATTTTAATATATCCGTTGGAATATGCCAGCAAATCTTTCCTTAATTGGGATAGACATAAATCTCTGCAAGAAGATTATTCCTCTGATACATTCCTTATATGGTAAATTCACAGCTCAGCAGACAATTGCTACACCCACATTTTGTGCGCCGTCTCTCTGCTGCAATAGTACAAAGGACAGTACTATTTGATATTGGAAATATCTTCTCTAACGGTAAAATATTCTCTCCAATATTCAAGTGGCTATATAAAGGATATCATAGCTCATTCTTCAAGAGACTAATTTTGACGAATAGTATTGCAAGAACTCTCTCACGCGAAAAACTCTTAAGCTCTCATATTCTTTGCTGTTCATACATTGTTCTAAACTTAGAGAAATAACACAGTTGTGTTTATAGCTTTCATAGAAGCATTTCTTACTCTTACATTGTATTACATTAATTTGTAAAGGAAGTTTTCCTTAAGAGGATCTAGGTTAGATCAGTAGCTCTTGAGAAGACTAAGAACAGTTGTTCTTAGGTGTTGCTATTTGTAATCAGTTGATTTGAATAGTGGATTAAGTCCTTGTTGAGAAAGGCAAATCACTCTTGAAAAGGGTGGACTGGAGTAGTTGAGTTCAACGAACCAGGATAAAAATACTTGTGTTTTTATCTTTGATTATTTTCTGTCATACTTATTCAACCCCCCCTTCTAAGTATTTTCTCACCTTCAGTTGGCATCAGAGCTCCGGTTCTGAGTGTGCATTCACTTAACCGTGACAGATAAAGATCCAGTGAGAAGAATACTCTGTTATTTATTTGGTTGCTAATATGGGTGATATTCCTACATCAAGCAACAAATATGAAGGAGACAGAATCAGCACCAAACCTCCAATGTTTGATGGAGAAAAATTTGATTATTGGAAAGATAGACTTGAAAGTTTTTTCTTGGGGTATGATGCTGATCTCTGGGATTTAGTCATTGATGGATATGAACATCCTACTAAGGATGGCAAAAAGATTGATAGAAAATCAATGACTGAGGAGCAGAAGAAAGAATTCAAGAATCATCACAAAGCCAGAACCATACTTCTTAATGCAATCTCTCATACAGAGTATGAGAAAATTACCAACAGAGACACTGCTCATGATATGTTTGAGTCTCTCAAAATGACTCATGAGGGAAACACTCAGGTGAAAGAAACAAAGGCTCTGGCGCTGATACAGAAGTATGAAGCGTTCAAAATGGAAGAATCTGAGAACATTGAGACTATGTTTTCCAGATTTCAGATTCTAACAGCTGGGTTGAAAGTTCTGGACAAGGGCTACTCAACATCTGATCATGTCAAGAAGATCATCAGAAGTCTTCCTACCAGATGGAGACCTATGGTGACTGCATTGAAGCTGGCCAAGGATCTGAACAAAATCTCATTAGAAGAACTCATCAGTTCTTTGAGAAGTCATGAGATTGAGCTGGAGGAAGATGAACCCCAGAAGAAAGATAAAGGTAAATCCTTAGCTTTTAAATCTAACAAATCTGTTAAAGCTTTGCAGGTTAATGAAGAAAGCTCTGAGGAATCCTCTTCTGAAGAAGAAGATGAACTATCTATGCTGTCCAGAAGGATCAACAAACTCTGGAAGCACAAAGGGAAGAAGTTCAACAACTTCAGAAGATCTGATCAAAAGAGAGAATCTTCTGGACACAGAAGATCTGGCAAGAAAGAGGTCACTTGCTTTGAATGTAAAGAACCTGGACACTACAAGAGTGAATGTCCCAAACTTCAAAAGGAAAAACCCAAAAGGAAGTTTGATAAAAAGAAAAAGGTTCTGATGGCTACATGGGATGACTCAGATGAATCTGAATCATCTTCTGAATCTGAGGAAGAATGTGCAAATGTTGCGCTGATGGCCAACACAAATGATCAAGATGAAGGAACGTCATCATCTGAATCTGAGTCAGAATCAGACTCTGACTCTGAAGAGGTATTTTCTGAACTCTCCAGAGCTGAACTTGTTGAAAGTTTATCTGACATGTTGGAAAGCTACAGCAAGATTAAACTCAAATACAAGAAGCTGAAAAGCAATCTTGAATCTGAGATTGATCTTCTGAGAACAGAACTTGTTGAGCAGAAAGAAATAAATTTAAAACTCAAAAATGATTTAGAAACAACTCAACAAGAATCTGATACTGAAACAGAGTCAAGTGAAAATATTTTAGAAAAATATGACTCCAGTTTTAGAAGATTCCTCACTAAAAGCATAGACAGAAGCAAAATGGCTTCTATGATCTATGGTGTTAGTGGGAACAACAGAAGAGGCATTGGATGTGAATCTTCCTCTGGAAGCAATCCAAAATCTGTTGATAAACTCTTCATCAAGAAGACCCCTCTGTATTCTCATTTTAAGTTTGGTCATCTGAATGATATTAAACATACAAGCTCTGAAAAGAGTACTTATGTGTTTAAGCCAAGGGCTAGCCAGAATAAACACTATGTTGAAAAACAGAAGTTTAGGCAAAACCACAGAACATCTAACCTCAAAGGACCCAAGAAGATCTGGGTACCTAAAAGCAAAATAATACCTGTTGCAGATATCCTTAGCAGCAAAATCCAGACACCAATCATGGTACCTGGACTCTGGATGCTCACGACATATGACGGGCGAAAGGTCTATGTTCCAAAGCCTGGAACTTAGATCTGGAGGGGACGTGAAATTTGGAGGGAACCAGAAGGGCAAGATCATTGGCTCTGGTACAATAGGTAATGGTAACCTACCCTCTATTTCTAATGTTCTGTTAGTTGAAGGATTGAAACATAATCTATTGTCCATAAGTCAATTAAGTGACAATGGTTATGATATCATCTTTAATCAAAAATGTTGCAAAGCTGTATGTCAAAAGAATGGTTCAATCCTATTCAGTGGAAAGAGGAAAAACAACATTTACAAAATTAACCTTTCAGAACTTAAAGTTCAAAATGTAAAATGCCTTTTATCTGTGAATGATGAGCAATGGGTCTGGCATAGAAGATTGGGACATATTAATATGAGACGTATATCTCAGATTAATAAACTCAATCTGGTCAGAGGACTCCCTAATCTGAAGTTCAATTCAGATGCTCTGTGTGGCGCATGTCAAAAGGGTAAATTTTCAAAATCTCATTTTAAACCAAAAAATGTTGTTTCCACTTCTAGACCATTGGAATTACTTCATATTGATCTGTTTGGACCAGTGAAAACTGCATCCATCAGAGGCAAGAAGTATGGGTTAGTCATTGTAGATGACTACAGCAGATGGACATGGGTAAAGTTTCTAAAACACAAGGATGAGTCTCATTCTGTGTTCATTGACTTCTGCAATCAAGTCCAGACTGAAAAAGAATGCAAAATTATTAAAGTCAGAAGTGATCATGGTGGCGAATTTGAAAACAAATATTTTGAAAAATATTTTTCTGAAAAAGGAATTGCACATGATTTCTCCTGTCCTAGAACTCCACAACAAAATGGAGTTGTAGAGAGGAAAAATAGAACATTGCAAGAAATGGCCAGAACCATGATCAACGAGACAAATCTGGCAAAATACTTTTGGGCAGAAGCAATAAATACAGCATGTTATATTCAGAACAGAGTGTCTGTAAGACCTCTTCTGGAAAAGACTCCCTATGAATTGTGGAGAAACAGAAAGCCCAACATTGCTTATTTTCATCCATTTGGATGTATTTGTTATATGCTTAACACTAAAGATCATCTGAACAAGTTTGATTCCAAAGCACAGAAGTGTTTCATGCTTGGTTATTCTGAACGCTCTAAAGGCTACAGAGTATTCAATACTGAAACACAGATTGTGGAAGAATCTATTCATGTTAGATTTGATGATAAGCTTGGCTCTGAAAAGCCAAAGCAAGTTGAAAGTTCTGCAGATAGAGAAGTTATTCTCACAGACTCTGAAGGCTCAGAGGCAGACAAGACTGAAGACAAAGACTCTGAAGCAAACCCAGATGCTACGCCTCTAACTTCCCAACTTGACAATCTGCATATTTCTGAAAGACCAACAGTCAGAGGATCTTCTTCCAGAATGAAAGCTTCTCATCCAGAGGATGTGATAATTGGAAAGAAAGATGATCCAATAAGGACAAGAGCATTTCTCAGAACTTCTGAATCTTCCTTCTGTGGCTTAGTGTCAATTATAGAACCAACATCTGTTGATGAGGCTCTGGAAGATAATGAATGGATTTTAGCTATGCAAGAGGAGCTGAATCAATTCACAAGGAATGAAGTCTGGGATCTGGTTCCAAGACCTAAAGGTTTCAATGTCATTGGAACAAAATGGGTTTTCAGAAATAAACTTAATGAAAAAGGAGAAGTTGAAAGGAACAAAGCAAGACTGGTTGCTCAAGGCTACAGTCAACAAGAAGGCATAGACTACACAGAAACATATGCTCCTGTTGCAAGGTTAGAGTCTATACGCTTGCTTATTTCATTTGCTGCACAACATAACATCACTCTTTATCAGATGGATGTTAAAAGTGCTTTTCTTAATGGAATTATAGAAGAGGAAGTGTATGTCCACCAACCTCCTGGTTTTGAAAATGAAAATTTTCCAGATCATGTTTACAAACTGAAAAAATCTCTTTATGGACTAAAACAAGCTCCCAGAGCTTGGTATGAGAGGTTGAGTAATTTTCTTCTGAAGAAAAATTTCATCAGAGGAAAAGTGGATACCACACTATTTTGTAAAACCATTAAGAAAGATTTGTTGATTTGTCAAATTTATGTAGATGATATTATTTTTGGATCAACAAATATTATGCTTGGAAAGGAGTTTGCTAAATGTATGCAGGAAGAATTTGAGATGAGCATGATGGGAGAACTGAGATTCTTTCTGGGAATCCAAGTAAATCAGACTCCAGAGTGCACCTACATACATCAGACCAAGTATGTTAAAGAGCTTCTGAAGAAGTTTAACATGCTGGATAGCAAAATGGCAAAGACTCCAATGCATCCTACAAGCACTCTAGGTAAGGAAGAGGTAAGTAAGAAGGTAGATCAGAAACTCTACAGAGGTATGATAGGATCTCTTCTTTATTTGACTGCTTCTAGACCAGACATTCTGTTTAGTGTTTGTTTATGTGCTAGATTCCAATCAGATCCTAGAGAATCACACTTAACTGCTGTTAAGAGGATTCTAAGGTATCTGAAAGGTACTGCTAATGTTGGTTTGTGTTACAGAAGATCTGACGAATATTCACTAGTTGGATTCTGTGATGCTGACTATGCTGGAGATAGAGTTGAGCGCAAAAGTACTTCTGGAAGCTGTCAGTTTCTTGGAAGTCATCTGATCTCGTGGTACAGCAAGAAGCAACCAACAATTGCACTATCAACCACAGAGGCAGAATACATTGCTGCTGCTGGATGTTCCACTCAGATGCTCTGGATGAAGAGTCAACTAGAAGATTATCAAATCTATGAGAGTAATCTTTCTATCTTCTGTGACAATACTTCAGCTATATGTTTATCCAAAAATCCAATTTTACACTCTAAGGCCAAACATATAGAGATTAAACATCATTTCATCAGAGACTATGTTCAGAAGGGTGTAATAAATTTAGCCTTTGTTGATACAGATCATCAATGGGCAGATATTTTCACAAAACCCCTTGCTGAAGATAGGTTTAAGTTTATTCTGAAAAATATTTGTATGGATTTTTGTCCAGAGTAATATTTCTCAGAGTCAACTTCTCAGATGCTAAGTGTTTAACACTCTGAAGTATTTCATCTGTTTTGCTTGTTTAATTTATCTGTGAATTATTTTTTTTTTTGTGTGTGAAACTCTATACTGACCATCTCAGAGGATCTGAAAGTTGAAAACGTTTCATTTCTTAAGAGTTATAGAATCACATGCAAGCAAACACGTGTCACTCAGAATCTGAAAAGATGGAGTACACCTACTGATTATGACGTTTAAGGTATTGCTTTGAAAATCTCAATCTGTCTTGATTTTCCCCCAAATGTCATATCATAATTAAAAATGATTACTTTTCATTTAATGCAAACGTGCGTATGTGTCCTATGTGTATCTGTTGTGTTTCCCATGCGTGCTTTATTTTTCTATATAAACCACTCTCTTAACACATTCACACTTTTCACATTCTCAAACACATATGCGCTTTTGTCTGTTGTTCTCTCTCTTTTCAAACCCTAAAAGAACTCAGAAACCTTCATCTTCTTCATCATCATCAACAATGGCATCTACTTCAAAAGCTGTTACTACCAAAGATGCTACCACTGTCATAGAACCAGTACGCACTCTCCTAACTCCTGTTGATTCACTAGAAGTACTGTGTGAAAGTTTCGTGGATTTAGAAGATCTTGCTGAAAATGGGTTTGATCTGATTTCTTCAATCAAAGCACAAGGCTGGGACGGTTACTTTGACAGGCTTATGGGTCCTGTGTATCCAAAGTTAGTGAAGGAGTTCTGGATCCATGCATTTGCTACTCCAAAGTTCATTCACTCCTCTGTGCTGGGGAAAAAGATTGTTATCACTGAAAATCTGATAAGGAAACTCATTGGTTTTAAGGCAACTGATGGAGTAACCTCTCTGTCTTCTGCGCGTGAAGACCTGAAAGAGGTATGTCAAGAAATCTGCACTACTG
Source organism: Lathyrus sativus (assembly GCA_963859935.3). Lineage (NCBI taxonomy): Eukaryota > Viridiplantae > Streptophyta > Magnoliopsida > Fabales > Fabaceae > Lathyrus > Lathyrus sativus. The sequence goes on along the minus strand of OZ012736.1, from coordinate 417,827,962 downwards.
GTGAACCTTGTAAGAAGGTTAAGTTCTTGAAACCCACTTACAAGATATGGGCCAAGATTTTCATGAACACCATCTTTCATAGACCCTCTTCAAACTCTTCTGATTATGTTAATGCTGAACAACTTTACTTCATGTATTGTTTACACCAAAACATTCAGATTGATCTTCCATATCTGTTGTTTAATCATCTGGTGTCTCACGTCAAGGAAACAAGGGAAACAGCTAGAGATAAATCTGGAAAAGTCAGAACATGGATTCCTATGGGAAGGCTGATTTCAGATATTCTGATAGAAAACCAACTTGTGGCGCATCTGCAAGAGGCTGGGTTGACAGAAGATCTGAATTATATCATTGGCTCTGAAATAAATGGTTTAACTCTGAGAAGGATGAAACTGGTTGAAGATTTATCTGAGAAACCAAGGAAAACTAACTCTGAAGAAGTTAGGGGAAGAAGGATTCCTGTTGAGGATTTTCCTTTATTCACCTCAGATGAACCTAGAGAACTTATTGCTGAGTATGTTGCTCGCTGCATAAGAGATGGTGTTGAGATTCCTGCCAATCTTGTGCAGAAGGAAGGCCAAGTTCTTCCTGATTTGACAAGGGAAAGAAGACGTAAGAGAAAAGCTGATAGTGAAGGTCATCAGAAGAAAAGGAAGCATTCAGATGCTGAAAAGAAGAAGAAAAGGAAGAAGCTGAAGAAGGTTCAACCAAATCCTCCTGCAGCAACTTTTGAAGAAATTAGAGATACTCTGAAACAGGTATTTAACACTGATTCTAATCCTGCTCATCATTCTGCTACCCCCACACCATCTGACTCACCCCTTATATTTAAAAGATCTAGACCATCTGAGACTCATACACCACAACCAACAAACATTCAAACAGAAATTCCACAACAAACTCAACAAACAACACCACAACCACAAAACACTATCCCAGAATATACCATTCCAGAGGATGTTCACCCTGAACACTCTGACCAACCTGAAAATCTCATTAATCCTAATGAGATATTAGATATCACACCTTTAAACCAGTCTGTCATTTTATCTTCAACTTCTGAAAAATCTAACCACTCTGATACATCATCTGATGATGAATCATCTGGTTACATTAATGAATGCTTGAATGATCTCAAACAACCTCGTTCTGAAAGTGTTTGGAAACAGCTGTTTAAATCTCCAACTTCTGATCATCCACCTTCTCCACAAAATTCCCCAACTCAAACTCTCACTCCACAACCTATTGAAATTCAAAACACTCCACAACCAACAGAAACCCAACAAACATCTGAACCACAAAACAACCAACCAACATCTGAACATCCATCTTCACAACCTCAACCTTCTGAACCACAAACATCTGAACATCCATCTTCACAACCTAAACCTTCTGAACAAACACCACAAACACAACCAACCCAACCCAGAATCCCTGATGAAGCAGAATTGGGATCAAGTGTTTATACTCTGTTAAGAGATTTTGATAAGGATAATGTCTCAGACTTTGCTGACATTATGGATGTTTGCATGACTACTATGGACAAAGAGGCTGCTAATGCTGTTTGGAAGAAATATCTTTACAGACTGAATAGGGAGGCTTTGAAAATCAGGACTCAATGTCTTAGATTGTCAAAAGTAAGGCTTGCTGCTTATCAAAAACGGATTAAGAGAAACCCTCCTCCTATTCTTCTTCTAGAAGCTCCTCCACCTCCAGAAATTCCTGCACCTGATGTTACTAAGATTGTTTCAGAATCTATTGTTTCAGAATCTGCTATTTCAGAATCTACAGATCTTCAGAAGGATGTCAAAGAACTTAAGGATTTTATGGTTGATCAAAAGAAAACAAATGAAGAAATGAAAACTTGGATGGCTAAGCAAGATGAAAATTCAGAAAGGATTACAGCACTGCTGCAACTCATTGCTTCTCAACAAGCCTCATCTGCTAAACCTACTTGATGTTTTGCACAAGCTTTTCATGTTCTGCTTTGTTTTGATTTTCTTCTGATATGTTTTGTTTGTTTTTATCTGAATCTGAATGTTCTCTTGACTTAATGACAATGATCTTTTTGCTTATCTGGATATGTGTTTCTTCTGCATCTTTACTGTCTTTTAAAATTCTTTTTGATTATGACAAAAAGGGGGAGAAACAAAATAGAATCTGATTGTTCAAATCTATAAGCAATTATCTGAACTAAGTCAGACATGTTACTAACATTCTTTGAATCTAACCAGACTCTGACAAATTTCATTGAAGTTTTTCCTGAGATCTATCTTTTCAGAACCTGATCAAAAATAGCTAAATCTGAAGTAGACCAGACTCTGATATCTAACCTTGAGTACTATGATCTAAAAGATAACTCAAGACAGGAAATGGCAAGATAAACAACCAGGTGTTCTGAAGTTGTTCATCTGGCATCAAGCTTTAATATGGCATCAAGCTTTGACTCTAGAAGTCAAACATATGTCAACCAGGCTTCAATCAGGATGTTAATCAGGCTCTGAATCTGAAATGTAATCAGGCTCTGAATCTGAAATGTACTCAACCAGAAAGGGAAGTATCTAATTCCATTAGAGTATTCATTTCAGGGGGAGAGTGTTAATCTCAGGGGGAGTAATTTTAATTCATATTTTTATTGAACAAATTTCTCATGTTTTGTCATCATCAAAAAGGGGGAGATTGTAAGAGCACAGATTGTGTCTCAGTAATATCTCTATGTTTTGATGATAACATTAATGATAATTTGTATACAAGAATTATACTCTCTAAATTTGTTCTAAACTGTTTTCTACAGGCACAAAAGATTTTAATCTTAAAGAGCAAATTTGATGTGAACAATAAATTCTGAATGGCTCAAAAGCATCTGAAGATTAGAAGAATCTGAAGTATAAGAGCTTAGTCATCAAGATTCTGAAGATACAACACGCTGCATATATTATCAAGAATCTGAATGAAAGAAGACTCTGAGTGAAGAGACTCTGAATGAGAGAAGACTCTGATCTGAGTAAAGACTCTGATCTAAGAGCATGTTACGCTTCAAGCACACAGCTGCATCAGACTCTGATTCATCAACATCTGAAGAACATCTTAGGCTCTGAAGTTTCCAGAAGATTCTGAAGACTGAAGACTCTGATATTGATTGTTGATCTGAAGTATCTGAAGAATTATTTGAAGAAGATTATTTTAATATATCCGTTGGAATATGCCAGCAAATCTTTCCTTAATTGGGATAGACATAAATCTCTGCAAGAAGATTATTCCTCTGATACATTCCTTATATGGTAAATTCACAGCTCAGCAGACAATTGCTACACCCACATTTTGTGCGCCGTCTCTCTGCTGCAATAGTACAAAGGACAGTACTATTTGATATTGGAAATATCTTCTCTAACGGTAAAATATTCTCTCCAATATTCAAGTGGCTATATAAAGGATATCATAGCTCATTCTTCAAGAGACTAATTTTGACGAATAGTATTGCAAGAACTCTCTCACGCGAAAAACTCTCAAGCTCTCATATTCTTTGCTGTTCATACATTGTTCTAAACTTAGAGAAATAACACAGTTGTGTTTATAGCTTTCATAGAAGCATTTCTTACTCTTACATTGTATTACATTAATTTGTAAAGGAAGTTTTCCTTAAGAGGATCTAGGTTAGATCAGTAGCTCTTGAGAAGACTAAGAACAGTTGTTCTTAGGTGTTGCTATTTGTAATCAGTTGATTTGAATAGTGGATTAAGTCCTTGTTGAGAAAGGCAAATCACTCTTGAAAAGGGTGGACTGGAGTAGTTGAGTTCAACGAACCAGGATAAAAATACTTGTGTTTTTATCTTTGATTATTTTCTGTCATACTTATTCAACCCCCCCTTCTAAGTATTTTCTCACCTTCAAAGCTAGCTGAGGGAGCCCCGGTAGGTCCCCATGTACTCAAGATGATTGGGTATGTGGAGAACCTTGAAAGATTGAGTTTTCCCCTCAAAAAGAAGCTTGCAACTGATTTGATCCTGCAATCTTTGCCAGAGAGCTTTAGTCAATTTGTCCTTAATATCAATATGAATGATATGGACAAAATTCTTTCAGAACTGCTGAGCAGAATCTGAAGTCAAAAGGGAAGTCTATTCTGATGGTCAATAATGGAAAGAAGCAGAACAAAAGGCCCACCAAGCAAGGTGGTAAAGGGAAGGGAAAGGAAGTTTCCAGATCCAAACCTATTGCTCATGTTTTGAAGCCCAAAGGAGGCATAGCAAAGGAGGGCACTTGCTTCTATTGCGGTAAGACTGGACACTGGAAGAGAAACTACCAAAAGTACCTAGAAGATAAGAAGAATGGAGTAAAGACTTTAACTTCAGGTATTTATGTTATAGAAATAAATTTATCTACTTCTGCCTCATGGGTATTGGATACTGAATGTGGTTCTCACATTTGTACTAATGTGAAGGGACTAAAAAGGAGTAGAGATTTGGAAAAAGGTGAAATTGACCTACGAGTTGGCAATGGAGCAAAGGTTGATGCTTTAGCGGTAGGAACTTTTGTATTGATTTTACCTAGTGGTTTAATAATTCAGTTAGAGAACTGTTATTATGTACCTGCAATTAGCAGGAATATTATTTTCGTTTCTTGTTTGGACAAGTTTGGTTTTTCATAATAAAGAACAATCGTTGCTCCATTTATTTGAATAATATATTCTATGCTACTGCACAAATGAACAAAGGATTGCATGTCCTTTATCTTGAAATGCCAATTTATAACATTAATACTAAAAGGATGAAACTTAACGAGTTAAATCCAAGTTACCTTTGGCTTTGTCGCTTAGGCCATATTATGAGAGGCGCATCTCCAAACTCTATAAATATGGACTATTGGACTCTTTTGATTATGAATCATATGATACATGTAGATCTTGTTTAATTGGAAAGATTACAAAGTCCCCATTCACAGGAAAAGGTGAAAAGGCTAATGATCTTTTGGCCCTCATACATACTGATGTATGTGGACCACTGAACATACCATCCAAGGGAGGTTTGTAATACTTTATCACATTTACTAATGATTTCAGTAGATATGATTATCTGTATTTAATGAAACTCAAATCTGAATCCTTTGAAAAGTTCAATGAGTTTAAGAATGAATTACAAAATCAACTAGGTAAGAATATTATAACTTTTCGATCAAATTGAGGCAGTGAATATTTAAGCCTAGAGTTTGATGACCATCTCAAAGAGTGTGGGATTTTATCCCAACTCACTCCTTCTGGAACACCACAATGGAATGGTGTATCTAAGAGAAGAAATTAAACCTTGTTAGACATGGTCCATTCCATGATGAGTCACGCCGATCTTCCAAACTCCTTTTAGGGGCATGCACTACTGACAACAGCTTACACACTTAACCGTGTTCCATCCAAAAAGGTTGAGAAGGCACCATATGAGATATGGAGTGGTAAGAAACGACATATGTCTTACATGAAGATTTGGGTTTGTGAAGTTAATGTGAAACGAAAAATTTCAACTAAGCTTGAGCCCAAGTATGACAAATGCTTATTTGTGGGGTATCCTAAAGAAACAATAGGATATTACTTCTACAATCCTTCTGGAGGAAAAGTGTTTGTCGTTCGAACTAGGGTTTTCTCAGAAAAGGAATTTATTTCCAAAGAATCAGTGGGAGGAAAGTAGAGCTTGAAGAAATTCAAGAATCACAAAGTATTGATACACCTATGGAGGAATTATAGTAGGAATCACAATTAGTTGTGGAAGAGAAACCTACTTAAGTAGAATAAGACCAGCGTAGGTCGAGCAGGATACGTCACCAACCACAGAGATATGGATATCTCGTAACTGATCAAGGTGATGCATAACTCATGGATCAAGATGAGTCTGTAACCTACTAAGAGGCCATAACTGGTACCGAGTCTGGGAAGTGGCTAAAAGCCATGAAATCTGAAATGGATTCCATGTACACAAACTAGGTTTGGTCTTGGTAAAGCCTCTCGTAGGAGTTAATCCTATAAGATGCAAGTTAGAGTCTTCGTTTTGATGAAATTGTAAAATAATATGGATTCATAAAGAATGAAGATGGGCCTTGTGTCTATAAGAAGGTTAATAAGAGCATGATCGTCTTTCTGGTAGTATATGTAGATGACATATTACTCATTGGAAATTATGTCCCTACATTGTAATAAGTGAAAACTTAGTTAGGAAAATGCGTTTCTATGAAAAACCTTGGTGAAACAGCCTATATATTAGGAATCAGGATCTATAGAGATAGATCACAAAAACTGCTTGGCCTAAGTCAGAGTACATACATAGACAAAGTGTTAAGACGCTTTAATATGCATGATTCCAAGAAAGGATTCATACCTATGCAACATGGCCTGTGTCTATCAAAAACACAATCCCATTCAACTAAGGAAGAAAGGGATCACATGAATAAGATTTCATATGCATCTGCAATAGGATCTATCATGTATGCCATGTTATGTACTCGACCAGATGTCTCATATGCTTTAAGTGCAACGATTATGTACAAATCTGATCCCAGTGATGCTTATTGGGTAGTTGTCAAGAATATCCTTAAGTACTTGAGAAAGACTAATGACTCATTCTTGGTATATGGAGATCAGGAAGAGCTTGTTGTAATTGGATACAACGATGCTAGCTTTCAGATAGATAAGGATGACTTCATATCGTAATCTAGTTATGTGTTCTACTTAAATGGTTGCGCTGTGAGCTAGAAAAGTTCAAAGCAAGAAATAGTTGTTGGTTCTACAATCGAGGTCGAGTACATTGTTGCCTCAAATGCAGCAAAGGAAGCTATTTGGATTAAGAAGTTAATTAGTGAGCTTGGCATAGACCCTAACATTGTGAATCTCATTGATCTCTATTGTGATAACAATGGTGCTATAGCACAGGCTAAGGAGCCTAGATCTCACCAACGATCCAAACACATACTTAGGCGTTATCACCTCATTCGAGAGATAATAGATCGGGGAGATGTGAAGATATGCAGATTACCTACACTTGACAATATTGCTGATTCACTAAAAAACCCTCTTGCACAGCAGAAGCATAATGGTCATACTAAATCTATGAGTATTAGGGGTATGCCTATGGGCGGTTTTAAGGCCCGGCCAGGCTGGGCATGTGCCCAGGCTCGGCCCCAAAATTTTGCCTTCTTTTATAAAAGAATATGAAAATTGTGGCGGTTAATAAGTGTTGTTGTAGTGGTGAAAACCGCCACAATTAACGAAAATCAAAAAAATAGTACTTTTGAATAAAATTTCTCATGTCATAATATATATTAAATAAAAAGGCGGTTTTTTGTCGTTGATAATGGCAGTTTTAACCTCCGTAATTTAAACATTTTTCACAAATAAAACATAATTTTATTTTCCTTTTTTATGCAATTAAGCATACATTATATTAATTTTTTTATATGATAATATTTAAATTCAACTACATTACAAAAAGTGCAAAATTAAAATAAAGTTGCTATTTATGACCAAATTAACCAAAAACAAAAAATGAATACTTGAAAAAAAATATAATTTAACATAAAAGTAACAACTACTAAAATTATAAAAAAAAACATGTATAGTGTTGTAAAAAAGAAGAAGAAAAGAATAAATTTTATTCTCAAATAATATAAAAAATATATTAGGTCCAATTCTTCAATTTATGTTCACTCTAAATTATATGGTTCAATTGATGTTAACTAGGAATTTGTATTTTAAATTTAGTTTGTAGTTACAGTAGTTAGTAAATAAAATTATGTTGTTAACTTGTTGCTAATTTCAAGAATTATTATGAATCACATGAAATGATATTCCATGTTAGTATCAACCTCAAATTGGATATAGCTATGTTAGTTTTAAAATTCTGCCGAAATCAATTAAATTAAAAATCTTTTATTTTGATTAATAACTATTTATATATACAATATGAATTTATTGTCTTTAAATTTTTGCCCAGGCTTCAAAAACTTTCTGGCTCCGCCACTGGGTATGCCTAATTGGCTCTAGTGCTAATGAAAGATTATTGGTGTAAGCCTTGTAGGACATTACTTTTGGTACTTGTATCGAATTATTTACTAATAATAAAAGGCATTTATTTATTATATTTGTTTTTTCAGAATAATTAAGTCCCTATAATAGCTAGTTTGTTTAATGAAATATTAAGTGTGACTTAATCATGAGATTCCATTAAGCATAAGAACATTATTCTTAAAGTATTTGTAGTTGAGTTTTACTGTGAAGTGGGATAATCTTAAAGCATTAAGACTATTATGTAGATAGACTGATGATCACATCTCATGGATCATGGATAAGGAGTTATCAAGTCTTAACATATGTATGAATACTAGGAGTAATATTTTTACTGGATTGACCCGATATGAGAGTACTACATAGAATGTTATGCAAAGTGCCATAAGTTACTCTCATGGTGATAGCGGTGTATATCACCCTTCGACCTGAAACCACTGTGTACCCTAGATGTAGAGTCGAGTACTTTATTACTGATCTAAAATTGTCCGTAACTGGATGACCATAAAGACAGTTGATAGGTACTCCACAAAGCATGTTGAGGGACATGAGTGACCTAGATGGAATTTGCCCATCTTGTATAACAGGATAAATGTCTAAGGGTCCAATATTGAACTGGACAAGAATGACACGGTATATGCCTTGTGTTCAATATATATAGAAGGTCAAAAGGGTATTGTACACACAAATACTATCACAAAAGATTGTGTTAGATCACATGACATTTTCGTGACTTGCGTACAGTGATGTGTTGCTAGATATCACTCACTGTTTATTATATTAAATATATGATTTAATATAATTGTCAACATCACGAGAACCTACAGGGTCACACACATAAGGACAAATTGATGAGATAGAATAAATAAGGAACATTGTAAGGTACATTGAACTTGAGAAAATTATGGAACATTGTAAGGTACGATGTACTTAAGAGAAATATGAAACATCGTATAATATAATAATAAGTTGTTATTATTATTATTATTATTATTATTATTATTATTATTATTATATAATAAAAAAAATATGTTTATTATAATAATGGTTATTATATTATTATTATTATTATTTTTTTTTTTTGAATCAAAATAATTTCATTAATCCAAAACCAAAACACGACAAGGCGATCAAAGATCCAGCCCACACCAAGGATACAAAATAAACTTAGTGTACCATCAAAAAAGTTATGTGTGGTCTAAGCTTAGGACTCGAACACCCTCTATAGACTATATTGTTAATGATCCTATCTGTACAATTCCTATTGTCATCTCTTTGATTGAAACAAAAGTCATTTTTAAAGTGCCACAACTCATGCAGAGTTTCTGTCAGAGCTAATCTAACAAGGTCAGCTTTCCAACCTTTTCCTCCATAACAATTCATAATCCAATTTCTCTCGTCATTCCAACTTCCAGGAGTATGTTGGATACCAATCCAATGGAGCGTTTCAACCCAGGCATTCCTCAAAATAGAACACTCAAAAAAATAGGTGGTCAATGGTTTCCACCTCAGAACAAAAGACACATTGATTATTATTCACCATTCCAAACCGATACAGTCTGGCTTTCGTGGCTAACTTTCCATGACAGATCATCCATAGTGTATAGATTGCACGAGGTCTTGCTCTATTATGGAGAATTAACTTGGCCCAAATAACATTTGGTGTGGCAGGCAACAAGTTCATATACACTTTCCTACCATTGAATCTCCCTGTTTGCACCATCTCATTCCAAACAATCTGCATGTTCCCTATGTTGTCCCTTTGCAGAAGAATATTTTTAAAATTAGTAGTGTCTGATCCCTTGACCATTCTATGCAACACATCCTCATTTTTTAAGTAATAGGCGTGTATCCACCGAACCCATAAATCATCAGTTTTCATGCAAATGTTCCAGAGTAATTTCATCATAAACATGTTATTCCAAACCTCTAAATCCAACACATTCATACCCCCTTTTGCAGTAGGTTTGCACACCTTTTCCCAGGAAATTGGACTCTTCCTACTGATAGTGTTACCCCCTGTCCAGAGAAAAGATCTACAAATGGCATTGATTTTGCTAATCACAGCTTTAGGGAACCATATACACTGCATCCAGTAAGAAGTAATAGCATACAACACACTTTTAATCAACTGCAGTCTTCCAGCATAACTAAGAAGCCTAGAACTCCAATGGGTTATCCTACTCACTAATTTATCCACCAACGGCATATAATGAACAATAGACAGCTTCTCACTAGTCACTGGGACTCCAAGATATCTAAAGGGTAAGGACCCCTCTTTATAAGAAGTCAACTGCAGAATTATGTTCTTAACAGGATTTGGAACACTACCAAAGTACACCTTACTTTTTGATGGATTAATTTTCATACCTGTGGAATCCAAAAAGCTTTTAATAGTGCGCTGCAGAATCTCCATGGAGCCTTGATCACCTCTTGAGAACAACAGAAGATCATCAGCAAATGTTAGGTGAGTGAGTTGCATCCTTTCACATCTAGTATGATGATTGAAATCCAGGTTTTTTTGCATTCTGAACAGCAGCCTACTAAGGTACTCCATAGTTATCACAAACAAAAGGGGGGACAAGGGATCCCCTTGTCTAATGCCCCTTCTAGCCTCTAGCTTATCAGTGTAATTGCCATTAATGTTGAATCTATAGGAGACTGTGGTAACAGTAGTCATGATCCAATCAACAAACCTCTTAGGCAGTCCTATCTCATTAAGAATATTGCCAAGAGCACCCCAATCAACCATGTCATATGCCTTTTGTAGATCAAGTTGAACCATGCATCTTGGAGTACCATTTCTCCTGTTATAACCTTTTAACAGTTCCATTGCCAATAATATATGAGAATGAATTTTCTGTCCTGGCACAAAAGCTGCCTGGGTTTTACTGATAATAGTTCCCAATACTCTTCCAAGCCTTGTAGTGAGGATCTTGGAAATAATTTTGTAAACAGTAGTACACCCTGCAATAGGCCTATACTCTTTTATCATTTTAGCAGCAGGGTGTTTAGGGATCAAGGTGACAATGGTCTTATTAAACCTTTTGTACAGCACATTATGCTCAAAGAATTCTTGGACAGCTTCTACAACATCCTGTTCTATGATGTTCCAACTTGCCTTGAAAAATTTACCACCATAACCATCAACACCAGGGCTCTTTAAGTCTCCTATCCCTTTAATAGCATTTTTTATTTCAGCAACAGTTACAGGGGTAATTAGGTCAGCTCTCTGCATCACAGTTAACTGGGGTCCCTCCCTCATAGCATTAATATCAATCATGCTCACTTTGTGTTCTTGAGTCCCATACAGCTTTCCATAGAAATCACAAACCTCCTGTTCTATATCATGAGGATTCTGTATATAGGTACCATCCTCCTTTTGAAGTTGACTGAGGTGGGTAGCTACATTCCTATATTTGAGGTAGGCATAAAAGAAAGCTGAGTTTGTATCACCTTCTCTAAGTTGGGCCTTTTAAGTTGGGCCTTTTAGCTTGCAGCCTACACAAGTGGTTCTATAAATACAACTCTTGTGTAGAAGTTTTAGAACTTAATGAGATTCAGTTGGTGAAACCCTGAAGGTTTTTATCTCCTTTCCTCTCTCACTCAAATTCTTCATTTGTAGCAGCTAGCACTAAGATTGAAGGCACTTTGTTCGTGTGAACTGAGCAGAGACGTTTTTCTTCATTCAATACTTGTGATCATTCATCCGGATCTGTATCAAAATTGTCAATCACGTCCACAAAAGGTAATTGTTACTATCACTGATCATGCTCATTCGAAAGAATCACTAAAGAGAAAATTTTAATTTCCACTGTGTTTTGGATCGCGATTTCCCTTCATAAACCTTAATTGACATAAGAATTATTTTAATTCTTAGACAAAAAATTTCATTAAAACCAAATTTCTTAAGAACCTTTAGAAGAAAAACTCAATCCAGAGTTTCGAAAGCCTTAGCTATGACCACCTTCAACATTAAGTTTCCTCCCAGATATTTTTTGTGCATTATGTTTGCCACTTTAAATTTTAAGGCAAATACAGTCCTTTATACTTCTCCCTTTAATAAAACTCTTATGTTCCTTGAAGATAATGTAAGGAAGCATCTGAACCAATTTATTAGCAAGAACTTTAATTATGATTTTAAACTTGAAGTTATCTAGAGCAATTAGTCTTTACTGCTCAATCCTCTCCGCCTCCTTAACTTTTGGGATCAACACAACCATGTTTGAATTATAGTTGGAAGTAATCCAACTTTCCGACAAAAACTTAATAATAGCCTTAATGACATCATCTTTGATAAAAATCCAAATATTTTGAGAGAAGATACGACCAAAACCATCCGGGGCTACACTATCTCGCTTCAGGCCGAAGACAGCATTATGAATTTCTTCAAAAGGAATCATTATTAGAAGCTTGTTGGTCTGCTCACTAACTAAGTTGGGAGTGATCTCTTCCACCAATGTGTTATCCTACAAAATAGAAACTGAGTTAAATAAATTCTTATAGTGTTACATCACATGAGCTCCACCAAAACCTTGTATCTCAATTCATTAGACATCTCCAAATCCACCAGAACATGCACAAAATGTCCAAACAGACAATCAAAATTGCACTTAGAAGAAGCATAGTCCGTACACACCGGAATTCATATATTGCTTGAGTTATGATTTAGAAAGGTCATAAATAATATTAAAAAAACATTCCTCAAGTCAAAGTCAAGTTTTAGTGTATTTTTTTATAGAGTCTTGTAACATGAAATAGCAAAAAATAAAATAAAATATGTTTACTTAATAATCATGACCAAGTGTTCTTTTTTAATAATACTGAATTATATTCAATTACGAAATAAAATTGAGAGAAACATTCTAGTTATTTTATTTAATACTTTATTTTCTGTCGTAAAAAGAGTAATAGTTATATTTTATGTAACACACTCACTAATATTTGTCACCGCTGCCAGTAATTTTCCAATTACCATTTTTAGCCATAAATTGAAAGTGATAAAATTGGCATTAGGTGCTTCAATGATTTCTAGTGTATTTTTTAATATTACATATTGTTACACTGCGCATGATTAATAATAGTTTATAAGAATCGATTTAAGTTCTTTTTTTTTTTTTTTAAATAAGACTCATTTTAATTATAAAATATATTTCCAAGTTAGAAAAGGATAATGACAACCATTTCTAATGTTGTTGTGTTAATAATGTATTTTGCATTTAGTAAAGAGAAGAAGAGGGAAAAAAAAAGCTAGAAATGGTTTTGAGAGAGCTAGATTTTGTTGGTGCAAAGATAGAATAATGAAAATAGGGAAATATTCTATTAAAGAGAATGACGGCAGAAGAAACAGGATATTAGGTTACAATGATTGTCACCCTATTTATAAGCTAAAACTAGGGTTACTAGAATAAGATAAATACTAAAATACCCTCTAACAAACTTATGAGCTTAAGATAATAATATAATAAAATATGAATTATTACTAATACCATCCCTTAATTCATATTCCATCAAAACTTGTAACACCAATTCCATCCCTTAATCTGAGAAATTGATCAGTCTTGATAGCTTTCGTCAGAACATCTGCCAACTGCTTCTGAGTGCTGCAGTGTACAACTTCTAACACTCCACTCTGAACTTGATGTCTCAGAAAATGATACTTGGTCTCAATATGCTTGCTTCTCCCATGCAGCACTGGGTTTCTAGCAAGGTTGATTGCAGACTTGTTGTCAATCATCAACTTCAGAGGTTTGTCTACCTTAATCTTCAGATCCTGCAACAGATTCAGAATCCACACAGCTTGGCATGCAGTAACAGCACCTGCAATGTATTCAGCTTCACAGGTTGACAACGCCACAACAGGTTGCTTCTTGGAACACCAAGAAATAGGACCTCCCAGAAATTTGAACAAGTACCCAGAGGTACTTTTTCTGTCAACTCTGTCTCCACACCAATCAGAGTCTGAATAACTCAGAAGTTCTGACTCATTATTTCCTCCAGAGGGAAATAACACTCCATACTTCAGTGTTCCTTTGATATACCTCAGAATCCTAACAGCAGCTTGGTAATGGGACCACTTAGGTTTACTCATGAATCTACTAACCATCCCAACTGAGTAGCAAATATCAGGTCTGGTATTGCACAGATACCTCAGAGAACCAACCAACTGTTTGAAGGTTGTAGCATCCACATCCTTTCCTTCAGAGTCTGAATCCAGTTTCTGATTTGTATCAGAAGGTGTGACAGCCATCTTACAATTCTTCAGATCAAATCTCTTCAGAAGTTCTAATTCATACTTGAGCTGATGCAAAATGATACCTTTCTCAGAATATCTGAACTTCATCCCTAGAAAGTATGTCATTTTGCCTAGATCAGTCATTTCAAATTCATTCATTAGAACCTTCTTGAACTTGGCTATCTCCTGTTCAGAACTTCCAGTCAATAGTATATCATCAACATATAAACATACCAGAGTCATATTGCCTTCAGAAGTATGCTGAACATAGACACCGTACTCCATCTCACATTTCTGAAAGCCTTGCTTCTTGAAAAATGAATCAATCTTCTGATTCCAAGCTCTGGGCGCTTGTTTCAGTCCATATAGAGCTTTGTATAATCTGTACACCATCCCTTCCTGATTCTTTTTCACAAATCCAGGAGGTTGTGACACGTAAACTTCTTCTTCTAATGGACCATTCAGAAATGCAGATTTTACATCTAAATGCATCAGAGGCCAATTCCTGTTAGCAGCTATTGCAATCACCATTCTGATTGTTTCATGTCTTGCTACAGGTGCAAACACTTCAGAATAATCCAGCCCAGGTTTCTGTAGAAATCCTCTGGCTACCAACCTTGCTTTATGTTTGCCAATTGAGCCATCTGGCTTTAACTTCTGCTTGAAAACCCATCTGACGCTGATGGCTTTCTTGTCTTTTGGAAGTTCTGCCAGCTTCCAAGTCTTGTTTCTCTCTATAGCATCAAGTTCTTCTTTCATGGCCTTCAGCCAGAGCTTCTGCTTAAGAGCCTCTTCTGTACTTATGGGTTCAGAGTCTACTAACATGGCACACTGAATAACTTCTCCTTCAGAGTCTACTTCAGTGTCTTGCAGCATGTCAAATTCTGCAAATCTTCTGGGAACGCTTCTGATTCTTTGTGGTCTCTGAACTTGTTCAGAGTCTTGAGCTTCAGAGTTTCTAGCTTCAGATGATTGACCTCCAGAGCTTTGACCATCTTCAGAGTCTGGCATATTTCCAGAGTCTGAATTGCCACCAAGATCTGGATTGCCATCAGAGTCTGAATCATCAGAGTCTGGGTCATCTGGGTCACCTTCATCTTCTGAGTCTTCTTCAGAGTTTGAATCAGTATCAGAGTCAGAGTCAATATCAGGGTTTGCTTCAACTTCAGAAATTCTTAACTCTGGCCTTTCTTCAGAGGTTCTAACATCAGAATCAGATTGAGACTTATCCCAATTCCAAACTTCTGATTCCTTCACAATCACATCTCTGCTGAATTCAATTTTATTGGTTTCTGGACAATAGAGCTTGTATGCACCTGTACTGTGGTACCCTATCAGAATCATCACTTTGCTTCTATCATCCAGCTTCTGTCTTCTGGCTTCTGGAACATGTTTATAGCAAACAGAACCAAATACCTTCAGATGACTAACACTTTGCTTGTCTCCAGTCCACTTCTGCATAGGAACTATTTCCTTCAACTTCTTCGTAGGACATTTGTTGAGTACATACGTTGCAGTGGCAACAGCTTCTCCCCAGAGCTTCTGAGGAAGCTTCTTCTCCTTTAGCATGCTTCTCACCATATCAAGCAAAGTACGGTTTCTTCTTTCAGCAAGACCATTGTGTTGAGGGGTATAAGGAGCAGTAACCTCATGCTCAATTCCATTCTCCTCACAGAACTTCTGGAACTCTTTGGAGTTATACTCACCTCCACCATCAGTTCTAAGAATCTTCAACTTCTGACCACTCTGATTCTCAGCCTTCATTCTGAACTTCTTGAATTCATCAAACACCTCATGTTTAAATTTAATAAGGGATACCCATGTCATTCTTGTGAATTCATCAACAGACAACACAAAGTACTTATTCCCTCCAATTGATGCTACTGGAAATGGACCACACACATCAGAATGTACAACTCCCAAGGCATGTTTTGCTCTTGGAGCAACTTCTGATGCAAATGGCAATCTTGGTTGTTTTCCTTCCATGCAAACTTTGCATGACTTTTCAGGCTTCTTAATTGCAGGAATTCCATGTACCAATTTCTTTGAATTCAGATGTTGTAAGCTTCTGAAATTCAAATGACCAAATCTTCTGTGCCACAGCTCACTCTTCTTCTCAGCACATGTTGCACTAAGACATTCTGAGTCTGCAGTTCTGACATTCACCTTGAATGTTCTATTCCTTCCCTGTTCTGACTCCATAATCAACTTCTGATTACAGTCATACAGCTTCAGAAGATTGTCCTTCATGGTAACTGAGAAACCTTTCTCAATTAATTGTCCCACACTCATCAGATTGCTTCTGATGCCAGGTACATACCACACATTCTGAATCAATGCTGTTTTCCCATTGTTCAGAGTCACTCTGACATTTCCCATACCTTCTGCATTAAGATATTTGTCATCAGCACATCTGATCTTTGTTCTCTTTTCAGAGTCAAAGTCAACCAGCCATTTCTTGTTTCCAGTAAGATGATTTGAACAACCAGTGTCCATATACCACCAGTCTGTCAGATCCACATTATCAAATTCAGAGGCCATCAACAGCACAGATTCGTCATCAGAGCCTCTGGCTATATTTGCTTCTTCTGATTTCTTCTCCTTGTTTGACCAACAATCTCTAGCAAAGTGACCAAACTTCTTACAACAGTAACATTGGATCTTCTTCTTGTCATACTTCTCTTTTCCCTTCTGAGCATTCTTTTGTCTATCAGTGGTTGAGGTTTCTGACTTCTGACCACCATCAGATCTTCTCTTGGCTTCTGACTGCTTCTGATACCTCCTATCAGAAATTGCTTTCAGAGCCTGCTGCTCTACTTCCCTTTCAGAAGTTCTCTCAGTCAAACGCAACTCTTGCGCTTCTAAACTGCTCTGCAGCTCTTCAATTCTCATTGTGCTCAGATCTTTGGAATGTTCTATTGCTACCACAATGTAATCAAATTGAGGAGTAAGGGATCTCAATACTTTCTCCATGATTGTTTCTTCAGAAAGAGTTTCTCCACATGCCTTCATCTCATTAGTGATCAGAATCACTCTGGAGATGTATTCAGAAACTTTCTCATTATTCTTCATGTTGAGATTCTCATATTGCTTTCTCAAGGACTGAAGCTTCACCTTCTTCACTGATGCGTCACCACCATAACATCTCACCAGAGTGTCCCATGCAGCCTTTGCTGTTGTAGAGTCTGCAATCTTCTCAAACACGTTTACATCCACACATTGATGAATGAAGAACAATGCTTTCTGATCCTTCTTCCTTACTTCCTTCTGCGCGTTTTTCTGTTCATCGGTTGCATCTGCTGCTACTGGAACATAACCATCAGTGACAAGATCTAGAACATCTTGAGCACCAAATAGTACACGCATTTGGATCATCCAACGATTCCAGTTTTTACCATCAAATACTGGAAGTTTGGTGTTCATGTTTCCGTTTCCGTTCATCTTCTACTTTGCACAATACACTCAGATTTCTCACACAGTGTTTCCCAACCCACAGAATAAAATTCTGATCAGATTTTGTTCAAGATTCAACACGAATCTAAGAATCAAAATCAAACACACAAGACCTCACGTTCACTCGTGTTTCCCGTGTTTCCCAATGAATCAGAACCGGAGCTCTAGATACCAATTGTTGGTGCAAAGATAGAATAATGAAAATAGGGAAATATTCTATTAAAGAGAATGACGGCAGAAGAAACAGGATATTAGGTTACAATGATTGTCACCCTATTTATAAGCTAAAACTAGGGTTACTAGAATAAAATAAATACTAAAATAAATACTAAATACTAAAATAATATAATAAAATATGAATTATTACTAATAGATTTGAATGTTACTCCAATTATAGAAGAATCTACATTAGTCCAAGATATTCTAAGCTATCTAATGTAATTTATTTAGTTTAAGAAGTAAGATTGAAAAGAAAAAAAAATGAGTAGTTTTATATGTCTGCAATTTTATTTATTTAGTTCAAGAAGTATATTCTATACACCCTTAACACTAGTACCAATTCGTTTGTAACTCTATTAAAATCTAAAGAATCTTCAATTCTTTCCAATTCAAAGTTTTCATTCTTTACATATGTATCTCTTTCCATTTTTAAGCTCGGCAATAAAACACAAGATGTACGGTAGGAATAAGAAATAGTGAGCTTACAATTGATTTTAAAGGAGTAAGTTTACAATGTACTCTTAGCTAGCATAATCATTGTTGTATATTGAGTACAAGCAACCAAAGCAGTATTTACTTTTCACAGCACCCAAGGTTACAAAATAAGAGAGTTTCAAAATTAAAAAACACATTTTTTTCATTTGATTAAACTAAGAGGACAAGTATTTAATGAGGGTAAAATTGAAAGAGATATTATTTGTTCATTGAAAATTGAAAACGACAATCATTTTAAAACAATCATTTTTATTAAAATGACAATCATTTTAAAACAGAGGAATTAACATAATCAAACATAGTTAATTTAAATCTGATATATTTTTATTATTTAGTCTATTTGTCGTATTCTAAAAAAAGAGTACATAGAGATAAAAGTTATTGATTATCACTTAAATTTAATATTAATATTTATATTAATAATTAGATATAATCATTTAATTTATTACTGTTTTAGAAATTAGACTATGCACTAAACACATTAATTAGTACACCATTTGTCCCAAAATATAAAAGAAAAAAATAAAAATCACACTTCCATATAATAATTTGACAAAGATTTTGTTGAGATAAATTACTTTAAAAGATGTAAAAACAAATCTAATTAGTTGTTGGATATAGAAAAGATAAGAGAGAAAACAAAGTAAATGCAATTTGCATTTAATTTTACCTTAAAAAAGATAAAAGTTATTTTTTTTTTATTAAGAAAAATGCACTTTTTTTCTTATATTTTTGAACGGAGGTAGTGTTATACCCTAAATTTTGACTCCTAGATCACATTATCATTCTAGGACATCAACATTGCTTATCTAATCTTAACCTCTTTCAAGTTTGATCTTTGTCAAGATGCAGGTGAATTAGGGTTTCACACAGTCAAGAATCGGAGTTTCTGTGGTTTGATCAGTCAAGATTTTGGATTGATTCTCCATGTAGAATTCTCTATATCATCAAGGATATCACATTGGATCAAGTATGAATCCAATTTAAGGTTGTCACCCAAAGAAGAGGAACAGTGCAGTCCAAGAACCCAAATTAGGGTTTCTAATTGGAAAAGTCAACTGTAGTTTGACTTTTGATCTAAAGAGGTCTTCAATGGTGGGACCATGGTCCATAAGGCTCATATGACCAAAATAAGTCTACACAAGAAGTTTCAAGGCCTTAGGGAACCTAGAACACTAACAGTCGATTCAGAGGTTTTCGATCGTTCGGTTCGTTTGACTGAAAAGTAAACCCATTGACCAACAGGGTTTTGACCCAAAATTGAAGCCAATTATGTTCCCAATGTTATTTCATATCTACTCATGAAGTTTGGTGACCATTGGATCAAGAATTGAGAAGTAATCCAAAAGTCAGGAAATTAGAATTTTGAAAAAGGCTACGCCATAACTTCCTAACTACAAGTCCAAATGGAGTGGTTCAAAGCTTGTTGGAAAGGTCTTGAGGAGCCCTACAAAAGTGTCATGGTGACCTATGATCAAAAAATGAATGGGTTTTGATTTATAAGCAAAGACAAGGCAAGAGGGGAAAAACACTTAGAAAATTTCCATACTTTCTTGACTTGTAAGTCAAATTTTCAGCCAATTTCAAGGGGATTCTTGACACAGTTTCCTTTGGAATTTGAAATTGTGTAAAGCATGAAAGTTGTATATCATATTTGGGGCTTTCCAAAAAGTACAAGAGAATTTTTTTAACCCTCATGGTTAGGGAGAACCAAAGGAAGAAAGTTGAGGATTTGCCATGTCACCAAAAGCAAGTGCAGCTCATGCCAAGGGATGCATAAACCAACTAAGGCTCTTCTAACCATTTAGTTAGATGTTTATCTGATGTTTAGAGACTTGTTTGATGACAGTGTAAGAAAGTACCATGAGCAAAACCAAGTTGTTGGACTTATGGAGTTGTTTAATCAAGAAAGTACAACCAAGTACACCATTAAAAAGAAACGTTTGCTCCAAATCTGCTGCAGCCTAGCTACCACATCAATTCACTCTCTCTTTCACCTCATTACAATCTGTTTACAGGATGTATGGAGGCTAAGATGCATTGGAAATTTGTGGCTTTATCTGATACAAGATCACAAGATTGATCTTGCTTTATTATCCCTCCAAAATGCCAAGTTGGTGCAAAAGATCAAAACTGCCCATACCATTTGATCTCTCACTTTGCCTATAAATAGACTCTTACCCTCACATCAAAAGCACACCAGAACAAGCAAGAAACCAGGCTAAAACTCTCTCATCACTCCATTCTTAACCTTCTTGCAAACTTGAACTTTGCCTTTGTGACCAAGAAAACTGCCTTGGGCAGAACCTTGTCTAAAACAACTTCCAGCCATAAAACACCTCACCTAACACTTATAACACTTCACAAATGAAGCATTGAAGCTATCCCAATCACCACTTTCACCAGAAAATCATTCCTTCTAAAAGTCAACTGTCAAAACTAAAAAGTTTGACTTTTTGCATCTTGAGAGCTAGAACTTTGTCCATGCTATTTCTAGATGATCTAACCCTTCAAACACTTCATATATAAGGTGTTTATGTTGTCCAAGCACTCACTACACTTTTGGGAACACATCTCAAAGATCTTCCATTGGATTTGCTTGAAGTTTCCTAGCTAAAATCATCTTGCTGCCAAGACAGTCACTTAGGAGGAACTTGGATCACTTGAATAGCATATTTTGAACATTTTGGTCCTTCTCAAATCTTCTTCATCCAACTGGAATTCTTGCAGAGGAAGCTTGCTTAGGAAGTCTTCAAGAGGTAAGTGTTTAACACTACCTACTTTTAGCATCATGACTATTTTTTATGTGCACTAGTTCTAAACATGTTTAGGACTTATTTTAGGTCCTGTGTGAACTTAAATATGTTGTTAGACTTGTGTCTTTAAAACTGTCATGATATTATGCTCACTTTGTGTTAGAAACCTCATTTCCATGAGCATTGTTATGTTTCTGTTTAGGATTAAGATTGAGTGGTTATAGACCTTCTGAATGTACCATATGTGATGTGTGTGAACCTTGTTTGACCTTGGAATTTGAATGTATGTAACTGTCATGGTTATTGCTTGCTAGAATACTTGAAACAAGTTATTTCTATATGTAATGTTCTACCTCTGGCTAAAACCAAGTGTTGGTTGTTTGTAAATATCTTTGTTATGATGTATGTAGTGTGTGAACCATTTTGTAGTGTGTATCATGTCTGAATATGCTTATGACTTTGAAAATGCAAAAACCATCACTATTTTGATTGTGCTATCGTGTTTTAATTTAGAAGCATTTTTTGTACAAACCAGCATCACCATTGTTTTCTTTGTTAAAAATTACACAAGTTTGTTTTTTGGTTCACTTATTTTCATTGAGTATTTTGGAAGATATGGGTATTCATGCAATTTAAATTTGGCAAGGTTTTGGCCATGGCGCTTTGGTGGGTTTTCAGGTCACTTTAAGGTTTATTATTTAATCTGGGGGTTGATACATTGGATGTATCACCACCCCAGTGGTTTACCATATGCACGTATCTTACCATTTGCCTTGCCAAACCTGAGTTCGATTCTGGCTGATCAACTCTTTTGTGCATTCTTCATTTTTATGTAGTTTATGCTATATTATATTTTGCTTCCATTAAATTTCCAAGTGTGCACCCTTGGTATTGATTTTAGCTTGAAATCAAGGGTGTGTTGGTTCAATCCCTTTGGAAGACATTTCAATTCTTTTTATCACTTATTTTCTCATTTTGTCTTTACAAACTAATTCAATCATAACTTTCTTGATTTTCATCATTTTTGTACCATCCTTTTTGCAAATCACTCTCTGACATGTCTATTTTTAATAAGTGATGAAAGAATTCAAAAATTGTCATTTTAAAAATAATTTAGTCCACTTGGAAGATATGACCCTTTTAGGGTTTTCCATTTTTGTTTTCATGAACTTCTTCAATTCAACCTTTGATTTCCTCCTACATGTTTGATTTTTTTTAAGTCATCCTTGTTTATATAACTTGTTTGCATATATGAGGATTTTTGCTTTACCATGTATGTTCTTATTGAACATTTGTTTGAACTTTGAAATGCCTCTTAATTGTTGTAACTTCTTGAGAATGACCTATAATATCCTATCCTTTACCTTGTTTGGTTGTGTGTCTTGATAGAACCATGAAATTGTTTGGGATTTGATTCATATGCCAAGTTATGACTTGTATGATTGAATTTTATTTTTCACCTTTAATGAACTTGTTGTTGTCACACATGTTTTATGCTTACTCTTGATGATTCTTACCTTCATAATCTTTGGATTTTGCCATGATAAGTAATGTTTTGACTTATACGTTTGTTCTTGTAAGAACCTCTATCACCATCCCCTTTTAGATATTGTAATATCTTTGTTCATTAATGGTTGTAACCATTTGATTTGTTTATACTTGGTTGTAACTTTGTTCTTTGCTTGATGTTGTCACATGCTTGCATATCTTTCTTGGTTGTTACCCTGTTCTTTCATATCTTCATCATGTTTAAATGGATATTTTACATGTGCTTGAACTCTGTTAAGTTTCCCCAAGTGATGGAACTTGTTAGTTCTCATCCAGTTGCCTTATCTCTCTCCTGTTCCAAAGGAAAGTTTCTCTATTGACCCTCAGGGTCATAGGTAGCTCATTATCCTCCTTATGACTTTGTTAAGTCATATTAAACTCTAACTTAGTTAAGTTAGAACCTACAAGCCATTAGACTTTGCTTTAAGTCTAGAGACTTACCCCTTGTTAGGAGTACCTTTGAATTAGAACTTTAAGATAGAGTTTGTTAACACTATGTAAGAATCATTGTCATGATCACTTAATCCCCTCTTGGCTTTTGTTAAAGTCAATCCCCTTTGAGAGTACAACTTAGAATAGAGAGTTTTGTTAAACTTTATACAAGCACTGTTATGTTTGTTCCCCTTTGAACATTGATTGCTCTGATTCTATCCTAGTTAGGATACGTAGGCAAAAGACGCGATATCTTTGCGAGCAAACTTAGAAACATTAACCCTAGGTATTTACCCTAACCTAATCCCAAACGATAGCATAACCATAGCAAACTTAGCATGCAAACATACGAAAGGTTCCTGTAGAGTACTACAGATGTTTAGGATGTGAAATACCTACCCTAGGCATAACCAACCCCCGATCCCCGAATCTCTTAGCGTTGTTGTTACATCGCGCAAAAGGTCTTTCTTTAACCTTTCCTTTGGATAAATCAAAGTCCGGTTGTGAATTTAATGAATCAATATTCAAGTTAATCAATAGCTTGACATTTGATTCTCACCGCAATAGGTAGTATGTCTTTTAATTTATATCTTATGGTCATAAAGTAATTTTGAATTATATATATATATATATATATATATATATATATATATATATATATATATATATATATATATATATATATATATATATATATATATATATATATATATATATATATATATATATATATATATATATATATATATATATATATATATATATATATATATATATATATATATATATATATATATATATATATATATATATATATATATATATATATAATTTTACCGGCTGATCAGAATCTGAGGTGGGGTAAAGACAAGCGTCTATGATGTTGGATGTGAAAGAGGAGGAGGGGGTGTGCCTGAGCCTCTCAAGTGAGAGGGTTTTTATAGTTCCCCCAGCACTTGGCATCGGTCCCTATTTTTGGGGCGAGATAACCGTTTCCCGAAGAATAGGTAACTGTCAAAACTAGCCGTTGGGACAAACAGACATGCCCATAACTAGCCATTAGGACGGGCAGAAGCGTAGTTACAGGCACAAGCGTCTTGGCTATTTCTGGATGGTGGAACTGTAACGCCCATTTTAATTATCTCATTTTTCCGTGTTATTTTATTTTCGGCGTGTTTTATGGGGGTGTTTGAGTGCGATTGTGTGTAGCCCTTAAGTTGGAATTAATTAATAATTTTGAATTTTCAGACTAATAATAAAATTATTAGTGATAATGATAAATTAATGACTAATAGTAATATTATAAATATTATTATTGTTATTATTATTATTATTATTATTATTATTATTATTATTAATATTATTATTATTATTAATATTATTATTAAGTAATAAAAAGAAATGGAATAAAAGAATTGGGATAAAGGGCTGTTTGGGAAAGAATTGAAAAGAGGGGAGAAAACACGTTAGAAGAGAAGAGAAGAGAAACACGATCAAGAAAAAATTGGGGAAGAAGAGCAAGGTGAATCGGAGCAAGAGGAAATTAGGAATCATCTTTGGAGAAAGAATTCATCAGTTGTTCGAGCTATCGAGGTAAGGGGGGGGGGGGGGGGGGAGAATCAGGTCGGAATTGGTAGAGTACATGAATTCTAGGTAGAAGGGGATTTCCCTAACCCCATAGGTTGATGATCATGTTTGTTGTGTTTGCATAATTCTGAATGTGTGATTATCTGGTTGAATCTGTTGCATGCGTTGGTGAAATAATCGTTTGGTGATTTGGGGATTTCGGGTAATTGTCGTGTATATGCTAGAACTGAATTAATGAGTAGAGCTGACATTTAATCGGGTTAAATCGAGGGTAGATTAGGTTGTAGAATATTGGTCTGATATGATGGGGACTGGTTTGAGTAAAATCGGCTGAGTTCGGAGAGTCTTGCTGACTCTGAGCAGTAGAATTTTTCTGAATTCGCAGGCATTCGCCAGCACCTTCGCTGATCGAACTGGGGCGAACCTTCGCCAGGGATTCTCCAGGCAAACTGGGCAGCGAGTGCTTCCAGTAGCCACTGTCTACATTCGCTAGGGAGTTTGTTGGGCGAGCGAGTAGCGAGTCTTCGTTGGGGGATTCGCCGAGCGAACGGGTAGCGAGCCTTCGCTGCAGGGCCTCGCCAGGCGAATGAGCCAGCGAGCGTGACAGTATGTTTGTGTTTTTGAGTTGTGCTGTTTGATTCTCTCGTGATGTTGGACCCTTGTTGGTCATGATTGATTATCATATCTATATTGAACTATGAGGAGTATATGTGTGGTGTGGAATATGATTTCCTTGATATTCGTTTAATTTGAATGATTGAATTTGGTGTATGTGATTGTGTATGAATGTGGTGATGTATGATATAAATATATATATATATATATATATATATATATATATATATATATATATATATATATATATATATATATATATATATATATATATATATATATATATATATATATATATATATATATATATATATATATATATATATATATATATATATATATATATATATATATATATATATATATATATATATATATATATATATATATATATATATATATATATATATATATATATATATATATATATATATATATATATATATATATATATATATATATATATATATATATATATATATATATATATATATAAGGAATGATGAAATATGATCGGATGGATCGTGGGTACCTTGTGTGTGCATGAATTGCTGTTGTGCATTAGTGTATGCATATCATGATGCATGTTGGGCTCAGATGGAGTGTGGTAGGAATAGATCGTTGCTCAGATAGAGTGTATGCGATCTATCCTGAGTTTATTTGCCCGTACTCCGAAGGAGAGAGGGTGGTAGGAATAGATCATTGCTCAGTGGAGTGTATGTGATCTATTCTGAGTTGATTGGGATAGATCATTGCCCGGGGGTGTATGTGATTTATTCCGGGTTATTTTCCCGTGCTCCGTGGGGAGCTTTGTGGGATAGATCGTTGTCACTGGTGCGTGTATGCGATCTATCCGGTTTCGAGTGAGCGAACCAGTGAGTCGGTACCGCATATCATGGGTTAAGTTGCATGTGTTGTATTGTCTTATAT
Source organism: Lathyrus sativus (assembly GCA_963859935.3). Taxonomy (NCBI): domain Eukaryota; kingdom Viridiplantae; phylum Streptophyta; class Magnoliopsida; order Fabales; family Fabaceae; genus Lathyrus; species Lathyrus sativus. The sequence goes on along the minus strand of OZ012736.1, from coordinate 417,801,654 downwards.
GTTATGTTGGTGTGGGACAGTAGGTCCGGGTCGATGTATGTGAATAATAATTGTGTGATTGACTGCCTTTTATTCATGTACGTTATTACCGTTATATTTTGATCGTGATTTCTCACCCCTTATTGTTGTTGTTGTGGCATGTACTTCTTCGGAAGTACAAATAATCCAGGTGCGTAGCTAGCTTGGATTGTGGCGTGTCGAGTCGTAGGGATGCTCTGATACGTAACACCGGGGCTTTGGGGAGTTATTGTGTTATCTGATGATTTTGTGTCCCCCTGTGATGTATCGTGTCTGATGAATCCTTTTGGTGGATATGTTTGTATATTTTAACTTGACCGGTTATGGTGTATATGATGTATATATGTATCTACATGACGAATTCCGCTGTATATTTTGAAAAGGTATTCAATGAAGTATTTTGTGGAGTTTTCATCTGTGACATCCCGTTTGATGTGCTAACTCTGATATTTAATTGTTTTATTTATTTGCATTTATTTTGTTTTGGGAACGGGGTGTTACAAGCTGGTATCAGAGCAGGTCGGTCCGTCCGGCCAGTGTAGTAGTTGAGTCTGTCTGTAGGATAGAGTTTGTTTTTCTGTTAACCTGGAGTTGTTGTTGTTAAGCAGTATGGCGAGAAGGAATGATGTTGCGTTGGCTGCAGCTATGCAAGCGATGGCGCACGTGGTTGCTAATCAGAACCACGCTGCGGGCGCGCAATTCAGGGATTTGGCGCAGTTTCAGAGTAACAAGCCGCCGACGTTTCAAGGAGGAATTTTGGACCCTGAAGCAGCGCAGAAGTGGCTTAAGGCGATTGAGAAGATCTTCAGAATGATGGGATGCAGCGATGAGCAGAAGGTGAGGTTTGGTACTCACATGTTAGAGGGAGACACTGAAGCTTGGTGGGACAACAATTGCTAGAGGTTGGAGACTGCAGGAACTCCAATTACTTGGGATGTGGTCCGAGCTGGTTTTCTAGAGAAGTATTTTTCGGAGGATATTAGGAGTGCTAAGGAAATCGAGTTTCTGGAGCTGAAGCAGGGCAATATGACGGTGGCCGAGTATGCGGCTAAGTTTGAAGAGTTAGTGTAGTATTGTCCTCATTACAATACTGACGGAGCGATGACCTCCAAGTGTTTGAAGTTTGAGAATGGGCTACGTCTGGAAGTGAAGATGGGAATAGCTTGTCAGAAGATCATGGATTATCCTGAGCTGATAAGCAGAATCAGAATTTATGATAATGATAATCGAGTGAGGATCACGCATTACAAGGCTGCAAATGACCGTAAGGGTAAGCAAAGGTTCGGTGGTACGCCTTATAGTGTTCCTACTGATAAGAGGAAGTTTAAGGGTGCTAAGAAGCCCAGAGAAGGGAGATCGTTTGCTGGTGGGAAGTGTTTCCGGTGCGGTGGCGCGGGTCATCGTGCCAATAATTGTCCTCATGAGGCGAAGAAGTGTTTCAAGTGTGGTAAGCCAGGCCATGTGGTGGCTGATTGCCGAGTCGCTATGCCTACCTGTTACAACTGTGGTGAGAAGGGCCACATCAGTATGCATTGCGAGAAGCCGAAGTCGTCTCAGGTGTCTCAGACCAGTGGTAAAGTGTTTGCGGTGGTGGGAACTCAAGCTGCTAGTGATGATCGTTCTATCCAAGGTACTTGTTTCATCAATAATGTTCCTTTGTCTGCTATGATTGATACGGGTGCGACCCACTCGTTCATCTCTGTTGATTGTGTGAAGAGGTTAGGTTTGGTGTCGACCACTCTTGAGCGGCGGATGACTATTGAGACTCCCTTTATTGGTTCAGTGACCACTTCTTTGGTGTGTTTGAAGTATCCACTAACTATCTTTGGTAGAGATTTTGGGGTGGATCTGATTTGCTTGCCTCTTGGTAAGTTGGATGTTATTCTGGGTATGAACTGGTTGGAGTTCAACCGAGTCTACATCGATTGTTTTCGGAAGGTGTTGTTATTTCTTACACCGGAAGAGGAAGCTTTGGCGGATTCCTTGTCTGGTAAGGAATTAAGGATCTTGTTGGAGGGTGAAGCTAAAATGTTTGCTTTATTTGCATCATTATCAGTTGACAGCAAAGCGTCATTGAAGGAGTTGGCGGTGGTGAATGAATTTCTGGAAGTGTTCCCTGATGATATTACAGAGTTACCTCCAAAGAGAGAAGCTGAGTTTAGTATTGATCTCGTATCTGGTACGAGGCCTATATCTATGGCGCCGTACAGGATGTCGGCAGTGGAGTTGGCTGAATTGAAGTCTCAGATTGAAGAGTTGTTGGATATGAAGTTTATCAGGCCAAGTGTGTCGCCATGGGGAGCTCCAGTGTTGTTGGTCAAGAAGAAGGATGGTAGTATGTGTCTGTGCATCGATTACCGTCAGTTGAATAAAGTGACCATCAAGAACAAATATCCTCTTCCAAGGATTGATGATTTGATGGATCAGTTGGTGGGAGCTCGAGTGTTCAGTAAGATTGATTTGAGGTCGGGTTACCATCAGATCCGAGTGAAAGAAGGTGATATTCAGAAGACCGCGTTTAGAACTCGTTATGGACATTACGAGTATGCGGTAATGCCTTTTGGAGTGTCTAATGCGCCGGGAGTGTTCATGGAGTATATGAACCGGATCTTCCATTCTTACTTAGATCAGTTTATTGTTGTGTTCATTGATGATATCCTGATTTACTCTAAGTCCGAGGAAGAGCATGCAGGACATTTGAGAATTGTTTTGCAAGTGTTGAAGGATAATAAGCTGTTTGCGAAACTGTCCAAGTGTGAGTTTTGGTTGAAGACGGTGAGTTTCTTGGGCCATGTAATATTTGGTGATGGTATATCGATAGAACCATCAAAGGGGAGTGCAGTGTTGCAGTGGGAACCGCTGAAGACAGCAACGGAAGTTAGAAGCTTTTTGGGTTTGGCAGGGTACTATCGAAGGTTTATTGAAGGATTTTCTACTTTGGCGTTGCCATTGAATCAGTTGACGAGGAAGAACCACGTTTTTTTGTGGGATGCCGCTTATGAAGAGAGCTTTGTGGAATTGAAGAAGAGATTGACTACGGCACCGGTGTTAGTGTTACTAAATCCGAGTGAACCGTTTGTGGTGTATTGTGATGCGTCTAAGATGGATTTAGGCGGAGTTCTTATGCAGAATGGTAAAGTGGTGGAGCATGTTTTGCGGCAACTGAGGGTGCATGAGCGGAATTATCCTACTCATGATCTTGAGTTGGCTGCAGTGATTTTTGTGTTGAAGATCTGGAGGCATTATTTGTATAGTTCAAGGTTTGAAGTGTTCAGCGACCATAAAAGTCTGAAGTATCTGTTTGATCAGAAAGAGCTGAATATGAGGCAAAGAAGATGGTTAGAATTCTTGAAGGATTATGATTTTAGCCTAAGTTATCATCCAGGAAGGGCTAATGTGGTAGCAGACGCTTTGAGCAGAAAGGTGATTCATATGTCGGCTATGATGGTGAAAGAGATGGAGCTTATTGAGCAGTTCAGAGATTTGAGCATGGTTTGTGAGACTTCGGCAGATTGCGTGAGGTTGGGCAAATTGCAAGTGAACAATGATTTCTTGGATTTGATTAGAGAAGGCCATAAGTTGGATGTGAAGCTAGTGGATTTGATGTCGGGAATAAGGAATGATGCTGATAGTGATTTCAAGTTAGATAGTGAAGGCATGTTGAGATTTCGAGGCCGGATTTGTGTGCCGGATAATGATGAGCTGAAGAAGTCGATTCTGAGTGAAGGACATCGTAGTGGTTTGAGTATTCATCCGGGAGCTACGAAGATGTATCATGATTTGAGGAAGATGTTTTGGTGGTCAGGTATGAAGAGGGATATAGCTCAGTTTGTGTACGCTTGTTTGACGTGTCAGAAATTGAAGGTGGAGCACCAGAAGCCTAGTGGATTGATGAAACCGCTAGAGATTCCAGTTTGAAAGTGGGATTGTATCACCATGGATTTTGTTACAAGATTTCCGAGCACGGCGAGAGGATTTGATGCCATTTGGGTAATTGTGGATCGGCTTACGAAGTCTGCACATTTTGTGTCGGTTAATATTAGTTTTCCGTTGGAGAAGCTGGCGGAGATTTATATTCGGGTGATTGTGAAACTTCATGGTGTACCGGCGAGTATTGTGTCGGATAGAGATCTGAGGTTTACTTCAGAATTCTGGAAGAGTTTGCAGGAAGCTTTGGGTACTAAGTTGAAGCTGAGTTCAGCCTATCATCCGTAAACTGATGGTCAGTCAGAGAGGACTATTCAGATGTTGGAGGATTTGCTGCGGGCTTGTGTGTTGGAAAAAGGTGGTGCGTGGGATACTCATTTGCCATTGATTGAGTTCACGTACAATAATAGTTACCATTCCAGTATCGGGATGGCACCGTTTGATGCTCTTTATGGTAGAAGGTCTAGAAATCCTCTGTGTTGGTATGAGACAGGTGAGAATATTGTGTTGGAACCAGAGATTGTGCAGCAGACTAATGAGACAATTCAGATGATCCGTGAGAAGATGAAAGCATCTCAGGATAGGCAGAAGAGTTATCACGATAACCGAAGGAAAGAGTTGGAATCCAGTGAAGGTGATCACGTGTTCCTGATATTTAACCCAGTGACTGGTGTAGATCGTGCGTTGAAGTCCAAGAAGCTGGGTCCGAAGTTTATTGGGCCGTATCAGATTTTGCAGAAAGTTGGTGTTGTGGCTTATAGGGTGGCGTTGCCGCCTGAGCTTTCGAATTTGCATGATGTGTTCCATGTGTCGTAACTTCGGAAGTATGTCACGGATCTGTCTCATGTGATTCAGAGATATGAAGTGCAAGTCCGGGAGAATCTCACTGTTGAGACGATGCTGTTGAGGATCGAGGATCGCAAGATGAAGCGACTCAGAGGGAAAGAGATACCTTTGGTGAGAGTGATTTGGGGAGGTGCTGCAGGAGGCAGTGTGACCTGGGAGTTGGAAAGCAGGATGCGGGATGCGTATCCATAATTGTTTCCATCAGGTATTTTCGAGGACGAAAATAATTAAAGTGGGGGAGAGCGATAATGCCCATTTTAATTATCTCATTTTTTCGTGTTATTTTATTTTTGGCGTGTTTTATGGGGGTGTTTGAGTGCGATTGTGTGTAGCCATTAAGTTAGAATTAATTAATAATTTTGGAATTTAAGACTAATAATAAAATTATTAGTGATAATGATAAATTAATGACTAATAGTAATATTATTATTATTGTTGTTGTTATTATTATTATTATTATTAAGTAATAAAAAGAAATGGAATAAAAGAATTGGGATAAAGGGATGTTTGGGAAAGAATTGAAAAGAGGAGAGGAGAAAACACGTTGGAAGAGAAGAGAAGAGAAACACGATCAAGAAAAATTTGGGGAAGAAGAGCAAGGTGAATTGGAGCAACAGGAAACTAGGAATCATCTTTGGAGCAAGAATTCATCAGTTGTTCGAGTTATCGAGGTAAGGGGGGAGAATCGGGTCGGAATTGGTAAAGTACATGAATTCTAGGTAGAAGGGGATTTCCCTAACCCCATAGGTTGATGATCATGTTTGTTGTGTTTGCATAATTCTGCATGTGTGATTATCTGGTTGAATCTGTTGCATGCGTTGGTGAAATAATCGTTTGGTGATTTGGTGATTTCGGGTAATTATCGTGTATATGCTAGAACTGAATTAATGAGTAGAGCTGACATTTAATCGGGTTAAATTGAGGGTAGATTAGGTTGTAGAATATTGGTATGATATGATGGGGACTGGTTTGAGTAGAATCGGCTGAGTTCGGAGAGTCTTGCCGACTCTGAGCAGTAGAATTTTTCTAAATTCGCAGGCGTTCGCCAGCACCTTCGTTGAGCGAACTAGGGGGAACCTTCGCCAAGCGAACTAGGCAGCGAGTGCTTCCAGTAGCCACTGTCTGCATTCGCTAGGGAGTTCGTTGGCCGAGCGAGTAGCGAGTCTTCGCTAGGGAATTCGCCGAGCGAACGGGTAGTGAGCCTTCGCTGCGGGGCCTCGCCAGGCGAATGAGCCAGCGAGCGTGACAGTATGTTTGTGTTTTTGAGCTGTGTTGTTCGGTTCTCTCGTGATGTTTGACCCTTGTTGGTCATGATTGATTATGATATTGATATTGAACTATGGGGAGTATATGTGTGGCGTGGAATATGATTTCCTTGATATTCGTTTAATTTGAATGATTGAATTCGGTGTATGTGATTGCGTATGAATGTGGTGATGTGATATATATATATATATATATATATATATATATATATATATATATATATATATATATATATATATATATATATATATATATATACACACACACACACATGAGGTATGATGAAATATGATCGGATGGATCGTGGGCACCTTGTGTGTGCGTGAATTGGGATGGATCGTGGGCACCTTGTGTGTGCGTGAATTGCTGTTGTGCATTAGTGTATGCATATCATGATGCATGTTGGGCTCAGATGGAGCGTGGTAGGGATAAATTGTTGCTTAAATGGAGTGTATGCGATCTATCTTGAGTTTATTTTCCCGTACTCCGAAGGAGAGAGGGTGGTAGGAATAGATCATTGCACAGTGGAGTGTATGTGATCTATTCTGAGTTGATTGGGATAGATCATTGCTCGGGGGGTGTATGTGATCTATTCCGGGTTATTTTCCCGTACTCCTTGGGGAGCTTTGTGGGATAGATCGTTGTCACTGGTGGATGTCTGCGATCTATCCGGGTTCGAGTGAGCGAACCAGTGAGTCGGTACCGCATATCATTGGTTGAGTTGCATGTGTTGCATTGTCTTATATGTTATGTTGGTGTGGGACAGTAGGTCCCGGTCGATGTATGTGAATGATAATTGTGTGATTTGCTGCCTTTTATTCATGTACGTTATTACCGTTATATTTTGATCGTGATTTCTCACCCCTTGTTGTTATTGTTGTGGCATGTGCTTCTTCGGAAGTACAGATAATCCAGGTGCGTAGCTAGCTTGGATTGTGGTGTTTCGAGTCGTAGGGATGCTCTGATATGTAACACCGGGGCTTTGGGGAGTTATTGTGTTATCTGATGATTTTGTGTGCCCCTATGGCGTATCGTGTCTGATGAATCCTTTTGGTGGATATGTTTGTATATTTTGACTTGACCGGTTATGGTGTATATGATGTATATATGTATCTACATGACAAATTCCGCTGTATATTTTGAAAAAGTATTCAATGAAGTATTTTGTGGAGTTTTCATCTGTGACATCCCGTTTGGTGTGATAACTCTGATATTTAACTGTTTGATTTATTTGCATTTATTTTGTTTTGGGAACAGGGTGTTACAAGAATTGTGTGTGACGGATAGAGACTGATGGGGAGAGGTGTTATGACCAAGAGTAAATTGGTCAGCCTCCCTTGTTGGAGGGGCGGATAGGTAAACTCTCCACCAAAGAGGTTAGACTTAAGCAATTGGACCGTTCTAGGAGCAGAAGTGGATTGGGCCATGCCTAGCCATTGCACCAGTCCGGAATAGTAGCCCCCCAAGTCGTTGCTACCGAGTACGGTAGTGATGACTTAAGGATAATCTAATTACCATGAGCTTCCTTGTGTTCGGGTGAATACTTGCCCGGGCACCAGAAATATTGTTGTCGGGGAGCCCAACGTTTGATGGGATCTGAAGAATGGAGATGCCATGTGTGTCTTGAGCCGTGTACTGCATTAAATGTGTGATGATGGCTAGGCTAGGGTCATGATGATGCCCTACCTGCGTGTGCTCGTGCATGTGCTTGTCATTTGCCTATAAATAGTAAAAGGGTCCGTTCATTCAGAACTTTCGCTTCTATGTATTCTTGTTCTTCATTCCCCGTTCACCGCTCGCTGCCTTCAAGTTTGTTCCGACCACCGTACAACGTCCGACCAGAGTTTCTTAGGTCCAAAACTTCTTCCTCGACCACGTAAGTATGTTGATTCCTTGCTTACTCTTTTTTTTTTCTGGTTTGATGTCTTAGAATGCATGTGGTCAGGACTGAAATAACATAGTTATAAGGCATTTTTGCGGTGGCTGTTGGTGGCAGACGGTGGCGCCTCCATCTGTCTGTTGCCAGTGTTGTAGCGGTCGTTTTATAGGGAAGGGCAAATTAGTGGACCATAGGTCTTAGTTGATCCTGAAGTAGGGACGATACAGCGGTGCCACTGCCAGAGGGGCCATGGACTCTGGTGGTTTCCTCATGGGAGTTCTGGGTTTTGTGCGTGGAGAACTGTCCGCGGATGTGCCAGGAAGAACTACCGAGCACTTCCCCATTTGTTTAGCTGCGCCATTTGAGTATGGCTTAGGTCGAGGATTCTGTCCTTGGCCTTTTGCGCACTCTTTCACTTGACTAGCAGTGGAAGGATGGATTTGATTTTGTCATCGAATTCACTTTTTTCCTCTGCTTTTCAGGTAAAAGTGATGTCGCGCAGAGTTGACAAGGACGAACATCCCAGGGACTTGTTTGAGAATAGCTCCTTGGAAGGCATTGAGACAGACGATGACTCCTCATCTCCTGAGGCTAGGGGAATTACCACCGCGAGGTCATCGGCTGATGAGTGGACTGTAGCTGAGCAATGGAGCATGCCTCACTCTTATCTTTGTACACCGGGGATGCATTTGCTACGGTGGGGCCAGAGGGAGAGTGGGGGTCCATTTCCCTTCAGAAGACGAACGTATTTGCTCGGCATACGGGGAGAGATTTCCCATGTACGAATACGTTTCTAAAGAGATAGGGTTGAGGTTGCCCTTCACGGGTTTTCAACGGGCGGTCTTCATGCATCTTGACTTGGTACCCTCTCAACTGCACCTAAACTCCATTGTCGTCATGTGAGCGTATGAACTAGTGTGTGAATATTTGCAGATCGGGGCCACCCTCTCGCTCTTCTTCACCATCTTTCATCTTCAACAGCAAGTGTCGGGGAGGAAGTTTGGTTGGGTTTCCTTGAAGTAGGGAAGAAAACTGTTCAAGCCTTTCTCCGAATCCATCCGGACCTTTAAATATAGATTTTATGTGATCGAGCCGGTGTTGGAGAAAGCTACTGACTCAACTTTTATGTGGGAGGTCTCCACGGACAAAAATGGGGAGGACCTGATAGACGAATAGGGTAAAATAATTTCCCGAAGGCTGTTCACCTTCCCCTTCTGCTGGAGCGGGGCTCGCTTCACTCGTTTGACTGATGAGTATATATTTACTCCTCACCAGTTGGTAGATGATGATCAGGCCAGCTATGCCAAACTGGTGGCCTTCGTGGACGGCTTCCTTCCTGCTCAGTGCGTGACTCACACCGGGTAGGTTCTTTACGAGGAAGATGCGGGCTGCAAGTGGAAGCCCGGTATATTAACACTAAAGAGCTCCTCGAGTGTAGCACTCGCGAGGAGGCTCTCGAACTTTTGGGTAGCTTCTCGCTTTTTCTTATTTTATTCGAGATGTTTTTCTTTCCATGTGCTGACGTGCTCGTTATTTTTGCAGGTAAAATGTCTTCGGCACAAGAGAGGATGGTAAAGCATGCCCAAGGAAAGATGAAGGGCGGTGTTGCCCTAGGAAGAAGTCGCATTGGTCAGCGATCGTCTCCCCCGTAGATAGGGTCAAGGACTTCATCGTCAACTCCTCCGGCCACTTAGACGTCCCCTGTTCCCGTGAGCTCGAGGCCCAAGCGCGCCCACATGAATGAAATTATGGACCTCAGCCGGCTCCCTGTCTGCATAACAAGAAATTCTTCGAGGGATCCTCCTTGTCCATTCCTCGGCCAAAATCTCTAAAGCTTGAGGAAATTGACCACTCCAGCAAGCGGGTCATGCTTGCGCAGGATGCCTCTTCCTTGATGAGGATCCTGGAGATGGCTGTGGTATACACCGAGGACGGTTCTCCGCTTGAGCTCGAGCTGAAGAAATCCCAGGCTGCGGCGACGACCTTGGAAGGAAAGGTAAAAAAAGCTTCAGGAGGAGCGGAACAGGGAGCTTGAATAGGCTACACGCAAGGTTCGCGAGGAGATGGCTTTGGAGAGGGATGTCTTGGCTGCCCAAAAGAAAGCCGCAGAGGTCTTGGTGGCGAAGTTGAAAGCCGCTGCTGCCCCCGCTGAAGATGAGTCTGAGGAGACAAAGAAGTTGTTGACTCGGCCAGAGCTGTTTGCTCGATTTACTCAGGCCGCAGACGACCTTGTGGCTATCAGCGAGGAGGATTTTCGGAATGCCGTAGACCAACTGAAGTTGGTGAACCCTGGGGTCGAGCTGACCACAGAAGGTATAGGGTTCCTTTATACGGTCAAAGAGGGCTAGATAGTCATCCCCGATTTCCTCCAGTTCAGCGAAGGCGGTGAAGAGTAGGGGCAGGTGACTCAGGAGGAGGCTCAGCAAGATGAGCAGTGAGCTTTCCCTAGTTTATGCTTTGGCTTGCGTGCCATTTGATCAACTTGTAATTTTTTGTAATTTTATTTTGTGGGGTTTGGCCACTTTTGTTGTATCACCCACTGTTATGACCCTTCGTGGGCGTGTTATGTAATATGTATCAATATGTTGTATGATTATTTGCATCTTGTCTAATATTCTCTAAGTGTCTTGCGCTGTCCAAAGTGGTCGTGAGAGGCACTTAGTAATTTGTTATGTATCGGGCATGCTCGGAGAATGACGTTCAATAGTGTGAGGAACAGGTCAAAAGGCCCAGGTTGTATCCGGGAAGGGGCGGAGCTCAGGTCACGATCAAGGCCTGAGTTTGCGGTGCAAACTTTCCATCGCGAGCTAGAGGTTCTTTCGTTCATGGTACTGTGACGACGGCGGGTTCGATCGAGGAACTGCTGTCGAGCATGGGTAGGTTTCTTCGCCTGACCCTTGCTTAGATCCTTTTTGGTGGTGCATCGCTTGTACCTGGGTGTACACCTATGGTCAGTTGTCGTGTTCTCTGCCTAGGCGAGGCACGTCGACAGCGGGGGGACTTAGCTGTAATATTGTTTCAACTTTTTGGCGTTCTATGGTCAAGCTAATTCTTCCCCGGTGAGGTGTTCTAGGTAGTAGGCCCTGTTATTTGTTTTTGCTCTAACGCGGTAGGGTCCCTCCCATTTTATGGCGAGCTTGCCCTCTCGGTAATCTTTGTGATTCCTCCTGTAGGACGAGGCTTCCTACTTGGAATTTTTGTCGGATGACCTTGGCGTTGTGCCTAATCGTGATTTTTTGTTTGAGTCAGACTTTGTGGAGGGTTACCCCTGACCGAACTTCTTCGACGAGGTTGAGTTCTTCCCTCAGGGCCTCGCTATTTGTTTCTTCGTCCAAAGGTGCTTCTATTCACCTGGATGGTATGTGGGTCTCGATGGGGATTACTGCCTATGTCCCGTATGCTAGGCGAAAAGAGGTTTCCCTGGTCGATGAATGGCTTTCCCGTTAGTCTGCGGGTGCTCAACGGATGTGAAGTACTTTTAGTGCCAAGTTGAGTGACAAACTCCTGGAACTTTTTGTCCATGAACTGTGTCTTGTTATCTGTGACGATCGCTTAAGGAATGCCAAAATGGGCGAAGATGTTTCTCTTATAGAAATGAAGTATGTTGTGGGCCGTTATCTTGGTCAGAGCCTCAGCTTCTATCCACTTGGTGAAGTAGTCCATGCCCACTATTAGGTATTTATTTTTGTTGGAGCCTACGACGAATGGTCCCAGGATGTCCAGGCCCCGCCAGGCGAATGGCCACGGGGAGGACATTGCCTTGAGCTCGTTGGGTGACGCCATGAGCATGTCCATGTACCATTGGCATTTGTCACATTTCTTCACATGCTCTTTCGCGTCATTTTTCATGGTGGCCAGTAGTAACCTGCTCGCAGAGCTTTCCTCGCGCGGGATCTCCCACCTAGGTGTTAGGCGTTGAATCCTTTGTGGACCTCATGTAGGAAGTGGGTGACCATCTCCTCTTCGACGCATTTGAGGAGGGGTATGGAGAATCCTCGCCTATACATCTTGTTCTTGACCAGAACGTAGAAGCATGCTCTATTCCAGTGGGTGACTATCTCCTCTTCGACGCATTTGAGGAGGGGTATGGAGAATCCTCGCCTATACATCTTGTTCTTGACCAGAACGTAGAAGCATGCTCTATGCCTTACTACGCTGGCTTCCTTCGGGTCAGATGGTAGTTCATTTTTAGTAAGGTAGTTGTATACTAGAGTCATCCAGCAGTGGTCATCGTCGATGAAGTGCACGTCGAGGGTCGTAGACGTTTTCTCGATGCTAGGTCATAAGAGTATCTCTTAGATGACGGATTTGTTTCCTCCCTTCTTCTTCGTGCTTGCTAGTTTTAATAGGGCGTCTGCCCGGACGTTGTGTTCATGGGGTACGTGTTTCACTTCCATAGAGGTGAACTTTGCTATCTCCTTCTTGACCATGGCCAGATATTCATACAAGTTATCGTTTTTTACCTGGTATTCTCCTTGGACTTGGAGGGCCACCAGTTGCGAGTCAGTGTAGATGACGACTTCTTCTGCTCCCAAGTCTTCGACGAGGCATAGACCGGCCAAGAAGGCTTCGTATTTAGCCTAGTTGTTGGAGGTGGAGAAGGAAATTGTGATCAAAACTTTGATGATGATTCCCTCCTCATTTTCCAGGATGACACCTGCTCCGCTCCCCGCCGAGCTGGACGCTCCGTCAACAAATATAACCCACTTGCGGGCACCCTCGTTCGGTTTTCCGGGCAAGGTCATTTCTGCTACGAAGTCAGCTAGTGCTTGTGCCTTGAGGGCCTTTCTGATCTCGTATTGGATGTCAACTTCGGATAGTTTCAGTGACCATTTGAGCATCCTTTCGGTCATGTCTGGATGGTCCAGTAGTTGCTTTATGGGCTGGTCCATGTGTATCACGATAGTGTGGGCTAAAAAATAGTGCCTTAGTCTTCTCACAGCATTGATAAGGGCGAGGGCCATCTTCACTATCTGTTGATACCTCAGCTCTGGCCCTTGCAACACCTTGCTTGTGAAATAGATGGGTTTTTGCCCGTTAGGGGTTTCACGGATGAGGGCGGCGCTCATAGCCTCGGTTGTAACGGCGAGGTAGAGAAAAATGGTTTCCCCATTCTCTAGCCGGGAGAGGAATGGCGGTGCAGATATGGCTTACTTCAAATGGAGGAGATATTTGTCACATTCCTCTATCCATTCAAATATGGCTTCCTTGCGGAGGAGTTTAAAAAAGGGGAGGGTGTGTTAGGCAGATTTGACTACGAAGCGGGAAAGCGATGCGAACATCCCGTTGAGGGACTGGATGGACTTTTTGAGTTTGGCATGGAGAACTCGGAGAAGGCTCTACACTTGTTAGGGTTAGCTTCAATTCCTCGTTCAGTTAGATAGAAGCCGAGGAAATTTCCTGCTCGTACCCCGAACGTGCACTTCTTTAGATTGAAGCATATCTTGTACTTTCTGGCCTGATCGAAGACCTTCCTCAGATGGGCCATGTGATCGGATTCGTCGTGGAACTTCATGATCATGTCGTCCATGTAGACTTCAAGCATGTCCCTGATTTCTCCTCGGAAGAATTTGTTCATCATCCTTTGGTAGGTAGCGCCGATATTCTTCAGGCTGAAGGGCATTACGTTGTAGTAATAGTTGCCTGATCCGATCATGAAGGTCGTGTACCTCTTGTTGCTTTTTGCCATGGGCATTTGGTTGTAGCCCGAATAGGCTTCCATGAAAGATAACAATTTAAAATCGGCAGAATTATCAACTAGTTTATCTATGTTGGGGAGGGGATATGCATCTTTAGGGCAAGCCCTATTAAGATCGGTATAGTCAACACACATGCGCCATTTTTCATTATTCTTTTTAACGAGTACAACATTGGATAGCCAAGTGGTGTACTTGGCCTCCGATATAAAGTTTGCCTCTAATAGGTCTTTTATAGCTTGTTTGGCATCCACTGTTTTCTCCGGGGATTATCGTCGTCTACGTTGAGCAACTGCTCTGACGGTGGGGTCGATGGTGAGGTGGTGACAGGCCACACCAGGGTCTAACCCGGGCATCTCCGCGACACTCCACGCAAACAGCTCTGCGTTCTCCTGGAGGCATACTCTCAGTTGTTTCCTCGCTAGTTTGAGGAGACCGACTTCAATATTTACTCCTCGCTTGAGGTCATCACCGAGTGGGACAAGCTCGAATTCTTCATCTAGGATGGGGTGCATCAGATGGGCGGCTTCGCTGCTACTGGAGGGGGAGCTCGAGGATGAATGGTTCTCTTTCCCCTTTTCCCTCTGAGTCTTTTGGTCGTATTTGGAGAAGCAGCTATCGAGGTCGATGGAATCGACGCGAGAAAGCGGATTCGCCTCGCCGGAGCTGCTAGACAGGGGAGACTGGGCAGGAGTCTTCGGTCTGGCGATGATGGCATTCAATCCCTTGATTGCTACTTCAAAGCATCTCCTTGCGGCTTCTATGTCCCCGTGTAGAGTTGCAACGAGGCCTTTGGAGGTGTAATATTTCATCTTCAAGTGTACCATTGAAGGTACGACCACCAGCTCGGCCAGAGTTGGTCATCTAAAGATGCATTGGTATAGTGGCGGGCAGCGTATAACTAGGAATTGTACCTTGATTGATCTGGCCATTTCAGCGGATCCAAAGGTTATAATCAGCTCAACATAACCCTGGGGCTTCGTCACCGGTCCATTAAAACCCTGTAGGTCAGAGCCCACGTAAGGAGTCAAATGTGACTCATTCAGTTGCAGTGTGGAGAACAGATGGGAGTATATAATATCAATAGAGCTGTCTTGGTCGACGAGAATTCACCAAACATCAAAATTTGACATCTGGGCCCTTACGAGCAGAGGGATGTTGGCGTTGGGGGATCCACTGATGAGCTCCTCGCGGGAGAAGCAGATGGGAATAGACTCTCCCCGGACCCTGTCGAGGGTGGAGTTTCGGTTGAGCTCTTACTGATGAGGTGCTCAAATTTCCTCTTAACGGACCCTACCGTCACTTTGTTAAAACCTCCTCCGGAGATGACCATGGCAGAGGGAAACGTCTCCCACGGGCTGTGCGTGGCAAAATAAGGAGGGGCGTTGAGCCCCTCGGGGATGCAGAAATCTCCAGGCCGTGAGACCCTCATGGCGACCTGAAGGTTGGCTTCCTCGGAGGAAGGCACTTCTTCTTCGACCTTTTGGGACTCTTGGGCATCTGGTCGAGGAGTTTCCTTTCGCTTGGCGAACTGCTTTAAATGCATGTCCCTGATGAGTATTTCAATGGAATCCTTCAGGTGGATGCAGTCTTCAGTCGTATGGACATGGTGTCGCGGTGAAATTTGGATACCAAACTATTGATTAGTTTGAATCTTTAATTCAATTTGCAACCGATCTTTGATTTGTCCAAAGGAAGGGATAAATATCGAAATTCCCACAATGCAATGCAAATGCAAGGTTTAAAGAGTTTTAGGTTCGGGGGTTGGTTAAACTTAGGGAAGGTACTAGCATCCTAAGTTTCTGTAGTATCCTACAGGAACCTCTTGTTTTATGTTTGTTTATTGCTAAGTGTTTATCTTCTTAAGGTTTAAAGACCTAGGGGTTTATTTCTAAGTATACTCGATAAGATGTCGCATCTTATGCCTACATATCCTTACAGGAGTGAAATCAGAGTATTTTGTAGTTCCCCTAAAGGGTATGAGGAGTTCTTTGACCGTGGTCAAAGTTCCTACAGGTTTAGGGTAGTTGTTTGATTGAGTTTAGGAGAAGAGATGTGTCATCATTTTAAGGGAGATTTAACCGCCACATGTTGTAGGAAAATAGTCTTTGCATCGTCTTAAGAAAAGGGCTTAAGTACTCGGACTGTTTGACGAGTATGCCTTCATTTCTCTTAATGCAAAGTCCCTACGGCTTGATTGTATTGTTGTGGGGTGGAGATTCTATCTCGCTTAAGATGATTTGGCATCTTTTCTCTATTGTGTTTGAATTTTGAGTCGTTGAATGTTTGAATATTGCATGTCGAATTGATTGTGTTTGTTTGTTTTCCTATGTTGTAAAATAAAAGACAGTCCTTCATGTGGGGTAGGATCTATCTTAAAGATCAACTTGAATGGGATCAAGGATCATGGGGGGGAGAATGATGCAAATGATGTGCACTACACACGATTGTTGAACCATGTGTAGGTTTTTCCTTTGGACGGAATGCAATGCGGAGATATAAATACGATAATGTAAATTGCTGAAGAATAAATTGCGGATAAAGTAAACCATACATAAACGCATGAAAGCGCTGAAGTGTGTGAGAGTGAATGTGTCGTGAATGTGGTTGTGCACGATTGAATTTTATGATGTGGTTTGATTAATTGGTTTAAATTGAATTAGGTGAATTTATTAGTGAGGTTGATTTTAAGAGTTGCATTATAATAAAATGTTGGTTTGATTTTAAGAAAAAATTGCTATTTCACAGGGACTGAATTGATTTTAAAAAAAAAAGTTGTATTATCTTGTTCTAAGGAAAATGTTGAGCTAGACCATATGAGTTGATTTTCAAGAAAATGTTATACTGGTTTTAATTATAGGCCGATTAGTTTTTAGATAAAATACATGTTAATAGAAACTATTCTAGATGGTCATGTTTTATTAAAAGAAAGTTTTCCTATTAAATTTATTATTAAAGTTTAAATTTCATTGGAGAAAAGGTTTTAATAATTATAAAATGGTTTTAGTTAGTTTTTTTTTAATATAAAAAGTGGATTTAAATAAAGGTTAATTTTAATAGTAAATAAAACAAAATAATGAATTCTGATTAATATAAAAAGGTTAACAAATTATTAAAAGAGTTTTGAATATACAAATAGTTTTTAAGAAACAAGTTATTTGGTGATCATATTATTACTTTAAAAGGTAAATAAATAGAAACATTAATTTAAAAGTTTATTAATTGTGTTTTTTTGAATAAGAGGTCCAATTAAAAGGATTAGATTAATTTAATTAAATAAAAAGTTAATCATATCAAGTTAATGGGCAAGTTAAAAGATTTATTAAATAAAAGTTGTGGTTAAGTTATTTAATTATTATTATAAAAATGATTAAGTGATTAAATTAGAGTTGGTTAATAATTAATAAAATATTTAATGCAAATTATTAATTAGCCGCAGGTTAGAGATTTAATTAGGGATTAAGGGGTGACAGGTTTGCGCGTGGGTGGCGTACGAGGGCTTACGGTAGAGGGGCGGTTTAGATCGTGTGATTGTGGATTAGTGGAGGTGTGTGGCAGGTGATGAGGGTGCATGATAATCAATGTGTGTGTGCGTATATGTGATTACAGTACAAAATATAAAAAAAAACAATAGCAAAACCCTCCTTCCCAATTTTCCCTCTTTCGCCGCTCCCTCTTGTCTCTTCTCCCTCTCCGATCTCTTCTCTTCCGCTTCTTCGTTTTATCCTCCTTCTCTTTCCATGAAACCTAAAAAAAAAACACACAAACAACATCAATCACGAAATAAAATGCCACTTGAAGGAAACATTACCCCCGATGCCGATGATTGTGGCTTCGCCGATGACTTCGCGGTGTTTTCTGCCGGATTTTGACGGGACTTGCGAAGCGGAGGGCGGTTGAAGTTCGCGGAGGATGATGTTTGACGGCGGAAGGGGCAATCTCTGGTAGGGTTCGGTCGTCTTTGGGGATGGAGCTTTTCCGGCGATTGATGCGTCGAGGCGGAACTCAGAAATGAGAGATAAGTTTCTTATTTCTATGATTTCGCAGTTAGGGTTTTGTTTTGGAGATTTTGAATATGGATTCTGTGGATGTTTGTGAATTGTTGTGTATTTTTTTTTCTGTCCCCTGATTCTCGTGCGTGTTGGATTTATAGGCTTGATGTGATTAAGAGTCATAATTCCTTTATGATGAAATTGAATTTGTTTTCGTTTTCGTTTCAACCATGTTCCAAATTTGCTTTGATCTGATCTTGACAACTTATTATTGCTATGAATGCTGATTCCTGTACTTGGTTTGTTTCCAATTTGGTTTGAAAATGTCAAACGGTTTGCTGATGTGGATTTTGATGTTTCTCTTCTAGGTTTTTAAAAGTCTGCCAGCCTGTATCTCGCGTCCAAATGTAGTGAATCAACGTTTCATTAAGATTTAGAACAAGTATGAACACATGTTGCTCATGAGGAAGCGAATCTGGAAGGAGCTTGTTTGTGTATTGTTCTGTATAACTCCTAATTCGTTCTTCAATTAACCTTCTTATGTCCAGATAACGCTCTTCTTGTTTTAGCAGGCACTGTAATTGCGGTTGAGTATACCAGCCTTTGGAATTTGTCGAAAGTCGTAGCTCTATCAGCTGGAGTGTTCTTAGCTGATTGACGAAACAAACTTCATTTTCTCATCTATTTCATCCGCACTATAAGCGTAAGACGCATAGCCAATAAGAACGGTGGTTCCGGTGAAAGCACCGATGACAGCACATTTGAGGAAGTCCCAGTGGTTAGGGGAAGTCATTGATGTTGTTCTCTATTGTTTACAGGATTCCTTGAGCAAAAGAGGATTTGCATTCTTTTATTTGCAACGGTGTGTTTCAAGTTTAGGCAGCAGGCATTTGGCTGGGGTTAATATGCAGGTTGAATTTCAATGCAACCAAGAATGTTATCGTGTGATTTGCCTTAGCTGAAATGAGTTCTTCTTTTTACTTAGCGGTTCCCAAGAGTGGTCTCCCATTAGTTCATTTACTCTTAAAGAGTTTATGACTCGGTATTACGACATTCTTACGACTTTAATAGAGAATCCTACCGCGTAATGATTATCCTTTAGTTTTCTCAATAACCAATGGTTCTGTTCTTGCAGGATTCAATTGTGAACACGGTATAACCTTTATGAATAGGGAGAGTAGTGCTACATGAGAAAAGTAAGGGTTATATCCATCCTTTTGAATTGTTTCATTCTGTTTTCAGAATTGTTGTTTTGAGAACTGTTAACGAAAGTTGGTTGTGAAATATTGCAGGCTGCTTTGGCAGGTTGGTGTGACAGCCTGAAGATTGCAAGGAGGACCGTATGCGGGTTGGGTCGGCCACTGGTATGCCGTTGTGATACTGCTTAGCACGAGATATTATACCGTGTGGTCATGACATCTTAACCTCGTGCCCAAACTTATGCAGGTTGAAATGACACCGCTCAGAGGCTGTGAAGAAAACGTGATGACGGCAGCATGCTGGCAAGTGTGCAGAGACGACACAAAAACGTACTCGAGTAAACAAAGCCGAAACCATGGGTAATTCGTGAAGCAAGTACCGCAGGCCCTGGTGTGTGCCTCAATCAATCCTCGGCTATCGGAGACGTCTTGGGAATAATTGCTCGAAAGTTCTCGTCTTCACTTCTCAAAGTTCCTGTAGAGATAAATTGTTAATGGTCTTGTACTTTTGCCTCGGTCTGGAGCCTGCCCTTGTGTCAAATGATTAACACACCATAACTTTGTGGCTTGAAACCGATGTTGATGTGAAGAAGTATGAATCTTCCACTTAGTTGATGAAGGATCTTGTAGCTTATGAAAGAGTGTAATGCAGTGGTTATATTAATTTATCCTTCAGCTTGTTTCAAAACTTGCTCTTAGTATGCGCTTTGAAATGCCAATAGGATCTTCCCCACTTATAAATGAAATCATGGTTTTGCAAGAGGAAAACATCGTTGATCCTTCAATTCTCATTTTTGAGTCCAATAGAGTTCATTTTGTAAAGTCTTATAAATTTGAACTTTGCTTAGACATATGAATTCCTTGATATGAGCTTGCAAACCCAACCTTAAATAAGACAGACTTGGAAGTTTGATTGGCCTTGTAATGATATCTTCGAATTTCGAAGTGGTAATTTTGGCATTCTTGAACGTTTGCAATTTGTGGAGCGTATGGACCAATGTATCTCGAGCTTTAAGTACAAATTGAGCTATTTATCATCTCTAAATTTCTTGAACTTCTTTGAATAATAATCAACACAAATCTTGTGAAAAAACTTTCTTTCGCAATTTAAACCTCTTGCATGATGAATAGGTTTGAGATTCCCCCTCAAACCGATGTAGGAATTTTGAACTTGCTTTTTGCATTCTCAACTTGGATTAGTAAAATAAACAAATAGGTTAAGATAGTTAGTAATGTGGATGATTGATCGAGAGAATGAACGCTATTTCCACTTGACATTACTGGGTCTGTACAAATTGGTTAGTCGCATAAACATAAATATTAAAGTAAAGTCAAATAACAACATGAGAACGCAAAAAGAGGTGGGATCTTACGGTCAAAAATTAGGGTGCAACAGATGCCCCTATTTAAGTTACTCCTATTCGGAGATATGGAGATTGAAATCTCCGTCTCGACGAGATAGGAGGGACTTAAATACAAACATTGCACGAATTTTTGGCCATAAGAAGACACCGAATGCGAATGGTATGCAATGATATGAGAATGCGAGACAGAGGGTGCCGTGAGGAAAAGATGACACAGGGGAGAAATTAGACACGACACATGGGAAGAACAGGCTCAACCAAGCGAGACTCCACGGAAAGGAAAAAAAATGACAATCACAAAGTGTCTGTAAAATATGTTATGGGGAACTTGGAAGAGAAATGCTCTGGAGGAATCTGTTGTATATGTCAAAATGTAATTGATTCAAGACATTATTTGTAGAAGTCTACTGCCGAGACTTGTAACTGTAATTGAGAATACTTTTGCCAAAGTATGTACTGTGAAAATCTGTAAGGAATCTACTGCCAAGATTCTATGTTGAAGTTCGTTGGAGAAATACTTCTGACGAAGTCTTCCGAAAGTCTACTGCCGAGATTAACCAGGAACTACCTACTGCCGAGGTCTTCTGGGAATCTACTGCCGAGATTAACCAGGAACTACCTATTGTCGAGGTCTTCTGGGAATCTACTACCGAGATTAACTAGGAATTACCTACTGCCGAGGTCTTCTGGGAATCTACTGCCGAGATTAACCAGGAATTACCTACTGCCGAGGTCTTCTGGGAATCTACTGCCGAGATTGACCAGGAACTACCTACTGCCGAGGTCTTCTGGGAATCTACTGCCGAGATTAACCAGGAATTGTAAGATGTTCGAATGATTGTCGTTGTAGATTGTAGTTGTCGTTGTAGACTGTAGTTGTCATTGTAGACTGTAGTTATCGTTGGTTGTAGAACTTGTAGATGTCGTTCGTTGTAGAACTTGTAGATGTCGTTCGTTGTAGAACTTGTAGATGTAATTGTAAATGTAGTTGTAAAGCTTCACCGGGGATCTTTGGAAGAGATGTGAGCCGGTTGAATTGTAATGTATGTCTTCTTAAATAAAGAGAGACTATTGTGATAAACTTCTTCGACTTCTTCGGGGAGATGTCACTTGACGGAAGTAAACTTGTGTGATGAACTCGCTGGGGAATATATTCCTGGGGAGTACCTTTGTTGTTGTAAAAATAAGTGAATTCTCAAATAAAGAGAAATGTTTGTAACTGTCTTCTCTGTTGAATCAATAATGTTGAAGGACCCACTGAGGGTAACTGAACTGTCTTGTGAAAACTGTCGTTTGTCATTTTGAACAAGATCCTGATCAAAACGAGTTGCTCAAATAAAGAGATTGTTTATAGTCCAAATGTAGATGTTCAAGGAAAATTTGTTGAAGAAATGTCTGTCTTCATGAATACTCTTCCTAGGGAATAGAGTGCAAAATAAATGCACACTTAATCCGTGTTCAAAAGGTTGGAGATGTCCACAACGTGATTGTCAAGGACCGAAGTTCGATTTGGGAAGTAGCCGAAAAGAAACTGTCAAGCAAGACTTGACCATTGAGGTATGAACTCAAATGGGATATGTTGAAGCAACCGTCTTCCACGAGGATCAATCTTCGTGGGGAAACAGAACTATTATGCTTTTTCTGCCTAGGGCTGACAAATCTAATTGGAGGGATAAGACACACCCAAACACCTAGGGGTAGCTACAGCCAAAGCGACCGAGTAAAATAAACACAAAGAATCCAAACAAATGCATATGCCATGCTGTCTACTTATATGCTATGCGTATGCCTAGGCTGACGAGACAAACAAAAAGAGGTGATCGGAGATGAAATAAACATCTCGGGATAAACATCTCGACCAATCTTCGAAGATAGAAGTATCACTGGGGATAGACGGAGAACTGAATATGGGATCACACTCTTGCTTCAGGGCTCCAAATTTGTCTTGGGGAATAGAGAACCTTCCACTTGGGGATGTAACATCTTGATAAGTTCGAAAGGCTGTATGGATTTGTAGGCGGAGGTATCCAAATTGATGCTTCGTAGAGGATAAAATAAATATCTTGGGTCACCATATTTGTTGATCATGTCGGAGTTGAGCTTCCTGAGGATGAAATAAACATCCGTTTCGCTTCAAAGTTTCAAATGTCCCAAGTCACATGGTGTAGAAAGACATCTCGAGAGGACTTTATAGAAAACATGATGTCCAAATACCCCACTGTTTTCAAACTCTCTAGAGAGATTCACCGAATCTCGACGTAACTGCCCCTGATTGGCGGTATAACCGAGTCTTCCAATTTTGTACTTTAGATGAAGCCAAGACTGGTATGGATCAAACCTCTTGGAAAAAAGAACATGCCCCAGGTTGGCAAGGTCTTCAAATCCATCCACGTTCGTATATAATCTTTCTAAGATGTCGAGCATATTTAGCAAGTCAGAAATGTTAATTTCGAAACGGGTAATGCGACACATGTTTGTCTTGAAGTTTTTTTTTGAAAAAGGATATCGTTATAATTCATGATCGAAACCACTAGTTAGGATAAAAATTATTTATAAAGCCGATTTAATTTGAGCATAGCTCAAGGAGTCAGGAAACAATATCTCATCGAGTATGCTTTCGAATTAAACCTTACTTCAATTAGGACTTTGAGGGTCGTATATAGGCTTAGTTTATGACTTGTAAAATGGAAGGATAAAGGGTTAGTATATTTGTGCCCACCCAATTTTTGAAAGTTTGTTCATTATTTTTTGATATTACTCTGCCCCAGGCCAAAAACGAGGTTTCGGTTTGGGAGAAAAAACAAATCTTTTCTCAAGGCTTAAAAAGAGGGTTTAACTAAGTTGGTGTTTAGATGGTTGAGATAATGCCTTACATCATCAGTAGGGTTTTTATTCGGAGCATACAATGAGAGATCATGCGTTTTACTTCATCATCCTCCTTCCAATTCTTCACCAGAGTGAGAAATATTGGGTAAAGTCGGTATTATAAATTATTTTGAAAAACAATTTGAGTGAAAACGAATGGATTTCTTCAAGACGAACATTTGTTGCATTACTTATTCAAAATAACAAGTTCTTACATGCCAAAAATACTTTTAATCAAAGAAATAAAACACAAAAGCAAACGAAAGTAGATAGGTGATCAGCATAACGGTGTTCCATTCAAGACTGGTCTTTCTCCTTTGAAGGTCAGCACTTCGTTATCAATCATTTCTTGGACTTTCTCTTGAAAAACTTTGCACTCCTCAATCGAATGCCCCGACGCTCCATCATGGAATTCACAGGTGGCGTTTGGGTTGAACCACGGTGGACGAGAGTTCATGATTCTAATCTTTCTGGGTGTCATTATCGAGTTTCGGATGAAATAAGACCAAAGTTGATTGTAAGACATTGGGATAAGATCAAACCAACGAGTTTCTTCTTTTGGAATACTCAGGGGTATTTTCTGATTCTGAAACCGTCTTCGAACCTGTCAATTCTGATGCTGATCTAGAGACGTCAACCTTCGCTTATGTGGTAGTCGCTGTTCGTGCTGAACAGGCGCTTCATACTGATGTTGAGGATAAGGTATTGGAACCGGATCTGGCAAGATTTGAGAGGAATCCCAAACTGCATTAACATCAACGCTTCTTTCCTCTAGGGAATCATCGACTGAAATCTCTTCACTAGCTCGATCATTCAAGTTATCATGGAGTCTTCCACTTTTGAGTGCGTTCTCAATGTTTACTCCGACTTCTATAATTTTGGAGAAATCTGATGGTACAACGCCTACCATCCTGACATAATAAGAGTCTGGCAGTGTTCTTAGAAACATCTTGGTTAAATCTTTCTCTGGAAGTGGTGGACGAACTTGGGCTGCCAACTCTTTCCATCGCTGAGCATATTCCCTGAAAGATTCATCATCATTCTTACTCATTCTTTCTAGTTGATCACTGTCTGGGGCCACGTCCAAATTATAATGGTATTGCTTCGTGAAAGCATCGGCTAAGTTTCTCCAAGACTGAACACAGTTCCTTTATAGCTTCATATACCATACCAAGGATGCCCTAGATAAGCTTTCTTGAAAGCAGTGCATCATCAATTCATCATTGTCGACATAGGCAGCCATCTTTCGACAAAACATTGTCAAATGGTATCTTGGACAACTAACACCTTTGTAAAATTCAAAGATAGGCATCTTGAACTTCAGAGGAATGATTACACCTGGAACCAGACATAGGTCACGAGCATTAAGGTCAGATGCATTTTCTTCTTTCACTATTTTCAATTGCCCTTTAAAATCACGTAATTTTTTCTCCATTGCTATGAATCTAGGATCATCCATCTTTATCTTAGCATGAGCATTCTGAAGATTAGGCACGGGCTGTGGAAAATAAAGAACTCTTTCATCAGCTTGATTAACCAAGCTATCTTGCATAGGTGGAGGTTGTGTAGGAACATCCACTTGTTGAACATTGTTATCAAAGGGAAGATCGAACAACGGGTTAGTCATTACTCTGAAGTCGGTCATAGAATCCATATCTTTATTCTCTTTCCTACCCTTTAGTAATACTTCAAGCTTGGTCCAAGGGTCGAGATTTCAGCTGACAAGACAAAGACAGAAAGACGGAATGAGGACACAGTGGAGAAGAGACACATGCACATGCTAAAAAATTCAAAATGCTAATGCAAACAAAATGCAGATGCAGGATGAGTAGGACTTCATGGGATTCCTCTATTTATGGGCATTGCGGTAAAAGGAAAATGTTTTATTAAATCGGAACGGATTACATAAATATTCTTTTAAAGAGTCCCAAATAAAAGCTAAATAAAAGCTAGTAAAGACACTAAAGAAATTTTGAATTATGCTGCTTGAGCTGCTCCTCCAACTGAGCCTTCTCACGGGTGAGATTTTCCACAATCATCTTCCAGACGGTACACTGAGAGTCGGAGGAAAATAAATCCTCCAACACCTTCCTTCTCTTGTAGGGGAGTAGTTCTTCATCCTTCAACTGTAATCGCTCTTGAAGTTTAACATTCTGCTCCTGAAGTTCATTCTCCTGTTTCTGAAATTCCTTTTCTCGTTCTTGAGATTCTTTCTTCTGTTTCTGAAGCTCACTAATCTCTACAACAGCTACTTGATATTTGTTTTTCCATGCCTCTGGCTCATGTTGCAATTTCTTTAATGCAACCTCCAATTCCTCAGCATCAGACATAAAAACATAAACAGGCTCTCTCTTCGGAGGTATAGGGTCTTGACGAGAATAAGGCATCCTCAGCTTGATTGCCCTGTCTCTTACCCACTGGAGATATGGTTCTAAAGATACACAATTAGGCCTCCCTAGGCTTCTCTTCCCCTTCTTGTACACACTGCACCATGCATCCAAAACCTTTCCTCGAAGCTCCACATCATTGTGGAAGAAAATACTCTTTACATGGGAACTTTTAGGAGGTCCCTTCAACGGGTATCCCAACTGTCGACGAGCTAAAACAAGATTGTAGCTGATTCCTCCATCAAAACTGAGCAATGGTACATTACCAAAGTTACCACAACTATCAATGATTAATACCCCATCATATACTCGATTGTACCAATCAATGTCAGAATGGGTCAATGCCATAACCCTAGGAGACCAAAGTTCTTTGCCAACATTTGTAAAAGAGCTAGTCTTTGGCAAGTGCGAAATAAACCACTTGTAAAGTAAGGGTACACAAAAAGTAATCATCCCTCCACCATGAAGGTTTCGGAGGTGTATAGAGTGATATGTATTACCCAACAAAGTCGGCACTGGGTTGTTCTTCATAAAGATCTTAAATGCTTTGAGATCGATGAAACCTTTAAAACTTGGAAATAGAAATATCCCATAAACAAGTAAGGCGAAAATTGCCTCGAACTGAGCCTTGTTCGAATGATTAGCATAAAATAAAGCTTTCTTGACTAGGAAACCTGTCTTTATACCACGAATTCCATCCTTGGTAACCATGTTGGCCTTGACGTCAGCTACCTTTAAACGGAGGGCCTTAGCAATATCTTTCTCATCAGGGTCCTTTTCCAAGAAGGGAAACGGATATTCTTCCAGAATAGGTAGACCCACCAAAAAGGAGTGCTCTTCTAATGTAGGTAACAAATGAAAATCTGGGAAGGTGAAACAATGATAGAGAGGATCATAAAACTGTAGTAGAGTGGCAAGAAGTCCTTCATTCACTGTGCGACCCAATAAAGATATCAGCTTCCCATATTTGTTCTTGAATTCCTCTTGATCCTTTGATGAAGCCCCACAACTTCTTTAGGTCGTCCAATTTGGGACTCTTAAAAGTATATTTCACAAGTACGTCTTTCATTTGAAGTCATGGTGACCTACAATGTTCATAAACGAAAGTAAATCCCATGAAGTCCAATGCAGAATGATGTTACATGAATGCAACAAACACAAGTATTCACATAAGGACACAAAGATAAACAAACAAAGGGGAACCTTAGGTTTGCAACGAGCATGGAGTAAAGGTATACCCTTTCCCAAAGGTTATGGACTAAAGGTTGTTTGTACCTGCAGAACAAGGTTCTAAAGGGACTCAAAGTCATCAGCCCATCTTTCGGATATTATCAACTTCTCAACTAACTTGAGGATTAATAATATTCTCAAGAGAACTTCTTTTGAGTGTAGCTTTGCGTAGCACTATTTCGGGAGTACTCCCTCATAGTCCCGCACTACATCCTAATAAAGGCCAAAGTTGGGTTACGGTAACTACGGTCCTCAATATCATAGGCTCCAAGGTCGAAAATAATAAGTGTTTTCACGATTACTCGTTCAACAGTACTATTTCGAGATGGCCTCAATTGAGCGGGATTCTCGATTTAACTTAGTCGGGATTCAACTCCCTATAAGCCTCCTCGAATATATCACCATCCTATCTTAATTTCTCTCAAGTTCGGGTGTAGAACCTTATCTCTCCACTCAAGGACAACAACCCAAAAAGACACAAGAGGAAACATACTGTTGCACCCTAAAATTTGCTCAACTTATTTCACCTAGCTTTAGCATTTGCATATTAGGTCATGTACATAATTAAGTCATCTGCATAGCATAGCATAACAAGCCATCCAACAAGGGACCAAGTGCTATTCTTGTCTCTATGGGCATATCAAGAGGTTCTTATTCAAATTCAAGCCTATCCAAGTCATCAGAAAGAAATTGAAGCCTGAGAAGTTAGTGGGCCAAGCAGTGGGTTTCTCTCATATCTTGAGGATATGTGAGGATCATCAGAGAAGTTATGGACTATAAAGTGAAAGCATGGAATGAATATAGACATAATAGAAGACTTAGAGGGTCATTTTAAAATTAGGACAAGTCATTGATGTGATTACAAGAGCTGCAGTTGAAGACAGTCAACTAGGGTTTCATCTGGGTCAACTCTGGGTCAACCCTAGGTCAAATGCTTGATTGAAGGGCATCAAGGCCTATTTGAAAGATGTGGGATGCCTCATTTGATATGTGGATATGGATATGGTGTTGTGCCAAGGAGAAATCAAAAGAAATCAAGAAGAAGAGAAGTTTCTGAATTAGGGTTTCTGTGTAAAATCCCCTGATTTAGGTCAAACTTCCAAGCAAAATAATTCAAAATGCAAGTCTCAAATGGATCCTTGGCCAACATGAAACTTTTAGAGTATCTCAAGACCTTTAATTTGAGTGGTGGAAGGAATCAAGGAGATTTATAGAACTCAAGTTATGATTCTTGCAAGTTACAGGTCATCTGAGGACACTGAAATTTGTCTGTGAAAGTTACTTGACTTCCAAGCAACTTTTACCCCACAAGGAATGTTCAAATGGATTTCTGGCCAACATGAAAGTTGTTCCTCATGATTTGAGATTTCTAGAAAGGTATAGTATGCCTTCATCTGATTTGTAGAGCTCTACTTATGATCTTGGCAAGCCAGGGGTATTTTGGGAAAGTGGAATTACAGGTCATTTCAAGCATATGCCCAAAACTCCTATTTCCAAATTTCAAATGAAGAAATGGTCAACATAAAACTTGCTCCAAATGACATTTTGAGTCTAGAAAAGTGGTTGTGGCAAGTTGTAAATGCTCATAGCTTAGAATTGCAAAATTGACCAATTATAAAGGGAAAAGTACCTTTTTAAATGACCAAAATTGTGATTTTTTGATACAAAAGCAAAACCAAGCATATGACCAACCATTTTGAAGGTAAATTGCATTTTAAGATCATTGGAAATATTAGTTTTTTGGTTTGAGGTCAAGAAATTGGAGTTATCATAAGTTACTTGTGAAAGAAGATACACTTGCCAAATCAAGCTAGGACCAAGGTGCAAGGCAAGGGATGGTTCCTACACTTTCTATTTGTCATGAAAAGATAAATTCAAGATATTTTGGACTGCTGCAACAATGTTTTCATGAGCTGATTTTTCAACTTGCATTTTTCAAATTCTCATGCAATGATATAAACAATTCCTCATGGGATCAATCTAGCATCTTCCAGAACTTTCTATCCTCATCTATATAAACACTAGAGATGATCTAAAGCATGGTTGGGCTTTTATTTGGTAGAAAATTCAGAATTTCATTTCATTTTGCTCTCTTGCAATTACCTTCGAATTCTCTTAATTCTTCACCATCTCTTCAATTTTGTGATTCAATCTCATTCAATAATCATCACTGAGTAGATTACAAGCAAGATCTGAAGAGGAAACTGCCTGAATCGTTATATGCAACTTTCTCTTCTTCAAGTGCAAGAGGAATTGGTTAGGGTGATCCAGTTAGTTTGAGCACGAATTATTGCAAACAGAAGCAAGAATATAGTTCATTGGTGGATCTTGGAGCATTGTAGGCTTTGAAGTGAAGAGAATCACCATCTGTTTTCAGCTTCTTAACAGGTTAGTGTTTCTCACAATTTGGCTCGAATTAGGTAGCATGAGGTAGATTTGTTAGGTTAAACATGGTTTAGGTGGTTAGATGATTGATTTTGGAGACTTTAGCAAGATTTGGTGAAGGTTGACATGTGAGCATGAAATCTGTTTGGGCATAAAACATAGTGATTAGGTTGTTAGAATCTTGGATAGTTGGCTAATCTTAATCAGTATAGCATGAGGATTATTGTTGTGCAAAGATTGGTGAGTTTGGTGATGATCGAAACCTGAGGAAATGTTGAGTTCTTGATGTTATATCTTTCGGTTTGGACGATAGGGAGAGTTTTAATGCAAACCAACACCATGGCTGTGTTCTACGCGGAAAATAGATTGAATTTGGTTCTTATATCGTGTCATTTGATGGAGAGATGAGTGAGCACGCATTGATGGAAGTTTCACGCATGGGAGTTATTTCCATGGGGTTTTCTGAAACCATAATGACCAAGGTTGAAGACGAAATCAAAGCCATTAATCACGCGCTGACTTGGTTGATTGGAAACAGATCGGATGGCTGGTATTCAAAGATGAGATTGGAGGGAGTTCTGCGCGCATGAAACACAGCGTTTCATTAAAACGCTGGTGTGGGCTTTTGTTGAATTTTGCTTTCCAAACCCCCCATGCAGGCCCAATCCAATATTGCACTTCATTTATATGCTATTGGCACCGCGTTTTTAATCTTTTCTTTTCTTTTTTTAAATTTGATTTTCTGAATTTTGAATGGGCCCAGGCGCTATGCTATGCGCATCCCCATATCTGGGCCCAAAGCACCAAACCAACTGCATTTAATTTCTGTTCATACCCCCCTCATCATTTCTCAATTTAATTTCATTCCAAATTTCATTTAATTTTAAAAATTCATATAAAAATGAAAAATGACTATTTTTTAATGAGACTTTTTTTCCCATTTTCTATTTTCTGTCAAGAAAAATATGAAAACATAAAAATTGTCATTTTACTTCATTTTCATATTTTTTGCATATTTTTACATTTAATTGCTTTTTAAATTCTTTTAGTTGATGCTATCATTTGTTGAATTTAGTTTAAGAGTTTCCTTTAGGATTTTCACCCCATTTTTTTTAGTACAACTAGATATGGATATTAGGTGCCCCTGGTTTTTATACCACATTTTCTAGGACTTCATTTTAGGCAGTTTAGTTAGAAACTCTTAGGCTAGTCAATTAGGGTTTTGAACATAACATAGGTGTATTGAAACAATTTTCTTTTGGGTTTTTAGACTGAATTAGGACCTGGGACTATAGGGGTATTAAGGGTAAGCATAATAGAATTTTCCCCATTGTATTAATATTTTTAGTATATTTTTGTAATTGATTGATTGTATGGTGTGCCCTTTCTAGGGTTATTGTTTGATTGTGTGGGTTATTGGGCTTGCTTGGGGCATGGGGTTGAGTTGAAGACTTTGCTGAGGAAGCCATTGAAGACAAAAAGAGTGAAGTTCAATCTCAAGAGTTGATGAAGAGTGCATCTTGCTTGCAGCTATTGAAGATTATAGGATCTAGGAGCTAAGTAGAGCTCTAGAATAGAAACTTGATTCACAAACATGGAAGGTCTTGTTTGCCTCCATTCTTTCTCTATGATTCAAAGTCTCTTTTAAATACTCACCTCCTTCCTTTGGAGGGATTAGTGAATATATTTAAAAGATAGAACTTTTGAGAGGAAACTGTTTGTATCATGTTAACAGTCAGTGGGCCACCCTTGGTAGGCAACTGACTGCTTAACATCCAATTCATCTTGTTAACTGCTGATCATCTTGGAGAGCGGGACTTGAAGAAAAGCCCTGAAAGATTGAAGATAGAGACCTTGCTTAAAGGCTGTGAAGATGAAGATTGATGCTTGCTTGAAGCTTGTAGATGTTTGAAGATGACTTGAAGATAGAAGATGATGAAGCTTGTTGTGCTGGGTTGTTGTTTGCTGTTTATTTTTGCTGTTTATAAGTCTGTGATGTATTGCTTGAGTTTCCCTGACTGTATTGTTTGCCATTTAACCTGTTAGGTTGAAGTGAAGTTATTTCACTTTGCCTGTTGTTTTCTAGGTTCGAGGTTGAGTGGGACTCCCTTGCCTCGCTTGTATTGTTGCATTCATGCATATTTTACTGTTTTATTGTATCTGTTGCTTCTGTTTCCATTTATCCCCTTAGGATCTCTGTTTCTCTCTGCACAAGAGAGGAACATGATAGACATTAGGTCTTAACCCATGCATGATAACATTAGGTTAGTTTGATTCCCTTTTCAACCATAGGTTAGAGTTCTGTCTCTTCTTTCTCAAAACAAATAGAAAAACACAATAAGATTTCAAATCCAATAAAAGACACTTCTTCCGTAAAAGAATGTGAACCAATCAAACTCAATTTTTGTCCGCTTGGACCAGTAATCAGAAAAACCTTTTTTCAGAAGGAGATAAAAACAACCAAGACAGACTTGTGTCGTACGTAGCCCGAACTACGTTTGCTCTGATCTTTCATGCTGTATGAAAGTACGTAGGCATAGGATGCGATATCCTAGCGAGCAACCTTCCCCTCCTTTCCAGTAGGTAGGCGAACTACGTTGACTCTGATTTCTCGTTCCAGACGGGAATACGTAGGCATAAAGTGCGATACTTTGCCGAGTCAGTTTTTTTTTTTAACCCCAGACCTGTAGAGTAGATAGAATAACAATCCGTACCAGAAAACAAGCGTGGATCCCGTCGAGTACGACGGACGTGAGGGGTGCTAATACCTTCCCCTTGCGTAACCGACTCCCGAATCCAAGATTTGGTTGTGATGACCATTCCTTTCCCGTCTTTGCGGTAGGTTTACTCTGAGCGTTTCCTTTCCCTCCGTTGGGATAAATAACGCACGGTGGCGACTCTTCTGTTCAGCCGGCGCCGATTTTCGCAGTAGAGACAGCTGGCGACTCTGCTGGGGATCCAACGTCCCCTAAGCGAGTCAATCCTAACGCTTGTTTTCCCGTCGAGGATTTTGTATGGATTTACTTTTTCTGTATTTTACTTTCAGCACTATATTATTGATTATTGCTGTTTATTGGGGTGTGAGGGGGTTCTATGATTGAGAGATAAGTCGGACCTGGGCTTGAGTGCACTTAGAATTAGAGTGGAAAGTAGTGGGCGCGTGCCGGCTTTGCTTGCATTAGTGTCCCGCAAAATCCACACTCGGACGAGGTTCTTCTGGTTGACTTCTTTTTCTACCCTTTGGGTCGAAGGGGTTGTTGGTTAGTTAAATTGTCGACTCCGGGGACCGATCAATTGGAAGTTGGCTAAGTGAGGCCTCTTCAGGATTTAATGATGCCACTCCTTCTGGGAATCGTATTATCAACCCTGAAAGTCTGTGACGTCGACGACCGCATAGAATGCCATACCATTGTCAGTTACTAGGACACCTACCTGTGGGAGGGTTTGGGGCTATGCAGGTAACTAGACCTTCAGATACCGGTTTGTTCTTGATTTGAGATTCAGGGTATTTATGGACAATTGAGGGGTCTATCAGAGACCAGTCGGAGTTATGTTATAGGGTCTATCAGAGACCAGAGTTGGAGCTTTGTATTGGGTCTGTCTAAGACCAGGGTTTGAGGAATTCTGGATGGTCTATCTGAGACTTATGATGTGGTTCAGGCTTCTCAGCCATGGCATTTGGTCCCTGTTGCATCTATTTGCATTGCATTGTTCGCATAACCATTATCATGTGCATTTCATTAATGTGTGTCTGTGCTGCAGGTGCATTTGCATATTCCCTGATTCTAGTGTCCGGACTTCTGCTTATTGGTCATGGCTGGTTTGAGAAAGACAGTTGCGTACAAGTTACCTACACCTGACGTTACTCCCCTACTTGGTCTGATGTCCCTTGGTGATGAAGAGGTCAAGAGAAGTTTCAGGATGAGTTATGGAAAACTGTTGAGACTGGTCTGCAAGCCAACTGCTGTTGAGATGAATGGGCTGTATACATTGATGCAATTCTATGACCCTGCCTTAAGATGTTTCACATTTGCTGACTTTATTTTGGGGCCTACCATGGAAGAGTACGCAGAGTTTATCGAGCTGCCGGTGCAAAATAAGGTTCCTTTCATACATTGTGACGCTAAGCCCAAGCTGGAGGACTTAGCAAAGGCTTTACACATGAACGCTTCTGAACTATTAGTGACTTCTTGGCTCGGGGTTCCAGGCTTCTCCCTCGGTTTTTTGGTTGGCAAAGCCCAAGAATGTGCCAAGAGCGGATGCTGGATAGTCTTTAATGCTATTTTGGCTCTGTGCATCTACGGAATAGTGTTGTTTCCCAATTTACCCAATTTTGTGGACTTTGACGCTTTTCATCTGTTTGTTGTTGGCAACCCTGTACCCACTTTGATTGGAGATCTCTATCATTCATTGCACTACAAAAATGAAAATAGGAGAGGAAAGACTGTTTACTGTTGTGCGCCGCTGTTGAACATGTGGTTTAAGAGCCACCTCCCCCTAAAGGGACCTTTTGTGGATAGCGCAGCTACAGCTGACTGGCCAGAGCGTCTGATGAGACTATCTTCTGAAGACATTGAGTGGTTTGACCGAGACTTGCTGGGGTCTGAGCTTATTTTCAGCTGCGCCGGATATCCTAATGTTCCTTTGATAGGAAGGAAAGGGTGCATCAATTATAATCCATCGCTGTTTGTTCGCCAGTTTGGATACGCATTGAAGAACCCGCCTAGGGGGGAAGAAGTACAGGAATCTCTGTACTTCACCGGTGACTTGAAGGGAGAGTTATTAGCCAAGCTTCAGCATGCTTGGATGCGTATCAACAGAAGAGGGAAACCACTATTGGGGAAGAATGATTGTCAGGCTTATGCACCATACAAAGCTTGGATACAAGAGAGAGCAAAGCAGTTGCTAATGCCGTTTCGAGCTGCACCAGTCCATATTCATGTTCCAGTAGAGGAACCAACCACCGTTACTATGGAGGTCTACGAGCTAGTTGTAAAAGAGAAGGAAGCCTTGTTGTTGGCTAATGAAGAGTTAGAAAAGGAACTGGCTCAGATGCGTAGTGAGAAGAACAAGGCTGTGCATTCTTTTCAACAGCAGACTGAGTTGGTAAACAGGCTAGGTGCTGAACTGACCGGAGAGAAAAAGAAGCGTGAACGCCTGGGGAAAGAATTCAGAAGCTCTCATGATATGTTGGAGTCCAAAAAGAAAGCACTCGATGCCGCCCACCAAGAAATCTCTTCTTGCAACAAAACGTGGAATGCTACGCTAACCAACAACAAAAAGAGGGAAGACAAATTGAAGCAACAAATTTCTGAACTCGAAGAACAAGTGAAGGCTAGCAATAAAAAGTATGAAGAGGAGGTGATGGCAAGATATAGTCTTCAGAACTCATTGAACAAGGCCATCGAGGGCAAGAAAGAGGATGTGGCTCAGAAACGGAAGTTAGAGGATCGTTTCGGAGAAGGGGCATGGGAGGAATCCGCTGGTGATTTACGACGTGTTCTCAAGTGAAGAGATCTACTGGTTGAGGGTCTGCTTACCCGACCAGGTCATCCAGAGACTAAGAGGTTATTAGAGGAGTACCAGGCATATGGGAGTACTTGATCGTTTCATGTATTAATGTGTATGCTTTATTTGCATTGTGCTGACCATCACCAGGATTGTTGGTTGAGGTCATGCCTTCTTATTGTACACTCATTGATATTGTATTCCTGACTTGATGGGTTTCTCTGCAATATATGAGGTGTTTTCTATGATTCGGCTCCGAACTTCGTATTGCTGTCACTGTCACCACACTGACACATTCGCACTAGAATCGGGGAGTGATATCCCCTAATGCACAGACACATATTGCATTGCATTCACATTCATATTGCATTACAGGTGATTATTAAACTGTATCTCATTTCCTGCACCGTCCAGGTCTTTTCAGGATTGAAAGTCAACGCCCGCACCGATACTCCACTCGTACCAACTGCAGAAGAGTTATGGATCAGATGCAGAATGAAATGCAGAACATGCGGGAGAAACTGGCACTATTCATGCAGACAATGGAGACCATTGTGAAAGGCCAGGAGAACTTGCAAGCTTTGGTGCAGCCTTTGCTGGTGAGAAATGCTGGGCACGGAAACGAAGACCATAATTCTGTGCGAGTTGACACTATTCACGGGGATGGTACTCCTACACCGGTAGCTCCACCTGTGGTGAACATACCTGCTATCAATGTGAACAACGGTGCTGCCGCCGGGAACGGTAACGCAGGAATCGGTAACGAGACTGTCGTCAACAACGTTGGGTTCGGAGATGTCAATCTGGGTGGTGATAATATTGGAGGTAATGGCTTCGATAACAACGGATTTGGCTTTAACGACCAGGGGTTTGATCATGCTGGGAAGTACGGCTTCAACGTTCAGGGCTTCGGACAGGACGGATTTGGTATTACCAATCAGGGTTATGGCGGATTCGGAAATGGAAATGGTGCCGGAATAATGTCTTTTGGACCTGCCGGAGTCGCTCCGGGGTACGGTAACAGGGGGCGGGGCCCTGTAATGAATCAGACTAGATTTGGCCGTAACAACGGATATGATGGATACGGAAATGGGAACGGTAATTGGCTAGAAGATCAGCAAGAAGACGCTTTCTCTGGTGGAGTTTTTGAAGGTCCTATAGATGACTCTCAGAGAATCAAGATGCTCGAGGAGCAGATGAAAGGGGTCGTGAATCAAAGTGCCGTTGGTTTAGATATGACCACAATGGGTCTGGTGCCTGGCCTGAGGGTACCACTAAAGTTTAAAGCTCCCACATTCGACAAATATAAGGGGGATACCTGTCCAAAGGTGCATGTGCGGTCATACTATAGAAGGATGTCGGCTTATTCAAACGATGAGAGGATGCTGATGCATTTCTTTCAAGATAGCTTGTCTGGTCCTTCCCTTGAGTGGTACATGGGGTTGGAGCCAACTCAGATAAAGACATGGAAGCAGCTGGCTGAAGCGTTTGTGGCTCATTATAAGTACAACAGTGACTTGGCACCCAACCGGGTCCAGTTACAGGGGTTGTCCCAGAAGAAAGACGAGAGCTTCAAAGAATATGCGCAGAGATGGCGCGACATGGCTGCACGAGTTCATCCCCCTTTGGATGACAAAGAAATGAATGATATGTTCATAGGAACATTTACTGGTATGTTTTATGACAAGCTGTTTCATACTTCCTTGGGCAGTTTCTCAGACTTAATCTTGATGGGTGAGAAAATTGAAAGCAATATTAAAATGGGAAGATTCCAAGCTGAGGAATCCACTTCAGCTGGCAGTAACAGAAGGGCTTTCGGTGGGCGCCGTCAAGGTGATGCAAGTGCAGTATTCGGGGGCCGAGGCCGAGGCCGGGGCAGAGGTCGAAATCAGTACAATCATCCGCAACAGGTGGCAAGTGTCACAATTCCATTTCAGCAACAACCAATACCACCACAGCAGCCGCAGCCACAACAGGGGGTACATCCTGCCCAGCGCAGAATCCAGGGGGGAAAACCAAGGAGGGTGTTTGAAATGCCTCCTTCAACGTATGAAGAATTTCTACAGACGTTACTGGGGTTGAACTTGGTGGAAAAGAGGACTATGGCGCCAGTAACAGGCACCCCTCCGTACGACATTGACGCGAACAAGCACTGTGAGTTCCACTCCGGGGCTCCTGGCCACGACATAGAGAGTTGCCACGCGTTCAAGCATGTGGTGCAGGATCTGTTGGATAGTAAGGCTATCAATTTTGGACAAGCAGGTCCGAACATAGTACAGAAGCCCATGCCCAACCACGGGGCAAATGCTATTTTAACCGAGGAGGGTTTGAACTTGATCATGAATGTTAATGACCTCAAGACACCGTTATGTGAGATAAAGAGCAGATTATTGAAAGGAGGTGTGTATCCGGGCTGCGATGAGTTTTGTTTAGAGTGTTGTACCCAAGCTGGGGGTTGTGCTAAATTGAAGAAGGGTATTCAGACCTTGATAGATGGAGGCACATTACAATTCGACAGAACGGCGGTTGAAGGACCTGCAGAGTTATCAGCGGATGAGCAAAGTGATGTAGCTACTGTGACAATCCCCCGAAAAACAATAACTATAACAGCGCCAGCCAGGCGACCGCCGATCACTATCACCAAGGCAGGACCAATCCCTTATGAGAGCACTAAGGCAGTACCCTGGACCTATGGGTTGGAAGCATACTATGATGGGGTGAAAATTGATATTAGTAAACAGCCAGTTGAGGTTGTAGACAATGTCGTTGGTACCGGAGGGATGACGAGAAGTGGGAGAATCTTTATATCGCCTGAGGTAGAGGCTGAACGGTTGGCGAAAGGAAAAGGAAAGATGAATGAGAATGTCCCTGTGCAGAGGAACGAAAAAGAAGCATCGTTGAAAGATGTAGAAGAGTTTATGCGCCTTATTCTTAAGAGTGATTATAAGATTGTTGAGCACCTTCAACAGACGCCATCGAAAATATCCATACTATCGTTGCTATTTTGTTCCGAAGCTCATAGGAATGCATTGTTGAAAGTTCTGGATACGTCCTTCGTACCCCAAGATGTTTCTGTGAATCAGTTGGAGAGGGTGTTGGTGCACGTGAACGCAGGCCATAGCTTGGGATTTACCGACTTTGATTTGACCCCGAGGGGGAGAGAGCATAACATGGCGTTGCACGTCTCAGTTGAATGCAGGGGCTCAGTCATGTCCCATGTACTGGTAGATACCGGATCTTCCTTAAACGTGCTGCCAAAGAAAGCAATGATGAAATTGGACATCAGGGGAATCATTTGTATGCCTAGTGACTTGGTGGTCAGGGCATTTGATGGTACTCGAAGAACAGTCTTTGGATCCATAACGTTACCTCTACAGGTGGGGCCGGAGATCTTCGAAACTGAATTTTACATTATGGACATCCAGCCAGCATACAGCTGCCTTCTCGGACGACCATGGATCCATGGTGCTGGGGCAGTCACATCTACCTTGCACCAAAAGCTGAAATACATGGTAGGGGACAGTGTGGTCACGGTCTGTGGAGAAGAAGATATATTGGTTAGCCATCTGTCATCATTCAAGTACGTAGAAGTCGACGGCGAGATTCATGAAACACCCTGTCAAGCCTTTGAAGGGTTGCGCATCAAAGACAAAGTTCCAGGGCCGAGTAAAGCGTCAGAGGTGGCCGTCTCGTCATACAAGGAAGCTCAGGCTCTAGTGAAGACTGGTGAGGCAAAAGGCTGGGGCAAGGTTCTGGATATTCCCGTGAAGATTGACAGATTTGGGCTGGGATATCAACCGTCGTCATCAACGCCTGCTGCTGGGGTACCCCGTTTCAAAGGACCAATAACAATCACAGCTAGTGGAGTGTATCACGAGGCCATCAACGCTGTTTCAGATTCCGAAGAAGGAAACAGTGACTGCGACATGGGCGCCTGGATTCAGCCGAGCGTGCCAGGACAAGGATTATGCAATTGGTCTATTCAGGAGATTGTTCCTGTGACTACCAAACAGTAATACTTTGTTTTCTTAATTGTTGAACAATCCGGTGTCTTACCCGGGGCATCGTGATTTTGCTTAGGGTCGTGCTGTTATGTACATTGTGTTGTTTAATCATTAAATAAAAGGCGTTTTTTTTCATGTACAAATATTGCGATCTCTGTTTTTCCTGTTTTTGTGTTTTACAATAAAATGGCAATGTGGTTATTCACTTTATACATATTTTGAAGCATTTAACCATTCCTTTTGCAGGATAATATTTTCAGATGACATCATTGAACCGCCTATGACTCAGTTCGACTTTGAGCACCCGGTATTTCAGGACGAAGAAGAGAGTGTTGAAGATGGCGACGTTCCCGAAGAGTTGTCTTGGTTGGTAAAGCAAGAAGAGCGAATCATTCTGCCTCATGAGGAGGTCATTGAAATTATTAACCTGGGGTCGGAAGGGGTTGAAAGGAACATCCGTATAGGAGCCGCGCTGCAGAGCGATGTCAAGCGAAGACTGGTTGAAATGCTCAGAGAGTACAGTGATGTGTTCGCTTGGTCGTATGAAGACATGCCTGGGCTGGATACGGATATGGTTGTGCACCGTCTGCTGCTAAAAGAAGAATGCCTGCCGGTTAAGCAGAAGCTTCGCAGAACTAAACCTGATATGGCAGTAAAAATTAAGGAGGAGGTCCAAAAGCAGTGGGATGCTGGTTTCCTAGCTGTTACAAAATATCCCTCATGGGTCGCTAATATTGTACCAGTGCCAAAGAAAGACGGTAAAGTGAGAATGTGCGTAGATTACCGTGATTTGAACAAAGCGAGCCCGAAAGATGATTTTCCGCTTCCTCACATCGATGTGCTGGTTGACAACACTGCTCAATTCTCCGTATTCTCCTTCATGGATGGCTTCTCGGGCTATAATCAGATTAAGATGGCTCCAGAAGACATGGAGAAGACTACCTTCATCACACCTTGGGGAACATTTTGTTACAAAGTGATGCCCTTCGGATTAAAGAATGCTGGGGCAACGTATCAGCGTGCAATGACGACTCTTTTTCATGATATGATACATAAGGAGATCGAGGTTTATGTCGATGATATGATTGCCAAATCCCAAATGGAGGAAGAACATTTGGTGAATCTGCTGAAGCTATTCAAAAGGCTTAGGAAGTTCAGGCTGAGACTGAACCCTAACAAGTGCACCTTCGGGGTGAGGTCGGGTAAACTGCTGGGGTTTATCGTGAGCGAAAAAGGAATAGAGGTTGATCCTGCAAAAATAAGAGCAATACAAGAGATGCCGACGCCTAAAACAGAAAAAAGAGGTGCGCGGGTTTTTAGGGAGGTTGAACTACATCGCTCGGTTCATATCTCACCTAACGGCCACGTGTGAGCCGTTGTTCAAGCTGTTGAAAAAAGACCAGGCTGTAACATGGAATGAAAATTGTCAAAAGGCGTTCGATAAAATAAAATAGTATTTACAGGAGCCTCCTATTTTGATACCTTCAGTGGCAGGGAGACCCTTGATTATGTATTTGACGGTTCTTGAGGGAAGTATGGGTTGTGTTCTCGGTCAACACGACGAGACCGAAAGAAAAGAGCATGTAATATACTACTTGAGTAAGAAGTTTACTGAATGTGAGTCTCGATATTCAATGCTCGAAAAAACTTGTTGCGCTCTAGCCTGGGCCGCCAAGCGTTTGAGGAAATACATGCTGAACCATACAACCATGCTCATCTCGAAGATGGATCCTATCAAATACGTATTTGAAAAACAAGCATTATCGGGGAGAATTGCCCGTTGGCAGATGGTTTTGACCGAGTACGACATCCAGTATGTCTCGCAGAAGGCTATAAAGGGGAGTGTATTATCTGAATACTTGGCAGAGCAGCCTATTGGGGACTACCAATCGATGAGGTTTGATTTTCCTGACGAGGATATCATGTACCTGAAGATGAAAGATTGTGAAGAACCGTTGTCGGATGAAGGACCAGAATTGGGTTCCAAATGGAAGTTGATCATCGACAGAGCTGTAAACTCCTATGGTAGCGGAATAGGGGCAATCA
Source organism: Lathyrus sativus (assembly GCA_963859935.3). Classification (NCBI taxonomy): domain Eukaryota; kingdom Viridiplantae; phylum Streptophyta; class Magnoliopsida; order Fabales; family Fabaceae; genus Lathyrus; species Lathyrus sativus. Next base: position 417,761,042 of record OZ012736.1, on the reverse strand, counting down.
TCACTACTCCACAGGGGTCGCACATACCATTCACTGCTCGATTGACCTTTCCAGTTACCAATAATGAAGCCGAATACGAAGCTTGTATCATGGGGCTTGAAGAAGCCATTGATTTGCGAATCAAAAATCTGGATGTATACGGAGACTCAGCTCTGGTGGTGAATCAAATAAAAGGAGAGTGGTAGACACGTCAGCCATATTTGATACCGTACATGAATTACGCGAGGAGTTTGTTGCCTTTCTTTAACAAGGTTGAGTTACATCATGTACCGCAAGCAGAGAATCAGATGGCTGACGCCCTGACCACATTGTCTTCCATGTATAAAGTCAACTTCTGGAATGAGGCTCCCAGAATTGTTATCTCTCGGCTTGACAGACCCGCCTTCGTATTTGCCATTGACACATCATCTGATGATAAATCCTGGTATTTTGATATCATTAATTTCCTGAAAAACAAAGAGTATCCGGCTGGGGCATCCAGTCACGATCAGAAGACTCTCAGGAGATTGGCGGGCAATTTCTATCTGAATCCAGACGGTGTCCTATACAAGAGAAATCACAACTTGGTGCTACTACGTTGTGTAGACGAGAAAGAGGTGAAGTTTCTCATGGAGGAAATACATGAGGGTACATTTGGTACGCATGCTGGTGGGCACGCTATGACAAGGAAGCTGCTGCGGGCAGGTTATTACTGGCTAACTATGGAAACCGATTGTTTCAAGTTTGCAAAGAAGTGTCATAAGTGCCAGATCTATGCAGATAAGATCCATGTGCCTCCGAGTCCTCTGAATGTGATGTCATCACCGTGGCCATTCTCAATGTGGGGAATCAATATGATTGGAAAGATTGAGCCGACGGCTTCTAACGGACATCGATTCATTCTGGTAGCAATCGATTATTTTACCAAATGGGTGGAAGCGGCATCTTATGCAAATGTGACCAAGCAGGTGGTAGCCAGGTTTATCAAGAGAGATATCATTTGCAGATATGGAATCCCCGAGCGGATAATTACCGACAATGGTTCGAACTTAAATAACAAAATGATGAAGGAGCTGTGCCAGAGTTTTAAGATCGAGCATCACAACTCCTCTCCTTATCGACCCAAGATGAATGGCGCTGTTGAAGCGGCCAATAAGAACATAAAGAAGATCGTTCAGAAGATGGTGGTGACCTATAAGGACTGGTATGAGATGCTACCTTTCGCTTTGCACGGTTATCTTACGACGGTACGCACATCAACCGGGGCAACCCTGTTCTCGTTGGTGTATGGAATGGAAGCAGTGTTACCACTGGAAGTTGAGATTCCTTCCCTGAGAGTATTACGAGATGTCCAACTAGACGAGGCAGAATGGGTGAAAGACAGGTTGAACCAGCTGAGTTTAATGGATGAGAAGAGGCTAGCTTCTCTAGCATATGGTCGGTTGTACCAGAGCCGAATGAAGAAAGCATATGATAAAAAGATACATCCTCGGAGCTTTCAGACGGGCGACCTTGTGCTAAAGAGGATTCTCCCGCCACAGGCAGATCACAGGGGCAAGTGGACCCCCAACTACGAAGGGCCATACGTTGTCAGAAAAGTCTTTTCAGGAGGAGCTTTGTTGTTGTCCACCATGGACGGTGAAGACTTTACGTCACCTGTGAATTCGGACGCGGTTAAAAAATACTTTGCTTGAAATTGACCCGCTGGACAGAAAAAAGAGAGTCCAGGCAAAAATGGGGCATCCTGGCGAACCAAAAATAGAATGAAAGGTTCGGGCAAAAATTAGGGATAAAATTGAAAAAAATGTACACCCGCGAAGTTGAAAACCTACACTGGGCGGCTTCGGCAAAAAAGGGTATCCCGGTGAACTGAAAACCCGTAAAGGGCGGTTCACGCAAAAGTTAGGGATTTGAAAAGCAAATGACTGCGGTCCGAATTTGATACTACGATGCGCATTGGTGCGAGAGAATATACCTGAGGGGTCGATTATCAGATACAATCTCTTCGGAAGTGTGAATACCGGGAAAGCACTAGAGTCAGGCGAGTCATAGGAGGATCAGCTTGTGATGTTCGTCTTCATCCCGTTGCCGACATGTGTGCAAATTTGATCTGTCATTGTATTTATCATTCTTGTGCATACTTGTATATTTGTTGTGCATAGCTTCCTCTTTTCAGGAGTTACATCCCGTGTACAAAACTCCGCCCATTTAGGGGCCCAATCAATAAAACATGTTATTCAGTATTTGATGTTGGTTCTTTACTGTTTTGTACATGACAAACGCCAAGGTTTAATAAAACTAGCAAGTGTATAACGTCGCTCGCCCTTGCCAATAATTGCTAAAACTTTGAATTAACTGAAAATAATGTCACTAACACTAACCTGAATAGATTTGGTTGCATAGACTTGTCTTGTCTCGTTTGTGGTGTTGCAGGGTTCTTGACCAAATGAAGTGGACGATCAAAAGATTGCAGTACTGACCAGAAGCTCGTAACGGAAAGACTCGATCCCCACGCAGGTCGCGCTTCTGAGATGACAATGTTCCTTACCAAAGAAGGATCAAATTCCCCAGCTAGTCACAGCTTATCCGAAGGACATCCTCCTGCAGGTTCGTTTACTCTCAACAGAATTGATGATTCCAAGATCGAAGGTTGTATTCAGATAGTGTATCCCGAGCAGAGTGGTTTAGCCTCAGAAGATTAATATTTCCAACTTGTGAGCTGTACCCAGACAGTCTACTCTTCCCAGTAGAGATTCCCTTCCCAGTAGGGTCATTTATTCTCCCCAACGGAGTCAGTTGATTTTCCCCAAGAGATTTGTTTCGTCCTTAGTGGAGTTCTCTCTTTTCAGTAATTGTTCTCTTTCCTCCCAGTGGAAATCAAAGTTTAAAACTCTCCCCGACAGAGTTGGTTGTGTGTCCTGGCATTTATTTTGCCGGAACACGTTGTGATACCCGTTCACTCCCCAGCAGGGTAATATTTGTCCTCGACGGCCAAGATTGATGAAGCAAGCTTGTTAGAGCTACCCCAGCAGTTCGAGCCTGCATTTGCATCGGCATATAGTGTCATATTTGCATCTACCAAATAAAAACGCGTAGCATTTCCATGTCGAATGGAGCATTACGTCATTGTCAAACATATGCATTTTGAAACATAAGCCAGGTTGGTCAACCGTTTGTTTTCAAGTATTGTTTCCCTTGCAGGTGGAGAGAGCTCTTGCTTAAATTAATTGTCAAACATTCAAGATCTCGGCGTGAGACGTGTAATGATAATGTCAATTGTGGCATTATTCCCCGCAGATTTGCTTGTTTAAGTTTCTCTTACCCCTCCAGCGGAGTATTTCTTCAAGATTGCTGTTATAACAATATCAAAAGATGTCGTGAATCAATTTTTGGAAGTTGTCTGGCAGTGTGGATTCAGAAAATCCCCAGTAGAGTCCTTCTCAGATTTGCTGCCATGTCAGCACTGAAATATTGGAAGACTAGGATCATATTGTGTTACCCATGTGATTGATGGAGCTAGCTGCTGCAAAGATAGGCAGAAAAGCTGTATCAGAGTATTTCCCGTAGCAGAGGCGGAGTTATTTTCCTGTATTTGACAGAGTATTTCCCGTAGCAAAGGCGAAGTTATTTTCCTGTATTTGACAGAGTATTTCCCGTAGCAAAGGCGGAGTTATTTTCCTGTATTTGATAGAGTATTTCCCATAGTAAAGGCGGAGTTATTTTCCTGTATTTGACAGAGTATTTCCCGTAGCAGAGGCAGAGTTATTTTCCTGTATTTGACAGAGTATTTCCCGTAGCAGAGGCGGAGTTATTTTCCTGTATTTGACAGAGTATTTCCCGTAGCAGAGGCGGAGTTATTTTCCTGTATTTGGCAGAGTATGTACCCGCAGTGGCGGCGGAGTCATTTTCCCGCAATAATGACAAAATTTTCCCGCAGTGGTGGCAGAGTGATTTCTCGTAGTGATGGCAGAGTGATTTTCCTGTATCGTTGGCAGGATCATGTTTTGTTGAAAGAAGTACTTCTCCCAGTGAAGTCAATAAGTTCATTCCAGTATTGACAAGATAATTTTGAAGTCAGATTTGTAGATAATGTTCCCCAAACAATTGTGCAGTTTATTTCTGCGGTTGGCAAATTTCCGGGTTCTTGGTATTCAACCGTCTTGTACCTCGAATGTCTGAAGGCTCCGGGCGTTTCACCCAGTCGGGTCCAAGTCGCTTGAATAGGGGCAGCTGTTGCACCCTAAAATTTGCTCAACTTATTTCACCTAGCTTTAGCATTTGCATATTAGGTCATGTACATAATTAAGTCATCTGCATAGCATAGCATAACAAGCCATCCAACAAGGGACCAAATGCTATTCTTGTCTCTATGGGCATATCAAGAGGTTCTTATTCAAATTCAAGCCTATCCAAGTCATCAGAAAGAAATTGAAGCCTGAGAAGTTAGTGGGCCAAGCAGTGGGTTTCTCTCCTATCTTGAGGATATGTGAGGATCATCAGAGAAGTTGTGGACTATAAAGTGAAAGCATGGAATGCATATAGACATCATGGAAGACTTAGAGGGTCATTTTAAAAGTAGGACAAGTCATTGATGTGATTACAAGAGCTGCAGTTGAAGACAGTCAACTAGGGTTTCATCTGGGTCAACTCTGGGTCAACTCTGGGTCAACCCTAGGTCAAATGCTTGATTGAAGGGCATCAAGGCCTGTTTGAAAGATGTGGGATGCCTCATTTGATATGTGGATATGGAGATGGTGTTGTGCCAAAGAGAAATCAAAAGAAATCAAGAAGAAGAGAAGTTTATGAATTAGGGTTTCTGTGTAAAATCCCCTGATTTAGGTCAAACTTCCAAGCAAAATAATTCAAAATGCAAGTCTCAAATGGATCCTTGGCCAACATGAAACTTGTATAGTATCTCAAGACCTTTAATTTGAGTGGTGGAAGGCATCAAGGAGATTTATAGAACTCAAGTTATGATTCTTGCAAGTTACAGGTCATCTGAGGACACTGAAATTTGTCTGTGAAAGTTACTTGACTTCCAAGCAACTTTTACCCCACAAGGAATGTTCAAATGGATTTCTGGCCAACGTGAAAGTTGTTCCTCATGATTTTAGCTTTATAGAAAGGTATAGTATACCTTCATATGATTTGTAGAGCTCTACTTATGATCTTGGCAAGCCAGGGGTATTTTGGGAAAGTGGAATTACAGGTCATTTCAAGCATATGCCCAAAACTCCTATTTCCAAATTTCAAATGAAGAAATGGTCAACATAAAACTTGATCCAAATTACATTTTGAGTCTAGAAAAGTGGTTGTGGCAAGTTGGAAATGCTCATAGCTTAGAATTGCAAAATTGACCAATTATAATGGGAAAAGTACCTTTTTAAATGACCAAAATTGTGATTTTTTGATACAAAAGCAAAACCAAGCATATGACCAACCATTTTGAAGGTAAATTGCATTTTAAGATCATTGGCAATATTAGTTTTTTGGTTTTAGGTCAAGAAATTGGAGTTATCATAAGTTACTTGTGAAAGAAGATACACTTGCCAAATCAAGCTAGGACTAAGGTGCAAGGCAAGGGATGGTTCCTACACTTTCTATTTGTCATGAAAAGAGAAATTCAAGATATTTTGGACTGATGCAACAATGTTTTCATGAGCTGATTTTTCAACTTGCATTTTTCAAATTCTCATGCAATGATATAAACAATTCCTCATGGGATCAATCTAGCATCTTCCAGAACTTTCTATCCTCATCTATATAAACACTAGAGATGATCTAAAGCATGGTTGGGCTTTTATTTGGTAGAAAATTCAGAATTTCATTTCATTTTGCTCTCTTGCAATTACCTTCGAATTCTCTCAATTCTTCACCATCTCTTCAATTTTGTGATTCAATCCCATTCAATAATCATCACTGAGTAGATTACAAGCAAGATCTGAAGAGGAAACTGCCTGAATCGTGATATGCAACTTTCTCTTCTTCAAGTGCAAGAGGAATTGGTTAGGGTGATCCAGTTAGTTTGAGCACGAATTATTGCAAACAGAAGCAAGAATATAGTTCATTGGTGGATCTTGGAGCATTGTAGGCTTTGAAGTGAAGAGAATCACCATTTGTTTTCAGCTTCTTAACAGGTTAGTGTTTCTCACAATTTGGCTCGAATTAGGTAGCATGAGGTAGATTTGTTAGGTTAAACATGGTTTAGGTGGTTAGATGATTGATTTTGGAGACTTTAGCAAGATTTGGTGAAGGTTGACATGTGAGCATGAAATCTGTTTAGGCATAAAACATAGTGATTAGGTTGTTAGAATCTTGGATAGCTGGCTAATCTTAATCAGTATAGCATGAGGATTATTGTTGTGCAAAGATTGGTGAGTTTGGTGATGATCGAAACCTGAGGAAATGTTGAGTTCTTGATGTTATATCTTTCGGTTTGGACGATAGGGAGAGTTTTAATGCAAACCAACACCATGGCTGTGTTCTACGCGGAAAATAGATTGAATTTGGTTCTTATATCGTGTCATTTGATGGAGAGATGAGTGAGCACGCATTGATGGAAGTTTCACGCATGGGAGTTATTTCCATGGGGTTTTCTGAAACCATAATGACCAAGGTTGAAGACGAAATCAAAGCCATTAATCACGCGCTGACTTGGTTGACTGGAAACAGATTGGATGGCTGGTATTCAAAGATGAGATTGGAGGGAGTTATGCGCGCATGAAACACAGCGTTTCATTAAAACGCTGGTGTGGGCTTTTGTTGAATTTCGCTTTCCAAACCCCCCATGCAGGCCCAATCCAATATTGCACTTCATTTATATGCTATTGGCACCGCGTTTTTAATCTTTTCTTTTCTTTTTTTTAATTTGATTTTCTGAATTTTGAATGGGCCCAGGCGCTATGCTATGCGCACCCCCATATCTGGGCCCAAAGCACCAAACCAACTGCATTTAATTTCTGTTCATACCCCCCTCATCATTTCTCAATTTAATTTCATTCCAAATTTCATTTAATTTTAAAAATTCATATAAAAATGAAAAATGACTATTTTTTAATGAGACTTTTTTTCCCATTTTCTATTTTCTGTCAAGAAAAATATGAAAACATAAAAATTTTCATTTTGCTTCATTTTCATATTTTTTTGCATATTTTTACATTTAATTGCTTTTTAAATTCTTTTAGTTGATGCTATCATTTGTTGAATTTAGTTTAGGAGTTTCCTTTAGGATTTTCACCCCATTTTTTTTAGTACAACTAGATATGGATATTAGGTGCCCCTGGTTTTTATACCACATTTTCTAGGACTTCATTTTAGGCAGTTTAGTTAGAAACTCTTAGGCTAGTCAATTAGGGTTTTGAACATAACATAGGTGTATTGAAACAATTTTCTTTTGGGTTTTTAGACTGAATTAGGACCTGGGACTATAGGGGTATTAAGGGTAAGCATAATAGAATTTTCCCCATTGTATTAATATTTTTAGTATATTTTTGTAATTGATTGATTGTATGGTGTGCCCTTTCTAGGGTTATTGTTTGATTGTATGGGTTATTGGGCTTGCTTGGGGCATGGGGTTGAGTTGAAGACTTTGCTGAGGAAGCCATTGAAGACAAAAAGAGTGAAGTTCAATCTCAAGAGTTGATGAAGAGTGCATCTTGCTTGCAGCTATTGAAGATTATAGGATCTAGGAGCTAGGTAGAGCTCTAGAATAGAAACTTGATTCACAAACATGGAAGGTCTTGTTTGCCTCCATTCTTTCTCTATGATTCAAAGTCTCTTTTAAATACTCACATCCTTCCTTTGGAGGGATTAGTGAATGTATTTAAAAGATAGAACTTTTGAGAGGAAACTGTCTGTATCATGTTAACAGTCAGTGGGCCACCCTTGGTAGGCAACTGACTGCTTAACATCCAATTCATCTTGTTAACTGCTGATCATCTTGGAGAGCGGGACTTGAAGAAAAGCCCTGAAAGATTGAAGATAGAGACCTTGCTTAAAGGCTGTGAAGATGAAGATTGATGCTTGCTTGAAGCTTGTAGATGTTTGAAGATGACTTGAAGATAGAAGATGATGAAGCTTGCTGTGCTGGGTTGTTGTTTGCTGTTTATTTTTGCTGTTTATAAGTCTGTGATGTATTGCTTGAGTTTCCCTGACTGTATTGTTTGCCATTTAACCTGTTAGGTTGAAGTGAAGTTATTTCACTTTGCCTGTTGTTTTCTAGGTTCGAGGTTGAGTGGGACTCCCTTGCCTCGCTTGTATTGTTGCATTCATGCATATTTTACTGTTTTATTGTATCTGTTGCTTCTGTTTCCATTTATCCCCTTAGGATCTCTGTTTCTCTCTGCGCAAGAGAGGAACATGATAGACATTAGGTCTTAACCCATGCATGATAACATTAGGTTAGTTTGATTCCCTTTTCAACCATAGGTTAGAGTTCTGTCTCTTCTTTCTCAAAACAAACAGAAAAACACAATAAGATTTCAAATCCAATAAAAGACACTTCTTCCGTAAAAGAATGTGAACCAATCAAACGTCAATTTTTGTCCGCTTGGCCGAAAGTGCGATACTTTGCCGAGTCAGTTTTTTTTTTAACCCCAGACCTGTAGAGTAGATAGAATAACAATCTATACCAGAAAACAAGCGTGGATCCCGTCGAGTACGACGGACGTGAGGGGTGCTAATACCTTCCCCTTGCGTAACCGACTCCCGAATCCAGGATTTGGTTGCGATAACCATTCCTTTCCCGTCTTTGCGGTAGGTTTACTCTGAGCGTTTCCTTTCCCTCCGTTGGGATAAATAACGCACGGTGGAGACTCTTCTGTTCAGCCGGCGCCGATTTTCGCAGTAGCGACACATACAAATAAACAAATAATCAAGTAAGCAGATATATAAAGCAGTAAACAAATAAAAAAAGATAGGGAAACCCACTGAAAGGTCCCCAGTGAAGTTGCCATTTCTGTCGCGGTGAAATTTGGATACCAAACTATTGATTAGTTTGAATCTTTAATTCAATTTGCAACCGATCTTTGATTTGTCCAAAGGAAGGGATAAATATCGAAATTCTCACAATGCAATGCAAATGCAAGGTTTAAAGAGATTTAGGTTCGGGGGTTGGTTAAACTTAGGGAAGGTACTAGCATCCTAAGTTTCTGTAGTATCCTACAGGAACCTCTTGTTTTATGTTTGTTTATTGCTAAGTGTTTATCTGCTTAAGGTTTAAAGACCTAGGGGTTTATTTCTAAGTATACTCGATAAGATGTCGCATCTTATGCCTACATATCCTTACGGGAGTGGAATCAGAGTATTTTGTAGTTCCCCTAAAGGGTATGAGAAGTTCTTTGACTGTGGTCAAAGTTCCTACGGGTTTAGGGTAGTTGTTTGATTGAGTTTAGGAGAAGAAATGTGTCATCATTTTAAGGGAGATTTAACCGCCACATGTTTTAGGAAAATAGTCTTTGCATCGTCTTAAGAAAAGGGCTTAAGTACTCGGACTATTTGACGAGTATGCCTTCATTTCTCTTAATGCAAAGTCCCTACGGCTTGATTGTATTGTTGTGGGGTGGAGATTCTATCTCGCTTAAGATGATTTGGCATCTTTTCTCTATTGTGTTTGAATTTTGAGTCGTTGAATGTTTGAATATTGCATGTCGAATTGATTGTGTTTGTTTGTTTTCCTATGTTGTAAAATAAAAGACAGTCCTTCCTGTGGGGTAGGATCTATCTTAAAGATCAACTTGAATGGGATCAAGGATCATGGGGGGGGGGGGGGGAGAATGATGCAAATGATGTGCACTACACAAGATTGTTGAACCATGTGTAGGTTTTTCCTTTGGACGGAATGCAATGCGGAGATATAAGTACGATAATGTAAATTGCTGAAGAATAAATTGCGGATAAAGTAAACCATACACAAACGCATGAAAGCGCTGAAGTGTGTGAGAGTGAATGTGTCGTGAATGTGGTTGTGCACGATTGAATTTTATGATGTGGTTTGATTAATTGGTTTAAATTGAATTAGGTGAATTTATTAGTGAGGTTGATTTTAAGAGTTGCATTATAAGAAAATGTTGGTTTGATTTTAAGAAAAAATTGCTATTTCACAGGGACTGAATTGATTTTAAAAAAAAAAGTTGTATTATCTTGTTCTAAGGAAAATGTTGAGCTAGACCATATGAGTTGATTTTCAAGAAAATGTTATACTGGTTTTAATTATAGGCCGATTAGTTTTTAGATAAAATACATGTTAATAGAAACTATTCTAGATGGTCATGTTTTATTAAAAGAAAGTTTTCCTATTAAATTTATTATTAAAGTTTAAATTTCATTGGAGAAAAGGTTTTAATAATTATAAAATGGTTTTAGTTAGTTTTTTTTTATATAAAAAGTGGATTTAAATAAAGGTTAATTTTAATAGTAAATAAAACAAAATAATGAATTCTGATTAATATAAAAAGGTTAACAGATTATTAAAAGAGTTTTGAATATACAAATAGTTTTTAAGAAACAAGTTATTTGGTGATCATATTATTACTTTAAAAGGTAAATAAATAGAAACATTAATTTAAAAGTTTATTAATTGTGTTTTTTTGAATAAGAGGTCCAATTAAAAGGATTAGATTAATTTAATTAAATAAAAAGTTAATCATATCAAGTTAATGGGCAAGTTAAAAGATTTATTAAATAAAAGTTGTGGTTAAGTTATTTAATTATTATTATAAAAATGATTAAGTGATTAAATTAGAGTTGGTTAATAATTAATAAAATATTTAATGCAAATTATTAATTAGCCGCAGGTTAGAGATTTAATTAGGGATTAAGGGGTGACAGGTTTGCGCGTGGGTGGCGTACGAGGGCTTACGGTAGAATGGCGGTTTAGATCGTGTGATTGTGGATTAGTGGAGGTGTGTGGCAGGTGATGAGGGTGCATGATAATCAATGTGTGTGTGCGTATATGTGTTTACAATACAAAATATAAAAAAAAAACAATAGAGAAACCCTCCTTCCCAATTTTCCCTCTTTCGCCGCTCCCTCTTGTCTCTTCTCCCTCTCCGATCTCTTCTCTTCTGCTTCTTCGTTTTATCCTCCTTCTCTTTCCATGAAACCTAAAAAAACACACACAAACAACATCAATCACGAAATAAAATGCCACTTGAAGGAAACATTACCCCCGATGCCGATGATTGTGGCTTCGCCGATGACTTCGCGGTGTTTTCTGCCGGATTTCGACGGGACTTGCGAAGCGGAGGTCGGTTGAAGTTCGCGGAGGATGATGTTTGACGGCGGAAGGGGAAATCTCCGGTAGGGTTCGGTCGTCTTTGGGGATGGAGCTTTTCCGGCGATTGATGCGTCGAGGCGGAACTCAGAAATGAGAGATAAGTTTCTTATTTCTATGATTTCGCAGTTAGGGTTTTGTTTTGGAGATTTTGAATATGGATTCTGTGGATGTTTGTGAATTGTTGTGTATTTTTTTTCTGTCCCCTGATTCTCGTGCGTGTTGGATTTATAGGCTTGATGTGATTAAGAGTCATAATTCCTTTATGATGAAATTGAATTTGTTTCCGTTTTCGTTTCAACCATGTTCCAAATTTGCTTTGATCTGATCTTGACAACTTATTATTGCTATGAATGCTGATTCCTGTACTTGGTTTGTTTCCAATTTGGTTTGAAAATGTCAAACGGTTTGCTGATGTGGATTTTGATGTTTCTCTTCTAGGTTTTTAAAAGTCTGCCAGCCTGTATCTCGCGTTCAAATGTAGTGAATCAACGTTTCATTGAGATTTAGAACAGGTATGAACACATGTTGCTCATGAGGAAGCGAATCTGGAAGGAGCTTGTTTGTGTATTGTTCTGTATAACTCCTAATTCGTTCTTCAATTAACCTTCTTGTGTCCAGATAACGCTCTTCTTGTTTTAGCAGGCACTGTAATTGCGGTTGAGTATACCAGCCTTTGGAATTTGTCGAAAGTCGTAGCTCTATCAGCTGGAGTGTTCTTAGCTGATTGACGAAACAAACTTCATTTTCTCATCTATTTCATCCGCACTATAAGCGTAAGACGCATAGCCAATAAGAACGGTGGTTCCGGTGAAAGCACCGATGACAGCACATTTGAGGAAGTCCCAGTGGTTAGGGGAAGTCATTGATGTTGTTCTCTATTGTTTACAGGATTCGTTGAGCAAAAGCGTATTTGCATTCTTCTATTTGCAACGGTGTGTTTCAAGCTTAGGCAGCAGGCATTTGGCTGGGGTTAATATGCAGGTTGAATTTCAACGCAACCAAGAATGTTATCGTGTGATTTGCCTTAGCTGAAATGAGTTCTTCTTTTTACTTAGCGGTTCCCAAGAGCGGTCTCCCATTAGTTTGTTTACTCTTAAAGAGTTTATGACCCGGTATTACGACATTCTTATGACTTTAATAGAGAATCCTACCGCGTAATGATTATCCTTTAGTTTTCTCAATAACCAATGGTTCTGTTCTTGCAGGATTCAATTGTGAACACGGTATAACCTTTATGAATGGGGAGAGTAGTGCTACATGAGAAAAGTAAGGGTTATATCCATGCTTTTGAATTGTTTCATTCTGTTTTCAGAATTGTTGTTTTGAGAACTGTTAATGAAAGTTGGTTGTGAAATATTGCAGGCTGCTTTGGCAGGTTGGTGTGACAGCCTGAAGATTGCAAGGAGGACCGTATGCGGGTTGGGCCGGCCACTGGTATGCCGTTGTGATACTGCTTAGCACGAGATATTATACCGCGTGGTCATGACATCTTAACCTCGTGCCCAAACTTCTGCAGGTTGAAATGACACCGCTCAGAGGTTGTGAAGAAAACGTGATGACGGCAGCATGCTGGCAAGTGTGCAGAGACGACACGAAAATGTACTCGAGTAAACAAAGCCGAAACCATGGGTAATTCGTGAAGCAAGTACCGCAGGCCCTGGTGTGTGCCTCAACCAATCCTCGGCTACCGGAGACGTCTTGGGAATAATTGCTCGAAAGTTCTCGTCTTCACTTCTCAAAGTTCCTGTAGAGATAAATTGTTAATGGTCTTGTACTTTTGCCTCGGTCTGGAGCCTGCCCTTGTGTCAAATGATTAACACACCATAACTTTGTGGCTTGAAACTCGTTGGGGCTTGTATAGGATGTAAAAAAAATAGCTTGTAATCAATAGGATTTTGTAATGAAGGTTTGAAACCGATGTTGATGTGAAGAAGTATGAATCTTCCACTTAGTTGATGAAGGATCTTGTAGCTTATGAAAGAGTGTAATGCAGTGGTTATATTAATTTATCCTTCAGCTTGTTTCAAAACTTGCTCTTAGTATGCGCTTTGAAATGCCAATAGGATCTTCCCCACTTATAAATGAAATCATGGTTTTGCAAGAGGAAAACACCGTTGATCCTTCAATTCTCATTTTTGAGTCCAATAGAGTTCATTTTGTAAAGTCTTATGAATTTGAACTTTGCTTAGACATATGAATTCCTTGATATGAGCTTGCAAACCCAACCTTAAATAAGACAAACTTGGAAGTTTGATTGGCCTTGTAATGATATCTTCGAATTTCGAAGTGGTAATTTTGGCATTCTTGAACGTTTGCAATTTGTGGAGCGTATGGACCAATGTATCTCGAGCTTTAAGTACAAATTGAGCTATTTATCATCTCTAAATTTCTTGAACTTCTTTAAATAATAATCAACACAAATCTTGTGAAAAAACTTTCTTTCGCAATTTAAACCTCTTGCATGATGAATAGGTTTGAGATTCCCCCTCAAACCGATGTAGGAATTTTGAACTTGCTTTTTGCATTCTCAACTTAGATTAGTAAAATAAACAAAACGGTTAAGATAGTTAGTAATGTGGATGATTGATCGAGAGAATGAACGCTATTTCCACTTGACATTACTGGGTCTATACAAATTGGTTAGTCGCATAAACATAAATATTAAAGTAAAGTCAAATAACAACATGAGAACGCAAAAAGAGGTGGGATCTTACGGTCAAAAATTAGGGTGTAACACATGGCTCTTGTGGAACCGACAGTATTTGGACTTATTAGTGTTGGGTTTGGATGATATCTGCTTTGGGAATCGGACTCCCGTCTGCCAAAATTCTGAGTTGACACACTCAGTGAGGATCTTTCCCTTTGAAACGGTCAGGGGAGTGTATTCGTGGAACCGGTCGGAGGGTCCCTTGTTGTCCCAGGGCTCGGGGGACATTCTTCTCATCTTTTATCTCCTCGACGAGATGTCGAGGGCTCGTAGGACTTGGATGGACGAGAGTTTTCCTTGTGCCTGGAATCACGGGCAGAGATGGCAGTCTCTTTTTCCTCATACTGAATGTACGCTTGGGCCTTGAGAAGGAAGGCGTCCAGCGTTGCCGGGGGCCGAATTCTAAAAATTTAACAAATTTGGTGTAGGGACGGAGCCCACGTTCGAGCAGGAACTTTTTCATGTCATCGATGGTAGAAACCTGGATGGCCTCCTTGTTGAATCTTTCAATGTAGGCTCGCAGGGGTTCATCCCTCCCTTGAATGATGGCCTCAAGGGAGGCTTCAGTCTTCCGATGACGGTGAAAGACCGTGAAGTATCTAGAGAAAAGTCTCCCAAGTTGCCTTCATGAGGTGATGAAGTCGTCAGAAAGCCCTTTGTACCAGGTCATTGCCCCCTTCATGAGTATGGTCAGGAATAACCTGCACTTGATGTTGCCCCAGACGCCGCGATAGTCGAGCAACGCATTAATGTTTTTGATGTGCTCGTCGAGTAAGTTGTTCCGTCGTATGTGCATAGAGAGGGAGGTTTCACTAGTCCTCTTGGGAGGCGCATGGCCATGATCTCTTGGGACAATGGGCTACGAGGCTCGTCGACGCTGCTACTGCTGGTCCAAGACGGGGAGCAGTGTTCCCGTCTGTAGATAGGATGGCGGTCCGTCGGGGAGGCGGGGTTCGTGCTCGGACCTTGGATCTGGGTAGAGGCGAACGTTGGGATTCTACCTGGTGGCCTCTTCTGATCCTCTTGGGTTGTGGGGAATGCTGGTTCCGAGGAGAAATCTGGTCGCGTTTGCGGATGGTCAGGGTCTCATGCTCTGGAGGCGTCTGACGGTTCCTCTCGCGCCGGGGAGGCGGACTCCGTCGTTCATCGCGTTCTGGTTGAGGATTAGGAGGTTGGTTTTGTTGAGAACCTCGAGGAGGGCCGCCATGGCCGGGTCGGCATTGCGTAGAACTGGAAGTGATAGGTGTTGCGGGACAATGGGGACCTCGTCGTGGTCTATACGAGCAGGGGACGGGGAAGCAGTGGCTTCGTCCCTTTGTTGGAGGACGTCGCCTCCACGAGAGGTGGTGGCTTCATCAGCATCAGTTTTGCTGACCGGGAGAAAAGCAGAGTTACGAGCATCAAGATTGTTGTCAGCCATGATCAGAAAAGACAGGGATAACAAGTTTCCCACAGATGGCGCCATTGATCTTACCGGTTGATCAGAACCTGAGGCAGGCCAAAGACAAATGTCTGTGATGCTGGGTGTGAAAGAGGAGGAGTGAGTGTACCTGACCCTCTCAAGTGAGAGGGTTTTTATAGTGCCCTCAACGTTTGGCCATCGGTCCCTATTTTTGGGGCGAGATAACCGTTTCTCGAAGAATAGGAAACTGCTAGAACTAGCCGTTGGGACGGGCAGACATGCCCATAACTAGTCGTTGGGACGGGAAGAGGCGTAGTTACGGGCACAAGTGTGTTGGTTATTTATGGATGGTGGAACTGTGCGTGACGGACAGAGACTGACGGGGAGAGGTGTTGTGACCGAGGGTAAATTGATCAGCCTTCCCTGTTGGAGGGGCGGAAAGGTAAACTCTCCACCAAAGAGGTTGGACTTAGACAATTTGGTCGTTCTAAGAGCAGAAGTGGATTGGGTCATGTCTAGCCATTGAGGCAGTCTGAAACTATATATATATATATATATATATATATATATATATATATATATATATATATATATATATATATATATATATATATATATATATATATATATATATATATATATATATATATATATATATATATATATATATATATATATATATATATATATATATATATATATATATATATATATATATATATATATATATATATATATATATATATATATATATATATATATATATATATATATATATATATATATATATATATATATATATATATATATATATATATATATATATATATATATATGAGAATTTCAAA
Organism: Lathyrus sativus; assembly: GCA_963859935.3. NCBI lineage: Eukaryota > Viridiplantae > Streptophyta > Magnoliopsida > Fabales > Fabaceae > Lathyrus > Lathyrus sativus. The sequence goes on along the minus strand of OZ012736.1, from coordinate 417,744,831 downwards.
TAAGTAAGAGTATGCAATTAAGGTATACCTGAAAAGTAACTCATGTCCTTCATTGCAAATATAGGAGAATTTTGAGAGATTGAATTTAGATAAAAATTAAAAGAAGAAAAAGGAATGATTTCATAAAAAGAGAGAGTAGGTTCACAATGATTTTTTTTAATTAAAAATTATTACATATTTAATATTTTTAAAATAATTAAAAATATATTTATTAATTATTTAATTAACAATTTTTTATTTACTATACATAAACAATAATTACAAATATTCAATAAAAAACATTTAACCAGTTTTTTTGTCAACATTTAAACTGCTTAATAAATGTTTGTACTATTCAATATCTGATGTTTGTACTATTCAATGTATTTTTCATCCAACATGTTATATATTATTATCCATCTTTTTCATCAGCTTGTATTGTTATCTATTATTATTATCTATTACTTCATTTGATTCAGTAAAAAGTGTCATATTTGAGTAGTACATGGTTCTTAAGAAAATGATTAGATGCGTTGGTTTTGATGATAAAACTAATATCATTTACTAGAATGTCCCTATTACTTATATTTAAAAGAATGGTTGAAGAAAGTGAAAATTATTAAATAGGGGTATAGTAATGAAAAAGTAGTAATAAATCTTGTATTGATATTGTAAAAGGACAATTATTTTGAGAGAGAAAAAAATGCAAATGAAATACTTTTTATGAGATAAAAGGAGTAATACTTACTGGAAAATCTCTTCTCCCCATCTTTTACGATAAAAAAAAGTAGAATGTGATTAAATCTGGTAAATCGATGTTGATTGATTTAATTATAATGATGACAATAAATTAAAATAATGATGATAAAAGACATTAAATCTAAATAAATAATAGAATATTTTTTTATAGAAACACAACCTCACATCTCATTGCATTCTCTATCTAAATGATCATCTCAATGTATTTCCCCTTTCAATCTCAATGTTTATAAACATTAAATAGTTACATTTCTTCATAATTTTAAATTTTAATAAATATATAACAAATTTCAAAAAAGAAGTGAGAGAAAAATAATAAAAATCAAAAGAAGTGAAAAAAAATGTTATAAATTGTCGATGTTGTTTAACTTTTCTGTCTTCTTATAGGTAGATCTATAACCTGTAAAAACAAAAGATGTTAAAAAGATTAAAAAAATATGGGTTTTGTCATGAACATCAAAAATGAAAAAAGAAGATCTATATTATCCAGAGAATACACAGATGGTTACATATATCATATAAAAATAACATATATGAAGAGTTTTGGCCTTCTCAGACTTACCTTTGGACTTCATTACCACATATTTAACTTTTTTCTGAGGCTTGTCCTCTTTAAGTTCAATTTTATGACTCGTTAGATTACTTTTAAGTTCCTTCACACTTGTTTTGTTCAAATCTTTTAACACCTTTAGTGGTGTCACCATTGGTCTCCATTTCTTAAGCAGACTTCTAATGATTTTCTTTACATGATATAAAGTGGTATAACCTTTATTCAGGACTTTTAATCCAGCTACAAGAGTTTGAAATCTTGATAGCATTTACTCAATCATTTCATCCACTTCCATTTTGAAAGATTCATATTTCTAGATTCAAGCCAAGACATTAGTTTCTTTGACTTTCTCATTTTCTTCATGAGTCATTTTCAAAGAATCACATATAGACTTAGTAAAGTCTTTATTTGTTATCTTTTCATACTCATAGTAGGAAATAAAATTTAGCAATATAGTTATGGATCTATGATGATTCTTGTGATCCTTCTTTTGTTATTCATCCATTTTGCTTTTATCAAGCTTAGTGTCATGTTAACTTGTAGGATGTGTGTAACCATCTATTACCATATCCCATAGATCAGCATCACACCCTATAAAGAAACTTTTGATTTTATCTTTCTAATAGTCAAATTTTTCTCCATAAAAGATAAGAGGTTTTGCATAACAATGGTCTTTATCATTGGTTGTTATTATGTGTTTAAAAAGAACATAAGGATCTTTATCTGGTACGGTTAAGTGTTTGACACAAAGTAATAAAAATTAGAATCGACACTTTGATGCCAATTGAAGGTTCAAGAAACACAACAAAGTGGGATTTGAATTGGATTTCTAGATTAAAAAATTTTGCAACCAATAACACAAACAACAATGATAATGATAAAGATAAACAACACAAGTATTTTTATCCTGGTTCATTGTTAACGAAGCTACACCCAGTCCACCCTCCCGAGTGATTTCGCCTGCTCAATAAAGACTTAATTCAATAATCAAACCAAATGAAACAACTAAAAGACAAATTTTCTAAGACTTCTTGTGAATTATAACTATAACCTAGTCTCTCAAGGAAATACAATCTCAAAAATTAACTGTCAATGACTTTTTAAGAATTCTGACTAAACTTAGTCTCTCGAGAAAATTAACCAAGGGTTAAGATAAACAAAGTTGTATTCACAAGATACTTCTAAATAAGCAAATACACAAGTTTAAAATAAATGACACGCATAAGAAATATTTTAAGGTGTTCAAATGTGTATGAATGTTATAGTTTCCTTAGATTGAAAACTTTTTTCTTTTTCTTTTCATGTAAGAGTGTTTTTGCAACTTTATACAGTGTTGTATATTATCCTTTTGTATCTTTTGCATATTGTTCCAAGTTTCTAAGACCTCTTTATATAGGGAATAATGGATTCATTGGAGAGTGAAGTTGGAATATCCTCAATATAACAGTTGTATGAAGGCCACTTCATTTTATAATATTTGAGTGGCGCTTGCAGTAGAAAGTTGGTGAGGAAGATGGAACGTGATGAACTTCGTAGGTACAAAGTACAATCATTTTCATAGAAAGTAGATTTTACTTTTGCACTTCTATCATTTCAATCACTCGTTGACTTTTGGATATAAACTTTTAGTCAAAGGCTTCATATACAAGTTGATGAAGCTTGAGTAGAGTTCAAAACATGTCTTCAGAACTTGGTGAGAATGAGACTTCAGAGTCTATGAAATTCTGAGTTCTGAGACTTCAGTTGCTTGTATAGTCAGTTTTTATTAGAGTCTATCTGGATAGTTTATTTGTAGAAAAGCTGACTTGACAGTTCATATGCTTGACTTTCTTGTAAACACGCTTTTGATTGATTCTTTGATTTAGAGTTTGGATGTCTTTAGAGTCAGATTTTGTTTTATATTATCTGCACACTTAGCAAAATAGTTAGAGTACAAAATTGTTCTCTACACTTTGTTATCATCAAAATTCAAGGATATTTGTATACCCAAATTTGTTCCACTAGGACATTCATCCTCCCTCCTTTTACTCTAAGGGCCTGTTTGTTTTAACTTTAAAAAATGAAATTTTTTCTTTGCATTTTCAAAAATAGATTTTATAAAACCGTTTTTCAAAATATTACAATTTTTTTTAATATTCATTTTTTTCTAAATTGAAAAAATAATTTTGACATCCTATAACATAAACATATATTATTGAAGATCAAAACATAGTCGAAATCACAATTATTTTTAAAAATGTTGTATCTTAAAAATGATTTTTATGAAAAATTATTTGAAATAACTTCAAAATTAAGTGGTTTTTTTGAAATTTTGATACTCCAAAAAAAGTTTCAATAAAATGATGAAATATCTAAAATAACATCTAAAGAATAACTATTCAAACCAAATTTTCATTTGAAGCTTTTATGAAGAAAAAAAATTGTAAATTGTTTTACACAAAATTATGTTACACTATAAAAATCATTTTTACAAAAATCCAAAACAAACGGGCGCTAAATCTAATAGCATAAATGTATATTTTTAAAAATTAAAATATAGTCAAAATTTTAAATTATTTCAAAAAAATCATCTCAAAAATTATTTTTATGAAAAAGTATTCAAAATACTTGACCATATGATGTATATGATCAAGATGTTATTTATTTATTATTGAAAAACAAATTTATTATAAAATCTATCTTGTGAGGATGCGATTCTTTGACAACCCCTTTAAGCATTAACAATAAATGATTGTTTTTTGAAAAAGGTATAATCTTTAACCAATTTTAAAAAGAAAAACAATGTTCATACCTTGACTTAAATATAGGACAACATTAAAATTCAAGGGTTTACAAAATGATATAGTCGAGGAGAAGAAATTATTTTGAAAAAGAAAAACCAAGTGGTAAAAATGATGATCAAAGTGGTGATTGAGATCAAAAGAAAAGGAAAAAGAAAAATAGTGTGTTTTGACAATAAAAAAGAAAGAAGATTCAAAACCGTCACAAATTACACAAAAAGAAAAGTCATCAAAAGAAGTAGTAAAGTGGAAAAGAAAAGAAATCTTTTGAAAAACAAAGGAGACACAAATCTTTCTCTCTTATCTGCTAGGAACATTTGAATTCCAAAAAAATCAAGAATTTTGTGGCTCAGCCACGTTGCAACTAAAATAAAGATCTTAGGGATTCATGATTGATTATGTATCTTGTGATATTGCTTAGATGAAGTGAAAAATATTTCTATGGTTGATGTATTATTTGATAATGAGGAAAATGTAATAACCTTTTCTACCCCACGAATATTATGGCAAAATAATATAATTTATCAGAGTAAAATGTTAAACTTAATAAATATCACCTCAAAGGGCGTACATTTCTCAATAAATTCAAATCAAAGTCAAAGCTCCGTAAACAACGGGTTTTCCCAAAAGATATCAAAAATTGCAGCGAAACTCAAAAAGACATAATCCAAAGTTTTCCTTATACGGGAACATAATCAAAATAATCAAATCAAATAAATCATGGTTTAACTCAAAGACCCCAACCCGATGTTACACTATCAGAGCAAGACCCTTTACATTAACCAAAGCGACCAACAACTCAAAACTCCAAAAATATCCTCGACGGTATCCACGACTAAACCTAGTCATCTGCACGTTACCCACGTGGAGGCAACATTCAAACAAGCAGGGTGAGTAAAACGATTCATAATAATCAATGTAGGAAATCAATATATAAAATGGCGTCATTTTCATATTCAACATCGTCATATTCATCGATGGACATCAAAGGCCACAACATAATAAATTACTCAAGATCATCTCATAAATGCAAATGCAACAAGACTCAATGTATGGGGTACCAATCATCACATCTCGATGGACACTGGGCCATCAACCCTTTATATATCCACATCAATAGGATCGATTCTACTCGAGAACTGGAGCACATCAAAATACCTCACATCCGCACAATGGGATTGAAGCCAAAGAAATCAAGGTCTTGAACCAAAGTCCGGATGCACATGAATGCATGATGCACACGTTAATAAGCATCCTCATAACAACATCATAGGTGCATCATCATTCATCATAATCATCATCATCATCAAAAAATCATATCATCATAGAATCATCAAAACTCATTAGAGTATCATCATAGCTCATCATCATTACATCATCATCATATATCATGTTATCATAGAATCGTCAAAACTCATGGAAATATCAGCATAGCTCATCATTATTACATCATAGAAATCATCATATAATCATGTAGAAATTACATAGAACTCACAGTCATACTCATATTAATTCATCATACTATCACATATTAATCACATAGAATTCATAATTATACTCATGGTAATCATCATACTATCACATATTAATCACGTAGAAATCATAGTCATACTCATGGTAATTCATCAAAGAAATCACAGCATCAAACATCAAGGCATCGCTGCACCGAATCAGAATTCGCGAAACTCTGCTACGTTCACTAGCAAGTTCGTTGTGCGAGTCTGGGGCGAGTTTCTTCGCTGTGTGAAGGATTCTTCGCAGTGCGAGTCTGGGACGAGTTCGTTCGCTGTGCGAACAACGCGATGACAACAAAACGCTGTTATGCACCAGAACCTAAAATCAACCCAAAAGTCCAACGATTCACTTCCCCAATAACCCAAAAACATCCCTAAGGTCTTAGGGCGATAAAGGCACAAAATTTACGACTTATTAGGCCAATCCCGTATCATATTCACGCTCTAAATCCCATAAGTCCTTACAACTACACCACAATCATTAGAGTTCCTCATTATCAAATTTCCCTACAGGATTAGACAAATGTCAAATCAGAGCTTTGGCCACGAAGGCCTAATTTCCTTTAACCCAAATAAATCCCTACGGTTAAAATCTCAATAATAGATTTAGGCCACGAAGGCCAAATTCCCTTTATCCCATAATCAACCTCAAACCCTTTAAACCCTTAAATTGACCTTAAATACATTGAATTTACACATTAAAAACAATGAAGGCAATACTCCCCATACCTTAATTGCCGACTCTAAGCCTTCTCAAATCTTTCAGAAAACCTTTCGAAGTTTTTTCCTCAAACCTCCTCCTGGCCTTAATTCTTTTCATGGTTTAACAAAATGAATCCTAATCCCATCACAATTTCCTTTTTGCTAAACCTAACCTTGGGCCTTAAAATTGGACTTTCCAATATTACCCTCACTAACTCCTCCTCAATTGTCCAATTTGCCCTTAGTTAACTTATATTTATTTAAATTAATAATAATACCAATATATTCATATTATATACTATTATTTAAATAAATAACTTAAAATCCATAATTTTTAATATTCCACAACAACCACCGAAAATCACCGAAATGCGAATATTCTTATTTAAATAAATTAAATAAATATTCCAATTAAAATTTGAGGTGTTACAGAAAACACTAACCATTAGAGTGATACATTTTGAGATTATGATTATGATGAATAATTAAATGTTGATTCAAACATGTTTTAAAATCATACTTTGATAAGGAAAAATTTTCATCTTTATGTTATAGTTTATAGGTACTCATAAATGTTTATTGTGAACTTGCATTTTAAGAAAATCATGTCAAACTTTACAACTCTTTAAAAAATTTCTTGATCAAGTCTTGAAACATCACATGAACTATGCATATTAAATTTTTGTGAACCATTCGTATTGATTTTGTTTGAGAACAAACAAAAGATAAGTTGAGAAGAGTTGATAAGTATAAAGAATACATAAAATTCATAAGCACACATTAACTTAATTCACAAGTAAACAATGGAAAAAATCCTTAGTTTTCATCAACACACAATAAAATGCTTGTATGAACTTTTTAATCATGTATTTATTTAAGACAAGTAAAAAGAATCAAGAAAACAAAAAAAAAACAACAGTCAAAGACATTGTCAAAGAGCCTTTCAACAACCAATGTTCATTAAGCTAAAAACAAGGTCCCGCTAAGTGAGTAATGGCATAAAAAGATAACTTCATATCCAAGTAAATTTAAGATTAAGCAATAAATCTCGCTTAGCGCAGTCTCAAACTTGCTAAGTGAGGCATGACAGTCTATTACATCAAGGCTAAGTTATTTCATGTGTAAAGAAAGGTTTTCTCTCTAAGCGAGCATGGGCAACGCGCTAAGCATTGAATGGCGATAAAGGAAACTTGTATATGAGCTGACACAACTTAATGGATAAGAAATTAGGCGTATTAAGCAAGCTACAAGCTTCTCTTAGCAAGAAGGCCAGATCAGAACCCTATAAATAGGAGTTCCAGTCAGTTCAGACGAAAAACTTGTGGTTGATTCTTGGTAGTTCTATTTGAAATACACTTGATACCAAAATCAAAATAGGATATAAAAGGAGAGGAAATTGAGGGCAGAAGCGTTATCCGAGGGGTCGTCACAAATATTTTTCAAAGTCTTTCTACTAGTTCTTAATTTAAAAACTGCAATAAGTAAGTGTGGCTACTTTCTCTTTTGTTGGGTTAGATGTAGTCGTCCTAATGCTCGTGTATCGATTATGATCATGAAGTTTTATGTAATTCTTCTTATGCATTGATATGTATGAACTCTTCGTTCGTAATGCTTGTATTGGATTAGCTACCTAAAACATGTTTTCATGGCTTGACTTGATATTCTAAAGATACTTATCAGTACTAAATCCAAGCTTTCATTACTAGATACTAAACTCTAGCAATATATTTAAATTTAGTATCTGCATAAGCTATCGAATCTTAATGTTGTCTTTTTAGTTAATAGGACGGTAGATTGGTTATTAGGCAATGTGATTAATTTCACGTTGTTTACTTAGACATAAGTTACGACGGAGAGAGATGAATGGTAATATTAATTAATAGCTTATTAGAGTTGCATATTATCGATCATGATCATACAAAAGAATATGTCGATGAAATCTAACCCCGACAAGTTTCTCAAATGTTAACACCAAAGTTCAATTTACTTTCTATAAATTTAAAGTTCACAAATGAACAAACTTTGACAAATCGTCCTTAAAATCATAGAAACTATTGAACGGTCTTTGAAAAAAACTAGTCACCATGAAGACGATAAAAATGTATTTGCAATTGTGCTAACAATATCCACCTGCAAGCTAATGTACAGGTAGAGTCAACAAAAAAAGTGATCCTTTATGGGATAAAGAAGAAGTTAGATGATGCCAAAGGGTGTTAGGCACAAAGAGGGAACTGTAACCTTACCCATAAACTTAGCCCATAAGTTTGGCCTATAAATATCCTATCCCTAGATTCATTCACTTTTCAAAGGTTTAGCGTATTTAAACCTTTTTTCCTTCAACTAGGATTTCCCTTTATTGTATTTTTACAAGTAAAAAAGCATATGTAAATTCTCTGGAAAATGTGGGCACAATGGTCTTTCAAAATATTCTAAATCTTTCTATCAACCTTGGTATGATTGAGTTGTTACCTTCACAGTTGAACCAGGGTTTGACTTCAACAATTCATGACAATAACCACGCATCCTTATATATCACTCCTTAAATGAACTATAAACTTAATAAATGACATTTGTCTTTTCTCTATATGCATTCATCTTATTGATCCCTACATTCCATTTATGTTGTGTCTTCTATATAATATCAGTCAACATTAAATTTGGGTTATCTCATACACTTCTGTGTAACTTATTTTCTAACCATATAAAAGTAAGAAAGTTAAATCTATACTCCTTGATACATGTATATTTGTCATCAATTTTTCTCAATTTCCATGTCTTTTCTTCTAGTATCCTTACACAACATGTCTCTCATAAATAACCTTATTTCAAATCATCCTCATTCTCTTCTTGTCATTTTTTAATGTTCCTACAAGAATGTATTGCATATATCCTCATCCTCTCGTATAAGTCTTATTTTGAAGAAAAGTATGTTCCAATGTCCCACTTGTAATCCACCATCGTTTCTAGAAGCTTAAAGCTTTGGAACTTTCCTCAACAAATGTGAGATTGTTTTTTATGAATCCGTTGTTCTCAAGGCTGAATACTAATTATTTAAAAAAGTTAATACCAAGTTTGCCCTCTGACATCGACTTATGTTTTTTCCCTTTGTAAAAAAGAATTAGATTCCAACCTTGTCATATGAAGATTATGTTCCTTTAGACCTTTAAGTGATCTGAATCAGTCTTGGTGCCTACATGTTTGCTAAATGGTAATTTTCTTTTGTTTTTCAATTTTTTTAATTACACATGGGCCAACTAATTCCATATCACAATTTATTAAGTTATAAAATTATTTTTTGCATCTAAATAAATATAATTAGAAACATGTAATTATATTCCCATCCTCCCCATTTTTCCCTAATAGAGAAATTGAATTAAACTCCATTAAAGACAAAACTTGCAAAGGAGAAGAAAATGGTGGGTTTCAAGAACGCTCAAGGAATTTGTCTACACTAGTCTCATAGCTCCATTCATGCAAGAAACTCAAACGAAGGTATGCTAATTTCCTCACATTTCTCATTTTTTTAAGTAGACAACAACTCTTATGCATGTCATTCTGAAATAGAGTGTGAGTGTTCCATGTTGTTTTCTATCATGGGGGTGGGGAGGGGTTGTTAGAGACAATATTATGTTTTATATGGTTGGGGTTAAAACCACTATATATGACCAAAATATTGGAAAATGGGGTGTCATTGAGGTGTTGAAATATGGTTCTTGATTAGGGCTATGAAAGAAATGAATTTAGAGTTTGAAGAAATCTTGAAGGTATAAATGATTCCTTTTTTAAAGTTAATAAGGACGATTACGCTGATCGTGTTGCGAGTTATGATATTGGAAACAATATTGAAGGTAATTTATATGTTGAACACAATGTGAGGGACATCAGCGTTAAAGTAGTTAAGCCTCAATGCATTGATATGACTAAAGGGACTAAATCAAGTGATGAAGAAGATGAACTAGATGAGAGTGAGGATGATACAATGAAGGTTAGGTTTGATGATAGTGAGTGTCAGAGAATGACTGCATTGGATGATGTACATTAAGTCACTAAAATTAATATTCCAAGAAATGGTTCATATGTAGTTGAAATTAAAGGGAAGTCATATAAGATTAACCCCTAAGAAGAAGAAAAAGAAGTCGAATGTGGTTGAACCTTGTTGTACCCCAAAATTTTCCCAACCTTTTCTTTATCTGGTTTATGATTCATTGCATTTTCATAGCATTAGCATTTGCATACCATTGTTCATTTACAGGGGATTGAGAGAGGCGTGCCTAGCAAGAGGAGATTACCAAAGTTTCTAAGCCTAAGCAAGAGGTCTTATTCAAGCTATCCAATATTTATCATCATCAGAAGAAAGTCAAAGTCCTTTGAAAAAGGAAGATGAATGAATATGGTTCACCTCCTATCTAGGAGGCCATGGGAAGATCATCAGAGGATATTGAGTCCATGATTATGGATGGAGAACATTATATAAGCTCATTGAATGTCTTAAGGTTCATTAAGGAGCTTGTTCAATTCATTATACCAAGTGCAAGAAGCCACAGTCAAAGGTGGTGCATCTATGGTTTTCATCTGGTCAACCCTAAGTCAACTGTGAAGTTGAAAGAGATTAAGACTCAATTCCAAGTCATTGTGATCATGGAGAGTTGTGTCGAAGCATCTAAGATGTTATTTCAGGACCAATTTAAGAAGAATCAAGAGTGTGAGAAGTTTCTAAGCTAGGGTTTCTAAGCTTGTCAGTGTAAAATCCCCTATTTAGTGTCTAACTTCAAGATCACATATCTCAAGATACAAGTTTCATCTCATCTTAACTCCAACATGAAATTTATAGAGCATGTTTCTAGCTTTATTTTGAGTACTATAACTCATCCATTGGGTTTCTATAACTCAAGTTATGAGGCTGACAAGTTATGGGTCCTCAGATGAATGTGATTTTGGTCAACAAAAGTCAACCAACTTCCAAGACATTTTTGACCCAGAAGGATGTTTCTCCTCACTTTGACCCAAACATAAAAGGTTTTCCTTATGATCTTAGCTTTCCAAACAGTACTAGAAGTCCTGCATCTGATTTGTAGAGCTCAAGATATGAAGCTTGTAAGGCAGGGGTATTTTGGGAAACTTTGATTATAGGTCTTTTTGGTTATAGATCAATTTCACAACTTTGCATACTTCAAATGGAACTTTATCCAACATCAAAATTGCACCAAATGAGCTCAACTTCATCACTAAACCATCACTTGTCATAGATTTAACTTGTATGTGAAGTATGGTGACTAAAATCTCATAGAAAAAGTACTTAAAAGCCATAGTTGGATTAAATTCATTTTGCACCATATAATGACAAGTTTGTGCATTTTTTGAGTGCCTTGAATATACTAAACACAATGCCAAAGTCAGAAGTAAGTTTTGAGGTCATTTTCATATGCAAATCCATGGTTACTTCAAGAAGAAGTCACACATCCAAAATCAACCACAAGATCCTTTCAAGGGATTAATCTCATCCCTCTGATCAGAAGGAAGCACAAGCAAGGTGTATGAACCAATTTCAGAGCCATTGGAGCAGTTTCATGCACGCATTTTCAAAGCTTCAAACTCAAATTGGATTTTTTTCAATTGACCTTAACAAGCCACAATTGGGCCTCCATGAGCATTCAGATCCAAAGTATATAGTTTCTAGATCATGTACGAAGCTTCAGAAGGGAATTTGGATCAAGATTGAGAGGGAATTCCGTTGTACCAGTGAAGGAAAAAGTGGAAGAGTGAAATCAAGAATCAAGGCAATTCAATCCAATTGAAAGCCATAACAAGCTCCATTGAAGTTTATTGAAGCTTTCTAGTTGGTTTTCCACAAGTTTCATCCACAAATCAAGGCCCAACGGAGGCATTCCATTAGGTAAGTTTCCATTCACGATTTCTCCCTAATCATGCCTCAATCATGCGCCATTTTCATGTATTCTTGAAGCCCTATCATCATAGGCCATTTCTGGATTGGTTTGATAATTGTTCTTGATGATTCTTGGATATTGCTTGAAACTGGTGTGCTTCATATTACCCTAATTATAAGCCAAAAATGAAAACTAGGATTAGATTATTGATGTATGTCAGTACAGGATGAGTTTAGACTCAAGAATTTTGCATTTTGTTTAGGTCTTGATCCTTCTTCTCCGGCGAACCGACCGAAGAAGATGACCGGAATTCCTTTGACCGTCGTCTGGTTATTTATCCTCAGGCGCCTACATGGAATCCATCTCACCCTCTGACCTTTTGACCTATCCAAAACCAACGGCCACGATCTCATCTGATCCTCGTTTTGACTCTTTGACTTGCCACGTTGTTTAGTGAAACGGTGAGTTTCACTCACCCAACTTTGAGTTTGGATCATGGGCCTTCTCTTCTATTTACACCCCCTCCACAATGGGCCCACTGATAATAACTGAAATAAATTGCTAATTGCCACGCTACTTTTTCTATTTTCTCTTCTTTATTTTCTTTTCCATTTTATTTTGGTGTTTGAGTTTTAATCCAAATAAAATGCCTCAATTAATGATAAAAATCCCAAAAAATACTTTTTACATATTTTAGGATGTTAGGTGATTTTACAAACTTTTCAATTAATTTTTTAGGTCATTTTACAATTAAATCATAATTTTTACTTTTGAGGTATTTTAATTGGATTGGAATTGCATGTCTCGTGTATTTGATTTTATTTCTTGATGAAATTTTCATGTTAGTGGTTGATTGTTCTTCATCATATTCTTGACATGTTGATTGTTTTTTATACATTTTTGCCCCTGGTTTTATTGACAATTGGTTAGAGTTTTAGTTTGATTTTTAGGACCCTCGATTTGCCCTTGCTTTTAGGGTATCCCTTTGGATTTCATTTATGTTTGCATAGTGTTGTTTGGACTTAGTCTCCATACTTTTGACCCCTGGTTTCTAATATTAGTGGGGACCCTTAGGATTTTATTTGGCATTTTTTTTGATATGTTTGCTATTTTTAGTGTATTTTCCATTTTAGGTCATCCTTGTGTGATGTTTACCCTAATACATGAGCTAGTTTGTGTTCTAATTGGTTTGTGTGCATTGTTTGAGCCTCTAATTTTGGGGTATTCATATTATAGGCATAATAAGGTGTTTGTATGTTGAATTTTAGGTCCTAATTTGATTTGCAACTTGTTCAAGTTTATGCATCTTTTAGGCCTTTCTGTTTAGGGTTTCTTGTGTACATAGTGTAATGTTTCCCATCTCTTAACATGAACCACTTGCATTCTTTTACATGTTTTATTTCATTCCTTTTGTGTGCACTTTCCCTTCATCTCTACTTTTGTCCTAGGACTTTAGGTTCCTACTCCTGGAAGCTTAGTCCCTCCTTAGGAGGAACTTAAAGCATGCCATAGGTAGTGAGCCTTTGAGGACTCTTGGTGTGTTTTGTTTGCATATTGAATGTGGTATGATTGGTTGAGTGCCCTTGTGAGTTCCTTAGGTTCCCAATTTGCCTCCCATCATTTCATTCAATCATTTCCTCCTTTCCTTTTCACTAGGTGTGTTTTGTGCATTAGAATTGATGTGTGAATGTTGTAAGCTTTTATCCTTCTTTTCTTCCCTTATGCATTAATAAAGGTTGAGATGTGCTTGTGGAGGTGTTCACCCCACACTTTTTCCTCCCTTTTCTTGTGTGTTATTTTCCCTTTGTGCATTTCTTACTTGCATTAATAAAGGTTGAGATGTGCTTGTGGAGGTGATCACCCCACACTTTTTCCTCCTTTTGCTTGTGTGTTGCATAGCATATGCGTTCATTCTTATCTCATGTTTTATATCATGATTCTCTTATTCTCTTTTCTTACCATGCTCCCTTAGGACTTCCAATCTCCTTGTTTAAGGATGATTTTGATAGACACTAGGTTGCAAACCATGTATGAGAACATTAAGTAGGATTTCCCTTTAACCCCAACTATAGGTTCATATTGCATGACAACTACTAGGTTTTGAACTAGTTTCCCTTTAGTTTGTCCTCTCTCTCTTCTCATCTCAAAACAAATCTAAAACACTTAATAAAGGCTAATTAATGTTGTACGCTACGAGCCTTAAGTACTTGGGAAATGGTGATTGGGGGGCTACCTCTCAATTGCTTAAAGTGTTTAGTATACGTCCTTAGGACGATATGCGACGCATTCGCTCCTAAGTCATAGTCTTTAGTGCAACATGAATTATAAACAATTCAAAACACTTCTCCTTAAAAGACTTCAAAAAAAAATTATCAAACTTCATTCTGTCCTTTGGGATCCTTAATAATGGAAAACCTTTTCATAAAAAGAGTTTCGTTAACTCTTAGTTCTACCACAAACAGGTAATGCCTAAGTCTCCAAAGGTCGAGCCACATACACCTAACTACTAGAACTAGTTGTTAACCCTACTCGGGTAAAAAAAACATTTGAATCAACTGGTCTTCTAATTGCCCGAACTACGTTTGCTCTGATTTCTCATACCAGATGAGAATACGTAGGCACAAGACGACGATGTCTTGGCGAGCAACCTTCCCTCCTTTCACCCGTAGTTAGTCGAACTACGTTAACTATGACTTTCCCATTGCACGAGGGAATACGTAGGCACAGAGCAGCGATGCTCTGCCGTGTCACTTTTCTTTTCTTTTGTCATTGAGACCTTTAGTTAAATAGTTTCAATCACCCTTTTAGATAGACAACTAAGCGTGGATCCCGTCGAGTACGACGGACGTGAGGGGTGCTAATACCTTCCCCTTGCGTAACCGACTCCCGAACTCGAGATTTGGTTGCGATGATCAATCTTATCCCATTTTCGCAGGTTTTCTCTGATCGTTTCCTTTCCCCTTGTTGGGATAAATAATGAACAATGGCGACTCTTCTGTCATTGCCGGCACCTTTTTCGCAGTAACGACAGCTGGCGACTCTGCTGGGGACTCCAACGGTTCCCTATGCGAGTCAATCCTAGCGCTTGTTTGTTTATCTTTGGGTGTATGTATATACGTGTTATACTTTATTTTTCCCGCATTTATTTTCAGCATTATATATCATTATTGTTGTGTTGTGGGGGAGGGATGTTCTATTGAGTGATAAGGCAGACCCAGGCTTGAGTACAAACCTAGCATTAGTAGTGGAGACTAGTGGGGGGCCTGTTTGCTTAGCAGACACAGTTCCCCATGAAATTCACGCTCAGATGAGATTCTCTTTGATGACTTTCCTTCTGATCCTTAGGATCTGTCGGGATTTTGGATTTGAGAGTTGTCGACTCTGGGGACCGATCATTTGTGATTCATCTAAGTGAGGCCTCTTCAGGAGATGATGATGCCAAACCAGAAATGGTGAACGTATCATCATTTCTTGAAATTTTGTGATGCTGATGAACGCATAGGATACCGAACCTTATCAGTGGATAGGTCCATACCTATGAGAGGGATTGGGTTATGCAGGAAACCTTGACTTTCAGATTACCCGATTTTCTTCGTAGTATGAATCTGTATTCTGGGTATCAGTGGTCCCTATTATCAGAGCTATGTTAGTGTTCTTGCCAAAGTGAAGCGCCGGTTCTTCTCGATCTACAACACAACAATCTTGATCCCCTGTTTGCATTTTGCATTTTCATTTTGCATCTGCATCTCATTAACATGTACGTATGTTGCAGGTGCATATTTCCTCCCTTGATTCTAGTGATCTTATTCATTATTTCTGACATGGAACCCTTGAAGAGGGCAGTGGCCTACAGGTTTCTGACTCCAGATATCAGTCCTTTGTTGAGTTTGATTGCTATGGCTGATAAGAAGGTGATGGAAGACTTCAGACAATCTTATGGGAGACTGTTGAGATGTGTCTGTAAACCTTCAGCATATGAGATTGGTGGTATCTATACTTTTCTACAGTTTTATGACGCCCAATTGAGGTGTTTTGTCTTTCTTAATTATGTTCTGGCTCCTACTCTGGAGGAGTATTCGACATTGTTAGATGTGCATATTCTGGATCAGATGTCGTTCTTCCATATTGATGCTGAGCCTAATCTAGCTAAGCTTGCTGCTATTCTGCATTTGGATTCTTCAGAGTTAGAGGGGAAGATGATCAAAAGGCTTGGGATGTTTGGTTTTCCTTTGTCTCTTTTGGTGGAGAAAGCTCAGCAGTGTGCCAAGGACGGTTGTTGGATCGTATTTAGCGCCATTCTAGCTCTCTATATCTATGGTATTATATTATTCCCTAATCTTCCAGATTTCATGGATACATACGCTTTCTACTTATTGGCCTCAGGGAACCTAATACCTACACTGCTCAGTGACGTTTATCACTTGGTTCACTACAAGAATGAGAACCGAAGGGGGAAAATGTGTGTTGTTGTGTTCCCTTACTATACAGGTGGTTTGCCAGTCATATGCCCAAGACAGGTCCTTTTGTTACTTTTGTAGGTACGTCAGAGTGGTCTAAACGTATGATGGGTTTGTCAGCTGAGAACATCACTTGGTTTGATAGGAATATACTTGGTAAAAAAATCATCTATAGCTGCAGCGAATTTCCTAACATCCCTTTGGTCGGAAGGAAGGGGTGCATCAACTACAATCTGTCGTTGTTGGTTAGGCCGTTTGGATATGCATTGAGGGATCCTCTTAAGGAAGAAGAGGTACGGGAATCTCTGTACCTCACCGGGCTGTTGGATAATGATACACTGGCCAGACTTGAGCACGCTTGGAACAATATTTACAGGAAAGGGAAAGCATTGCGGGGAAAGAGTAATAGCCGAGCCTATGATCCCTACTTGAGCTGGATTCAAGATAGAGCGAAGAGCTTGTTAATGCCGTTTCCCTCAGTTGTGCCTTCATATCCCCTCATGATTGAGGAGCCAACCACTGTGGATGTTCAGAAGTACAATCAGTTAAGGGCTGAGAAAGAGGAGCTACGGAAAACTAATGAGGAGTTAGAAAGAGAAATCCTTCAGCTTCGGGGAGAGAAGAATGAAGTTGTGTATTCCTTCAAAAAGAAAACTGAGCTCGTGAATATATTGGGTGCCGATTTGACTCAGAAGACCAGTGCTCGTGAGCGCTTAGGCTTGGATTTGAAAGTTGTCAGCAGTGTTCTTACCTCTAAGAAGCAGGACTTGGACAAAGCTTATTTGGAGATTTCCAAATTCAACGCCTAGTGGAATGCCACCTTGTCCAACAATAAAGAGCGCGAAGATAAGTTGAAGCTGCAGATCAGCAAATTGAAGACTCAATTGAGACCCAAAGACGAAAAGATTTCATCAGAGGTATCGCTCAGGCGTGACGGTGAGTATAGACTGAATGAAGCTATTGCAAACTTGGAGGCTTGCAAGATAAGAGCTGATTTCAAGAGATGCAAGCTTGAGGAGTGCTTTGGGGAAGGAGCCTGGAAGGACTATGCTGAGAGTTTACAGTGCACCATTAGCCAGCGAGAGCTGCTTATTCAGGGGCTACTCACCAGACCAGATCACCCCGAGACGCAGAAGTTGCTAGAGGATTTCCGGCCTCGTCATCCAGCTTGATTACCTTATTTTCTCTCTGTAGTTGTTGCTTATGCTTGTTATACTGACCATCACCAAGCCTGTTGGTTGAGGTCCTTTCTGATTGTACTCAGTTGATATGCTTGTACAGTGCCTGCGTGGTTTTCCATTTATATATGAGGAGTTTCTACTATTGCTTGTCTATGGGGTTTTCCATTATCGTGCTTTCTCCCAGAACTAGAATTGTGGGGGAAATTTCCCTGTTGCATACTTACATGTTTGCATAGCATTTTTTGCATTACAGGTACAACAAGACCATTTGTCTCATCTCTGTTTCGCCATTAGTGTGTTTCAGGATTGCTGATCGAACAACTCACCGGTACGCTACCCAAGGAAATCAGAGAAGAGTGGTGGAGCAAATCCAGTCAGAGATGCAAGAGTTCAGGGAAAGGATGAATCAGTTCATGGACCTCATGCAGGGGGTCGCTAACGGGCAGGAACAACTCCGTACTTTGGTGCAACCCTTGATTGCACGAGTTGACAGTAACAGTGTTCTTCATGGAGTACATACTGCTAATCCTCCTCTCAATGAGAATGGGACTCCTCATGCTCGCTCTATACCTACTTTGGTTATCCCTACTACTGGAGGGAATGGTAATGGTAATGGCAATGCCGCTGGTTCTGGTAATGCTTCTGGTTTCGATAACATTGGTTTTGGGAATCCTGGAAATGGTAATGCTGCTAATGGGAATGTTCATGGGCTTGATGCCACCTGTGCTACACATGGTAATGTGGATCAGTTGTGGAATGAAGATAGACAGGATGATGTGTTCTCGCCGAGAGTTGTTGTTGTTGAGTTACCTTCTGGAGCTGGTAGGAGGTTCAAGTTGATTGAGGAAAAGTTGAGGTCTCTTGAGAACCAAAATGCCATGGGCCTTGATATGGCTAATCTAGGGCTGATCCCAGATCTAAAAGTGCCTCTAAAGTTCAAAGTCCCTGACTTTGACAAATATAAAGGCACCACGTGCCCAAGAGTCCACTTGCGCTCTTACTACCAGAAGATGTCCGCGTATTCGGACAATGAGAAATTGTTGATGCACTTCTTCCAGGACAGCTTGACCGGGCCGTCCCTTGAATGGTATATGGGGCTGGAGCCCATCAATATCCGAAGCTGGAGGGACCTGGCTGAGGCTTTTGTAAAACATTACCAATATAACAGCGACCTTGCTCCCAACAGGGTCCAACTTCAGAATCTTTCCCAACGGAATAATGTGTGTTTCAAGGAGTACGCCTAGAGGTGGCGTAAACTCGCGGCCAGGGTGCAGCCTCCAATGGTGGAGCGCGAGTTAATAGATTTGTTCGTTGTTACTCTACCTGGTGTCTACTATGAAAAGTTAATCGGCAGTATGTCAGGCAGTTTCTCCGATTTGATAATCACGGGAGAGAGAGTGGAGAACAGAATAAAGCTCGGGAAGATTCAGTCAAACAAAGTGCCCTCAGCTGGAGGAGGAAAGAAGGTGTTTGGTGGTAAAAAGTGAGAAGGAGAGACTAGTTGTGTGTCTAGTTCTCGGGGAAGAGGAAGAGGTCAGTATCGGAATAATCAGCGTCAACAGGTCGCCAATATAATAATTCCTGTCGTTGAACAACAACAACAACCACACAACAGCAGAATCAATAAGGGTATAGAAGGTTTCTGGGCCAAACAGAAAATAGACAATTCGATGCACCGCCAATGCCGTATTCGCAGTTACTCCAGACTTTGCTGCAATTGCAACTTATCCAGAAGAGAACCCTAGCTCCGTTGACTGGGCCACCTCCACCCGGGTATGATGCGAACACTCGCTGCGAGTTTCATTCAGGTTCCCCGGGGAACAATATCGATAATTGCAAAGAATTCAAACATAAAGTGTAAGACTTGATTGATAGCAAGGCAGTCAACTTCTCCCATGATGCCCCCAACGTCATACAGAATCCTATGCCAAATCACAGACAGGCCGGAGTCAGTGCAATCATCGAGGAGGATGGTTTAGATTTGATAGAAGATGTTAGTGAGCTGAAGACACCGTTGAGCTTCGTGAAAGCTAGGCTGTTGAAAGGGGGTGTTTACCCGGGCTGTGCTGAAGATTGTGCTGAATGTCTGAATGATCCTGAGGGATGCGTGCAGTTGAAGGTTTGTATTCAACGTATGATGGATAGTGGGGAACTACAGTTTGATCGGGCTGTTGAGAGTAAATCTGAAGAGTTGATAATTGAGAAGAGGGGTGAGATTGCAACGATCTCCATTCCGTATAAAACTATTACCATTTCTGCTCCTAGACCACCATCGATTGTCATTACAAAAGCTGGTCCCGTGCCTTTTGAGGATACCAAGGCTATTCCATGGAATTATGGAGCCAAGGTATATTGTAACGGACAAAAGCTAGATATGAAGAGTCCGCCTGTTGAGTCAGTAGAGAATCTGGTTAGTGCAGGAGGAATTACCCGAAGTGGTCGAGTCTTTTCACCACCTGAAATGGTGGCTGATAAAGTAGACAAAGGAAAGGGTAAAATGGTTGTGGAAGGAACCTCTCAGGCTAGAGAGAAAGAGCCTTTGGCGAAGGACGTAGAAGAGTTTATGAGGCTATTACGGAGGAGTGACTATAAGATAGTCGACCATCTACAACAAACGCCTTCTAAAATTTCCATATTGTCGTTGTTGCTATGCTCGGAAGCACATCAAAATGTGTTGCTAAGGATATTGAATACCGCGTACGTGCCTCAAGAAATTTTAGTAAACCAACTCGAAGGAGTTGTCGCTCACGTAAACGCAGGGAATGGTCTTGGTTTTACGGACTTAGAGTTGACACCGAATGGCAGGAATCACAACAGCGTGTTGCATATTTCGATTGAATGTCGTGGAGCTATTATGTCCCATGTTTTGGTGGACACCGGGTCATCTCTAAATGTACTGCCTAAAAAAGCATTAATGAAACTAGACACTCAGGGGCTGATGTGTATGCCTAGTGATTTAGTGGTGAGAGCTTTCGACAGAACCAGACGGTCAGTGTTCGGAGAGGTGACACTGCCTATTCAGGTGGGGCCTGAGGTATTTGATACAGTGTTCTATATAATGGACATCCAACCCGCTTATAGCTGCTTATTAGGTCGTCTGTGGATTCACTCAGCAGGAGCTGTGACTTCCACGCTGCATCAAAAACTCAAATATATGGTTGGTGGCAGCATTGTCACCGTATGTGGAGAGGAAGACATAATGGTTATCCATTTATCGTCATTCAAATATGTGGATGGGGATGGGGAGATCCACGAAACTCTCTGTCAGGCGTTCAAAACAGTCTGGGTTAAAGACAAGTCTCCTGCAACGAGCAAAGCGCCCGAAGTGGCCATATCTTCTTTCAAGGAAGCCCATGCGGCAGTGCAGTCTGGGGCAGCACAAGTTTGGGGCCAGGTGCTTGACATCCCCAACAAGCAAGATAAATTTGGTTTGGGGTACAACCCATATACCACATCATCATCATAGAGCGCGCCGCGCTACAAAGGACCAGTGTTGTTCACCCCGGGAGGTGTTATCTTCGAAAGGATCAATGCTATCTCAGATAGTGAAGAAGGAGATAGTGAATGCGACATGGATGCTTGGATCAAGCCTTGCACACCAGGACAGAGTCTGCACAACTGGTCTATCCAGGAACTCATTCAAGTGACTACTGAACAGTAATGATCTGTTTTCCCGATTATTGTACGATCATATGTTCTACCCGGAGCATGGGGGTATTTTGCCAGGGCCTTGTTTGTTTATAATTGAACATTTTATCAATAAATCAAAGGGCGTTGTTTCTCATTCAAATTTTGTGTTCCTTTTTATTCCTGTTTTATGTTTAACAATAAAATGGCAATTAAGTTTTGTGTTGCATATCATTTGAAGCATTTAACCATTATCATTGCAGGATCCACATTACAGATGACGCCGATCAAGAACCTCCTATGACTCGCTTCGACTTTGATCACCCGATATTTCAAGCCGAAGAAGAGATTGATGAGGGTGATGACTTGCTGGAAGAGTTGGCTAGACTCCTGAAACAAGAAGAAAAGATCATTCTGCCTCATCAGGAATAGATTGAGGTTGTCAATTTGGGTTCTGAAGAAGTTGTTAGAAATGTCAGAATAGGGGCTGCGCTGCAGAGTGACATCAAGCAAAGGATGATCGAGTTGCTTCGAGAGTATAGTGACATCTTTGCTTGGTCCTAAGAAGACATGCCTGGGCTTGACACTGATATAGTGGTTCATCGCTTGTCTTTGCGCGAAGAATGTCTGCCGGTCAAGCAGAAGCTCAAAAGGACAAGACCAGACATTGTTGTAAAAATCAAGGAAGAGGTCCAGAAGCAGTTGGACGCAGGATTTTTAGCCGTGAGAACTTACCCTCCATGGGTCGCCAACATCGTGTTGGTACCAAAGAAATACGGTAAGGTACGAATGTGTGTTAATTATCGAGATTTGAATAAGGCGAGTGTCGCTACTGCAAAAATCGGCGCTGGCTATGACAGAAGAGTCGCCACCGTGCGTTATTTATCCCAAAGGAGGGAAAGGAAACGCTCAGAGTAAACCTAACGCAAGACGGGAAAGGGATGGTCATCGCAACCAAATCCTGGATTCGAGAGTCGGTTACGCAAGGGGAAGGTATTAGCAACCCTCACGTCCGTCGTACTCGACGGGATCCACGCTTGTTTTCTAGTACGGATTGTTATTCTATCTACTCTAAAGGGCTAGGGTTAACAGAAAAGAAAATGACTCGGCAGAGTATCGCACTTTATGCCTACGTATTCCCGTCTGGAATGAGAAATCAGAGTCAACGTAGTTCGCCTACCTACGGATGAAGGTGGGGGAGGTTGCTCGATAGGATACAACATCTTATGCCTACGTACTTTCATACAACATGAAAGATCAGAGCAAACGTAGTTCGGGCTACGGAAGACACAGATTTGTCTGACTGTTTTTTATTACCTTCAAAAAGGGTTTTTCTTGATTAAGAGTCCAAGCGGACAAAAACGACGCTTTGATGTTTGTTTTGAATCTTTTACGAAAGAAGTGTTTTTTAGTTTATTTGCAATCTCTGACGCACTAGAGACTATGATTTGAGAGTGACTACGTCGCGTGTCACCCAAAGGGTACCACACTAAGCAGACAGACTACTGGAAAGAAGCTCTCCAGCAACCCTTTCTCAAATAGCTTAAGGCTCATAACGTACGACATCAATTAACCTTATTACTGTGTTTTTGAGTTGTTTTGAGATAAGAAGAGAAAGAAACTCTAAAAAGCCTAGGGTTGAAAAGGGAATAAAAACTAACCTAATGTTGTCATGCATGGATAAGAATCCTAATGTCTGTCATATTTCTCTCTTGCACAGAGGGAAACAGAGATCCTAGGGGATAAACGGAAAAGAAACAGATATATACGGTAAACAGTAAACATGCATGAGATGCAACAGTACAAGCGAGGCAAGGGAGTCCCACTCAACCTCGAACCTGTAAAAACAACAGGCAAAGTGAACAGTATTCACTTCAAACCTTTAGGGGCAAGCTATACAAGCCAACGATCAATACAAAAAAATAAATAAAACCCAACATCAGCTCTGACAGCAACACCAGCTCCTACAGTAAGCAGCTCAAACAGCAACAGCTCTGACAGCTACAGTTGGTTAACAGCAAAAAAGTTGACAATAACAACTTCAAGCAAGATCCCATCTTCACTCTTCAATGATCCCCAAGCTTTAGATAAGCCCATGTCTTCAAAAGTATCCCAACTCTAGCAAGCATGAACCTCAACCCGTAGACAGCTTCAAACAGCAGCAAAACCCTAGCTCCAACAGATAACTAGCTTTGACAGGCACAAGCTTCAACTTCACCAATCTTCAATGAACTTCATTCTTCAGTAGGTTTCCATCTTCAATGCACTCACTCCAGAAGAGAATCAATTATCAGATTAAGTTGAAATGTTAAACAGCTTATTGACAACCAAAGGAAGCCTATAAGCGCTTAGCATTGTAGGGGAAAGGTTCCCTCAAAGTTCTACTTCTAAAGTATGTCACTTATCCCTCCAAAGGAAGGATGTGAATACCCTAAAAGGACTTTTTGTCATAGGGAGGAATAGAAGCACAAGATGCTTTCTATGTTTGCAAGAAGAAATCAATCTAATCTAAAGCTCTCCCTATATTTCCTATCTCCTAAGCCACCTTCAAGGGGAAGAACCTTCATGCTCCAAGCTCCATCCTTTGTCTCCAGTCATCTCCAATGTCTTCATAAGCCCCAACAAGTAAAGCCCAAGCCCCAAGCCCAATTGAAATAACCTAAACCAAACAAACAAGCAAAATGCCCAAGAGGGAAAACACACAATCACCACTCAAATTGAAAAAATCAAGTAAAATCCTAGATTAATTTCTAAGGGAACCTAAATATGTACCTTATACCCCCTATAAACTCCAAGGCCTAAATCAAACCCTAGGTCCCCAAACTATGCCCTAAACTACACCTAAGTGTTGTGAAACCCTAATTCTAATACCTCTCCTATCTACCTCTCAAACTAATCTAAGTTATAGTCACAAAAATATTAAAAAATTTCTAAGGGTACATACTTCCCTAATCTAATCAACCTCACAAGAATCAATCAAAAATCATGCACCAATCTCGCATGCTAAATTCAGAAGAATGAGGTATCAAACAAATGTAAAATAAAAGCAATACAATTGTAAAATATACCAAAAAATATATATAATGCATGAAATTAATATTTTTTAGTTTCATAATTTTCTAGAAGTCCTAAGGGAACTAGGGAAAAAAGTCCCATCCTAAAATGATTATTTTTCAATTTAATATGAATTATTTTCTAACCCTAGGTAAAACATGAAAATAAAAGAAAATCAACTAAAAAAAACAAACTGGCGTGGTGAATAGCAATATTCCCTAGTTATTTTTCAGACTGGGCCCAGATGAGGGGTGCATATAGCAATAAAAACAATAACACTGGGCCGAGCCCACCAGCAACACACACACACGCGCGGGGGAGGGGGTGCGATAAAAAAAACGGGGGAGACATCAACAAAAATACACTTTGGGCTTGAGGCCCGTATCCACCATCATTCCTTACTATCAGCATCTAAAACCCTCATCCCCTCAAAATTTCGACCTACTGTTCATCAACCCTTGCGCCGCTTCCCTCATCTCCCAAACCTTCCCCTCATCTCAATCCTCTATTCACTGTTCATCACTCTCACGCAAACTTTCAGCTCTCTCCATCACAAATCCAAACTAAAACTCTCTGATCCAACCTCGGTTCACACTCTCATGCCCAATTAACTTAGTTCTTCAGCTAACAACATAACAACTACCGAGATTATGAGTTCAAAACAAACCTGGAGACGCTACGAAGATGATGTTGATTTCGGGGCGCAACTGATGAAGACAGCGAAGCTTATGAAGGACTCAACAGATCAAACTTCTGGAGATTCCTTGTTGATGCTCGAAGATCCCCGCGGAGATGAAGCTCTTGTGATGAACGGATGAAGATCAACGAATCTGATGGTGAACGAAGACGATCCTGAAGCTCTTGATGGCTCAGAGATTTGCTGACGAAAAACGCTACAAAGAAACTGGTGAAGCTCAATAACGTGACGAAGATTTGGCAAATCGGACGAAGATCTGGAGAGCTGGTTGAAGATCCTTGTTGAAGGTTCTTGAAAGTCTGGCAAATACGATGAATTTGGACAAACTGGAGATGTTGGATGAAGATCTTGAAGGATCTATTGAGTTTCTGGCAAAACCGATGATGAACACAATGCGTGTTCTTGACTTTCTGGCAACGAAGATGAATTCGCTGGATGATTGAAGAACACGGTAATTATGGATGTATGTTCTTGGTGGAGATTTGCTCATGAGATTACTAGCAAAATTGAGATGAAGATAATGATTTGGATGATTTTCCGATGGTTTCTGGTGATTGTTGATGAACATCTGAAGAACATTGAAGGATGTTGACGAATTGCAGATTCCGGCGGATGTGTGTTTTTCGGCGAGTGGCTGATGAAGATTGATGAAGAAGATTAGAAGATGTTTGGATGAGTTTCCTGGAGAATTGCAGTTTCCGGTGAAAATTTGGTTTTCCGGCGACAGTTAGGAGGTTCCGGTGGCGGTTATAGTTGACCGGTGACGGTTAAAGTTGACCGGCGCGGCGGCTGCATGGTCGGCCGGTGTGGGGATTGAGTGGAGTGTGCGTTGGCACACATGCAGCACCGAGAGAGAGAGGAACGAACGCGTGGAGAGAGGGTGAGAGGGAGAGTGCCAAGTGGCAGGGAGAAAGGTAGTGGAATGCTGAGGTGTCAACGGGAATGAGGCGAGAAAAAAAAAAGGATGACACGTGTGGCAGTGGTTTTATATGACAAGTGGCATGGACCTCTGGACTTGGACTTGGGCCCCACGAATTGGATAGTGGTCCATTAACAAAAGACTCAGCCTTAATTGGATGGATTAACTGGACAATGGACTGATTAACTGACACTAATTAAAAACGAAAATGATGATTAGTAAAGCCTAATTAATGAACTATGAACTAACCTAATTAATAAAAGCCGACTAGTAAGCTAATGATTATACCAAAGTAAATCCTAATTAAAACTAAACACTAACCTAATTAATGTCTATCTAATTAAAACTATTAATAAAACTATACACCTAAAATCTAAAAAAACTATTTTAAAAATCTATTAAAACTATTAAATCTATATTATTCTATAAAATCTAATAAAACCATTAAGATCTATTTTCTAAAAAGAAACTCTATTTTAATATTCTATAATATTCTACAAAAATCTATTAATAAAAGAAACTATATTCTATTATACTAAAGAAAATCTATATTAATTCTGTTAAAAATATCTAAAAGCCTCTATTTAAATCTATACTATTTACAATTATCTAAAGGGATAAAATCTATACTAGACATACTATTTAAAATCTATATCAAAACTAATAAAATCTATATTTAAAAGTCTATTAAACTCTATATTAAAACAAACTATTAAAATCTACACTATTCTATATTATTTTAAAAAAAGAATTATTATCTAAAATACTAATAAAACCTATTTAATCTCTAGAAAAATCTATGAAATTCTAAAAAAAAAATGCTATTAAAGCAATTAAACTCAATAAAAGAGGAAGAGAGACCCAATCGAAATAAACGGTAAACCCTGACACCAAAATATCCTCCAAAAACAACAGTGTAAGCTGAAAATACCGGGAAGCGCGATTTCCCCAAAATGAAACTCCGATCACCCAAACTGGTCTGAAACGTTTGAGATGTGAAACCAGGGCTATGATCCCGATAACATCAACATGATTGGAACAATGCAAGGTATACGGTATGCGAATGCGAATGCAAAATGAGCCGAAACATAAACCAGATGTGGGAACCGGTTGGTCAAATTTTGGGGTGCAACAGCTGCCCCTATTCAAACGGCTTGGACCCGGCTGGGTGAAGAGCGAATGATTTTCGAACAATTGAGGTACGAGACGGTTGAATACCAAGAACCTAGAAATTTGCCAACCGCAGAAATAAACTGCACAAACTGCTTGGAGAACAACATCCACAAACTGAACCCGGTTGTTACGGCAACCAACTGATCAATCATCTGATATCAAAATCTGATTTCAATGTCAACCGCCTGTGTAACGCCCCAGACCTTGAACTCCCTCTTGTCAAAACACCCCGCCTTTTGTCCACGTTAAAACTCCGTCGTCTGTTAATACGGAGAAAACAAAATAGCGACCACGCTGAGGATCATTTTCATCAACCCGAAAAAGATTCTATCATCACGGAGATAGAAATTTGTCCATGTTAGGACGTTATATTCTGTCAACACAGAAAAAGCCCGACGACTTCGTCGGGGGAACATTTCTGTCTAATCACAGGGAACTTATCTGCCTATCCATACAGGCACATCATCTGCCTAAACACAGGAAACCCCATCCGTCTACTTCATACGGGATAAGTCATCTGTCTGATTACAGGAAACTCCATCCGCCTGCTTCATACGGGAAAAGTTCATCTGCCTGAACACAGGAAAGTTCATCCGCCTGCTCCATACGAGAAAATTATCTGAATACCGTTTCTCTGCCTACCTTTGCAGTAGTTAACTCCGTTGGTCCCAACCCCCAAACGACTTTGAGGAGGAGTCTACTGGGGATAGTAACATGAGGAAATCACGGTGACTTCCTTGGGGAAAATACTTTTGTCAAATATTGGAACACAACTCACATACTCTGTCTATCACGGGAGAATCATCTATCTGGATACCAGAAAGTTCATCCGCCTGCTTCATACGGGAAACTCCATCTGCCTGATTCATACAGGAAAAGGTTCACCCGCCTGCTTCGTACGGGAAAATTCATCTGCCTGATTACAGGAAACTCCATCCGCCTGCTTCATACGGGAAAAGTCCATCTGCCTGAACACAGGAAAGTTCATCCGCCTGCTTCATACGGGAAAATCCATCTGCCTGATTCATACAGGAAAGTTCATCCGCCTGTTTCATACGGGAAAAGTCCATTTGCCTGAACACAGGAAAGTTCATCCGCCTGCTTCATATGGGAAAACACATCTACCTGATTCTTATAGGAAAGTTCATCCACCTGCTTCATACGGGAAAACTCATCTACCTGATTCTTATAGGAAAGTTCATCCGCCTGCTTCATACGGGAAAACTGACTCGGATATAGCTTCTTTGCCTATTCTTTGCAGTAGCTAACTTCACTAGGGATATTCTGAAAATAACTGTCCGACACCCCTTTCGACAACAAGTGACCACTTCTGAAATCTTGATTCATGAAACCCTGCCATGCCGCCGCGACAGCAAACCGGAAGAAAAAACACTCCGCTGGTCGGATAGGAGAAACTTCAACCAGTAACTCTGTGGGGAACGATAACAAGAACTGCATCATCATATGTCTCACGGCGAGACCTCGATCATTTGGTAATAGATCTGAACTGTAACTTCATACTCCTGCTGAGAAACATCCCTGAAAGCAAAAGGTTAACCAACCTGATTTATGTTTTAAAATGCGTATGTTTGGCAGTGGCGTAATGCTCTATACGGCATGGAAATGCTACGCGTTTGTGGGTAGATGCAAACATGATAATGTATGCAAATGCAAATGCAGGTTCAGGCTGCTGGGGAAAGCTTTGACAAGCTTGCTTCAACACGGCTGTTGAGGACAAATACCACCCTGTTGGGGATGAACGGGTATCGCAGAGTATTCTGGCAAAATAAATGTCGGAAATACAACCAACTCTGCCGGGGAGAGATTACACATCAATTTCCACTAGGAGGAAAGAACAACCTGTTGGGAAGATTAACTCAGCTGGGGGAGAAGCAACCCTTCTGGGGGACAACTGTCTGGGTACAGTTTACAAACTCGGAGCTACCACTCCGCTGGGGATAATCATCCTGACGAAAGCATGACGACCTGTGGGGAGAAAGAAAACCATCCTCGTTGGGGATAATCCTTCTGAACCTACTATGACTTGGTTATGTGCCGCGAAAATCCTCCCAGCTGGGGATTGAACGCGCACCTACTCGACTCTCTGGGGAGTATAACCTCTGCATGGGACACTGATCTTGTCTTGCTGGGGATATCCTGTGGACAACTTCCATGAGGATTGTTGCGGTGGAAATAGGATATCAAACTATTAATTAGTTTGAATCGCAATTCAATTCACAACCGCTCTTTGATTTATCCGAAGGAAAAGGTCAAAAAGGGAAAACCTATTTTTGCATCGTAAACACAATGCGGGGAAAGATCTAGGATTCGGGGGTTGGTTAAATTTAGGGAAGGTATTAGCACCCTAAACTTCTGTAGTACTCTACAGGAACCTTTTGTTCAAATGTTTACTATTTGCTTTATTCATTTGCTTAAGGTATATGTACAAAGGAATTACAAGTGAGAAAAGAGACCTAAGGGGTTAATTCTAAGTTTACTCGGCAAGACATCGCATCTTGTGCCTACGTATCCTTACGGGAGTGGAATCAGAGTAATCGTAGTTCCCCTCAAAAGGAGGTTAGAGACTTCTTGACTGTGGTCAAGGTCTCAAGGGGAATAAACGCATCTTAAGGACACGCTTACGTGGAGTGTAGAAACTCCAAATCTCTACGTTGAATTGTTAAGTTGTAATTAGGGTTAAATTAGGGATTCCACGGCGGGAAACCCTAAAATGAGCGCGGAGGCTCTTTGACCTAATGCTAGGGGTAAAATTGTAATCTTGCCTGCGGCGAGGCATTTGCGAAAATTAGGGTTTGTAAGGGTGTAATTTTGAGGGTTTGAAGTTGAGGACTATTGACACGGCGGTCAAACAGCTAGACCTAATTCCTTCGGAGGAGTAGTGTGACAGAATAATTGGTGAAAGTGTGAGAAAATTGAATCATGCAAACAGAAATAAAAATGCAGACAGTAAGCCATACAAGCAGAAACTTAAAGACAGAAATTAAAGCGCGATTGTTAGGGTTCGCGAGGTTACATGAGAGGAGCAGATACAATATGAAATTTAAATAGAACGATAATGAAATAAATAACAGTAAACGCAATAAACTGCAAAACGAACAAACAACGTCAGGGGGCAGAATTAAATGGATTATCAGATGGTGAAGAAATGAAATTATGCATCTTTTTGTGGTTTTATTTTATGATGTAAACTTTAAATTAAAATAGGATTTTTTAATATTAATTTACTCAAATCCTAAAAACTATTTTAACCTAATTTTTATTATTTTTTTAAAAAAAGTGGATTTTAATATTATTTATATAAAAAAGATTTTTTTGTTTATTATTATAAAAAAGGTTTAAATTTTATTTACTTTTTAAAAAAACAATTTTAATACTTAACATAATATTAATTATAAAAACAAAAAATAATAAAAAAAGAAAATGAAAAATAAAAGGGGTTGGGCCGGTAATCACTTCCGGACCCAACCCGGTTGATGTAAGTAACAAAAATGAGAATCAGGGTTTCCAAAACCCTAATCCCTCCCGCGGCGCAGCTCTCTCGTTTTGTTTCTCGTTTTCTCTTGTCTCCGCCACGTTTTCCTTCATATCTTCTTCTCCACGCTAAAAGAACAGAAAAAACATGTTAATATGCTGATAATGGAATGAAGGCTTACGGTGGGTTCTTGCCAGTGACTATCGATGAACAAGGGCGATGATGTTGCAAATCTGAGCCTCAACGGATGTTTGCCCGTCGTTGAATGAACGGCGCCGGCCGACCTCCTTCGTTGGGTTTGTTCGATGGCTGTTTGTGATGGCTTTGGGCGAAAACTCTTCTTCTTTCGATCTCGCGGTCACTAGGGTTTCACGATTCGTCTTCTTCGCAGCTTTTTGGTGCTCTCCGCCGTTTCGTCTCCCAATTCCCCCTTTCACATCAGGTGACGTTGTTCCTTTTATATCTTTTCTTTGACTCTCTTTTGGGCCTTTGATTGTTGGATTATGATTTATGATTTGATTTTTGTGGATTTGTGAACCTGATAATATTTCGATTTGATTGAGATTCTTTCCATTTTCGAATTCTGATCTCATCTGGATTTCGTTGGGTTGGCTTTGATTTGGATAACCTGCATTGACTTGGATTTCTGGATTTGGACCTCTGTTTTGAACCCAATTAACTTTTCTCTTTTTCTTTCAGAAAGGTGCCAACGCTTGGTCGGACCAAATATCGCCGAGGAAGGTCACCGGTAGTGATGATGACATCTTGTCTGAACTGATATTGCGTGTGGTTTTTGATTATGTTTGACGGCCTCGTCTGAACCTGTGTTGTTTCTATGCTGACACTAGTTGCCTGATGCAGTTCGGTTTGTACTTCACGAGTTGTGCTTGTGATAGTCTGATTCTTTCCTGATCTATTCGAACTTGATTCTTCTGGTAAACTGACATTCGGTTATTGTTACCAACTGGGACACACTTACTTTTCTTCTTCTTATTTCAGAATGGATTGCTTTGAATTGATCCATGCCGCCGGGAATGGTACATGGTAATGATGACCCTTGGTCTGAACCGTTGGAACTTCACCTTGCCGTTTTTATGTCATGAAATTGCAGCATTTGGTACTGCATTTGATTGCGAAACAAATTGTGCTCCGGAGTGAATATCGGCAGGTAGCATTTGCGACGCATCTTGAGATTGGCTTTTTGATAAGCTGTGAACTTAGGGCGATGATGCTCTGACTGAGCCCTCACCTTTCCTTGTTTGACTTTCATGTGCGCCTCGAGCTAGTATGATCTGAACTTTGAATCTTAACCGGATCTTGATGTTTTACTGAACTGTGCCATGTTTCTGGTTTTTCTGCTGAACCTGTTCCTTGAATTGATGCTGTCTGCCTTTTTGATCTTGTTGGATACTCTTTCTGTTGGTAGGAACTGAACTTTGTGATTTGTTGGTATTACTTGCCCGTGACAGATTTGTTGGATGGTTTTTCTTGCTCTTGCGCATGAATTGAGTCTTTCTTCCTCTTGCGCCTGAACTGAACCCAACTCCCTGAATTACTCTTCCACTCGCGCATTGAGCTTGCTACTTACGACTTATTGGTCCCTCTTTTCCTTTCTGAATTTGGGCCAGTTTTGCACTTATGATGTTTGTTCAAATTTGGTGCAGTTTATGAATTGCTTTGGTTTTGAGTTCTATTCTGAACTTGGTACTGATGCTGTTGTGGTGAATTTCAGGTGTTGACAAACTTTGAACACAAAGTGGCTCATACCCGTCGGCATCCGGGTTTATGACCAAATTGATTGTGCTGCTTTACCTTTGTATCAGTTTGGAAAGTAAATTGGGATTTACTCGATGGTGGCATAGACCCTTTTCAGTTAATCATTTATCGGCCCGAACTTCTTTTACTTCTTCATCTCTCGGTTGCCCCTTAGATAAGAACAGATGTTACCTGATCTCACGCTAATGGCGTGGATTGGTAACGGGGGTAGGACGCAGCTTCGGTTGTGCCACTCCCGACACTCGATGATGACGATGTTCTGAGAGTGTCAAAGATAACTTCTAACCCTTTCTTGCTTCTGTTTTGTTTTCCTATTTTTTCAGGTAATTGAGATGTATGAAGAACTCACAAGGGAATAACATGAAGACCACTTTGAAGCTTAAGGATCTTAGGACTTTTAGGATAGAAGTAACATCTATACATGTAATCTTGCAGCAATTCAAATGTGAAATGATTCACTTCCTTTTGTACAATGATATTCTTATGAAATAAATTTTCAAGAATTTTCATTTATAATCATGATCGTTCAACTTTGAATCTATTTATATTTATTTCTAGTTATAAATTATAAACATTTGTGAACAAATCCACAAATATTTAAATTCATTATTCTAGTCATAAACCATAAATATTTACGAATGATATTCTTGTTCATGTACTTGTCTCGTTGGTAGTCCTAATCTCATCACCTGACTTCATTCACTTGGATTCTAGCCAACAATATTCTCCTCATTTTCTAACCAAACGCGGATGTGCGCCGTAATCACAACAGATTCAGTATCAACGATGACATTGCCCGTAATTGAATTCCACTGACCAAATGATATGAGCAACAATCCAATGATACCCAATTAAACTGCGCCTTATTAACAGAAACGGAAATGCTCTGGAAATAAACCATGAGCGATGAAATGGACCTTAAATCCAGTTGTGTCCGACAAATTTTGATACCAAACATATCGGATTGACGCCTTGATATAATCAAACCATGTGATAAATAAATGCCTCAGAAATAGTGTCTCAGGTGTCTCAAAGCTCAGTAACAGCCCCTCTTCAAAGAATTAACGGAATCCACGTAAAATGACCAAAATACCCCTGGAATCAATCCTGCAAAACAAACACCTCCATGACTTGATAGTGGTTAGCAGATGCACATATGAGATGTTATGCGAAATGACTGACTAAATGTAAGGGTAAAATTTGGGGTATTACAGTTGCCCCTATTTAAATAGCTACACCAGATGATTTGAGCGACGGAGACTCGAGGAATCATGGTGGAGGGATTTAAATATAGATAACCGAAAACTTTGCCCTTATATGTGGCGATATGCAATGCTATGGACCAAGCGAGAACAGACTAATGCAGACGATGCCATGAATATGATATGATGCGTATGCTGGAATGATGGTGCAAAAATGTTGACGAATATGACGACGCAAGGACAGATGTTACGAGAAGAACACACTGGAGAAAATGACGCGCTGGGACACAGTACAACACTGGGGAATTCTAAAATGATGGTCAACTGGTGCGAACACGACCAATTGTCATTTTTAGAACTGGAACGAGATTCTCAAATGGAGATGGCACCTATGAGACGGCCTCCACTAGGGAATCTAAAAATAAAACTGGATCACGTACGATTGCAAGATCGATCACAGAATGCATGGAGCATTGAGCAAAGAATAACATCCACGCTTCTGTAACCTATCCCTCGTGACAGGATCAAACGGACTTTTCGGGAATCCGTAGCAAATATACAGGGTAAAAAGAACCGGCTGTATGCCAAAATAAATGGACTTAAAGTGGTTAGAACAAGGTCCTAAATGGAGATGGCACCTATGAGACGACCTCCACTTGGGAATATCTAACGATAAAACTGGACCTGCATGACTACAAGATCGATTACAGAATGCTGGAGCATTGAGCAAAGAATAAACATCCAAGCTTCTATAAACTATCCTTCGTGATGGGGTCGGACGGACTTTTCGGAAATCCGTATCAAATATACAGGGTAAAGACCGGCTGTATGCCAAAATAAATGGACTTTGATAGGGAATGCCCTGATAAGCTTCTCGAGGGAGAACTGTCACTTATCGTTGGAAGGGACTTACACGCCAAAATGGATAAGCACTCAAATAAAGAGGCTGATGCTTATCTGATATATAAATCTTCTCATATTTAAGGTCGGCGCCTGGAATACAATTCTGATTCTTCTTTTACTAAAGGGTAAATGAACTTCTTCATACTTCACGATCTGTGCTCTCCTGAATATGATTCCGCTCCTTCTTTTACTAAAGGGTAAATGAACTTCTTCATACTTCAAGATCTGTGCTCTCCTGAATATGATTCCGCTCAAACCTCCCCATACTTCAAGACGTCAGGGAAAATGGAAGCCCAACTGCTCAATGGAGATGGCCATTTGCTGCGAGTCATAACGAAGATAGGATCAGCTTCTCAGGCAAGAAATGTCGCTTATTTGCAAGAGTGGCAATAATAACCTTCTCATGTAAGAACTGCTTGTAGAGGTGATAATAGATAATGATGATATGCTTCTCGGCGGAGAACTGTTGCATACCATTGCTGAAGAATGTTACGATAAGCTTCTTAACCGAGAACTGTTACTGATCGATTGTGATAAGCTTCTCTTGTGAGAACTGTTGCTGATCGATTGTAAAATGTTGTGATAAGCTTCTCTTGGCGAGAACTGTTGCATATCCCGTTGTGTATGGTTGTGATAAGCTTCTCTAGGCGAGAACTGTTGCGTATCCTATTGTGTAAGGTTGTGATAAGCTTCTCTAGGCGAGAACTGTTGCGTATCCTGTTGTGTAAGGTTGTGATATCGATAGGCTTCTCAGGCGAGAACAGTTGCATACCGATGTTGTAGGATGTAAAGTGTCGTACCAATAGGCTTCTCAGGCGAGAACAGTTGCATACCGATGCTGTAAGATGTACTGATAGATTTTCCAGGCGTGAACTGGTGTGTACCTGTAAAGGATTGTGATAGGTTTTCTTGAAAGATAGTGCAAAATAAATGCACATCCGGGTACAGTGATAAGCTTCTCGGGCGAGAACAGTCGCGTATCTGCCAAGGTAGGGTGAAATCTTTAGACGGTGCAAAATAAATGCACGTCCGGTTGGGCTCGACGACCGACAAGACTGAGATTCAATCTAGGATCGAGCTAGAAAGGAAACTGGCAATCAAGACTCCATCGAGGGAATGAACTCGAAGGGTAGATATCTTATCCTGGTGAGGAAAGATAGCTGAAGCAACCATCATCCACGAGGATCGAGCTCTGTGGGGAAACTGGAAACACCTATGTATTTTATGCTTAGGGCTGACAATCTATTTGGAGAGAATGGAT
The DNA here is from genome assembly GCA_963859935.3 of Lathyrus sativus. NCBI lineage: Eukaryota > Viridiplantae > Streptophyta > Magnoliopsida > Fabales > Fabaceae > Lathyrus > Lathyrus sativus. The sequence goes on along the minus strand of OZ012736.1, from coordinate 417,708,919 downwards.
GAACCCAGTTACTCGGCGGTAACAACCAATGATGGTGAAACACAATGAACCTGTGAACGCTAAAGCATGTGTTACTGCGTATGTTAATGTGAATGTATGTCAATGTCTATGTAATTAAATATGCAGGATGTTATGAAATGAGTATGTGAGATGAATATATGAAATAGGCATGTGATGCTTATGCGTCTGCGTATGCTGACGAAACAGACTAGAGACGGGACGAGAGATGAAATAAACATCTCGACGGAGATACCCTGCGTTCTCTGCAACCAATACGTCAATCATGGGTGAGAAGGATCAATGGTAGAACCAAATCTGGTTTTAAAGTTCTGAATTCTCTGGGGAGAAGGTAATCTGCTTGGGTACACGGTCTTCACATGGGGAGGAGAAAACCTGAGGGACAATTTCAAGTTACCCAAGAAAAAGTTGTCAGCTTATAGTCTCCCTGGGGACTGTATCAGAGCAATGGTTTAAAAGTGTTTCTGCAACAATGAGATTTTTCGAGGAGTGAAGAGATCCTTCCGAAATTTCCACTAGTCAAAGTAATTTCTTATATTTTTCGATCGCGTTTTCGAAGAACAGTTTTAAAAAAAAAAAAAAATTTCAAAGCACCTTTCATAACAATAGAAACAAGAGTAATGCACCAATAAAATGGTATCTTTTATTAAAGGATGGCAGCTTGCTGAGGGCATAGCTCCACAGATGATTATGCTTTGAAATTGGCAACATGGAAAAAGGTTACATTGAATCCAACGACACCTACTGACACTAATAACTAAGACTAATCCAGAATCTTGCTTTGGACGAGGATGAACGAACTGGAAAATGGATCTCATGCGGAAAGCACGTCCGCGATGATTGGTGTTTTCTGATGCAATGAAATGCCTTCGTCCCTAACTTTTGCCTGGACCGCCCTTTCAGGTTTTCAATCCACCGGGACGCTCCTTTTTGCCTAAGTCTCCCTTTCGGGTTTTCAACTTAGCGAACTTTTTATTATTATTACTTTTTCTAACCCTTACTTTTGCCTAAATCGCCTTTTGTAGTTTTTCGACTTAGCGGGTTTTTAGGCATAGTATTTTCGGACTGCATCAGAATTCACGGGATGTGCAAGCTCTTCACCATCCATTGTTGTAAGTATCAGAGACCCTCCGGAGAAAACAGTCTTTACAACAAATGGGCTTTCATAATTGGGCATCCACTTTCCACGCATATCTTTATGCACTGGCAAGATCTTTTTGAGTACGAGCTCTCCTGGACGGAACTCACGGATACGAATCTTCTTATCAAATGCTCTTTTCATCCGTTTCTGATATAATTGCCCATGGCACATAACTGTCATGCGTTTCTCGTCAATGAGATTCAACTGATCCAGTCTGTCTTGAACCCACTCAGCTTCTTCAAGTTCACCTTCCATCAACACCCTTAAAGAAGGTATCTCTACCTCGATGGGGAGTACGGCGTCCATTCCATACACTAATGAGAAAGGTGTTGCCCCTGTCGAAGTTCGCACTGAGGTCCTGTATCCATGCAAAGCAAACGGTAGCATCTCATGCCAATCTTTGTAAGTCACGACCATCTTTTGCAGGATTTTCTTGATATTCTTATTCGCAGCTTCAACGGCCCCATTCATCTTAGGACGGTACGGAGAAGAATTGTGATGCGTGATCTTGAAACTGTCACACAACTCCTTCATAGTCTTGTTATTCAGATTGGTGCCATTGTCAGTTATTATCCGACTTGGAATTCCATAACGGCAGATAATTTCTTTCCTGATGAAGCGGGCAACCACTTGCTTAGTCACGTTGGTGTAGGAAACAGCCTCTGCCCACTTGGTGAAATAATCAATAGCAACAAGGATAAAACGATGACCATTAGAAGCCTTCGGCTCGATTGCCCCAATCATGTCAATGCCCCACATTGAGAACGGCCATGGTGAAGACAAAACATTCAACGGCGATGGAGGTACATGCATTTTATCAGCGTAAATTTGGCACTTATGGCATTTTCTAGCGTATTAGATGCAGTCAGCTTCCATAGTTAACCAATAATATCCAGCCCTTAACATCTTCTTGGACATAGCATAACCATTGGCATGAGTGTCGAAGGTCCCCTCGTGAATCTCTTGCAGTAACATGTCAGCTTCCCGTTTATCAACACATCTGAGCAAGACCATGTCGTAATTTCTTTTGTATAACACACCATTACTGATGAAGAATTTAGAAGCCAGCCTTCTCAATGTTTTCTTGTCCAGACCGGTAGCACCATCGGGATACTCTTGCTTGACTAGATAGTTCTTGATGTCATGAAACCAAGGCTTTTCATCCACCTCAACCTCTTCAACTACTTGACAATAAGCGGGCTCAACTTTGCGTTCAATATGGATAAGAGGTGCTTCATTAACGAATTTAACTTTCCACATGGATGCTAACATGGCTAAAGCATCAGCAACGTGATTCTCAGATCTAGGAACATGCTCGAACTCTATCTCGTCGAAATACTTAATCAGCTCGACAATGTAGTCCTTGTAAGGGATTAACTTCTCATTCTTCGTTTCCCATTTGCCTTGTACCTGGTAGATCACCAAGGCTGAGTCACCACTTACTTTGAGAAGTTTGATTCGGAGGTGAATTGCTGCTTCGAGGCCAAGAATACATGCTTCATACTCCGCGACGTTATTAGTACACTCAAAGTCTAACCTTGCTGTAAACGGAGTGAACCCCCCTTTTGGGTTCATCAAAACGGCGCCTATACCATGCCCATTGAAATTCGAGGAACCATCAAACATCATCCTCCACCAAAGACCTGGTTCTGGACCTTCGCTCGGATCTGGCTCTTCACAATCTCTCTTAATCAACAAAATATCCTCATCAGGAAAATCAAACTTAAGAGGTTCATAATCTTCAACTGGCTGATCTGCGAGATAATCCGATAAGATACTACCTTTAATTGCCTTCTGGGGTACATACTGGATGTCATATTCGGATAACAACATGTGCCAACGGGCTAGCCTCCCAGTTTGAGCAGGTTTTTCAAGAATATACTTGATCGGATCCATTTTAGAAATCAACAATGTGGTATAACAGACCATATATTGCCGAAGGCGCCTAGCGGCCCATGCCAACGCACAACAATTTTTCTCCAATGGTGAGTATCTGTTTTCACATTCGGTAAATTTCTTGCTCAGATAATAAATCGCATGTTCCTTTCTTCCAGTCTCATCATGTTGCCCGAGCACACAACCCATAGACTTCTCAAGAATAGTGAGGTACATAAACAACGGTCTTCCGGGTACGGGAGGAATCAGAATAGGGGGGTCTTGCAAATAATTCTTAATTTTCTCAAACGCTTTCTGACAATCAGGATTCCATTCAACCGTCTGCCCCTTACAAAGCAACTTGAATATCGGCTCACAAGTAGCGGTCATGTTAGAGATAAACCTGGAAATATAATTCAAACGCCCCAGAAAACCTCTAACTTGTGTCTCGGTTTGCGGAGCTCGCATATCTTGAATGGCTCGGACTTTGTCAGGATCTACCTCAATCCCTCGTTGACTAACGATAAAACCAAGCAATTTTCCAGATCTGACACCGAAGGTACATTTAGCAGGATTCAACTTCAACTGATATTTCCTGAGTCGTTCAAACAACTTCACCAAATGGTCTAGATGTTCTTCTTCACTTTGAGATTTAGCTATCATATCGTCCACATACACCTCGATCTCTTTGTGCATCATATCATGGAAAAGAGTTGTCATAGCGCGTTGGTAAGTTGCCCCTGCGTTCTTCAAACCGAAGGGCATGACTTTGTAGCAAAAGGTTCCCCAAGGAGTAATGAAAGTAGTCTTCTCTCGATCATCGGGATCTATTTTGATCTGATTATAGCCAGAGAAACCATCCATAAATGAGAACAACGCAAAACTGGCTGTATTGTCTACAAGCGTATCAATATGTGGTAGAGGGAAGTCATCTTTCGGACTTGCTTTGTTCAGATCCCTGTAATCCACACACATCCTAACTTTACCATCTTTCTTGGGCACTGGCACAATGTTGGCAACCCAATCTGGATATTTTGCAACTGCCAAGAAACCTGCATCTAACTGTTTTTTAACCTCATCTCGAATTTTCAAAGCCATGTCGGGTCTCGTTCTTCGAAGCTTTTGTTTGATAGGTGGACAATCTGGCTTAAGTGGCAACTTGTGAACAACAATATATGTGTCTAGACCAGGCATATCTTGATACGACCATGCAAACACATCAATATATTCTTTTAACAACTCAATCAGCCTCTGCTTAACCTCTATCCCAAGCATTGCACCGATCTTGACCTCTTTCTTGTTTTCATCTGTACTAAGATTAATCAAGTTCACCTGCTCTTTATGCGGTTGAAGCTCTGTGTACTCGTACTCAATCAATTTTGTCAGTTCAGCGGGTACTTCAAAATCTTCTTCACCCTCGTCTTCAGCTTGATTGATGGGTGCATCCCAGTTAGGAGTGTCAATAAAGTCATTGGATCCAACAAGGTTTGCGATGTCTCTGCATGATGGAAGGCTTACTTAATTAAAATGCTCGAAGATATGTAAGATAAGAAATGAAATGCTATTTTTGTTTCATTTTTTGAAAAAGATTGCCAACTTCATTTTTTAAAGGTGAAAACGAAAAACGCAAATGAACCAAAGTGGAATTGAACAAAATGCCTTTATTAATATCCTTTTAAAAGTGAAAGGTGGCCCAACAAAAGCGACCCTATAGCCTTGGGCAGAGCTACGGATTTTTTATTTGAAACCATAAGTGAAAATGCTAAAAATTACTTTGATAATGGAAAAATAACAGGGATCTCTACGGCCTCCCAGTTGTTCAAAGCTGCATCACCCCTAAACACCAGGTTGCTCAGATCTTCATCTTCCTCACAGTCACTGACGGCATTGACTTGGAAACCTCCGCTGACAAATACCTCTTGGATAACCTTCGGACGCCCTTCGACAGTTGTGACAGCTCCATTCTGAGTTGGTTTGTAACCCAACCCAAAGCGATCAGCCTTGGTCTTGACATCAATTACCTCTCCCCAACCTTCCGGAATGCCCCTGTCAATTGTTGATTTGGTACTCTTCAGAGATGCAAAAGATGGATTACCCTGGCCTACTGTCTCTTCGACTTCTAATAGAACAGCATTGGCGATCTCGAGTGCTTGAAAGGAGATTTCCAAAGCATTCTCATCGGCCTCGATGTAACGGAAAGAAGACAGGTTACTGACCATCAGATCCTCCTCACCGTGTATAATAACTAACTTTTCATTGATCACGAACTTCATCTTTTGATGTAACGTTGAGGTTACTGCCCCAGCGGCATGAATCCACGGCCTTCCAAGTAAACAGCTGTAATTGGGATTAATGTCCATGACTTGAAACGTGATATTAAAAACTTGCGGCCCAATCAGGATGGGAAGTTCAACCTCCCCCATTACCGACCGGCGAGAACCATCGAAAGCCTTGACGATCAAGGGAGTAGGTTTCAACACAGTCTCTTTGAAAACCAACTTATCAAGAACCCTCTTGGGTAGAACATTCAAAGAAGAGTCGGTGTCCACTAGCACTCTCGCTAAATTGTCCTCCTGACATTTCACTGATATATGTAAAGCACGATTATGATTCGGACCCTCCTTTGGTAACTCTTCGTTGCTGAAACTAAGAGTGTTGCATGCGGTCAGGTTGGCAATCACACTATCAAACCGACTGGTGCTGATATCTTGATCCACATGTGCTTGGGTCAAAACTTTCTGCAAGGCCATCCTATGAGCGGGTGAACTCATTAACAGAGATAAAATCGAAATCTTGGAAGGAGTTTGATGAAGTTGATCGATAACTTTATAGTCACTTTTCTTGATGATCCTCAAAAACTCAGCATCTTCATCATTCGTAACGGCTCCCTTACCTTTGTCTTTGGCAGGCACTGGGATATTAGTTGTTTCCTTAGGCGGAACCTCATTGAAACGGGGAGTATACACACGGCCACTGCGAGTCATCCTGCTTACCTCTGCGATATTGGTCACAGTGTCCTTAACCTCTTCATTTGGGATAACCTTCCCAGACTCTTTGTCAATCATCGTCACGTCATATTTCCAAGGTACAGCTTTAGGATCATTAAAAGGAAACGGACTTGGTTTTCGAATAATTATAGGCTTAGGCTGATTCGTCTCAGGGATAAACGACTTTGGTATATCGAACACGGGATTGGCAGAACTTGCCCCTGACAGATTAAACACTGGTACCTTACCCTTTGATTCAGGCTGATGGAAGACAAGCTCAACCACAGCGACTTCATCCTTTTTGGCTTGGCTTGCCACTTGTAAAATACCCTCATCAATTAACCGCTGAACATCATTCTGAACCAACACACAACCTTTAATACTGGCATCACAACTTGCGCATGCGACGTGGGAAGTATCTACTAGACCAGCTTCAAACAGTTTCGAATGGAATATCTTAAGAGGAGTCTTAATCTGAACAACATCGAGGACATAACCTTCTTCAGAATCAGCACTAATGGCATTAACACTCTCATGGTTAGGAAAAGGGTTTTTCTTAACATTCGGTTGAGGATCTTCAAATGACAAAATCTTCTTTTCCAACAGATCCCTGACAAGACTTTTGAGAGCATAACAGTTCTCTAGATCATGACCAGGCGCACCCTCATGAAATAAACAATGAGCGGAGGCGTTGTAATTGGCGGGTAGCGGATTAGGAGGCGGACCCAAAGCTCGAGTAGTGATTAGACCTTGCTTGACTAATGAGGGATATAACTCGGTGAAAGTCATTGGAATCGGCGGACAAGGTTTATACTGTCTTTTGTTCGGAACATTCTGGCGAGGAGCTGGATTCTTTGGCTGTTGATGGGCAGGAGCGTTGGGCGCTTGTTGATAGTTAGGAGGCGGATAAACGGGAGATTGTTGCATAGGTTGATACATAGGAACCTGTTGATTGAAAGAAGGTGCGACAGCTGCCACATAGGGCTGTTGAGCATATTGAATCGGATACCCTTGAGGTTGAGCATAACTTTGCGGATATTGATAAAATTGGTCTCTTCGTCTACCAGAGGATATAGCATTAGTCTCACCTTCTTTCTTCTTCTGAGAGCTGTACGAAGGTTTCTTCGGCTGATCCTTTGAAACACCATGAGTATTTGTCATTTTACCGCTTTTCATACCCAATTCAATCTTGATACCCACAGCAACGATGTCAGAGAAATTTGAAGTCACACTGCCCACCATCCTCTCGTAAAATTCCGGACGAACCGTGTCGACAAACCAATCAGCTAACTCTTTCTCGGTCAAAGGAGGTTCTACTTGCGAAGCAATCTCTCTCCACCTTTGAGCGTACTCTTTGAATGATTCAGAATTCTTTTGTGACATACTCAACAACCGTCTTCTGTCAGGAGCCAGATCCATATTGTACTTATAATGCTTGATGAAAGCGTCAGATAAATCCTAGAAGTTCTTAATGCGAGATTGGTCCAAAGTTAAGTACCATTTGGAAGAAGCACCCTTCAAACTGTCTTGGAAGCAATGAATCATCAATTTATCATTCTCAACATGGGCAGCCATTTTGCGATAGTACATGATCAGATGACTCTTAGGACAAGTGGCACCTTCATAGCGATCGAAGTTCGGAGTTTTGAACTTCGGGGGAATAACCAAACCTGAGACCAAACAGACGTCCCTTACAGCAGCCCCAAAATTTTGATCACCTTCTACCTTTCTCAATCTTTGGGCGATAGTGTCTACTTCCTCACGAAGCTTGTCATGTTTCTCATAACCTTCAACATTCTCATCAAGATTATCAAAGACGGGCTCATTGAAAAACGGTTGCACACAGGTGTGCACAACAGGTGGTGCAAAGATAGGAGCCCCCCTAGAAACTTCAGAAAATAAAGGAACAGCTTGTTGAACAGGCTGATTAATCGGAACAGTGGCTTGAGGAGGCACAAAACCGGGAGCAAGACCATAAGGTGGGTCCCTTGCTACTGTCACATTTGGTGGAGGGTCCACAGTAACGCTGGTAATCTCGGAAACAACAGTGGGCTGGGTATCCATCTTAGCATTCATGACATGTAATAATTCCATCATACGCCCCATACCCTCTCGCAGGTCTTCAAGTTCATTGCTAAGGCGATCAATCTCTTTGGTCTGATCCTCCATTCTTTTCCGAGTTTGAGCTCTAGTATTGTACTGGTGCCGAGGATTCAGGGTGACAGAACTGGAAGGCGAGAGAACCGAACATGAGAAAACGGAAGACACATGCAATGCAAGAAAACATATGATGCTATAATGCGAATGCAAATGAAGGTTTCATGGAATTCAAACATTTACGAATGTCGTGGGGTACCAAAGAAATCTTTTTCTTATTTTTTCATTTTCATTTTTTATTTATGGTATCCCGCGATATAAATGATGTTTGAATTCCACGAAATACAATGCAATGGGATGCTTTATGGATACAATGCACATGAATACACAAAGCCCTAGGTTAAAGGACCTGAATGGAGTTAAGGTCTACACATCCCCAAAAGGAGTGTGCTATAGGTTAGTTGTACCTGCAGAACAAGGTTCTAAAAAGTGCCCAAAGTCATCAGCCCATCTTTCGGATATTATCAACCTTCCGACTGACTCGGGGGTTAATATTATTCTCAAGAGAACCTCTTTTGAGTGTAGTATCGCGTAGCAACCATTGTAGAATTACTCCCACATAGTTCCCGCACTACGTCCTAAATAAGGCTGAGGTGGTGTTAAGGTACTACGGTTCCCAATATCACAGACTCCGATCGACCATGGAAAAAGTTTTCACGATTACTCGTTCAACCGAACCATTTTCGAAAAGGTCTCAACTGAGCGGTGATTCTCGAATCAGCTTGGTCGGGATTCAACTCCCTATAAGCCTCATCGAATATATCTCCATCCTATAATAATGTCACTAGTCCGGGCGTAGGACTTTATCTCACAACATAAGGAACAGTCCCAAAATCAAATGTGAACAAAATAGGGATAACCCTCAAAAGTTTAGAAAGTTCCCCAGTGAAGTCGCCATTTTCTGTTGCGGTGGAAATAGGATATCAAACTATTAATTAGTTTGAATCGCAATTCAATTCACAACCGCTCTTTGATTTATCCGAAGGAAAAGGTCAAAAAGGGAAAACCTATTTTTGCATCGTAAACACAATGCGGGGAAAGATCTAGGATTCGGGGGTTGGTTAAATTTAGGGAAGGTATTAGCACCCTAAACTTCTGTAGTACTCTACAGGAACCTTTTGTTCAAATGTTTACTATTTGCTTTATTCATTTGCTTAAGGTATATGTACAAAGGAATTACAAGTGAGAAAAGAGACCTAAGGGGTTAATTCTAAGTTTACTCGGCAAGACATCGCATCTTGTGCCTACGTATCCTTACGGGAGTGGAATCAGAGTAATCGTAGTTCCCCTCAAAAGGAGGTTAGAGACTTCTTGACTGTGGTCAAGGTCTCAAGGGGAATAAACGCATCTTAAGGACACGCTTACGTGGAGTGTAGAAACTCCAAATCTCTATGTTGAATTGTTAAGTTGTAATTAGGGTTAAATTAGGGATTCCACGGCGGGAAACCCTAAAATGAGCGCGGAGGCTCTTTGACCTAATGCTAGGGGTAAAATTGTAATCTTGCCTGCGGCGAGGCATTTGTGAAAATTAGGGTTTGTAAGGGTGTAATTTTGAGGGTTTGAAGTTGAGGACTATTGACACGGCGGTCAAACAGCTAGACCTAATTCCTTCGGAGGAGTAGTGTGACAGAATAATTGGTGAAAGTGTGAGAAAATTGAATCATGCAAACAGAAATAAAAATGCAGACAGTAAGCCATACAAGCAGAAACTTAAAGACAGAAATTAAAGCGCGATTGTTAGGGTTCGCGAGGTTACATGAGAGGAGCAGATACAATATGAAATTTAAATAGAACGATAATGAAATAAATAACAGTAAACGCAATAAACTGCAAAACGAACAAACAACGTCAGGGGGCAGAATTAAATGGATTATCAGATGGTGAAGAAATGAAATTATGCATCTTTTTGTGGTTTTATTTTATGATGTAAACTTTAAATTAAAATAGGATTTTTTAATATTAATTTACTCAAATCCTAAAAACTATTTTAACCTAATTTTTATTATTTTTTTAAAAAAAGTGGATTTTAATATTATTTATATAAAAAAGATTTTTTTGTTTATTATTATAAAAAAGGTTTAAATTTTATTTACTTTTTAAAAAAACAATTTTAATACTTAACATAATATTAATTATAAAAACAAAAAATAATAAAAAAAGAAAATGAAAAATAAAAGGGGTTGAGCCGGTAATCACTTCCGGACCCAACCCGGTTGATGTAAGTAACAAAAATGAGAATCAGGGTTTCCAAAACCCTAATCCCTCCCGCGGCGCAACTCTCTCGTTTTGTTTCTCGTTTTCTCTTGTCTCCGCCACGTTTTCCTTCATATCTTCTTCTCCACGCTAAAAGAACAGAAAAAACATGTTAATATGCTGATAATGGAATGAAGGCTTACGGTGGGTTCTCGCCAGTGACTATCGATGAACAAGGGCGATGATGTTGCAAATCTGAGCCTCAACGGATGTTTGCCCGTCGTTGAATGAACGGCGCCGGCCGACCTCCTTCGTTGGGTTTGTTCGATGGCTGTTTGTGATGGCTTTGGGCGAAAACTCTTCTTCTTTCGATCTCGCGGTCGCTAGGGTTTCACGATTCGTCTTCTTCGCAGCTTTTTGGTGCTCTCCGCCGTTTCGTCTCCCAATTCCCCCTTTCACACCAGGTGATGTTGTTCCTTTTATATCTTTTCTTTGACTCTCTTTTGGGTCTTTGATTGTTGGATTGTGATTTATGATTTGATTTTTGTGGATTTGTGAACCTGATAATATTTCGATTTGATTGAGATTCTTTCCATTTTCGAATTCTGATCTCATCTGGATTTCGTTGGGTTGGCTTTGATTTGGATAACCTGCATTGACTTGGATTTCTGGATTTGGACCTCTGTTTTGAACCCAATTAACTTTTCTCTTTTTCTTTCAGAAAGGTGCCAACGCTTGGTCGGACCAAATATCGCCGAGGAAGGTCACCGGTAGTGATGATGACATCTTGTCTGAACTGATATTGCGTGTGGTTTTTGATTATGTTTGACGGCCTCGTCTGAACCTGTGTTGTTTCTATGCTGACACTAGTTGCCTGATGCAGTTCGGTTTGTACTTCACGAGTTGTGCTTGTGATAGTCTGATTCTTTCCTGATCTATTCGAACTTGATTCTTCTGGTAAACTGACATTCGGTTATTGTTACCAACTGGGACACACTTACTTTTCTTCTTCTTATTTCAGAATGGATTGCTTTGAATTGATCCATGCCGCCGGGAATGGTACATGGTAATGATGACCCTTGGTCTGAACCGTTGGAACTTCACCTTGCCGTTTTTATGTCATGAAATTGCAGCATTTGGTACTGCATTTGATTGCGAAACAAATTGTGCTCCGGAGTGAATATCGGCAGGTAGCATTTGCGACGCATCTTGAGATTGGCTTTTTGATAAGCTGTGAACTTAGGGCGATGATGCTCTGACTGAGCCCTCACCTTTCCTTGTTTGACTTTCATGTGCGCCTCGAGCTGGTATGATCTGAACTTTGAATCTTAACCGGATCTTGATGTTTTACTGAACTGTGCCATGTTTCTGGTTTTTCTGCTGAACCTGTTCCTTGAATTGATGTTGTCTGCCTTTTTGATCTTGTTGGATACTCTTTCTGTTGGTAGGAAGTGAACTTTGTGATTTGTTGGTATTACTTGCCCGTGACAGATTTGTTGGATGGTTTTTCTTGCTCTTGCGCATGAATTGAGCCTTTCTTCCTCTTGCGCCTGAACTGAACCCAGCTCCCTGAATTAGTCTTCCACTCGCGCATTGAGTTTGCTACTTACGACTTATTGGTCCCTCTTTTCCTTTCTGAATTTGGGCCAGTTTTGCACTTATGATGTTTGTTCAAATTTGGTGCAGTTTATGAATTGCTTTGGTTTTGAGTTCTGTTCTGAACTTGGTACTGATGCTGTTGTGGTGAATTTCAGGTGTTGACAAACTTTGAACACAAAGTGGCTCATACCCGTCGGCATCCGGGTTTATGACCAAATTGATTGTGCTGCTTTACCCTTGTATCAGTTTGGAAAGTAAATTGGGATTTACTCGATGGTGGCATAGACCCTTTTCAGTTAATCATTTATCGGCCCGAACTTCTTTTACTTCTTCATCTCTCGGTTGCCCCTTAGATAAGAACAGATGTTACCTGATCTCACGCTAATGGCGTGGATTGGTAACGGGGGTAGGACGCAGCTTCGGTTGTGCCACTCCCGACACTCGATGATGACGATGTTCTGAGAGTGTCAAAGATAACTTCTAACCCTTTCTTGCTTCTGTTTTGTTTTCCTATTTTTTCAGGTAATTGAGATGTATGAAGAACTCACAAGGGAATAACATGAAGACCACTTTGAAGCTTAAGGATCTTAGGACTTTTAGGATAGAAGTAACATCTATACATGTAATCTTGCAGCAATTCAAATGTGAAATGATTCACTTCCTTTTGTACAATGATATTCTTATGAAATAAATTTTCAAGAATTTTCATTTATAATCATGATCGTTCAACTTTGAATCTATTTATATTTATTTCTAGTTATAAATTATAAACATTTGTGAACAAATCCACAAATATTTAAATTCATTATTCTAGTCATAAACCATAAATATTTACGAATGATATTCTTGTTCATGTACTTGTCTCGTTGGTAGTCCTAATCTCATCACCTGACTTCATTCACTTGGATTCTAGCCAACAATATTCTCCTCATTTTCTAACCAAACGCGGATGTGCGCCGTAATCACAACAGATTCAGTATCAACGATGATATTGCCCGTAATTGAATTCCACTGACCAAATGATATGAGCAACAATCCAATGATACCCAATTAAACTGCGCCTTATTAACAGAAACGGAAATGCTCTGGAAATAAACCATGAGCGATGAAATGGACCTTAAATCCAGTTGTGTCCGACAAATTTTGATACCAAACATATCGGATTGACGCCTTGATATAATCAAACCATGTGATAAATAAATGCCTCAGAAATAGTGTCTCAGGTGTCTCAAAGCTCAGTAACAGCCCCTCTTCAAAGAATTAACGGAATCCACGTAAAATGACCAAAATACCCCTGGAATCAATCCTGCAAAACAAACACCTCCATGACTTGATAGTGGTTAGCAGATGCACATATGAGATGTTATGCGAAATGACTGACTAAATGTAAGGGTAAAATTTGGGGTATTACAAGGATACTCTTCTGGGGAAAATAATCCTTCCTTCGGTAAAGGATAACATCATCTCAACCTCTAGGGATGAGGTGTGACCTGCTGAGAAATAAGGTCAAGCCCTTCATCCAGGGCCTCTGGCTAGGGCCACACCTCTCTGATTGTCCGCTTCAAGGGCGAGACCCTGCAAAACACAAACGAGACAAAACAAATCTATACAACCAAATCTATTCGGGTTAGCATCCGCGACATTACTTCAGTCAATTCGAAGTTTCAGCAATTATTGGCAAGGGCCAACAAAGTTATGCACATGCGAGTTCATCAAAACATCAGCATTTTCCACATACAAAACAGTAAAGAACAACATCAAATACTGAATAACATGTTTTATTGATTGAGCCTGTAAATAGGAAAAGCTTTGTACATCGGATGCAACTCCTGAAAAGAGGAAGTTACGCACACACACATACATATATGCACAAAAAAGCATAAAATAAAAAATACAAAACAATATTTGTATACATGTCGGCAACGTGGTGCAGACAAACATCATGAGCTGATCCTCCTATGACTCGCCTGACTCTGGCGCTTTCCCGGTATTCAATTTTCGGAAGAGATTGTGTTGGATAAACGAACCCTCAGGTACTCCCAAACCACTAAGCAATGTAGTATCGAATTCGGACTACAGTCATTTGCATTTTCAATCCCTAACTTTTGCGTGAATCGCCCTTTGCAGGTTTTCAATTCACCGGGATACCCTTTTTTGCCGAAGTCACCCTTTGCAGGTTTTCGACTTCGCGGGTGTACATCTTTTCAATTTTATCTCTAACTTTTGCCTGAACCTTTTATGCATTTTTTACGGTTCGCCAGGATGCCCCATTTTTGCCTGAACTCTCTTTTTACTGTCCAGCGGGTCGCTTTCAAGCAAAGTATTTTTTAACTGCGTCTGAATTCACAGGAGACGTAAAGTCTTCACCATCCATGGTATATAATAACAAGGCTCCTCCAGAGAAGACTTTTCTGACAACATAGGGACCTTCGTAATTAGGGGTCCACTTGCCCCTGTGATCTGTTTGTGGTGGGAGAATCTTTTTCAAAACAAGATCGCCCGTCTGAAAGCTTCGAGGGTGTACCTTCTTGTCGTAAGCTTTCTTCATCCGGATCTGATATAATCGACCGTATGCGAGAGAAGCTAGCCTCTTCTCATCCATTAAACTGAGCTGATTCAGTCTATCCTTAACCCATTCTGCCTCGTCAAGTTGGACATCTCGTAAAACCCTCAAGGAAGGAATCTCCACCTCCAACGGTAACACTGCCTCCATCTCATATACCAATGAAAAAGGGGTTGCCCCGGTTGATGTGCGTACCGTCATACGATAACACTGCCGCCATCTTCCACAATCTTTTCCTCAGCCTGAAATACCGGGTGCTCGAAGTCGAAGTGAGTCATAGGCGGTTCATAGATGTCATCTGAAATAGTAATCCTGCAAAGGACATGGTTAAATGCTTCAAAACGCAGACAAAGCAAATAACCACATTGCCATTTTATTGTAAAACACAAAAACGGAAAAACAGGGATCTCAATATTTGTATATGAAAAACGCTTTTATTTCATGATTAAACAATGTAATGTACATAACCAAATGGCCCTAAGCAAAATCACTATGCCCCGGGTAGGACACAGGATTATTCAACAATTAAGAAAAAAATCATTACTGTTTAGTTGTCACAGGAACAGTTTCCCGGATAGACCAATTGCAGAGACTTTGTCCTGGCACGCTTGGCTTGATCCACGCGTCCATATCACAGTCGCTATCTCCGTCTTCAGCATCAGAAATAGCATTGATAGTCTCGAAGCTCACCCCGTTTGGCGTAATCGTGACTGGTCCCTTGAACCTGGGCGCTCCTGAAGAGGATGTTGACGACGAAGGTCGATATCCTAGCCTGAACTTGTCATTCTTTACGGGAATCTCCAATACCTGCCGCCAGCCTTTAGTCTCACCAGTCTGCACTAAAGCCTGAGCCTCTTTGTAGGAGGACACTGCCACATCTGATATTTTGCTGGAACCCTGAGCTTTGTCTTTAATTCGCAACCCCTCGAAGGCTTGACAGGGTGTTTCGTGTATTTCTCCGTCGACCTCCACATATTTGAATGAAGATAAATGGCTAACCAAAATATCTTCCTCTCCACAAACAGTGACGACACTATCCCCCACCATATACTTCAGCTTTTGGTCTAACGTGGATGTGACTTCCCCGGCAGCATGGATCCATGGGCGCCCAAGAAGACAACTATACGCTGGATGGATGTCCATTATATAGAATTCAGTTTCAAATATTTCAGGCCCCACCTGCAACGGTAATGTTATTGATCCGAAAACTGACCTTCTCGTTCCGTCGAACGCTCTCACCACTAAATCACTGGGCGTGCAGATAATCCCCCTGATATCCAATTTCATCATGGCTTTCTTCGGTAGCACATTCAGGGAAGATCCAGTGTCTACTAAAACATGGGACATGACCGTGCCCCGGCATTCTACTGACACATGCAATGCCATGTTGTGCTCTCGCCCTCTCGGAGTCAAATCAAAGTCTGTGAAGCCCAGACTGTGCCCCACATTGACATGCGCAATCACCCCTTCTAATTGATTAACAGAAACCTCTTGAGGAACGAACGACGTGTCTAGAATCTTCAGCAAAGCGTTCCGATGGGCCTCGGAACATAACAGCAATGATAGGATGGAAATTTTTGACGGCGTTTGCTGGAGGTGCTCAACGATTTTGTAATCACTTTTACGAATGAGCCTCATAAACTCCTCCACATCCTTAAGTGACGTTTGCTTTTCAATCGACTGAGACGGACCACCCTCAGTTACCTTGGCTTTACCCTTGGCTAATCTTTCTGCCTCTACCTCGGGTGACGTGAAGATTCTTCCGCTTCTGGTCATACCCCTTGTTCCGACAACATTATCTACAACCCCAGCTGGTTGTCCATTGACTTCAATTTTCTCACCGTCGCAATATACCTCCAATCCATAAGTCCACGGCACTGCTTTAGTACTCTCAAAAGGGACTGGTCCTGCTTTAGTAATTGTGATCGCCGGCCGCCTGGCAGGCGCCGTTATCGTTATTGTTTTCCTCGGAATCGTCACCGTCGCAACATCGTTCTGCTCATCACACAACGCCTCTACAGGATTTTCAACCATGGTTCGATCAAATTGCAAGGTACCTTCATCCATCATAGCCTGAATGCCCTGCTTCAACTCATTACAACCCTTTGGCTGGGTCCAACAATCCAAGCAAAATTCATCACAACCCGGGAATACACCCCTTTTTAACAACGTGCTTTTAATCTCACCCAATGGTATCTTCAGCTCATTGACATCCATCACTAGATTCAAATTCTCTTCTGTCAAGATGGCATTTGCCCCATGATTGGGCATAGGCTGTTGTACGATATTTGGACCCACCTGTCCAAAGTTGATAGCTTTGCTATCCAATAAATCCTGAACTTTGTGTTTAAATTCCTGACAAGCTTCTACATCATGCCCGGGTGCCCCGGAATGGAATTCGCAATGCTTGTTGGCATCATATCCGTAACGAAGTACTGTCCCTGTAGGCGGTGCCAAAGTCCTCTTTTCAACCAAGTTCAACCCTAGCAAGGTCTGGAGGAGTTCCGCATACGTGGAAGGAGGTGCGTCGAACACTCTTTTCGGTCTCGCATTTTGTACCCTTCTCTGGCTAGGATTATGTCCTTGTTGTTGTTGTGGTTGTTGTTGTTGTGGCTGCCTCTGTTGAGGAAGCGGGATAGTGACACTAGCTATCTGTTGCGGCTGAACATATTGATTTCTTCCTCTACCCCTGCCCCTGCCACCAAACACGACACTAGTATCACCCTGTCGTCTACCACCAAATGCTTTTCTGGCACCTCCTGTTGAAGTAGACTCACCTGCTTGGAACCTTCCAACTTTAATCTCGTTTTCGA
Organism: Lathyrus sativus; assembly: GCA_963859935.3. NCBI lineage: Eukaryota > Viridiplantae > Streptophyta > Magnoliopsida > Fabales > Fabaceae > Lathyrus > Lathyrus sativus. The sequence continues at coordinate 417,691,573 of OZ012736.1, read as the reverse complement.
TCATCTCCCCCATAAGAATCAAATCTGAGAAACTGCTCAATGACACACTAAACAATTTTTCGTAAAACACCCCCGTAAATATCCCAATGAACATGTCGTTCATCTCCCTTTCAATTAAAGGAGGATGCACCCTCGCTGCCATATCGCGCCACCTTTACGCATACTCTTTAAAACTTTCACCGTTCTTCTGTGACAAACCCTGCAATTGGACCCGGTTTGGCGCCAGATCGCTGTTATATTTGTAATGTGTCACGAAAGCATCAGCCAGCTGCTTCCAGGTTTTGATCTGCGTGGGCTCCAGCCCCATATACCATTCGAGTGAAGGTCCTGACAAGCTATCCTGAAAGAAATGCATGAGCATCCTTTCATCATCTGAATACACGGACATTCTCCTGTAGTAAGAGCGGACATGGACTTTAGGGCAGGTGTCCCCTTTGTACTTGTCAAAAGTGGGAGCCTTGAATTTCAACGGCACCCTCAGCCCTGGTACCAAGCCCATCGTAGTCATATCCAAACCGGTGGAGTTCTGATTCACTACCCCCTTCATCTGTTCTTCAAGCATTCTGATCCTCTGCACAGGATCAACAGGTCCTTCAAATCCCACACCTCTTCCAGAAAAGGCGTCCTCCTGACGGTCTTCACCCTAATTCACATTTTCATTTCCATATCCGTCATAACCAGTGTTGCAACCAAACCCCTGCTGATTAATCATGGGACCTCGTCCCCCGTTACCGAAACCCTGGTTGATCCTAACAGGTCCAAACCCAGTGTTGACAGGAATCACCCCAGCACCATTCCTATTACCAAATCCACCATACCCCTGGTTAGCGTTACCAAAACCGTCGTAACCGAAACCCTGAGCATTGAAGCCGAATTTCCCGTCCTGATTGACGTAATCAAATCCTTGATCATTGTAGCCGAAACCGTTGTTGCCGAAACCATTACCGCCATTGTTGTTACCACCGCCTTGGTTGGCGTCCCCAAATCCAACATTATTAACAACAGTCTCATTTCCATTCCCTGTGTTGCCATTGCCAGCGCCAGCACCATCGTTTACAACCACAACAGGTGGGGTCACTACAGGTGGAACCACAGGTGTAGGGGGCCCATCCTTCAGAATAGTTTCAACGTGTGCAGAATTGTGGTCATTATTGTCATTCCCATTAGTCCGCATCAGCGGCGGCTGTACCAAAGTCTGGAGGCTCTCCTGGCCCTTAGCAACGTTCTCAATTGCTTGCATGAACAGATTCAGCTTCTCGCGGATTTCCTGCATCTCCACTTGGACTTGATCCATGATTCTCTTGCAGTTGTTTCAGGTTGAGTAGCGGTGGACTCTTTGCTCGTCAATCCTGAAAAACCTGGAGATGCAGGAAATGAGATACAAATTCAACAAGTAACTAACAATGCAAAATGGATATGCAGATGCAATATGTGTTTGTGTGTTAGGGAGATCAACCCCCGATTCTAGTGCCAAAGTGCCAGTGCAGTGACAGTGATAGCAATAAGAAGCTCGAAATCCAATCATAGAAAACATCTCATATATTGCGGAAAAGCCCATCAAGTCAGGAATACAAATTACTGAGTGTACAATAGGAAGGCATGACCTCAACCAACAATCCTGGTGATGGCCAGCGCAATGCAAATAAAGCATACACATCAATACATGAGATAATCAAGTGCGACCATATGCCTGGTACTCCTCTAATGATCTCTTAGTCTTGGGATGATTCGGCTGAGAAAGCAACCCTTCGACGAGCGAGTCTCTTTGCCTGATAACACGCTAGAGATCACCAATGGATTCCTCCCAAACACCTTCCCCAAAGCAATCTTCTAGCTTCCGTTTCTGGGATGCCGACTCTTTCTTGTGCTTGATAACTTTGTTCAAGGCATTCTGGACATCATACCTCCGCGTAACCTCTTCTTCCAACCTATTCTGGCTAGCTTTCAACTGACCTTCCAGCTCAGAGATCTGCAACTTCAATTTGTCTTCTCTTTCCTTATTGCCGGTCAGCATGGCGTTCCAGGTTTTATTGAATGCAGAGATCTCCTGGTAGGCTATATCAAGTGCTTTCTTCTTAGACTCCAGCATATCATGAGAGCTCTTGAAGTCTATCCCCAAACGTTCACGCTTCTTTCGCTGTTCAGTTAGTTCCGTGCCTAGTTGATTCACCAGCTTCGTTTGCTGCTCGAAGGAATATACGGCCTCATTCCTTTCGCTCCTGAGTTGCATTAGCTCTTCTTCCAACTTCTTGTTGGCTTTCATTAGCTCTTCTTTCTCCTTCACAACCTGTTCATACCTCTCAATAGGCACAGTATTTGGCTCCTCAACCACGAGGGGAGCAGGAGGTAATACTCCAGGAAACGGCATCCGCACCTGCTTTGCTCTATTTTGGATCCAGACTTTGTACGGGGGATAGGCTTGACAATCATTCTTACCCAACAACTCCTTGCCCCTCTTGTAGATGTTATTCCAAGCATGCTGAAGATTGGACAGTAGTTCTCCCTTCAAATCACCTGTGAAGTACAGAGATTCCTGCACTTCCTCCTCTTTTGGCGGGTTTTTTAAAGCATACCCGAGTTGCCTGATCAACAATGAAGGATTGTAGTTAATGCACCCTTTCCTCCCAATCAGAGGAACATTAGGATATCCAGCGCAGCTGTAGATGATCACAAATCCTAGTAAATCTTTATTAAACCAGACAACGTCTTCTGAAGAAAGTCCCATCAGATGCTCAGACCAATCTACCGTATATGCAGACTCAGCGAAGATACCCTTCTTGGGCAGATGACTCTCAAACCAGATATACAGCAAAGGCCCACAACAAGAGACGTTCTTGCCCCTCCTGTTCTTGTTCTTGTAATGCAGCGAGTGATAGAAATCTCCAACCAAAGTAGGCACAGGATTGCCTGAAGCAAATATATAGAACGCATCCAGATCAACGAAGTCAGGCAGGTTCGGGAATAGTAGAATGCCATAGATACACAGAGCAAGAATAGCATTAAACACAGTCCAACATCCACTCTTGGCATACTCTTGTGCTTTCCCAACCAAGAACTTGAGAGAAAAACCAGGCACTCCATTCCACGAGGTTAACAGCAACTCTGAGGAGTCTAAATGCAAGGCAACAACCAAATCCTCCAGTTTGGGCTCAGCATCCATATGAATGAAAGGTACCCTGTTCTGAATGGTCAACTCTAAGATCTCAGCATATTCCTCCATGGTCGGAGCCAGAATGAAGTCAGGGAAAGTAAAACACCTCAGTGGGGGATCATAGAACTGCATTAGCGTGTACAATCCGTTACGCTCATACGTGGATGGTTTATAAACCAATCTAAGTAATTTCCCATAGCTCTTCCTGAAGCTTCTCTTCACATCATCATCAGCTAGAGATATCAAACCCAGCAAAGAAGAAACATCTGGAGTAGGCAACTTGTACGCCACAGTCTTCTTCAGAGTATCCATAATATCGGCAGACAGAAATTCGGGCAACTAGAACCAGAGGTATGAAAATGCACCTGTAGCATAGACACACGTTAATGATATGCAAAATGAGTATGCAACAATGCAATATGCAACATGCAGCAGGGATCAAGTGATATATTGCTGAAGAGGTCCATCCACAATATTTGTCTCAACAGTCCCACAATACTGCTCAAACCTGGTCTCAACAGACCCGTAACAATGCTCCACTTTGCCTCAACAGGCTCAAAACAATGCTCCAATCTGGTCTCGACAGACTTATAACACTGCTCTAGTGAAGAACCTCAAGTAACCATACATATTGATCCAATATCAAGAAGACCGGGTAGTCTGAAGGTCAAGTTTCCTGCATGCCCCAATCCCTCTCACAGGTAGGTGTCCTATCAACTGACATAAGGTACGGCATCCTATGCGGTCGTCGGCCTCACAGACTTTCAAGACTGATGATACGATACCCAGAAGTTGTGGCATCATCATGTCCTGAAGAGGCCTCACTTAGTCAACTTCCAAATGATCGGTCCCCGGAGTCGATAATCCAACTAACCAACAACCCCCTCAACCCAAAGGGTTGAAAAATAAGTCAACCAGAAGAACCTCGTCCGAGCGTGGATTTTGCGGGACACTGGTACATGCAAAGCATGCACGCGCCCACTACTTTCCACAACTAATTCTAGGTGCACTCAAGCCCAGGTCCGACTTATCTCTCAATAGATCTTATCTCCCCACAGCGGCAATAACAATATAAAGCTGACAATAAAATGCGGAAAGTAAAGACAGAAATGTAAATCCATACAAAACCCACGATGGGAAAACAAGCGCTAGGACTGACTCGCGTAGGGAACTGTTGGAGTCCCCAGCAGAGTCGCCAGCTGTCGCTACTGCGAAAATCGGCGCCGGCTATGACAGAAGAGTCGCCACCGTGCGTTATTTATTCCAAAGGAGGGAAAGGAAACGCTCAGAGTAAACCTAACGCAAGACGGGAAAGGAATGGTCATCGCAACCAAATCCTGGATTCGGGAGTCGGTTACGCAAGGGGAAGGTATTAGCACCCCTCACGTCCGTCGTACTCGACGGGATCCACGCTTGTTTTCTAGTACGGATTGCTATTCTATCTACTCTAAAGGGCTAGGGTTAAAAGAAAAGAAAATGACTCGGCAAAGTATCGCACTTTATGCCTACGTATTCCCGTCTGGAACGAGAAATCAGAGTCAACGTAGTTCGCCTACCTACGGATGAAGGTGGGGAAGGTTGCTCGCTAGGATACAGCATCCTATGCCTACGTACTTTCATACAGCATGAAAGATCAGAGCAAACGTAGTTTGGGCTACGGAAGACACAGATTTGTCTGACTGTTTTTTATTACCTTCAAAAAGGGTTTTTCTTGATTAAGAGTCCAAGCGGACAAAAACGACGCTTTGATGTTTGTTTTGAATCTTTTACGAAAGAAGTGTTTTTTAGTTTATTTGCAATCTCTGACGCACTAGAGACTATGATTTGAGAGTGACTACGTCGTGTGTCACCCAAAGGGTACCACACTAAGCAGGCAGACTACTGGAAAGAAGCTCTCCAGCAACCCTTTCTCAAATAGCTTAAGGCTCGTAACGTACGACATCGATTAACCTTATTACTGTGTTTTTGAGTTGTTTTGAGATAAGAAGAGAAAGAAACTCTAAAAAGCCTAGGGTTGAAAAGGGAATAAAAAATAACCTAATGTTGTCATGCATGGATAAGAATCCTAATGTCTGTCATATTTCTCTCTTGCACAGAGGGAAACAGAGATCCTAGGGGATAAATGGAAAAGAAACAGATATATACAGTAAACAGTAAACATGCATGAGATGCAGCAGTACAAGCGAGGCAAGGGAGTCCCACTCAACCTCGAACCTGTGAAAACAACAGGCAAAGTGAACAGTATTCACTTCAAACCTTTGGGGGTAAGCTATACAAGCCAACGATCAATACAGAAAAATAAATAAAATCCAACACCAGCTCTGACAGCAACACCAACTCCTACAGTAAGCAGCTCAAACAGCAACAGCTTTGACAGCTACAGTTGGTTAACAGCAAAAAAGTTGACAATAACAACTTCAAGCAAGATCCCATCTTCACTCTTCAATGATCCCCAAGCTTTAGATAAGCCCCTGTCTTCAAAAGTATCCCAGCTCTAGCAAGCATGAACCTCAACCCGTAGACAGCTTCAAACAGCAGCAAAACCCTAGCTCCAACAGATAACTAGCTTTGACAGGCACAAGCTTCAACTTCACCAATCTTCAATGAACTTCATTCTTCAGTAGGTTTCCATCTTCAATGCACTCACTCCAGAAGAGAATCAATTATCAAATTAAGTTGAAATGCTAAACAGCTTATTGACAACCAAAGGAAGCCTATAAGCACTTAGCATTGTAGGGGAAAGGTTCCCTCAAAGTTCTACTTCTAAAGTATGTCACTTATCCCTCCAAAGTAAGGATGTGAATACCCTAAAAGGACTTTTTGTCATAGGGAGGAATAGAAGCACAAGATGCTTTCTATGTTTGCAAGAAGAAATTGTGAAGGCAAAGTATCTACCAACACAAGCGTGCCTCTGGTTTTTGATGATGACAACTTGCTAAGAGATATCCTTCTTTCGTTTAAATCATTCACGCTACTTATGATTCAATTTTTACAATGTCGTAATGCACAAAAAGCTGTAGAAATTTATGTTTTTGCAGATTTTTGAACCATGAGCCGACCATACCGTCAGCACACAGTTTCATTCAGTTCACACGGGTCAGCGCATGGAACCATGCGTCGACCGCTAACTTGGCGCATGCAGGTTTAAGAATCACACGGCTCAGCGCATGAAGATCATGCGTCGACCGCTGACTCGGCGCATGACAGTTTGAGTGTCACACGGCTCAGCGCACGCCGACCCTATGGTCGACCGTTCGCGCGCAGAAACAGAAATTCTGCTATGTTTCATTGATCTGTCAACTGTCTGTTTTGTATTACTATAAATAGCTGTCTTTTCAATTTTAACATTTTTAAGAACATTTTTGAAAGCATTGTGAGAAAGTGTTCAGGTCAAGAAACGTGAAAGAGGTGCATCAGTGTTCTTCATCTTCATCGTTCAATCAACTCACAAATCCTCAAATTACAGATAATCAATTTTTTGCTGCGGTTTGTGGTTTGCTCGACGGTGATAAGGTTCGAACGCGTGATTGAAGATCCGGTTCGAGTGGAAGCTGGTGCAGGTGTTTCTTGGGAGAAAACCTTTGAGGTTTTACCTATCAAGACTACAGGTTTTGAAGGCTTTTGTTACGGAATCGTCGGTTCAACAATCAAGCGAGTGCGAAGGTGATTGATTAGCGGAAGGTTGATCAATCTAGTAGCTAGGGCGTTGAAAGGTTGAAGACGTTCCGGGTTCAATTTGGGTGTGTCTAAGATCAGCCGTGCCGAAGGTTTGATCAACGGAAGAGTTGTCAATAAGGTGGCTGCAATCGGAGGTCATTCACATCAAATTGGAGGACTTGATTCATCTTGAATCAAGGGGCAAGAAGTGGTAGAAATTATCAGCAACATTAAGATTGTTTGTATCAATTGTCTATCGATTCTTGTGTATAACTGTTCTACCAAACAGGTGATATCTATTCAATACATATCTCAATTCTCATTGTAGAATTGAGGGCAGACGTACCCCAACGCGAGGACGACTGGGGGAACTGCCTCATCAAATCTTGTGTTCCTTTATTTTCTGCATTTTCAATTACAGCTTAAAAATTAAGTGATTCTAGAATAAGTGATTTTGTCAAATTGTAGTATTGATTGAGTGAGTTGGTGAAACACTGTTTTTAACTACTAAGTACAATAGAAATACTGTACTAAGGCTTTTTCAATCACTCATTCAACACAAATATCATTTAAGGTATTTGTGCACACCAACTGTCCGACAAAAGTGCTGAACTAAAATTGCCTTAATTTTGCTGCTAGTTTTGGTGAAGGTATTTGTGCACACCAACTGTTCGACAAAAGTGCTGAACTAAAATTGCCTTAATTTTGCTGCTAGTTTTGGTGTAATTTTTGATCATTGGAATAAGGAAATAGTACGAGTGAATCACATCTGAGTTTTGCATAAAAGTGTGTAGTGATTTACTATCCGTTATCGTCTTAAATTCATCTGCTTGACGCATATCCGGCTCTCCAATAGTTGTTCGTTTTAGACTATATTTTCCAAGGCCGCTTCCGCATTTGAAAACAATTTTGAAAACCAATTTTATTGGTAGCGCCACTCAAATTTTTAAAAGGGATCTATTCAACCCCCCCTTCTAGATCCGTGCCTTAGTCTAACAAGTGGTATCAAGAGCTCCGGTTCTCCGGTGCTTCAAATACAACATTGATAGAATAATGGCTAACGAACCAAAAGGGGCGTACAATAGAGCTCCCGTTTTTAACGGTGAAAATTATAGCTATTGGAAAGACTGTATGCGGGTGCACATTAATTCCATAGATAGAAAGATATGGAACGTTATTCTCAATGGTCCGATTGAAATAACCATGACAAATGAGAATAACGAAGTTGTGCCAAAGCCCGAAGCACAATGGACCGACGACGATGAGCGAAAGTATAATTACGATTGGAAAGCTAAGAACATTCTAATCTCCTCATTAGGTGTAGATGAATACTACCGTGTATCCCATTGCCCTACGGCTAAGACTATGTGGGATGCACTACAAATTGCCCATGAGGGGACAAACGATGTTAAGTTGGCTCGAATCAACACTCTTATACAAGAGTTTGATCTTTTTTTCATGGAGCAAGGGGAAACCATTGCTGACATGCAAAAGAGATTTACTCATCTCATAAACAGATTACATTCACTAGGAAGACCTATTTCCAATGATCTTGCTACTAATAAAGTTTTGAGATGTCTTAGCAGGGAATGGCAGCCGAAAGTGACCGCCATCAAAGAGGCAAATGATCTTACGGTATTAGACCTGACTACATTGTTTGGCAAACTACAAGAGCATGAACAGGTACTCTTGAGTCTTGACCAACATGAAAGGAAAGAAAAGAAGGACAAAGTAAAGATGAGTGAAAAGAAGTCCATAGCTCTTAAGGCTTCTTCCTCGAAGTTTAAAGCAAAAGAGCAAAGTGATTATTCTTCAAGCGACGACGAAGAAGAAGACATAAATGAGGACATGGGGCTGTTCGTTAAACGGTATAACCGGTACGTGAGAAAGAACGGAATCCAACATTCGGAGAAGAACCTGGTAAATTTCCGAAGGCAATCAAGGTTCTCCAAAGATGACAATCAAAAAGGCAAAAAGACTAGAGGAACGTGCTATAAATGTGGAAAGCCCGGTCACTACAAACCGGACTGTCCAATGAACAACAAGGGAAAAGAAAAGGAACAATCGAAGTCACATAAGAGAGCATCAAAGCCTAGAAGGGCGTACATCGCGTGGGAAAGCGACAGTGATTCTTCCTCCTCTAATGAAAGCTCTAGTGATGAAGAAGAGTCCGTGAATCTATGTCTCTCCGCAAATCAGAAAAAGAAAAAGAAACAGGTACGTCACTCTAGATATAATATGTCATCTAATATGTCTCATTCCGAATTACAAACCGCATTCGATGTTTTACACAAGGAAGCAACTGAAGCCTTTAAGAAACTTGCTTCTAATAGAAGAATTTTTACATATTTAGAGCACAAAGTCTTAGAGTCCGAAAAGAAATTAGAGGACCTTAAGGCTTCCATTGTGAAAGATAATGAATCGGATTGTAAGGACAATAGTAATCCTTTCAACTTTGGTTGTGATACTTGTCATATTTGGCAAGGTGAGGTTAGAAACCTTAAGGCCAAATTAGACAAGGCACTTGAACCTAAAATTACATTTGCAATCGATAAAAAGGATTTTAGAAAAAGTATGATAAACCCATATCAAAAATATGCATATGTAATTAGGGATCAAGCAAGTGAAAGTGATTCTAATGTCGACTTTGTATGCTTTTACTGTTGCAAGAAAGGCCACTCCATTGGTAAATGTCGATTTAGGAGATTTCTTGTTCCTAAAGGCATCTACCAATGGTTGCCCAAACGCAACCGTCTTGTCACTAACCTATTAGGACCCAATATGCCATTGGGTACCTCCCTTTTCTAAGTTATATTTTGACAGGTGAAATGTGCCGAGTCCACCGAGAGAAGATGGGTTCTTGATAGTGGGTGCTCAAGGCACATGTCTGGAGACATATCCTTATTCATAGACTTCGTGGCTAAGAAGAAAGGGTATGTAACATACGGTGATAACAACCGCGGAGCGATACTAGGTAAAGGTAGTATAGGTAATCCCTCCTCTACTACAATTTCCGATGTGTTGCTTGTCGAAAACCTTAAACATAATCTCCTTAGCATTAGCCAATTATGCGACAAAGGTTACAATGTTTCCTTTTCAAAAGATTGCTGCAAAATTGTGCATGAAAGTGATAAGAAGAATGTGTTTATTGGTTTTAGAGTAAACAATGTGTATATGCTTGACTTGAATGTGGTATCCCCAACAAGCGATCAATGTCTCATATCTATGAGTGAAGACTCATGGCTATGGCATAGGCGCTTAGCGCATGTCAACTTTGACTTACTCAATAAGATTGTCTCAAAAGATCTAGTACTAGGACTTCCCAAAATTAAGTTCACCAAGGATCACCTTTGTGATGCTTGTCAAAAAGGAAAACAAACGAGGATCTCCTTTAAATCCAAAAAGATTATTTCAACAACGAGACCTCTTGAACTACTTCATATGGACTTGTTTGGGCCGTCTAGGATCAAAAGTCTAGGAGGAAACTATTACGGATTCGTAATAGTGGACGACTTTTCTAGGTTCTGTTGGACCATCTTCTTAGTGAGTAAAAGTGACACGTTTGCCGCTTTTGAGAGATTTGCCAAGCTCTCCCAAAATAAGTTAAATACAAACATTGTGTCAATAAGAAGTGACCACGGAGGTGAATTTGAAAATCATTTATTTGAAGAATATTGCGGTAACCATGGCATCGATCATAACTTCTCGGCTCCACGAACTCCTCAACAAAATGGGGTTGTGGAGCGTAAAAACAGAATTTTAGAAGAATTGGGAAGAACAATGATTAATGATAGTGGTTTACCAAAATACTTTTGGGCCGACGCCATTAGTACGGCATGTTATGTTTTGAATAGGGTACTCATCCGCCCCATTCTAAACAAAACTCCGTATGAACTTTTAAAAGGGCGAAAGCCTAATGTTTCTCACCTTCATGTTTTTGGATGCAAGTGCTTTGTATTAAACAATGGAAAGGAAAACTTGGGCAAGTTTGATTCAAAAGCCGATGAAGGCATTTTTCTAGGGTACTCGCAATCAAGTAAAGCATATAGGATTTATAATAAAAGATTACTAGCTGTTGAAGAGTCTGTGCACGTTACGTTTGATGAGTCCTATCCGAGAAATGTCGGAAAGGATAGTGTTGTTCATGGTGCAGGTACATCCACAGAAGACATACTCAAAGGTGGCGAAACGGGGATTGATCAACCCGATAGAGTCAAAATTGAGAAGGATAAGGATGCACACCATGAGGTAACTGAGGAAGCTCATCCGCCTACAAACGATGATCTCCCTCAAGCTTGGAAGTCGTGTAAAGATCATCCAATTGACAATATTCTCGGAGACATCACAAAGGGAGTCACCACTCGATCTAAGCTAAGTAACTTTTGTTATCACTTCGCTTTCGTTTCACAAATAGAGCCTAAAAACCCCAAAGAGGCCCTACTCGATGAGCACTGGTTTTTATCGATGCAAGAGGAACTAAATCAGTTTAAAAGAAACGAGGTATGGGACCTTGTCCCTCCTCCGCGAGGCCATCGAGTAATCGGCACCCGATGGGTGTTTAGGAACAAGTTGGACGAAAACGGGGTAATAACCCGTAATAAAGCGAGATTGGTCGCTCAAGGGTATAACCAAGAGGAAGGCATCGACTATGAGGAAACTTATGCGCCGGTTGCCCGACTCGAGGCTATACGCCTTTTACTCGCCTTTGCATGTGCAAAGGATTTTAAGTTATTTCAAATGGATGTTAAAAGTGCGTTCCTTAACGGTCACATAAATGAAGAAGTATATGTGTCTCAACCTCCCGGTTTTGAATCTCATGAATACCCTGAACACGTTTACAAGTTAAAAAGAGCTTTATATGGTCTCAAACAAGCTCCTAGAGCTTGGTATGAACGACTAAGTAAGTTTTTACTTAATCAGGGGTACTCACGAGGAAAGGTTGACACTACACTCTTCATTAAACGTCAAGGAAAGCACTTGATTTTGGTGCAAATCTATGTTGACGATATTATATTTGGATCCACTAACATGAATCTCGTGAGAGAGTTTTCTGACCTCATGCAGGGCGAATTCGAGATGAGTATGATGGGGGAGCTCACATACTTCCTCGGCCTGCAAATTAAACAACTCCAAGAAGGGACATTCGTGAGCCAAACAAAATATTGTTTGGACTTGATCAAGAGATTTGACATGGCAAAATCCAAGGCCATAGACACCCCAATGCCTACATGCGTAAATTTGGATAAAGATGAAAATGGCAAGGACGTAGAGGTAAAACGATATAGAGGTATGATTGGTTCACTTCTCTATCTTACTGCGTCACGTCCTGATATTATGTTTAGTGTGTGCATGTGTGCACGATACCAATCATGTCCCAAAGAATCCCACCTAAAAGCTGTTAAACGAATTCTTCGATACCTGTCAGGTACCCCGAAGTATGGATTGTGGTATTCTAAGGGTAGTGATTGCTCGTTGGTAGGTTACTCCGATTCCGACTTTGCCGGGTGCAAATCGGATAGGAAAAGCACTAGTGGTACATGTCATTTGTTTTCAAACTCCTTGGTTAGTTGGCATAGCAAGAAACAAGTTTCAGTTGCTTTATCAACGGCCGAGGCGGAATACGTTGCCGCTGGTAGTTGTTGTGCTCAAATTCTGTGGATTAAGCAACAACTACTAGATTTCAATCTTAAACTTGAACGTATTCCTATCCTATGTGACAACACTAGCGCTATTAACCTTACCAAAAATCCCGTATTACACTCTCGCACTAAACATATAGAAATTCGACACCATTTTCTTAGGGACCATGTTGAGAAAGGTGACGTTGTATTTGAACACGTTGACACTAAAAACCAACTAGCGGACATTTTCACAAAGCCGCTAGCAACGGAACCTTTCTTTCATATCCGCCGAGAACTTGGCATCCTCGACATTTCGGAACGGGAATAATATTTGCTGATGTTATCTTATTTCATTCAAATAATCATGCTGTTGTACTTCTAACAATTTGATATTCGTGTAAGTATAAGTATGTTGTGTATCAAGCAAATCAGGCATCAAGGTGATATTGTTCTTTCTCTCTCTCTTTGTTTGATAATCCTGTTGATCTCAAATCATATCGCTTATACTACGCTAAATTTGTATGACATCTACTGCATATGTATATAGATATTTTTTTTCTTATATGTCATGACATCATTTTTGCATAGCATGTACCTCTGAATATGGTAAAATACAAAAATCTGCTGTTTGTTGCATATTGAGTCGACCATAACAGGGCAGCGGTCGGCGCACCCTGTTAACTTTTGTATCTGGTGAAAAATCTGAAGCATGCGTCGACGCATGCAGAAGCTACCGTCGACGGCTCGCGCAAAAACCCAGTTTTCCTGATTACTTGACGGTTCAGTTTTTTTTTGGGGCAGTTACACTTGCATTTATCTTCATTACTAGAAACCCACACCTACTACCCCTACTAACTCTCTTCATCTCCTCACATTTTCCAATCAAACCCTAATCCTTACATTAAACAAGGGTTATCTCTCTCCTTCTTCTCAAAATTCAAAATCCTTCATCTCAAAACTCTTCATTCTCCATCACACTGGTAAAGAGTTCCTTGTACCCACAAAACTATACCCATGGCTTCTTCCTCTAGACCTACAAGAAAGAGATCAAGAGGGTCAACCTCCGGAACAGTGCCAATCACTGCAGAATCCCTGGTTCATCCGTCTCGTCGGGAAAACTTTAACAAAGACATTGGTAAGAGGAAAGTGGTTCGACAACACGCCTTCTATGAACTGGTTGCTGAACGCATGCATCTGGGTAAGTTCATGAACTTTCTTACTTATCATGGTGTTGAACGATTTGTTGAATGCAATGTACAATATAGCGAAGATCTGGTGCGTGTCTTTTACTCTGAATTGAATGATAAATTTCACGGAGAAAACTTTCATTCCCATATTGGAACAACTCAAGTGACTGTAAATACTGAATTCTGGAGTAAGTATTTTGATATGTCTGTAGAGGATGGTGAACCTCCCCTAGCCGAAGTGACCGATTCTAAAACTCTTGAAGGTTATGAGTATAACAAAGCACTGAATAATATGCTCAAGAGGCCTTATCCGGAGCACATTGTAAACAGTGCGGCTTTTCCGAGGTCCGTCACATCCGGAAAACTCAGAACATTTCCAAGGATCCTTCAATGGATTGTGGCGCGCATTCTGCGGCCTAAACAAGGTGGTTTGTCAAGAGTCGAACAAGCTGAAGTGCATCTCATCCATATACTAGGTCACGGCATTAAAATTAACTGGCCGTACTATATTACAAGCCGGATGTATGAACTAAGAGACTCCAAGCGAGGCACCGCGCTCGCCTATGGCTCATTCATTCAGGAAGCTTTAAACTCTGCAGGTATCAATTACCCGTCTTTTCCGTATACTCCAATTTCTTCCGATAAAGAGTTCAGTTCAAAGGTCTTTGCTATGATGGGATATGTGTGGGATCAGTCGCTCAAAAAGTACAGATTTTATCGGCGCTCAACCATGGCTGCAGCTGCCTCCTCGAGTGAAGAAAGTGCTGATGAGTCAGAGGGTGGAGAAGATGAAGAAGCAGAAGGAAGCTCAAGTGAAGATGAAGACAATCAAGGTGACAATGCAGGAGAGGCACAAGAAACCGCTGATGAGACTCAGCTGGACCACGATATTAATGAAGGTCATCAACCATACGTGCCTTCTGAAAACTATCAACAAACATATCAAGATGACAATCAACACAATAACTGGTCTGCCTACTCAAACCAACAGGAAAATGAGGATGAGGAGAATAACCAAGGCTGGGGTGAATGGCAATACACCGGGTGGACCACCCTTGGCAAATTCTATCAGCCATATCAACCAAGCACTGCAGACCCACCTTCTCCTCAACAACCGTCAAACAATTCGGAGATTTTAGAAATGATGCAGTCGATGCAGTTGGAACAGCGAAATTTTATGACCAATATGCAGGAACAACAGCAAAAATTCATGAGGGATCAAAATGAAAGAATGGCACAAATTCGTTCTGAACTGCATAACCAAAATGAACGGATCAGTGGAATGTCGAATCAGCTGGACGCTCGATTCGAGACTCTAACTCACTGTCATCAAGCTGAAGAGCGCGCCATTGTCGACAGTCTTGACTTTTTGAATAACATCACAGAAGAATTTACTGATCTAGCTCATCCCCAACGCCATCCTCATTACTATGACAGGCGTGGTCGTGGTCGCGGACGTGGACGGGGCTATTAGCATGCGCTCATATGTCATTTGTTGTTTCCTGTTTTGGCTTGCATTCATTTTGTTTGTTGTGTTTTGCTTTTCTGCCCAAACTCACTATGATTGTTGCTTACTTCTATGTTGCTATCATGACATTTTTGTGGTTCTGTAATCTATTAACTGTTATCTCCATCATATGTATAACTGTTGTTTACTTCTCATCTGTTGGTATCTCATTTATGCATGATTCAATGTGTTGTTATTGTGTCACGAGTTTACCTCTTTTTGATGTTGTCAAAGGGGGAGAACCGAGCAGTAGATAGACGATGATTTCGACCGCTATAATTGTAAAAGAAAGGGGGAGCATACCAGAAAGGGGGAGCATACCTATACCTATCACGTGTTGCGTAACAGTAGGTTGCCATCATCAAAAAGGGGGAGAATGTGAAGGCAAAGTATCTACCAACACAAGCGTGCCTCTGGTTTTTGATGATGACAACTTGCTAAGAGATATCCTTCTTTCGTTTAAATCATTCACGCTACTTATGATTCAATTTTTACAATGTCGTAATGCACAAAAAGCTGTAGAAATTTATGTTTTTGCAGATTTTTGAACCATGAGCCGACCATACCGTCAGCACACAGTTTCATTCAGTTCACACGGGTCAGCGCATGGAACCATGCGTCGACCGCTAACTTGGCGCATGCAGGTTTAAGAATCACACGGCTCAGCGCATGAAGATCATGCGTCGACCGCTGACTCGGCGCATGACAGTTTGAGTGTCACACGGCTCAGCGCACGCCGACCCTATGGTCGACCGTTCGCGCGCAGAAACAGAAATTCTGCTATGTTTCATTGATCTGTCAACTGTCTGTTTTGTATTACTATAAATAGCTGTCTTTTCAATTTTAACATTTTTAAGAACATTTTTGAAAGCATTGTGAGAAAGTGTTCAGGTCAAGAAACGTGAAAGAGGTGCATCAGTGTTCTTCATCTTCATCGTTCAATCAACTCACAAATCCTCAAATTACAGATAATCAATTTTTTGCTGCGGTTTGTGGTTTGCTCGACGGTGATAAGGTTCGAACGCGTGATTGAAGATCCGGTTCGAGTGGAAGCTGGTGCAGGTGTTTCTTGGGAGAAAACCTTTGAGGTTTTACCTATCAAGACTACAGGTTTTGAAGGCTTTTGTTACGGAATCGTCGGTTCAACAATCAAGCGAGTGCGAAGGTGATTGATTAGCGGAAGGTTGATCAATCTAGTAGCTAGGGCGTTGAAAGGTTGAAGACGTTCCGGGTTCAATTTGGGTGTGTCTAAGATCAGCCGTGCCGAAGGTTTGATCAACGGAAGAGTTGTCAATAAGGTGGCTGCAATCGGAGGTCATTCACATCAAATTGGAGGACTTGATTCATC
Organism: Lathyrus sativus; assembly: GCA_963859935.3. Taxonomy (NCBI): domain Eukaryota; kingdom Viridiplantae; phylum Streptophyta; class Magnoliopsida; order Fabales; family Fabaceae; genus Lathyrus; species Lathyrus sativus. The sequence continues at coordinate 417,675,102 of OZ012736.1, read as the reverse complement.
TTGAATCAAGGGGCAAGAAGTGGTAGAAATTATCAGCAACATTAAGATTGTTTGTATCAATTGTCTATCGATTCTTGTGTATAACTGTTCTACCAAACAGGTGATATCTATTCAATACATATCTCAATTCTCATTGTAGAATTGAGGGCAGACGTACCCCAACGCGAGGACGACTGGGGGAACTGCCTCATCAAATCTTGTGTTCCTTTATTTTCTGCATTTTCAATTACAGCTTAAAAATTAAGTGATTCTAGAATAAGTGATTTTGTCAAATTGTAGTATTGATTGAGTGAGTTGGTGAAACACTGTTTTTAACTACTAAGTACAATAGAAATACTGTACTAAGGCTTTTTCAATCACTCATTCAACACAAATATCATTTAAGGTATTTGTGCACACCAACTGTCCGACAAAAGTGCTGAACTAAAATTGCCTTAATTTTGCTGCTAGTTTTGGTGAAGGTATTTGTGCACACCAACTGTTCGACAAAAGTGCTGAACTAAAATTGCCTTAATTTTGCTGCTAGTTTTGGTGTAATTTTTGATCATTGGAATAAGGAAATAGTACGAGTGAATCACATCTGAGTTTTGCATAAAAGTGTGTAGTGATTTACTATCCGTTATCGTCTTAAATTCATCTGCTTGACGCATATCCGGCTCTCCAATAGTTGTTCGTTTTAGACTATATTTTCCAAGGCCGCTTCCGCATTTGAAAACAATTTTGAAAACCAATTTTATTGGTAGCGCCACTCAAATTTTTAAAAGGGATCTATTCAACCCCCCCTTCTAGATCCGTGCCTTAGTCTAACAGAAATCAATCTAATCTAAAGCTCTCCCTATACTTCCTATCTCCTAAGCCACCTTCAAGGGGAAGAATCTTCATGCTCCAAGCTCCATCCTTTTTCTCCAATCATCTCCAATGTCTTTATAAGCCCCAACAAGCAAAGCCCAAGCCCCAAGCCCAATTGAAATAACCCAAACCAAACAAACAAGCAAAATGCCCAAGAGGGAAAACACACAATCACCACTCAAATTGCAAAAATCAAGTAAAATAGTAATACTCCTTATAAAATCCTAGATTAATTTCTAAGGGAACCTAAATATGTACCCTATACCCCCTATAAACCCCAAGGCCTAAATCAAACCCTAGGTCCCCAAACTATGCCCTAAACTACACCTAAGTGTTGTGAAACCCTAATTCTAATACCTCTCCTATCTACCTCTCAAACTAATCTAATTTTTAGTCACAAAAATATGAAAAAATTCCTAAGTGTACATACTCCCCTAATCTAAGCAACATCACAAGAATCAATCAAAAATCATGCACCAATCTCTCATGCTAAATTCAGAAGAAGGAGGTATCAAACAAATGTAAAATAAAAGCAATACAATTGTAAAATATACCAAAAAAAATATAAAATGCATGAAATTAATATTTTTTAGTTTCATAATTTTCTAGAAGTCCTAAGGAAACTATGGAAAAAAATCCCATCCTAAAATGATTATTTTTCAATTTAATATGAATTATTTTCTAACCCTAGGTAAAACATGAAAATAAAAGAAAATCAACTAAAAAAACAAACTGGCGTGGTGAATAGCAATATTCCCTAGTTATTTTCCAGACTGGGCCCAGATGAGGGGTGCATATAGCAATAAAAACAATAACACTAGGCCGAGCCCACCAGCAACACACACACACACACGCGGGGGAGGGGGTGCGATAAGAAAAACGGGGGAGACGTCAGCAAAAATACACTTTGGGCTTGAGGCCCGTATCCACCATCATTCCTTACTATCAGCATCTAAAACCCTCATCCCCTCAAAATTTCGACCTACTGTTCATCAACCCTTGCGCCGCTTCCCTCATCTCAATCCTTTATTCATTGTTCATCACTCTCACGCAAACTTTCAGCTCTCTCCATCACAAATCTAAACTAAAACTCTCTGATCCAACCTCGGTTCACACTCTCATGCCCAATTAACTTAGTTCTTCAGCTAACAACATAACAACTACCGAGATGATGAGTTCAAAACAAACCTGGAGACGCTACGAAGATGATGTTGATTTCGGGGCGCAACTGATGAAGACGGCGAAGCTTATGAAGGACTCAACAGATCAAACTTCTGGAGATTCCTTGTTGATGCTCGAAGATCCCCGCGGAGATGTGTAACACGGTGGGAGAACTGACTTTAAACAATGTTGCGGATAGCAAGAGTCGCCACCGACTTTTATTTTATCCATAAGGAAAGGTTATAAAAGAACAGGAAAGACCTTAGAGAATATTTTGGGTCCGGGGGGTAGGTTATGAAAAGGGAAGGTGTTAGCACCCTTTTCATCCATGGTTATCCATGGGCTCTTAGGTACTTAAGCTCACTTTTGAATTGTTTTGAAAGTGTAGTGTGTGAATAGCAAAAAATTTCAGAATAGTTTAATAATAATCCGTGTATGGATGTGAAAAAAACTTGTTTGAAAATTTTGTTGGAAATTTGTTTAAGTGTGAAAAAGTTTTGAAGTGAGCAAGTATCTAGGAGTAGCCTACCCTAATGTTTTAAGGTCTTTCTTATTCTTTATCCTTTCCTTAGTAAGACTATCCCTACTATAATGGAGTAGGTAGTCCTTACTTTGGATGTTAAGGGACATGTGAGGGACAATTGGATTTTTGAAGGCCATTGTGGGGTGTAATAAGCAAACTGGAGGGACTATCATCATTTTTCGAAAGGGACTCGATTCGTAAAGGCAACCATAAGGGACTTTGATGATTTTCTTTTTGAGGGACTTGCTTTATACACCCCACTTAACCAATATTCATAGGCAACTTGAGGGATATCCTTAGGAAGTGAGACGGCGATTAAAATCGACTTACGTGTGTGAAATGTTTAATTTAATTATCTTATATTAAAATGATCTAATTTATTTTTTTAAATATCATACATATTAGCACTCCCTAATTACTGACCATAATGATAATAATAATTAAATAATTACAATTTACATCCAAGAGGCAATTACAAAATTATAATAAATAAAATAAATAGTAAAATATAATCAAAATAAATATAAAAAAAATAACAAATAAGTAAATAAAATATTGGGGTTAGTAAATAATAAGAAAAATTAAATAAGGTTAGTAGAAATATAAAGTTAGTGAAAATAATTAGTTGAAACAATAATAATTAGAAAAATAGACAAAGTTAGAAAAAATAATAAGATAGAAATTTCAAAATAATAATAAGCAACAAAATATAATTAGCAATAATAATTAATTAATAACGTGATTAAACATAAAATTTGATTTTTATTTAGAAACATAAATGATTAAATAATTACTATAATATAAAGTTCTAAATATAACATAATTATAAATTTCTTAATCATTTACAAAATTTAATTATCTCTAATTATATATTAACAATTATTAAGAAAAATATTTACACATTATGATGAAAATAAATTTTAAATAATCAATAATCACATTCACAAAATTTTACATTAAGTATTTATAAGGTTTAATTTTATTTACAAAAATTTACAAGAATTATAATAAATATATACATAGAATTATATAGAAAATTAAAATTAGGTTTTATTTTTTTTTTAAAAAAGAGTTTTAGTTTTATTATTCTAAAAAAAAAAAGTTTTAATTTTATATAAAAAAAAGAAGTTTGTTTATTCACAAGAATTTAATTTTATTTATTTTAAAAAACAGAACTTAGTTTAAAAAAAATTCCTTATTTAAAACACAAAAAAAATAAAATAAAACAACTTAAAAAAAAGGGGGTTGGGCCGGTCATCACTTCCGGACCCAACCCGGTTTAGCAAAAGAAAAGGGGTCAGAGTTTGCTAGGGCGTGAAACCCTGACTCTTCTCTCGCGGCGCATGCTTCTCTCTTGTTGTTTCCCTCGAGTTCTCTTTGTTCTTTCTTCATTCTGCATACTTCGCGGCCTCGATTATCCTGAGAAAAAAAAAACACCCCCAAACATGATTAAACATAGAAATATGGATCTTTGTCTTACGTTTCGAAGGTTCCGTTTTAGAAAGGTGGTGACGGTAATAGTTAGCGATGATGAAGGCGATGATGATGTTATAATCTGAGCCTCGGGGTTGTTTGCCCGCCGTTGAATGGGACGGCGCCGGTGGGCTTCCTTCGGCTTGTTCGCTTGTGTTTTGTACTAATGATCTTTGATGAAGTTCTTTTCTCTTTATGATTTACGGCCGCTGTGGTTAGGGTTTCATGATTTTTTTCAGGGCCTCTCTTCTGCGATCTATTGCTGTCTTTTATATCCGCTTTGATTTTCGTTTGGGCCTGGACTTATGATCTTTTACGTTATTTTTCTAATTGAAATCTGGGATCTTGATTTGATTCTTTTGGATTTGATTGAGGTCTTCCTGATATTTCTGATACAATATGATTTTGTTTGGATTTTTTCAGAACTGATACCATTTGGATTCATTTGGTGTTGATTGGATTCGTTTGGGACTTTCCTCTTTCAAACTCAGGGGTTTCATTGATTTCACCTGATATGAACTGAACTGTTTTTTTTTATGCCGTTTGGATTTGAAACTGGATATACTTTCTGATACGGATTTGGTTTTTGTTGGATATCTGCTTCTGATTTCTGGATTTTGTTTCGAACATACATTAACTTTTCCTCTTCTTCTTTCAGAGAGAGCTGGTAGTTCGGATATTGCCGGATTGGTGCCGCCGAGAGATTCGATGCGGTGATGATGACCTTAGGGTCTGAACCATTTGGCTTTGATTGGTGCTTTAGTGATAATGACCTTCGGGTCTGAGCGGAAAAAATTACCGTATGCTGTGTACTTTCGATGTTCGGTAGGGAGTTGGCGACAGGCTTTGGCCGTTGCCCTTCCAGCCGCTCGGATGTTACGCCCGATGATGAACAACCTGAGGGCTTATTGATTGTTCTTCGATTGTGAGGTTTACGCCTTTTTCTTTGGTGCTGTTGCCATATGGTTTCAAACATGGTATGGGCTGAATTTACTCTTGCTTTCTTCTGGTATGATTTTGCGAACTCATTTGCAAATGTAATCGAGGATTTATTTGATGCTCTGTTTGGTTTTGAGACAGCCTTTCTGATATTCATTTTGATTGTTGATTTTCAGAATTTGGCCCATCAGGATTTTGTTTGAAGCGAGTTTCATTTGTCTTGTTTTGTAATCCAATTTTGGTGCAGTGGAATTGGATTTTCTGTTTTATGAATATGAACTGAATTTGATTCAGCCTTGTTCTTGAGCTGAGCTTATTCTTCTATTTCTGGATTGAGCTGTGACTTTTGTGAATTGAACTGACTCCGAGCTTAGCTTCAATTTGTTTTCGAACTGGGCTTGATTCTGGTTGTTTGTTGAATTACACCTAGTCTCTTATTTTCTGGATTGATTTAGTTCTTTTCTTTTGGGGTTGAACTTGCTCTTTGGATTGAACTTGTTCTTAGGTCTGTTGGGGACTGCTGATGTTGTTTGACTCTTGTGTTTCAGGTATTGGAAAATTTTGAAAAGATGATTCAGAACTATTGGCATCTGGGTCTGAACTCGGATTGGCTCTGCTGTTTAGCTTTGTATCAGTTTGAGAACAACTTGGAATTTAACAACGACACCATGTTTACTTGATGGAATGGTGCTTAGCTTGACTTTGAAACAGAATCCAATTTTCGGCATGGCCCCTTTTCAGTTAATCATTTATCGGCCCGAACTTCTTTTATCTCTTCATCTTTCTCGGCTGTCCCGTATTGATAAGAACAGAAATTGCTTGATCTGACGCCGATGGCGCGGATCGGTAACGGGGGTAGGATGCGGCTTTGGTCGTGCCGCTCCCGGCACTCGATGATGACAATGTTCTGAGAGTGTTGAAAAAAAAAAAATTCTAACATTTTCTGTATTGTCTGTTCTCTTTTGATGTGCATGTTAGCTGAGGATTCATGGAGAAGTTCAAATACGAACATGAAGACCTTTAGATACTTTTAGGATTTAGGATAGATGCTTTAATGTAATCCCTTAGGATTTGAGAATTTTAATGTACTTCCTTGTAACAGTACTTTGCATGAAGCAACATCCCCATTCTTGTATGATAGCATTATTTATGAAATAAAATTCTCGAAGTTTTGAATTTATTTATATTCTATTCTTAGTTAAAAAATATAAACAAATGTGAATAAATCCACAAGTATTTAATTCATTAACATAGGCATAAAACATAAATATTTCCAAGTGGTATTTGTGATCCTAATCTCATCATCCGATTAAAATGTTAACCAATTGTTTCATAACCAAACTCATATGGGCACCATGGTCACAACATTTTCAGCATCAACAGCAAAACTAATCGTAATTAAACTCCACTGACCAAATGCCAAATCTCAATATGATCAGAACTGGTGATTGATAAATGCCTCAAAACCATAACGCATCAAATGCCTCAGAATTTTAATAACAGCCCGTCTTCAAGGAATTGGTAGAATTTGTGTAAAATGACCAAAATACCCCTGGGACCAAATCTCTCTTTGATGTCGGCAAAAAAATCATGAAGTTTGACTTTGGTTTGACCACAGTTGACCTCAGTTTGACTTTTTAACTGCATTGACTGCTTTTGACTTATCTGATCATCTGACTGAGCAAACTTTTTGAGAAAAGTCTTGAAACTTGACATGGGGGTTCTTATACACATATAAGATGTTATGAAGCTCACTTGAAGTCTTGGAAGTCCATTTAGCCTGATTAAAGTCAAAACCCTAGTTTTGGATGCACTGCTTAGGAGGTGCATTGTCTGAGGGAATTGTCAACTCTTCTGACCAATTGTGAGCTTTGTGAACCTTGTGAATCTTCATAAGATATCTTGTGATACTCATGGGAGGTATTGTGAAGCTTATGAACCTTGTGAACATCATGAAGTGGCTTTGTAGACCTCATGACCCTTAGGAAAGCTTTGTAAACATTGTGAATCTTGTGAACCTTGTGAACCTTCAAGAAGCAACCTATGGACTTCATGAACCTCATGAAAGGTCTTGTAGATGTTGAGAAGTTTGTGAACCTTGTGAACCTTCAAGAAGCAACCTATGGACTTCATGAACCTCATGAAAGGTATTGAAAGCACTGTGGGACTTGTGAACCTTGTGAACCTTCATAAAGTAGCTTGTGGACTTTATGAACTTCATGAAAGGTTATGCAAGTTGTTGGAGAACTTGTGAACCTTGTGAACCTTCTTAGAACACAAAGTCTTGTATTGTGAGGGCAAATTTTGGGGTGCAACAGCTGCCCCTGTTCAATTTTCTGAGACCTGAGGGGTTAGATTGGTATATTTGCCAGTCGTAACCTGGAAGGTTGAAGGGGATTGAACACAAAAGCCCAAAAATTTGCACTCACCAGTGCACTAGAGTGGTACAGATGGCTAGTTGAATATGATTGAGTGGGCTTAAAGATGCCACTAGGGGGGGAGCAGTTCAAAATATGGGTGTATGATGAAAGCTGTCAGGAGTCTGGAATAATAATGATGTAGCAGCATGTCTTCATGAGGATAGAGCAATCAATAGTGATAACCCTAAAGCAGTCTTGAAGCAATGATATGATTTCAGGAGGATAGAACAATGAATGGCTCTAAAGCAGTCTTGAAATAATAATGTGATATGTCTTCAGGAGGATAGAGCAATCAATAGCTCTAAAGCAGTCTTGAAGTAATGATTTCAGGAGGATAGAGCAATGGATAGCTCTAAAGCAGTCTTGAAATAATAATGTAATTTCAGGAGGATAGAGCAATGGATAACTCTAAAGCAGTCTTGAAATAATTAGATGGCTTCAGGAGGATAGAGCAATCAATAGCTCTAAAGCAGTCTTGAAGTAGTAATATGACCTCATGAGGATAGAGCAATGAATAGCTCTAAAGCAGTCTTGAAGTAATAGGATGATTTCAGGAGGATAGAGCAATCAATAGCTCTAAAGCAGTCTTGAAGTCATGAGAGGCTATCAGGAGGACAAAATAACCCTGAGGTTACAATAAAGCAGTCCAAAGTAATAAGAAGCTCATCAGGAGGATAAAGTAACCCTGAGGTTACAATAAAGCAGTCCCAAAGATCATAAGCTTGTTTGTTGGATAATTAACCTGAAAACAAGGTAGCACTCTGTATAACAACATTAGTTTATGCTTTATGTATGCATGTATGACATGATGCACTTAGGTAATGTACTATAGACATATATGTTATGGTATGATGTAAATGATGTATGTATGATATGACACTGCTGGAAGTGTCTGGATATCCTTGTATAACAACTGCTGGCCAAGGAAAATAAATCCCGATTCGTTGTTGAAGAATATATAACCCTCCGTCTGCTGGGGATAACAAGGTATAGATAACCTCCCGTTGTTGGGGATAACAAGGTATAGATAACCTCCCGTTGTTGGGGATAGTAGGGTATAGATAACCTTCGTTTTCGTTTGATAGTAGGATAAGTATAACATCCCGTCTTCGTTCATCGTGCCTTTATTGGAAAGTAATTTCCCGTATATCCGTATGAGGATAAAAGAGATGGATATAAATTCCAGGGGAGATTAGACTTTGTGAAAATGGATTAGTCCTACTGATGGTTTGTAACTGTTTTGTAAAGATGAACCGGCGAAGCTTCGTTGAAATCCTTCCCTCGTTCGTCCTTAGTAAATACTATTACTGCATTTTCATGCATTTCTGGTAAACATCAATCATATTAAAAGCATACATGCATTTCTGGTAAACATCAATCATATTCAAAGGCATACATACATTCAAACACAACCAATGGACGTTTCGCTTATGTAAATAGGGTAAAAGTAAATCTGGATTCAAAAGATGGAATTTATTTATATCAAAAGTGACCCATACACGGGTAAGTTTGTACAAGGAGACATAAACCCTAGTAAGAGAATTTTGTCATGAAGTTTTACAAAAAGAATCAGCTATGTGGGAAATAATCCTATTGAGTTTCAATTCTACTATTGCCACTCAAGTATCTCATCTTCTTGCTGTTGAGACGGAAACGATTGGATTGAGCTTTATCTGTTTGAGCTTGAGTAAGTAGTACAACTGGTTGCAGTTTCATGAGTGATCCAAACGAGACATAGTCATACGCTTTAATCCCTAACTTTTGCCTGGATTGCCCTTTCAGGTTTTCAATCCACCGGGATACCCTTTTTTGCCCAAGCCGCCTTTTCAGGTTTTCGACTTGCCAGGTGTACATCTTTTTATATATATATCCCTACTTTTTGCCCAAACCCTTTTGGTTTGCCGGGATGCCCTTATTTTTGCCTAGGCCTGTCAACCTAGCGGGTCTCTTTTTATGCGTAGTATTTTTTAACTATGTCTGCGTTTACAGGTTGTGGGAAGTCTTCACCATCCATTGTAGTCAGTATCATGGCACCTCCTGAGAACACTGTCTTGACTACAAATGGTCCCTCATATGTTGGAGTCCACTTGCCCCTAGGATCACCCTGTGGTAATATGGTACGCTTGATTACCAAGTCACCAGCCTGATATACCTTTGGCTTAACCTTCTTGTTAAAAGCTTTGATCATCCGTTTCTGGTACATCTGGCCATGACAAACTGCTGCTAACCTTTTCTCATCAATCAAATTTATCTGGTCAAGTCGAGTCTGAATCCACTCATCTTCATCCAAGCCTGCACCCTTCATAATTCTCAAGGAGGGGATCTAAACTTCAATAGGCAGAACTGCTTCCATACCATAGACTAAGGAGAATGGGGTTGCCCCTGTTGAAGTACGTATTGTAGTACGATAACCATGCAGAGCAAATGGTAACATCTCGTGCCAATCCTTGTAAGTAACAGTCATCTTCTGTACAATCTTCTTAATGTTCTTATTAGCAGCTTCAACTGCCCCATTCATCTTTGGACGATACGGAGAAGAGTTGTGATGCATAATCTTGAACTGCGTACAGAGATCAGTAATCATAGTGTTGTTCAGATTAGAGCCATTGTCAGTGATAATCCTTTCAGGGATACCATACCTACATATGAGATTATTCTTAATGAACCGAGCCACAACATTCTTAGTCACAGATGCAAATGAAGCTGCCTCTACCCACTTCGTGAAGTAATCAATAGCAACCAGGATGAAACGATGCCCATTAGAAGCAGTAGGCTTGATCTCACCAATCATATCAATGCCCCTCATGGCGAAGGGCCAAGGAGCAGTCAACACATTCAATGGAGATGGAGGTACATGTACTTTATCAGCATAGATTTGACATTTGTGACATGTTCTGGAGTGTTGATAGCAATCAGCTTCCATGGTAGACCAATAGTAACCTGCTCTCAAAATCTTCTTTGCCATGGTATGACCACTAGAATGAGTGCCAAAGGTCCCATCATGCATCTCTTCCATAATTTCTGTAGCTTCCTTCTTATCCACACAACGAAGCATAGTTGAATCATGATTACGCTTATACAGAATGTTATTACTCAGAAAGAACTTAGCAGAAAACCTTCTCAGGAACTTCCTATCTTTGACAGATGCCCCTTCAGGGAACTCCTGAGCTTCAAGATAGTTTTTCACTTCATAGAACCAAGGCTTCTCCTCTGCCCCTTCAGTGTCAATCTCATTGCAGTATGCAGGCTTCTCAAATCTATCAATGGTAATCTTGGGAGCTTCATCATCCCAGCTGATCTCAAACATAGATGCCATGGTGGCCAATGCGTCTGCCAACTGATTCTCTCTTCGTGGAATATGTCCAAAAGTAATCTCTTTGAAATGTGGGATCAAAGACAACACATGTTCTCTGTAAGGAATGAGATTATCATGCTTTGTATCCCAATCTCCTTTAATCTGACTTACTACCAGAGCTGAATCTCCATACACCTCAAGGAACTGAATCTTCATATCAATAGCAACTTGCATACCCATGATACATGCCTCATACTCAGCCATGTTATTGGTACAATAGAAACAAAGTCTGGCAGTAATCGGGGTATGACAACCTTCAGGGGAACTAATCACAACACCAACACCATTACCATGTGCATTGGAGGCACCATCAAAAACCATAGTCCATCGGGATCCTTGTTCAGGTCCGTCATATTGTCCAGGTTCTTTGGTAACAGACATAATGTCTTCATCAGGGAACTCAAAATTCATTGACTGGTAATCATCTACCGCTTGATGAGCCAAATGATCAGCAACAACACTCCCCTTAATGGCCTTCTGAGTAGTATACTGTATATCATATTCCGTCAAGATCATTTGCCATCTTGCAATTCTTCCGGAGAGAGCAGGTTTCTCAAATATGTACTTGATTGGATCCATCTTCGAAATCAACAAGGTAGTATGGGTCAACATATACTGTCTTAGTCGGCGAGCAGCCCATGCCAAAGCGCAGCAAGTTTTCTCGAGCAGTGAGTATCTTGTTTCACAGTCGGTAAACTTTTTGCTAAGGTAGTATATTGCCTGCTCTTTTCGACCAGACTCGTCATGTTGCCCCAATACACACCCCATTGAGTTGTCTAATACTGTTAAATACATAATCAAGGGTTTTCCATCAACTGGTGGCATTAAAATTGGAGGTTCTAGCAAATATCTCTTGATTTCATCAAAGGCAGTCTGGCACTCATCATTCCATTCCATCACCTGATCTTTCTTCAACAACTTGAAGATTGGCTCACAGATGGTAGTTAATTGGGAAATAAATCTTGCAATGTAGTTCAATCGTCCCAAGAAACCTCTAACCTCCTTCTCAGTACGGGGAGCTGGCATCTCTCGTATAGCTTTCACTTTTGCAGGATCCACTTCAATACCTTTTCCACTGACAATGAAACCCAGGAGCTTTCCAGATCTAACTCCAAAAGTACACTTGTTTGGATTTAATCTCAACCTGTATTTCTTCAACCTCTCAAACAACTTGTGCAGATGATCAAGATGTTGTTCTTCATTCTGAGACCTGGCTATCATATCATCCACATATACCTCTATCTCATGATGAATCATATCATGAAACAAAGCCACCATAGCACGCTGATATGTTGCCCCTGCATTCTTCAAACCAAATGGCATTACCTTATAGCAAAAGGTGCCCCACTGTGTCACAAATGTAGTCTTCTCCATATCTTCAGGTGCCATCTTGATTTGATTGTAACCAGAGAAACCATCCATAAAAGAGAATACCTTATGCTGAGCAGTGTTGTCTACCAGAATATCAATATGAGGAAGTGGAAAGTCATCTTTAGGGCTAGCCTTGTTCAGATCTCTGTAGTCTACACACATACGTACCTTACCATCTTTCTTAGGAACTGGTACCACATTTGCAACCCACTGAGGATAAGAAGTTACGGCCAAGAACCCTGCATTGAACTGTTTCATTACCTCTGCTTTGATCTTTTCTGACATTTCAGGACGCATACGACGAACCTTCTGCTTCTTTGGACGACAATCTTCTTTCACTGGCAAACGGTGAACCACAATGTCTGTATCCAACCCTGGCATATCTTCATAAGACCAAGCAAAGATCTCCACATAGTCACGTAGCATCTGAATCAACCTGCTCTTGACACTGTCCTCTAAATCAGCCCCTATCTTGACCTCTTTTCTGTTTTCTTCAGTTCCCAGATTCACAACTTCGACTGGCTCTTCATGTGGCTGTATAGCTTTCTCTTCTTGTTGTAACAACCTAGCAAGCTCTACAGGTATTTCACAATCGTCCTCGTTTCCGTCTTCAGTTTGATAGATCGGATTCTCGAAATTGTAATTGGCAATAGTAGAACTGTTATCAACTGGATCCAGAGTGGATGAGGATCTGCATTTTAGTGACGTGGGTGTGTGTAAGAACACATAGTTGATAAAGCAAAAATAAAAGAAAAAGAAAGACAAGGAACACAATATTTACGAAAACGAAACGTCCACTGATTTTATTGAATGAAGTATGCAAATGAAATGACAACCCGTAACAAGCACACCATTGTGCCCCGGGTAAGGCACATGACTTGAAAGTTTTAATTGTTCCAGAAATTACAAATTTAAAAACATAACACAGTAATAGTATTTACTCCTGACTAAAGGAGATAGGGATAACATCTTCAGCTTTCCAATTATTGAGTCCAGCACCCACAGTAGGAAAAATCCATGCCTCCAAGTTGTAGTCTTCATCTTGATCTCCCACAGCATTGATAACCCCTTGATTGGTGATACGAACAGCACGAGCACGACGAACAGCCTTCTGGGACTCTGCAGTGAAACCCAAACCAAACTTGTCAGACTTGTATGGAATATCAGGAAGCTGACCCCAAATAGTACAACCACCTTCTTCCACCACAGCTTTTGCATCATTGAGGGAGGCCATTGCCATTGTTGGAGGGTTTCTGATGACCATAGGAACCTTCTTCACAGCAGGAGGAGTCACACAATCCTTAACAGCCCAGGGAACCACTTCAAATGACTGACATGGAGTTTCAATGTATTCACCTTCTACTTCCAGATACTTGAAAGTGTTTACATGGCTGACAAAGTATTCTTCCTCTCCAAAGACAGTAACAACTTTTCCATTCACCGGATATCTCAACTTTTGATGTAATGTGGAGGTCACAGCACCTGCCCCATGGATCCAGGGACGACCAAGCAGACATGAGTACGAAGGACGAATTTCCATCACATAGAATGTAGCAGTAAACACCTGAGAGCCAACCTTGATTGGAAGATCAATTTCCCCATGCACTACTCTTCTAGAACCATCAAAAGCCTTTACCACAATATTACTGGGCTTCAATACCGTATCTTCAGGACTCAGCTTGTTCAGGACTTCCTTAGGCAACACATTCAGAGAGGAACCATTGTCTATCAGCACATGAGACAGGGTAGTGCCCCTGCATTCAATTGAAATATGCAAGGCCCTGTTATGATCCCTCTTGGCAGGGGTCAAGTCAGCATCAGAAAATCCTAACCCGTTGTCATAGGTCAGGTGAGCAACACAATTCTCAAACTGGTCCACAGAAATTGCACTGGGTACATGAGCCATCTTTAGAAACTTGATCAATGACTTGGCATGAGCCTCAGAACATAATAACAGGGAGAGCATAGAAATCTTTGAGGGAGTATGCCCCAGCTGATCAACAATATCATAATCACTCTTGCGAATGATTTTCAATACTTCTTCCATCTGCTTAGAGAGGTCATCAGCAGCTGGCACATCAGTAGATACAGGCTCAATAACAGGACCCTTGCCCCGAGCATCAGTGGTGGAAGTAACAGCAGGAGTAACTGCACTCTTAGAAGCAACTAGAGGAGAGAAGACTCTTCCACTACGAGTGATCTTGCTAGATCCAGCAATATTATCAATGTCAACAGGCATATCAGGTAAAGGCTCCTGCTTGACACCATGGATGTAAACATCAGACCCATAGTGCCAAGGCACAGCTTTGTCAGATGTATAAGGAATAGGACCAGGAGTGGTAATGATCAGAGGAGCTACTCTGGCTTCAGCGACAACTTTCACAGGACCTTCAGCAGTAATCTTGATTGGGCCCTGATGAGTGATTTTAATGGGACCCTTTGAAGTGATTCTTAGTGGTACTTTGTCAACCATGTCAACCTCTTCAATCTTCTTACCCTGAGTCAGATGATCCACCATACTTTCTACAGATGCTGGTCTTCTTTCAAACACTATAGTATATTTATCCATGAGACGTTGAATCCCATCTCTCAAAATGAAGCAACTATCCGGCTTATAGGTACAATATAGACAATCTTCATGACAACCCGGAAAGATCCCAGCTTGTACTAACCTCTTTTTGATAACAGACAATGGTGTGCTCAACTCCATAACTGAATAGACATGCAGATCTTCATCAATATCTTCATCAATGGCGTTGACAGTCTTCTCGTGATTTGGCATTGGAGCTGTAATCACATTTGGAGTACCTGGTGGATCAAACTCAATTTCTCCAGCATCAATCATATCCTGAATTTTGTTCTTCAAGACCTAGCAGTTATTAGTATCATGTCCTGGACAGTTTGAATGATATGCACATCGTGCATTGGGATTGTACTTGGGAGAGGTAACATTGGGATTCTGAGGAGCCTCCCTCAGGGTAATAAGTTCAGCCTTCAACAAGTGTTGCAATGCCTGAGCCATTGACATGTTGATCTTCGTGAACTGTCTTCTAGCCCTCTGTTGGTTGCCTTGAGGCTGCTCTGTTGTTGCAGGAGTTGGATTTGAAATATGAACTGCACTAACAGACTGATGCCTTCTGTTACGATCAGGCTGACCATACACAGCATTAGATTCTTTCTTCCCAGTGGGAGGCTTCTTTGCAGCACCTGATGAAGAAGTGCCCACTTGGATCTTACCACTCTTGATACCATTCTCTACTCGCTCTCCTGTCATGATCAACTCAGTGAAGCCAGATGATGAGCTTTCAATGAGATGACTGTAAAACGGACCATTCAGCGTACACATGAACATATCAACCAACTCCCTATCAGTCAAAGGGGGTTGAACTCTTCCAGCTAAGTCTCTCCACTTCTGAGCATACTCCTTAAAGCTTTCTTTGGCACCCATAGACATGCTTTGAAGCTGCATGCGAGTGGGGGCTAAGTCAGCATTGTATTGATACTGCTTGTAGAAAGCTTCAGCAAGGTCATTCCAATCTCTGATGTTGACACTCTCCAACTGATAATACCACTCTAGCTGAGCTCCAGATAAACTCTCTTGAAAGAAATGGATCCACAACTTTTTATCAGCAGTGTGGGGTTGAATTCTTCTGACATAAGACCTCAGATGCAATTTGGGACAAGAGACCCCATCATAGACAACAAATGTAGGAACTTTGAATCCAATGGGTATGACCACCCCAGATATCAAGCTCAAATCCTCAAAATCCAGCCCAGATGATTTCTGTAATTCCATAGCATCCATTCTATCCACCAGCATCTTGAATTTGTCTTCGTTAGGCTCATGGTAGTAGTTAGCCTCAGAATCAGAGTCCCCCATAGTGTTGTGGAGACTGCCTCTCTCCTGCTCAGATTCTTCAGATTCATAGTCTTCAACCTGTTCCTTGGTCCTGACAGGACCTTTGAACCTTCTTCCCATGTTGAGCAACCCAGCAGACCTTCTAGCTTTCTTAGTCTTGTTGGCCAGCAGTGTCTTCAATTCATCCTGCCCCTTGGATAGGTTCAGGATCAGCTCTTGGAACTGTGCATTCTGTGCCTGGAGATCCTTAACTGATTGTTCAAGAGCCATTGCTGAAATAAACAGCGAGAAGATGAGAAACCTGTGCACAATTATAAACCTGTGATGCAATGATATGGGAATGCATATGCAATGTTTTCAAGGACCGCAGGATTTAAATTTGCTTAAACAAACAAGAAAGTAACTTTTTATTAGTAATAACTTGTTTTGCCTTTTAGGCTTACAAAAAATGAAAACGAAATAAGTACAAAAGATGGGGTTTTAAGTCTCCCATGGACGTTTCCTCTTGGTGTTGAGGTATGAGTTGAGGTTTCGTTCCTCATGAAGTAGCTTTGTTAGCTCTAGGATCCTTGCTTGGCTTGCTTTGTAATGAGCCTCGAAAGTATCCCTTTGCTCTTTCAGTTGGATCCATGATCTCTGCAAGTCTTCCATATCAGTAGGCATGTCTGGGTGAAGGATGGTATAAGCTGTGTCTCCTTCAGCAACAGGTTCCATGGTAACTGGTAGGATGGCAGGATATGGCATCATGAGTGTCTGAGCACGAAATCGTACCCATCTGAGATAAGCCTCCATAGGAATGGTGTACTTAGGCTCCAGTGTCTTGCTGTCAATCCTGTTTACCTTTCCCCAAGCTCGTATGAATCTCTGACGGTAACCCTGAAGATCGTTGTCGTAGTCAAACACAATGCCCTGAATCAACATGTCATGTGGACCATCGCTCCGGGCGTAACCAAACTGTCGTAAAGCTAGAGATGGGTTGTAGGTGATGCCTCCTCTTATGCCTAGAAGTGGCACATTAGGAAACTCCCCACAACGGTCAATGATGGTGACATTCTCCATAGATCTAGAGCACCAATGGATGTCTGAGTGAGAAAGTGACATGATCCTCTTGGACCATATGAACCCTTGCTCATTCTTCATTACTGAGCGAGGAAGGTGAGAAATAAACCACCTAGAAAGTAAAGGTATGCAGCACATCAAAGTTCCTCTTGCCCTTGTAGTACGGGTGTGAAGAGAATGTAGGATGTCTCCAAGTAAGGTAGGCACTGGATTGTGACTCAGGAATATGTTGATGGCATGAACGTCTATGAACTGATCAGGATTGGGGAACAACACTAAGCCATAAATCAATAAGGCTAAGATCTCCTCAAAAGCATCGTAGCTCATAGCCTTCAAGAACATTTGAGCTTTATCCACTAATACCTTGGCAAGAATACCTTTAACTCCACTTCTCGTCTCTAGAACAATGTCAGACTTCTTCAGATGTAGAGCTGCAACAATAACTTCTGGTTTAAGCTCCTTCTCTAAGCCTGTGAATGGCTTCTGATCAAGAACAGGTATACCCAGAAGTTTAGAGAACTCCTCCATGGTTGGAACCAGCTGATAATCAGGAAATGTAAAGCAATGGTGCTTAGGGTCAAAGAACTGAAACAGCACACTCATCATGTCTTCACTGAACCCTGAAGTAACTAGATCCAATAAGTGACCATGTCTCTTGTTGAACTGGGAATGATCAGGCACTAGGGAAACCAGCTCCTTGAGCTTAGCAGGTATCCCTACAAAGTTGATCCTGATGGTGTTTCTACGAGCAGAAGCCATGACCTGCAACAAAGAACAAAGATAAATCCTTTGGTCCTTGAAATGGTTAGGGAAAATGATATGCTTATGATGCATGATGATGTCATGATGTCATGCTCAATCACAAACATGTGGCACACACAAACAAGTCACACCATAGCCCTAGGTTTAAAGGCTTGCATGAGGTTCAAAGGCAAGTACCCTCCCCTGAAGTTAGATGGTTCATCCTGTCCTACAAAAGTAACCAGGTTCTAAGGGATCTCAATATCATTGATCCTTCACAAGGGTGGTTGTTCAGAAGGCAACTTACTTGCCAACCAAAACCCTCCAAGTTTAAGATCTCAATGAGCGTAGTATCGAGTGTCAACCAACTTCAGTCTGCACCAAAGCCGGTTACCTCACTACTTTCTAAAGGCCAAGATGAGTTAACTAGGGTTCTAAAAGTCAGTTAGTGCATTGACAACATATGGCAGCCTCAATATTATCCTCAACTTGACTTAAGGAATATAAGCACCAACCAAGAAGTCGCACTAACTATGGCAACCAGATCAACCGTATCGATATACGTCGTACAGTTTCCTTGGTCTATTTCCATTTACCTAAGGTACACTAGATCCGGGTTAGGATCTTTCACACATAAGAGCACCCCAACAATATAATAATAAAGCAAACAAGGCAAACAATTTAAAGTGATCTTAATTCCTAAGGGTACCCCTCTTAAATAGATCCCCAGCAGAGTCGCCAGTTCTGTAACACGGTGGGAGAACTGACTTTAAACAATGTTGCGGATAGCAAGAGTCGCCACCGACTTTTATTTTATCCATAAGGAAAGGTTATAAAAGAACAGGAAAGACCTTAGAGAATATTTTGGGTCCGGGGGGTAGGTTATGAAAAGGGAAGGTGTTAGCACCCTTTTCATCCATGGTTATCCATGGGCTCTTAGGTACTTAAGCTCACTTTTGAATTGTTTTGAAAGTGTAGTGTGTGAATAGCAAAAAATTTCAGAATAGTTTAATAATAATCCGTGTATGGATGTGAAAAAAACTTGTTTGAAAATTTTGTTGGAAATTTGTTTAAGTGTGAAAAAGTTTTGAAGTGAGCAAGTATCTAGGAGTAGCCTACCCTAATGTTTTAAGGTCTTTCTTATTCTTTATCCTTTCCTTAGTAAGACTATCCCTACTATAATGGAGTAGGTAGTCCTTACTTTGGATGTTAAGGGACATGTGAGGGACAATTGGATTTTTGAAGGCCATTGTGGGGTGTAATAAGCAAACTGGAGGGACTATCATCATTTTTCGAAAGGGACTCGATTCGTAAAGGCAACCATAAGGGACTTTGATGATTTTCTTTTTGAGGGACTTGCTTTATACACCCCACTTAACCAATATTCATAGGCAACTTGAGGGATATCCTTAGGAAGTGAGACGGCGATTAAAATCGACTTACGTGTGTGAAATGTTTAATTTAATTATCTTATATTAAAATGATCTAATTTATTTTTTTAAATATCATACATATTAGCACTCCCTAATTACTGACCATAATGATAATAATAATTAAATAATTACAATTTACATCCAAGAGGCAATTACAAAATTATAATAAATAAAATAAATAGTAAAATATAATCAAAATAAATATAAAAAAAATAACAAATAAGTAAATAAAATATTGGGGTTAGTAAATAATAAGAAAAATTAAATAAGGTTAGTAGAAATATAAAGTTAGTGAAAATAATTAGTTGAAACAATAATAATTAGAAAAATAGACAAAGTTAGAAAAAATAATAAGATAGAAATTTCAAAATAATAATAAGCAACAAAATATAATTAGCAATAATAATTAATTAATAACGTGATTAAACATAAAATTTGATTTTTATTTAGAAACATAAATGATTAAATAATTACTATAATATAAAGTTCTAAATATAACATAATTATAAATTTCTTAATCATTTACAAAATTTAATTATCTCTAATTATATATTAACAATTATTAAGAAAAATATTTACACATTATGATGAAAATAAATTTTAAATAATCAATAATCACATTCACAAAATTTTACATTAAGTATTTATAAGGTTTAATTTTATTTACAAAAATTTACAAGAATTATAATAAATATATACATAGAATTATATAGAAAATTAAAATTAGGTTTTATTTTTTTTTTAAAAAAGAGTTTTAGTTTTATTATTCTAAAAAAAAAAAGTTTTAATTTTATATAAAAAAAAGAAGTTTGTTTATTCACAAGAATTTAATTTTATTTATTTTAAAAAACAGAACTTAGTTTAAAAAAAATTCCTTATTTAAAACACAAAAAAATAAAATAAAACAACTTAAAAAAAAGGGGGTTGGGCCGGTCATCACTTCCGGACCCAACCCGGTTTAGCAAAAGAAAAGGGGTCAGAGTTTGCTAGGGCGTGAAACCCTGACTCTTCTCTCGCGGCGCATGCTTCTCTCTCGTTGTTTCCCTCGAGTTCTCTTTGTTCTTTCTTCATTCTGCATACTTCGCGGCCTCGATTATCCTGAGAAAAAAAAAACACCCCCAAACATGATTAAACATAGAAATATGGATCTTTGTCTTACGTTTCGAAGGTTCCGTTTTAGAAAGGTGGTGACGGTAATAGTTAGCGATGATGAAGGCGATGATGATGTTATAATCTGAGCCTCGGGGTTGTTTGCCCGCCGTTGAATGGGACGGCGCCGGTGGGCTTCCTTCGGCTTGTTCGCTTGTGTTTTGTACTAATGATCTTTGATGAAGTTCTTTTCTCTTTATGATTTACGGCCGCTGTGGTTAGGGTTTCATGATTTTTTTCAGGGCCTCTCTTCTGCGATCTATTGCTGTCTTTTATATCCGCTTTGATTTTCGTTTGGGCCTGGACTTATGATCTTTTACGTTATTTTTCTAATTGAAATCTGGGATCTTGATTTGATTCTTTTGGATTTGATTGAGGTCTTCCTGATATTTCTGATACAATATGATTTTGTTTGGATTTTTTCAGAACTGATACCGTTTGGATTCATTTGGTGTTGATTGGATTCGTTTGGGACTTTCCTCTTTCAAACTCAGGGGTTTCATTGATTTCACCTGATATGAACTGAACTGTTTTTTTTTATGCCGTTTGGATTTGAAACTGGATATACTTTCTGATACGGATTTGGTTTTTGTTGGATATCTGCTTCTGATTTCTGGAGTTTGTTTCGAACATACATTAACTTTTCCTCTTCTTCTTTCAGAGAGAGCTGGTAGTTCGGATATTGCCGGATTGGTGCCGCCGAGAGATTCGATGCGGTGATGATGACCTTAGGGTCTGAACCATTTGGCTTTGATTGGTGCTTTAGTGATAATGACCTTCGGGTCTGAGCGGAAAAAATTACCGTATGCTGTGTACTTTCGATGTTCGGTAGGGAGTTGGCGACAGGCTTTGGCCGTTGCCCTTCCAGCCGCTCGGATGTTACGCCCGATGATGAACAACCTGAGGGCTTATTGATTGTTCTTCGATTGTGAGGTTTACGCCTTTTTCTTTGGTGCTGTTGCCATATGGTTTCAAACATGGTATGGGCTGAATTTACTCTTGCTTTCTTCTGGTATGATTTTGCGAACTCATTTGCAAATGTAATCGAGGATTTATTTGATGCTCTGTTTGGTTTTGAGACAGCCTTTCTGATATTCATTTTGATTGTTGATTTTCAGAATTTGGCCCATCAGGATTTTGTTTGAAGCGAGTTTCATTTGTCTTGTTTTGTAATCCAATTTTGGTGCAGTGGAATTGGATTTTCTGTTTTATGAATATGAACTGAATTTGATTCAGCCTTGTTCTTGAGCTGAGCTTATTCTTCTATTTCTGGATTGAGCTGTGACTTTTGTGAATTGAACTGACTCCGAGCTTAGCTTCGATTTGTTTTCGAACTGGGCTTGATTCTGGTTGTTTGTTGAATTACACCTAGTCTCTTATTTTCTGGATTGATTTAGTTCTTTTCTTTTGGGGTTGAACTTGCTCTTTGGATTGAACTTGTTCTTAGGTCTGTTGGGGACTGCTGATGTTGTTTGACTCTTGTGTTTCAGGTATTGGAAAATTTTGAAAAGATGATTCAGACCTATTGGCATCTGGGTCTGAACTCGGATTGGCTCTGCTGTTTAGCTTTGTATCAGTTTGAGAACAACTTGGAATTTAACAACGACACCATGTTTACTTGATGGAATGGTGCTTAGCTTGACTTTGAAACAGAATCCAATTTTCGGCATGGCCCCTTTTCAGTTAATCATTTATCGGCCCGAACTTCTTTTATCTCTTCATCTTTCTCGGCTGTCCCGTATTGATAAGAACAGAAATTGCTTGATCTGACGCCGATGGCGCGGATCGGTAACGGGGGTAGGATGCGGCTTTGGCCGTGCCGCTCCCGGCACTCGATGATGACAATGTTCTGAGAGTGTTGAAAAAAAAAAATTCTAACATTTTCTGTACTGTCTGTTCTCTTTTGATGTGCAGGTTAGCTGAGGATTCATGGAGAAGTTCAAATACGAACATGAAGACCTTTAGATACTTTTAGGATTTAGGATAGATGCTTTAATGTAATCCCTTAGGATTTGAGAATTTTAATGTACTTCCTTGTAACAGTACTTTGCATGAAGCAACATCCCCATTCTTGTATGATAGCATTATTTATGAAATAAAATTCTCGAAGTTTTGAATTTATTTATATTCTATTCTTAGTTAAAAAATATAAACAAATGTGAATAAATCCACAAGTATTTAATTCATTAACATAGGCATAAAACATAAATATTTCCAAGTGGTATTTGTGATCCTAATCTCATCATCCGATTAAAATGTTAACCAATTGTTTCATAACCAAACTCATATGGGCACCATGGTCACAACATTTTCAGCATCAACAGCAAAACTAATCGTAATTAAACTCCACTGACCAAATGCCAAATCTCAATATGATCAGAACTGGTGATTGATAAATGCCTCAAAACCATAACGCATCAAATGCCTCAGAATTTTAATAACAGCCCGTCTTCAAGGAATTGGTAGAATTTGTGTAAAATGACCAAAATACCCCTGGGACCAAATCTCTCTTTGATGTCGGCAAAAAAATCATGAAGTTTGACTTTGGTTTGACCACAGTTGACCTCAGTTTGACTTTTTAACTGCATTGACTGCTTTTGACTTATCTGATCATCTGACTGAGCAAACTTTTTGAGAAAAGTCTTGAAACTTGACATGGGGGTTCTTATACACATATAAGATGTTATGAAGCTCACTTGAAGTCTTGGAAGTCCATTTAGCCTGATTAAAGTCAAAACCCTAGTTTTGGATGCACTGCTTAGGAGGTGCATTGTCTGAGGGAATTGTCAACTCTTCTGACCAATTGTGAGCTTTGTGAACCTTGTGAATCTTCATAAGATATCTTGTGATACTCATGGGAGGTATTGTGAAGCTTGTGAACCTTGTGAACATCATGAAGTGGCTTTGTAGACCTCATGACCCTTAGGAAAGCTTTGTAAACATTGTGAATCTTGTGAACCTTGTGAACCTTCAAGAAGCAACCTATGGACTTCATGAACCTCATGAAAGGTCTTGTAGATGTTGAGAAGTTTGTGAACCTTGTGAAACTTCAAGAAGCAACCTATGGACTTCATGAACCTCATGAAAGGTATTGAAAGCACTGTGGGACTTGTGAACCTTGTGAACCTTCATAAAGTAGCTTGTGGACTTTATGAACTTCATGAAAGGTTATGCAAGTTGTTGGAGAACTTGTGAACCTTGTGAACCTTCTTAGAACACAAAGTCTTGTATTGTGAGGGCAAATTTTGGGGTGCAACAAGATGAAGCTCTTGTGATGAACGGATGAACATCAGCGAATCTTATGGTGAACGAAGAGGATCCTGAAGCTCTTGATGGCTCAGAGATTTGATGACGAAAAACGCTACGAAGAAACTGGTGAAGCTCAATAACGTGAGGAAGATTTGGCAAATCGGACGAAGATCTGGAGAGCTAGTTGAAGATCCTTGTTGAAGGTTCTTAAAAGTCTGGGAAATACGATGAATCTGGACAAACTGGAGATGTTGGATGAAGATCTTGAAGGATCTATTGAGTTTCTGGCAAAACCGATGATGAACACAATGAGTGTTCTTGACTTTCTGGCAACGAAGATGAATTCGGTGGATGATTGAAGAACACGGTAATTATGGATGTATGTTCTTGGTGGAGATTCTCTCATGAGATTACTAGCAAAATTGAGATGAAGATAATGATTTGGATGATTTTCCGATGGTTTTTGGTGATTGTTGATGAACATCTGAAGACATTGAAGGAGGTTGACGAATTGCAGATTCCGGCGGATGTGTGTTTTCCGGCGAGTGGCTGATGAAGATTGATGAAGAAGATTAGAAGATGTTTGGATGAGTTTCCTGGAGAATTGCAGTTTCCGATGGAAATTTGGTTTTCCGGCGACAGTTAGGAGGTTCTGGTGGCGGTTATAGTTCACCGGTGACGATTACCGGTGACCGGTGCGGCGACTGCATGATCGGCCGGTGTGGGGATTGAGTGGAGTGTGCGTTGGCACACATGCAGCACCGAGAGAGAGAGAGAGAGAGGAACGAACGCGTGGAGAGAGGGTGAGAGGGAGAGTGCCAAGTGGCAGGGAGAAAGGTAGTGGAATGCTGAGGTGTCAACGGGAATGAGGCGAGAAAAAAAAAGGATGACACGTGTGGCAGTGGTTTTATATGACAAGTGGCATGAACCTCTGGACTTGGACTTAGGCCCCACGAATTGGATAGTGGCCCATTAACAAAAGACTCAGCCTTAATTGGATGGATTAACTGGACAATGGACTGATTAACTGACACTAATTAAAAACGAAAATGATGATTAGTAAAGCCTAATTAATGAACTATGAACTAACCTAATTAATAAAAGCCGACTAGTAAGCTAATGATTATACCAAAGTAAATCCTAATTAAAACTAAACACTAACCTAATTAATGTCTATCTAATTAAAACTATTAATAAAACTATACACCTAAAATCTAAAAAAACTATTTTAAAAATCTATTAAAACTATTAAATCTATATTATTTTATAAAATCTAATAAAACCATTAAGATCTATTTTCTAAAAAGAAACTCTATTTTAATATTCTATAATATTCTACTAAAATCTATTAATAAAAGAAACTATATTCTATTATACTAAAGAAAATCTATATTAATTATATTAAAAATATCTAAAAGCCTCTATTTAAATCTATACTATTTACAATTATCTAAAGGGATAAAATCTATACTAGACATACTATTTAAAATCTATATCAAAACTAATAAAATCTATATTTAAAAGTCTATTAAACTCTATATTAAAACAAACTATTAAAATCTACACTATTCTATATTATTTTAAAAAAAGAATTATTATCTAAAATACTAATAAAACCTATTTAATCTCTAGAAAAATCTATGAAATTCTAAAAAAAAATGCTATTAAAGCAATTAAACTCAATAAAAGAGGAAGAGAGACTCAATCGAAATAAACGGTAAACCCGGACACCAAAATATCCTCCAAAAACAACAGTGTAAGCTGAAAATACTGGGAAGCGCGATTTCCCCAAAATGAAACTTCGATCACCCGAACTGGTCTGAAACGTCCGAGATGTGAAACCAGGGCTATGATCCCGATAACATTAACATGATTGGAACAATGCAAGGTATGCAGTATGCGAATGCGAATGCAAAATGAGCCGAAACATAAACCAGATGTGGGAACCGGTTGGTCAAATTTTGGGGTGCAACAGCGAGCCCAAAGGATGACTTCCTGCTCTCTCACATTGACGTATTGGTCGACAATACTGCTCAATTTTCCGTATTCTTCTTCATGGATGGCTTTTCCGGTTATAACCAAATCAAGATGGCACCGGAGGATATGGAGAAAACGACGTTTATCACGCTTTGGGGGACGTTTTGTTATAAGGTAATGCCTTTTGGGTTGAAAAACGCAGGGGCAACCTATCAACAGGCTATGGTCACTTTGTTTCATGATATGATTCATCACGAGATTGAAGTGTATATTGATGACATGATAGCAAAGTCCCAAACGGAGGAAGTACATCTGGTCAATTTGCAGAAACTGTTTGAAAGGCTCGGGAAATTCAGATTGAGGTTGAATCCTAACAAGTGTACTTTCGGGGTACTGTCCAAAAAGCTATTGGGGTTCATTGTCAGCGAAAATGGAATCGAGTTCGATCCTGCAAAAATAAAAGCTATACAAGAGATGCCAGCGCCGAAGATAGAAAAATAGGTTTGTGGCTTCTTGGGGAGGTTGAACTACATTGCTCGGTTCATATCTTATCTCACGGCCACATGTGAACCAATGTTCAAGTTGTTGAAAAAAGATTAGGCGGTTGTCTGGATTGCCAAAGGGCATTTGACAAAATCAAAGAATATCTGCAGGAACCTCCGATATTGATATCTCAAGTAGCCGGAAGACCATTAATCATGTACTTAACGGTTCTTGAGAACAACATGGGTTGCTTTCTCGGTCAACACGACGACACTGGAAGAAAAGAACATGCAATATACTATCTGAGTAAAAAGTTCACAGATTGTAAGTCCTGTTACTCGATGCTTGAGAAAATGTGTTGCGCACTCGCATGGGCTGCCAAACGTTTGAGACAGTATATGCTTAATCATACAACCTTGCTGATTTCGAAGATGGATCCGATCAAGTATGTCTTCGAAAAGCAAGCGATTTCAGGTAGAATTGTCAGGTGGCAAATGGTACTGACAGAGTACGACATCCAATATGTTTCCCAAAAGGCCATCAAAGGAAGTGTTTTGTCAGAGTACCTTGCTGAATAGCCTATCGAAGAATATCAACCAATGAAGTTTGAATTTCCTGACGAAGATGTCATGCTCCTTAGAATGAAGGACTGCGAAGAGCCACTACCCGACGAAGGGCCAGAGAGGAGTTCTCATTGGCAATTGATATTTGACGGTGTTGTTAACTCGTATGGAAGTGGAATTGGGGAAATCATTACGACTCCCCATGGGTCTTATATCCCATTCACTGCCAGATTAACATTCCCATGCACCAACAACGAAGTAGAATATGAAGCGTGCATCATGGGTTTAGAAGAAGCCATTGATCTGAGGATCAAGAATCTCGATGTGTACGGTGATTCAGCGCTTGTTGTTAATCAAATCAAAGGAGAGTGGGAGACTCGTCAACCCAAACTGATTCCCTACATGAATTATGCAAGGAGGTTGTTGCCCTTCTTCGATCGGGTAGAGTTCCATCACGTGCCTCGAGCGGAGAACCAGATGGCAGACACTCTGGATACGTTGGCTTTGATGTACAAAGTGAACTTCTGGAATGATGCTCCCAGAATTTTCATTTCTCGCCTCGACAGACCGTCATTCGTATTCGCCATTGAAGAAGCTGATGATGGCAAGTCTTGGTTTTATGACATACAAAACTTCCTCAAGAAACAAGAGTATCTGCCAGGGACTTCGGCCCAGGATAAGAAGACTCTGAGGAGGTTGTCTGGTAACTTTTATCTGAACCCAGATGGTGTGCTTTATAGAAGGAACCATGACCTGGTGTTGTTGAGATGCATGGACGAAAAGGAAGCAACATTGCTTATAGAAGAGGTCCACAAGGGTACTTTTGGTACACATGTCGGCGGGCATGCAATGTCTCGGAAACTATTATGAGCAGGGTATTATTGGTTAACCATGAAGTCAGATTGTTTCAAATTTGCGAAGAAATGCCATAAATGCCAAATTTATGCAGAGAAAATTCATGTACGCCGAACCCGTTGAACGTTATGGCGTCCCCGTGGTCATTCTCCATGTAGGGCATTGACATGATTGGCAAGACTGAGCCAACCGCATCCAACGGACATCGTTTCATTTTGGTCGCCATTGACTATTTCACCAAGTGGGTTGAAGTAGCCTCGTACGCGAACGTTACCAAGCAAATGGTAGCCCGGTTCATAAAGAGGGACATCATCTGTAGATACGGAGTGCCCGAGCAAATCATTACTGACAATGGTTTAAACCTTAACAATAAGATGATGAAGGAGTTATGCCAGAACTTCAAAATCGAGCATCACAACTCATCGCCCTTTCGGCCGAAGATGAATGGCGCTGCCGAAGCGGCCAACAAGAATATCAAGCGGATAGTGCAATATATGGTTGTCACTTACAAATATTGGCACGAGATGTTGCCCTTTGCTCTTCACGGTTATCGTACTACGATACGCACTTCAACTGGGGCAACTCCTTTCTCGCTAGTATATGGTATGGAGGTTGTCCTACCATTGGAGGTCGAGATTCCTTCTTTAAGAGTTCTGGTCGACGTCAAGCTCGATGAGGCAAAATGGTTAAAGAACAGGTTGAATCAACTTAGCCTGATGGACGAGAAGAGGCTAGCGTCTATTGCATACAGCCAGTTGTATCGGAGCCGAATGAAGAAAGCTTTCGATAAGAAGGTGCACCCTCGAAACTTTCAGACGGGCGATCTTGTGCTGAAAAAGATTCTCCCGCCACAATCAGATCATAGGGGCAAATGGACTCCCAATTACAAAGGTCCATATGTCATGCGTAAGGTCTTCTCCGGAGGAGCCTTGTTGTTGTCCACCATGGATGGCGATGATTTTACATCCCTTGTGAACGCGGACGCAGTTAAAAAATACTTTCCTTAAAATGACTCGCTAGACAAAAAAAAAAGAAATTCCAAGTTAGGGATATGGTATGAACAACATGTCATTAAAGGAGAAATTCTAAAACTTTCTAACACTTTCCACAAGTTTCTAGATGCATCTAGATCATTCTTTTGATTTCTATAAGAAGGGTGAATCACCATATGGCCAGGGTTGGTGATAATTGTTGGTGAGTGGTGAGATTAGAGTGTGAAAAAGTGAGATTCTTCCATTTGCAATTTCACATCAAACCTTCATTCTCTGCCATTACCATCCTTTTCTTCCCCATAGACATATTCCTCTGGTCCTTGTGATTACTTGCATGCTGAGATAGAGGAAGATCCATGGAAGTTTGAAGCTGTTTTGAGGAATTTGCAAGAAGAGCATATTGAGATCAAACACAATATTCAAGCAGTGTTCATCCATTTTCTTGCATACATAATTCATATTTGCCATTGAGGATCAATCAGGAAAGCTTGCAGGCACTGAATTGTAGTGAAACCACATCTACCATTAAAGTTTGACAGGTTGGTAATCTTGCTCGTATCACTTAATTTATGTGCATTCCACCATAGTTTTAGGTTTAGACTGGTTAAGCTAGGGTAGAGGACCATATTCTGAGGAGTTGAGGAAGTTTTGTGAAGTTCCA
The DNA here is from genome assembly GCA_963859935.3 of Lathyrus sativus. Taxonomy (NCBI): domain Eukaryota; kingdom Viridiplantae; phylum Streptophyta; class Magnoliopsida; order Fabales; family Fabaceae; genus Lathyrus; species Lathyrus sativus. The sequence continues at coordinate 417,645,990 of OZ012736.1, read as the reverse complement.
TGGCAGACACCAATTTCTTTCAGTTGCAAGAACAAGCTGTTCAGTGAGTGTTAGCATGCATGGTATAATTCAGAATGATTAGGGTATCGTGTAGAACAAGATTATATCAATGGATTTGAGTTGTATTAAGATTGATAGCAGAGGAAGGAATTGAAACCGTAATGTTGGAGCCCTCTGTTAGGATGATTCAAGAGGTTTCAGGGACAATTATTGATAGCATCGTGTTCTGGGTGACTAATAGTACAACTTTGCTTTTGGAAGCTTGTGAATTCATGGAGAAATGGAGGAGAACGATCGAGTGGAAATCCTTGCATGGGGTTAGGGTTTCTGAAAACCCTAGGGTTGAGTTGGAGACGATGAAGCTCCATCGTTGGATCGTCCAGAATGCTTGACTAGTTCAGTTCATCGCACGGCCAGAATTCAATCTCAGAAATGGAGGGAAGACTGAAGCGCATCAAAACGCAGTGCACAACTAAACCAAACGCACCGTTTTGGTTCATTGATGAAACTGGGCCTCAGCAAATGTTTCTATCCACACCTCCCAGGATTTTGGCCCATCATGAAAACAACTGGGGCGTGTTACTTTTGATACCCCCCTCCCATTTATTTCTTATTCTTTTATTTTTATTTCTTTTAACTTCCTTGCATTTTAATAAATTCATATAAAATCCAAAAATCAATATTTTTCATTTCTTCTTTTTTTCACATAATCATGATTTTGTCTAGAAAATTAATGAAAAATAAAATTCCATTTTATTTTTAGTTTAGTATTTTTAGCATATTATTTTTGTAAATAGTATTGTTAATTGATTTTGGTTAACCCTTGATTTTGTACAATTTGTTTTAGGACTTTCCCTTAGGGTTTTTGAGCCATTCTTTTTGGCATAGTTAGGTATTGAACCCTAGTTTCATATAGGATTTAATTCTCAATTTGTAGATTAAAATTTGATGTAGTTTGTTTGTTAGACATTTAGGTGTTCTAATTAGGGTTTTAGGTTGTATAGGTAGACTTGAACAATTTTGTTTTGGGGTTTATAGGCCAAATTAGTGTATGGGGAATATATGGGTTAAGGGTAAGTATGTATAGAATCCCCTAGAATTTTGCTAGAATATTGTATGGTGTTTTAGTATTTTTCATTGATTTTTGAATGTATGGATAGTATGTGTGTTGCTTAAAGGCATAAGTTTGTATTGTATTGTTTTCTTTCCTTCTCCTTTGTGTGTGTGAGCTTTGAGGATTGAGTTGAAGACCTTATGGATCATCATTGAAGCTTTGAAGACCTTGCAGAGAAGTTTAGATAGCTTTTGTTGTTTTGTTTATAGGATCATAAGTGCATAGGCAGAGCCCTAGATAGGATACTTCCATTCAATAAACGAGGAGTGTCTTGTTCACCTCCTTCCTTCTCTGTGACATAAAGTCCCTTAAGGGTATTCACCTCTCTCCTTTGGAGGGATTAGTGACCTTACCCTCTGAGGTAGAACTTTGAGAGAGCCTTTCCCTTTTGTGTTAAGTCCTCAATGGCATCCTTTGGAAGTCAGTGAGCACTGTAACATCCTCACCTCATCTTGTTGACTGAATCTTGTTTGCTGGAGCATTTGAGCCCTTGAAGATGGAAGCTGAAGCTTTGAAGAGGATGATTCCTTGAAGATTGTTGAAGTCTGAAGACTTTGTAAAGATCAAGTTGGTGCTTGAAGATCCCTGAAGATAGTGAAGCCTGAAGGTGGAGCTGATCAAAGAAGTTGAGGCTTAATGGAGAAAATGAGTTGACACTCATGGTGTAGGGGTTGATACCTGGAAAGCAAGTGATCTCTGAAGTCTGAAGACTGAATAGCTGCTGGAGGAGCTGAGGCCTTCTTCTGTTTTTCTTTTCTGTATTGTTTGTTTTGTCTGATTTGTCTGTTGCATTAGACTAAGTTCATTTAGAATAAGTTCAGTCTAAGAGCATGAGTGCATCTGCTTGTATTGTTACTGTGTGGCTTTGCTTGCGGGTATTCGGTAGAGCCCAGCTCCCTTGCCCATGTGTTTATTTTGCTTGATAGCATATTTTCATTTCTTTTATCTGTATGATTACAGTTTACTGTCTATTGCTTGATAGCATGTTGTTTATTTCTCAGTATGATTACTGTTATTTCATGACTGGCTTGAGGTCGAGACGAGCTTGTGGAGGCTGAAGCCCCACACACATTTCCTCCTTCACTTGCATTGCATGCATTTTACTGTTAAGCTGATGCTTTGTCTGTTTTGGTGTATCATTGACATGATCCCTTAGGACTCTCATTTCCTTTGATAAGGATTTGATGATAGACTTTTAGGTTGAAACCTATGCATGACAACATCTAGGAGTTCCCTGTTCAAACCTCAACCATAGGATGAATCCATGGCATGACAACAGTAGGACTTGATAGTCTCCCTCCTAGTTGGGCATGTTCTCTTCTCATCTCAAACAGTTTAAGATACAGTAATCATGAATGATTTCTTTCGTACGTTACGAGCCTTAAGCTATCTGAGAAAGGATTGTGGGAGAGTTTCTTTTCCACAGTCTGGATGTTTAGTATGGTACCCTTTGGGTGACATGCGACGCATTCACTCTCAGGTCATAGTCTCTAGTGCGGTTGAGATCGCAAACACAATAAAAAAACACTTCTTTTAGGAGATAAACCGTAGTTTCCCGAACTACGTGAGCTCTGATCTCTCATGCCTGTTGAGAGTACGTAGGCATAGGATGCGATGTCCTAGCGAGCAACCTTCCCCACCTTCACCCGTAGTAGGCCGAACTACGTTGACTCTGATTTCCCCAGCGAACCATAAAAAGAATAGGTTCGGGCAAAAGTTAGGGATATAAATGAAAAGATGTAAACCCGCAAAGTTGAAAATCTAGAAAGGCGACTTTGTAAAAAATGGGTATCCCGGTGAATCGAAAACCCGAAAGGGCGATTCACGCAAAAGTTAGGGATTGAAAAGCAAATGATTGTGATCTGTGTGTGATACTTCATTGCTTGGTGGATTGGGAGAACCTAAGGGCCGTTCATCGAAATCAATCTCTTCTGAAGACGGAGTATCAGAAAGACTTCAAAGTCAGGTGAGTCATAGAGGGATCAGCTCATGGTGTTCGTCTACACCACATTGCCGACATGTTTGTACACTTTTGTGTATTTCTGTACATATCTGTATTACTCCGGCTATTTCGTTGAGCGTTCAGGCTCCGGTTTATCCCAGGTGTATTACGTTGAGCATTCAGGCTCCGGTTAATTACATTGAGCGTTCAGGCTCCGGCTATTGCGTTGAGCATTCAGGCTCCGGTTATGGCGTTGAGCATTCAGGCTCCGGTTATTGCGTTGAATATTCAGACTCCGACAAATGTTATGATATATTCCTCTATTGCGTTGAGTATTCAGGCTCCGATTAGTTCATTGAATATCCAGATTCTGGAAATTTGAAATGACATTCCCCAGCGGAGTATTCTTGGGGTTTATCAAGATGTTTTATCAGTTCAATGATTTCCGGAGATTTCATCCCCAATCAGGGTTTGCAGCTTATTTCTGCGGTTGGAAAAATTCTGGTTTTGTTGGTATTCAACCGCCTTTCACCTTGATTGGTTGAAAGTCGTTCGCTTTTCACCCAGTCAGGTCCAAGTCGCTTGAATAGGGGCAGCTGTTGTACCCCAAAATTTGCCCAACCTTTTCTTTACCTGGTTTATGATTCATTGCATTTTCATAGCATTAGCATATGCATACCATTGTTCATTTACAGAGGATTGAGATAGGTGTGCCTAGAAAGAGGAGATTACCAAAGTTTCTAAGCCTAAGCAAGAGGTCTTATTCAAGCTATCCAATGTTTATCATCATCAGAAGAAAGTCAAAGTTCTTTGAAAAAGGCATATGAATGAATATGGTTCACCTCCTATCTGGGAGGCCATGGGAAGATCATCAGAGGATATTGAGTCCATGATTATGGATGGAGAATATTATATAAGCTCATTGAATGTCTTGAGGGTCACTGAGGAGCTTGTTCAATTCATTATACAAGGTGCAAGAAGCCACAGTCAAATGTGGTGCAGCTAGGGTTTTCATCTGGTCAACTGTGAAGTTGAAGGAGATTAAGACTCAATTCCAAGTCATTGTGATCATGGAGAGTTGTGTTGAAGCATCTAAGATGTTTTTTTAAGACCAATTTAAGAAGAATCAAGAGTGTGAGAAGTTGCTAAGCTAGGGTTTCTAAGCTTGTCAGTGTAAAATCCCTTATTTAGTGCCTAACTTCAAGACCACATATCTCAAGATACAAGTTTCATCTCATCTTGACTCCAACATGAAACTTGTAGAGCATGTTTCTAGCTTTCTTTTGAGTACTAGAACTCAAGTTATGAGGCTGACAAGTTATGGGTCCTCAGATGAATGTGATTTTGGTCAACAAAAGTCAACCAACTTCCAAGACATTTTTTACCTAGAAGTATGTTTCTCCTCACTTTGACCCAAACATGAAAGTTTTTCCTTATGATCTTGGATTTCCAAAAAGTACTAGAAGTCCTGAATCTGATTTGTAGAGCTCAAGATATGAAGCTTGCAAGGAAGTGGTATTTTGGGAAACTTTGATTATAGGTCTTTTGGGTTATAGGTCCATTTCACAACTTTGCATACTTCAAATGAAACTTTATCCAACATCAAACTTGCACCAAATGAGCTTAATTTCATCACTAAACCATCACTTGTCATGGATTTGACTTGTATGTGAAGTATGGTGAAGAAAATCTCATGGAAAAAGTACTTAAAAGCCATAGTTAGATTAAATTCATTTTGCACCATATAATGACGAGTTTGTGCATTTTTTGAGTGCCTTGAATATACTAAACACAATGCCAAAATCAGAAGTAAGTTTTGAGGACATTTTCATATGCGAATCCATGGATACTTCAAGAAGAAGTCACACATCCAAAATCAACCACAAGATCCTTTCAAGGGATTAATCTCATCCCTCTGATCAGAAGGAAGCACAAGCAAGGTGTATGAACCAATTTCAGAGCCATTGGAGCAGTTTCATGCGCGCATTTTCAAAGCTTCAAACTCAAATTGGATTTTTTTTCAATTGACCTTAATAGGCCACAATTGGGCCTCCATGAGCATTCAGATCCAAAGTATATAGTTTCTAGATCATGTGCGAAGCTTCAGAAGGGAATTTGGATCAATATTGAGAGGGAATTCAATTGCACTAGTGAAGGAAAAAGTGGAAGAGTGAAATCAAGAATCAAGGCAATTCAATCCAAATGAAGGCCATAGCAAGCTCCATTGAAGTTTATTGAAGCTTTCTAGTTGGTTTTCCACAAGTTTCATTCAGAAATCAAGGCCCAACGGAGGCACTCCGTTAGGTAAGTTTCCATTCACGATTTCTCCCTGATCATGCATCAATCATGCGCCATTTTCATGTATTCTTGAAGCCCTATCATCATAGGCCATTTCTGGATTGGTTTGATAATTGTTCTTGATGATTCTTGGATATTGCTTGAAACTGGTGTGCTTCGTATTGCCCTAATTATAAGCCAAAAATGAAAACTAGGATTAGATTGTTGATGTGTGTGAGTAGAGGATGAGTTTAGACTCAAGAATTTTGCACTTTGTTTAGGTCTTGATCCTTCTTCTCTGGCGAACCGACCGGAGAACATGACCGGAGTTCCTTTGACCGTCGTCTCGTTATTTATCCTCAGGCACCTACATGGAAGCCATCTCACCCTCTGACCTTTTGACCTATCCCAAACCAACGGCCACGATCTCATCTAATCCTCGTTTTGACTCTTTGACTTGCCACATTGTTTAGTGAAACAGTGAGTTTCACTCACCCAGCTTTGAGTTTGGATCATGGGCCTTCTCTTCTATTTGCACCCCCTCCACAATGGGCCCACTGATAATAACTTAAATAAATTGCTAATTGCCACGCTACTTTTTCTATTTTCTCTTCTTTATTTTCTTTTCCATTTTATTTTGCTGTTTGAGTTTTAATCCAAATAAAATGCCTCAATTAATGATAAAAATCCCAAAAAATACTTTTTACATATTTTAGGATGTTAGGTGATTTTACAAACTTTTCAATTAATTTTTTAGGTCATTTTCCAATTAAATCATGATTTTTACTTTTGAGGTATTTTAATTGGATTGAAATTTCATGTCTCATGTATTTGATTTTATTTCTTGATGAAATTTTCATGTTAGTGGCTGATTATTCTTCATCATATTCTTGACATGTTGATTGTTTTTTAGACATTATTGCCATTGGTTTTATTGACAATTGGTTAGGGTTTTAGTTTGATTTTTAGGACCCTTGATTCGCCCTTGCTTTTAGGGTATCCCTTTGGATTTCATTTCTGTTTGCATAGTGTTGTTTGGAGTTAGTCTCCATAATTTTTACCTCTGGTTCCTAATACTATAGGGGTCCCCTAGGATTTTATTTGGAATTTTTTGGATATGTTTTCTATTTTTAGTGTATTTTCCATTTTAGGTCATCTTTGTGTGATGTTTACCCTAATACATGAGCTAGTTTGTGTTCTAATTGGTTTGTGTGCATTGTTTGAGCCTATAGTTTTGGGGTATTCATATTATAGGCATAATGAGGTGTTTGTATGGTAAATTTTAGGTCCTAATTTGGTTTGAAACTTGTTCAAGTTTATGCATCTTTTAGGCCTTTCTGTTTAGGGTTGCTTGTGTACATATGTGAATGTTTCCCATCTCTTAACATGAACCACTTGCATTCTTTTACATGTTTTATTTCATTCCTTTTGTGTGCACTTTACCTTCATCTCTACTTATGTCCTTGGACTTTAGGTTCCTACTCATGGAAGTTTAGGCCCTCCTTAGGAGGAACTTAAAGCATGCCATAGGTAGTGAGCCTTTGAGGACTCTTGGTGTGTTTTATTTGCATATTGAATGTGGTATGATTGGTTGAGTGCCCTTGTGAGTTCCTTAGGTTCCCACTTTGCCTCCCATCATTTCATTCAATGATTTCCTCCTTTCCTTTTCACTTGGTGTGTTTTGTGCATTAAAATTAATGTGTGAATGTTGTAAGCTTTTATCCTTCTTTTCTTCCCTTATGCACTAATAAAGGTTGAGATGTGATTGTGGAGGTGTTCACCCCACACTTTTTCCTCCCTTTTATTGTGTGATATTTTCCCTTTGTGCATTTCTTAATTGCATTAATAAAGGTTGAGATGTGCTTGTGGAGGTGTTCACCCCACACTTTTTCCTCCCTTTGCTTGTGTGTTGCATAGCATATGCATTCATTCTTATCTCATGTTTTATATCATGATTCTCTTCTTCTCTTTTCTTACCATGATCCCTTAGGACTTCCAATCTCCTTGTTTAAGGATGATTGTGATAGACACTAGGTTTCAAACCATGTATGAGAACATTAAGTAGGATTTCCCTTTAACCCCAATTATAGGTTCATCTTGCATGACAACTACTAGGTTTTGAACTAGTTTCCCTTTAATTTGTCCTCTCTCTCTCTTATCATTTCAAAACAAATATAAAACACTTAGTAAAGGCTAATGAATGTTGTACGCTACGAGCCTTAAGTACTTGGAAAATGGTGATTGGGGGGCTACCTCTCAATTGCTTAGAGTGTTTAGTATACGTCCTTAGTACGATATGCAACGCATTCGCTCCTAAGTCATAGTCTTTAGTGCAACATGAATTACAAACAATTCAAAACACTTCTCCTTAAAAGAAATCAAAAACAAATGATCAAACTTCATTTTCTCCTTTGGGATCCTTAATAATGGAAAACCTTTTCATAAAAAGAGTTTCGTTAACTCATAGTTCTACCGCAAACACGTAATGCCTAAGTCTTCAAAGGTCGAGCCGCATACACCTAACTGCTAGAACTAGTTGTTAACCCTACTCGGGTAAAAAAACATTTGAACCAACCGGTGTTCTAATTGCCCGAACTACATTTGCTCTGATTTCTCATACCAGATGAGAATACGTAGGCACAAGACGGTGATGTCTAGGCGAGCGACATTCCCTCCTTTCACCCGTAGTTAGCCGAACTACGTTGACTCTGACTTTCCCATTGCACAAGGGAATATGTAGGCACAGAGCGGCGATGCTCTGCCGAGTCACTTTTTGTTTCTTTTGTCCCTGAGACCTTTAGTTAGATAGTTTCAATCACCCTTTTAGATAGACAACCAAGCGTGGATCCCGTCGAGTACGACGGACGTGAGGGGTGCTAATATATTCCCCTTGCGTAACCGACTCTCGAACCCGAGATTTGGTTGCGCTGACCAATCTTATCCCGTTTTTGCAGGTTTTCTCTGATCGTTTCCTTTCCCCTCGTTAGGATAAATAACGAACGGTGGTGACTCTTCTGTCATTGCCGACACCTTTTTTCACAGTAGCGACACACCTTAAGAAATTAATCCCAAAGAAGAAGAATTTGAATATGTTTGCACATGATAGGTTAGCCAAAGCACATAAAACCAAGGATTCTCAAAGAATGAATGAGGGAAAAGATTAATATATGAGTGGTGAATTGGGTATCTCAGACCCATATGCCTCTGAAGATAAAAAAACTTCTAAAGTATGACAAGTTTAGGAAAGAGCAATTAAATAAGGATTGTAAGTTTCAGTTATGTATGGAGTTTAATTCCTTAAGTGATTTCAAGGATACAATAATAGAGGGGTCAGTTTTAAATGGATGAGAAATTACATTTGTCAAGAATGAAATATATAGGGTGAGGGTAGAATGCAAGGGCAAATGTGGGTTTTTGGCTATATGTTCTAAAGTATTTGGTAGTCTTACTTTTCAAATAAAAACATGGTTGGGCACCCACACTTGTGTTGGGGTTTTGAATAATATAACTTCAAATTCCAAGTGGGTTGCAAACGTTGTGGTAAACAAGATGTAGGCATGTGAGAAAGTTAGAATTGTTGCATTATTAAAGACATGAGGAAGAATTACTCGGTTGGGATTACACCAAGTAAGGCATAGAATGCCAAGGAGATAACAAAGGGAATTATTAAAGAAGATGCACCTAGAAAATATTCATTGATTTGGAGGTATGCAACTGAGTTAAAAAGAGTATGTGATAGGAATACTATTAAAATTAATGTAGGCCGACCTAATCATCAATTCAACCAAGATTTGGGTCTTCATACTTTTGTTATGATGGATGAAAAAGAGGTTGCACCAAAGGGTGTAGACCATTTAAATGTGTTAATGGTTGTCATTTAAAGACAATTTATGATAATAAGTTGTTAATAGTTGTAAGAAAGGACCCAAATGACTAATATTTTCCATTGGTATTTAAAGTGGATGAAATAGAAACCAAAGAAAGTTGGAGATGACTCTTACAAATTTTTATGGAAGATATAGTCTAAGATAAGAGATGTATGTTCATCTTAGATCAATAAAAGGCATGTCACTATGCATGTGATAAATTTGTGTTTCTTCATGTGTTCCGATATATAACGATGACATGGCACTAATATGTTACTATGTATGTTATTACATGTATTATGCTATGTCACTATGCATTATGATAAGTCATCTTTATGTATCTATGTGTTCTATGTATGTACTGTTATGTCTCTGTGGCACTATGTGATTCTATGTTGTTCTAATATGGTGTGTTATACTCTGTTAGGGATTAGTAAGTGTTTTTGAAGATATGTTTGATAGAATTGAACATAGTTTGTGCCTAAGACACCTATATGCCAATTTCAAGAAGAAAAATGATAGAGGTACTTTAATTAGAGATTTGATGATGGGATCTACCAAAACAACATATTATAAAGCATGGCTGGAAAAAATGCTTGAACTTAAGGATGTTGATACAAAGGCATGGGAGTGGTTGACGAATGTTCCAACAAAGGCCTACTGTAAGCATGATTTTAACATTTACTCTAAATATGATGTATTGATGAATAACATATATGAATAATTTAATGCCACAATATTGGACGCGAGAGATGAACCTGTTTTTTCTATGTGAGAATGGATTAAAAGCTACCTAATGAATATGATATCAGCTACTGTAACTAAGCTAGATAGATGGGAACTTAAGATAATGTAGATTCCTAGGAAGATTTTAGACATGAAGGTTTTTATGAGTGGTAAATGGACTCCATGTTGGTTTATAAATGATGATTGAGAGGTAAAACATGCCTATAACACTAAAATATTTGTTGTTTATGTTAGCAAAATAACATGCACATGTAGGTTTGGGGATCTGGTGGACATTCCGGTAGACATGCCTATGCATCATTAAGCTATAGAAAACAAAATCTAGAGGATTTTGTGGAAGATTTCTACTCTAAGAAAATGTATGCACTTTGTTATAGTTTTGTTATAAATTCAATAAATGGAATGTACATGTGGCCTGAAGTTGATTTAGATGATTTAGACCCTCATTTGTACAAGAAAGACCTGACAGACTAAAGAAACTTAGGTTTAGGGAATTATGTGAGGGTTGTTCAAGATTGAGGAGAGTTGGAATGACATGCAGATGTACCAAATGTGATAAAATAGACCACAACTCATGATCTAGATGCTTTGAAAAGAAAGGTAATGTTTCATTTTGATATGTTATTGTTACATAGGTGTAAATAACTGAATTTTTTTTATAGTTGTTGAGAAATAATTCTAGAAACAAATATAGATGAGCATGTAGATGAACCAGCTGCAAATGTAGATGAACTAACTGTTGCACATATAGATGAACCTCCTACTACAAATGAAGATGATAATATTGAACCTGTTATTGAAGTTCTTCTTAATGTGGTTAAACATACACATGTTCAACCTAAGAAGCTACAATTAAAAATACTAAAGAAGCATGCGCCTAAACATGCTACTGAAACAATTGGCGAACCTACTATTAAAATAAATGGCTAAGTTTCTACTGCAACAATGGATGAATCTGCTACTGAAACAACATGTGGACCTGTTACTACAAAAAAAATGGTCAAGATGCTATTAAACTAATTGGTGATGACATTTTTTAGACAAAATTTGGAAATAATGTTGATGACAGAAAATTATACTCGAGAAGAAAAATACAAAGCTAACAATGGAGGTGAAATATGATGTTAACAAGAGACTAAGTGACAGATTGAGTACTTTGAAGACCAAGTCAATTAAAGGGCCAGAAGCAAGCAATGATGAATCAATGATGATACCTGATGATGAAGAGGGAACTTTGAATCAAGAACCTATTGTGGTTGTACCAAACCCTAGGTTAGGGACATGCATCAGGGCTATGAGATCTTGGGATGAAATATCTAGGAGATTTTCTTAGTGATATTTGTAACACCCCGTTTAGATATTTAGTCGTTTATGATTTATTGTGTGTGATTATTTTGGCATTGTCTTGGTTAAGGGTATGTGTGTAACGGTGGGTGTGAGAGCTTAATGGAATGAATTAAATGAAATTAAGTCTTGGAATAGTAGTTGTAATAATAATAATAATATGTATAATGAGACATTCTATTAATATGGTTATTATTAGCATTATTAGTATTATTATGATTACTAATGTTATTATAATTAATATTATTATTGGGACATGGAATATCTACCCTTAATAATAGCTGCAATAATATTATTATTATTGGAATTAAGAAAAGAAAGATAATTAGGGAAAATAACCCACAATTAGGAAAGAATGGTAGAGAGGTTACAGAAAAATCAGTTTCACGTAAAAGAGAATAGAGAGAAGAAGGGAGCAGAGCTAGGACAAGAATTATCAAGAGTTCCACCATTGTTGAAGAGAGAAAAAGCTTGGAAATTCAAGTAAGGGGAGAGCAGGTTCTCTAATGGTGGTCTGAACATGAGAGGGTAGTGGGGGTTCCTTTTCTTCTTAAAATTTATGTGCATTTCTCCTCCTTCTTGTTTGATTTTCGTATCTGGGTGATTGTTTTTGTGAATTCGTGTTTGTATGCTAATGTTGATGTGAAAATCGTGTAAAATGTATGTTGTTGATGTGTTTACCATGGAATCAGGTTTGGAAATTTTTTTTTGGGGGGGGGGGGGTTGTGGTAAGCCAAAATAGATTTCAAACGGTAGAAAACCTGGGTAAAAGGATGAATTAATGAAGTAGAATCAGAACTTTAGGATTATGCTAATACAAATGTTGTTTTGGGGTCTGAATTAAGAGCTTGGAAGTGCTCAAATGGGGGAAAAGTCGCACTAATGCGAAAAACCAATTTTTCTACAGCAGCCAGTGGGCAATACGCGTATGAGGGATACTCCCAGAGGGAATTACACGTATGGTACGTACCCTGTCCCCATGCCAGCACGACCATCTGCCGATACGCATAGGGGGAAGTGAGCCATACGCGTATGGGCTAGCCATTACGCGTATAAGAGGGTTTGGATGGGTTTTTGGAGGGAAATCCTTTTTGGTCATACGCGTAAGGCATAAGGCATTACGCGTATGAGGCATGGGCATTGGGGACCTACGCATAATATATGTAGGCCTAGGGCAAGAAGAGTAAGGCCATACGCGTATAGGCAGTGCTGTGAGGAAAGTTTCTCGTTTTTATGATTTCTGTTCCGATTTCACGTGCGATGCAATTTCTCTTGATCTGTAAGACTAAAATAATATAATTTGACATATAGGAACCAGTAATGACATTTAATATGATAAAACATAGAATTTTATGTGATTATCTTTATGAGACGTGTTTGATGCTTGTGCGTCAAGATTGTCGTTATGTGGATGGTCTTGGGCAGTGGTGGTAATTATGGAGAGTATTACGGTGAGTAAGTGGCTCAGGTGTGATCATTGAGGATCATGGATTATGCATGAATGATAATTATATTGTGCATAATTGTGTATCATGCATTCATGTCATGTTATGTGGAGCTGAGCTAGGTGAGAATCCTTTATGGGTGCCTAGTCTCGTTCGGACTCCATGTGTGTCGCGGTGAAATTTGGATACCAAACTATTGATTAGTTTGAATCTTTAATTCATTTTACAACCGAACTTTGATTTGTCCAAAGGAAGGGATAAAGATCGAAATTCCCACAATGCAATGCAAATGCAAGGTTTAGAGAGTTATAGGTTCGGGGGTTGGTTAAACTTAGGGAAGGTACTAGCATCCTAAGTTTCTGTAGTACTCTACAGGAACCTCTTGTTTTATGTTTGTTTATTGCTATGTGTTTATCTGCTTAAGGGTTTAAAGACCTAGGGGGTTTATTTCTAAGTATACTCGATAAGATGTCGCATCTTATGCCTACATATCCTTACGGGAGTGGAATCAGAGTATCTGTAGTTCCCCTAAAGGGTTAGAGGAGTTCTTTGATTGTGGTCAAAGTTCCTACGGGTTTAGGGTAGTTGTTTTGATTGGGTTTAGGAGAAGAGATGAGTCTTCATTTTAAGGGAGATGTAACCGCCACAAGTGTAAGAGGTTGTAGGAAAATAGTCTTTGCATCGTCTTAAGAAAAGGGCTTAAGTACTCGGATTGTTTGACGAGTGTGCCTTTATCGCTCTTAAGGCAAAGTCCCTACGGCTTGATTGTATTGTTGTAGGGTGGAGATTCTATCTCGCTTAAGATGATTTGGCATCTTTTCTCTATTGTGTTTGAATATTGTTTTGAATTGTTGAATTGTTTTCCTATGTTGTGAAGATAAAGAACAGTCCTTCCTATAGGGTAGGATCTATCCTAGGAGATCGACTTGAATGGGATCAAGGATCATAGGGGATTATAATGCAAATGAGGTGCACTACACACGATTGTTGAATCATGTGTAGGGTTTTCCTTTGGACGGAATGCGATGCATAAATATAAATTGCGATAATTGTAAATGACTTGTAAGATAAATTGCGGAAAAGTAAAGACAGGTAAGTAAACATACATGTGCGCATGAAAACGCTGAAGTGTAAGTGCGAGTGTCGTGAATGTGAGGTGTGATTGAATTTTACGCTGTGAGTTGATTTTAGATGGGATGATGGATTACTCTTAAACGAGAGATTGATTTTAGTTTGAATAAAAGAAAGTTGATTTGATTAATTTGGGAGGTTGATTTGTTGTTTGGAGTTGATTTAAAAAGAAGTTGATTTAATTAAATAGAAATTCATTAAAATGGAGTTTGTAGTTATTAATATAAAAAGTTATTATAACTTATTTAAAAAAAAGTTATCAAGTTGATTTAAAAAGTGATTAATTAATGGTTAATAAAAGGCTTTAGTTATATAGAATAAAAAAGACATATTATTATTTATTTAGAAAAGGAATCCTTGATTTATAAAAGGGTGATAAAAATTAAGTGGATTAATTAACTAATAATAAGATAAGTAGTTTTAAAAAGGATTTATTCAAAGATTAATTAGATAAATAGTAAAAAAGATAAGACTAAATTAATTAATTAGATAGTTATTAGTTTATTTATTTTGAGAAAAAGATTGATTATAGTATGATTAATAATGAAAAGATTAAACGGGTTGATTAGGTTAATTAAGTTGTGTTGTGTGGTGAGAATATGTGATTAGTGGGTGATTAACATTACAATCAACATAACAAAATAATAAAAAAAAACCTAAATCCCTAACCCCAATTCCCCCCGATCCCTCTCGCCGTTTCCCCTCTCTGATCGCAACTCCTTTCCTCTCCTCTCTCTGTTTCTTTCTTTCCGTTCTTCTCCTTATATCATGGCTCCCGTCTCATTCTTCCCTCTCTATCGTGATTCCTGCATCAATCAAACAAACAACAAAAGTCAGCATTAGCGAAAAATAACCTTTCACGACCCGATGGCTTCCTCGCCGCTGGTTGCGATACGGATGGAGGTGATTTGCTGCTGCTGTAAATTGGGGGTGGATTCGCGATGAAGGCGTGAGGTTTCTGGAAGTTTTGACTATTTGCGGTTGATGGCGGTGTCGAACGAACACTAGAGATAAGTTCTCTTTCAACTCCTCTTCCGTGATTTAGGCTTTTTCTTCTTTGGATTTTTCTGAAGGGTTTCTGCGATTGTTGTTAATTTCTGCGTGTTTGTTAGGGTTTTTTGTGTGTCCTCCTTTTGAATTGGTAGCTGTCTTCCGCCTTTTATAGGTGGTTTGTAACGAAATCTTGAATTAAAACCTGATTAAAACCGTTTTGAATATTGGTTTGGATATTCCTTCTTGGGGTTAATCAAATTGAAACTTTCTCCTTTCGTCGATTGTAATAATGATTGGTTAAATGGAAATCCCGATCCCGACTAATGCTTTAACTCAAAATTGGATTTGATTTCTTCCTAAATCGAATCTTTTAATTTCAAGTGGATATCTGATGGTTTACTAACTCGTGTCTGATATTCGACAGGCGTGAACAGCAATGGTCTTGGGCCAAAAGAGGGATTAGAAGCCCGGAGAGGAAAACTCATGTTTGAGGTGTCTGGTAGGAACTTCCATGGAAAAGTTGGTGATGAAGAGCAACAAATGTAAACATTCTCTTCGTGCAAGGTATATTTTTTCATCCAAACTCGGTTCGTATGATTTCCTCTTCAAACTGATGCATACCTGCAATGTTTGCTCATTAAATTATTTCGTCAATTCTCAAACTAATGTTATTTTCGCTGTTGCAGGCTTAGATGCTCGGGATTTAATGCGGGATGGTAACCTCTTACAGCTCTCCAATGGTGCAGCATAAGGAGAGTTTGGTTTAACGAGACCCTTGGTGGCACTGTGATTCGGGTTAGTGTTACTATGGGAATATCGTTCTATTCTTCATGAGATGAAATTGCTTAGGACTTCAGCTGAAGAAGAAATGGCTGGGTTGGACTTAACTAGAAGGTGGAGTGGCTTATGAGTATCATGATGAAGTTGAATCGCATTCCAAGAAACGTGCTTTTGAGATGTGAAGATTCTTTCGATTCATCCTGTCTAGAACAACCCTTCAATGTTAAGTTATGGTTAGGTTGTAATCAACTACTTGCTCATTGTGATTGTTCATTATTATTTGCTTATGTTGTTGATTTGCTTAGCTTCCACTTGCAGTCTATTCCACCTCTCTGCTCAACTTATATTTGCTACTTGGAATTTTAGCAAGACAACTATTAGAGCCCCGATGTTTCAATTCGTAACAGTTTCAACATTGTTTATTAATAACATTACTTCCATCGCCTTTAGAGCCAAAAGTTGATATCTGAGTACCCTATGTGAAGGACATCCTCTCGTGGTGGTCTTGACAAGTTCAGAGCCAGGTTTAACCGAAGCAATTATTCCATCACTCTCAGCAGGAGAAATCAAGGGCGAAGAAAGAGCATCTATCGAATTTGCTACTGCGATTGAACTTCGGTAATTGCATCTTTCAGCTTTAGGAAACTCTTCTGGTGTTATATTGTTGTGTGGCAAAGACAAATGAGGTCCACGTGAATCTGACGTTTCTTCTCTTGCAGGCAAACGTGGGGGTCACATAAAGGAGCTTTGGTGGCCCTACTCATCAACATGCAATAAATCAATCAAGCTTCCGTGTAAGTCAAATTGAGTTGTTCTTTATGTGCGGCCGATTTGGACTGCTAGTAGTGGTACCATCTCACGCGAAAAACTTACATCCATTGTCTCCAACTGTTCTTGTATGTGCAGCATTCCAGTTTTGGTCGGTGGCTACGTGTGTTTAGTGTTCCCGCAGTGTGGACTTCACACGCCTTCGAGGTATAGCATGCCAATAACAAGGCCAGGATGCATTGGTACTGTTAATCTCCTCTCAACACTTGTATTCTATTCTTGCAAGCAAGATTTGATTTTTATGCGTTAACGAAAATGATTTGTGCTGGTTTCATTGCAGATGTAAGTGAGCTTGTGTTTCGATGGATGCCCTTCTTCTAAGCGGAGGCTCTGTCCTCTTTTTAATCTTCTCTCGACTCTCTGGTCTGGAATAATGTTAAGAGGTATGCGGGATTTGTGCGAGGGTTTGTTATTGGTCTTGAACATACTTAAACATTATAAAGCATGTCTGATTCTCTCCTCTTAAGTTTTGACATAATCACTGAAGTGTTTTTAAAGTGCTCAAAGATGACTGCTTGCTGCCATCTTTTTAAACTGTCATGACTATATGCTTACAATTAAGTTATCCTCATTAATGTCTTGTTTTCTCTTGACGCTCGTTTCAGTTGTGTTAAAGCGGTGGCGCCGGCGGTTCTATACCGTGAGCTTTGAAGAGTTTAAAACATTGTCGACAATGCAAGGTAGTATTTAATGTTGTTGTAGTAATCTTACTTAGTATTACAATGTTGGCATGATGTTTCTTTCAATTCTCATGAGATTGTATGTGTGTTTGCAGGACTGGTTTTGTTTCTTCGATTTCAAACAGGTGCGGGAAACACGTAGGCATTAGGTTTTACTACAGCTGCAGATGATGACAATAGTTGTCTGACTTCGACCCTCAGGTTTAACAACATCTGATAGGTAAGAAATTGTTTGCTGTTGAAAACGTAGTGGTAATTGAGACTGTTGTTGCGGCATTGTCTTTTAAAAGTTGTGGCATGTTGGATACGGTATTGTCTTGGAATTGAGGATGATAAGTACCGAACTAGAGCATTAGGTTGCATTTCTGATGTTTGTTGTTGTTGTTGCTGGTCTGATGCAACATTATGCACGACGGGGCGAAGAATGTGGTGGTGATAGTGGCAGAGGTGGTACCATCAACTTATCCTCAGGTTAGAAACTTAGTAGCTTATTTTCCTTGTTTTTGATTCTCTGCTGAATGGGTTCCAGTTTAGTCTTGCCTGCGACTTCCACTAGGCACTTCAGCGGTTTTCAAAGATCTAACTTCGCATCCCATGTTTCAGCATCATTCTCTGCTTCTTTATCTGGTGTGGGTTGACTGCCCTCATTCTGTCCATTGTTCTGGTGCAACTTAATTGAAGCTTCAGGTGAGCTTGAGCTCTCGAGATGGTCATCATCTGCAGACTCTCAAATGAAAAACTAG
Source organism: Lathyrus sativus (assembly GCA_963859935.3). Classification (NCBI taxonomy): domain Eukaryota; kingdom Viridiplantae; phylum Streptophyta; class Magnoliopsida; order Fabales; family Fabaceae; genus Lathyrus; species Lathyrus sativus. The sequence continues at coordinate 417,628,100 of OZ012736.1, read as the reverse complement.
AGGACCGCAGACTGCTAGCCTTTCTTGTAGGTTTCATTCTCGTGTTAACTAATTATACTGCTTCATATTTCAGGTAACGTTGTCGTACCAGTCAATCCCAATCAATGGCCCTACCCCGTGTTAGCTCGTGCTCTCCAGCTTTCCGAATCTTCACCGTAAGTGATCTTAACTACATGTTTCCATTAATTATCTAGCGGGACGAGAATATTTGGTGAATAACCTCGCTTATCATGTCTTTCAATGCAGGTTTGATGAGCCATTGCCTGGAGACTGAAGAAGTTGAGCCGGTATTCCAAATTCTTAATTGTCCTGGTGTCTGTTGATTGATGCAAAGTCACAGACTTGGAAGGGTGGTTGCAGGTGGCTTGTGGGATATGCTACTTGATGCTCATTTCACAAAATTCCTTCTGTAACAGTAATTCGGTAGCACTGCGAGAGGTTCGAGTCCACTTGAAGTCTTCACAAGTTATTCCGAAGTTGTATTGACTACTATTCAAGTTCAAGCTTAAATGTTTCAGATTTCAAGCCTTCTTACCGGCACGGCTTACGTCATTAACAACATTTCTTGCTTATGCAATCCCAAAGAAACGTAAATCCTCTTTGTAATCACAGAGTGAATTTCCAAATATGTGGTGTTTCCTCAAGAGATTGGGTCTTGCATTCTGTAAATGAATTAGTGCATTTGAATGGAATTTAATCTTCTTGGATTTGAAATTAGTTTATGTCCACGTTACTGTTATTCATAGAAGCTTGGTGATGTTAATATTGTAACCTCAAAGAAGTGTCATCACCATATATCTTGACGTAAACTCTGTTGTGGGAATCGTCACCCCTTCGAAAAAATATTCGACCAGTGTTCATAATGAAAATGATAATGGAGACCTTGTTGAATTTCGGAAGGAGATGGAAATTGCTTGTTGTTTCTTTTGATGCTGACGGGCCCTTTGAGTATTCTAGAAGTTCAAATTTAAATCTGTAACCTCTTGCGCCTTGACAATAAAATGGCATAAATCTCAATCCTTGAATAATAAACCCTTATGCGTATTACTTTGTGATTCCTTAAACTTCCAATAGTAACCTGTCTTTCACACAATAAACAAACAAATTGGTTAAAACGGTTAGCTATGCATAATGATTGACTATGAGAATGAACGCCATCTCACTCGATATCACTGCGTCTGCAAAAATTGGTTAGTCACATAAATATCAAAATAAGGCTAAATGACAATAAAAATGCAAAAGGAGGTGACATCTTACAGTCAAAATTAGGGTACAACAGATGCCCCTATTTAAGTTACTCCTATTCGGAGATATGGAGATTGCAATCTCCGTCTCGACGAGATAGGAGGGACTTAAATACAAACATTGCACAAATTTTTTTTTTGGCCGTAAGAAGCCACCGAATGCAAATCATATGCAATGATATGAAATGATATGAGATGCAAGACAGAGAGGTCCTGTGGAGGAAAGATGTCACAGGGAACAAACTTCACTGGGGAATCTCCAGAAGTATAACAATACCTCGTACACTAGGGATATGGTGATGGGAAAGAATCTTGTAGTCGAAAGATATGCTTATTGTTGCACCCTAAAATTTGCTCAACCTTATTCACTTGGTTTATGTTCCAATATCATTAGCATTTGCATATAGAGTCATGTACATAGTCTAATCATATGCATAGCATAGCATAGCAAGTCAGCCAACAGGGACCAATCATTATTCTCATCTCTATGAGCCTATCAAGAGGTTATTATCCTAATTCAATCCCATTCAAGTCATCAGAAAGAATTGGAAGACTGGGAAGTCAATGGATCAAGCAGGGCATCCATCTCCTATCTGAGGGTATCTGGGGATCATCAAAGAAATGGTGAGTTGTGGGCTGAGCAGGGAGAGTATGTGGGTATCATGGAAGACTTAGAAATTCATTTGGAGAAGGAGACAAGTCATTGGTATGATCACAAGAGTTGCAGTTGAAGACAGTCAACTAGGGTTTCATCTGGGTCAACCCTGGGTCAACTCTAGGTCAATTGATTGATTGAAAGGCATTGAGGTCTATTGGAGAGATGTGGGGATCATCATTTGACATGTAAAGAAGGATATGGTGTTGTGCTAAGAAGAAATCAAGAGAAATCAAGGAGAAGAGGAGTTTCTAAATTAGGGTTTCTGTGTAAAATCCCCTAATTTAGGTCACATTTCCAAGCAAGATAAGTCAAAATGCAAGCTTCCAATGGATACTTGGCCAACATGAAACTTGTAGAGGATCTCAAGACCTTTAATTTGAGTGGTAGAATACATTAAGGAGATTTATAGAACTCAAGTTATGGTCCTTGCAAGTTACAGGTCATCTGAGGTATCTGAAATTTTGTCTGTGAAAGTGACTTGACTTCCAAGAAATTTTTACCCCTCAAGGAGATTTCAAATGAATTTCTGGTCAACATAAGAGTTGTTCCTCATTGTCTTATATTTCTATAATGGTATAGTATGCCTTCATATGATTTGTGGAACTCTACTTATGGTCTTGACAAACAAAGGGTATTTTGGTCATCTGAGAATTACAGGTCTTTTCAAGCCTATGCCCAAAACTCATACAAGGAAGCTTCAAATGAAAAACTTCACAACATCAAACTTGCTCCAAATGACATTTTGAGTCTAGAAAAGTGACCATGAAAGATTGGAAAGGTTCATAGCACAAGGTTTCAAAATTGGTGGATTTAATGAATAAAAATGACCTAAAAAATGAGATTTTTCATACTTTGGCCAAATGAGGTGAAATTATAGGTTATTTTGATTGGAAAGATCATTTTGAGAACATTGGCTAAAGTGGAATTTTGAGTTTGGTTCAAGTTTTGAAAGTTATTCATGGTTACTTATAATGGAAGTTACATAATCAAATTCAAGGGAAATTGTGCATGGGAAGTTTCTCCAAGCTTCTAGGAGTTTCTTATCTCATGTATATATTGTATTGAAGAGCTTCATGCATGGGTTGGTGATTCATTGTGCTCATAATACCAAGTTTCACACACTTTCTCCAACTTGCAAAATCAATTCAAACTCTCCCAAATCTCTCTCAATTTTCACATTTCTTGATCTGGTCTTCATCACCATCATCCATAGATCACAATTCACATCAAGATTGGTTAGAATCGAGCAAAGATAGTGCCATACAAGTTCCATCATCCAAGTGTCGCTACTGCGAAAATCGGCGCCGGCTGACAGAAGAGTCGCCACCGTGCGTTATTTATCCCTCAGAGCGGGAAAGGAAACGCTCGAAGTAAACCTCGCAAAAAAAACGGGGAAAAGGTATGGTCATCGCAACCATAGCCTGGGTTCGGGAGTCGGTTACGCAAGGGGAAGGTATTAGCACCCCTCACGTCCGTCGTACTCGACGGGATCCACGCTTGCTTGGGTTGCCTACTGGATGCAAAACAATCTATCTACGGCTGCTAAATCTAAACGGAAGGGAATTGACTCGATAGAGCGTCGCACTCTATGCCTACGTATTCTCAAGAGAGAAAGTCAGAGTCAACGTAGTTCGGGACTACAGGGAAAATTGGCTCGCCAAGACATCGCGTCTTGTGCCTACGTACTTCCACGGGATGGAAGATCAGAGCCTTGCGTAGTTCAGACTAACTACGGCTAAACAAACATTCTCACACAGCAGTGAGAAAAACAACTGGTTTCACAGGGTCGGGAACCTATGGTCACAACTATGGCTGAGTCTCAAATGCACTCGGGCAAGAGAGAAAAAGGGTACTCAATTAATCGTCAGCGGGAAAGTCTCGATCGCACAGCCGCGAGAGAACAACAGGTTAGTCGTTAGTGTGCTCGCTAGGATATCGCATCCTATGCCTACATATCTTCGTCTGGTACGAAGAATCAGAGCAGCTGTAGTTCGGCTACTATCGGACCACAGCTCAAATCTCGTTTTATTAATCTTCTGAAAAAATGGTTACAATGGGTGAATACTGAAATAAATCTCCTAGGAAACACTATCCTATTCTATCTTGACAAATCGAATGAAAATAGCCCCCTAACAAATGGGCTTCTAAACTATCCTAAAAGTCGTAAAATAAAGTCTATGAAAATATACTCTAAAAGAAAATGGACTCTAAAAATATTAAATCGACACTTTAATATTTTTTCCTTTTTTCCAATCATTTCTTCACATGTTTTTCTTCATATTTTTCTCTATTCTTTTTTTCAATGTTTTCCTCCTTTTCTTTTCTTATTTTTCTTTTCACTCCTTTTTTCTATTTTTTCAAATATATTTTCTTTTCATTTCTTTTTCTATTTTTCTCAAATATTTCTTTAATATGATTTTCTTTTTTTCAATGTTTTTTTTTTATAACATTTCTTTTCTCTTCTTTTTCTATAATATGTCTCTCTTTTTTTTCTTTATTGGTAAACAAAATAAAAACAAGAGAAAACAAAAAAGGGGGGGGTACTGGACTACAAGGGATGTTAACACAGCAAAAAAATAAAATAAAGCAGAAGGGCCCAGCCAAAAAAACGCAGGGGGTGTGAATTACGAAACAGAGGGGGTTGTGTGAAAGAATCCACGGGCTTGAAGCTTGAGGCCCAAAAACAAGTGCCCATTATGTTCATCAGACAAAACCCTAACTTCAACTCATTTTCCCCTCACTGTTCATACTAGCGCCGTCTCTCTCTGAATCTTCTCTTGTTCTTCTCCCTCAACCTCTTTGCAAATCTTCTTCTGCAACTCTCATGATCTCCCTCAATCCTTCCATCATCTAACCCTTGTTCTTGTTCGAACAGACGAATGGAGATAAAACTCAAAACGACCAGAAAGAGTAATCGACCAACCTCTAAACTCAAGATGAACTCCGCTTCTCATCGAGCACAAATGGCCTTGCGTTTGTGGAAAATCTCAGGAAAATGCTTATGACGACGATGATCTGGAGGCTTCTGTGGAATTGAACGAGACTCTTGAAGAAGGTTGAGGGCATCTTCTTGAAGATTGACCTGGAGGCGCTCTGAGGAACGTTTGTGGAGTAACCAGCTCATTGGACCTGAACAAAGATCTTGGATCTTCTGGGAGTTTTCTGACGAGTTCCCGATGAAGGTCTTCATAAGTTTCTTGAAGATCTGTGGCCTGGAAACAAGTTCTGACGAACACTTGGATGAAGATGTGCTGACTGGATGTCTGCGTGCTGGAGACTTGATGGCGACGAAGCGATGTTCGTTAGTAATTCTTGATGAAAACGGAGGAGATGACGATCATCATTACTGATGAAGATCGGAGACGATATTGATGAAGGTCGAAGGATCTCGAAGCTTCGTGAATGAATCTTGACGGGAGTTTGAAGGCATCTGGGGATTCTGGACAATCTGAAGGTTGTTCTTCTGGGAAGAAAGAAGATGGATCTGATGATTGGTGAATCAGAGAGGCTTTGGATCGGAGGATGGAGGATTGAAGTTCGTTGGAAGAAACGATGGAGATCTGAGAAGAATCTGGGGAAAAAAAGGTTTTCCGGCGTTGGATGGTGGCCGGAGGTAGTTAAGGTCGCCGGAAATCGTTGGGCGCGGTGGTTTCATGGCCGCCGGCCATGCAACCGGTGAAGGTTAGGGGGAAGACAGGTGGAAGAGTGAGTGGGGTAGTTTGTTGCATGCGCGACGTGTGGCGCTTTGGGCTCTGAGTGGAGAGTGGTACGTGGCAGGCTCATAATTAACCGAGTGGGGCCTCCCACAAATGGACACGTGTGGCTTGGTATTTAAATGCTGATGAAGTCTGGAACGTTCTGGATAGTTCTAGGAAGTGCTGGAAAACGGTGGAGCTTTTGGACTGATCTGGACCTTTGCTGAATCTTTGGACCACAAACACTCCACCTGGGCCTGTGAAACTGAATGAAGCCCAACACGAAAAATGGATAAAAACTGCACAAAATCTGAATTGAATTACTATCATTAAACTAATTAACAGCAACTAACAACTAAACTAATACTCACTTAAACCTAATAAATCCGCTAATTAATAAAATCCTAATAAAACTATATCATTTCTAAAAGAACTATTATTTATTTAAATCTATAAAAGAAAATAGAAAAATGAAAAATCTATTTATCTAATATTCTGAAAAAAAGAATTAAAACTATATTAAAACTATTTAAAATCATATTAATATTCTAGAAATCCTATATTATTCTGAAAAATGTTTTAAAATATTAAAATTTCTAAAACTATATTATCTAAAAATATTAAAAATCTATTAAAACCTATTAAATCCTAAAATGAATTTAAAAATCTATTTAATTCTATAAAATGCTAAAAATTGATTTAAAAGCTAATTAAACCCTAAAAAATCCTATAAAATCCAGAAAAATCGCGATAATTCCCAGAGGGACAAAATAAGCACCGAACGACACAAAAATAATCGGTAAAAATAAACGGGCACCGAAATATCCCAAAAATACGATTCTACTGATCAAAAACACCTGAAACACGAGACGGGAGCTGTGATCCCTGATAAAATCAATACAAATGAAAAATGCAGTGGATGCGATATGCAGATGCGAATGCGGTTATGCGTCGAAACATCGAGCCAAATGCGAGACCCGATTGGTCAAATTTTGGGGTGCAACAGCTGCCCCTATTCAAGCGACTTCGACCTGAATGGGTGAAGAGCGCTCAGCCTTCAAACATTCAAGGTAGATGACGGTTGAATACAAATGGAACCCTGAAATTTGCCAACCGTAAGAATATACTGCAAAGCTGCTTGAGGAAAAGCTTCCAATAAACTGAAGTTTGGTTATCACGGCAACATCTGGTCAATTTTCTGATAAAAATTCTTCTCCTTGCCAATCACCTGTGCGACGCCACAAGTATTGAAATAATGCTTCATAAAGCAAACACTTTGATTCCCATCTCTCTCGTGGGATCAAATCTGGTCGACTCATAGTTCATTGCGAACTTGAGGACAATTCTCCTGGGGAATTCTGAATAGAACTGCCTTGCACCTGTTTTGACAAAGGGGGCAGCTTCAGAAGTCTGATATATGTCAATCTCCTTGTTGTTGTTGTTGTTGTTTTTTCCCGATGCTGACGTAACAATCAAATATGAAGAATCACTCCGCTGGGGAAGACAAGAAGCTGAACCACACAACTCTGCAGGTGAACAAATTCGAAATCCAATAGGCAACCATCTTGGTCTATGTTTCGACATGCGTATGCTTGATAATGATGCAATGCCCTATATGACATGGATATGCTATGCATTTTGTTTGAAAATGCGAGGCTTAGACAGCATGGATATGCTATATGCTTGATAGATGCAATGACTATATATACAAATGCTAATGCAAGCTCGAGCTGCCAGAGAACACCAGGTCTGAAAACCACTTGGCAAAATAAATGCCGAAGATAACGTCAACTCTACTGGGGATGACCTGAAGTCACAGAACCATTTCAGCAAAATAAATGCTGGAAACGAGAAATCAAATCCACTGAGGATAACTGCCCTGCTGGAGAAAATGGAAAGGCAGCCCTGCTTGACGACTTCACTGGGGAAAGAAAGACAACTCTGCTCGGGGATGCTTTCTTCAAACCATTGGCAACTGATTACACTCTGCGGGGATTGACCCAAACGGAGGTTGATTACGCGCAGCACACTGCTGGAAATGCTCCTACTATCAAGGATATTAATCTTAATCTGCTGAAGATACTCCTGATCCTACTCTGATACGGGGTAAAAGACAATCTCGACTCTTCCGGGGATAATAAGCAACTTTCATTTGCCGAAGAGTGGCAATTCTGATTTGACAATATCTGCAAGGAATTCAAACATTACTCGGAACACTGGCATTAATCGAGCTTCGTATCGGGAAACATGACAACAGGCGAGTCATTGGGAAATATTGTGTCAGATACCTTTAGGTTTTTTTTCGTTTTTGTTTTTTCTGGTTTAGAATAAACATGGACTATGTACACAGTGGAAGATATGAGAAATACTAGACGAGAACTAGCATTCAAGGGTAGACTACCAGGCGAGAACTGATAGGAAAATAGGTTAGGAAAATTGATTTTTGTGTTTTTGACATCAGACGAGCTGACTGGATAACAAACTGAGGAATGGACAACCAGGCGAGAACTGGCTGAAAGCTAACGTACACCAGGCGAGAACTGGCATAACACATAGGGTAAAACACACGAGAACTGATTATGCGATGACATGTACCAGGCGAGAACTGATACAACACTTGAAGAAACGGTGACCAAACGAGAATTGGTTACCAATAAACTGCACCAGGACGGGAACTGCTGCTTACAATAAACTGCACCAGGACGGGAACTGATGCTTACGGATGGTGGGCCAGACGAGAACTGGTTACCGATTTGCCAGGCGAGAACTGGACTTTGGAAACGACTGGTTACTGACACGCAACAGGTTTAAACTGCAGGATAGTGATCCAACGACAACAAGATCTTCTTATTTGACAGGTTTTTTTGATGAGGGTATTGACATGATTCCCCGATACTCAACTCTGGCTGGGGATAAACAAACTGATTTGAATGACTTGCCCCAATACTCTCAGCTGGGGATAACAAGACTATCTTGCACAACTTGCCCCAATCTATCTCCTGGGAATACCTGCCCCGAACACCTTGCTACGAGAAGACTTCGAGAATATTTGCCCCGGTACCTTATACCACAACAGAATTCAATCTCCAATTAAACACCTAACAACCCAGTTGATTTCAACATTCTCTGCAATGACTTGCCCCTGAATGAGCGTTCTAGCGACTTAACCCGCTATGATTATCCATCTGAAGCATCTGCTTTCAAATCTCAGCGTTCTGGATAACTGCCCCTGATTGGCTCTCGAGAAAACTCACTTCTGATCAACTGCTTCTCAAACAAACTGCCCCTGCTCAACTGGAACTTCGGGACTTGTCCTCAGACTGACTGATACTGAACTTACTGGAAGATAATGCCCCTGACTCATTGGGCTTCACAACATTCACCATTCTGGTTCAGACTGCTGGATTACTCAGTACTGCTTGATTACTCCCTGATGGAATTTCTTTCATGCCAACTACTAACCTGCAATTTGAATCGTCTGTCTACGAATGGTAATCTTAATGCAATGGCTATGCAGATTTTGAAAAAATTTTGAGCTGTCACTCATTTACATGCATATAATTGAGTGACGAATGAAACAAAGTTCAAACGTAGTACTTACGTGGTTAGTGAAAATACAACAAGATGTGACTAGCAAGTCAAGAAGGAGTCAGGTTACTCAACCTTATCGTAATGCGCTTCAGACTAACCCTACCTCAATTAGGTCTTTTAAGGGTTGTATCGTGGTCGGGTTCACGGTTCGTAAAACAAAGGATATTCGGCTCAAATTTTGATTTGTTCCCACCCCTTCTACGTGATGATCTCCGATCCTAAGGTTCAGTTAACCTGGCACAAGTACTCGCCTCTTCGAGAAATATGTTGAATGGTAAGAGCCACAGTTAAGGAATTCACAATGCTTTTCTTCTAAAGTGATAGTTACTCCTTCTTCGCTTTCGGTATCTGTGTACACGACTTTGTGATTTGCTGGGAAAAATTTCTTTTTAATCCCTCTTTTTCATTCTTTTAATTCCCTAATTTTTGCCTGGACTGACTCATTTTGAGTTCTTTTCGATTCTTCGATTTCTTTTGAAGTCCAGCGGGATGCCCTAATTTTTGCCTAAGTATTAGCTTTCTCAGCTCTTCTTTCTCTTTTTTTTTACTTAGCGGGCTTTCTTTCTTTCTTTCTTTTGGAACAAAGTCGTGTGACACTGGTTGTCTTGATTGCTCCGAAAGGATTGTAACTGTCTCACTCCTGATTGGTGAGGTTTGACCTCTTGAAAGGTGTAAACTGGTTGGTCCTTGAAAGACAACACTCCTCTGCAAGACTTGAATGCTCGGTCAAGCTAACTGACAACTACCCTGCCCCGGGTTAAGATGTGAGGGTTAAAACGTCCGAAAAAACTTCTACTTCCTGGCTCGAAGTGGTTAACAAGGGACTAACTCCTTATATCTCCAGTGTTTGGGGAATTTGAAACAATGCCTTGTACGTCATCGGTACGGTCTTATCTGAAAGCATACAATCATTGGTTATGAGTTTCAGTTTCGTCATCCTCCCTCCTAACTTTGCTAGTCACAGCGAAAAAATGGAGTGAGTAGAATGCAAGTGTCAGTGCAATGCAGTAAATGAGCGACAGCGACATGATTAATTCAGAAAAATGCATAGTCACTTTATTATTATCACCATTCGAAACATACAATGTTAAAGAGCAGGTAGTAACTAACAGAAAAAGAAACTACAAATGCAAATGATATAAAGGCTTGAGAACTGCCACTGCTGAGGCGCCTGCCTGTCTGAACCACTGGCTTATGCTGGGGAATACCCTCTGAGTTTACGAGCTTAGACAACTGAGCGGTTAGGGATGAACAAACAGAAACCCTTCTCGAAAGGAAATGCGATCCTGATCAATCAACTGCTGTACCTTCGCCTGAAATGCCTTACAATCTTCGGTTGAATGCCCCGGAGAGCCACCATGATAACCACACTGAACGTGGGGATTGTACCCAGGAGGGTAAGGTTCTGGAACTGGCTTAAGAGCTTTAGGCTCCACCAAAGACTTCTGAATCAAAGATGGTAGCAACTGGCTATACGGCATCGGCACTGGGTGAAAAGGAGCTTTCCTTCGTTCCAAGTTGTTGCGAGGTCTGTTCTGGTTCTGACGCTGATTCTGATAACCTCGGCCACGAGTTCGCTGATTTGCAATGGAAGCGACATAAGATTCCTGATAGAGTGCCCCAGGCACGGCTGTCTGTTCAGTATAACAAGCCACGGGAGGTACTGATCTCTGATAAGATGATGAACCAACAAAATTCACTGATTCGCTTTGAGGATATTCAATCTTTGGCATGACTGAGTTGATCACAACTTCTTCTTCACTCTGATAGTCACAAGGGTATTCAGTTTCACCAGCTTGATCATATGAAGTAATCTGAATTTTCCCCATTCTTATAGAATACTCAAGGCGTTCTCCTAATGCTACCACGTCAGAGAAACTTGCTGGAACTCCGAGCAATCTTTTGAAGTACGGATACTGTAGGGAATCCACAAACATGCCTGCCAGCTCTTGGTCTAACAGCGGGGGACGCACTTTAGCAGCAAATTCTCTCCATCTCTGAGCATACCTCCTGATCGGTTCATTGATCTCTTGAGACAACTCTTGCAAATGCATGCGATAAGGAGCAATGTCTAGATTGTAATCGTACTGCTTCAGAAAAGCTCTGGCTAAATCCATCCATGACTGAATCTGATTCCTCTCTAACTGCATATACCACCTCAAAGATGCCCCAGTCAGACTATCTTGAAAGCAATGGATCATCAACTTGTCATTTCGCGCAAACGCAGTCATTCTTCGACAGAACATCATCAAATGCAGCTTCGGACAGCTATCTCCCGTGTACTTCTCGAATTTTGGCACTTTGAATTTGTAAGGCAACACCAGGTCAGGAACCAAACACATGCCTACAGCATCTAGGTTGACAGCATCTTTGGCTTTCAAAGCTTTCATTTGCTCTTCCAACACTCGGACTCTTCTAGCTTCGTCGAGGGCTCTTGGATCTACCATCCCAGCTGCTGGAATATCTCTTCGGTAATTCATCACAGGGAAAGCAACACCTTGATTGGTAACAGGAGGAGGACGCTCATTCTGGGCAATAAACTGCTCATGTCGAACTCGGTTTTCAACAGAAGGCTGTACAACTTGGTCTGCAGCAACGTTGTTCACTTGCGGGAAGTCTTCCGTGGAATCATACAGAGGGTTGGACGCCATAGTGAACCCTGTCAAGGTGTTAGGAGACTGGAAATTGCCTTCAGACATGGCTACCAATAATCTTCAGCTGACTTTGACACTTGATTCTGCTCAAATCTACTCAACCCCTAGGTAGGTCTTCTGACAATCAACAGCTGCTCAATCCAAACTCCGGGTAATCACCTTCAGGAAACAAAGGCTGGATCAGAACTCTGGCTAGCTGGAGGATGATATGCAATGCAACACTGATATGCATATGATATGCAAAATGCAGCAAACAATGGGACCACAGCCCCCACACAAAATCTGAATACTGCTGCGCTGCTGACGGAGACGTTCTCTGAAAAGAAGACCAGAATAACGGGTAGGTTGGAAGTCAAGTTTCCTGCACAAGAAAACCCCCCCACTCACAGGTATGGACCTATATCTGACAAGGTACGGCATCCTATGCGGTCGTCAGCGTCACAGACTTTCATGAGGAATGATACGATTCCCAGAAGGAGTGGCATCGTCATCTCATGAAGAGGCCTCACTTAGCTGACTTCCAATTGATCGGTTCCCAGAGTCGACAATCCTCACGTCTGGACTCCCCTCAGATCCTCAGGACCGGAAAGGAGCACCTCTGCGAGAACCTCGTCCGAGCGCGAATTTTCGTAGGGAACTGTGCCTGCTCAGCAGACAGGTTCGTCTACTACTTCTCCGCAACTATATCTAGGTGTATACTCATACTCGAGCCCAGGTCCGGCTTATCTCAATCATAGAATACCCGTAACAGCCTAACAGCAACAGATAATATCGATAAATAAGCACCAAATAGACAAGCAAACAAGCGCTAGGATTGACTCTCTCGAGGGACGTTGGATCCCACATGCATGGGGAACTATCGCAGTCCCCAGCAGAGTCGCCAGCTGTCGCTACTGCGAAAATCGGCGCCGGCTGACAGAAGAGTCGCCACCGTGCGTTATTTATCCCTCAGAGCGGGAAAGGAAACGCTCGAAGTAAACCTCGCAAAAAAAACGGGGAAAAGGTATGGTCATCGCAACCATAGCCTGGGTTCGGGAGTCGGTTACGCAAGGGGAAGGTATTAGCACCCCTCACGTCCGTCGTACTCGACGGGATCCACGCTTGCTTGGGTTGCCTACTGGATGCAAAACAATCTATCTACGGCTGCTAAATCTAAACGGAAGGGAATTGACTCGATAGAGCGTCGCACTCTATGCCTACGTATTCTCAAGAGAGAAAGTCAGAGTCAACGTAGTTCGGGACTACAGGGAAAATTGGCTCGCCAAGACATCGCGTCTTGTGCCTACGTACTTCCACGGGATGGAAGATCAGAGCCTTGCGTAGTTCAGACTAACTACGGCTAAACAAACATTCTCACACAGCAGTGAGAAAAACAACTGGTTTCACAGGGTCGGGAACCTATGGTCACAACTATGGCTGAGTCTCAAATGCACTCGGGCAAGAGAGAAAAAGGGTACTCAATTAATCGTCAGCGGGAAAGTCTCGATCGCACAGCCGCGAGAGAACAACAGGTTAGTCGTTAGTGTGCTCGCTAGGATATCGCATCCTATGCCTACATATCTTCGTCTGGTACGAAGAATCAGAGCAGCTGTAGTTCGGCTACTATCGGACCACAGCTCAAATCTCGTTTTATTAATCTTCTGAAAAAATGGTTACAATGGGTGAATACTGAAATAAATCTCCTAGGAAACACTATCCTATTCTATCTTGACAAATCGAATGAAAATAGCCCCCTAACAAATGGGCTTCTAAACTATCCTAAAAGTCGTAAAATAAAGTCTATGAAAATATACTCTAAAAGAAAATGGACTCTAAAAATATTAAATCGACACTTTAATATTTTTTCCTTTTTTCCAATCATTTCTTCACATGTTTTTCTTCATATTTTTCTCTATTCTTTTTTTCAATGTTTTCCTCCTTTTCTTTTCTTATTTTTCTTTTCACTCCTTTTTTCTATTTTTTCAAATATATTTTCTTTTCATTTCTTTTTCTATTTTTCTCAAATATTTCTTTAATATGATTTTCTTTTTTTCAATGTTTTTTTTTTATAACATTTCTTTTCTCTTCTTTTTCTATAATATGTCTCTCTTTTTTTTCTTTATTGGTAAACAAAATAAAAACAAGAGAAAACAAAAAAGGGGGGGGTACTGGACTACAAGGGATGTTAACACAGCAAAAAAATAAAATAAAGCAGAAGGGCCCAGCCAAAAAAACGCAGGGGGTGTGAATTACGAAACAGAGGGGGTTGTGTGAAAGAATCCACGGGCTTGAAGCTTGAGGCCCAAAAACAAGTGCCCATTATGTTCATCAGACAAAACCCTAACTTCAACTCATTTTCCCCTCACTGTTCATACTAGCGCCGTCTCTCTCTGAATCTTCTCTTGTTCTTCTCCCTCAACCTCTTTGCAAATCTTCTTCTGCAACTCTCATGATCTCCCTCAATCCTTCCATCATCTAACCCTTGTTCTTGTTCGAACAGACGAATGGAGATAAAACTCAAAACGACCAGAAAGAGTAATCGACCAACCTCTAAACTCAAGATGAACTCCGCTTCTCATCGAGCACAAATGGCCTTGCGTTTGTGGAAAATCTCAGGAAAATGCTTATGACGACGATGATCTGGAGGCTTCTGTGGAATTGAACGAGACTCTTGAAGAAGGTTGAGGGCATCTTCTTGAAGATTGACCTGGAGGCGCTCTGAGGAACGTTTGTGGAGTAACCAGCTCATTGGACCTGAACAAAGATCTTGGATCTTCTGGGAGTTTTCTGACGAGTTCCCGATGAAGGTCTTCATAAGTTTCTTGAAGATCTGTGGCCTGGAAACAAGTTCTGACGAACACTTGGATGAAGATGTGCTGACTGGATGTCTGCGTGCTGGAGACTTGATGGCGACGAAGCGATGTTCGTTAGTAATTCTTGATGAAAACGGAGGAGATGACGATCATCATTACTGATGAAGATCGGAGACGATATTGATGAAGGTCGAAGGATCTCGAAGCTTCGTGAATGAATCTTGACGGGAGTTTGAAGGCATCTGGGGATTCTGGACAATCTGAAGGTTGTTCTTCTGGGAAGAAAGAAGATGGATCTGATGATTGGTGAATCAGAGAGGCTTTGGATCGGAGGATGGAGGATTGAAGTTCGTTGGAAGAAACGATGGAGATCTGAGAAGAATCTGGGGAAAAAAAGGTTTTCCGGCGTTGGATGGTGGCCGGAGGTAGTTAAGGTCGCCGGAAATCGTTGGGCGCGGTGGTTTCATGGCCGCCGGCCATGCAACCGGTGAAGGTTAGGGGGAAGACAGGTGGAAGAGTGAGTGGGGTAGTTTGTTGCATGCGCGACGTGTGGCGCTTTGGGCTCTGAGTGGAGAGTGGTACGTGGCAGGCTCATAATTAACCGAGTGGGGCCTCCCACAAATGGACACGTGTGGCTTGGTATTTAAATGCTGATGAAGTCTGGAACGTTCTGGATAGTTCTAGGAAGTGCTGGAAAACGGTGGAGCTTTTGGACTGATCTGGACCTTTGCTGAATCTTTGGACCACAAACACTCCACCTGGGCCTGTGAAACTGAATGAAGCCCAACACGAAAAATGGATAAAAACTGCACAAAATCTGAATTGAATTACTATCATTAAACTAATTAACAGCAACTAACAACTAAACTAATACTCACTTAAACCTAATAAATCCGCTAATTAATAAAATCCTAATAAAACTATATCATTTCTAAAAGAACTATTATTTATTTAAATCTATAAAAGAAAATAGAAAAATGAAAAATCTATTTATCTAATATTCTGAAAAAAAGAATTAAAACTATATTAAAACTATTTAAAATCATATTAATATTCTAGAAATCCTATATTATTCTGAAAAATGTTTTAAAATATTAAAATTTCTAAAACTATATTATCTAAAAATATTAAAAATCTATTAAAACCTATTAAATCCTAAAATGAATTTAAACATCTATTTAATTCTATAAAATGCTAAAAATTGATTTAAAAGCTAATTAAACCCTAAAAAATCCTATAAAATCCAGAAAAATCGCGATAATTCCCAGAGGGACAAAATAAGCACCGAACGACACAAAAATAATCGGTAAAAATAAACGGGCACCGAAATATCCCAAAAATACGATTCTACTGATCAAAAACACCTGAAACACGAGACGGGAGCTGTGATCCCTGATAAAATCAATACAAATGAAAAATGCAGTGGATGCGATATGCAGATGCGAATGCGGTTATGCGTCGAAACATCGAGCCAAATGCGAGACCCGATTGGTCAAATTTTGGGGTGCAACACCAAGGTGCAAGAAGTTGAAATCACAAGATCTAAGAGGTTTGAGTCAGATTCATTGCATACAGAACTCAAGAGCAAAGTCATTGATCAATTTCCACTCATTGCAAGCATTGGATCAAAAGGTTTTAGCACCTGTTTTCATCACTTACACCAGGTATGTTTCTCCTTCGAATTGCATGTTTAAGTTAGAATTACTAGGTTTTGTTAGCATAGAAATGTTAAGATAGGTTAGATGACTGGTTTTGGTGAGTTTGAAGAGATTCCATGAAGGTTGCCATTGGTGTGCAAGAACTGTTAGGGTTTGTATCTCATAGGATATTGCAAGAAAATCTTAGTTTATTAGCTTGATGTGATCAGCACAAGGTGTAGAGCATGTTAGGGCAAGAATTAGGGAGAATTGGAGAGGTTGATGACAGGTGTTAATGGTGGATCCAAACGGTTATTCTCATCGGGTTCCATTGTTGGTTGAGTTTTAGAGGAAGTTATGGTCATGGCTGTGTAGAGGGAAGTTTATAGAACAACTTTGCTCTTTGAATCGAGGGAATCCATGGAGAGATGAGGGAGAACAGAGGAGTGGAAAATCGTGCATGGCTAGGGTTTTCAGAGCTTAGGGTTAGCTGGAGGTTGAAGATGACTTGTGAGTCACACGATCTGGACTTTGACCTTGACTTGGAGACTCATCTAACGGCCACGATTGAAGAATGAAAATAGAGGGAATTTCAAACACCAATACGCACCGTTTCATTAAAGATTTCAGACTGGGCTCAGATATCCATTGCTATTGGCACCCCTTAAACCAAGCCCAAAACCAATTATAACTGAAATTGTTGCTATTCACACCGCTCGCAGTTTTTTTAATTTTTGTTATTTTCTGATGCCTCCTGGGCCTAGCGCCATTTAATATTCGCACCCCCACTGTCTGGCCCGTTTCTTTTTTTAACTGCAATTCCTTACTTGCTGCACCCCTTCCAATTTTAATTCATTTTATTTTCTTTCAAAAAATATTAAATCTTTAAAAAACCATAACAAATAGGAAAATGCATGTTTTTCATTGGTTCTTTTTGAATTCTTTTCATAATTTTGTCAAGAAAATTATCATACAAAAAAATTCCAATTTTATTTTATTTTAATATTTTTGGCATATTTTTCTTTTAAATAGGTACAAATGACATTTAGTTTGATGCATGATTTTGTTAATTTTAGTTTGAATAGATGCTTTACCATTTTTAATCCCTTCTTTTTAGGTTGATTAGTTTAGACATGTATCTTGCATATAAAATTTAGTTCATATTTTTAGAACTTAAGTTTAGGTGATTTGATTAGATGTGAATAACATGAACAAAATTAGGGTTTAGGTGACAACATAGGTGAATAAGTTCATTTCCCTTAGGAGTTAGAGATTGAATTTCTGGGGTATGGGACTATAGGGACTATGGGTAGTTATTAGATCCCTTAGAAAATATTAGGATTCCCCTACTGCTATTAATACTGTCTATATTTGCTTGACTGGTGTGGTGTGTCCTCTCTGGGGATTATGATTTGTCTGTGTGGGTATTGGGATTGCTTGGGGATTGGGAGAGCTGAAGACTGGTGATGATGAGGCCATTGGAGATCCAGAGCTTGAAGACCAACTTCCAGAGTTGAAGAGGAGATTCCTTTGCTGGCAGCTGTTGAGGAGTCTAGGGTTTAGGAGCTAGGCAGAGCTCTAGATTAGAAAGCTTGTTTCCCAAACATGGAATGCCTTGTCTGCATCCATCCTTTTTCTATGATTCAAAGTCTCTTTCAAATATCCACCTCCTTCCTTTGGAAGGATCAGTGAATGTATTTGAAAGATAGAACTTTTGAGAGAAAACTGTCTGTATAATGTTAACAGTTGATGAGCCACCCTTGGTAGGCAGTTTACTGTTTGACATCCATTTCATCTTGTTGAATGATCTTCATCTTGGAGATTGGGACTTGAAGAAAAGCCATTGATGATGGAAGGCTGATAATCAAGACCTTGCTTGAAGGCTTGAAGATGGAGACTGAGGCTTTCCAGAAGCTTGTAGCTGTTTAGAGATGGCTTGAAGACAGGTGTTGATGCAGAGCTGCTGTGGCTGTTTATTTTTGCTGTTCATTTCTGATGTATTGATTGGTTTTCTGGACTGTATTGTTTGCTGTTTACCTTGTTGGGTTGAAAGTGAATCCTGTTCACTTTTGCCTATTATTTTCTAGGTTCGAGGTTGAGTGGGACTCCCTTGCCTCGCTTGTACTGCTGCATTCATGCATTTTACTACTTTACTGTATATATTTGCTATTGTTTCTGTTTCCGTTTATCCCTTAGGATCTCTGTTTCTCTCTGCGCAAGAGAGGAACATGATAGACACTAGGTCTTAACCCATGCATGATAACATTAGGTTAGTCTAATTCCCTTCGCAACCGTAGGTTAGAGTTCTGTCTCTTCTTTCTCAAAACAAACAGAAAAACACAGTAAATATTTCAAACACAATAAAAGACACTTCTTCCGTAAAAGAATGTGAACTCATCAAAACGTCATTTTTGTCTGCTGGGACTGTTAATCAGAAAAACCTTTTTCAGAAAGAATAAAATCAATCAAGACAGGCTTGTGTCGTACGTGGCCCGAACTACGTTTGCTCTGATCTTTCATGCTGTATGAAAGTACGTAGGCATAGGATGCGATATCCTAGCGAGCAACCTTCCCCTCCTTTCCCGTAGGTAGGCGAACTACGTTGACTCTGATTTCTCGTTCCAGACGGGAATACGTAGGCATAAAGTGCGATACTTTGCCGAGTCATTTTATTTTCTTTTTAACCCCAGACCTGTAGTTTAGATAGAACAACAATCCATACCCGAAAACAAGCGTGGATCCCGTCGAGTACGATGGACGTGAGGGGTGCTAATACCTTCCCCTTGCGTAACCGACTCCCGAATCCAGGTTTTGGTTGCGACGACCATACCTTTCCCGTGTTGTGTGAGGTTTACTCTGAGCGTTTCCTTTCCCTCCCGTGGGATAAATAACGCACGGTGGCGACTCTTCTGTCATGTCGGCGCCGATTTTCGCAGTAGCGACACTTATCACCATAATGTGGTGGTCGGTGACAATCCAAATGAATTGAGTCGATGGTTCAGTTTTATTTGTATTCTTTCTTTCTTTTCTTGTTTTCTTTTTTTTTTTTATATTTTTTTTTATTTTTCTGTATATCTTTCTTTTTGGAACTCAACTTGAAATAGTAAATGTATAACTTACCCGAGCGTCATGATAAGGGTACCATGAGCTGGTCTCGGTCTCTGCTTGAAATGTCAAAATCTTGTAGATGGTAGAATCACTGTAGTTTGTAGATGCATATGTAAATGTCATTGTAAACGTTGTTGTAGTCGTAGAACTTCCCCAAGCGTCATGGTATGGGAACCACGAACTGGTCTCAGTTTCTGATGTAGAACTTCCCCGAGCATCGTGGTATGGGAACCACGAACTGGTCTCAGTTTCTGATGTAGAACTTCCCCGAGCATCATGATATGGGAATCATGAGCTGGTCTCAATCCCTTCCCGAAATGATGAAAACTCGTGAGAGCACCTTCATAGGGGGTTGTAATTTTGTAGATTGTAGATGTCGTTGTAAATTGTAAATGTAGTTTGTTGTAGAACCCTGTAGATGTAGTTCGTTGTAGAACCCTGTAGATATAGCTCGTTGTAGAACCCTGTAGATGTAGTTCGTTGTAGAACCCTGTAGATGTAGTTGTAAATTTGTAAATGTGATTGTAAATGTAGATGTAGCTTCACCGGGGATCTTTGGAAGAGATGTGAGCCGATTGAATTGTAACGTATGTCTTCTCAAGTACGGAGACTATTGTGGTAAACTTCTTTGACTTCTCTGGGGAGATGCCACTTGACGGAAGTAAACTTGTGTGATGAACTCACTGGGGAAGTTATCCCTGAGAGAAATGTTTGTAACTGTCTAATGTTGAAGGATCCACTTGATGGTAAATGATCTGTCTTGTGAAAATTATCGTTTTGTCGTTTTGAATAAGATCCTTATCAAAACGAGTTGCTCAAATAAAGAGATTGATGTTCGATAAAATCATGTGATGCTATTGTTGAAGAGATGTCTGTTTTTAGGAATATTCTTCCTGGGGAAGAGGGTGCAAAATAAATGCACACTTAATTCATGTTCACGATGTAATTGCCGAAGACCGAAGTTCAAATCGGGAGGTAGCCGAGAAGAAACTATCAAGCAAGACTCGACCAATGAGGTATGAACTCAAATGGAATTGTACTAAAATAACCGTCTTCCATGAGGGTTGAACTTCATGGGGAAAATGAAACATTGTGCTCTTTTTGCCTAGGGACGAATCTAATTGGAAGGATAAGACACACCCAAACACCTAGGGATAACTACAGCCAAGGCGATAGAAACAAACACAAAGAATGCGAAAATGCACATGCCATGCTGCCTACTTATATGCTATGCGTATGCCTATGCTGACAAAACAGACAGAAAGAGGTGATGGAGATGCAATAAACATCTCGAGATAAACATCTCGACCAATCTTTGAAGATAGAAGCACCACTGGGGATAGACGGAGAACCAAATATAGGATCCCAATCCTACTTCAAAGTTTCAAAAACTTCAATTGGGGGAGTAGAGAAACACTCCACTCGGGGATATAACAACTTGATCTTGCTGAAGAGATTGTTGAGATGAATCAAAGCCATTCTGAGGTTTCGAAGGGGATAAAATAAATATCCATTTCAGTGGGGAAACCTGGATAACATAGTTGTTGAATATGTCGTAGAAACTTCAAAGGGATGAAATAAACATCTGCCTCGCTTCAAATTTTCAAATGCCCCAAGTCTATGGTTTAAGAAACAACATCTAGAGAGGATTTTACGGAAAACTTGATGTCCAAATGCCCCACTGTTTTCAAACTCTCTAGAGATTCGCCGAATCTCGACGTAACTGCCCCTGATTGGCGGTATAACTGAGTCTTCTAATTTGTGCTTTAGATGAAAGCCAAACTCGTACGGATCAAATAAATTGCCCCAGGTGCGCAAGGTTTTCCAGTTCATCAAAGTCCTTTTGTAATCTTTCTAAGATGTCAAGCGCATTTAGCAAGTCAGAAATGTTAATTTCGAAACGGGTAATGCAACACACGTTTGTCTTGAAGTTTTGAAAAGGGATATCGCAATAGCTGGCGACCGAAATCACTAGTTAGGATATAAATTAAAATTATTTATAAAGCCGATTTATTTGAGCGTAGCTCAAGGAGTCAGGAAACAATATCTCATCGAATATGCTTTTGAACTAAACCTTACTTCAATCAGGACTTTGAGAGTCGTGTATAGGCTTAATAAGAGGTTAGTATATTTGAGCCCACCCAAATTTTTTGAAATATGTTCATCATTGATATTACCCTGCCCCTGGCTAAAAATGAGATTTTGGTTTGGGAGAAAAAACAAATCTTTTCTCAAGGCTTGAAAAAGAGGGTTTAACTATGTTGGTGTTTAGGTGGTTGAAATAAGGCCTTACATCATCAGTAGGGTTCTTATTCGAAGCATACAACAAGAGATCATATGTTTTACTTCATCATCCTCCTTCCAATTCTCTGTCAGAGCAAGAGATCGGGTAAACGTCGGCATTATAAATAATTTTGAAAAACAATTTGAGTGAAAACGAATGGATTTCTTCAAGTCAAACAATTATTGCATTACTTATTCAAAATAGAAAGTTCTTACACACCAAATATGCTTTCAATCAAAGAAAAAAACGCACAAGCAAACAAAATAAACAGCCGACGGGCCCTTCTCAGTTCTTCTGGAGTTTTCACTTATATCAGCATAATGGTATTCCATTCATGATCAGTCTTTCTCCTTTGAAGGTTAGCACTTCATTATCAATCATTTCTTGAACTTTCTCTTGAAAAACTTTGCAATCTTCGATCGAATTCCCCAACACTCCATCATGAAATTCACAGCTGGTGTTTGGGTTGAACCACGGTGGGTGAGAGTTCATGGTTCTAGTCTTTCTAGGTGTCATTACCGAGTTTCGGATGAAATAAAACCATAATTGACGGTAGGTCAATGGGATAAGATCAAACCAATGAGTTTCTTCTTTCAGAGTATTCAGAGGTACTTTCTGATTCGGAAACTGTCTTCGAACCTGTCGATGCTGATCTGGAAATGGCATCCTTCGCTTAGGAGGTAATTGCTGCCCGCGTTGAGCGGGCATTGCATACCCATGTTGAGGACGGGATATCAGAGCTGTGGATTCTCTGGACGATCCACTGTCACCTGTTTTATCTGGAACTATTCCCAAATTGTAATTGTATTGCTTTACAAAAGCAACAGCTAAGTCTTCCCAGGACTGAATGTGGTTCCTTTGTAGCTTCATATACCATGTTAACGGTGCTCCACCCAAACTTTCTTGAAAGCAGTGAATCATTAGTTTGTCGTTCCCAAGGTAAACATTCATCTTCTGACAAAACATCATCAAATGGTACCTTGGACAAATCGTACCTTTGTACACTTCGAAGGCGGGCATTTGGAATTCCGGGGGGACAACTAGGTTTGGAACTAGGCGCAGGTCATGAGCATAAAAATCAGGTGCACGGTTCCTCTTCATCATTTTCCATCGTTCTTTGAAGTCACGAAGTTCATTCTCGAATGCTATAAGCCCAGGATTGTCCATTTCCTTCTCAGCATGAATATTCTGAAAGTCAGCAAACAGGTTGTCTCGCATAGGCTGAAGTTGCGCAGGCACAAAGTCGTCGGAGGGACGGTGAAATGTCGGTTTAGACCTTACTCTGAAGCTAGTCATGCGATCCATATCTTCGTTCTCTTTACTATCCTTTAATAATACTTCAAGCTTGGTCAGGTGGTCGAGACGGCGACTGAAAGCAAAAGATGGAAAACCGAAATGAGCCACAACGAAGGAAAGACACATGCACAAATGTAAAATGCCATGCGAAATGCAGAATGTTAATGCAAAAATGCAGATGTAGGAGGGGACTTCAAGAAACTCAAAGTGTTCTTCAGTGTTATAATGTAGAATAATTGAAAAACTTTTTATTCTTGAGAAACAATGAAAACAAAGTACTCTTTCCAAGAGTTTATTACAACGAAATCAAAAAGAAAACTTAGAACTCTTATCCCACAGTCTTCCCCTTTGTACAGAGCTCCTCGGTCAGCTGATCAATACGCTCCTGCAGCGCCACTTTCTCGATGATGAGTCGTTCCACACACTCCTTCCAAGCCATGGTAGTTGAGGGGAGATCATCACTGGTGACAGCACTTGAAGAGGCATGAGGAGAAAATAAATCTCCTTGCGCCTTTCTCTTTCTAGCAACTTCTACTTTCGGAGTCCTTTGAAGTCTTTCCTTCTCTACTTTGAGGGTGAAGAACTTATTCTTCCAAGCAATCCTCAATTTCCGGACTTCATCTAAAGCAATCCTTACTTGTTCAATTTCGTCCACATCGAACCAGTCGGGGTCGTGATGAGATAATACCATAGGTTCATGAAAAGGAAAAGGCATCTTGAGATCGAGAGCCCTTTCTCGCACCCAATGCAGATAATCCTCAGAAACAGCACAGCTGGGGTATCCTGAAGCAGTTGTTCCTTCCATATCAATATATTTCCATGCATAAATGACGGCAATCCTTAGATCTAGATCCTCTTCTCCTTTGAAATAGATCTCTTCCAACGAAACAGGGTCAGGCACTTGGATCATAGGGTGCCCAAACTGTCTACGGGCCAAAACGGGATTGTAACTTATACATCCTTCTCTTCCAATAAGCGGTACGTTGGGGAATCCTCCGATGCTAGGAATCATAGGCACGCCTCCATAGGCGGGATCATACCAACAATGTCCGAATGGGTGAGGGCCATAAGTATCTCGGACCATCGAGGTGTTGCTACTTCATCCCAAAGGGACGAATACCAAGTCAAACGAGCGATGAACCATGAGTACAGCAAGGCGGTACAACATACAATGTGTCCTCCTCCTTCAGCATTCCTCGAGTGAATCGAAAGGTACGTATCAGCAAGCAAGGTGGGTACTGGATTCTTGATTATGAACAGCTTGATTGCATCCATATCAACAAAACCGTCCATTCTAGGGAACCAGAAAGTCCCATAAACCAACAAAGCAAAATTGGCTTCCAAGATGAGAACCTCCTTTCTTTCAGCATAGTAACGGACTTTTTCGATCAAAAAGTCAGCGGGGAACCCAAGGACTCCTTCCTTGGTGATCAGGTGTGTTTGAACATCTTCAAGGCTAAGATGAGTAGAATTTGCAATTTCTTGGTGACTAGGCGTGTCTTCCCTTCCGGTGAATAGGGGTCGGACAGTCACAGGCATCCTCAAGAGTTCTGAGTACTCTTCCAAGGTCGGCATCAATTGGTAGTCCGGAAAAGTGAAGCAGTGATACATCGGATCATAAAACTGAACCAATGTTTCCAACAATCCTTCTTTCATCCTCATCTCAAGGAAACGGAAGACCCCTCCATATTCTGTTGCGAAGGCGAAGCGATCCTCGACGAGTTTGGCTAGTTCTCTCAAGTTTTCAATGTTGGGACTCTGAAAAGTGTACTTCAGGGTTTCTCTTCTGAAATCCATGATTACAATACCTACAAAACGAAATTGAGTTTCTTGAAGTGAACAAGGGAAAAGAATGCAATGCAAGATGATTAGGACTTCATGGGATTCCTCTATTTATAGGCATTGCGGTAAAAGGAAACGTTTTATTAAATTTGAAACGGATTACATAAATATTCTTTTAAAGAGTCCCAAATAAAAGCTAAATAAAAGCTAGTAAAGACACTAAAGAAGCTTTGAATGCTGCTGCTTGAGCTGCTCCTCCAACTGGGTCTTCTCACGGGTGAGATTGTCCACAATCATTCCCCAAAGGGCACACTGAGAATCGGAGGAAAATAAATCCTATAGAATCTTCCTCTTCTTGTAGGGGAGTAGCTCTTCGTCCTTCAATTGTAGTTGCTCTTGAAGTTTGGTATTCTTCTCTTGAAGCTCACTAATCTCTGCAACAGCCACTTGATATTTGTTTTTCCACGCCTCTGACTCACGCTGTGATTTCCTTAAGGCAACTCCCAACTTCTCAGCATCAGACATAAAGACATAAGCAGGCTCTCTCTTCGGAGGTATGGGGTCTTGGCGAGAGTAAAGCATCCTTAGCTTGATTGCCCTGTCTCTTACCCACTGGAGATACGGTTCTAAAGACACACAATTAGGCCTCCCTAGACTTCTCTTCCCCTTCTTGTGTACACTACGCCATGCATCTAGAATCTTTCCTCGGAGTTCCATATCATTTTTGAAGAATATACCCTCTACTTGAACACTTTTGAGAGGTTCCTTCAACGGGTATCCCAACTGTCGACGAGCTAAAACAGGATTGTAGCTGATTCCTCCATCAAAGCTGAGCAATGGTACATTAGCAAAGTCACCGCAACTATCAATGATTAATACTCCGTCATACACTCGGTTGTACCAATCAATGTCAGAATGGGTCAATGCCATAATTCTTGGAGACCAAAGCTCTTTGCCAATATTTGTAAAAGAGCTAGACTTCGGCAAGTGCGAAATAAACCACTTGTAAAGTAAAGGTACACAGCAAGTAATCATCCCTCCACCACGAAGGTTTCGGAGATGTATAGAGTGATATGCATTTCCCAACAGAGTTGGCACTGGGTTGTTCTTCATAAAGATCTTGAATGCTTTGAGATCGATGAAACCTTCAAAACTTGGGAATAGAAACACCCCATAAACAAGTAAGGCGAAAATTGCCTCAAACGGAGCCTTATTTGAATAATCAGCATAAAACAAAGCCTTCTCGACTAGAAAATCTGTCTTTAAACCGCGAATTCCATCCTTAGTAACCATGTTGGCCTTGACATCAGCTACCTTTAAACGAAGGGCTTTAGCAATATCTTTCTCATCAGGGTCCTTTTCCAAGAAGGGAAAAGGAGATTCTTCTAGGACAGGTAGACCAACCAAAAAGGAATACTCTTCCAAGGTAGGTAACAGCTGAAAGTCTGGGAAGGTAAAGCAATGGTAAAGAGGATCATAAAACTGTAGCAGAGTGGCAAGAAGTCCTTCATCCACTGAGCGACCCAACAAAGATATCAGTTTCCCATATTTGTTCTTGAATTCTTCTTGATCCTTGATAAAGCCCCACAACTTCTTTAGGTCATCCAACTTGGGACTCTTAAAAGTATATTTCATAGTACATCTTTCATTTGAAGTCATAGTGACCTACAATGTTCATAAACGAAAGTGAATCCCATGAAGTCCAATGCAGAATGATGTCATATGAATGCAGCAAACACAAGTATTCACATAAGGACACAAAGATAAACAAACAAAGGGGCACCCTAGGTTTGCAACGAGCATGGAGCATAGGGTATACCCATCCCCAAAGGTTTAAGGACTAAAAGTTGTTTGTACCTGCAGAACAAGGTTCTAAAGGGACTCAAAATCATCAGCCCATCTATCAGATATTATCAATTTCCCAATTACTCGAGGATTAATAATATTCTCAAGAGAACTTCTTTTGAGCGTAGCTTCGCGTAGCACTATTTCGGAATTACTCCCTCATAGTCCCGCACTATGTCCTAATAAAGGCCAAAGTTGTGTTAAGGTAACTACGATCCTCAATATCATAGGCTCCAAGGTCGAAAATAGTGAGTGCCTTCACGATTACTTGTTCAACAGTACTACCTCGAGAGGGCCTCAATTGAGCGGGATTCAAATCCCTATAAGCCTCCTCGACTATATCACCATCCTCTCTTAATCTCTCTCAAGTTCGGGTGTAGAACTTTATCTCACCACTCAAGAATAATACCCAAAAAAGGACAAACATAAGAGAAAATAAACAGTTAAGCAAGTAAGCAGATATATAAGGCAATAAACAAGATAAATAAAGCAAGATAGGGAAACCCACTAGGAAGGGTCCCCAGTGAAGTCGCCATTTCTGTCGCGGTGAAATTTGGATACCAAACTATTGATTAGTTTGAATCTTTAATTCATTTTGCAACCGAACTTTGATTTGTCCAAAGGAAGGGATAAAGATCGAAATTCCCACAATGCAATGCAAATGCAAGGTTTAGAGAGTTATAGGTTCGGGGGTTGGTTAAACTTAGGGAAGGTACTAGCATCCTAAGTTTCTGTAGTACTCTACAGGAACCTCTTGTTTTATGTTTGTTTATTGCTATGTGTTTATCTGCTTAAGGGTTTAAAGACCTAGGGGGTTTATTTCTAAGTATACTCGATAAGATGTCGCATCTTATGCCTACATATCCTTACGGGAGTGGAATCAGAGTATCTGTAGTTCCCCTAAAGGGTTAGAGGAGTTCTTTGACTGTGGTCAAAGTTCCTACGGGTTTAGGGTAGTTGTTTTGATTGGGTTTAGGAGGAGAGATGAGTCTTCATTTTAAGGGAGATGTAATCGCCACAAGTGTAAGAGGTTGTAGGAAAATAGTCTTTGCATCGTCTTAAGAAAAGGGCTTAAGTACTCGGATTGTTTGACGAGTGTGCCTTTATCGCTCTTAAGGCAAAGTCCCTACGGCTTGATTGTATTGTTGTGGGGTGGAGATTCTATCTCGCTTAAGATGATTTGGCATCTTTTCTCTATTGTGTTTGAATATTGTTTTGAATTGTTGAATTTTTTTCCTATGTTGTGAAGATAAAGAACAGTCCTTCCTATGGGGTAAGATCTATCCTAGGAGATCGACTTGAATGGGATCAAGGATCATACAGGATTATGATGAAAATGAGGTGCACTACACACGATTGTTGAATCAAGTTGATTTAAAAAGTGATTAATTAATGGTTAATAAAAGGCTTTAGTTATATAGAATAAAAAAGACATATTATTATTTATTTAGAAAAGGAATCCTTGATTTATAAAAGGGTGATAAAAATTAAGTGGATTAATTAACTAATAATAAGATAAATAGTTTTAAAAAGGATTTATTCAAAGATTAATTAGATAAATAGTAAAAAAGATAAGACCAAATTAATTAATTAGATAGTTATTAGTTTATTTATTTTGAGAAAAAGATTGATTATAGTATGATTAATAATGAAAAGATTAAACGGGTTGATTAGGTTAATTAAGTGGTGTTGTGTGGTGAGGATATGTGATTAGTGGGTGATTAACATTACAATCAACATAAGAAAATAATAAAAAAAAACCTAAATCCCTAACCCCAATTCCCCCCGATCCCTCTCGCCGTTTCCCCTCTCTGATCACAACTCCTTTCCTCTCCTCTCTCTGTTTCTTTCTTTCCGTTCTTCTCCTTATATCATGGCTCCCGTCTCATTCTTCCCTCTCTATCGTGATTCCTGCATCAATCAAACAAACAAAAAAAGTCAGCATTAGCGAAAAATAACCTTTCACGACCCGATGACTTCCTCGCCGCTGGTTGCGATACGGATGGAGGCGATTCGCTGCTGCTGTAGATTGGTGGTGGATTCGCGGTGAAGGCGTGAGGTTTCTGGAAGTTTCGACTATTTGTGGTTGATGGCGGTGTCGAACGAACACTAGAGATAAGTTCTCTTTCGACTCCTCTTTCGTGATTTAGGCTTTTTCTTCTTTGGATTTTTCTGAAGGGTTTCTGCGATTGTTGTTAATTTCTGCGTGTTTGTTAGGGTTTTTTGTGTGTCCTCCTTCTGAATTGGTAGCTGTCTTCCGCCTTTTATAGGTGGTTTGTAACGAAATCTTGAATTAAAACCTGATTAAAACCGTTTTGAATATTGGTTTGGATATTCCTTCTTGGGGTTAATCAAATTGAAACTTTCTCCTTTCGTCGATTGTAATAATGATTGGTTAAATGGAAATCCCGATCCCGACTAATGCTTTAACTCAAAATTGGATTTGATTTCTTCCTAAATCGAATCTTTTAATTTCAAGTGGATATCTGATGGCTTACTAACTCGTGTCTGATATTCGACAGGCGTGAACAACAATGGTCTTGGGCCAAAAGAGGGATTAGAAGCCCGGAGAGGAAAACTCGTGTTTGAGGTGTCTGGTAGGAACTTCCATGGAAAAGTTGGTGATGAAGAGCAACAAATGTAAACATTCTCTTCGTGCAAGGTATATTTTTTCATCCAAACTCGGTTCGTATGATTTCCTCTTCAAACTGATGCATACCTGCAATGTTTACTCATTAAATTATTTCGTCGATTCTCAAACTAATGTTGTTTTCGCTGTTGCAGGCTTAGATGCTCGGGATTTAATGCGGGATGGTAACCTCTTACAGCTCTCCAATGGTGCAGCATAAGGAGAGTTTGGTTTAACGAGACCCTTGGTGGCACTGTGATTTGGGTTAGTGTTACTGTGGGAATACCGTTCTATTCTTCATGAGATGAAATTGCTTAGGACTTCAGCTGAAGAAGAAATGGCTGGGTTGGACTTAACTAGAAGGTGGAGTGGCTTATGAGTATCATGATGAAGTTGAATCGCATTGCAAGAAACGTGCTTTTGAGATGTGAAGATTCTTTCGATTCATCCTGTCTAGAACAACCCTTCAATGTTAAGTTATGGTTAGGTTGTAATCAACTACTTGCTCATTGTGATTGTTCATTATTATTTGCTTATGTTGTTGATTTGCTTAGCTTCCACTTGCAGTCTATTCCACCTCTCTGCTCAACTTATATTTGCTACTTGGGATTTTGGCAAGGCAACTATTAGAGCCCCGATGTTTCAATTCGTAACAGTTTCAACATTGTTTATTAATAACATTGCTTCCATCGCCTTTAGAGCCAAAAGTTGATATCCGAGTACCCTATGTGAAGGACATCCTCTCGTGGTGGTCTTGACAAGTTCAGAGCCAGGTTTAACCGAAGCAATTATTCCATCACTCTCAGCAGGAGAAATCAAGGGTGAAGAAAGAGCATCTATCGAATTTTCTACTGCGATTGAACTTCGGTAATTGCATCTTTCAGCTTTAGGAAACTCTTTTGGTGTTATATTGTTGTGTGGAAAAGACAAATGAGGTCCACGCGAATCTGACGTTTCTTCTCTTGCAGGCAAACTGGGGGTCACATAAAGGAGCTTTAGTGGCCCTACTCATCAACACGCAACAAATCAATCAAGCTTCCGTGTAAGTCAAATTGAGCTGTTCTTTATGTGCGGCCGATTTGGACTGCTAGTAGTGGTACCATCTCACGCGAAAAACTTACATCCATTGTCTCCAACTGTTCTTTTATGTGCAGCATTCCAGTTTTGGTCGGTGGCTACGTGTGTTTAGCGTTCCCGCAGTGTGGACTTCACACGCCTTCGAGGTATAGCATGCCAATAACAAGGCCAGGCTGCATTGGTACTGTTAATCTCCTCTCAACACTTGTATTCTATTCTTGCAAGCAAGATTTGATTTTTATGCGTTAACGAAAATGATTTGTGTTGGTTTCATTGCAGATGTAAGTAAGCTTGTGTTTCGATGGATGCCCTTCTTCTAAGCGGAGGCTCTCTCCTCTTTTTAATCTTCTCTCGACTCTCTGGTCTAGAATAATGTTAAGAGGTATGCGGGATTTGTGCGAGGGTTTGTTATTGGTCTTGAACATACTTAAACATTATAAAGCATGTCTGATTCTCTCCTCTTAAGTTTTGACATAATCAATGAAGTGTTTTTAAAGTGCTCAAAGATGACTGCTTGCTGCCATCTTTTTAAACTGTCATGAATATATGCTTACAATTGAGTTATCCTCATTAATGTCTTATTTTATCTTGACGCTCGTTTCAGTTGTGTTAAAGCGGTGGCGCCGGCGGTTCTATATCGTGAGCTTTGAAGAGTTTAAAACATTGTCGACAATGCAAGGTAGCATTTAATGTTTTTGTAGTAATCTTACTTAGTATTACAATGTTGGCATGATGTTTCTTTCAATTCTCATGAGATTGTATGTGTGTTTGCAGGACTGGTTTTGTTTCTTCGATTTCAAACAGGTGCAGGAAACACGTAGGCACTAGGTTTTACTACAGCTGCAGATGATGACAATAGTTGCCTGACCTCGACCCTCAGGTTTAACAACATCTGATAGGTAAGAAATTGTTTGCTGTTGAAAACGTAGTGGTAATTGAGACTGTTGTTGCGGCATTGTCTTTTAAAAGTTGTGGAATGTTGGATACGGTATTGTCTTGGAATTGAGGATGAGAAGGATACCAAACTAGAGCATTAGGTTGCATTTCTGATGTTTGTTGTTGTTGTTGCTGGTCTGATGCAACATTATGCACGACGGGGCGAAGAATGTGGTGGTGATAGTGGCAGAGGTGGTACCATCAACTTATCCTCAGGTTAGAAACTTAGTAGCTTATTTTCCTTGTTTTTGATTCTCTGCTGAATGGGTTCCAGTTTAGTCTTGCCTGCGACTTCCACTAGGCACTTCAGCGGTTTTCAAAGATCTAACTTTGCATCCCATGTTTCAGCATCATTCTCTGCTTCTTTATCTGGTGTGGGTTGACTGCCCTCATTATGTCTATTGTTCTGGTGCAACTTAATTGAAGCTTCAGGTGAGCTTGAGCTCTCGAGATGGTCATCATCTGCAGACTCTCAAATGAAAAACTAGAGGACCGCAGACTGCTAGCCTTTCTTGTAGGTTTCATTCTCGTGTTAACTGATTATACTGCTTCATATTTCAGGTAACATTGCCGTACCAGTCAATCCCAATCAATGGCCCTACCCCGCGTTAGCTCGTGCTCTCCAGCTTTCCGAATCTTCACCGTAAGTGATCTTAACTACATGTTTCCATTAATTGTCTAGCGGGACGAGAATATTTGGTGAATAACCTCGCTTATCATGTCTTTCAATGCAGGTTTGATGAGCCATTGCCTGGAGACTGAAGAAGTTGAGCCAGTATTCCAAATTCTTAATTGTCCTGGTGTCTGTTGATTGATGCAAAGTCGCAGACTTGGAATGGTGGTTGCAGGTGGCTTGTGGGATATGCTACTTGATGCTCATTTCATAAAATTCCTTCTGTAACAGTAATTCGGTAGCACTGCGAGAGGTTCGAGTCCACTTGAAGTCTTCACAAGTTATTCCGAAGTTGTATTGACTACTATTCAAGTTCAAGCTTAAATGTTTCAGATTTCAAGCCTTCTTACCGGCACGGCTTACGTCATTAACAACATTTCTTGCTTATGCAATCCCAAAGAAACGTAAATCCTCTTTGTAATCACAAAGTGAATTTCCAAATATGTGGTGCTTCCTCAAGAGATTGGGTCTTGCATTCTGTAAATGAATTAGTGCATTTGAATGGAATTTAATCTTCTTGGATTTGAAATTAGTTTATGTCCACGTTACTGTTATTCATAGAAGCTTGGTGATGTTAATATTGTAACCTCAAAGAAGTGTCATCACCATATATCTTGACGTAAACTCTGTTGTGGGAATCGTCACCCCTTCGAAAAAATATTCGACCAGTGTTCATAATGAAAATGATAATGGAGACCTTGTTGAATTTCGAAAGGAGATGGAAATTGCTTGTTGTTTCTTTTGATGCTGACGGGCCCTTTGAGTATTCTAGAAGTTCAAATTTAAATCTGTAACCTCTTGTGCCTTGACAATAAAATGGCATAAATCTCAATCCTCGAATAATAAACCCTTATGCGTATTACTTCGTGATTCCTTAAACTTCCAATAGTAACCTGTCTTTCACACAATAAACAAACAAATTGGTTAAAACGGTTAGCTATGCATAATGATTGACTATGAGAATGAACGCCATCTCACTCGATATCACTGCGTCTGCAAAAATTGGTTAGTCACATAAATATCAAAATAAGGCTAAATGACAATAAAAATGCAAAAGGAGGTGACATCTTACGGTCAAAATTAGGGTGCAACAATGTGGGAGTCGAGTGGAGATAAGTTGTATTTCAGAGGAACGTATACGACTTATCTGGATTCTGATAGGAATTAGGTTCAATGAAGGAACTATATGGATTGTGATGATACCACATGCATTGTGTCATGTCAATTGAGTCGCATCGCATATGTATATGATTGATTGTGGGCTGAATATGCCGAGTATTGATGTGACACTTATTTGTGCATTGTGATGATATGATTGGTGTGATTTGTGTGATAACTACTCCTTAGCATGTGATTTTTACCGTGTATTATTGAATGTAATTCTCGCCCTTTTTGTGTTATTGTATTTGTGCTCCTTGGAGAGTACAGATAATCAGCTACTTTAGTAGTGCTGGAGCTTGTGTTTCTTCTGATCGAGTCTTAGGAGTCGCTCTGATACGTAACACAAGAAGGATGGGGATTTCGTTATTTTCTTTATGTTATTTTTCATTTGTTATTGTTACATATCTTGATTTGATTAATGCTGTTGAACCACTGATTTTATGGATGATTGATGTAATTGGGGCCTTAGTGTCGAACTAATTGATTATTCCGTTGTTTAATTAATTTCTCTTCATGATGAAATAAGATATGAAGTGACTTGATACTTCATGAGATTTTATGTTGACGTGGCATCCTACATGTGTAACTCTGATTAATTTCCGCAAATCATTTTCGAATTTTTAACTTATTAGACAAATGAGTAGAGTAGGGTGTTACAATATTGATGAATATGTTATGAAAGTTGCATAATTAGTTGTTTTTTGTTCGCACAGTTGCACATTATGTGCTTTTGTATTGCTTTGTTATGACGTCTGCACATTGTGTGCTTTTGAATTCATTTTTGTTAAGACAGATGCACTTTATGTGCTTTTTGTAATGATATTTTAAATTGCTTTTAGGTTGTTTGTAATGACAACTACACATGATGATGCTTAATTCTAATTTGAGAGTAGCATTATTGATGTTAGCATTTGTTATGATAATTAATATATTATTATAATGATTCTAAATCATAACTCAAACACATTCATTCATTAAATCAAACATTAACATTACAATGAAACTAAAATAGTCTCATACCAAAATTACATTGAAATTAAGAGGTTCTAAACAAATATTATATTGAAATTTAGAGGCATTAAACCTAATTGACAATTACATCATATTATAGACAATAGCAAACAACAATCATGAAATAATAAGGGCAGCCATTAGCCAATAACATTTCTTATTTCCATTTTATAGGATCTTCTTTATTTATTTTTAACCTTCTTTGAGCTTGACTCGTTGCCATATTGTTTTCCATTTTATACGTAATGAAAGTTAATCTTAAGCGACTAACGAATAACCGAGATAGGAAGAAGAAACAACTTAATGTTTTCTACAAATTTATTCTTTGTTCGAGAAAGAAGATGAAGTGGGAGGTAAAATGGAAGTTAAGTAATTTTAAATGCAAAAAATAATTCAATAACTTAATAAAGTGTGATATGCAAAAATAGCGTCAGATCTTATCCAAAATATTAGGAGGAGCGACACGTACCAACTAAAACATTATAACTAAGATTTATTAGAAACATATATAATTTAATTTAATTTCCTATATTTAATCATTGTATCACTAAAAACATATATGCAATTTTTAAACAACTTTAATAACAAAAATACAAAAATTATCACAACTAAACTTAATTCAAATGTCCAACTTCAATCTATTTTTCTTATGTTTAATCTCAAATCAAATAAAAAAGACCAACACTTTTCAACTTGATTATGAGTCTAAACCCGAAACTCTATGTCATGATTAGGGGTGAGTAGAACCCAACCCAACCCGAAGACCCGTCCCAACCTAATATAGGTGGGATGGGTTCGGATTGACCCTCGGGTTACTTAATCCGTCCTAATATTATGGATGAACATGTGATACTATTTAATTATTTATTTAATTTATTGGTATATTTAAATTATTCCAAATTTCCAATATACTTTTCCACTTTTCACCTCATAATTTAATATATGCACTAAGTAAATACTAAGTACACATCTGTTCTCTTACATCATGTTTTTTTTTTGTTTTACATCTTCTTAATATGTTTTAGGGAAAATAAAAAGGTGATGATGTAACGCCCCTATTCTGATTTTCCCATTTTTGTTGAATCTTTTATTTTACTTGGGTGATTATTGTTTTATTTGTGGAATTGGTGTGTTAATATGTTATGTTAACATTTTTTAGAGTTTTCGGGAAATTAAGTTGGAGGGTATTTTAGATATTTCTTAATTAATGATAAGTTAGATATTTTGTGAGAAAATGAATTAGTAGATATTTTGAGAGAGAAAAAGAGATAGAAAGAATTAGAATAGAAAAAAATATAAGAGAAAGAAGAGAGAAAAGAAAGAAAAGAAGGAAAAGGAGAGAAAGAAAGAGGAAGAAGAGAAAAGAGGAGGAAAAAAGGAAAGCTTGGAAATCATCAAGAACAACTTCTAGGAATCGTTTCAATTGGGTAAGGGTGTGAAATCTTATTATCTTATCAAGGTATATTATTATGTATGTGTTTGTGTGGATTGTTTGGTTGTTTTTTTTCAACTTATTCAATTTTAGGTCGAAATGGTTTAATCGATAGAAACTGATGTTTTAACGGTTAGAATTCAGAATAAATTGCGTAGTTTAGTCGAGGATTGTTAGGCTGAGACTATTGGAACTGGTTTGGTTAAATCGGGTGTTTTATGAACTTCTGATGATTTTTGGACAGTTGAGGTTTTGAGTAGCGCAGGGTACGCTAGGCGAGCAACCCAGCGAGCTATTAGTGAGCGTTCCCAGACTTGGACAGAACCAAAATGACCCTTATTCGCTGTGGTGAGGGAAGTCGCGAGGTGCTCTCTAGGCGAGCAGCCCAGCGAGTAGGTAGCGAACGCTTCTAGTAGCTAATTTCAGGCTTCGCGAGCAGGTACGCTAGGCGAGCCAGTAGCGAGTGGTTCGCTAATGACCTCGCTAGGCGAGTATTCCAACGAGCGTGACATCAACTTGTTTTCTTTTGTTATTTCCATCCAATGTCGATTCTTTGATTCGGTTGTGATTGATCTTCTTCCGAACGTGTAGTTTGTGTGCTGTTATATGATATGTTGTGGGTATCCGTATGGCGTGAATTCTAGATT
Organism: Lathyrus sativus; assembly: GCA_963859935.3. Taxonomy (NCBI): domain Eukaryota; kingdom Viridiplantae; phylum Streptophyta; class Magnoliopsida; order Fabales; family Fabaceae; genus Lathyrus; species Lathyrus sativus. Next base: position 417,591,948 of record OZ012736.1, on the reverse strand, counting down.
GTGAATTGTGGCCTTTTGGCAAATATATGCATGGTTTAAATTAAACGTAAATGCATGGTGAGATTGATGTGAATATGTATACATTGTATGTGATGGTATGAGATGAATGCATGAAAATATATTTGTGAATATGTATGCATTTCAAGAGTGTCATGAGTCATTTTGCATGTGAAGCATCATGATGTGCATTCTTGTGCTGTGTGATTCTTATGAGAATCTGCTGAACGATTGTGTGCCCGTGTGGGGTGTGAGCAATCCATAAACATTGTGTGCCCATGTGGGGTATGAGCAATGGGTAGATATCATCGTGTGCCCATGTGGGGTGTGAGCGATGACTACAAATGATTGTGTGTCCATGTGGGGTGTGAGCAATCGGATTGTGTGCCCATGTGGGGTGTGAGCAATCCATAAACATTGTGTGCCCATGTGGGGTGTGAGCAATGGGTGAACATCGTATGCTCGACGGGGAGTTACATTGGTAACGGGCGATGGTTCCAATAAGTTCCCGAGTGAACTTGAGATGGTTGAGTCGGTACCGCATTTGCATCTGCATAGAGTCGTGAGTCGGTCTGTATGATTTGCATTTATCATCTTTATATGGCGCATTGGTGAATAAACATAATATGTGTATGTTTATGTGGAATGATGAGAATTGTGGATATATGCATGATGAATATGCTTGGTGATTATCCATATATATTTATATATACATTGTGATGCATATGAGTGAATTGTGATGAATTGTGGTGAGAATGGAGAATATGTGTATTTTATGCTATATATAATTATATGCATTGTTATTATGATAATATTTCTCACCCTTCTACTGTTTTATGGTGCTCTATGAGGCATTTCAGAGTAGGTTAGCTGGAGGTCTTTTTGTGAAGCGTGTTTTCATCATTTGGTCGGTCGACTCTGATATGTAGCACCGGGTAGTTAGGATTGTGTATGATTCTTTTTGTGATACATTTATATATGTATCTGGATGTTGAATGTTTATGAAAACATGTAGTATGCTGTTGAATCATACTAGATGTACATATATGTTTATATGTTTGATGTTATTCAATGTTTAGATTTTTCGCTTTTATTCTAAATATTGAGATGTGGGTGTAAGAACTAAGTTCCTCTGTTGCAAGTTACCCCACTGTTGCATATCTTTTGTTGAGCAAGTGTTGTATGTTTTAATTTCACGTATAATGTGACATACCTCTTTTATATCATATTTATAATTATACTCTGATGAAATTTTTAATATGTGCCTAAATGATTATGTGATTATTTGGGGGTATAGAAAGGGGGTGTTACAAATGACATATTATCGGAATTTTTACGGATTTAAGTATGGGTTAGGGTCATTAAAATAATCCGATCAAAATTTAGGACAAACTTAAGGTTAGTCATAACCCATCACGACCCGTCCCTTGCTCATCCCTAGTCATAATTGATCTAAAGTAATAAATAAGTCATTAACTAATCGCATTGTTGTTAATATTTTAAGATCAAGATTTAAAAATTTTCTAAAATAAATTTTAGAAGAAGCAGTGTGTTATTTATTATTCATTTATATTTTTAAAAGGAAAAAAAAAGAGCCAAGTCAAATTAACACAAAAACTCAAAAATTAAAAACAAATAAATAATAATAAAAACTTAAAATTATTTATTATTGGGTAAAAAGATTTCATAAGAGAAAATAATTTTTTTCTTTAAGAAAACAAGATTTTTTTATTTATAAAAAAAGTAATATCAATTCATTAGTCCACGGATGCTACACATTCTCTCTTCTCCCTCCATTTGTGTTTTTTACATTTGATTTTTATTTTTGTTTAAGATAATGTTAACTTGTACTTCTAAAACATAAATTAACAATTAAATATAAAAATAATATTTTGAAAATTATATACTATTTTTGATAAAAATAAATTTTTCATTTTGTATTTATATTTTCAAAATAAATGTGTTTTTTATAATGTGTCTTAGGATTACCCTAATTTAAAATATCCAGACATTATTAAGTGTGTATCAAATGTACAATACTTGAAAAAGGATGTTATGTAGTTAAAAAGTGTACTGTCAAATAGGGATGGTAATAGGGTAGAATTGGGGCTGGTTTAACTATATCCCTGTATGTCTCTATATAACACTGACCCGTATTCAGTGAAGAATGGGTGCACAAGCACCGTCCAAAAAATTAATTATTTTAATAAATTAATTATTTATTTAATTAATATTTTAATTAATTAATAAATATTAATTTAATTAATTTATTATTTTAATTATAATAAAGATATTAATAAATAAATATTAAAATAAATAAAATAAAAAAATTAAAATTAAATTATTCAAAAATGAAGATGACGAATGAGTCTTAATGTTTTTCCCCCGCATCTATAATTATAAATTAGATTTTTTTCACATTTACATTCAATTAAATTAAATTTTCTCTATTAATTTTGAGGCTTATCCGGATAAATTTACCATCCTAAAAAGAAGATGGAATAATAATCAGGAAACTCACTTATTGGAAGAATATATACCCACCCACCACCCACACTTACTCAAACTAATCCATCACCCCACTAAAGAAAACACACATACTTACATCTTAATCTAATCTGCCACATCACAACCATCACATCATTTAAAAAACATCACCACAAAGACCAACAAAAAATTTCACTCTCCCTGCTCCTCTTCTTTTTCTTCTTCTCTTAACCTCATAAATAAATATATAGATAATAATAATAATAACAATCACTCCAATAAATAAATTATTATTACCTTCACACTTTTTCATTTCTTCAATCATCTCTTCATAATAATTAATAATATTATTTTATATCTCTTCCTAATAATTAATATTATTTTATTACATTTTATATATGACTGTCGGCCGGCGATGCCGACGCCGGTAACCGCAGCCCGGCAATTCCTAACCGACGAAGCCGCGCGTGCACTAGACGACGCTGTAACTGTAGCACGTCGTCGTAGCCACTCTCAAACAACCTCACTTCACGCTGTATCCGCCTTATTATCCCTACCTTCTTCTTCTCTCCGGGAAGCATGTTGCCGAGCTCCTGTCCGATTCCCTCCACATCCGTCATTTTCTCACCGTCTCCAGTTCCGAGCACTCGAGCTTTCCGTCTGCGTGTCTCTCGACCGGCTCCCGTCGTTGAAAGGATCAACTACGGAGGAGCCGCCGATTTCGAATTCACTCATGACCGCAATCAAACGGTCACAGGCCAATCAGCGGCGTCATCCGGAGAGTTTCCATTTGTTCAATCAGTATCAAAATGGAACGACGTCGTCTATGTTGAAAGTTGAGCTTAAACACTTCGTTGTATCGATTCTTGATGATCCAATCGTGAACCGGGTTTTTGATGAAGCTGGATTTCGAAGCTGTGATGTTAAGCTCGCTTTGCTTCAACCACCGCCTCAGGTTCATTCATCATCAGTCGAAAAACTCTACTCTAAATCCAGGTTTGTGTATTCTTTCTTTCATTGTTTTTTGTTTTGTTTGTGTAACGGGAAGTAAATTTGAAAAACTGGAAGTAATTGAATATAATTATGTAACCACATGTATTTCATTATCGATTTTGTCGTGTTCTGTACTTGTGGTTTTGGTTGTAGTGAAGGCATTGATACTACTGTGCAGGCCTTTTGCAAGTTCATATGCATACATATATACATCTATTTACATATAGAAACATTTCAGAGTCACGTATATTTAAGACCTATGAAGCACTAACACTGACACCAACGTGGTAACAATTTGAGGAAATGAATTAATTGAGCATAACCATAGGTCCCAGGACACTGACACGTTTCGGACACCTTCCATCAAAAGTGTCGGTGCTACAGGGTTTAAGGCCGTGTAAGTTAGGAATGGTAAGTGAGGCCACCTATGAAGCACAAACATTGGAAATACAACACCAACACTCACATGTCGACACTACAAATAATTTGAAAAAAAATGAATAAATTAAATTAATCACGAATGTTAGTGTCGGTTTTGAACACCAACACTTTCTTTTCAGAGGTGTTGGTGTTATAGAGGAGGCCACAAACAAATAAGTGAATGTGATTGTGAAATGGTGTTGTGATTTGTGAGCCAAAAGTTAGGCGTTTTTGCTATTTTTGGTTGCTTTCTTCTGACTTAAGTGTTCCTTGTTAATTTTTCACTCTGATGCATTTTTAGAAGGGTTGTGTGATTGCAGTAGATTTTTCATGAACACATTCTATATTCTACTCTAATCTCCTTCACACAATTCCAAACCTCTCTATCATGTTTACTTGATTTTTTTTTTCAATAGGAAAATGAAAAATAATCACTTGCAATTTGCTCGACTAAATGTGTTAGTTAGTAGACCCGAGAGGGCTAAGTCGTTGATAACTTAGAGGTCGTTGTAATCTTGTCAAAGATTAATGGATTAAGCCCTTGTGATAAGGAAAAATTACCTTGGTGGGTGAACTGGATTAGCTTCGTTAACAGTGAACCAAGATAAACCAATCATGTTCTTTCTTTTCATGGTTCATACCTTTGTTTGTTTGTGTGTTATAAAGTCTATTGAAAAATTTGTAAAACCAAAATCAAACCCCCTTTATTGTGTTTTTCTCAACCTTCACTTAGGGGAGAAGTATATATAAGGATTCTAGACCATAGGGTTTAGAAAATCATTAGAGGAAATAATTCTTTCCCCTTGAATAAGGGAAGCTGTTGACTGCCTACTTTCTAGGGAGTCATGATATGAACCCTTCTTATATTCTTCTATGACTAATAACACATCATCTGTCCCAAAGGCAAACCCTTATGTTCCATGAAGATGTCACCCGAACGACGTCATGATAGGTGAGGACCCTGAAGTCACCTATGTTTCGAACTCTCACAAATATAACACTACATCACCAATGACAAAAAACACATAAACCCAACATGCCCTATGCTTAAAACATCAAAAAATATCAATGCATGCCTCAATAACTTACGCATTATGAGTAACTACAACCTAATGTACCTTAAACAACTTATTTAATTAAAGCTGCACAAAGCAGAAAAGGGAAGGAAACGAAAAAACTTACCAAATATAAGAAGTGGAAGCCCTTGAATAGAATGAAGTGGGGTAGAAATTGAGAAAACTCTTGGACTAAATGCAATGCAGTAGAAGTTGTGAGAAAGGTTAAAAAATGATATACATGGGATATCTCACGAACTCTTTTTTGTTTAAAGTAAATTTTGATAGAAATGAAAAAGAAAAAAATCTGACTCGATAATATAACTTAAAACACGTTTAAAGATATACTTTTATAGATTATTATGAAAATACACTCTCATATTAATTTATGACAAAATAAAAATAGCTCACTTACTATAAAATTTAAGTGCATCTCAAACACATATATAAATTTAAAAAACATTTATGATTTTTTGACAAAGAGTATATAATCAACATTGAAAAATGCCAAATAAATAAATAAATAAATAAATAAATAAATAAATCTTTTAAAACCAAACCAATAATTAGTTAGGGGAATAAATGCTGCAAACCCCTATGGCCCCACCACCAGTTTATTTAAACCAATTCTTATAACTGTTACTCCAGATATTTTCATGCTTTCGTTTCGCTCTCTTTCTCTCTCCTTCTTCTAGTGCTTTCTCATATTTTTCTATTCCTTTCCTTCTCGAAGCTTCATCGTTCAATGGCGGATTCCGATTTCACGTAACACCAATCCGTTGTTTCCACTTTCCATCATTCAACAGAACCGAATTTCCATCATCCGGATCCATCTCGTCGCTGAGAAACGGCGAGAGAGTAAAGGTAAAACCGAAGAAACACACAAGAAATACTGATCTTATTGCATGTAACCGAAAGCATAGTTTGTAGAATTTTTTTCCTCTTTTAGATGCAATTTAGTGTATAGAAGAATCGCTTTGGTTTAGTATTTTTTATGTATTCATTTTCGGATTTAGCATTATCGTGGCATCACGGTGCTTCTTCTAATCGTACACTTAGCAGTTTATTTTATTGTTATATCTAGGTTACTTTTGCGATGGTTTTTCAATGGAGATTTGCGTTCGGATCTCAGGTAATAAGAAAATGAATTTGCAAATGTTGTGTTGTGTATGCTAGTTTTTATTTTTATTTTTTATTATGCAGATTTTGCTACTGTTTTAATCCAGTAAAATGTACTGTGTTAGAGGAGTTGTAGTTTTGGTTTTATCAAGTAATCAATTATCAATTAAACTTAAGCTCTATGTTTAATCAATCTTTCATCCATTTGGAATGTGATATTTTACTGGCAAGGCTTTAAATAACAGTCACCGGTTGCATAGCAGCTTTTGTGATTTCGGTCAACGACGGTTGTAGTGGTTGCAGTGTAAATAAACAACAATTTGTTCTTTATCACAAAACAGTGAATAACAGTATAGCATCGACACCTTTTGATACTGTTTTGGCGCAACCGTTTTCGTGATATGTGACCGGTTTTTACAACCTTGATTACCGGATTTTGTCTTGAGATTCTTTTCATTAAACAATGACATGTAGTTTTTCTTAAAACAAATGTGATTTCTAAATTTGTTGAAGAAAACCTCGCATGATTAGTTATATATACATGATTTACATGATTTATAGTAACAGTACTAGGAATATGAGAAAATAGGGAAACTAGGAATGTTATAGGAATTAAATCAAATATATAACTATATACATCTCCTAGATATGGTAGATATTTTCATTGAATTGGAGATATGTTCAAATACCTTAAGATAGATATACCAATCATTTGTTCTAAACTTATTACAAATGAACTAACTGTCCTTGAAGAGTCCAAAGAAACCGTAAGAATATCTCTAATCTGATGATTTGAATAACAAATTTAATAGGCATTTCCATAGAAAGAACTTTTTCCTTGATAAAGTGATAATCATATGTATGACATAACATATATGATTGGTCCGGTCCATTCATGAAAAATTAAATTTGATGTAATATGCAGAGTAGATTGATTATGATGATGAGCGCCATTTGATCAACACACCAAAACTTTAATCAATGAGTAATATAAGTTTACAAGTGATTGCTCTTGGAAGTTGATACTCGACCTTTGTAGTGGATCAAACAACCGCATTTCTCCTTGTGGATCCCATTTTTAGGTGTATTGCATGAGGTTTTCTTGCTACATTTTGAGTTGTGATGTCTATGTTAATGAGTACTAGGTTTGGTTGGTTAAGCTTCTCTTCATGATTTGCCTTTTGTTGTAGCCTCTTCTTCTACAGTGGTATCTTCAATTTTAGTCGTCTAAACCAAACGTAAGCACCGCTAATCGTGAAACAAGTAATGGCGAGTTGTCGATTGCCTTGACAAAAAAAAATTCTGCGCTAGGTATCCTATATCTTAGTTTGTTCGTGCTAAATCAATGTTGTCAATTGCGGATAGAAAATAGTGAATTGTTAAAATTCAGCTATACAATAGTTCTATAATGACAATGTACTAGTTCATAGGAAATGTTTTATAATAAATAGCATATTGTGAAACAATAGAGGTTTATCCAAATTCTTTGTTTCAACAATTGATTTTATTAAAATTCATAACTCAATTCAAGTGGCCTTAAAGGGTGAAAATTGAATTCAAATGAGTATATTGGAAATAAATAAGGTTTAGGTGAATGTTGACAAGCCGGGTGATAAGAAGGTAGTAGGATGTAGGTGGATGTACACTTAAATATCACACATTTGGTACACCGTATTGATTTCAGGCAAGACTTGTTGTGAATGAATGCACTTAAACATACAAGATTAATTACGAGGGTACATTTGCTCTAGTAGCAAAAATGAATACTATATGAGTCATTCTCGCCTTGGTAGCTTTTTTTGAATGGGAGGTTCGATAGTTGGACATTAAAAATGCCTTTTTTCATAAAGCTGGAAGAAGTTTGGAAGAAGTGTGTATGGAAATCTCACATGGATATGACTCTCTTAATGGGAAGAGTAAAATGTCTAGGTACCCATTGAGAAAAATCACAAGATTGGAAGTAATGAGAACCCACAAGTAGCGAAAGCCCAACACTAACCACTTATGGGAATACTCTTCTATCCATCTCACACACACTAGGCCAACCATTGTGTATGCTGTCACTGTGGTTGGTAAGTTCATGAGTGATCCACGAGAGACATATGTAGTAGTAAATAGGATTTTTTAGTATTTGAAGACTAGTCCCTTATAGTGGACTGCTATTCAAGAGAGGAGGAAAGTTATTCATGGAGGTGTACATAGAATTAGACCATAGAGGGTCGATTGTTGATAAAAAGGTTTACCTCAGAGCATTGCATGTTTTTGGGAAGAAATTTGGTGACATGAAGGAGTGAAAAACAAAAATATAGCTACCAAATCAAGTGCAATAGCATAATTTCAATCCATGGCTAATGATGTCTATGAGTCGTTATGGATGAAGATCATACTTGAGTTAGTACAAAGGTACTACGATGTTATTTTGTGATAAGAATGTTGTCCTTAGCATTCACAACCAAATACAACAAGATATAACCAAACACAGATGTTCTGCCACTTCCTCAATGAGAAATTGGATAATGGTCTTGTAACTACTTCCTTCATCTCTTCTCAAGTTCAACTTGCAGATGCATTCACCAAGGGGCTTCCTGCATATCAGTTTCGAGATCTTACTTGTTAGTTGCGAATGATTATCATCCCCTTCGATTCTCACTCCTATCTCAATCACCATCATCTCCTTTTAGCCATCATCTTCCACCTTCATTAAATTTCATTTGTTTAATTTATCATTGAGATCTAGTAATATAAGATATTTTTATCATACACAAAATTCTCCATATTTGAGGTCTCATATGCTTACAATCTTTTAAAGCAATTGTAATCAGGAATTTTCATGACAGCCTTGACATGTGCATTTGAAATAATATCCACATAGTGCATTATCTATTCTCTAAGAGGGTTAATTTCAGTTTATCCCATATACAATTTACACAAGACATATTTGAGTGGCTGAGGGTGTATTTTGAATTTTTTTTTAAAAGACACAGTCTACACATTGTTGAAATTGTGCATGATGTAGGACGATATAGAACATTTTGCCTATGTCTGGAAGGTTTTTAGGGGTTCAAACAGAATCTATTACCAGTCAGGTAATGTAAAACAATTTAGAATAATTTGTATTATGCAAGTACACTTTTCTTGAATTGAAGCAGGTAGAATAGACCGACCGACCTACCTTGTTATGATATTCAACCTGTATTTAGAAGAATGGGGAAGCAAGGATTGAATTTTAGACTACTAAGAAGATTTAGGCTCTTATTACCAGTTCAAGAATCCACTCAGAGAGTCCTTAGTTGTTTGGTGAAGACTCGTTAATGGTTTTATATCAAATATTAGGAATAGAATTTTGATAGCAATGACTGTTTTCTCCTAGATTGAACATCTTGCAAACAGAGGGCAACTAGTCTGCCAGTACTTTACATTAATAGTTTCATTTTGTGGCCGGGGAGGCCTTGTTTACATCTCAAAAGGCACATAACTTTGCTCATTTATCTGGTTGTTGCAGTGATTGTAAATTTTTGGTTCTGATTCTGAAACCTGAATTGCTATGATTTTTAAGCTTTTAGAATAACGCAAGTTTATTTTATTTTCGTAAATTGAGTTGCATATGGTTTTGTTCCATATACTTTTTATTCTTTCATACTTATCTGTCGCCCATGCTGTATCCCTTCTCTATTTTCAACTGTTGGTGAGCTACATTGCATTAAGTCAATAAGTCTTCCATATAGGCTTTTATTTTCAATTTCCCTGTTTCCATTCTAAATGTAAATGACATTAAGCCAAGAATCCAAACTGGTGGGCAAATTTTTAAACATTCTTTTTTTAATTGGAAGTGAAAGCTTGGTAGGGATTTTGTGGTTATGTAAATTTTATGTTAATATTATTCATGCAATGGTGTTTAGATTCATTTTGCTGGAATATTTATATTCTCTATGCACTGATTTGCCCAATATGTTAAGTTAACAACATCGTGGATTCTTTAATTATGCCAGCTTCACCTGTTTGAAGGCAGTAATAGTTTTTTAACACTAGTGAAATGAATTAAACATCTGTTGAATTTGGAGAATTTCTTTGCCGAGTCTTAGCTCCACACAGATGCTTCATTGTTCATTGTTCATCGCATACATTCTTAGGTTATTTTTTCGTTTGCTGTTCGTGATTTTAATTTTCATAATTTCAAACTAGAATCTTGACGTAAATGGTTTGTGGCCTATATGCCACGCCACATTCATATATCTAATTGAAACCCAAGGCCATTTTATTTGATAGCAGGCGAGAAACACCTATCTCCTGGAAATGCGTCAATGCAATTGTAGTCTGCTGAAGCAATCAAAATATTCTGATGTCAATAGTTTTCTTTTCATGATTAACAGTTTACTAGCTAAATGATCAAAACCATACCCCAGTTTTGTAGTTCCTGAAGGTGCTTTGTAGTGTAGTTGCTGTGGCTGGCTGAGCTGGAGGTTCACAGGCACATGTGAATCGTCTCCTATGCCTAGACTGTCTGTGGGAACAGAAATTCTGTTTGTTCCATTCTTATCTTTTGTTCCATAGACCTGGGTTAGTGAAAGTCTCTTTTAGAGTTCAGAATATAGCATCTAACAAGGTTGCCTCATTTAAAATGTTGATAATTTAGTTTCTATTGCCATATAAACCAATATCTTCTTTTTAAGTTCCATCTTTTCTTGACAAATTAGGTTTACCTTCTTATACAGTTCTGCATTTTCTTGGTGTATGATGTCTCCCTGCAGGATATAAGAACATTTTTTAATTAATGAATAGTTAAGTTTTTAATTTCTTTGTTTCAAGACTGACCTTTCGATTTAGTTCTTGTATTTCACCCATAAAAAGTTGCTCCTGCAAAATTCAATTGTTTGTCAACTATGGTATCTTTAGAATCAAACATGAGTACTCTATAAAATGCAAACCTTTTTCATACGAACACCGCGAAGACTGATTTCCAATTGGTTCTCCAAACTCTGTAGTTCTTTGACTGTCAAACCTGATAATTCTTCGCCCATTATTTGCCTGTAAAACCATACTAATAATAAAATGTTCGGATGTGAACCTTAAATGACAGTTCATTAAAAGGGTAGTAGGAAATGGATTTATAATCCAAAAGATTCTTCTCTTGTTTTATTATAAGCAAAACATTGTAAAATATCTTCAGTTTTTTGTATTTGTAATGATAATTTTACCAACGATTCTTTTGTTTTTTCAGGGTTATTACTTCCAGAGGTTAAATACATCGAAAACATTCCTAAAGCCCTATCAATATCCTTTGAAACTACAATCTTACTCCCCAAGGTTTTCCTTCTAAACTCTTTTAAGCCATGAAGTAAACCTCATAAATCGTCTCACCTTTAACATTATTGAACTATTTGAATTTTGAATTTGGCGAAGTATTAGCCAGAGTTTGATTGTGTCCCCTAAAAGTTCTATTACACATCTTTCCAATGGTGTCAGTTGTGGCCATGCAAAATCCGAACCAACTAGGCTGCGCATCATTCTAGCCATCTTCACCTGTGTTATCTTTGTAGCATGTTTTATTTTACTGACTTGCTTTTTCAACTAAGGTTTATGGAGCCCACATTTATATTTTGTTTTATTAAAGTGTTTGTTTCTAACAAGAGAGTCTTGTAATCCCTATAATATTTAACACATTAGATACTGGTTTGATAAAAGAAGAAATTCCTTAAGGATGGACATTAGATATTAGGGTTTGGACAATAATGGGACCCTCCTTGAAGGCAATTAGAATATTAGTCACTCATATCATAACCTAAAAACACATCATTTCACCCAAAACACACTTTGTTTCAATGAGAACAAATGTTACAAACTGATAGTCAGTGCACTTAAATCATCTTATGTTCTCCATTTCCAACTAATTACTATAATTCAATTTTGTGAGGAAAACATCATAGGGTGCCTGGTATTAGAATTCGGGTTGAGCCCTACTCCACCATATAAAACTGACTTGTAAAATAAGAGATGATCACCACACATAAACACTTTTTTAGGTTATATCAAATCCAATGTAGTGTAGGAGTCTGAACACACACACCCTCATGCTCAAGATTGGACATCTAAAGCATGCCCCAATTAGATTAAGCTCAAATATCATATTGGAACTTGGGTTGAGATCTAACTAAATTTTACAAAACTGACCTTTAAGGCGTGGAATGTTCATCACTTGTATATACTTTCTTTTAGGTCATATCACCATTAGTATAGGACTTTCAACATAACATAATTTATTGAATGGTGTTGATAACTTATGTAATATTGTGTATTCTGTTATGGCTATCAAATATCTGACAGTGTGAAGTGTATCAACTAGCTTTGTAAACACAACACAACACACGTACCTAACGGTTTTGATAACGGTAAAGGACCAGTTCTCTGAAAAGCTAAAGTTGTTAGTTATGTATGGCCTCAACATTAGTTTTTATGTCTGCTAGAATATCTAGAAAACTAGAAGAAAAAAAAATCTGGAAAGTGGTTTTCATAGTTCATTATGTGCATTAATTGTTACCCTATTCAATTAAGATTTAAGCGTTTGGTTTTGTACAGACAGGGGTTAGTGCATTCTATTCTATAAATCATCCTTCATACCAATACCAATATTAATATAATTTTATCTTAGGTTGTGAAAGAAAGCTCAATATTAGATTTTGTATCCCTGGAATAAGTAAAATGCTTTCCTACATTGAGAACTATTACACTCGTATCAACATGTAATCTACACACGCAACACACTAACATTATTCTATCATCATGTTCTTACATTTCAATTAATTGCTACAATCCAATTTGACTTCTCATCTTTTTTCCCTACACCATGATTGTGATTTTTTTTTTGATAAGCTACACCATGATTGTGTTGATTTTATCAGTGTTTTTACCTCATCTGCTACCTTGGGACGATGTTTTTTAAAACCCTAGCCAGTATCTCTCAGTAATTCAGTCCTAATTCCCTTTCGCAGTTAATAAGTAAACTTATGATTCAAGTAAATAGTCTATGTCCGACCTTCATTAATCTAGGCTCTCTTCTACACAAAAAATTCCAGTAGCCTGCTTGTGTCCAATTTATTGTCTCATGGTTAGAAGTTATCTCTAATTGGCCCAAAGCATCTCTATCAAACTCATGGCCATAAAGGCTTTTGGGGGTTGCTCTTCCTACCCTTAGTGGTGAAGAGCCACCCTATCAAAATCCGAAATTGTCCATCAATAATTCAAAAGTATATCACCGAATGCATTTTATATACACCACAAACCACACTCTTGTTTTGTCAAAAAAATAATCTAGAAATATATTTCCTGTAGAAATCCGAAAATTTGTATTTTCGTACCACTTGGCAGCATATACAGTTTTCATGCTGGCCATAGATGCTTCCACTCCTTGAAGCTCTTCTTTTGCAGGATGTGAGAGAAAGTGAGACTAGTAGGCTTCCCTGCGATATCAACCAGAGTTATGAATTGCAGGCGCAATTGGCGACAGCGTTTTGACCGGGGCGGCCACCCTCCGCGGTTGATTCATGGTGTGTTTCGTAGATTCAGATCACGAGCACTTTCGCTGGGTTCGCGGGTTGCTACTCGTGTGGAGTGCTTGACTAGGTTTCTTTTTTTTGACTTTTTTTTTTCTGTGCATTTATGATTTTGAAAAGAAGGAAGAGAAGATTTTTTTTCTGTGCATTTACGATTTTGAAAAGAAGGAAGAGAAGATGTAGAGTAACAATATCAGAAAAGAAAGAAGAATTGAAAGAATAGAAAAGAAAAGAAAGAAGAGAAAGAGGATAATTGCTGAAAAGCATTGAATAGAAAATGTAGAGTAACCGTATCACAGAAGGATAGAAAGAATAGAAAAAAGCGTTGAAAAGTTAAAAGTAGGAGTAATTAATTTGTTCAGTGTTGTACAATTGTAAAAAGTAGGAAGAGATAGAGGATAAGTGCTACGTACAATTGTAAAAAAGTTGAACAGTCCCTTATCTCTTCACATACAACTACAACTGTAAGTAAAACAATTAATAAAAATAATAATAAAAATGATAATAATAATAATATATCAGAACAAATAATTAAATCTTTAATCTATTATTATTTTATTAATTTGATTTTTATAAAACTTTTATGCAGGTTGTGTTATTTGGATAGATTATTCATATATTTATTTCAAAAAATAGTAATTTCTAAAAAGTCAACAAAAAGATATTTCGCTATCACTATCTTGCTATTTTATTTTTTGGGTTGGTTTCTCCACTCTGCTATATGGGATAAAGTAACTCTGATTTCAACTTGATGGTAGCATTATAGATGGTTGGTCCAGGACATACGTTGGTAATTATCTCTTGAAATCAATTCTACCAACTTTAAGGATGACGTGAGTATTTAAATAAATTTATGTTTGAAGTAAATTGATAAGAGTATTTTTTATTTTTTACAAGAGTATGTGCACCACTAGAAGTGCGAAAAGTAATCCCACAAAATTTTCTTTTTACAACTCAAACATTAAGATTTTAGACTTGTCTTTTTACTACTATACCAATTCTTTAGAGTTAGGTGTTTTACAATCTTTGAGCGAAGGAAGGTCTTAAGAATGCCATGCTTGATGAAAAGCTCTTTGATATTTAGGAGAATTGCTAGCGGACTACTTCAAAATTGTATTTGGATGGATTCCTGACTTTTTTTTTTTTGAAAATTCAAATGTTTTAATTGAATTCTTTTCATTTTTAAATTTTATGCTATTTTCATAAATTTTGAAAGTTTTAGGATGAAAGTAATAGATATATAATTAAAAGTGATCAATAAAGTTTTATGATTCAGATCAAAGAAATTTTAAATTTCTGTTTTAAGCTACATTTGAAATTCTCAAAGTTTGGTCTACACCAATTTTCTTATAAAGCTTCTTCATTTTTATAAATGTTTTCAAGTAGAGTATAATAGGAATTAAACAAGTTAATTCAACATTTCAATTCATAAAGCGAAGCAGCAAATCACAATAATGAAGTGTGATACTAATTGACATATAGATGCGTTTCATTTTCTGAGGTCGAAGTATCTACCCCATGTTTCCACCCAACAACAACAATTCTATTTCTAGGGGCATTTTTCCTAGGCTCTGCTGTAAGTGGCAACTGTGTTTGTTGAGGACTTCAACACACATTATCAGTCTAACATTAGGTGATGATAAAAAAAGAGAATAAAAGAAAGTTCAAATGTACAAAGTTATAAACACATGATAAGTAGCCTTGTTAGTGTGAAACCAAACATGAAATTCGTGAGTAGATAAATAAATTGAATGGTGAATAGATAAAAAAAAATTGAATGCCTACATACTCATTGATTCTCTCAGTAAGCCTTTTGTCACTTGTTTGGTCATGACTCATGAATAGTAAGAACTTATGTTATTACTTCTTAATCATATAATATGTCTCCGCCTCATCCTTGAAGATTTATATATTATTTACCCTAGTACTACTAATCACATGAGCTTCTATTCCCCACATGTTTTTTCTTCATCTTTTTAAACACTACGGGCACTGAAGTTTCCATCTGTACGCTTTTTCAATTGCGCTAACATTTGGAAATATTAACAGCGTCTTATTTCATAAGTTTGTTTTAATATAAAATATTTATACGATGAAACATGTGAAATCTATTCAGTAGATTCAATCATCAGTTGTATGATCGTATCCATTGTTATCAACTATAATCAATCTCCTAAAAACTTCATCTACAATATTTCGTCTTGAATAAGAAATCCTATCAAAATTTTGGATGTCTACAACATTTCCCACCATTACCTTGAAAAATGCTAAACTCTATTTGCCAACATAGGAAATGCTAACTCTGTTTAAATTGAAAAATGTTAATTGAATAAGTTTTGCAGATTAATGTACCAATTGAGGCCTTGCTGTCATCTATTATAAAACTGAAAATAATAAGATACAAAATGATCCAGACCTATCCCAATACCATGACATGTTTGCCAAACCATATCACCAGCAGCAGGAGCCAAACCAAAATAACTAATCAGATACCAAACCAAATTACTGAACCAGATCTCAAATTAGATTATGTACCAACATCAAGAACTAATTAATTATTAATCAGTAGAATTTTCCAAAAAAATAGTTAAAAACCAAAGAAGCCTGTTACGTTTTAATCTAATCCACTAATATAGTGTTGTCGATGGCGGACGGCGGTCCATGGCGGAGAGCAAAAATCCTGCCATACCGGATTATGGCAGAAAGCCTAAAAACCGCCATGTATATCGGCCATGGCGCTGCAATTTGATAACACTGCTAATATTTAACACTCGAAAATAGAGATGTCCATCGTTGTTTTCAAACCATCATCAGGAGACTTTCTTCTCATACCCCCATCCACGTGTGTAGAATGATAGTTAGCCTATTTAGATTATATGTACAATATTTTTGTTATTATAAAATAATAAAACTCTTACCCCCCAAAGCATGGATTGCATCTTGATTCTTGACACCTAAAGAAAACCTACAAGGCTAACACCTATATACTAATGTATGTTGGTAACGACTTGGTTGAGAAGCATTTCTTTAAGGATAAGTTAACTACTGAAATTGAAAAAGAAAGATTGTAGGAGTTTGAAGTACTTATTAGGATTGAGGTAGTGTAATGTACTCTAAACAATAGATCTTAGCAGAAAGATATGCATTAATCTACCGGTTTCACATTTAGCAGAATGACAGGATGGGAAATATGAAGAGTCTATGATTGGTAAATTCTACTATTGGATAATAACAAGGAAAATAACATACTGCTGTATGCTAAACTTATTCTAGTACATGTTGTAACTTAATTTAGAAACTACTCTTAACTGTTTCTTTTAAAGTGACATTATTTACTTATCTTTCAAACAAACGTAGGGTGGGGTTCGGGATGACCACAATTGAAATTTCTGATTCTATTTTTGATAAAATAAATTAAAATAGATGTCGAAGGGTGTACCGGTGATTCTCTTGCAAATTATGCAATTGCTGCCTTAACATTGCTGCCTCCCTTTGCCAGAACTAGAGAATGAAAGAAACACAACATACATTCTAGTTAGATGTTAAAGTAAATGAATCACCAATATGAATACTTCTATCATAATAAGCATTAAATATAACTCCTGGGATTGTTGGGTTGAGAAATTGTTTTGAGCTTTCTAGGAATTTCAATTTAGAATTCTTAGATTGGCACGTCTAATATGAACGTCTTTAAACATATTCCCAGAAGTCTACCAATGGGAATTGTTTGCACAAAGGCGGCAGAAGTTGAACCTACGCCTTTTTAATGTTTCTATCCACCCATTTCCTCTTTGTTTGTAGTTCTTTTTCCTGCTTTTGTTTTATCATATGCTCTAGTTAATATAGACCACAATTTCTTGTAAGATGTTCACAGATTGGTTCTTGCCCAAACAAAATATTCTCTTACACGATATAGCCTTTAAAAGTGCCCCAAATTGACTGCCTTCTAAAGAGAAGAAGACATAAGTTTACTCCTTAAAAAACTGCAAAATATGTGACAAGCCCAGTTTACTCCTTAAAAAACTGCAAAATATCTGATAAGGGTGCACTTAAATAGTATGATAAGCCTAAGATTAGGAGAATTTATGAAAAAGTGCGTTGCTCAGAGATCTTTAATATTATATTTAAACCCTTAAACTTTCGAAAATGCCCCTCTCATACTATCTAGATTTTAAAATTTGGACACTTAATGCATAAATAGGGTTCAGGTTTTTTAGTGTGTTTTTAGATGAAGTGTATCTAAAATTAAAAATTTGGACAAGACTATTTGTGCATTTTGAGTTTACTTGAGCTCTCTTGTAATTGTAATATGCAATGTGCCTAGAGTTTAAAATTTGAATGGTGTGAGAGGGGCACAAGGTGTCTCTTAGGTCGTTATTTCATTTTAGAATTTTTTTGGTTGAGCTCTCAACTCTGAAATTGTAATAAGAATTTCATTCTCATTTTTACTTAATAATATCACGCACATTTTCATTCTTCTTCTATTATACTATGCTCTATCAATTGATCTAAATTATGGTTGTACATGTGTCCATAAACGGTGGGTAGAGTCACCGAAAGGAAGACTGTCTTGATAATTTGGAGACTTATATGGATACAACCCAAGAAATAATTTAACTAAGACGTGAAGGTTGTTAGAGACACAACCACAATGCGAGAGCATTCTATTTAGTAGGGAGGATCTTCGTCCTTCTTAGACGAAATTCGCCTTTTGGCTAAGAAGGTGGAGTGATCGACTTTGAACGCCGACAATCCGCTCTCGTTGATTACAAGAGCAGAAATCAATTTTTGAAAACGTGCATATTCAACTTACCCAACTCGGTATGGAAGGCTAAACCATCCACTAGTTTAATCTTCAGAAGGATTTAACTGAGTGTTTGTCATGGAAAAAACTCAAGGAGTCTTTGATCGTTTATTTCACCGCCAGTTGCTTGGACAACAATTTTGAAGAACTCAAACAATTTAAGTTCATCAAAGTTTACATCTTTGAATTCAAGCTCTACTAATTTCAATGTGGTTGGTTTCTTGAGATGCAATTTTTGGGATATTTTGTTGGGGGATTATGTCGTGACATTTGTTCCCGCGTTTGCACATTTAAGCACAAAACTGTTACCAAGTTGTGCAACTTGCACATGATGTTGAAGTAGGGATTACCAATTAGAATAATTTGAGTTAAAATATCGAGTCACTTGTCAAAGTTGGATACAATGCTTTTAGGTCTCATTCGCTTAAGCCTTGGGATGCTCGTGAAAGTGGTCCACATAAGGCCAGTAAGTTCAATCAAATTCGGGTCGAACTTGTTTTCAACCCTCGGGTTTATCCATCTCAATCAATTCTATGAATCAACCGATCCCATCAACCGCTAGTTCGAAGTATAACATCGGGGAGGATCTTCATCGACCTTTAACATGTGGTTTTCATTGCAATGAGAAATGGCACTCGCTCTACCAGTGTGTCGACAAACAACTTTGTGTCATTCTGCTGGGTGAAGATGGGACAGTAAACAATAAAATAGAAATTTTAGCCTTGGAAGCCATTGTTGAAGAGGTTGCAAAGGTATATGACCTTGAATGCAAATACAAGAGAGGTGTTTAAAATCTCTCATTCTAGGCTTTCTGGAAAAAATACTATACATTTGGAAAGGTTAATGAAAAGAGCCTTAGAGTCAGTATTAGTTGACAGAGGTGCCACCCATAACTTCATGACCCTCGGCACCCTCGGTAATATGAACACTTTGGGGCTTTGAGTTTTATCGTATATCCTACAAAACTGGTAGGTGTGGGGTTGGAGATGGTCATAAAATCACAACTTTGGGTGCTTTTGAGGGCATGTTATTGACTATTGATTACTTAAGTATGACTCTGATGCTTATATTTTGAAATTGGGTGGTGTGGATATGATTTTTGGGGTTGTTTGGCTTGAAATTTTGGGTAAGGTTACTGTATATTGAAAGAATGTTTATGATGTCTAATTATCTTGGGCTCCATTTTACCTTGATAGGGAAATCTAATCGTGATGCTTAAATTCCTCTTTGTAGTTTAGTGACCAATGCATCTCATTTTGTATCTTGAGAAGGGTTTTGTAGGACTATTGGATTAGAGCTTCCCTATACTTGCAGCAAACTATAAACACACTATTGAACACATTTTTGGGATAGTTTCCAATGTTTTTAAAAAAATTCATGGGTTACCTTCCCTGGAAACATTTCACATTCTATTCCCTTATTGCACGAGGTTGGCCTTATTAGTGTGTGTCCTTGTATACCCCCATTTCCAAAAAACTGAGATTGAATCTCAAGTTAAAAATCTGATGTAACAGGGGATAATTAAAAATAACGTAAGCTCTTTCTCCAGTATAGTGATTTTGTTCAACAAAAAGAAAGACAATTTGTGGATGAAGTGTGTGCAGACTACTTGGCCTTAAATAAGGTGACAGTTCAAGATATGTACAATATTTAGGTCGCTGATGTTTTTGGATGAACATTTTAGAGCACGATATTTTTATAAAATCGACCTTAAATCAGAATATCACCTAATTTATATGAAGGAGGAAGATATCCATAAGATGACTTTTCATACTCACGAGGGTCACTATGAGTACATGATTATGCCTTTTGGATTAATGAGTATCCTCAACTATTTTTTGTTTGTTATGAATGTTATTTGTAAGCCATTCCTATGCAAGTTTGTGCCAATATTTTTCATGATATTCTAATTTCTAACACACATTTGAGCACTTATTTACATCATTTAGAGTCTGCTTTGCAAGTATTACAACATCACGCTTTTGTGGAAATCAGCAGAAATGCGTTTTTGGGCAAATTTTTTATACTTAGGCCACATGATTTCTAGACAAAGGGTTTGAAATTTTGTTTCATAGGGGACATATGTTGAGACAAGTTGTCCAACTTTTAAAATCAATTTAAGAATAATTTGACAACAATAGTAAATAATGTAGAAAGTTGTAAAATAACACAAGAGATTGGTAACCTAGTTTGGTGAAACCACACCTACATCTTGGGACACTCTATCCAAGAAAGAAAATTCACTACTTCGAATAAGAATAATTAGTCTTATAAGAACTCCAAGCCCTATGAAGTTTTATGTCTCTCCCTAATCCTAGTGACTTTTTATTTAAGTTTCTCCTTAAATATGAGAAGTGATTCACTTTCTTCAACCACTAATTTCTAGTGATCAACCTCAATAACAAATTTATTGATTGTTGAATTTACAACTCAACTAAGACAAACCAACAACTATGTCAAGTTACTGAAATGTATAACAATAGATTCAACAATAATCTTTATGAGGGCATTAGCGTGGAATAAAAGAAACAAAATGCTCACAAACCCTAGGCACTAAGAACCAAGTCTTGTGCGCAAAACTTTTAACAAAACATGTGAATTGAGTATCCTTAAATAGAAATATCTTATGGGTTTTTTCTCCTTAGATAAAGATCAGACTTCGTCCAAAATTAGTGAAGATATTGTTGCTCCAAATCAGTGGATTATTGCAACCTCTTTCGATTCTAGTTTTGGTGTGGAATGATGTTTCTATGAATTTTATCAGTGTTACATAATATTAAAGGGTAAGAGGTTGTTTTGGTGGTGGTAGATTGCCTCTCTAAGCACAACAACCAATTAATCAGTGTTCAGAAGCTTATCTCTGTTGTTTTATCGCAGATCATTCCAAGTCTTGGTCTCATTGGTTGGTTAGGACTGAGTTGTGGCATAACCTTAAATTTAATGTATCTATGGGACATATTCCGTTTGAGATTGTGTACGGGAGGAAATCATCATATTTGTTTCAATATTTGGAAGGAGGGACAAGAGTGTTACAAATGGCTTAAGAATTAAATGATAGAAATAAAGCGTTGTGTCAACTCAAGTATAATCTATTGAAGACTCAAGAGCAAATGATGTTTTATGTTGATCAAAAGCGAAAACATGTGAAGTTTAAGGTAGATGATTGGGTTTTATTAAAACTAAATCTTGATAGACAAAATTCTGCAGTGCAAAGCATCATAAAAAATTATCTCCACGTTTCTTTGATTCTTACAAGATTGTTCAACAAATAGGGGGAGGAGGCGTATAAATTAGAGTTGCCAACAACTTCACGAGTTCATCATGTTTTCTCATGTCGCAATTTAAGAAAACTATGGGAAACTATCAAACTTTTGTAGACCTAATTGCAATTATGATGGAGGATCTATATGGAATTACAACCTGGCAAGGTGATGACATGGTAGGATATGTTCAAAAGAGGAATAATATTTAGTGTAATGGAAATGCATATAGATGCAATTGATGCTACTTGGGAGTCTCAACTCCTTCTCAAAAGTCAATTTTCAGATATTAAACTTGAGAATAACACTTTTTTTAAGGGATAGGTAACAATAAGCTCACTCCAATAGAGGATGACATTTTATTATATTTTTACCATGATAGGCCTATGACTTTGAGAGTTTATGAAAGTAAAGAAAGAGAATTGTGAAGGGAAGTGCCACGTAGATCCCACTTAAACAATTATAAATTTCTCCCTAATAATAGGGAAGATAAGGCGTGTGTCTTAGGTCACAATTATATTTTATGATTTAGATTGATTTAGATTAGATAGTAAGAGAATAGTTCTTCTTTCTTTTGAGGAGCCCCCGACTCTAGAATTGTAATAGGAATTTCATTATCATTTTCATTTAATAATACCATTAACTGTTAAATTCATTTTCTCTTCTACAATGCTCTATCAATAAGAGGTTGCAACTCCAAAGGACATATTTGGCTAAATCTCTGTCATATGACTGATTTAGGGGCTAGGTCCAAAGGGCCTCTTGTCTTTTGGTTTGAAGGACTGGTATTTAAATTCATTAGCTTGCATTTGCTAGTTTAGTTTGGTGGACTCTTATTTCTTGTGTTGTTTTGTTCTTGTTTTTTCTTTTTTCTTTATTCTTCAACTTGTATATTAGGATTGAATATTCCTTGTATTCGTGTTACATTTGCTCTTATTAAAAAAAAAGAGAGTGCAAGTGTTATAATTTTATACCTGATAATTTTATATATTTTGAGTTAATTATACATAGAAAATTTAAATTACATTCCATCTTCCTTGCCTGTTAAAATGCACACCCATCTTCCAAGAATTAATTATACTCGTATTATAGACATGTTCAAAACACATCTTCTCTTTTGAAAATTAAATATGTATTGTACTCTAGTATGCTTTAATATAAACAATTATTTTTTATAAAAATAATTAACTTTAATCTCTTTTTTTTTTTAAATCAAATTATTTATGATTTCTAATATTAATGATGACTAACTCTAAATATTTATTTATTATTTTTATGATTTTATAATATCAAGTTTAATATAAATAACATTTTTTATGCTGATTTAAGTAATTTATTCAATATTTTTATTTTATCTCATGATGTCTGGCGAGTTCTAATAAAGTTTAAAACTAGATTTTAATTGATATGGATAGTATTTTACACAATTAATTAATTATAGATATTGAATGTTCGAAAATGTTTGATTTTTGTTTTAATAATATGTAAAGTAATACCATAAAATAGTTTAGATGAATTGACAACGTGCATAACTATTAATCTCTTAAAATAATATTAATATTAAAGATTTTTTGAATAAAAAAATTGCATAAATTTGATCGTATTAAAATTGATTAAAGTATTATTTATCAAAAGAGTAGTTGTAGATTTAAACATAATAGAGAAGGGCGTGTAATTTAATTATTTTAAGTGAAGTGAATATAATTTTTCGAATGTGTAATATTTGATAAGAGGATAAGGGAATGTGTGGGATATATCGGTAAAGAGTATTATGTTTTTGAGATTAATTGGAATGTGTACACTGATATTCAATTAGAATAAATTATTTTGACATATGAGATAAGAAGAAAGAAATATGAAAGGAATTATTAAAATAATTTAATTATAACTTAATTTTTAAAAATTTTAATTATATAAATATATGTCAAAATAATCTATTTTAATTGAATGAAGTGTAAAATAGTTTTATATTAACCGTATATTCCAATTAACCTCGGGTTAAAAAAGAGAGAAATATTGTATTTACTTTCTATTTTCTTTATTTAATCCTATTATAAGAAGGGAGTATCACATAGATAATGATTTCTTTTCGTCTTAAGCTGGTTATCCCATATTCAAGAGTCAAATATTGTGGAACCTAGCTTTAACAATTTGTGCCTCAATCACTTTATCATTCAGACCAATTACATGTTACGACTACAATATGAAAATATTCGCATAAGAGATTTATAAATACCTTAATTTCAGAGGCTGCACTCCCAAGTTGATTATGTTCTTCTTTTGATTTGTTGTATCGATCAATTACTGATCTCATGCTGGAAAATTCATTGAAAATTACACATGGTAAGATATAAAATACTTAAAACAATATAAAATTGTTCGAGAAATCAGTAAAAACTCAAAACAATATAAAACACGTTTATAATGTATCTTATTTTTTAAAATTATTTTTAAATAAGTAGTTTAGTGAAAATATTAGATTAGATTTGATTTATAATATTTAATATTTAAATATAATTTAAGTTGTGTTAATCCAAACCCAATTAAAATTATATATAAATAGTTATAGTATGTATCATTATTTGTAACAATTTATTCAATAAATCTTTATTTTTTTATTCTCTCTCTTTCTCTCCTCACTAAAAGTGCCTCCTGCACTAAAATTTGCTATCTAGAGCTCTAGTTAGATTCTTGACTCTATTTTCAAGAATCACACGTCAGAGATCGTGTTTTCGGGATCGTGGATTATTATTGATCAATCGCTGGAAAGATGAATGCTAACAGAAATTTATCAAACTCCCTTCCAACTGTTGACGGTAAGAATTGGCTTCGATGGAGAAAACAGATGCAATCTCTATTTGACTTTCATGAAACACTAGAAGTGGTTAAAAATGGTGTTCCTGCGCTTGGTGAAGATGCAACAAAAGCACAGAGAACCGCTCACAAGGATGCCAAAATGAAGGATTGCAAGACGGTGTTCTACATCCAATCAGCGGTTGATGCGGCTAACTTCGACATAATCGCTCACGGTGAATCAGCGAAGGAGGCGTGGGATATTCTTGTCAAGTACTATGAAGGAGGCGAGAAAGTTAAGGTCGTTAAGTTGTAAACGTTGCGACGAAAATATGAATTGTTGTCAATAGGAGAAGATGAAAAGACTGCAGGCTATGTGTCGAAGGTGCATAAACTTGTCCATCTCATGAAGGGTTGTGGTGAAATCCTAACTGATAAGATGATAGTTGAAAAGGTAATGCGTACGTTGACCTTTCATTTTGATCACGTTATCATACCTATTCAAGAATCCAACAATCTTGAAACCCTAAAACTGGAAGATTTGGTTGGTTCGTTGGAAGCGCGTGAGATTAGGATTGTCGAAAGGAAAAGAGTTCAAGACTCGATACAAGCACTACAAGCGCAATCGTGGAAGAAGAATTATGGTTCCAACAAGTT
This sequence comes from Lathyrus sativus, assembly GCA_963859935.3. NCBI lineage: Eukaryota > Viridiplantae > Streptophyta > Magnoliopsida > Fabales > Fabaceae > Lathyrus > Lathyrus sativus. The sequence continues at coordinate 417,566,816 of OZ012736.1, read as the reverse complement.
CAAAGGAAAAATTGACATGACTCAGGGCAAGAAGTCTTGGTCGAATCCTCACAAGAATAAGATCGATGATAGAACTTCTGAATTCTCAAAAAGAGGAGAAGGAAATTCCTATCAGAAAGATAAAGTAGAGAAAAGAGGTGTGCAGTGCTATAATTGTGAAAAGTATGGTCACTTGGCCAAGCATTGTTGGTACATGAAAAACAAGGGTTCGACAAAAGGCAAGGACGAAAGAGCGAATCTTGCACATCAAGATTCAGATGATTATGATGATATAGCGATTATAGTTGCAGTTGCAGATGACTATGTCAAATCCAAGATCTGGCTTCTCGACTCAGGTTGTTCGAATCACATGACTGGTAAAAAAGCATGGTTAGTAGATTTCGACGATTTGAAGAAGAGTAAGGTGAAATTTGCTGATAATAGCTCGTTGCCAGCATAAGGTACTGGAAACATAGTTATTCAAATGAGTAATGAAGCAAAATCCTTGATCAAAGATGTACTCTATGTCCTTGGAATGAAGTACAATCTATTAAGTGTTGGACAACTGGTCGAAAAGAGGTTCTTAGTGGTTATGAAAGATGGAGCCTTAGAACTTTTTGGCATCCAGAATAAATTGGTCTTGAAATCTACTCTGTCGAAGAATAAAAATTTAAGACCATGATCAGTTCGACTGAGGTACAATGTCTGAAAACAGTTGTCGACCACAAGAATAGTTGGTTGTGGCATCTGAGGTTTGGCCATTTGAACTTTAGGTCGCTAAATCAATTGATCATCAAGATATGGTAACTATTATACCAAGTCTTGAGATGCCCGAGAAACTCTGTGAAGGTTTTCTAGTCAGAAAGCAGTCCAAGAAGTCTTTCGTTTCAACTATGCCAATGAGATCATCTTGCATACTCGAGGTTGTACTCAGATGTATGTGGTCCTTTTGAAGAGCATACCATTGGTGGAAACAAGTATTTTCTCTCATTTTTTGATGAGTACATTCGAAAGCTCTAGATCTATGTGATCAAACGAAAGGACAAAGTATTTGAAAATTTTAAGAGATTCAAGATACTTGTCGATAACCAGGGTGAAAAGAAAATTAAAGTTATGCGAACAGATGAAGGTGGCGAATACACATCCAAGATATTTGAAGCATTCTGTGCATAACTTGGTATTGATCATGCGATAACTACTCATTATACTCCTCAACATAATGAATAGCAGAAAGAGGAAACAGAACCATATTGGACACTGTGAGATGCATGCTGAAGCAGAAGAATTTGCTAAAATCCTTGTGAGGAGAACTTGTTTCGACTACTGTTTATATTCTGAATAGGGGCCCTACGAAGAAGCTGAAGAACAAGGTTCCTGAAGAAGTGTGGAGTGGAAAATGACTATCAGTGAGTCATCTGAAGGTGTTTGGCTCTATTTTCTATAAGCATATTCCTGACGCTAGGAGAAGGAAGCTTGATGATAAGAGTGAACCTATGATTCTAGTAGGATATCATAAGATTGGAGCATACAGGTTGTTCAATCCAATTAAGCAGAAGATTATGATGAGTCGAGACATTGTGATTGATGAAAATTCTGCCTGGGATTGGAATTCTAGTAATGCAATTGACAAGCCACTGATGAGCTCTGATTTCGATGAAACAAGTAATGATGTTGAAGTCGATGATATTGTTGATACTCCAGTTGAAGTAGTTGCTGACATTCTTGACACAGTCGAAGTCGAAAAGATATGGCTGACACAAGTTAGAGACCTCAAAGAACTAGAGCTCGTCCAGCAAGACTTCAAGACTATGAAGTGGTTAGTGATAATGAAGTCACAATAGATGGGGAACTAGTCCATTTTGCTTTACTTGTAGGTGTTGAACCAATCAATTATAGCAAAGCCTTTAAAGATAAACAATGGAAGTTTTCTATGCTCGAAGAGTTACAAGCAATTAGAAGAAACAACACATGGGAGTTGGTCGAATTGCCAGCTCATACAAAATCTATCGAAGTAAAGTGGGTGTTCAAGTTGAAGCACAATGCTGATGGGTCGATAGAAAGGCATAAGGCGAGATTGGTAGCTCGAGGATTTCTCCAGAGAGCAGGACTCGACTACTCTGAAGTATTTAGATATGTCGCAAGATTGGAAACTGTTCGACTAGTGGTGGCCTTGGCATGCTAGCAAGGTTGGTCAAGATTTCACTTAGATGTGAAATCAACATTTTTGAATGGACCTTTAGAAGAAGAGGTATATATCACACAACCTCCAGGGGTTATGATTCAGGAGGAAGCAAGTAAAGTATACAAGTTGCACAAAGCGTTCCATAATCTTAAGCAGGCACCTAGGGCATGGAACAAGAAGATAGACTCATACTTGGTTGAATTGAGATTCGTAAAATGCAAATATGAGTATGATGTCTATGTTTTAAGTTATGGCACAAGATATAACAATAATATGCTTATATGTCAATGACTTGCTAGTAACTGGAAATATCATGAAGAACTTGTCGAAGTTCAAAGAGATGATGAAGAAGTTCAAAGAGATGATGAAGAAGGAATTTGAAGTGTCGGATCTGGGAAAGTTGTCATACTTCCTAGGCATGGAATTTCAAATCTCGAAGCAAGGTATGGTGTTGCATCAAAGAAAGTATGTAAAAGAGATACTCAAGAGATTCAGAAGGGATGATTCGACTTCTGCATCTTCGCATATCGAACCAAATTTAAAGTTGGAGAAGCATGGAGGGGAAGACAAAATCGACATAACTTTGTTCAAATAGATTGTCGGATTTCTAAGACATGCGTGCAACAGTCGACCTGATATATGTTTCTCAGTCGGATTAGTCAGCAGATACGTGAGTGAACCAAGGGTATCACACATGAAGGCTGCAAGAAGAATCCTGAGATACTTAAAAGGATCAACAAACTATGGAATTTTACTTCGAAGAGACACTGAAAGCAAAAAAGCTATAGTTACTTGTTATTCAGATGCTGACTGGTGTAGAGATAAGGAAGATCGAAGAAGCACTACTAGATATTTCTTTCAAGTATTTGGTGCCCCAATTTCATGGTGCTCGAGAAAGCAACTTGTGGTGGTACTATCATCATGTGAAGCGAAATATATAGTAGGATCATTTGTTGCATGTCAAGCAATTTGGATCAGATTGGTACTTAAAGAAATGAAGTTCGAAGTGAAGAAACCTCTTGTGTTGCAAATCGACAATAAGTCCGCCATAAATCTGGCAAACAATTCAGTTTTGCATTGAAGAAGTAAGCATATCGAAGCTAGATTTTACTTCTTAAGAGAAAAGGTAAATCGAGGTGAACTTGAAGTTAGACACTACTCAAGTGAAGCACAATTGACCGATATTTTCACCAAAGGATTGAATATCGACAAATTCTTGAATTTGAGAAAGAAATTAGGAGTAATTCAGATTGACTATGATTAGCATAGGTTCGACAACTTGGATTATAAATCGAGGTGAACTTGAAGTTAGACACTACTCAAGTGAAGCACAGTTGGCCGACATTTTCTCCAAATGATTGAAGATCGACAGATTCCTAAATTTGAGAAATAAAGTAGGAATAGCTCAGATCGACTATGATTAACATAGGTTCGAAAACTTGTATTGGAGGGGGGGTATGTTGAAATATTAGATTAAATTATATTTAAGATTTAAATATAATCCAAATTGTGTTAGCCCAAGCCCAATTAGAGTTTTATATAAATAGTCATAATATGTATCATTATTTATAACAGTTCATTCAATAAATCCTTATTTCTTTATTCTCTCTCTTTCTCTCCTCACTAAAAGTGTCTTACGCACTAACAAATTTTTACCATTTAAAGGAGAATAAATGGGATGTTAGAGACTTGAACACGCGTTCCTACATTTTAATATCTCTGCACAACTATCAACTGATATGATTTAATAGAATTTTTTAATAAATCTCCAAGTAATTAATATATTGTACTTAACATTTTATTAGCAAATTATTTATAAAATGGCAATACAAGGAATTGTGTGTGCATAAGGTGTGTTCGAAAATGCATTTCCAGAATTAGAATTTTTTGTTTGTTTGAATTTTCATATAGTATTCTTGCATCGTTTAAAATGATATTAATAATTCCCTAAAATTTTGATGTCTAATATGATACTTTAATTTTATGAGTAATTTTAAAATGCATCTAATCTAAAATATAAAAAGTGATGTAAAGATAAATAAATAACACCACTTAAAAATAAAGAGTTATGGATTTAATTCTACACTTCTCTATATCGATTGTTCATGCAACTTCAAACACAATGCTCAAAGGACAAATAAATTAGACTAAATTTAAAAATACCAAGCCTCTCTATCAAATAAACATTTTATTATTAATAAACGACTCTCGTTCTTAAAACACTACATTTAAAATCAATTAGTATCATTCATATCAAGTTGATGCAATAACCCTTTGAAATTGTCAGAGTAAGCACTACACACAATGTCACATGTTTCAGTATTATAGAGAAAGTTTTAGTAAAGTCAAAACCATATTGTTGCTGGAAATTATTGTCTATTAATTTGATTTTGTACTCGTTGAGAGAATCATCTAGGTTTCGTTTGATTTTGAAAATCCACTTGCAACTAATGGTCTGTAAATTAGGTGGGAGATCAGCTAGAGTCCAAGTTTGATTTTTTGATTAGGGCATGGTACTCATCCGTCATGGTAGCCATCCATTTTGGATATTTTAAAGCAATCTTGTGGAATGTAAGTTTTAGTTAACTTAGAAGAAATGTAGGTGTAACCTTGGTTTAACGATGTCACACTTTCTTCTAGTTTCCATAGCATGAGTGTTATTTGGACGTATAAATGGTAGGGAAATATGTGAAGTAGGTGATTCAAGTGAGGATTGTGGTTTATGAAAAGTAGATTGTAACGTTCCAAACTACTTTCAGGATTTTTATCTGACCCACAAATCAACACGGGTCTTTTCAGCATGCTTTGTCCTAACTCACACACTTTTTGAGAAAATTTCTAGAAGGTCACCCATCCAAATACTAATTCAAGTCAAACACGTTTAACTATGAATTTCTTATTTGTTAGGCTACCAAAAACAATATACATTTTATTTTTGGTAGCCTAATAAATAAAAACTCCATAGTTAAATGTGCTTGACTTGGAGTAGTATTTAGATGTGTGACCTTTTGGGAAGTTTTCCGGAAAGCGTGTGAATGAGGACAAAGCATGCTGAAAAGACTCTTATTGATTTATGGGGCCAGTTGGTAATCTCGAAAGCAGTTTGGAGCGTTACAAATGGATATTTTAAGGCAATCTTGTGGAATGTAAGTTCTAATAAACTTAGGAGAAGTGTTAGGTGTACCCTTGGTTTAACTATGCCGCACTTTCTTCTAGTTTCCATATCATGAGTGTTATTTGGGTGCATAAATGGTAGGGAAATATGTGAAGCTGGTGGTTCAGGAGAGGATTGTGGTTCAGGAAAAGTAGATGATTCTGGTATATTAATAGGAGATGAGGTAGTGTTTATGGATAATGGTGAGTGGGTGTTGAGAAATCCGGCGATTTTTTATTCGTGGTGTTGGTAGATATGTGGGGATTAACTATAATTGTAAGTTGAGTGGATAATGCAATGGTAGATTCAACTATATTGGTGGGAATGGTGGGTGATGGAGATAAGTTTGGTGTATTAGTGGAGGTGGTAAGAGGTAGAGTTAACTGAAATATCCATTTAATCGTATACTTTAGAAATATCCATCTAATTCAAGTTAACTGAAATGTCCATTTAATCGTATGCTTTAGAAAATCGCTACTACCTTTCACTTTTGTTTGCAAGTTGCTTCCAAGATATCAAGAATTGGCCTCAAAGCTTGTGATATGCATATTTGTTTATAAAACTCTCAATTTTCATGAATTCTTTCAACCTAAAACGCGATGAATAATTTCTTTAGAATATGTTATTTGAATTCATACAAGGAAGAGTTGAACTTGTTGCTCCCAAATCTCAATTTATTTAGAGATGCAATTTGTTTAAGAAACTCTGATTATCACACATTTGATTATAATCTTTGAAATTACGAGAAAATGGAAAATCTTTTTAGCTTTGATAACATGTTCAACACATTAACACCAACATTAATGGTTTTGTTAATCAAGTTTATTTTTACAAAAATAGCAAAATATGAAGTGTGCAAAGACGAAGACGATGAAAACGTCAATGATGGAGCTAACGATAATGAGTGCTCCAAACCAAATTTTTGGTGACAAGATAATAAGATCCTTACATGTCTCATGTGATACCATGTTAGAATTGAGTATATTTCTTATTATTCTCTAAGAATCTTGACTAGATTTAGCACTATGATTACTGTGTAATCGTTACAACAATGATTTGCCGATAGATTGCCACACTGACCGACACATATTAGTCAATTTGTTAAGTATAATATACAAAATAGTCTTAAACATTTAATTACATGAACTTGGTAAAATTATGGAAGGTTTATAACAAACTCCGATGAGCTAGATTAAATAAGCTATTATTTTAATATATTTTGAGTAGGGTGGGTGAGGTAACTCAAATAGTATGTGATAGTTGACCTAGATTAGTGAAAGATTTTGGTCTAAAGTTCAATCTCTCTCACCATTTTTTTTATTTTCTCATAATGTATTAATGTAAACAAATTTTTCTTACTTATAAATCAACAACATTCTTAAAAAAAAAAACCACTACAAAAAACAAATATTTTTTAACAAGTTTTTTGCATCGTTTGTATATAGACTTAAAGTGAAATCTTTAAATTTCAACGCTCTCCTTGTTATTTATTTTTAAATTAAAAATGAATAAAATTTCAACTCGATTAAACCTATCAATAGAAAAAATTTACAGTGATCACGGGCCTTGACTTCGAGGTGGAACAATTTTGTTATTTTTTTTATAATAAAAGTGGCACTATTCTTTTTCTTTTAATTAAAAATAAATTACATTCACCTCATTTTAACATGCAATATAGGGAAAAATAAACTCTACTCATGGGATTGTTTCACATCAAAAACACTTTTAAATTTTTTTAATTTTTTTAATAGACTCTTCTTTTATTTTAAACTAATAATATATAAGTTTTTTCCTCGGTTAAAAGATTCAAACGAGAGGAAAAGTGACTTTGTTTTTTATTTTTATTTTTAAGTTAATAAAAAAAATTGGTGACTTGATTTTTTATTTTTAAATTTAAAATAAATAAGATTTTTCATCGGTTGAAAGTTTTAACTAAAAAGAAAAGTGGCTTAATTAAATAAAGTGATGTCTTGCACTTTTTTTTAATAAATTTTATATTAAAAATAAATAGGATTTCTTCTCGATTTTGAGGTCCCATGAGGGAAAAAGTAATTTACTTTTGACTTCTTAAAAACATAGTTATAACTAGTTTTTTCAATTTTGCATTAACGAATACCATTGAACACTAGCGAAATTTATCATCTCCTCCAAACACTATCTTCTATTTATGAACAAATCATCATTTCTTCAATAAAACAAACTCAAAAAGACCATTTATTCACTTAACAAAATTTGTAAACATAATTTCTCCCACAAACGAGGTTCGAACCTCCATCATATCTTCTCCAACTTGAAAGAAGCAAGGAAAGGAGGAAGGAAACATAAAACTCAAACGAATCTCACTTCTCTGACTTCTTTATCATGTTTCTGATACGTAAAACATCTTCACCATGTATGTAACAGTAATGTTGTTGTTGTTAGACATTTTAGGTTTAATATTATTGTTATTGAGACCTTAAATCCTAAGGGACTATTTGAGAGTTTGGAGGGGAAGGGAGAAGAGGACTTTGGAAAAAGGGAAGGATTGAATGGAAAGAATTGAAAAATTTTGGTTGAAAGGGTTTTTGGGGTGTGTTTTTATTCATAACATAAAAACCCCTTAATTTGGGGGAACTCAAAATTTGTATTGAATGAGGGTTTTTGAGGGTTTTAAAAAGCTTACATAAACTTTTCAAATAAATTTTATGTTGTTGTAGTATTTTGAAAGTTAAAAATATAGTATTGATAAAAACTATTTATCATTATATACAAAATCATTTGTTCAAAAAATGTCAAATATTTTCTTATATTTTTAAAAAGATTCATTTTTAGAAGTCTTCTCCTCCCCTCCCCTTCCCTTCAAACTCTCAAACAAACTCGAAAGACTTATTGTTATTTTTGTTGTCATTGTTGAGATTGAGATTGAAGGTTTTATGTTGTTGGTGTTGTTGAGATTGAGATTGAAGATTTTATGTTGTTATTTTTGTTGAGATAAGTAAAATGTTTAATATTGTTGTTATTGATATTGAAGGTTTTGTTGAGATAAGTAAAACGTTTAATGATGTTGTTGTTATTGAAATTGAAGGTTTTATATTATTGTTATTGTTGTTGTTGTTGTTAAGATGTAAGGTTTTAATGTTGTTGTTGTGTTAACTTATCAAACTCTTATATCTCACTTAAAGATGTGGAAAGATTTAAGTTGAATATTTGTTGTTAAATTGTGTAGTTTATAAATGTAACTTAGAAATGTCTGCCTAATTTAATATAGGTGTAGATTTATTACAATGCATGTTTTTGGAAAAGAACCAAAAAGAACCAAAGACATAGAAATATATGAAAAAATAGGTTGGTGTTCTTTGATCTCTCGTGTTGGTCTTAATGTAAGATATTGTCTTGATGTGTTGCATGTGCAAAAAAAATGTGTGTGGTAGTTTGATTGAAACACTTCTCAATATTTAAAGTAAGACAAAAGATGATAAGAATGTTCGTCTAGATATGGTGGAGATGAGTATATGACAAGAGTTAGCCCAAGATAAATAGGTAAAATAACACATTTGCCCTAACAATGTCACACACTCTATTTAGAAAAGAAAAAGTTTTTGCGAGTGTATGCACGATATCAAAATTCTCGAAAGATACTCATCAAATGTCAAAAAATTTGTATCAATGAAAAATCTCAATTTAATTTGCTTAAAATATCATGATTTTCATGTCTTGATGTAACAATTTCTACTAATGGCTATTCGTGGCATTTTGCCAAAAAAAAATGAGGAAAATTGGCCGACCCAAATAATATGGAGGCCCAGTTTTAATTCAAAATATTAGATTAATAAAAAATATATATAATTTTTTTAAAAAAGAATCATCAATTTATTTAAATCATAAGTAATATAAAAAATTGGTAAATATCATCGATAATCATACCCTTTTTCAATTTATTTACATCCTATTATTTTAAATAAATTATTAATTTTAAAATATAAATAAAGCAGTCTAAGTTATTATTTTTTTATATATTTGTTTTAAATGTCTAAATCTCTAAAGATAGCGACACTGACATTGGGTGTGAGGCTAAAGAAAATATTAAATAAACAAAAGGTACATACACTTTTAGAAAACTTTGTGTAATTAAAGTTAGAAAAATAGTGTTATTATCCAAAATAATACTACATAGTTAAGGTTTGAAGCATTCTTCTACTCTTTTAGATTTATCCACCCTCAAAAGTGTAGCTGCATTTGAGAAGAAAAAAAAGTTTGTTTATTAGAAATACAATCCTAATTATTATTATTATTATTATTATTATTATTATTATTATTATTATTATTATTATTATTATTATTATTATTATATTTGTCAAGAACTCTCTCTGTTCTGTCAGTTGTTCAACATTAGTAGTAATGTTATTCCCATCATAAATTGAGTGATTTTATTGATGGTACCATAAATATTGAATATGTTGTTTCTGATTTTGATGTTGAGTAAGTGCCATTAAATATTGTTATTATTGTCTCATGAATTTTGAGTTATTGAAGCATTTTGTTATAAGACTCAAGATTTTCTATCCCAATATAATAATCATTTAAAATTAGAAATACGAGATACTTGAACTCCCACGTCGGAAGTTGTTAAAAATAAAGTTAAAAAATTTGGCCATGAATATAAAGCGTAAAGCATAAACGAGTTAAATAGAAAATATTATTATTTTTTTGCATGTTGGCACAACATCCGATGCATTATGATAAATAAAGAGAATTTCTTAATCGATTTCTTAATACTTTTAGATATTTAGTGAAATTTCTTTTATATTTTCTACTTTCGGAGATACATATATGAATGTATCATTTTTTATTAAAATTTGGTTTTTTTTCGAAATTACATCTACGAAATAATTTTAAACTGCTTAACGTTGGAAAAAACTTCAAAATAATTCAGTTCATGAAAACTTTCGTAGATACACCTCCGGAACGTCTAAGCGTCAGATTGTTCCGTAGATACAGTTCCGGAAGTTTCTACTATATTTGAAACCTGCATGAGTACTTTGTCCACTACATTACTCACATTAATCATCAAACTTTTTGAAAAAAAGTAACGTTGCGAATTCAAATCAAATTGAATTGAACCCTACGAATCCAAATCAAATCGAAAGAGAGTTTGTTAAACTTCAAAAGAAGTGCAAAACAACACTTGATAGGACAAAGCAGGAGGGAAGACTGCACTTGTTGATCATAATTTTGCCTGATTTTAAGGGTAAATCATATGGTAAGTCTAGTCTAAATCAAATCATAAGGTTTTGTTCTATTATGTTGAATTAAATTATTTTGTTTTGCAGATAGAATAAAGTGTATATGTGAGATTGACTTGGGAATAATTTCTCAATGCTGTCAACAACAACAACCTGTAAAGATGGATAGGCAGTATTTTGAAATTTTGGCGTTTGAGATCAATGTTAAGGTTCAAGTTATTCAGTAAATGTCCGCTTGTTTTGCTGCTTGATTTTATTTCTTCAAGTTTTAAACATGTTATTCTTGACTGTATATAGTCTGGAGGCCGTAACACGGTGTTGAATGATGCATTTGAGAAAATAATTCCTCTAGTGAACACAAACACTCCTTGCTGTTTTTTCTTGCATCAACTTTGCAGTCATGTATTGTAGGTAGAATTTAGGACTTCTCAAAGTTGATTTCTTGTTGCTTTGTTGTTCAAAAATATACACCACTAAGTTCTCTGTTTAATTTTAAATTTTTTTTTATCAGACTTGTAACTTAATCGCCTTTTAACAGTTATGTGTTATTTACATTTGAATGTCTTCTTTTTGCAGGGGACTAGTGACCAACACATTATCATGTGTTGTATGATGAAAATAAATTCACTGTAGACCAGCTACATAGTTTGACTATAACTTATGCTATATGTAATGTTATCATTTATTTTTTAAGTCTTGTATACAACTTTATTTTAACTAAAATGTCATCTTGTATGCAGTTTCTTCTGCTTATTATGCACACTTGCTAGCTTTCCGCGCTCGAAACTACGTAAGTGGAGTCAAAAATTCTGATTCTGGTTTTGCAAGTGGTAATAGGAGTACCACTAACTTTATGTCGACTCTGCTGCCGTCTATCTTGGATAACGTCAAAGAAGTAATGTTTTACTGTTGTGATTGATTTGTCCTACAAGCTTCGAGGATAGATTTGGGAGTTCGGATATTCATAGTGCCATTTTTTAGATATATAACTTATGTTGTCTTCTGTTTTTTTGGTTGGGCCTTATTTCGTTTGAATACGAGTTAGAACTGCTAGACAACTTTTGGTTACAGGTCATGTTTGCCACCATGGGTGGACGACCGTTATTTTATTTAAAAATGAGTTAGAACTACTAGACAACTTTTAGATACAAAACATGTGGCCACCATGCGTTTTGATAAGTATTTTGAAGTTATCATTATAGGATGTCTGCCATATTTCACTCTCGTGTTGAGAGTTTAGATAAACAGTATTAAAATATATGCAATAATTAGTCAATTTTAATTTTTATTTGTGTGCTGTGAAGTATGCTTTTATCAATGTAATGTAGTATTTAAATTTTTGTCAAAATCATCAATGTAACACCGATTTTATTTTATGAATGTGGATTTTATCGTTGCAATGTTAATTTTCTGGGATTTTGGGTTTCATCCGTAAATACGCATACGGAAATATTCTGTAGATGTATCTACGGAATTAATTAAAAAAACTGGGAAAAAAAGTGCGTCTAGAGATACATCTCCAAAAGCAAGGGGTATTTTTGGAAGTGCACATGGTGCCTAAGAACCCCAAGGAGTGGGGGTAAGAAATTCTCTAAATAAATTGGTTTGATCAATATAAGTTACATTTATGAGATCCTGCGTTGTGACGCTGGTTGCACAAGCACAGGGCCAACACTGAATTAGATAGTGATTATTCTTCAATGTTATATGTATAAAGTCATTGATCTAGAAAAATTAGATGAGTTGGAGCATGAGGTTGTAATTATCTTGTGTCAATTGGAGATGTGTTTTTCTGCATCATTTTTTTGACATTATGGTTCACTTCATTGTTCATCTAGTCAGGGAGATTAAATTTTGTGACCCAGTTTATTCAGATATATCCAGTAGAATGACGCATGAAGATCTTTAAAGGATACACAAAGAACCATCACCCTCTAGAAACTTCGATCGTTCAAAGGTACATCACAAAGAAGCTATTAAGTTTTATTCAAACTATTTATTAGAAGTAGACTCTATACAAATTCTCAAGTCTCTCCATGATGAAAGATATGAAAGTAGAGGTACTCGAAGTTTAAATATTAAGTCAACGGTCCGAGATGGAGTTCTTCAAGCACATTTGTATATATTGAATAACGTTCATAAAATTCATCTTACTTATCTGTTCGGTTGGTAGATTTAGTCGAGTGGGAAAATGGTGCACTTTTTAGTTTTTCACCTCAGTCAATAGTCCGAGAAAAAAAATAGCACACTTACTATAACATTCTACATTACTTCGCCTACCAAATTAAAGTGAAAGCATTTTTGTATTCGATGTAAAATGTGATTTTCATGATAGTAATATATATTTTATGTTATAAATATCATTTAGAGATAAAAATTTATATAGTCATATGAAAGCTATAAATGATAGTGATATATATTTTATGATATAAATATTATTTAGAGATAAAAATTTATATAGTCATATGAAAGCTATAAATATTATATATAATTCTTATGAATATTATTATATACAAAAGTAAAAATAAAAAGTTTATTGTCATATATTATTGTTTGAAATTTAGTAATAATTATATTCAACACTTAAAAATATTGTGGTGTTTAAAAAATTCTCTCCAATTTTACTATTGAAGTTTCCCATTAAAAACAATATGCTCATTTAAAATCTTCTATTTAAAGAGTGTACCATTTACTTTGAATCAAAGCGTATTCAAACTAATCTTTTTTATGATAAACTCAAATTAAATTTGGATCTATTTCTTATGTGCCGAGTCGAATTAATAAGTCCAACCTATCTCTATTTATTTCCAGCCCCGTTTCTTATGCTAAAATGCCTATTTCAAAAAATAGTTAAAGGGATGGACACACCCATTCATGGTGGGATAACATTATTGCATGCCATTGGACTGCCCTAGAGTCGAACTTACTCATATCATTGCAAGAGTGTTTGTATTATATTATTGATCAACTTTAAAGATGGTAATTAACAGTTTTATGACTTTAATTTGAAATATTCAAATATTTTCTTCACGAGTACATTAAGTGTAATTCTAAGTAAGACATAGTGTTGATTGTCCCAAAAATAAAATATCGAATTTGGGTTTATTGACAATCAATCCCTATACATCCTATTATTAAACTTCTAAACAGATCACTCACATAAAATATTATAATAAATATTCACGGTTAATTATTAATTAACCCAATCTCTATGTTCAAAATTCTAATCAATACTATAGACCAATTGGGTCCATTTGATTGCGAGGATAAGAGTCTCTTTTCATTTAACTAAAGTTTTGAGTTCAAAACTCATATCTAATAGTATTAAATCTTTTGAAGAATAAAAAAAAAATATAGACCAAATAGATAAGGGTTTTCCTTATATTTAGCGATTATGAATTTTTATATTACAAAGTTTTTAGCTACATTTTTCAAACAGAAAATATAAATTAGATTCATTGAATATAATCAATAAAATTCTATATAACTGTTTAATACTATTACCACTTCTCTTACATTTCTATGTTCCTTCCATTCATTTATTAGAAAATAATAAAAACAAGTTTTTAACAATGACATAAGACATTCCATTAACATCTCAGTTCTTTAGAGCATGGATATGCCTCTCATTTGACTAAAGCATCATTAATTAACATTATTTTTATTAATAAAGTTATAGATATATATTAAAAGTTAATTATATGTCACCACTTCTAGAAATATGAATTTTATATACTCAAATTTTAGTAAAATAAAGATAATCCATACAAAATATTATATCAAACCAAAAAGGCCTGAGTAGTACCAAGTATATACCTATTTCAATTTGTATATGGAGAAGAATCCAAGGTGACTTAAACCTATATTATAACACTATAAATCACATGCTTATTCTACTTCCAATCCAATTTTTTTCCAAAACGAATTTCACTTAATACTCTTTCTAACTTTCAACCTGCTTCATGTAACAGTTATGCTTCCTTAGAGAAAGCATCACTGGTTCATAGTCAAGAGTTTCACCTTTCAATACTAACAGTAATATAACTATTTCAATAACAGAATGAAAACTAACACCATAAACACACTCAAATCAACATACAGTTTGAAAGTGCAGATCGATAGAAACAAAAAAAAACAAAAAAACAAGATCTAAGTTTAATTCACAGTAAAACAAACACTAAAAACTAATTACCTGGAACTTGCAAACTCGTAGAGTTTCGCAGTGCTGGAGAAGATTATAACTCCGACTTCAGCATCACACAAAATTCCAAGCTCCTTCGCCTTCTTCAACAAACCGTTTCTCCGCTTCGAAAACGTTACTTGTCTACTCGTAGAATTATCAATCCTCCTTATCACGATCTTTCCTCTCCCCATTCAAATAAACCCTAACAAACTAGAAAAACACAATCTGCAAACAGATCAAACGAATCAGAACTTCAATTTCATCAAAATAATTATAAAAAATAACGTGAAAAATCAAAAGTATGAACATGAAAATAAAATCTAAAGAACGAAGATAGCGAAGCGTAGATCCTGCGAAACTATATATAATATCGCAGTTTTGTTGTTGCAGTTCGATACACAAAAGAAAAAGCCGAAAATGGAGGAAAATCGGATCAAGTTTCCGAGAAAGAGAGAAAGAAAATCTAGAAAAAAGGAGAGAAAAAAAAAAGTTTAAGGAGAGAGAGAGAGCTTACTGGTGCGAAACGCGTTGGTTTGTTATAACAGACAAAGCGATTGAATTGCCATCAGTGTGATAGCTATATAAGGAAAGTGATGAGACTCGTTTTGGTTGGTGGATTGAAACCCAGAGTAGAAAACCAGGAGTGGTATTTTCAGGGTTGCCACGTGGACCAATAAGGGATTGACATCTCGGAATCGATTGTGTCCTTTTATTCGTTTCTTGACGTTCGTGTCGATCACCGTTGCATTGTTGACGCGTGGTACTAAGAATATGCATGCCGTAGATGAGTACATTATTTCCTTTTTTCGGAAAACAAATGGCGCTACTTTCAAATAATGGTGAGACTGCGCATCGAACGTGCACTCGCGCCAAGTATATTGTCTGATTTGCCCTCTTTATTATATTTTTAATGTTGATGACATAATATTTTTTTTTTTAGTTTTAACTTTTATATCGATAGTCTATTTTAGAAATTTTTTCAGCATTGCCATGTTATTAGACAATAAATACTAAAATGCCACACATTTCAAACTTAATATTAAAATGTCATCTTTTCAAACAAACTTAAAGTACTGCCGCCCTTTCAATGGGCGGTTATGTTGTTTTTAATAGGCACCCGCCCTTTCAATGGGCGGTTGAGTTCATTCCAATTTTTTTTTCGTTTTATGTTATTTAATTTATTTAGTATAATAATAATAATTAATAATAATAATAATTATTATTATTATTATTATTATTAATAACAATTATTATTATTATTATTATTATTAATTATAATATTTATTAATAATAATAATTGAATTAGAAATAATGTATTTTAAAATACTTAGTTTTAATTATTTTTAATTTAATTAGTAATAATAATAATTGATGTAGAAATAATGTATTTAGTTTTAATTAATTTAAATTAATTAGTAATAATTATAATTGAATTAGAAATATATAATAATATTTATAAAATAAATAACAATAAAAGAACTAAAATAAATATTTATTAATTTTTGAAATTTAATATGTACATTACAATTCCTATTGACCCTTAACTAATTTCGACCCGGTCGACGTAAGCGTTGGTGGATTCCACAGGCAGGAGCTTGTACATTTCTGGTGGACCTTCTACGATCAACCTCAGCGTTTTGGGTCTGCGTAGATGGTCCTGCATCATTGTTAGGGTTCATGAATTGAGCGACCAAATCATCATTGAAATCGTCGTCAGCTGGTATCGCTGCCGCACTTTCATAACTTAATCTTGTACCCTCGTTACTCCAAGTTGGTGGGTTTATAGGTGGCGCCGCGTTAGTCATGTAGGGGGTGTATGGATGTTGGTCTTGAGAAAGGGTGAAGTTTTGTGAAGGGTAAAAAGGAACTTGTGGTTGGGGTGTTTGGTAGTTATGTTCTTGTTGGGTAGGTTGAGAGAATGAGAATTGGTTATATTGGGTGTATGATGAGGTTGGGTTTTGTTGTTGGATGTTGAAGGGGTTTGGGTTAAATGATGTGTAAGGTTGATTGTAGTGTTGGCTTGGGGTATAAGGTGGTTGTGTTGGGTTTGGGTTGAATTGGGTGTTAAATATTTGTTGTGGGGTGTTAAATATTTGTTGTGGGGTGTTAAATATTGGTGGTTGGGTGTCATAAGTCATGGAGGGGGTGTTTTGGAAGTTTGATGAAGTTGGTTGATTTCGAGGATCCCACAAGTATCTATTTTGTGATAGATACAAATTGGTCACAGATCTATACCAACTCATGTATTCTCTACTTGGTTTACATTCGGCATCCATGACATTTCCTCGTAGAACAGTGCGGCGACGATCCATCCATTGTTGTCGTTCTTGTCTGTTATGGTCTCTCCAATCATCGAATTTCCATTGGTCGTTCGTTGCACTCTTGTGGTACGTATCCATGCATGTAGGTGGACCAGGAATGTCTTGTTTAATTCCGAATTGGAGTTTCACCCTATCTGAATGATGCATTTCAACAATAGTGAAAGAAATTATGAATGTTGTAGAACTCCACATATCGCTTTCAGTTGGATCCTCGTCTTCAAGTTCAAGATAGGGTCTCCATAGAAACTATAATATAATTAAAAAGGGATTAGAGGAAAAAATATGGAAAGTGCTAGCAAGAAAATAAGGGACTAGAAACAATACATCATCTTCCTCAAAATGATCGAAGAACGTCCGATACCCAGGAGCACAATGATGCAGAGTTTTTTCGTAATTCATCCCATACGCGGACCACCTATAAAAGAAACAGTTAGTAAAAATTATAGAAGAAAATAATATATACACAAACTTTGTATACTCACTTGGTTGCGTATGGAAAGTGAAATGGATTGGGGTTGATCGGTGACAGTCTGGGCATTCTGGACCATCCCCAGGCTTGAATCAAAACACCACAACTAGCAAAATTATGCACATTTTTCATTGCGCATCTACACAAATTTCTGTATAGATGCGCTAATGTAGCAGCGCCCCAACTATAATTACTCACTTCTCTGAAATCTTCTAATAATGGTAAATACTGAAGATGTATAGTATTACCATTAGTATCCAGAAATAAAAAAACACCCAAAAAGCAAAAGTAAATAAATTCTAGTCTTATAAAATTTTTTGTTCCTCGGAAGACTCATTGGTTATGGTCAAGTTTCCATAAATTCTTTTTAGCCAAGTGATTTTAAGGCTTTGGCCCTTCCTATCACCTCGTTCTAAAGGCACCCCCAATAGTTGTTCCACTAATTCATAGTTAACGTTGGTGCAACCCACAACCGCTGAGCCATTGAAACGGAGACCCAACAACATATGGACATCCTCAAGTGTCACTGTGCATTCCCCAGTGGGAAGATGAAAAGTGTGGGTTTCGGGTCGCCATCTTTCGCACAACGCGAGAAGAAATTTGCGATCAATCCTGTATGATGTTATCTTGATGACGTGACCGAAACCCGCTTGAATCAAATACGGTAGGATAACCTCATCAGGTTCTATAAACTTATGAGACCGTGGTTTGAAATTTTTTTCATCCTACAAAATAAAAATTAAGTAACACCATAAGTAACAGTTTATAGAATATAGTAACAGTTATAACATAAGTAACAGTTATGGTGTGTAACATTATTAGAGTATAGCATAAGTAACTTACAATAATAGAATATAACAAAACTATTAGAATATAACATAACTAAGTTTAAATAAATAGAAGCTAACTTACATAATTTGCAATGTTTTCAATGGTACCACGGTGATCATCTCCTAAGGTAAGTAAAACCATTTTTGAGAATGGAATTTAGTTGCAAGAGATATTTGTGTTTGAAGTTGTAGGAGAGTATGATAATTGTAAGAGATATTTGTGTTTGAAGTTGTAGGAGAGTATGATAATTGTAAGAGATAAATAGGTAAAAATGTAGGAGGTAATTAATTTTGTGTTGGTATAAAATTAATTTTCTGCATGCATAGGGTTTAATTTTTTGCATGCATAGGTACGTGTAGGCTGCATGGGCGCAGAGTCTTAAAGACTTTGACCACCGCCTATTGAATGGGCGGCTGTGTCTCTTTTACGCTGACACCCATATTTGCAATGGGCGGCTGTGCTTATCTTTCGCTGACACCCGTACCTTGAATGGGCGGTTGTCTTCAGACAGAATAAATGCTTTTCAGACACCCGTTTTTGGAAAGGGCGGTTGAGTGTTAAAGACTTTGACCACCGCCTATTCAATGGGCGGCTGAGTTTATTTTGCTTTCACGTGACTGCATGGCATGGCTGGTTCTACTATATTACTCCAATTCTCCTATCTCAAATTCTACTCAAACAATTCCAAATAATTCTACTCAAACAATATTTTTCTTCTACCTATATTACTCCAATTGTACTATCTCAAATTCTACTCAAACAATTCCAAATAATTCTACTCAAACAATATTTTTCTTCTACCTCTATTACTCCAATTCTACTATCTCAAATTCTACTCAAACAATTCCAAATAATTCTACTCAAACAATATTTTTCTTCTACCTCTATTACTCCAATTCTACTATCTCAAATTCTACTCAAACAATTCCAAATAATTCTACTCAAACAATATTTTTCTTCTACCTCTATTACATAATGTCTAGTGCTCAACAATATATTGTTAATGCCCATTTTAATGGAAGTGTTGTTGTATCAGATGAAGTGGGTTTGATATTTGAAAACACTGACGTAATTCGTTTCGCTGTTAATAGAAGATCATCATTCCAACATTTTAAAGAAAGAGTACAGATGAAGCTGCAAGCTGGATCAGTGTCACAGATGACGTACAAAAATGCCGTCCGTTTCGGCGACAATCGCTTTAAATTTGTTCCACTGAAGATTCGTGACGACGAGGATGTTGAAACGATGTTCTCGAATCATGAATGTTGTGGGTTTCAGCACATTGATTTATATATAACATTTGCACAAGTTCAAGAAACGCAGACTTCTCAGGTGATCAATCCATCCATAATTCTATACGAAGATGTTGAAGACGGAGACGGCGAAGAAGAAAACGAGGCACAAGTTGATGATTTATATACTACCTTGTTTGAGGAAGGGATCGAAGTCAACATAGATGATCAATGTGTTCCAGTTGAAAATGTATTCATCCCACCAGCGCATATGACAACCCTGCCACTAAGCGTAGAAGGAACATCATTTGATTGGCCACGGAATCCTCGTTTTCCCGCGGAAGGTGACATAGAAGTCGGTTACCAATTTAAAAATAAAGTTGATTGTGTCACTGCCATTAAGCAATACCACATGAAACACTGTGTGGATTACAAAGTGATAGATTCCGACAAGAAGAGATACATAATTTGTTGCAGGAATGATTCCTGCAAGTTTCGTCTCGTGGCGTCCTACCGAAAAAGAAGTGAGTTGTGGGAGATAGGCATTATGAACCCACCCCATAGTTGTTCAACAACTTTGTTCAATCAGGATCATCAAAAACTAACCTCGCAGTTAATGTCTCAAAAATTAATGCCTTTTGTAGACAGAGATCCTTCTATTAAGGTTAGTGTTTGCATAAGTAAAATTGTTTCCGAATTCCATTTTACTCCGTCTTACAGAAAGACATGGATAGCAAGAAATAAGGCAATTGAACAAGTCTACGGTAACTGGGAAAGCTCGTACAATGAACTTCCACATTTTCTGTTAGCACTTAAAAAATATGTTCCGGGCACTGCGCTGGAAATAGAAACACTACCCATGCATACATCTGACGGAACTATTGTTGAAGGGAAACACATCTTCCACCGGCTATTCTGGGCATTCCAACCATGCATCAGAGGTTTTGCCTATTGCAAACCTATACTTCAAATTGATGGAACCTGGTTATACGGTAAGTACAAGGGTACACTGCTTATCACAGTTGCACAAGATGGGAACATCAACATATTTCCGGTTGCTTTTGCCCTTGTGGAAGGTGAAACCGCTGAAGGCTGGGGTTTTTTTCTGAGAAACTTAAGGAGGCATGTCGCCCCACAACCAGATCTATGTTTAATTTCAGACCGACATGCCTCAATTGAAAGTGCATACAACAATGTGGAAAATGGTTGGCACGATCCCCCTTCAGTGCATGTTTATTGTATCCGACACATTGCACAAAACTTTATGAGAGAAATCAAGGACAGGAACCTACGGAAAAAAATAATTAACATGGGTAACTATATTTCTTAATATTCATTAAATTTTGTCAATAACATATATTATTTTGTCAATATTTTAATTTGATATTTTAATTATTCAGGATACGCTTTAAACCAGCCAACATTTCATTACTATCGGTCAGATATTAGCATGGCAAATGCAGATGCTTTAAGGTGGATTGACAACATTCCAGCCGAAAAATGGACAAGGGCATTTGACGGCGGTCGACGTTGGGGTCACATGACTACCAACCTTGTCGAGTCAATGAATGCCGTCTTTAAGGGCACACGTAATTTGCCCATTACGGCATTGGTAAGGGCAACGTATTATAGACTAGGATCTTTATTTGCTGAAAGGGGTGGAAAGTGGAGTGCTGTGTTGAATTCTGGCCAAGCATTTACAGACAACTGCCTCAAGGTTATGAAAGAAGAAACAACAAAATCCAGCACGCATCAAGTCAGCATTTTTGACTACAGGAACAATGTTTTCAGTGTGCAAGAGACAATGGACCATGGTGAGGGGAAACCTATGGGACATTATAAGGTCGACCTCTTGAACGGGTGGTGTGACTGTGGAAAGTTTCAAGCATTTCGTGTCCCTTGCTCACATGTTATCGCTGCATGTTCGAATGTGCGCCACGACGCTTACGCTCTTTTGTCCGACGTTTATAGGGTTACAAACCTATTTGGGGTTTACAACGCAAGCTTTCCAGTGATGTCATGCGATGAATATTGGCCTGTTTATGAAGGAGATCAAATTTGCCATAACCCAAGAATGCGGAGGAACAAGAAAGGTCGCCCTGTAAGCACACGTATTACAACAGAAATGGATAACTTTGATAAGCTTGAGAGGAAATGTTCCATGTGTCGTCAAACGGGACACAATCGCACTCGGTGTCCCAATGTGGGAACAAGTAGTCGTTAGTCTTTTTATTAATCATCATGTATTAATTAATATTAGTTAATAATTTCAATCAATATAAGTTATGTCTTCAATATATAAATTTAAATTAATATTAATAATAGTGTCACATAATACATATACTAATAAATACTAATATTATTAATATTAATGTATATTAATATTATAAATATTAATAATATTAATTTTAACATATATTAATAATATTAATATAAATATATATTATTATTAATATTATTAATACTTATATTATTAATGACATAAATATTAATACATATTAATATTAGTAATATTAATATATATTAAAATTAATATTATTAATCTATTTTGATAATAATATATATTAATAATAATACATATTAATATTTAAAAATATATATTAAGATATATTTATAATAATATATATTAATACTTATATTATTACTAATATAAATATTAATATATATTAATATTATTAATATTAACATATATTAAAATTTATATTATTAATCTATTTTTATAATAATATATATTAAATTATTAATCTATTTTTAAAATACATTATTTCTAATTCAATTATTATTATTAATAATTATTATAATTAATAATAATAATAATAATAATAATAATTATTGTTATTAATAATAATAATAATAATTATTATTATTATTATTATTAATTATTATTATTATACTAAATAAATTAAATAACATAAAACGAAAAAAAAACTGAAATGAACTCAACCGCCCATTGAAAGGGCGGGTGCCTATTAAAAACAACATAACCGCCCATTGAAAGGGCGGCAGTGCTTTAAGTTTGTTTGAAAAGATGACATTTTGGTATTAAATTTGAAATGTGTGACATTTTAGTATTTATTGTCTAATAACCTGGCATTGCTGAAAAAATTTCGTCTATTTTATCTCTATTATAAAAATTTAATTTATATATATATATATATATATATATATATATATATATATATATATATATATATATATATATATATATATATATATATATCAATTATTAAATACTTTTAAAATTATTGTTTATTATAATAATAATAATAATAATAATAATAATAAAGAGTATTATTAAATTAAATTAAATTAAAAAATTTAATTGAAATGTACAAAATGCATAAACATATTGTACATAATCAATTAATCATAGTTGTTGAAAATTTGAAGATGTTTGACTTATATTTTAATTATAGATAAATTAACACATAAAATTTATTACAATAATGTCGAGTTCTAGTGGTGTGTTTATTATGATGATTTGAAGATGGGTTTAAGTGATGTGTTTATGAAGAATTGTCAGGTTGTGGCTTATACTTCGAGACAACTGAGTGTTCATTATAGTAACTGTCTTACCCATGATTTAGAGTTGACAACAGTGGTGTTTGTGTTTAATGTTTGGAGACATTATATGTTTGGCTCTAGATTCTAAGTGTTCAACGATCATAAGGATTTGAGGTATTTGTTCGTTTAGAAGGAACAGAAGCAGGGGAGATGGCTTAAGTTTATGAAATATTATGATTTTGGTTTGAGTTACCATCCCGATAAAGCCAATCTTGTAGTTGATGCTTTGAGTAGGAAGTCCTTGCATGTGTCGGCATTGACGGTTTGAGAATTAGATTTGATTGAACAGTTTCGAGATCTTAGTTTGGTGTGCGATATGACTCATATCAGTGTGAAGTTGGGTATGTTGAAACTGACTATTTATATTCTTGAAGAGATCAGAGAAGGTCATAAAGTTGACTTTGGATTGATTGGTTGATTAGTGTTGATCAATCAAGGTAACAAGGTGGATTTCAAAATTGATGAGAATTGGGGTATGAGGTTCCCCGGTAGAGTTTGTTAGCTAGATGTGTCGGAGTTTAAGAAGAGTGTTCTTGAGGAAGATCATAGAACTGGTTTGAGTATTCATCCTAGTGCTACTAAGATGTACCCAAACCTTAAAAAAATTTTTTTGGTGTCTAGGTATTAAGAAGGATGTTGTGAAGTTTATCTATTCTTATTTGACTTGTCAAAAGTCGAAGATTGAGCATCAGAAGCCACCAATATTGATTCAATTATTGAGTATTCCCGAGTGAAAGTGGGACAACATTTCTATGGATTTTGTGACAAGTTTGCTGAAGACTTCTAAAGAAATTGATATGATTTAGGTTGTGGTGGATAGGTTGACTAAATCGGCTATTTCATTATGATAAAAATTAGATATTCGTTGCAGAAGCTATTGAGGTATATGTCAAGAGGATTGTCAATTTGCAAGGTATTCCTTCGAGTATTGTTTCTGATAGAGATCTAA
Source organism: Lathyrus sativus (assembly GCA_963859935.3). Classification (NCBI taxonomy): domain Eukaryota; kingdom Viridiplantae; phylum Streptophyta; class Magnoliopsida; order Fabales; family Fabaceae; genus Lathyrus; species Lathyrus sativus. The sequence goes on along the minus strand of OZ012736.1, from coordinate 417,542,730 downwards.
GGTTCACTTCGAGGTTCTAGCAGAGTTTGCAAGAAGCCTTGAGAACTAAGTTGCGGTTAAGTTCTGCTTATCATCTGCAGACGGACGGCCAGACAGAAAGGACTGACCAATATTTGGAGGATTTTCTTAGCTTGCGTGTTGGAGCAAAGGGGTAACTAGGATAATAACTTGCCATTTATCGAGTTCATTTACAATAATAGTTTTTATTCAAGTATGGGAATGGTACCATATGAAGCTTTGTATGGTAAAAGGTGTATGACACCTTTGTGTTGGTACGAATCTGGAAAAATGTTATGCTTGGGCCAAAGATCGTTCAACAGATGACTGAGAAAATCAAGATGATTCAGGAGAAGATGAAAGTTTTGTAGAGCAGATAGAAGAGCTATCATGATAAGAGGAGGAATTCACTTGAATTCCAAGAGGGCACCATGTGTTCTCGAGAGTAACTCAAATTACTAATGTTAGACGTACATTGAAATTTCAAAAGCTCGTGACACATTTCATTGGTGCTTACCATATTTTGAAGCGAGTAGGAGAAGTGACCTATAGACTTGTGTTACCACTGTCTCTTTCAAATATTTATAGTGTGTCTCATGTATCTCAACTTTGGAAATATGTTCCAGATCGGTCACATGCGATTCAACTGGATGATGTGCAAGTTAGAGAGAACATGACCGTGGAGGCATCACCCTTGCAAATTGAGGATCGAAAGGTGAAACACTTGAGAGGTAAAGAGATCATCCTGGTGAAGGTTGTTTTAGGAGAATATTTTGGAGGAAACATGGCGTGGGTGTTGGAGAGTCGGATGAGAGAGTTTTATTCGGAGTTGTTTCTTTCAGGTAATTTTTTTGGGCAAAAATCCTGTAAGTGGGGAGAGCTCTAACACCCAATTTTTCATATTTAATCAATATGTGATATTTTAATTAAATTTATGATATGTTAATGGATTTATTTTATTTTATGTGATTGGGGATATAGTGCCTAAGACGAGAGAGCACACCCTTTAGAAATAAAATGAAATTTTTATTCAATTCTAATTGATTTAATCATTTAAAATGAGAAAAATAGAGTTTAGGGTAGAAATTAGAAGTATAGTAAAATTTGGGGTGTGTGAGTAATTAGCAAGAGATGAGGGTATCATGAGAAATATTAGAAACAAATAACTAGGTTTAATTTATTTTGTTTAAATAGAAAATTGGGAGAAAATAGGTTTAGTTTACAATACGTTAAATAAGAGCAATTTGAAAGAAGAGGCATGTGCGTGCTTTTGGATTTTGAGTGATGTTAAAACTAGGATAATGTAGCGTTATGTATATTGGATGGTATCCTCCCATTCTAGATGTGCATCTTAGTGTTAGGAATCATTCAAGCAAGTTGGAGAAGAAGCTTGCATCAAAATTGCATTGAAAAATGTGTTTTTGGGTGGTCAAGCCCTTTCAGGTCGACACATGCATAAACAGGCCTTCCTATACGACCTTCAGATCAAGTCGACACATGCATAAACAGGATGACCTATATGACCTTCAGATCCAGTATAGGTCAGCACATAACATTTTAGATCGGATCGCATGAAGCAATATTCAATCTTGTAGCTTCTGCCCACAGGTTGCCTCAACCTTGATAGGCCGACCTGAGACCTTGATAGGCTAACCTAACTGCTTTGACAAAGCAACACATTGCTTTGGCAGACCGACCTATTTGATTTCCCATCTTAAAAATTTCATTTTTGCTCCAACTTATTGCATTCCTTTTGCTCATTTTTCTTCACATACCTATATATACTCATACATGCACCTCCATCTAGAAAGGGACTAGTGAATTACCTAAATGAAACCATATTACAAAGTTCCCACCATCTTCAACCTCTCTTCTATGCATACATATAATTGAACTACACATAATCATTTTTTTATTGGGTGACCATCTAGATTAGGGTTGATAACGTCCAATTAGAGTTGTGTAACCGAGAATATTGGGTTGGGATCTTTGTGTGTTTCAAATAAGAAAACTAAGGTGGGGTTTTTATTCAAGATCATTGTGATTAGAAGGTTTTGGACAAGATCACGTCAACACGAATTTGACCGAGTGAAGGTCTTGGGACAAGGTGGTTTCCTTGCAAGGAAGTAGCACGAGACGGTGAATCATGTTCGGGAGTCTTGGGTTCAACAAGTGCATGCTCGGGATAATCAGTGAATTGTAGCCGCATTGTTGGGACTTGATTAAACTTTGGTCAAGGGTTTGGAGGTGGTTGAACAAAAAGCAAACCATAGGGTTTGTGGGGTTAGAGTTCTTCACCTCTTGTATAAACATTTTTGCAAAGATAAGGTTAATTGCAAGTATCTCAATTCGATTTTGGATTGAGGGCAGACGTACCCATAGCGAGGCCAATTGGGGAACTTCATAAACAAAATTTATGTCTCTTTATTCCTCTTTAATTGTTGTTCTTGTAAATTGTCGATTTCGTTGTTGTTTCGATTAATTCGATTGGAAATTGTTTTCAACTATCTTTTAAAATATATATATTTTTTATATAATCACAATCAATTTGATTGTGATTGGCTTTTAACATCAACAAATCAAATAAAATTTTCAAACATGACCAATCGCACACAAAGTGTTCGATAAATTGTCTTTGAGTATTTTTATCGTTTTGTGTTCATTGGAAATAAGCATTACAATAACTTTACATTTGATTGATCCGTAAATTAATCGTTGTTGAACAATTTGTGTTTATTATCATTTCATCGGTTTTCATTACGCATATCTGATCTTTTCTATAGTAGGTTTGTTAGGCGATTCAATTCAGGTTGTTTCCGTTGTGCCTCGCATTTTTGAAAACAATTTTTTGCCTAGATTTTTTTGGTTTTAAATTTTTGATCTATTCACCCCCCCCCATCTAGATAAAATCCTATCATCTAACAACTGGTATCAAGAGCTCTGGTTAATTCCGTGCTTGAGATTTACTCTTTAGAAGAATGGCTACCGAACCTAAGGGAGCTTACAATAAGCACCAATTTTCACCAACAAAAATTATGGCTATTGGGAAGCTCTTATGCGTATTCACGTCAACTCCGTTGACAAAGGTATATAGGACACTATCGAAAATGGTCCAAATGAAATAACTATAACCAATGCAGAGGGTGTTACATTACCTAAACTAGAAGCATAATGGGATGCTAATGATTGGAAATTGTGGTCACATGATTGGAATACGAAAAGCATTCTCACATCCGCTTTGGGTATTAGTGAGTTCTATCGCGTTTCTCATTGTGAGACCACGAAAGCTATTTGGGGTGCATTAGATATTGCCCATCAGGTAGAGTTATTTTGTATTGAGCATGGTGAAACCATTGCGGAAATGCGAAAACTGTTCACAAATTTTATAAATCGGTTAAATGCGCTAGGAAATCCTGTTTCCAATGAACTTGCTACTAATAAAGTTCTGAGGTGTTTAAGTAGGAAATGGCAGCCCAAGGTCATCGCCATCAAGGAGGAAAATGATTTTAAGTCTCTTGATCTCACGCCTTTGTTCGGTATGTTGGAAGAGCATGAGAAAGAGCTCACTTGCTTAGAAAAATATGAAAAAGAATGTGAAAAGAGAATGAAGAATGAGAAAGGGAAAGACAAAGAACAAGGCAAGAAGTTCATAGCTCTAAAGACTTATAGCTCAAGGCTTTCATATTGTGAACATAGTGATTGTGAAAGTGATTATGACAAAAGCTTGTGTGAGGAGGATATGAGGTTGTTCGTAAAGAGATACAATAGGTATATAAGGAAGAATGATGTTAAACATTCTGACAAGAACATAACCAAGTCTAAAAGGTTGACAAGCTTCTCAAAGGATGATGACAGAAGGAAGAGCAAGCTTAAAAGATCTTGTTATCATTGTGGTGAAGTAGGTCACTACAGACCGAAATGCCCTTTGAGAAAGAAAGATAAAGAACATAGACACCACAAGACTTCTAGCAAGACTAGGAGAGCATATGCCACTTGGGAAAGTGCAAGTGAGTCCTACAATGATGAAAGCTCAACTTCAAGTGTCTAATCAGCTTGAATTTGTCTTATGGAAAAAGCAAAGAAGAAAAATGTAAGTCTTTCTAAGCTTGAGTATATAAATAATTCATCCTATTTAGAATTACAAAGGGCCTTTGAAGACCTTCATAGTGAAGCCTTTAGAGCTTCTAATAAGCTAGCTTCACATGAAAAAGTGACTTTAAGTTTAGAAGCTAAAGTTTTATAATCTAAAAGGAATTATGAAGCTATTAAAAAATATATGATAGATATTCAAAGGGACAAGATTGATGATATAAAAGCTCATAGGTTTGGTTGTGAATACTGTCATAATAGACAAAAGGGAGTAAAATCTCTTCAAGTCAAATTAGATGATGTCTTGCAACCTAAGATGGTGTTTACTATTGATTATTCTAAGGTTGAAAAGCCTTTGAAGCATTCTAAAAAGAAGAATAGACATATGTATAAGACTTCAAATATCAAGGACACGTCTCATAAAAACCTATATTGTCATTATTGCTGCGAGAAGGGACATACCATTGAAAGATGCAAATTTAGGCAACTCTTTGTTCCTAAAGAAGCTATTAAATGGTTCCCCTAAGTGCAACTTTAATCTCACTCACTATCAAGGAATCAATGATAATTGGGAGCCTATTTCCTTTGTTTAAATTTTCAGGTTGAATGTCTTGACTCTACCAAAAAGATGTGGTATCTAGACAGTGGATGTTCAAGACACATGACGGGTGACATATCTCTCTTCATTGATTTTGTGCCAAAGAGAAAGGGGTTCGTCACGTATGGAGTTGATAACAAAGGTGTTATACTTGGAAAAGGTAGTGTAGGTAATCCTTCGTCTACTACTATTTATGATGTAATGCTAGTTGATGGATTTAAACACAATCTTCTAAGCATAAGCCAACTTTGTGACAAGGATTTTAAAGTTACCTTTACAAAAACTTGTTGCTTGCTTGTGCATGATGAAAAGAAAGAATGTGTGTTTAAAGGCGTGATGGCAAATAATACTTATATGCTAAATCTAGATGAAGTTTCATTGGGTGGAACTAAGTGTCTAGCCACCATGAGTGAAAACTCTTGGTTGTGGCATAGAGGCATATCTCATCTTAACTTTGACCTATTGAACAAAGTATCCTCAAAATATTTAGTAATTGGTCTACCTAAACTAAAGTTCACTAAAGACCATATATGTGAGGCTTGTTAAAAAGGGAACCAAACAATAATTTCTTTTAAATCGAAAAATATTGTTTCTACCTCAAGACCTCTTGAGCTTCTTCACATGGACCCTTTGGCCCCTCTAGGACCAAGAGTATAGGTGGAAATTATTATGGCTTTGTTATTGTAGACGATTACTCTAGATTTTGTTAGGTCTTGTTCTTGTCTAGTAAAGATGAGACCTACCCGACTTTTAAACAATTTACTAGATTATTCCAAAATAAAATGAATTTGAGAATCATTTCCATTCGAAGTGATCACAGAGGAGAATTTCAAAATCACTTCTTTGATAAATTTTATGACAAATATGGTATTGAGTATAAATTTTACGCTCATAGAACTTTATAACAAAATGGTGTTGTGGAATGTAAAAATAGAATTATATAGGAGTTAGCGAGAATTGTGCTCAATGAAGGTAATTTGCCTATGTACTTTTGGGCAGACGCCATTAATACGACATGTCATGTCATGAATAGGTTACTCATACGTCATATTATAGACAAGACCCCCTATGAACTACTTAGAGGTAGAAACTCAAATGTTTCTCACTTAGATATATTTGGATGCAAATATTATATCTTGAATAACAATAGGGATAATATTGGTAAATTCGATGCAAAAGCTGACGAGGGTATCTTCCTCGAATACTCACAATCTAGCAAGACATATAAGGTTTATAATAAGAGATTAATTATATTTGAAGAGTTTATACATGTTACGTTTGATGAGTCCTGCCCAAAAGATGTTGGGAAAGGCATTTTTTTCATGATGTAGGTGTGTCTTCTCAAGATATTCTCAATGGAACCGAAAAAGGGATTGATCAATCTAAAGCGATAAATGATGAGAAGAAAGAGGATGACGATCTTGAAGAGAAAAAGGAAGAAACTCCAGCTGCAGTGGAAGATCTACCTTTTACTTAGAAGACATCAAAGGATCACCATATCAACAACATACTTGGGGATATCACAAAAGGTGTGACTACACGCTCTAAGATAAGTAACTTATGTTATCACTTTGCTTTTGTCTCTCAAGTGGAGCCTAAAAATTCTAAAGATGCATTGCTTGATGAGAATTGGCTTATGTTAATGCAAGATGAACTAAATCAATTCAAAATAAATGACGTTTGGGACTTTATCCCTCGTCCTAAAGATCATCAAGTAATTGGCACCCAATGGGTTTTTAGGAACAAACTTGATGAAAACAGGGTGATAACCCACAATAAAGTCTGGCTAGTGGCACAAGGCTATATCCAAGAGGAGGGCATCGATTATGAGGAGACTTATGCTCCGGTGACTCGCCTTGAAGCTATACGTCTTCTACTAGCCTATGCTTGCGCTAAAATTTTCAAGTTGTTTCAAATGGACGTGAAAAGTGCATTTCTAAATGATTTTATTAATGAAGAAGTGTATGTAGCTCCACCCCTAGTTTTGAAAGTCATGAGTATCCAAACCATGTGTACAAGCTCAAAAGAGCTTTGTATGGTCTTAAATAAGCCCCTAGGGCTTGGTCTGAGTGACTAAGAAATTTTTTAATTGATCAAGGATACTCAAGGGGAAAAATGGATACTACTATATTCGTTAAACGCCCAGGGAAACACACCTTTCTAGTTCAAGTATATGTCAATGATATTATCTTTAGTTTAACTAATATGCAACTTATAGAAGAGTTCTTTAAGCTTATGCAAAGGGAGTTTGAAATGAGCCTTATGGGAGAGTTGAATTATTTCGTTGGGCTTCAAATCAAACATCTCATAAATCGGTTAAATACGCTAGGTAATCGCAGCCCAAGATCACCGCCATTAAGGAGGAAAATGATCTTAAGTCGCTTGGTCTCACGACTTTGTTTGGTAAGTTGGCAGAGCATAAGCAAGAGCTCACTTGCTTACCAAAATATGAAAAAGAATGTGAAAAGAGAATGAAGAATGAGAAAGGGAAAGACAAAGAAGAAGGCAAGAAACCCATAGCTCTAAAGACTTCTAGCTCAAGGCTTTCACATTATGAGCATAGTGATAGTGAAAGCGATGATGACAAGAGCTTGTGTGAGAAGGATATGAAGTTGTTTGTAAAGAGATACAAAAGGTATATAAGGAAGAATGATGTTAAACATTCTGACAAGAACATAGCTAAGTTTAAAAGGTTTACAAGATCCTCAAAAGGATGATGTAAGAAGGAAGAGAAAACTTGAAGATCTTTCTATCATTATGGTGAAGTAGGTCAATATAGACTAGAATGCCCTTTGAGAAAGAAAGATAAAAAAAAGAGCCATCACAAGACTTCTAGCAAGACTAGGAAATCATATGCCACTAAGAGAGCATATGCCACTTGGGAAAGTGCTAGGAGGAGACACCATTGACAAATATTACATATTCTACAATTCTAAGGTAAGGGGGAGAACCGTTCATGTGTGGGTGCTTAGGCAAAGAGGATAGAGAGGGTTCCTTACACGTATCCTTTGGGGTTTTTCCCTTTTCACCATTGTTGAATGATTTAGAGCTTGAGATGAGTTTTTGTAGATCTCTTTCATGATATTTGTGTTTTAATATCAATTTTCGTGTACTAATTTCATGTCAATTTTGTGTGAATCTATCGGATTGATTTATGAAATTTTGTGTTCTTATGAGTTGTGTTGCAATTGTTGAAGGTGATGATGATTTTGAATCAATTTGATGTAATATATGTTAATCAGTACCTATTTTAGTGTTTTAATACGGTGTTAACATGTATGATTGAAATTTTTTGCGTACGAGATTAATTAGGTTCAAAATTGGAGCTTTGATAGGGCTTTAATGGTGGAAAATCATGTTTTCTAGGTTCTGGTCTAACTGATCTCGCCTAACAAATATGAACTTCGCCCAGCGAGAGATGTCTCACCCAGCAAGATATGCAGAGTGAGGAATTCTGGTTTCTGAGATGTGTTCCAAGTGAATGAAGAGTTTCGCCTAGCGAACGCTCGCCCAACGAGCTGTAGGTCGCCCTGACGAAGGTGACAACATAAAATTGAGTTGTTTTCGAGTTAATTTTGTGACAATGTGTTATTTTGACAATTAATTGGTACTGTCATGTACTGTTTGAGATTATGTGTTTTTGTTTAAGGTGAATCAATGCATTTTATTAAATTGATAATGATTATACATAAAATGGTTGAGTTTATTTTGAGTTGTGATCAATTGATTGATAATGAGAATTGTTGAGTTTCATGGTGAGTGGCCATGAAAGAGTAATTGTTAATATGTGATGAGTTTGATTCAAATGGAGGACCAAGACGAACATTGATAGAGTTCAGTAGCATTGCATGCATTCATGAGTTGTAGAGTTTTTCGGTTCAGAGAGGGACCTTTGGGTGGCCCGGTTTAAAGAGGGGACTGTGGCAGGATGTAAATTCGTAATAAACCTCTGATCATCCAAAAGTGTTGGTACTATATGCATATTGTTAGAGTTGAGGAGTCGAGTATTGCATACATATCTGCATTAAGTTTAAGTTAACTACTTATATAAGTTTATGCAAATGAGTAATTGATTGCATGAGTTAATTGGGGTGTTTTATATGAGTGTACATTATCAATGTTATTCTGGTAGATGATATTAGTTGTGAGACTCTTAACATGATGTTTATCTATCCTTGCTGCTTATGCGTGTTATCTATGTGTCGCATCGCTGCGAAGAGGGAGCTGGCAGAAGACAAAAGAGTCGCCACCGTTCGTTATTTATCCCAAAGAGAGGGAAAGGAAACGATCAGAGAAAACCTACGAAAAGGGAATAAGACAGGTCATCGCAACCAAATCTTAGGGTTCGGGAGTCGGTTAGGCAAGGGAAGGTATTAGAACCCCTCACGTCCGTCGTACTCGATGGGATCCACACTTGTTGTCTAGTCTATGGGTGAAAACAAACTATCTACGGCTGTTAATGCTAACAGAAGGAACTGAAAAGAATGGAAAGAACTGACTCGATAGGATATCGTCGCTCTATGCCTACGTATTCCCTCGTGCAATGGGAAAGTCAGAGTCAACGTAGTTCAGGAAACTATGGGGGGATTGCTCGCCAAGACATCGCGTCTTGTGCCTACGTATTCTCGTCTGATACGAGAAATCAGAGAAAAACGTAGTTCAGGCCAACTACGGGTAAACGGGGTGTTCTCGATCACACGAGGGTGAGAGAAAAGGTAGACGATACTTGTGTATGCATTCTAGCAGTTAGGTGTATCGCTGCTCAACCATTGGAGACTTAGGCGTTACCTGTTTGCGGTAGAACGAACGTAGTATGTCATTGGTTTAAAGATACGGGTTACCTAAAGGGGGAAAAAGGAAAAGTGATCGCTAGGATTATCGCAATCCTATGCCTACGTACTCTCAACAGATATGAGAGCTCAGAGCAGCCGTAGTTCGGCTAACTACGGAAAACGGTCACGATCGCACGGAGGCGAGAGGAAAAGGGGGTCTCGATTGCACGGGGGAAAGAGAGGGGATCTCAATCGCCAGGATGCAAGAGAAAGGAGTCTCGGTCACACGGGGGCGAGAGAAAAGAGTTTCGATCGCACGGGGGCGAGAGAAAAGAGGAAGCAGGCCAAGACACGCCTAAACAGGAAGGAACTCGGGACACACACGCTAGAACCTAAGGCGTAGGAGCGAATGTGTCACATATTGCCCAAAGGGTATATACTAAACACTCTAGACGAATGAGAGGAGGCCCCTCACTCAGCATTTCCCACATATCTATTGCTTAGAACTCACAACGCTCGGCGGTTGATTAAAAGACTTGAATTAGAAAGATGTTACCGAACAAAGTGGTTCCGTTGACCCTTGACATTGTACGCAAGCTCCATTCCAATCTTTTCCTCTTTTGATCCTTGATGATGCTTCGAATCGGGATCAATGTGACGCTAAACCGTCATAGCTCGACTTATAAGGGAAGTCAAACTCTAAGAGGTCGCATATTGATTTCTGTGCTATGGACAAGATAGAGAAACGACATTGAGGATCGTTCTCCAATTGAATCGTGTCGCACGGACCAAAACAGAATGGATCTCGTCTTACGGATACAAGACTTCATCGATCACCAAAAGTCAAAATAAAATCGAAAGACGAAGAAATGAGGAGAGAAAAAGAGGTGGTCTCGGATCCAACATTATTCATCAATAATTTGACTGATAATGAATTACGGAAATGTCGTCATCGACCAAAAAGGATAGAAGCGAAATAAAGTCGAAAATGAGAAAGAAGAGAAAAAGTAGGTCTCGGATCCTTCATTTCTCATCAATAATTTGACGGAGAATCGAAGGAAGTCTCTTCATCGACCAAAACAAGAAAATGGGACAAAATGCCCAATAACAAATGCGAAATAAAATTTAACTTCTAAAATAAGATATTTTTTTTAAAATATAAATAGAAAAAGTTAAGAAATTTAAATAAAACTCTAATGGAAAATAATATAAACTCTAATAGTTCTAAAGTTCTTAATATAATATAACATAGGATAAAATTTAAAAAAATAAAATATATAAACTATTCTAAAGAAAAGAAGTTAGAAATGAAAAAATAAAATATATGTTCAAAATAACAAAAATGTTTTAAAACTAATATACAATATTAATAATTTACATAATAAAAATATACTTAAAAGTAATAGTAACTACAAAAAAAAGGGTTAAGAAAATAAGTATAAAAAAGAAGAACAGGGGGGGGATACAACATCCAAACAGGGAGGTTCAGAGTAAGAGCCACACGGTTGGGCCTTCAGCCCAACTCACAAACAGAGATAGCAAACCAAAGGGAGGGGGTGCAATGATGGATAACGGGGGTGTATACCCAAAAATTAAACAAATGGGTCGAAGCCTACTAACCCAATCCAAGGAGTCAGGGAGCACTTCATCTTCTTCACTCGGCCAACCCTAATTCCGCCGTCAGCTTCTCTCAATCTCCCTCCGTCTCAACCTGCTTCTTCTTCCAAAACTTCCTCTAATTAACACGAAAAACTCTATCCCTCTCAGTTCAATCTTGTTTCCTTCAAACATCATCATCATCTGAGCATACGGAAATTTGGAGGCAGAAGTTTAACAGAAGGTTTCTGAAAACGTATCTGGAGATGTTAGAAGAAGTTGATGTTGGATGTTGATTATTGTTGAAGTTGAAGTTGAAGAACACGGTATGAGTTTTGAATCGTACATTGGTGTTCGTAGTTTTTATTGTTGTTGAATCTGAGTTTGGGAGTTCGCGGATGATGTGCGAATATTGGTTTAATCGCGAATGGGTTTGGAGAAAAATGGAAGTGTTGCTGAGGGTTCTGATCTGAGATTGTTGTTGCTGTGTTCATTCATGAAGATCTTTGAACAGATCTGGGAAATGGTTCATGAGGATGAAGATAATAGTTCAGATCTGGGTAAGCTTGGTGTAGTTTGATGAGGATTTGGGGTTGATCCATGAAGATCTATGAGTTTTGTATGAAGATCTGGAAAAAGTTTGGATCCAGATCGTGAAGATGGAATCTGGACGTGATGAAGAAGTTTGTGATAGAGATCGTAACGGTTGATAGATCTATGGTGAAGGTTTGTAGTTTGTGGATCGTGTGAGGTTTGAGGTAAGATACGAAAGTATGTTCTTTGAGTTGATGGTGACGAGAGTTGAATTCCAGATCTGGAGTTGCATGTGAAGTTGGAGATTTGGAAGGTGGATGAGTTGTTGAAGATCTGGAAATTTGTAGATCGAAGGTTGGTTCGAAGGTTTGTGATGAAGCTTCAGATCTGGATTTGGTTGGTGTTTTGGTTAAAATTTGTTCGAAGATTGATTGAACATTTGAAGGAATTGAAGCTGATGAAGGTTTATGAATGTTTCATGAACTCTGGAAAAAAACTGATGAAGTTGTGATGAAGAAATCTGGGAAAATGATGAATGTGTTTGAACACATGAATTTCATGAAGATATGATGAAGATCGTACGAGAATCTGGAGAAATTGTGATGAACATGATGAATGTTGTATGAAGATTATGGAAAATCGTATGAAGATCTGGGGAAATGCTTGAAGGTTGATGAAGATAGTTTGCAGGTTGAGTTTCATGGAGGATGAAGTTGAAATGGTGATGGAGGTGAGGGCGGCTTACTGTAGCTAGGGTTAAGGTTCTTGGGGGTTAGGGTTTTTTGGAGCGGCTAGGGTTGTTGGTCTCCAAGGAGGGAGACAGTGAATAGTGACTTTTATAGTGGGATGGTGACACGTGGCACAACTTGGTTAATGACTTAGCTAAAATGCTGATGGTGATTAATGAAGTGTTGATGACAATGGTTAATTAAATCTGACTCAAAAAAACTTAACTAAAATCCTAATTATTATAAACTATCCTAATAGCTAATTAATTAAACAAAACTAATAATAAAATCTGGTTAACTAATAATAATTAACATCTAACTTTAATTAAATTAAACTAAAACTTAATAAAACTAATCTAATAATAATAAAAGCAAATAATTCCAATATCTATTAATGGAAATAAGAATCTATATCTAAAAATAAAAATGAAACTCTATTTCTATTTTCTATTTAAAAAATGAAATGATCTAAATCAATTAAATTTCTAAATAAAACCAATTAAAAATCTATTTTAAAAACCAACTTTTAAAAGACTCAATTCTAGAAAATATTTTTAAAAACCAAATAAAAACCAAATTACAAACTATATTCTAAAATAAATAAAAATCTAACAAATAAAAATCTATATTAAAAATAAACATCTATTCACTTTTAAAAAAAAAAATTAAAACAAAATTATTCTAAACAATTAAATAAGACAAAAATAACAACAAAAATGCAAAAATGCTATGAAAAACAGGCGAGCACCGAAAAGCGCCGATATTATCGACATGGATTAAATTATCAAGAGGAGAACGACTTTCGCTCGATTTCGACACTGAACTTATTGTTTGAATTGATTTGAATCGCCTGAAACGCGAGCAAAGCGGCTAAAATCCTGATAAATTCAATCCGGCTGATAACACGGGCAAAATGCGACCTAAATGATATGCAGATGAAAATGAAGCCGAAGCCAGTCAAAGTCGGAAAACCGGTGGGCAAATTTTAGGGTGTAACACTATGTATGAATGTATTCTCACTCTTTTCTGTTTATTGTTGCGTTTGTGCTCCTCTGGGGTACAGAAGATAAGGTACAAGAGTATATGCTTGATGATAGAGATGATATTGTGTCTCTTTAGTTATTTATTGTTCGGGTCTTAAGTGGAGTCACTCTGATATGTAACACTAGAGAATGGGTTGTTCCATGTTTTCTTTTGTTGTATGTCTTTATTTCTTTTGGGGATTGTTGAACCACCTTCTCATTCATTATTTTTAAGATTCATATGTTAAACTTTTGGTTTTCTGTTGCGTATTTTGAAAGTGCTAATTGTGGTTCTTTTATGCTATAGTGAAGAATTTGTGACACTCTATATGTTGAGTTATATTGAATTATTTTATTAAATGTCGATTTGGGGGAATAGGGTGTCACACAGTCGGTATCAGTGCAAGTTAGTCCATTTGGCAAGGTTGTGTGACATTAATTGTTCCTTAGTATGCGACGAGTGTATAAACACTATCGATACAATGTTTCTTCTAATGATTGTTTACTGGTGTGCATAGAATTGGTTGGAAGAATCGATCGTGCAATCACTGATGCTAGAGGCTATGGCTCATGTGATTGGTCAGGAAAATCAGGCACTGCAAAATCAGAATGGAATGGCAGACGAGTTCACAGGTCTGAGAATTTTCTAGAGGAATAATCTACCGACTTTTAAGGGAAGGTACGACCCAGAAGGTGCTCGGGTTTGGTTGGAAGAGATTGAGAAGATCTTCAAAGTGATGGCTTGTTTAGACGTGTAGAAGGTTCTATTTGGTATTCATATGTTGGGTGAGGAAGCAAAATATTGGCGAGGCAATACTCATTAAAGGCTTGAAGCTGCAGGTATTGAGATCACTTGGGAGAATTTCAAGACTGCGTTTCTTGTGAAGTAATTTCCTGATGATGCTCGTAGCAAGAAGGAGATCGAGTTCCTTGAGCTAAAACGAGGAAACACAATTGTTGCTGACTGTGCCACGAATTTTGAGGAGTTATGTAGGTTTTTCCCGCATTACAATGGGGTAGGAGTTGAGGGTTCCAAGTGTATCAAGTTTGAGAGTGGCTTGAGTTTAGTGATTAAGGAATTCAACAAGTATCAAGAGATCCATCAACTCTCTGTGCTGATTAATAAGTTTAATATCTATGATGAGGATAGTCGGGCTAGATCTGCTCACTATAATATTGTTAGTAAGAAGAGAAGTGGAAGTCAAGACCTTGGAAAAACTTATGCTGATAATGGAAAGTGGAAGGCTTAAGGTGAGAAAGAGACAAGTGAGGGAGGAAATTCTTTTCCTCTGAAAATTTTCAAGAGTGGGAAAACAGGTCATCATGTAGCTGAGTGCAGGGGTGGATACACGATGTGTTTCAAGTGCAATAAGCCAGGACACCATGCTACTGAATGCAAGAGTGGAGTTATGACTTGTTTCAACTGTGGAGAGCCTGATCACATTACTACTCAGTGCAAAAGCTAAAGAAATCTCAATTTGATGGAAACGTTTTTGCTTTGAGTGGAGCAGAGACTACTACATATGATAACTTAATTAGAGGTATGTGTTCCTTTAATGGTATTACTCTAATTTCTATTATTGATACAGGTGCGACACATTCATTTATATCTCTTGATTGTGCTAAGAAGTTGAATATGGAAATATCTCTTATGGTTGGGAGTATGGTTGGTACCCAAGCTAATTTTTTGGTGACTACCTCGTTGGTTTGTTTAAATTTTCCTTTGACTATTCAAGTAAGGAATTTTGTATGGACTTAGTCTGCTTAACATTAAGTCAACTTGAAGTTATCTAAGGAATGAACTGGTTAGAGTTCAACTACGTACATATCAATTGTTTCGACAATTCAGTGATGTTTCCAGAGTTCAAATACGGAGAAGATATGATGTTTATGTATGCTAAGCAAGTTGAGGAGTCCTTGAAGGATGACGCTCGAGTGCCCATGATGTTTGCTTCGTTGAAAGCTAAAAGTAAAGTTGTGATTGATGATCTCTCGATGGTGTTTGATTTTCCATAGGTGTTCTTAAATGGTATTAGTGATTTTCCGCCAGAGCACGAGTTGGAGTTTTCCATAGACTTAGTACCTGGTACTAGTCCTGTGTTGATGGAACCTTATAGAATGTTAAATTCATAGCTGAGTGAGTTAAAGAAACAACTAGAGGATCTGCTTGAAAAGAAGTTTGTTTGACTTAGTGTTTTTCTGTAGGGAGCACTCATGTTGTTGTTCAAGAAGAAGGATGGTAGAACGAGGTTATGTGTTGACTATCGCCAAGTAAATAAGGTTACTATCAAGAATAAGTATCTTTTCTCGAGAACTGATGATTTGTTCAATCAGTTAGTTGGTGCTTTCATGTTTAGTAAGATTGATTTGCGATCGAGTTATCATCAGATTCGTGTGAAGCCGAAATAAATTCCGAAGACTGTGTTTAGAACTTGATATGGTCACTATGAGTATTCAATGATGAAGTTAGGTGTATCCAATGCACCAAGTGTAACCATGAAGTATATGAATAGGATCTTCTATTCATACTTAGATCAGTTTGTGGTTGTGTTCATCGACGATATTTTAGTGTATTCTAAAACAGATGAAGAGCATGGAGAAGAACTGCGAGTTGTGCTACATACTTTGCAAGAGAATAAGTTGTGCGCTAAAATGTCTATGTGTGAATTCTAGTTGTGGGAAGTGATTTTCTTTAGTCATGTGATTTCTAGTGGTGGTATATCAGTTGATTGTTGAAGGTTGACACCGTGTTGCAGTGGGAACCTCCCAAGTCAGTTATAGAAATAAAATTTTTTATGGGTTTGACTGGTTACTATAGAAGGTTTATAGAAGGCTTTTCAAAATTAACTTTTCCTTTGACTCGGATGACTAAAAAAGGCCAGGCTTATGTGTGGGGTGTTTAGTGTGAAGAGAGCTTTCAAGAACTCAAGAGGAAGTTGACATCGGCACTAGTTTTAATTTTTTCGAGTCCCGGTGAATTGTTTATAGTTTATTGTAATGCTTTAAAGATGGGTTTATGTGGTGTACTTATGCATAATAGTCAGGTTGTGGCTTATGCTTCAAGACAACCGAGGGTTCATGATAGGAATTATCCCACCCATGATTTAGATTTGGAAGTTGTGGTGTTTGTACTTAAAGTTTGGAGACATTATCTGTTTGACTATATATTCAAAGTGTTAAGTGATCATAAGGGTTTGAGGTATTTGCTCAATCAGAAGGAACTAAATATGAGGCAGAGGAGATGGCTTGAAATTCTAAAGGATTGTGGTTTTGGTTTGAGTTACCATTCTGGTAAAGACAATGTTGTAGCAGATGCTTTAAGTAGGAAGTCCTTGCATGTGCCGGAATTGATGGTTCGAGAATTGGATTTGGTTAAACAGTGTTGAGATCTTAGTTTGGTGTGAAAGATGACTTTTATTAGTGTGAAGCTGGGTATGTTGAAACTGACTAGTGGTATTCTTGAAGAGATTAGAGAAGGTCAGAAAGTCGACTTGGGATTGATTGACCGGCTAGTGTTGATCAATCAAGGTAAAGATGTAGATTTCAAAATTGATGAGAATGGGGTTATGAGATTCGGCAATAGAGTTTGTGTGCCAGATTGTTGAAGCCTAAGAAGAGTATTCTTGAGGAAGATCACATGAGTTGTTTGAGTATTCATCCTAATGCTACTAAGATGTAGCAAGATCTTAAGAAGATGTTTTCCTGGCCATGTATGAAGAAGGATGTTGCAGAGTTTGTTTATTTTTGTTTGACTTGTTAAAAGTCGCAGATTGAGCATCATAAGTCATCAAGATTGATACAACTGTTCAATATACCTGAGTGGAAATAAGACAATATTTCTATGGATTTCGTGACAAGTTTTCCAAATACTTCTAAAGTAATTGATATGATTTAGGTTGTGGTAGATAAGCTGACTAAATTGGCCACTTCATTTCGATAAAAATCAGCTATTTGTTGCAAAAGCTAGCTGAGGTGTATATCAAGAGGACTATTAGTTTTCTAAGTTCTATGGTTTTTAGTTTGACAGTAATTTTGTTAAAACAAGTTCACAACAAGATGTTGGGACAAATGTCTTGATAAGTCAGTCAGGCAGCATGATGTTAGGACATGTGACATGGCATGTTATACCAGAAGTTTAGGGTCGAGACAATTTGGTATTTAAAGCGTGGGATTTGATTGTATTTTAATTCACACAGTGTTGCAATCCAAGGATGGATATTTTAGGAACTTTTGTTTTGACAGATTTGTTTGTATTTCATAAAAAGGACCATGAAGCCTTTTTAGGAAACTTTCCATTCAGTTCCTATTTATATGCAGAAGATCTTGCAGAAGATTTGAAGATGTTATTTTGTGATTTGCGTTTTGTTTAATTGAAGAGCCCAAGCCCATGCCGATCTGACGGCTATTTAAAGAGGAGTTCTAAACCTAATGAAGTAGGGAAGTCGTGTATTGAAAGAAAGAGTATTAGGGTTTAGAGAGTTTGTTCTTTTTGTTTTTTGTTCTTTGTGATCCTCTCTTATGTCTTTTGACATTTGAGTTAGACTGTTTTTTGTGCATTTATGAGCCATTCATATACCTCTTAGGTATTCGAATTGGACTAATTTTTGAGTTGTAATCACTCAAGCTTTTAAGCAAACAATGGATTTTTGTGTCTTTGGAAGTGTGACTTCCTTTCTTCATTATTGTTGAGTTTGCCACTATTGTGTGACTAGTGGGAAATGAGAATGGTCTTATATCTAAGAGTTCCTAGGTAGAAGTTAGAATGAGTAATGATTATCTGAGAAGCTTGTAAACATGTGGGTGTTTGCTGTGGCTTTGAACTAATACTATTATAGTGAATTTCCTTCTTGGCTTGGATGCCCCCAGATGTAGGTGATGTTACACTGAACTGGGTTAACAATTGACTGTGTTATTGTTTATATTTAAGTTTTTATTTTTCTGCATAACTGTTGTTTGTTGTCTTGATCCTAGTGTCCTGACATCTGTCTTAACATCTGGTATCTATGTGCCAAAATTTCAATTGGCATCAGAGTAGATCACCCTGTTCAGTTTTGGGTCAGCTCCATGGAGATATCTTTTCTAGCATAATGAACAAGGAAGTAGGAGGGAATATGAACATACCTCCCATCTTGGATGGAACCAACTATGACTATTGGAAGGCACACATTGTGGCCTTCTTAAAGTCCATGGATATCAAAGCTTGGAAAGGCATGATCAAGGGTTGGAAACATCCTGTGATTAAAGATAAAGATGGGAAGGAAACTCTAAAGCTTGAAGAGGATTGGACCAAGGAAGAGATGAAATTTCTCTTGGAAACTCCAAATCTTTGAATGCCCTATTCAATGGAGTTGACAAAAACATGTTTAGTTTAATTGACACATGCGCAGTAGCCAAGGATGCTTGGGAAATTCTTAAGAAAAATCATGAAGTTACATCTAAGGTGAAGATGTCTAGGCTTCAAATTCTCACTACCAAATTTGAAAATCTAAAGATGATAGAGGATGAGAGTATCCATGCCTTTCACATGAATGTTCTTGAAATAGCTAATGCCTTTAGTGCTCTAGGAGAGAAAGTACCGGAAGAAAAGCTGGTTAGGAAGATTCTCAGGTATCTTTCTAAGAGGTTTGATATGAAGGTAACAACCATAGAAGAAGCCCAAACCATCAAGAATATGAGAGTTGATGAACTTGTAGGGTCATTTTAAACCTTTGAATTGACCATTAATGACAGAACTGAAAAGAAGAATAAAAGCATAGCTTTTGTTCCCAACACAAAAGATGAAGTGGGAGATTGTGATATGGACACTGGTGAAGGTATGTCAAATACCATTGTTCTACTTGGAAGACAATTCAACCAAGTGCTAAAGAGAATGAGAAGGAATTCAATATCCAATATCCAGAACATCAATCCTGACAGTGGCAGAAACTATGACTCTCAAAGAGAAACAAGAACAGAAGAAAAGTCCAATCAAAATAGAGGGGTTCAATGTCATGAATGTGAGGGATTTTGACACATTAGAGCATAATTTCATACCTATCTCAAGAAACAACATAAAGAGCTTACTATTTCTTGGTCTGATGATGAAAGTGAAACTGAGGATGAATCTGCCGAACATGTTACTACTCTAATTAGAAGACGGGCGTCTGATGTAGATTCATGTGATGAAGAAAAATCTTATACTGAACTGGCTGCTTCTTACAAAGATCTGTGTATCAGAAACGATAAACAACATGAAGTTATCTCTCAGCTTCAGAGTGAGAAGGAAGAATATTTTTCCAACATCCATAGTCTGCAGGATAAAGTAACCATGTTGACCTCCAAACTTTAAAATATGACCAAGTCTGTGAGAATGTTGAATAATGGTTATAACATGTTAGACGAAATTATTCAAGTTGGAAAAAAGGCTGGTGACTTAAAAGGCATAGGGTTTGATTATCAAACTATGAAAGGAGATCCTAAGGTTCCAAAATTTATCCCTACTAGAAAGAAGAAAGAGCCAATGATGTCAAAACAAATGTTTCAACATCGTGCCAGACATCAGAATTTTCAAGCAGGAAGCAAGGCCTTGCATTGGAGATGTCATTACTGTGGTAGATTTGGGTATATCAAGCCATGCTGTTTAAGAATGTATGGATATCCAAGGTCTTTTATACAACCCAAGGTTAATCATGAAGTGATTAAGATTACAAAGAAATGGGTTCCAAAAGAAGCTATCACTTCACTTATTGCTCATACTTCTCTTCGAGCTTCAGCTAGAGAAGACTGGTATTTTGATAGTGGGTGTTTTAGACACATGAGTGGTGTTGAGGACTTCCTGGTCAACATTAGGTCATACTTTACAAGATATGTTACCTTTGGGGATGGTTCCAAGGGAAAGATTCAAGGGGTGGGAAGACTAGCCTGTTCAGGATTTTCTAGACTTGAAAATCTGCTACTGGTAAAAGGATTAACTGCCAACTTGATAAGCATGATTTAGTTATGTGATCAAGGGTTGAAAGTCAACTTCTCTAAGTCTGGATGTGTGGTGACTAATGATAAGGATGAAGTTTTGATGAGGGGAGTTAGATATAAAGATAATTGTTACTTATTGACACCTCAATCAACAAAATGATCTCCTACATGTTTGGTGTCTAAAGAAGATGAAGTTCAACTATGGCACCAAAAGCTTGGTCATTTACATCTGAAAGGTATGAAGAAGATTGTGTCTACAAAAGCTATCAGAGGAATTCCCAAGCTCAGGATAGAGGAAGGAAGAATTTATGGTGAATTTCAAATTGGAAAGAAAACCAAGATGTCTCATCCAAAGGTCCAACATCTGACTACTTCAAAAATGTTGGAACTTCTTCACATGGATTTGATGGGTCCTATGAAATTTGAAAGCCTTGGGGTAAGAGGTATGCATATGTAGTGGTTGATGATTTCTCAAGATTCACCTGGGTGGACTTTATCAAAGAAAAGTCAGATGTGTTTGATGTTTTTGAGGAATTATGTCAAAGACTTCAAAGAGAAAAGGAAAGAAAAATTGTAAGGATTAAAAGTGGTCAGGGAAAAGAGTTTAAGAATAACAAGTTTGCTGATTTCTGTTCCTCAAAAGGTATTAGCCATGAATTTTCTTCTTCCATCACTCCTCAACAAAATGGAGTGGTTGAATGAAAAAATAGAACTCTTTAAGAGTCTGCTAGAGTCATGCTTCATGCTAAACATCTGCCTTATCATTTTTGGGTTGAAGCAATGAATACTGCATGTTATATTCATAATAGGGTTACCTTGAGAATTAGTACCTCAACTACCCTTTATGAATTGTGGAAGGGAAGAGAGCATATTGTCAAGTACTTCTATGTTTTTGGGAGCAAGTGTTATATTCTGGATGATCGTGATTAAAGGAGGAAGATGAATCCCAAAAGTGATGAAGGGATATTCTTGGGCTACTCCACAAACAGAAAAGCCTATAGAGTGTTCAACACTAGAACCCAGGTAATGATGGAGTTTATTAATGTTGTGATAGATGACTGTACTAAAGAGAAGCAGGCAGATGTTGAAGATGATGTTGAAACATCACCACAAGTGACTACCACTGCAGATAATGGTGCTAACAACAACAATGAGCCTGCTGCTGTGAAGGATGATGGTAATCAGGAAAATAAAGGGCCCTCTATCAAAATTTCGAAGGATCACCCCAAGGAACTCATAATAGGAAATCCTAATGAAGGGATTATTACTAGATCAAGGGAGGTGGTATCCAATGCTTGTATTGTCTCTAAGATTGAACAAAAAATGTGAAAGTGGCTCTAACTGATGAATTTTGGATTAATGCCATGCAAGAAGAATTGGAGCAGTTCAAGAGGAATGAAGTTTGGGATTTGGTTCCTAGACCCGAGGGAACAAATATCATTGGCACAAAGTGGGTTTATAAGAATGAATATGGTGAAAATGGAGTGGTTACCAAAAACAAGGCCAGACTTGTGGCTCAAGGGTACACTCAAATTAAGGGTATTGATTTTGTTGAGACCTTTACTCTAGTTGCTCGTCTTGAATCCATAAGATTATTACTAGGAGTGGCATGTTTGCCAAGATTCAAGCTGTTTCAGATGGATGTGAAAAGTGCCTTCTTGAATGGGTTCTTACAAGAAGAGGTGTATATTGAACAACCAAAAGGGTTTATTGATCCCACTTTTCCAAATCATGTGCATAAACTGAAGAATACTCTTTATGGTCTAAAGTAGGCCTCTAGGGCTTGGTATGAAAGGCTGACATAATTCCTGGTCAAAAATGGCTACAGAAAAGGAGGAATAGATAAGACCTTGTTTGTTAAAGATATGGATGGCAAGATCATGATTACCCAGATATATGTGGATGATATTGTATTTGATGGGATGTCCGATTAGATGGTCTAACATTTTGTCAAACAGACGCAATCTGAAGTTGAGATGAGTCTTATGGGTAAATTAACCTACTTTCTTGGGTTGCAAGTCAAACAAATAGAAGACGCTATATTCATATCTCAAAGTAAGTATGCAAAGAATATAGTGAAGAAGTTTGAGATGGAGAATGCCATTCACAAGAGAACACCTATTCCTACTCACTTGAAGCTCTCTAAAGATGAAAAGGGTGTTAATGTGTATCAAAGTCTCTACAGAAGCATGATAGGTAGCTTGTTATACCTTACAGCCAGCAGACTTAACATTACATTTGCAGTAGGTATTTTTGAAAGATATCAAGCTGAACTAAAGATGAGACATATTAATCAAGTGAAGAGAATATTGAAGTATGTAAATGGCACATGTGACTATGGCATGTTATACTCTCATGGATCTAATTCCATGTTGGTGGGATATCATGATGTAGATTGGGCAGATAATTCTGATGATATAAAAAGCACCTATGATAAATGTTTTTTCTTGGGAAATAACCTTATTTCATGGTTCAGTAAGAAGCAGAATTGTGTGTCCTTATCCACTGCTGAGGTTGAGCATATTGCAGCAGAAAGCAGCTGTTCTCAGCTACTTTAGATGAAGTAGATCTTGAAGGAGCACAATGTCAAGCAAGACGTCGTGACATTATACTATGACAACTTGAGTGCTATCAACATTGCCAATAATCTTGTTCAACATAGCAAGACATAACATATTGACATTCATCATCATTTTATCAGGGAGCTTGTTAAAGACAAAGTAGTCATTCTGAAACATGTAGCCACTGAGAAGCAACTGGCTAATATTTTTACTAAGGCTTTGGATATAAATCATTTTGAGAAACTGAGGGGTGAACTGGAAATTTGCAGTTTTGAAGAATTATAGCAATTAGTCTTGATTATGGAGGATACTATGCATAGAAGAAAATTGGTGTCAAAATTATGCCTAAAAAGGGGAGTAGTGGTGATGGTAGTGTAGAGCATGGGATTAATGATGATCCTTAATTTTTTATGTTTTCTTTGGTGTTGCTGGGAGGTTTTTGCTGGTGGTGCTAGGATGTCATTCTATATGTTCTGAAATCATTTCATCGTGTGTCTGGGAGAATTTATTTTTCTCTGCAGAATTATTTGTGTGTGGTTATGTTCTTAAGTGTTCTAGTGTGCTTTTGGTTATCTTGTGTTGGTTCTTCATGCAAAGGTTGTTTTAGCCAAAATTTTACAAAGGGGAAGATTGTATGTTCTGTGGTTTTTAGTTTGGCAACAACTTTGTTAAAACAATTTCACATCAAGATGTTGGGACATATGTCTTGATAAGTCAGTCAGACAGTATGTTTAACATGATGTTGGGACATGTGGCAGGACATGTTATACCAGAAGTTTAGGGCTGAGATGATTTGGTATTTAAAGTGTGAGAATTGATAGTATTTTAATTCACACAGTGTTGCAATCCAAGGATGGATATTTTAGGAACTTCTGTTTTGACATATTTGCTTGTATTTCATAAAAAAGATCTTGGAGCCTTTTTAGGAAACTTTCTA
This sequence comes from Lathyrus sativus, assembly GCA_963859935.3. NCBI lineage: Eukaryota > Viridiplantae > Streptophyta > Magnoliopsida > Fabales > Fabaceae > Lathyrus > Lathyrus sativus. Next base: position 417,518,945 of record OZ012736.1, on the reverse strand, counting down.
TTCAATTTATATTTATGTGCAGAAGATCTTACAGAAGATTTGAAGATGTTATTTTGTGATTTGTGTTTTATTTAATTGAAGAACGCAAGCCCATGCTGATCTGAAGGCTATTTAAAGAGGAGTTTTAAACCTAATGAAGTGGGGAAGCTGTCTATTTAAAGAAAACGTATTAGGGTTTAGAGAGTTTGTTCTTTTTGTTTTTTTGTTCTTTGTCATCCTTTCTTATGTCTTTTGACATTTGAGGTTGACTATTTTATGTATGCATTTGTGAGCCATTCATATACCTCTTAGGTATTTGAATTGGACTGATTTTTGAGTTGTAATCACTCATAAGCTTTTAAGCAAAGAGTGGATTTTTGTGTCTTTGGAAGTGTGACTTCTTTTCTTCTTTATTTTTGAGTTTGTCACTGTTGTGTGACTGGTGGGAAGTGAGAAAACTCTCATATCTAGGAGTTCCTAGGTAGAAGTTAGCACAGGTAGTGATTAGGTGAGAAGCTTGTAAACCTGTGGGTGTTTGCTGCGACTTTGAACTAATACTATTATAGTGGATTTCTTTTATGACTTGGATGCCCCCAGATGTAGGTGATGTTGCACTGAACTGAGTTAACAATTAACTGTGTTATTGTTTACATTCAAGCTTTTATTTTTCTGCATAAGTGTTGTTTGTAACTCCCCGATTCTGAATTTCCCATGTTTGTTGAGTCTTTTAATTCATTTTGATTGATTACTCTTTTAATTGTGGAATTCGAACATTAATATGTTATGTGTGCTTATTATGTTATTTTATTTTTCGGAGAGTTTTGGGAATTAATCAGAGGGTGTTTTAGATAATCCCTAATTAGTTGTTATTTGAGAGAGATAGAATAGAAAGAGTATAAGTGGAAACAGAGAGAAAAGAAAAGAGATAGAAAGAAATAGAAAGGAAAGAAGAAGAGAAGAGAAAAGAGGAGGAAGAGGAGAAAACCTAGAATCATCAAGAATCAAACTTCTAAGCTTCGATTAATCGGGTAAGGGTGTGAAACTTTATTATTCTTTCAATGTGTATGATTATGTATGTTTCTATTGGTTTGCTTTTGAATTGGGGAGAGTTTTGCTCATTTTCCGTTATAGGTCGAATTTGAGTAAATCGTTAGAAACCGAGTTTTCACGGTTAAGAATGAGAATAAGTGGTAGAATTTAGTTGAGGGACGTTGGACTAAGCTGTTGAGACGATTTGGGATTGAATCGGGTAGATTTCGGTGAGTTTCGGAGTTTTTGGACAGTGAGGATTCTGAGTTTGCAGACCCTCGCTAGCACGTTCGCTAGGCGAGCGGGTTGCAAGCCTTCGCTGGGCATTCGTTGTGGCGAGCCAGTAGCGAACGGTCCCAGACTTGGGCAGAATGGTTTTGGGTGTTCTTCGCTGGTAGCGAAGGGGGTAGCGAGCATTCGCTGGGCATTCTCTATGGCGAGTGGGGTAGCGAATCAAGTCAGAGGCTTCTGTTTGCCTTCGCGAGCACGTTCGCTAGGCGAACAGGAAGCGAGTACTCGCTAAGGGCTCGCTAGGCGAGCAAGGTAGCAAGCATTGCAGGATGTTATTGAAGGTGAGAAAATACTTAGAAGGGGGGGTTGAATAAGTATGAAGATAAAACTTAGAAATAAAACTCAAGTATTTTTATCCTAGTTCGTTGAACTCAACTACTCCAGTCCACCCTTCCTAGAGTGATTTGCCTTTCTCAATCAAGGATTTAATCCACTATTTAATTAACTGATTACAATAGTAAGCACTAAGAACAACTATACAAAGTCTTCTCAAGAACTACTGATCCTAACTGGATCTTCTCAAGGTTTACAATCAAATGCAATACAAATACAAGTGTTTAAATTGCTTCTAGAAAGCTTTATCACAACTGTGATTTTTCACTTAAATATTAAGAACAAAGAAATTAATTCTTAGAAAGAATATGAATAGTATGAGAGCTTTGAATATTGATTTCTTTTGGATAAAACGTCAATTGAAGAAGTTGGGTGAAGACTTGCTTTTATAGGCAGCTGATCCAAGGTGAGCTTCACGTTGAGAAGAGTGTCCAAAAGGTCTGAGCCTTTTTGTCTTCACATCAAGTGACCTTTCCAAGAAGAAGAAAGCACAAAAAAATCCTTTTTGTCTGTATTCTTGTGTCTAGCATAAATAAGGAAAGAGTCGTTTGGATCATTCCAACGGATATAATCTTTGAATAATTCTTCTTCAATTTTCAGCAAATTTCATCAGAGTCTAATTTGATCAGAGCCTTCTGATGTTGATCAGAGTTTTGCTGAATCAGAGTCTTCTGCAGCAGGTGTGCTTTTAGCGTGTTTAAGATCAGAGCATATTTGAGTCAGATCCTCAGTACTGGCAGCTTTAGTACTTTCAGAATCTTCTGTAGTAACTATGCTTTGAAAACTCTTCATACAGAATTCTTCTTTGGTTCAGATGCTTCTGACTTGCTTCAGATTCTTCTGGAGCTTCTGCTTCAGATCCTTCTGGAGCTTCTGCTTCAGAATCTTCTGGAGGCTACGCTCAGGATCTTCTGTTGGCAGCAATCAGAATCTTCTAATGGATGCATCTGGCGCTTCAGAGTCTAGCAAATTTCTTATGTTCAATTCTGATTTGCTTCTGGAGTGTTAACTCCTTTACTATCTGCAGTAAAAACTCTCAAGCAAATTTTAGAGTATATAATTCTTAATTACAAAATTTCATAATAGTTATCATCAAAACATAGAGATATTATTAAGAACCAATCTGTGTTCTAACAATCTTCCCCTTTTTGATGATGACAAAAACATCAGAAATTTTGTTTAATTGAAAATATAATAATTATAACTCCCCCTGAGATGATGAATCTCCCCCTGAGATGATGAATCTCCCCCTGAATTAAATACAGATAAGGAATAGAAACTTCCCTTTTGTCTTGAGTATTTTTCAGAGTTAGAGCTTGATTGTTCTTTAACATTTGAAAGTCAGAGTGTCTTGCATATTTCAGAGTCAAAGTCTGATAATTGATAAATGATCTGAGAGTCTCAGAGTTTCTTTTATAGAGTGTACTTATCAAATGTTCTGAAATACTTAGATTTAATGTTAGATAAAATTAATATGTCTGAAGTTTCATTCTGGTGAAGTTTAATTAAACAGTTCAGATCTATATTTTCTCCCCCTTTTTTGTCATAAGCAAAAGTAATAACTTTGTAAAGACAAATAAAAGGAAACAACAAATGAGATAAATCATGTGGAGAAAACTTTGAAACATTCATTCAATTCAGTTCAGAGCAAGAATACATGCATCATAAGATATTCAAAATACATAAGCAAACATCAGATGCAAAAACATCAGAATGAAAAAAAATGAAAAACTAAGAGTGTTTTGACAAAAGCATCTTCAACAGATCTGTGATCTCAGAAGAGGACTGTTCTTGTTTTGACATCCACTTAGCCATTGGTTCATTCTTCTGATCCTGTTTGGACATCCACTCAGTCATGTCTTCAGACTTCTTATCCTGTTTAGCCATCCAAGACTTGATTTCTGATTGACCAGCTTCCAGAGCAGCAATTTTATCCTCAAAATCTGGATGTTCTTTCTTAATCTCAGATGAAGAAGGTTGAACATTTTCTGGAGCTTGAACAGAGTCAATTTCCATAGGGACTTCAGAGCTTGGAGCAGTAGAGCCAGAAGGAAGTTCTATCAGAGTCATGGCCAAAGGGTTGTCTTCAGATGTAGATTCAACAGCTTCTTCTGATGATGGAGGAACATCTGTAAGAAGTAGTGGTCTAGATCTCTTGACGATCCAGAACAGACCTCTTGCAGCTTCAGCAAATCTGAGCTTCGCATCATTAGAACATATGTTCTTCAGATTTGATGCTACAGTGTTGAATCTGTTGATGAAGCCATTCCAGATGACATCAGATTCTTGTGCATCCATTGTTGTTGAACACTTCCTCTGTACAGTACCTAAATATAATTGTATTTCTTGCAAAAAAACATGTAAATAAATGATCAACATTTAGTCTAGGTTTGGGGTGTAACAGAGTCTCCAATGTTATTGGTTTTGGTTGGGGAGTAGGTGGAAATATGGATTTGTTAATGGAGATCAGAGGAGGAGGGTAGTATGGTATGAAAGGAATTTCAGGGGATTTGTCAGGTTTTGATCTGTTTAAGGCATTCAACAGATTTGGTTTTGCTTTGGTGCGATAGGAAACCACATCAAAGGGTTTATTAGAGTAAGGTTGAAAAGAAGATTTTGCAGGTTCATCAGAAGCAGCAGGTGTATCAGATGAAACATATATAGCTGAAGTAACAGCTTTTGCAGATTTTGCAGAGTATGATATTGTAGCTAATGAACCTACTCCTGACATTGATTGAATATAGGTGATAAGCACAAATGGTAGGGTGATTGTAAGTTTGGGTTTTAAGGGAGTGATAGGGTCAGATGGTTCAACTCTGTCATAGAAATATTTGAGTTTGAAACCATAGGAAAGGTTGTGAAAAAGAGATGAGAATTGTGCACATGAGATAGATGTTCTTGGGGTAGATGTTGGGATAGGATTTGGAATGAGGATTTCAGATGATGGTTTAGGTGTGGGAGTAGGATCTGGAATAAGAACTTTGGAGGATACAGGGGGTTCTGGTTGGTTTACCTCAGAATCTCTGTGAGAGGGAGATATCAGAAAATCTGGGTGAATGTCAGATTCTGAGGAATTGGAGGATGTGGTTGGTGTGCAAGAAGTAGAGGACACTTGAAAGACAGTTTTCAGAGGTGTAACATCTAGAACTTCTGTCTCAGGGATGTTGGTTCCAGATGGGTTGGTTGAGTCTGAAGGAATTTCAGAGGGATTTGATGGGGGTCCAGATGTGGGTGGATCAGATGAAATTTTTATTGGTTCAGAGGAAACTAGAACAGATGCAGTGGGTTTAGATGTGTTGGATGGTGGGTTTTGTGATTGTGGTTGTGTCTTTTGTTGTTGTGTTTGGGGTTCAGATGGTTTTTGTTGTTGATGTTCAGAGTCTTTTTCTGGTAGAGGTTCAGATTGTTTTTCTGGTTGTTTTTCTTATGGTTGTTTTTGTTGTTCAGATGGCTTTTCTTTAAGTTGTTCAGATGGTTTTTGTTATTGTTGTTGTTGTTCTGTGGGTTGTTTTTCTGATGGTTGTTGTTGTGGTACAGATTGTTTGGTTGGAATTTCTGTTTGTGGAGTCTGAATTTTTGGTTTTGTTGTTGTTGGTTTTGGTACAGAGGATTGTTTTACAGGTGAGATGGAAATTGGATTAGAAGATTTTTATGGAGATGGAGTAGAAACATGAGGTGGAGCAGTAACAGATTGATTTTGTGTAGAGTGTGGTTTTGGAATAGACTTAACAGTTGAATCATTTATAACAATAGTATTTGCAGAAGATACAGAAGATTTAGTACCTTTAATTTTGATGCGTTTAGCAGGAACAGAAGGAGTGTCTCCAGATTCTTTCCTCTTTAGCAGCTTCTGAGGCTTCTTAGCAACCTTGGGTTTCTTCTGAACAGGTGCAGCTTCTGCTTCTGGTTGACTTCTCTTTCTTGGAGTCTCTTCTTCTTCTACAACAGGCAATGGTTGCCTTGCTCTCTTTATAATGTCTGCAGGAATAGGCTTTCCTTCTGCCTTGCAATCATCAATATATCTTACAACAATTTCCCTTGGTTCTTCAGCATAGAACAAAGGGTAGTCATCTACAGGGGTTCTCTTCTGACTCAGTTCAGAAATGTTCAGCTTCTTGGGTGCTGTTGTGAGTTCTTCCACTATTTTTAGTCTCTAAAGACTTTTGGCATTCAGAGGCTTTCCCAGAATGAATTCCAATTCTTCTGTGACTCCAGCAGCATACAGAGCAGTTACAAGTCCATTTTCTGTTAGAAGATCTGAGATTAACCTTCCAAAAGGAATCCAGGTTCTGATCTTCTGACCTTTTTCTTTCACATATTCTCTAGAAGCATTTATATGATTCCATAGGTGCATAAACAGAATATATGGAAGATCTACCTTGGTGCTCTGACTTAGGCAATACATAAAGTAGAGTTGTTCATTGTTGACATAGCCTGGAGAGTTTGTAGACTTTCTGTGATGAATGCATCCCATGAAAATCTTAGCCCAGATCTTGTAGTCAGGCTTCAGATCTTTGAACTTATTAGAAGCTTGTCCAGCAGTCATCACTTCCTCATATACTTCATCCATATCTACACGCCCAGCTGGCAAGTGTGATACTCCATCTGTTTCCTCATATCCAATGAGTTTTCTAATCAGATCTTCTGTTATGATTATCTCTTTGCCCAGAACAGAAGATAGAATGAACTTAGGGTATACAGAAGCATGTATCCAGAATTCTTTTACCAGAAGGGGGTAGACTGGTCCAAAAAGTCTGTCAAAATACTTCACCCATCCTTGAGCACCTATAATGGAGCGAAATTCAAACCCATTCTCAGCAAGTGAATCAAATTCCACCATTGATTCACATAGAACCTCCAGCTTTTCAACAGGTGTTAGCAATGTTCTTTTTGGTGGTGTATAAGGACTCACACCCATATTAGCAGAGGTAACTGCAGCCATGGTTGATTGAAATTGTGCAGCAGTTGATGATGAAGTTGCCATTGAAGATGAGTTTGTCAAACGCTTAGGGTTTTTGTGAAGAGAGAAGAGAAGACAGAAATGCATAAAAGGTTTGAGATGTGAAAAGTGTGAAAATGAAGAGAAATGATGTATTTATACTAAACACTTAGGCATACAAACAGTCAAAAGAAACACGTTCACACAAAGCATTTAATGAAAAAAATAAAAATCATTTCAAGCATTTATTGATTCTGACAATTTGGGGGGAAAATCAAGATTTTCACTATTCAAACTTCACCTCAAACGTCTCTTCAGTAGTGTACACGCCACCTTTGCAGATTTGGAGTGACACGTGTTTGCTTGCATGTGTTTCTGAATTCTCTTGAGAAATGAAACGTTAGCCAACGTTCAGATCCTCTGAGGATTGTTAGTTCAGAGTTTCACAAGAAAATAATTGAAGAAAATGAATAAGTAATCAGAAGAAATACTTCAGAGCATTAAGCATTATTGCATCTGTAAAATTTGCTTCTGACTAATATTATTCTGGACAAAAATCCATACCAATATTTTTCAGAATAAATTTGAATCTATCTTCAACAAGGGGTTTTGTGAAAATATCTGCCCATTGATGATCTGTATCAACAAAGGCCAAATTTATGATTCCCTTCTGAACATAGTCTCTGATGAAATGATGCTTAATTTCTATATGTTTTTCCTTAGAATGTAAAATGGGGTTTTTAGACAAACATATAGCAGAAGTATTATCACAGAAGATAGAAATGTTACTTTCAAATATCTGATAATCTTCTAGCTGACTTTTCATCCAGAGCATCTGCGTGCTACATCCAGCAGCAGCAATATATTCTGCCTCTGTGGTTGATAGTGCAATTGTGGGTTGCTTCTTGCTGTACCAAGAGATTAGATTTCTTCCTAGAAATTGACAACTTCCAGAAGTACTTTTTCTTTCCACTCTGTCTCCAGCATAGTCAGCATCACAGAATCCAACTAATTTGAAATCATCAGATTTTCTGTAACACAAACCCACATTAGAAGTACCTTTCAGATACCTTAGAATCCTCTTGACAGCTGTCAAGTGTGATTCTCTAGGATCTGATTGGAATCTAGCACACAAGCATACACTGAACAATATGTCAGGTCTAGAAGCAGTTAAGTAAAGAAGAGATCCTATCATACCTCTATAGAGTTTCTGATCTACTTTCTTACTTACCTCTTCCTTGACTAGTGAGCTAGTTGGATGCATGGGAGTCTTTGCCAGCTTAATATCAGTCATGTTAAATTTCTTCAGAAGTTCTTTAACATATTTGGTCTGATGTATGTAAGTGCACTCTGGAGTTTGATTGACTTGAATTCCCAGAAAGAATCTCAGTTCTCCCATCATGCTCATTTCAAATTCTGCCTGCATACATTTAGCAAACTCCTTTCCCAGCATAGTATTGGTAGATCCAAATATTATATCATCCACATAAATTTGACAAATTAGAAGATCTTTCTTAAATGATTTACAAAAGAGTGTTGTGTCCACTTTGCCTCTGATGAAAATTTTCTCCAGAAGAAAATTGCTCAATCTCTCATACCAAGCTCTGGGAGCTTGTTTTAAACCATACAGAGATTTCTTTAATTTGAAAACATGATCTGGAAAATTTTCATTCTCAAAACCAGGAGGCTGGTGGACATAAACTTCTTCTTCTATAATACCATTAAGAAAGGCACTTTTAACATCCATCTGATACAGAGTGATGTTATTTTGTGCAGCAAATGAAATAAGAAGGCGTATAGATTCTAACCTTGCCACTGGAGCATAAGTTTCAGTATAATCAATACCTTCTTGTTGACTGTACCCTTGAGCAACAAGCCTTGCCTTATTTCTTTCAACTTCTCCTTTCTCATTAAGCTTATTTCTGAAGACCCATTTAGTTCCAATTATATTGAATCCTTTTGGTCTTTGAACTAAATCCCACACATCATTTCTGGTGAATTGATTTAACTCTTCTTGCATGGCAATAATCCCATCATTGTCTTGTAGAGCTTCATCTACAGAAGTTGGTTCAATTACTGACACCAGTCCAAATAATGATGCTTCAGATGATCTTAGAAAAGATCTTGTTCTGATGGGATCATCCTTCTTTCCAATAATGACATTCTCTGGATGAGAAGCTTTGATTCTGGAAGATGATCCTCTAATAGTTGATTCTTCAGAAATGTTTAAATTGTTCATCTGAGAAGTTAAAGGAATAGCATCTGGCGTTGCTTCTGGTTCCTTCACTTGAGCTTTGTCTGCCTTTGGGCCTTCAGAGTCTGTGAAGACTACTTCTCTATCTGCAGAGTTTTCAGACTGCTTTGGCTTTTTATTGCCAAGCTTATCATCAAATCTAACATGAATAGAGTCTTCCACAATCTGTGTCTCAGTGTTATATACTCTGTAGCCTTTAAAGCGTTCATAATATCCAAGCATGAAACACTTCTGTGCTTTGGAATCAAACTTGTTCAGATTTTCTTTAGTATTTAACATATAACAAATACATCCAAAAGGATGAAAATATGAAATGTTGGGCTTTCTGTTCTTCCACAGTTCATATGGAGTCTTCTCCAGAAGAGGTCTTACAGACACTCTGTTCTGAATATAACAGGCTGTGTTGATTGCTTCTGCCCAAAAGTGTTTTGCCAGATTGGTCTCATTGGTCATGGTTCTGGCCATTTCTTGCAGAGTTCTGTTTTTCCTCTCTACAACCCCATTTTATTGTAGAGTTCTAGGACAGGAAAAATCATGAGCAATGCCATTTTCATTAAAATATTTTTCAAAATATTTATTTTCAAATTCACCACCATGATCACTTCTGACTTTAATAATTTTAAAATCTTTTTCATTCTGGACTTGTTTAAAGAAGTCAAAGAACACAGAATGTGACTCATCCTTGTGTTTTAAGAACTTTACCCATGTCCATCTACTATAGTCATCAACAATGACTAATCCATACTTCTTGCCTCTGATGGATGCAGTTTTCACTGGTCCAAACAGATCAATATGAAGTAATTCTAGTGGTCTGGAAGTAGAAACAACATTTTTTGATTTAAAAGATGATTTTGAAAACTTCCCTTTTTGGCATGCATCACAAAGAGCATCTGAGTTGAACTTCAGATTAGGAAGTCCTCTGACAAGATTAAGTTTATTAATCTGAGATATACGTCTCATATTAATATGCCCCAATCTTCTGTGCCAGACCCATTGCTCTTCATTAACAGACAAGAGGCATTTAACATTTTGAACTTTAAGTTCAGAAAGATTTATTTTATAAATGTTGTTTTTCCTCTTACCACTAAATAGGATAGAGCCATCCTTTTGTCTAATAGCTTTACAACATTTTTAATTAAAGGTAATATCATAACCATTGTCACTTAATTGACTTATGGACAATAAGTTATGCTTTAACCCTTCAACAAGTAAAACATTAGTAATAGAGGGAAGTTTACCATTTCCAATGGTGCCAGATCCAATGATCTTGCCCTTCTGGTTCCCTCCAAATTTCACATCACCTCCAGATCTAAGCTCCAGGCTTTGGAACATAGACCTTTCTCCTGTCATGTGTCGTGAGCATCCAGAGTCCAGGTACCATGATTGGCGTCCTGACCTTGCTGCTAAGAACATCTGCAACAAGAATTATTTTACTTTTAGGTAACCAGATCTTCTTGGGTCCTTTATGGTTAGTTGTTCTGAAGGTTTGTCTAAACTTCTGTTTTTCAACATAAGGTTTATTCTGACTAGCCTTAGATTTAAACACATGAATATTCTTTTCAGAGCGTGTTTGTTCAATATCATTCAAGTGACCAAATTTAAAGTGTGAATATAAAGGAGTTTTCTTGATGATAATTTTATCAACAGGTTTTGGATTTAAATCCTTTCCAGAGGAGGATTCATATCCAATTCCTTTTCTGTTATTTCTGCTAACTCCATAGATCATAGAAGCCATTTTGCTTCTGTCTATGCTTTTAGCAAGAAACTTCTGAAAGCTATAATCATATTTTTCCAAAATATTTTTGCATTCAGAATCAGAGTTTTGTTGAGCTAATTCAGAATCATTTTTCAATTTTAAGTTCTTTTAATTTAGCTCATCTACTTCTGATTTGAGAATATTATTCTCAGATACAAGATTGCTTTGACGCTTCTTGTATTTGAGCTTAATATTGTTATAGCTTTTTCAGAACTTCTGATAACACTTTGATAAGTTCTTCTTTAGTGAGTTTAGCCATTACCTCTTCAGCGTCAAAGTCAGATTCAGATCCTGAAGTTCCTTCCTCCTGATCTTCTATGTCTGCCATCAAAGCTACATTGGCACATTCTTCTTCTGACTCAGATTCAGATTCAGATGTATTTGAATCATCCCAGGTGGCCATCAGAACCTTTTTCTTCTTATCAAATTTTCTTTTAGGCTTTTCTTTCAGCACCTTTGGACATTCATTTTTGTAATGTCCAGGTTCTTTACATGCATAATAGACAACCTCCTTTTTGCCAAATCTTCTGTGTCCAGAAGATTCTTTTCTTTGGTTAGGCTTCCTGAAGTTTCTGAACTTCTTTCCTTTATGCTTCTAGAGTTTGTTTATTCTTCTGGACAGCATGGATAGTTCATCTTCATCTTCAGATGAGGATTCTTCAGAGCTTTCCTCTATTACCTGCAATGCTTTAGCAGATTTATTAGATTTTAAAGCAACAAATTTACCTTTCTTTTGAGGTTCATCTTCCTCAAGTTCAATTTCATGACTTCTTAGTGAACTGATCAGTTCCTCCAAGGAGATCTTGTTCAGATCTTTAGCCATTTTCAGCGCTGTCACCATAGGTCTCCATCTGGTAGGTAAGCTTCTGATGATCTTTTTCACATGATCAGCAGTAGAGTATCCTTTATCCAGAACCTTTAGTCCAGCTGTAAGTATTTGAAATCTGGAGAACATAGCTTCAACAGATTCAGAGTCTTCCATCTTGAAGGCTTCATACTTCTGGATCAGAGCCAGAGCCTTTGTTTCCTTGACTTGAGAGTTTCCCTCATGAGTCATCTTTAAGGATTCAAACATGTCAAATGCAATTTCCCTATTTGTAATTTTTTCATACTCATTGTGAGATATTGCATTCAACAATATTGTTCTGGCCTTGTGGTGATTTCTAAATTCTTTCTTCTGAGCATCTGTCATAGATTTTCTGTCTATTTTCTTGCCATTCCCATCAGTGGGATGAACATATCCATCTATGACCAGATCCCATAAATCAGCATCATATCCAAGGAAAAAACTTTCAATCCTGTCTTTCCAATAATCAAATTTCTCCCCATCAAACATAGGGGGTTTGGTGCTGATTCTATCCCTTTCTTCATATTTGTTGTTAATGTTAGACATTGTATTATCAGCCATAGTAACAACCAAATATATATCAAAGTATTTCTCACTGAATCTTTACTGTCACTGTTAAGTGGTAGCACACACAGAACCGGAGCTCTGATGCCAACTAAAGGTGAGAAAATACTTAGAAGGGGGAGTTAAATAAGTATGAAGATAAAACTTAGAAATAAAACTCAAGTATTTTTATCCTGGTTCGTTGAACCCAACTACTCCAGTCCACCCTTCCTAGAGTGATTTACCTTTCTCAATCAAGGACTTAATCCACTATTTAATCAACTGATTACAATAGTAAGCACTAAGAACAACTATTCAAAGTCTTCTCAAGAACTACTGATCCTAACTGGATCTTCTCAAGGTTTACAATCAAATGCAATTTAAATACAAGTGTTTAAATTGCTTCTAGAAAGCTTTATCACAACTGTGATTTTTCACTTAAATATTAAGAACAAAGAAATTAATTCTTAGAAAGAATATGAATAGTATGAAAGCTTTGAATATTGATTTCTTTTGGATAAAACGTCAACTGAAGAAGTTGGGTGAAGACTTGCTTTTATAGGCAGCTGATCCAAGGTGAGCTTCACGTTGAGAAGAGTGTCCAAAAGGTCTGAGCCTTTTTGTCTTCACATCAAGTGACCTTTCCTAGAAGAAGAAAGTACAGAAAAATCTTTTTTGTCTGTATTCTTGTGTCTAGCATAAATAAGGAAAGAGTCGTTTGGATCATTCCAACGGATAGAATCTTTGAATAATTCTTCTTCAATTTTCAGCAAATTTCATCAGAGTCTAATTTGATCAGAGCCTTCTGATGTTGATCAGAGTTTTACTGAATCAGAGTCTTCTGCAGCAGGTGTGCTTTTAGCGTGTTTAAGATCAGAGCATATTTGAGTCAGATCCTCAGTACTGGCAGCTTTAGTACTTTCAGAATCTTCTGTAGTAACTATGCTTTGAAAATTCTTCATACAGAATTCTTCTTTGGTTCAGATGCTTCTGACTTGCTTCAGATTCTTCTGGAGCTTCTGCTTCAGAATCTTCTGGAGGCTACGCTCAGGATCTTCTGTTGGCAGCAATCAGAATCTTCTAATGGATGCATCTGGCGCTTCAGAGTCTAGCAAATTTCTTATGTTCAATTCTGATTTGCTTCTGGAGTGTTAATTCGTTTACTATCTGTAGTAAAAACTCTCAAGCAAATTTTAGAGTATATAATTCTTAATTACAAAATTTCATAATAGTTATCATCAAAACATAGAGATATTATTAAGAACCAATCTGTGTTCTAACAGTTATTTTCTTGTGTTTTCATTTCCATGTTGATTATTCGATTCAAGTATGATTAATCCTTTCTTATTATGCATATTTATGTGTGTGATATGAAATGCTGTGGGTAGCCGTATGGCGTGAATCCTAGACTGTGAATCGTGAAGTGTGAAATGTGGTTGTTGGGCAAATTTTATGCAATTGTTTGAATTGAGTGAAAATACATGACTATATATGGTGTATATGTATGCATATCAAGAATGTATGGAGTCGTTTTGTTTGTGAAGCATCATGATTGCATTCTTGTGTGTCTGATCCCGCGTAGGATCTGCAGAAACCTCGTGTGCCCTTGTGGGGTGTGAGCGATGGTTTGTCTTTGATCCATAGGAGGATCTGCAGAAACATCGTGTGCCCTTGTGGGGTGTGAGCGGTAGTTTATTTTGATTCCGTGGAGAATCTGCAGAACGATTGTGTGCCCTTGTGGGGTGTGAGCAATCCTGAACAGAAATTGTATGCTAAGTTGTCAAAGTGTGAATTTTGGTTGCCGGAAGTGAGTTTTCTCGGACATATTATTTCTGGTAGTGGTATTAGTGTGGATCCATCCAAGATTGATGCGGTAATGCAATGGGAAACTCCTAAATCAGTTACGGAGATTTGAAGCTTTTTGGGCTTGGCAGGCTATTATCGGAGGTTTATTGAAGGACTTTCGAAGTTGGCACTTTCGTTAACGCAGTTGACTTGTAAGGGAAAGGCTTTCATTTGAGATGCTGGTTGTGAGGGGAATTTCATGGAGTTAAAGAGAAGGTTGACAACAGCGCCAGTCTTGATTTTGCCGAATCCTACGGAACCTTTTGTGGCTTATTGTGATGCTTCTTTGTCAGGTTTGGGTGGTGTGTTGATGCAAGAGGGAAAAGTTGTGGCTTATGCTTCGAGACAGTTAAGAGTGCATGAGAAGAATTACCCTACGCATGATTTGGAATTAGCGGTCGTGGTGTTTGTTTTGAAAATTTGGAGGCACTATCTTTATGGTGCGAGATTTGAAGTTTTTAGTGATCACAAGAGTTGGAGGTATTTATTTGACCAAAAGGAATTGAACATGAGGCAAAGGAGGTGGTTAGATCTTTTGAAAGACTATGACTTTGGTTTGAATTACCATCCGGGTAAGGCAAATGTGGTGGCCGATGCCTTAAGTAGGAAGTCGTTGCACATGTCTACATTGATGATGAGAGAATGGGAACTTTTGGAGAACTTTAGAGATTTGAGTTTGGTTTGTGAAATGACGCCGAGAAGTGTGAAGCTTGGTATGCTTCGTATTACGAATGATTTTCTTGCTACCATATGTGAAAGGCAAAAGTTGGACTTGAAGTTCGTTGACTTGATGACGAGTGAGAATGAGGATTTCAAAGTTGATGATTTTGGAGTTTTAAGATTTCGTGGTCGTATTTGTATTCCCGATGATGCGGAATTGAAAAGGATGATATTGGAGAAAGGACACCGGAGTAGCTTGAGTATTCATCCGGGAGCGAATAAGATGTATCAAGATTTGAAGAAAATCTTTTGGTGGTCCGGATTGAAGAGAGATGTAGCTCAGTTTGTGTATGCGTGTTTGACTTGTCAGAAGTCTAAAGTAAAGCATCAGAAGCCTAGTAGATTGATGCAACCATTGGATATTCCAGAGTGGAAATGGGATAGTATATCGATGGATTTTATTACGGGGTTGCCGAATACGCTAAGAGGTCATAATTCCATTTGGGTGATTATTGATAGGCTTACTAAATGTGCTCATTTCATTCCGATTGATATTAGTTATCTTTTGGAGAAGTTAGCCGAGATTTATGTTCGTGTGATTGTGGTCGTTGGGCAAATTTTGTGCAATTGTTTGAATTGAGTGAAAATGCATGACTATATATGGTGTATATGTATGCATATCAAGAATGTATGGAGTCATTTTGTTTGTGAAGCATCATGATTGCATTCTTGTGTGTCTGATCCCGCGTAGGACCTGCAGAAACCTTGTGTTCCCTTGTGGGGTGTGAGCGATGGTTTGTCTTTGATCCCTAGGAGGATCTGCAGAAACATCGTGTGCCCTTGTGGGGTGTGAGCGGTAGTTTATTTTGATTCCATGGAGAATCTGCAGAATGATTGTGTGCCCTTGTGGGGTGTGAGCAATCCTGAAACACCGTGTCCCCATGTGGGGTGTGAGCGATGGGTGAACATCAGAGGCCCTACGGGGAGTTGCTTCGGTAACGAGCGATGGTTCCTTTGGTTCTTCAATTGAACCTGCTGAATGAGTCGGTACCGCATTTGCATCTGCATAGAGTCGTGAGTCGGTCTCTATGAGTGCATTATTATCTTCACATGATATATCAGTGGAATGAACATAACTGTATATGTTTAGTGGTGAATTATATATGTGTTGCGATATGTGTATGATTGAATTGTGATGTATTGCGGTGAGAAATGTGGTATGTGTATTCTATGTTGGTGCATGTATATACATATATATTATATGCATTGTTTGTTATGATAATGTTTCTCACCCTTCTGCTGTTTTATGATGCTCTATGAGGCATTGCAGAGTAGGTTGGCTGGAGGTCTTTAGTGAAGTGTGTCTTCATTCTTTTTGGTTGGTTGGCTCTGATATGTAGCACCGGGTAGTTAGGAATTCTTTTGGGTTCTTTTGTGATACATCTGTGTATGTATCTACTGGAATGTTTTGTAAACATGATTTATGACTTGAATTAAACTGTTAATGTATACGATGTTTATATGAATGAAGTGATTCAATGTTTAGATGTTTCCGCTTTTATTATAAATATTGATGTGTGGGTTTTAAGGACTAAGTTCCTTTGTGGTGATTTACCCTTTGTTGCATATCTTTTTGAGCAGGTGTTGTATGTGTTTTGAATTTCCTGGATAATGTGACGTACCTCTTTTATACCATGTGTTAATTTATACTCTGATGGATATTTTTATTACGTGCCTAAATGATTTAGTTGCTTATTTGGGGGTATAGAAAAGGGGTGTTACATTGTTTGTTATCTTGATCCTAGTGTCCTAACATCTGTCTTGACATTTGGTATCTGTGTGCCAGAATTTCAAGTTTGCATGGTATTCCTTTGAGTATTGTTTCAGATAGAGATCTGAGGTTCACTTTGAGGTTCTGGGAGAGTCTGTAGGAAGCATTAAGAACTAAGTTACGGTTGAGTTCTACTTATCATCTGCATACGGACAGTCAGATAGAGAGGACTATCCAATATTTAGAGGATTTGCTAAGAACTTGCGTGTTGGAGAAAAGGGATAACTTGGATAGTAACTTTCCATTTAACGAGTTCACTTACAACAACAATTTTCATTCAAGTATTGGAATGGCACCGTTTGAGGCTTTGAATGGTAGAAGGTGCCTTTGTGTTGGTATAAATCTGGAAAAAGTGTTGTGCTTGGGCAAGAGATCATTCAGCACATGGTTGAGAAAATCAAGGTGATTCAAGAGAAGACGAATGCTTCCCAAAGCAGAAAAAATAAGTTATCATGATAAGAGGAGGAAGTCACTTGAATTCCAAAAGGGAGACCATATGATCTAGAGAGTCACTCTAGTGACTGGTATTAGTCGTGTATTGAAATCTCGAAAGCTCATGTCGTGTTTCATTGGTCTTTACTAGATTTCAAAACGAGTAGGAGAAATGGCCTACAAGGTTGTGTTACCACTGTCTCTTTCAAGTCTTTACAATGTGTTTCTTGTGTCTCAACTTCGGACATATGTTTTACATCTGTCACATGTGTTTCAAATGGATGATGTGCAAGCTAGAGATAACTTAACTGTGGAGACATCACCATTGCGAATCGAGGATCAAGAGATGAAAGACTTGAGAGGAAAATTTATCATCCTAGTTAAGGTTATTTGGGGAAGATCTGCTTGAGGAAGCATGACGTGGGAGCTGGAGAGTCGGATGAGAAAGTCTTATCCAAAGTTGTTTCTTACAGGTTATTTTTTAGGGTGAAAATCATGTAAGTGATGGAGAGTTTTAACACCTCATTTTTTGTATTTAATTAATCTGTGCTATTTTAATTAAATTTGTGATATGTTGGTGGATTATTTTATTTTATGTGTTTGGGGGTAGATGGCCTATGACGAGAGAGCACACCCTTTAGAAATAAAATGAAATTTTTATTCAATTTTAATTGATATAATTATTTAAATTCAGAAAAATAGAGTTTGGGGTTGAAATTAGAAGTTTAGTAGAATTTGGGGTGTGTGAGTAAATAGCAAGAGATGAGGGTATCATGAGAAATATGAGAAACAAATAATTAGGTTTTATTTGTTTTGTTTAAATAGAAAATTTGGAGAAAATAAGCTTAGTTTACAATACGTGAAATAAGAGCAGTTTAAGAGAAGAGGCAAGCAAGGGTTTGAAAGAGGGAGAGCTAAAAGGAAACACCATTGACCAAGCTTAGAGATTATGCACTTCTAAGGTAAGGGGGAGAACTGTTCATGTGTAGTCTAGAGCTTGAGATGATTTTTCATATAACTCTTTCATGATCTCCTATTTTTAAAATCAATTTTCGTCCTGATTTCATGTCAATTTTATGTGAATCTATCTTATTGAATTCTGAAATTTGGTGTTCTTATGAGTTGTGTTGTAACTGTTGAAGGTGATGATGATTTTAAATCAAATCGGTGTAATATATGTTAATATGTGCCTATTTTTACTATTTTAATACGGTGTTGACATGTATAATTGAATTTCATGCGTTCAGGGTCGATCGGGATCGAAATCGGAGCTTTAATAGGGCGTCTATGGTGGAAAACCGTGTTTTCTAGGTTCTGGTGTAACAGCCCGATTTTTAATAACTGATTAATTGTACTAGTTAGTTGGTTTGTATGGTTTAAAGTGAATTATTGGATTTAACTGATTTATTCTAATTGGTAGAATCATGAGGATTTATCAGATGTTTTCTAACCAATGTCATGATGAGATATTTTATGAGAAAATGAATTGACAAATATTTTAAGAGAAGAAATATAATTGGAGAGAAATAGGAAGGCAGGACATATATATATATATATATATATATATATATATATATATATATATGGGGGAAGAGGAACGACAATGGATAATAGAAAACATGAAAGGAAAGTGGAGGAAGAAGAGAAAGTAGAAGGAAAAAGAAGGAAAAGCTTGGAAAAGCTCAAGAACGACTTCTAGCTTCCGATTAATCGAGGTAAGGGTGTGAAATCTTACTATCTTAATCAATGTGTATGATTATGTATGTGTGTGTTTGGATTTGTTGGGTGTTTCCTACATTTTCCATTTTAGGTCGAAATGAGTTTAATCGGTAGAAACTGAGTTTTATCGGTTAGAATTTGGAATAGACGGTGTAGTATAGTCGGGTGATGAATGGGTCGTGCTACTGGAACAGATTTGGATTAGATCGGTTGGTTTTGTGAGGTTTGGGATTTTGAACAGCCATGGAAGTTCTGATCTCGCAGGTTCGCCAGGCGAATGGCAGCGAGGCTTCGCCAAGCGAAGCCCAACGAACGGTAGCGAATTAAGTCAGAACCAAACACCCTGTCTTCGTTGGCAAGTTCGCCAGGCGAATGAGTGTGGCGAAGGTTTGCCAGGCGAGTGTGCTAGCGAGTGCTAGCGAGTAATTCCAGAATAAATCCCAGTGGTCTTCGCTGCCAAGTTCGCCAGGCGAACGGGTAGCGAAGGTTCGCCAGGGGCTTCGCCAGGCGAAGGTTAGCGAACACAGCAGCATGTTTTCTTTTCTTGTGCTTTCCATTCGTGGGTTGATTGTGTGGTTTGGTTGCGATCATTCCTTGTCTGAGATGACTAATTATATGCTATTATGTGTGTTGTGGGTAGCCGTATGGCGTGAATCCTAGATTATGAATTGATTGTGAATATGTGGCCTTTTGGCATATGTGACGCATTGTTTAAATTGATTGAAAATGCATGATGGATGTGATTGAGTCTATTTCCTTTTGGCACGATATTTGCAAGTGCATATTGCTCGTATGTGATGTATGATGATTGTAAATGTGAACCATGTTTAAATATTATGAGTGCATAATGAATATATGCGATTAACATGATGAAGGCATGAGTATGTTTGTAAACATGCGTGCATTTCAAGAGTGTCATGAGTCATGTTGCATGTGAAGCATCATGGTATGCATTCTTGTGTGTTTGATTCCTCGGAGAATCTGCAGAACCTCGTGTGCCCTTGTGGGGTGTGAGCGATGGTTATTTATTGATCCCTCGGAGGATTTGCAGAACCTCCTATGTTGCGATGGTTATATTGATTCCTCGGAGAATCTGCAGAACCTCGTGTGCCCTTGTGGGGTGTGAGCGATTGTTATTTATTGATCCCTCAGAGGATTTGCAGAACCTCGTATGTTGTGATGGTTATATTGATTCCTCGGAAAACCTGCAGAACCTCGTGTGCCCTTGTGGGGTGTGAGCGATGGTTATTTATTGATCCCTCAGAGGATTTGTAGAACCTCGTATGTTGCGATGGTTATATTGATTCCTCGGAAAATCTACAGAACCTCGTGTGCCCTTGTGGGGTGTGAGCGATGGTTATTTTTGGTTGTTCAATTGAACCTGCTGAAATGAGTCGGTACCACATTTGCATCTGCATAGAGTCGTGTGTCGGTCTCTATGAGTTGCATGTTGTCATCTTCATATGATGTATTGGTGAAATAAACATGAATGTAGATGTTTATGTGAATTAGCAATGGAGTAAACATGTTGTGTGTGTTTATTGAGTTAATGTGTATGTTATGTGAATTAATGTGAATTGCGGTAAATGAAACATAATGTATATGTGATTGTTAGGAGAAGTGTGCATATGTGTGTGTGTGTATATATATATATATATATATATATATATATATATATATATATATATATATATATATATATATATATATATATATATATATATATATATATATATATATATATATATATATATATATATATATATATATATATATATATATATATATATATATATATATATATATATATATATAAAACCTGTCCTCCACTATATCTATTTTGAGAAAATCCCAGGCAGGAGTAACAGAGCCGGCTACAAGTAAGGATACAACGCATCCGTATAAGCTGCTACAGCATCAGGCAGGGCAAGGGTACTTTCCAGACCAGAATCTACAAAAGATAGAACCTAAATAAGAAGCCTGGGAGGCCTTATGGTAGAAAAAAGGTATGCAGGGGTTCTGGGTCTATTATAACCAGAAGGGGGGAGAACCCCCGGGCTTTCTCCCTTCTCGACCAGACGAAGGAGATATTAATTCAATTCAGGCGGGTAAGGGCTTGGCTTGACTCTGTTCTTCGAGCCCTGCTTCTCCCTTCCCCCTCTCCTCGTTCGTTCTATCGTCCAAAAGCCGTATGGAGTATAGCCAAGTGGTAAGGCATCGGTTTTTGGTACCGGCATGCCTACCGTCGTAAAATAAGAGCACCTGGCTCTACCCATTCACAAGGACTCGATTCTATGTCCAAACATCACATGCCAGCAGATGTGGTCACCATCATAGGTACTCAAGATATTGTGTCTGGAGAGGTGGATAGATAGGACTGCTAGTTGCTCGATCAGGAGACGGAGCCGCTTTGGAATGGAAGCGTCAACGCAAGAAAAAGAAAAGCAAAAAACGTGAAGTAGAGGGATCCTATCCTGACGGATGAGCCGCTCCCTCCCCAAAGGAGGAAATGTTCATATTTTAATCTCTCCAGAAATAAAAATAGATTGAGCTTTCGAGGTGGAGAAACTGCTCCGCGTGCGTTAGAATGACTTTGTCTCAGTGGAAGAGGGCAGAGAGTATATATATATACACACGATATGTTGATGTGGGAGTGGTGAGTGTGTGAATTGATTAAGAAATATGACATATATGTATTTTATGATTGTTTATATACATAATTATATGCATTGTTATTATGGTAATATTTCTCACCCTTCTGCTGTTTTATGATGTTCTATGAGGCATTGCAGATTAGGATTGCTGGAGGTGTATTTTGGAGTATAGCTCCTTTTCTCTTGAGTCGGTCGCTCTGATATGTAACGTCGGGTAGCTAGGCTTGTAGAGTATCTTCTTGATACATTATATATATGTAATAGTTGATGATGTTTGGTAAACTGTGATTGATGTTATGAACAACCTAATGACGTGTACTTGTATTTTATCATGTCTTAAGTAATTCAATGTTTTAGCCTTCCGCTTTAACAGAAAACATGAATATGCTTATTTTAAGAACCATGCGTTTATTCTTTTTAGTTGAGATTTACCCCTTTTGAATTATTTCTTTATAAACATTAATATTCATGTGGTCGTTTCGTGAGTAATGTGACGCACTTCTTTTATACCATGAAATAAATATACTCTGATGGAATTTTTAATTCATGCCTAAATGATTTAATTGTGTTATTTGGGGATACAGAAAGGGGGTGTTACATCTGGTCTGAGCGATCTCAC
Organism: Lathyrus sativus; assembly: GCA_963859935.3. Classification (NCBI taxonomy): domain Eukaryota; kingdom Viridiplantae; phylum Streptophyta; class Magnoliopsida; order Fabales; family Fabaceae; genus Lathyrus; species Lathyrus sativus. The sequence continues at coordinate 417,497,214 of OZ012736.1, read as the reverse complement.
CCATCGAGGATGAAGTTATCCCAGTAAGAGCTCTCCCAACGAGTGATGTCTCTCCCAGTGATATATATAAAGTGAGGAATTCTGGTTTTTGCGATGCGCACCCAACGAGAGAAAAGTTCACCCAGCGAACGCTCGCCCACCAAGCCATAGGTCGCCTGACGAGGGTGACAGTGCAAGATTGATTTGTTTTCGAGTTAATTTTGTGACAATGTGATGTTTTGACAATTAATTGGTACTATCATGTACTGTTTGAGATTATGTGTTCTTGTTTGAGGTGAATCAATGCAATTTATTGAGTTGATAATGATTATGCATGAAATGGTTGAGTTTATGTTGAGTTGTGATCAATTGATCAATAATGAGAATTGTTGAGTTTCATGGTGAGTGGCCATGAAAAAGTAATTGTTAAGATGTGATGAGTCCGATTTAGAGAGGGGATTGTGACAAACATTGATAGAGTTGAGTTGCATTACATGCATTCATTAACTGTAGAGTTGCCTGGTTCAGAGAGGGGACCTTGGGGTGGCCCGATTTAGAGAGTGGATTGTGGCAGGATGTAAATCATGAATAAACCTCTCCAAATTTCTGGGTACCACATGCATATAGAGTTGAGTTGCGAGTACGATTCAGAGAGAGGACCGTGATGAGCATTGATAGAGTTGAGCATTACATATATATATCTGCATTGAGTTTGAGTAATTTGATTATATGAGTTGATTGGGGTGTTTTGTATGAGTGTATGTTATCGATGTTGTTTTGGTAGATGATATGAGTATTGAGACTGATAAAATGTTGTTTATTTATCTTTGTTGGTTATGCACATTATTTGTATATGAATGTATTCTCACCCGTTTCTGTTTATTATTGTTTGTTTGTGCTCCTTTGGCATATAGACGATTAGGTACAAGAGTAAATGCTTGATGCTAGAGGATGGCATTGTGCCTCTTTAGTTATTTATTATTCGAGTCTTAGTGGAGTCGCTATGATATGTAACATTGGGGAATGGATTACTCTATGTTTTCTTTTGTTGCATTACTTTTTTTTGGGGGGGGGGGGGGGGATTGTTGAACCAATTTCTCATTCATTGTTGTTAAGATTCATATGTTAAACTTTTGATTTTCCGCTGCTTATTCTTAAAAGTGATAATTATGGTTCTTTTATGCTATGTTGAAGCATGCATGACACTCTATTTGTTGAGTTATATTGAATTATTTTATTAAATGTCGAGTCAGGGAAATAAGGTGTAGTGGTGCCCACCATGGGGGCTAGGGGATTTTGTTTACAAGTGAGCACCATGGGTTCACGGAAGATCAATAGGTTTTATCTAGAGACAACAATTTTGGATTGGGGAAAGTGAATACAAAAGAAATCTTAACTCAAGATAAGTTTATTGAAGCATTAAAGGGTGAAACATTGATGCCTGCATGCGCAACAGAAGCAGAGAAGACCAAGATGGTGGATAAGGCCCGAAATGCCATTATCTTATGCCTCTAGGATAAATTTCTAAAGGAAGTCTCCAGGGACAAGATTGTAATTTTGATATGGGAAAAATCTAAATCATTGTATATGGCTAATACTTTGGCTCACTGTTTATGTTTGAAACAATAACTCTACTCATTGTGACTGGTAGAGAACAAATCCATAGTGGAGCGTTAACAAAATTTCTCAAGATTATTGATGATCTTGAGAATATTACGGTGAAGATTGATGATAAAGATAAGGCTCTACTCTGGTTGAGCTCATTACCAATACCCTTTGAGCACTTTAAGAATACCTTTTTTTTATGGTAAGGAAGATACTATTACTTTGGATGAAGTCAGGCAACTGTGATATCCAAAGAATTTTCAAAAGTGAAAGATTTGGATATTTATGATAATGGTGAAGATTTGAGTGTATCGAGAGGAGAAAGTGGACGTAGAGGGATGTACAAATCGAAGAGGTTTGATAAGTCAAGGTTAAAATGCTTTATTTGTCAAAAACTCAGTCACTTCAAGAGGGATTATTCTGGCATGGGATAATAAATATTTTGTTCAGATTGTGTTTGTCACCCATTATGATAGCTATGAGAGTGTTAGTCTATTAGTAATGCCCACTTTGGAGACTAAAGATGGTTGGGTCATGTGTTGAGATTGCTCTTATCACATGTGTACAATAAAAAAAAAACTTTAATACTTTGAATTTGGAGCATGGTGGAGTTGTTCTCCTTGGTGACAATAAGACTTGCAAGGTTCATGGTATTGGTACGGTTAGACTTAAGATATTGTATGATCATGAATTTATTTTCACAACATGAGGTATGTTCCATAACTCAGGAAAACTTTGTTATACATAAGCATGTTTAATGATCTAGGTCATTGGACTAGACTTGAACATGGGGTGTTGAAGATTTCACATGATGAAATGATCATAGCTAAAAGGGTTTAAATTACGTGGTTTATATATTTTAGAAAGTTCTAATTTTGTTGTTCATTCATCATCAACTATTGAATACTTTCATGACAAGAACAAGAAATGGGATTTGAGGTCAAGCCATGGTGGACTTTTGGAGATTGTTTCAGATAAATTTAATGAGTTTTTATAGAAGACAATGGATAAAAAAACATGTGACAACTGAGTTATCATTTATTTTCTAATGTAAGCCCGGTGCTAAAGCAGATTACCTGGTTATGAAGTGTTCATATAGGAATATGATTCTAAATACTTTTAGTGGTTTGGATTTGGAAAACTATAACGTACTATGTTTTGAAATTCGAAATTTTGCTTATTGATCATATCAAACTAATTCAGCTTAATGGTAAAATTGTTAGTTGTGTCTTCAATGCTTATCCAATAGGTAGGAAAAGTTATAAGTTGTTGGGAGTGAAACCTAGAAGACCGAATTTCATCAACCATAAATGTATTAATTTTAGTGAGTTCCGTAACAAGAAGAAAAGTAAAGATCCAGGGATGAAGCTTTCAGACACTATGGTATAAAAGACTCAGTTTGAGATGAAGGTTCATACTATAGATACTATTAGTATCAATGGAATAATTATGGAAGCATCTGATTATCATTTAACTCATGATAAATTAATATGGAGATTATACCATTTCAAATTGACGGTTATGGATTCCTTGGGATTTATGCTTTGAATGTGCCTGGAAGGTTGCAAAACTCATAAGCAAGGATCTTCAAGGAGGCATTCGAAAATGGTTGGAGTCAAACATGGTTGAAGAACCATATTTGTTGGTTTGTTAGACTATTTAAGTAGAAAAAAGAGGTTGGAAGCAAGTGGAAAGATCAAGGTTCAAGCAAGACTTGAATTTGATAAAAGTTGTTCAATAGATGTTGAATTGGCAGAGTGCATTAATGTGGTTAATGGATAAATTGACATCACCAAGGTTTCAAGTAAAGGTAGAGATTATTAAAGTATGTCTTAAAACTTTAAGTGATAAAGTGAAAGAAAACATATTTCGAGATTGTAGAAACCAGAAATCAGTGTGGAAGTCAACAAAGACGACATAACACAAAATGATGCTTGGGGTAGAGCCAAAGTGGCGAGAAACTGGCAGCAAAATCAGTGCGATAGTGTGTATGGGTCTGGAGGGTAGTTCGGTTAGTCGGAGCTCGCGTATGATTTTCTCGGCTAGCGTATATTGGGCTTTGTTGTTTTAATTCATGGATCACTGTATCGTTTATGGGTTTTGTTTTGGGATTGTTATGGGTCCGTTGAGTTTCAGTAGTTATAAATATGTATCTATTGCATTCTTGTCATCATAACCTTTAAAACTTTAGAGCTGAAGACATGGAGAAAAGTTTGAGAATCTTAGTTATAATCTTAGAGAAGCGAGTGTAGATTCCTAAGTGTGTGTTCTTGAAATGTGGAGAATCCTTGGAGATATCTAAGAGGGATTAAAAAAACACTTCTTAACACCTTAGATTTGTATGATTTATATATAAGGAGTTGGAGAGATTGTAAAATACTTAAATATAAAATATGATTTGTTCTTAAAAATTTGATGAGATGCTGAATATAAAATATGATTCCAAATAAAATAAAAATTTTATTTAATTTAGTTTATGATTTTATTTAAAATAAATAATCAGGACAAATAAGAGTTAATTAACTAATGAAATAAAAAAATTATTTAAATTAAAAATGTTATTTCCGTATATATTGGTCCACCTATCTTATTTTAGTCATGTTTAAAATTCTAGAAATTCAATTGACAAAATGTTTAATGTGATAGAAAATGTTATATAATTACCTATATAATTCATATGAAGGAGTCAATAAAAAAATGGTGTTTTTTAAAATTCTTAAAAGGGAAATAAAGTAGTTGAAGAATTTAATATGAACTGACAAAAATTATTTACATCAAATTTTATTAGTGTAATTAAATTCTGAATATTCTTCTAAAATACTCTTAATCATTGTATCAATTTAACACCAACTTTTATAATTTATTACCATTTTCTCTAATTCGATGAATTATTGTTTGTCATTTTGCATGAAGAAGATATTCGAATCGTTAAAAAAAAACAGTTTCAATATAATGAATATAGTATTAGTCTCTCATTTCTCCTTGGGACAAGGAATGGAAAGGGGGCAAGAGACGCATACTAAACTAGTATAACAGATTATTATATTGTAACAGAAATGCAAGTGGCTAATAATTTAGTTAAAATCACGTGAAGAAAGTAAACTTTTTTGCAGCACTGGTTTACTAACGATCAGGCATAATTGATTAGTTGGTGTAGTGGACTACTAATCAATTATTATTATTTTTTACTAATACTATCTCTTTGGAAGATATACTTGATCTTCTTGATTATTATTATTTTTTAAAATTTTATAATTGCGTTGCTTACTTTCTGACTAAAATATTTATAAGTATATTTTTTAATTTGCAATAAAAAAACTTATTTAAAAACGAAAGAATAAATATAAAAATAATTTTATTTAAAGTAGATACACCATTTAGTTATTTAATTAATTGGACGTTTTAAAAAGATTAGTAAGTCCTTTTAATTCTACAATACAACTAAAAAAGTCCTTTTAATCCATAAACAATTACGTCAATAACTTTTTAAATATATATTTTTTTTTATTAAATAACTTACTTGTTTGTTATTTATACTATGTGGCGGACATAGTGTGTTTAACTCATCACAATAATATAAATATTAAGTATTATTGATTTACAAATTTTTTGTTAATTATTTATTTATTAAGATATGATTTTTTAAAGTTTAATATATCTTTTGGTCTTTTAACTTTAGTCATTATTTCGCTTTGTTTTCTTAAAGAAAAATACGTTACATTATGGTTCACTAGCTTATACTATGTTACATATATTAGTCATTTCAGTTTGTTTTGGTTGAAAAAACGGTAGAATATGCATTGATGGACTTTTAATGGTTTAAGTGGATATTCTGTATTTATTTTAATGGATGAGGTGGAATTTATATTACACTTAACAATAATAATAATAATAATTTAGTGGTATCCACAAAATTGATCTTAATATTTGTCAGGTTTCCATCCATTCAAACAAACGCAAACCTTTCTTTCTCTCCCCCTCTTTTCATCTAAGAAATATTCAATTCAACAACTTTCAAAAGAAACAACAAAGAAAGAAACTGATTCTTCAGCAATATTATTATTTCTTAGCATCTGATTCCATTTTCAACTTATGGGTATCTTCAAAAATCCAATCTTTATTCTTTTCCCTCTTCTGGCTAGGTCTAACATCAGATTTCAACAAATTCTAATAGTTGAAGGTCTGTGAAATGGTTATGGTTTATGCTTTCATCTTCTTTGGCTTTCTTCTTGGTGTGGTTGTTGTTGTTGAATTTCTTGCTTTCTTGTGGATCCTTAAACGACTGCGTTGCAAGATTAACAGTGGTAGAGACAAAATTTCATCAATAACCCGAATTGATAGTAGTAATAGTTTACAATTTGATGATTCTCAATATTCTTTCAAAAAAGAGGTAACTTTGATTCTTCCAAAAACTTCCCTTTTTTTTGTGAAGCTCTCATTCTGTAGTATAGTAGAGTCAACTAAGATAGCAATTTTTTTTTAGTATTTTATTATTTGGTTATTTTGTGTGGTTCAGATTGCTCATGTTATTGATATTTGATTTCGGTTTGGCTTTGGCTTTCTTCAGGGTGTGGTTTGAGATTTAATAGTAGTGGTTTTAGTTATGTAAAAAAAATAATAGTAGAAAAATGAAAGATGGTAGAAGGAAGATGGAAGAAAGGGATTTAACCTTGATTTGAAGAAGATGAAAATATGGAAAACGACTGAAGAATGGTGGAAGAAGAATGAAGCTGCAACCAAATGGAGCCCTATGTAACGTAACATATACATATGTTCATGTGGAACCCTTACTTGGCATGCCAGCTCACACAAACTAACATTTTTTTTTACACAAACTAACAGAAGGGACCAAATAGTTTAACAAAACTTAAGTTAAAGGATCATTATGTAACATTTTTTAGTTCAGGGAGCAAAGCGAAACTTCGCTCAAAGTTAAGGGACCCAATGACTAATTATGCCTTCTTTTAAAGATTGATTATAAATTAATAAGATTTTAACACGCATTCGTCATCATGTAGATCAATTATAAGGTTTAATTGATGTATATTTAAAAGGATTAAACACATTATTTCAAATATATAGTATAAGTAATGGAGTGTTCAAAATTGAACTATACCAATAAAAAAACCGCTAACCGAACTAAATTAAATTAAAAATTATAAAAATTATATTTAGTTCAAATGTATTTGAGTTATTTTTTTAACAAAATTACGCTGTTCGGTTCGGTTTGTGGTTTACATTTTGCAAACCGAATCAAACCAAACTAAACTGCATTATGTTATAACTTAAACTTCACTTAACCTACATCCAACTAAAATCTAAATCTATTATACCTTAACCTTACGATTACGAATTATTTTTTCTTCGTCACACTTATGTTTTCAGTTTTATCCTTATCAAATATCTTCTATAAGTATTAGGACTTCTTTTCATCTTCTTTACTATGTACATCTCACTTCTTCTTCCCTAATCTTTCATCTCTTATGTTCTTTATTTTTCATCTTCTCATTTTTATTCTACGTTCACTCTTCCAATTACATTTTTATCGCATCTCTTATTCTATAATCTCTCATCTCTTATGTTCTTTCTTTTTCAACTGCTTTAATCTCTCCTCTCATCTTTTTTTTTTGGTTTTATTATAATATTTTTGATATTATTTTGTGCTACTATTTTATATTTTATATTTCACTTTTGTATAATTTGATTTTTGTATATTAAATGAGAAATTATTGTCTAAATATGACGAGTTTTGTTGTTATTTTAGTAATGTATGAATGACTAAATATAAAATTATGTTGTCGTGTGTATAAACTCAACAAAAGTCTTGTAAAAAACTGAATCAGTCAAATCAACCAAAATCACATTGCTTTGGTTTGGTTTGGTTTAATTTTATTTCTAAAAACCAATCGAATCAAACCAAACCACACGCTTTTTTCGCTTGCAGTCTGGATAATTTTTAGCGTCAAAACCGTTCAAATCGCACCGCGAACACCATTATTAAATAACAAACACACGAGCTTGTTTTTTTAACTTAATTTATTTAAAATGTTGTTGAGATAAATGTTTATAGTAAATGACTAATTTATTAAAAAAATTGAAAAACTAATATGTTAAAAAGATCTTATTCAAATGACCAAAAACATTATTTTACCTATAGTTTTTTTTATAAGTTTAATGTATTTACATTTAAATTTATCGAAAAAAATTATTAGATGATACCACTTTAAAAATCACACAAACTTAGTAGATGAATTTATTGTGATTAATTCAATTTGCTTTAAGAATATGTTTGTGAGGTATATCATAGATCTGGGCGGGTATATCAGTTTTACTTAGACAAATTGATTTAAAAGTATATCTGAACGAGTATATCAATTTTGTTTTAGACAAATTGTTTTAATTTTGATTTAGGTATATCAATTTTGTTTTAGACAAATTGTTTTAATTTTGGTATCAAAAGCACCGGTTCAGTACCCAACCTCCAACCATGGTGAATGGAAACATAACCTCCAATCAATTTTCAGCCAATCTACTGGTTTTTAAGGGAAAAAACTTTGATAGATGGTGTGTGCAGATGAATGTCATATTCAAGTTTCAAGATGTGATTGAAATTGTGAATGATGGTTTCTTAGCATTAGAGGAAAATGCTACTGAGGCACAAATGGTTTCTCATAGTGAAATGAGAAAGAAAAATAGGAAATGTTTGTTCTTGATCCATCAGTTTGTGGATCTGAATATCTTTGAGAAGATTATTGAGCAAGAAACGACCAAGGAGGCTTGTGATACTCTCAAGACGCTGTATGGTTGAAATGAAAAGTTAAAGAAAGTGAAGCGCAATCTTTGAGGAAGAAATATGAAAACTTGCAAATGAAAGATGATGAAACCACTGTCGAGTTCTTCTCCAAGATGGTACCTTTGATAAATCAGATGAAGTCGTATGAAGAAAAGGCCTCTGAATTGCAGAAGATGGAGAAGGTGTTAAGGGCTCTTCCAGTCAAGTTTGATCACATTGTGGTGGCAATTGAATAATCTAAAGAGTTGTTATAGATGAAGCTTGAATAATTGCAAGCATCTCTCAAGGTACATGAGATGAGGATGAAGCAAAGAGATTCAAAAAAGGTATTTGAACAGGCATTGCAAGCAAATTTCTTCAAGAAAATTTAAAGAAAATTCCTTAAGCAGTAACAAAGTGAAATCAAAATGGAATAAGAAGCTAAATGATAATGGTGATGCTGGTAAGGCTTAAAGAAGCCAAGGTGAAACTATCAATAACGGTGCAAATAAAAATCAGAAAGTTAAGAAAAAGGTTAATGTAAAAGAGGTCTAATGTTATTGTTGTTATAAGTTTGGTTATTATGCTCAAGATTTCTACTACAACGAGAACATTGAAGAGGACAAGGGTGTGACTCAATTTTCTCATGATGGTATCAGTGAATCTAAAGATGTTATCTTGATGGCGGCCACACGTTTAGCTTCAGAGAAAAAAATGCGTGGTACCTTGATACAAGTTGTAGAAATCACATGACATACAATAAAAACTGGTTTGTAAAGTTGGATGAATCAGTTAGAAGATCAATTCATCTTGTAGGCAGCAACATGGTGACATCGGAAGGAATGGGAAATATCAAGGTGAGAAAGAATGGTGGACATGAAGCTATCATCAGGGATGTCTTGTATGTTCCCTCAATGGCAAGTAACTTGATTAGTTTGAGTTAATTACTTAACAAGAACTACACAATGAAGCTGGAAGGAAGGGAACTCAAGGTATTTAATGAAATGTTTATGCCAACTCTGAGGGCACCTTTATTAACCAATGAGACATTCAAGGTTATGATCAATATGCATGATCATCAATGTCTTGCATCAACCACAACTAAAGATAAAAATTAGATTTGGCATCAAAGATTTGGCCATCTCAATTTTAGGAGTCTTGACCTGATTCATATGAAGAAGATGATGTATAAACTTCCAAAGATTGAAGTTCAAAAGCAGTTCTGTAAGGAGTAACCTGCACCAGATGAGCCTGCACAAACTCAAAGAGTGGGAGGTTCAAGCAAAACTGAAGCTCTACCAGTCATGCTGAATGACTATGAGAGATTTCCTGATCGAGCAATCATGGAAAATGATGAGCTAATTGAAGAAGCAATGATATCATAGTTAGAACCAATTAATCATGTGTAGGCCCTACAAGGTGAAAATTAAAAAACTGCAATGGTTGAGGAAATCTAGGCCATTGAGAAAAACGAAACACGAGAGTTGGATGAGGACTCAAGAAAGGAAAAAATTGATGTAAGGTGGATTTACAAACTGAAGTTGAAACCATATGGTGAAATTTCCAAGTACAAAGCAAGGCTTGAAACAATTAGATTGGTTTTGGCCATAACAGCCTATAAAGGTTAAAAGATGCACCAACTTGATATGAAGTCAACATTTCTCAATGGACCTTTAGAGGAAGGAGTTTATATGAAGCAACCTCTAGGTTTTGAAGTAAAAGGGAATGAGAAGCATGACAAATATGAATTAGGAAGGGTATTGTGGTAAATTTAATTTTCTTTAAGAATATACTTCGGGGATATATCATAGACCTGGGTGGGTATATTAGTTTTAGTTATACAATGTGTTTTAAGAATGTACACAAGGGTATATCAAATACTCGGGCGAGTATATCAGTTTTATTTTAGACAATTTATTTTAATTTTGATTTGAGTGGCCAACATGTCTATAAATATCACCCATCCTTGAAATTGAAAGAATAAAACAAATATACAACATTCAATAAAATATTTTCACTCAATCACTCTCTAATTTTCTCTCAATATATCATCATTTATCAAGCAACTCGTGATACAGGTTACCCAACATAACTCATATAAAATATATGTTACTAACGAGATTTATAATTTCTTTAGTCATTTTAAAAATCAAACTCAATTGCATATGATCTATTATAAATAAATAATTATTTATTTATTTATTTTTACTTTAAAAATATTTATTAATTTCTTATAATCTATTTTTATATATTACACATGTTTTAATTATATTCTCTCAATTTTACAATAATAGTTATACTTGCTTAAAAAGTATAATTAAAGACAATCCGTTTTATGTAAGTTTGTATGAGAATATTAAGGTGTGTATATGTGCTGAGGACCTGCTCATGTAGGATTTTGAGAAATCTTGTATATAGCTTTCTCTAGAGAGTTTAGAGAGCCCCTTTTTAGTCCTAAGACTGAGGTATTTTTATAGAGTTCATTAAGTAGTGTGAACTAGGGAGACAGATAGCAGTTTATCTTAGCTCCATGACCAAAAGATATGGCATAGAGAGAATTTATTATCCCTGGAATCAAGAGGGTCGTTGTTATATTCCTTGACTAATCTTTGGGCAGTTAATGCTTGGGCACGTCCTTTCTCACGTTTATCAAGTAAGTGTGCAGTGAAAGTAAGTTCGGGTGGGCAAAGCCCAATTGGGTAGTTTGTCATCCCCGTATTGGGCGATCTGTGTGCTTGTAGGTATTGCAACTGATGTTTTTATCCACTAATGGATCATGATGGTTTTGATGATGACTTCGATGTTTTGTGGAATCCTGTTGTTTGATCCTCTACTTGATCATGGTGGTCGTAGATGTTATCTTTCCAACTATCTCTGATGATGGTGTTCATCCTAAATTTATCCCAAGTCTCGTCAGAAAGAAGGTTCAATGTTCTAGAAAAGTGCTAAAGTCAAAGATAATGCAACAAGTTACTTGAAGCTTCAAAGTTGTGAAAGAGAGGAAGTGTGAAAGCTCGACTGGTGGACTGTGCCTTAATGCAGTTTCTAAGTGACCAGAGTTTTGTAAAAATGTTAGAGTAATTTATAAGTTACTAATAGCATGTTTGAAATAGCATTTTTCTTACCCATCTCATGTCTACATGACACTTTACACTAAAAAAGAGAAGCTACAAAGTGTAGCTTATGATCCAAACGCACATCCACTACTTTTCCACTGCGGAAACAAACACACAATAAAAAAAATCTCACACACACCAAATATTTTAAAGACCCATTCTTTTTATAAAAACCACCCGAAAATATTTTACGCAAATAGTTAATTGGTTATCATCGATTACTTTTTTTAGGTGTGCTCATGGGTGCGAGTCGACCCGCTAACCCAAATAAAATCAATTCATAAATTATCCGAACCTGTCCATTTATGGGTTTACCAAATCTGACCCACAACAATTCGTGTAGTTTTGGTTTATGTATCGGGTTTGAGTTTTGCAACTCGCAGGCATGTTTACTCAATTAGTTGATGTGACATTAATAATTTCTTATTTCTTATTATTATTTAAATAAAAATATAGAAAATAAAATCCCACTACTACCATAATTTTTCAAAAAGTTTTATTCTAACTCAATAGCAGTGTTTTAAAAACCGGACCGGTCATCGAACCGGTGAGAGTATTGGGTCACTGGTTTATCGGTCGAACCACTGGGTCACTGGTCGAACCGCATGACTAAACCGGATAACTCGATTGAATAGACCTGTCATTATATAGATATAAAACCGGTCGAACCAGATGATTCAGTTTCTAAAAAAATATAACTAGTACTTAAATTTTTTGAAAATATCATATCATAAATTCACAAGTTCATAATTTAAATTCAAATTTTAAACAAATGTATCACACATAACAAAATAATACAAAATTACAAAATCTAATTGCAAACAAAATCTAATTGCAACAGCTTCCCCATCAATGATATCATTTATTGATTATTATGAAATAAGAGGTAACTATTTGTAAGTAAAATATGATTCTCCTAAAAAGAAAACCAAATAAAATTCAATATGTTTATGCTATTTCACTTTCCCTTTCAACAAAATACATGCCGTTTTCTATTGTTAATATTTTGACACTAAATATAATTAATTATAAATTATAATTAATTAAAATTATTAGTAGTGACAAAATATAAAAAGATAAAATATATAACAATCTAAAAAGTTAAAATAATAAGGTAACTAATTTGTTACTAACCACAAAGTTACAAACTATTTAGGAAAATGTATTAGCAAAAATAACAAATAGTCAATAAAGTCTGTAATTTGTCACTAACGAAAAAAAATTTATGTGAGAATGTTATTTAAGTAATACACTACTAAGTATATTAAAAAAAAGTTTAAAAAAAAATTGTTTTTTTTTAAAAAAATTAAAAAAAAACAATTAAACCGCCGGTTTTTCCAGTTCGCACCGGTTCAATGGCGAGACCGATCCGCCAATTGAACCAGACCGGTTAGCGTCCCGGTCCGACCGGCCGATCCGGTCTGGTTTTTAAAACACTGCTCAATAGTACTACTAGAACAATGCGTTTAAATAATTATAAGACAAAACGTTCTTTTTTATTTTCTTTTATATCATTTTCAACTTTCGTATTTTATAGAAATAATGTGTTTTGTGAAATTTTATATTATTATCAAATGTTATGTCGTGTTGATAAATTTTGTTATATGATTATATGATGTGTATCATCCAATTTATATGTTAGAAATGAGTATAATTTTATTGAAATGTGTCATAATTTTTTTAAACTGAAAAAAAAAGATAAAAATAATATTTTTTATTTTAAACACAACTCACACTCAATTTAACTCATAAATAAACTGATCAGTTCAGATCATTTTGACAATAAAATTGTGAAATGATAAATCTAATCCATTAAAATTTAAACAGATTAAAAAATAGATTAAGGCAAAACTCAATCCAACTTAACTTATATATACCATCTTAGTGTTGTAACGTTTTATTGTAAAATGGATAATTAAAAGATAATAGTTAAAATGATATTTAAATAGTAAAGCAATAGTAATATATACTTTAAAAATAATAAATATGTTTTTTTATTTATGAATGTGATCATTATTATGGGATAGCGTGAATAATTGATATAAATATGTTATCCTTATCTTATAATGTTTCTGTTCTTGTTCCTATCTGCAAAGGGCATATGCGTCATCAAACGAATAAAACAAGGGCAAAAGCTCACTGATCGCTCACCATCCCATGTACGATGAAGGAAATAGATGACACGTTTCGTTTTCTAATAGGTTGAACTGGATAATGATGCCGAGGTTCATAAAAGTGGGAACTTCTCTTTTTCTGATTTTTTAAGGTTTCTACTAAAGGAATTGGTGCACCTGATTTCCCTCTCTTTGGGTAAACCATTTTTAGACACCACTTATAAATGCCACCTCTGTCAATCTGTCTTTTTGCACTTTTCTCCAAGATATATTCCTAATGTTTTTTTTGTCTTGTTTTTGTTAGTGTTGTTTTAAGAGTGATGTTAAATTATACTAATATACTAGAAATTTTAACTTTTGATTATATAAGGCTTATGCACTGAATTATTATAGATAGAGAAAATATTATAGGTTTATGATCTGACCTGATCAGGAGGGATCACGGACTGGCCACGCTTCGCCGGACGGTTATCTGTTCGCCGAGGTAAGAACGAGGAGGGGGTGTACCTGCAAAGCACTCCGACGCCCAAGTAAGAAGTTGGACAGAGAGGAAGCAATAGTGCAGAAAAGGGGGCAAGAAGAGTTACCTGACCCTCTTGAAGAAGAGGGTATTTATAGAGAGACCCCAGCGCTGGGTCAACGGTCATTCGAGGTGGGCCAGACGACCAGGCCCAACCCTAATGACTGCTAGGGCTTACGTGGCGTAGTGAAGACCAGGACGTGGTCTTCGCCCTAGTTCAACCGCTCCTAGGTCTCCGGAAAGTGGGTTTGACCTGCTCTTTCGGAGGTGGGCGGTTGGCCGATGACGTGTCCCCGCGGAGGGGAGCACGTGGAGAACGTGCGCCGAGCACGTTATTCTCCCGCGGAGGGAGCCCGGATAGTCTCGCTCGTCCGGTGTGACGGACGACGAAGGGGATGCGGCGTGATGGCTTGTGCCCGGCGGACGGTCCTGCTCGTCCGAAGGGGCGTGTGCCAGGTGTGCTCAGTTCGCCTGTTGGGCCGTATTTGGTATTGGGCCTGCCGAGGTGAGGCCCACACCGGAACAGGAGCCCCCCAAGTCGAAGCTCTGGGGAAGAGCGAGGACTTAAGGTCGTCATGTCTGGAGCGGGGGACTCGTGCGAAGGGCTCCGGTCGTCGGTAGAACGGGGAGGAGGCAGATGGAGAGACGCGACTGTCAGGCTGCTTCCACGTGTCTTGCGTTGAGCGGTCGTAGGGGCGGCTAACCTATGTCATTAATGAGCCTAGGGTCGCTTCGAGCCTCGCGCCGGGTTATAAATATGGCGGTCCCCGCTCATTCTGCTACTTTTCTCCCTGTTGATCTTTCGTCGTCTCTGCCCGTCCGCCGTTCGCCGCCGATCAACGCCGTGCCATTCGCTTTTTCTTCCGTCCGCCGCCGTTACAAGTGAGTTCCTCTTCTCCCTCTCTTTTATTTTCGTCGTCTAACTGGGACGTGTGGTCGGGGCGCGATGAACGCCCCGAGGAGGGATGCGAGTTCCGCCGCGTCTGGCGAGTTTTCCGATGAATGTCCCGGGGACGGTAGGCTAGTTCCGATGAATGCCCCGGGGACAGGAGCTTTTTCTGATGAATGCCCCGAGGACGGGGGCTTTTCTCCGATGAATGCCCCGAGGACGGGGGCTTTTTCTGATGAATGCCCCGGGGAGAAGTATCTTCTCCGATGGCCGCCCCGAAGGGCTGAGGGGTCGTTCTTCGATCCCCGAGGAGGGTAGGCGGGGAGCGAATGTCTGCTCGCCGCCCCTCGGCCTTTGTCGCCCTTTCACTTGACTTGCGGTGGAAGGGTGGATTTGATCCTGGCTATCGAATTCACCGAGGTCCTCTGCTTTCAGGTGTAGATGTCGGCTCTGGTGCCGGGGATAATGGTTGAAGATGATGAACCCGAGGTCCCGGAGTATGACGACGGGCGCGTCTCCTCGCCCGAGGAGTGGGCGGCCGAGGAGCCACTTACCATCCCTTCTTGTTTTGTGGTCGACCCGTCCGAAGTGTATGCCACGGTCGAGGACACGCCGCTAGGAGAAACGCAACACTGGCAGGTGTATCGCCCGAAAGCGCATCACCGGATCTGTTCGCGCTATGGGCGGAAGATGTTCCCGATGTACGAGTTTTATTTTAAGGAAGCTCGGCTCCGGTTGCCGTTCTCTGCCTTCCATCTGGGGATTTTGACTGGCTGCGTCTTGCCCCGTCTCAGCTGCACCCGAACGCTCTGGCTTTCATCCGGGCTTTCGAGGTGGTGTGTTTCTACCTCTCGGTGGAGCCGACGGTGCCGTTATTCTTTCGCATCTTTCATTTGCAGCGGCAGACGGTGCGAGGTCGTCACGGATGGGTCTCTTTCAAACAATCGACCAAAATTTTTAAAGCGTATAGTGATTCTGTCAAAGACTTCAAGGGTCGGTTCTACCTCGTCAAACCGATCACGCAGTACGGCTCGGACACTCTCTTTGACGAGGGCGAGCGCACGGTAGATGACCAGTGGTTCCGGGCGTGGCTTCCCAAGATACATCTGCTGTGGACCTCGGAGCATTTCAGTCGAGGGACGGATAGGTATATCGTCCGGGCGGGAACCCTCGAGGAGAAGGACATGGCCGCTTATCTGAAAATAATTGCCTTTGTGCGGTCACTTCCCCCGTCGAAGCTGGTGACGCCCGACGGTCGGTACATCCTCGATGCCCAGGGGAACGTACGCACTAAAAAGCGTTTGATAAATACTAAGACTTTGCTCGGCTGCGCGACCGGGGCGGCCGCTCTGGATTATCTAGGTAGGGATGTTTCGTTTTCCCTCGTGGTCGGGGTTTTTGATCGTCGCTAACCTATTTCTTTGTTTTTGCAGCGAACATGTCTACTGTCGACGAGCGGGTGAAGCAGTTGCGTGCTGCCAGGAGTGCCGGGGTCCCGAGGACGAGGGTGAGTCAGCTGGTCAGTCAGGAGGTCGCGACGCAGGGGGGCCAAACTTCGTCCTCGTCGCCTCAAGAGAGCCAATCCCCTGTGTCCCAAGGAGTGTCGAAGAGGCAGAGGTCCGAGGAGCCTCGGGTGGTGGATCTGACGGTCGGCGCCGTCGAGGAAGGTTATGTCGTCCCTCCTTGCCACCAGCACCCGGGGTATTTTCATGGTGCCCGTTCCCCCACCGTCTCCGCCGGGGAGGTGAAGGCTGTTCGCCAGGCTGATCGGGAGGCCCGTCGACGTGTCCTGGCTGAGGACTTGGCCGCGATGATGCGGACGTTTACGACGGCTCTCGTGCTGAACGAGGAGGGCTGCTCTGCTGCTGAGCTGTCTAAACTGCAAGGGGATCTCACTTTCACGCAGTCGCGGTTGGCCAAGCTCACTGAGGAGTTGGAGAAGAGCCAGAAGGACGTTGCCGAGGAGCGGAAACGAGCAGAGGGTGCTGAGGGGAAGGTGAGTTCGCTGGAGGAGAAGCTGGGGATGGCGACGGCCGAGGTGCAGGCGCTGAAGGTTCGTACTGAGGTTCTGGACAGCGCTGTTCGTCCGGCCGAGGACGAGACTGAGGGGGATCGGCGTTTAATCACCCGTGCTGACTTGATCGCCCGTATCCGGGTGTTGGAGAGCGATTGTCTGGAAGCCGTTGAGGTCGGGTTCAAGAATGCGGTCGAGCAGATTCAGGTCGCCAACCCTGGTGTCGAGCTGGTCGTGGACGGGATAGGGCCGTACCACGAGATCGTTGATGGAAGGGTGATCGATCCTTATTTCGTTATCCCCGAAGAGGAAACCGTGGCTGCTGACCGAGCTGATGAGGAGGTGTAGGTTGCCGGGCCTGCGTGCTCGTTGTTTTGTGGCCTGCGTGCCGGTGTTTATCTTTTGCTTTGGGCCTGCGTGCTCGCTTTTGTACTATTGACTACTGGGCTGGTGCCCGCTTTTGTTAAATATATTTATCATGGATTTTCTAAGTGTGCGCTCGTTGTTTGCATGTTGTTTTATGCTCGTTTTTCGTATTTGTTCGAATGCCTTTGATGTGTATGACATTTCTTGTAGATTTTCTAAGTGTTCGCTCGGTGTGTTTAGCTCGACAATTTGTTACCGGTAGTGTAGGGGACTGGCCGGTTTGGCCGGGGATGTAGCCGGGCCTTTTCGGGGGTAGTTTTCCCCGGGGCGTGGACGGCCCATCGCGAGCTGGGTGTCCTGCCTGTTCTGGTACGGCGGCGAGGAGCCTCGGTCGAGGTATTCCCTGCCGAGCAAGGCCTTCTGCCCGCGCACACGAGAGGCAGGGCTTGCTTTCTTTGCTTTCTTTGGTCGTTGGTGGACGCGGGGGTGTGCGGTGGTACCATGTCGCCCCCCCAGTGGTCGGGACGATGGGTCGTCGCGGGCAATGTGTTAACTGTAGTACCGCTTAAGCTTCGCGGCGTTCCATGGTCGAGCTAATTGTTCACCGTGCAGGTTTTCGAGGTAATAGGCCCCGTGTTCCGTTTTGTCCCGGACTCGGTATGGGCCTTCCCAGTTCGCCGCCAGTTTGCCCTCGTGGGAGTCCTTCTGGTTTCTGCGTAGAACTAAGTCTCCAGTTTGAAAATCGCGTCTTATGACTTTGTGGTTATGGCGAAGTGCTACTTGTTGCTTCAGCCGGGCTTCCCGGAGGGCTGCTCCTGCGCGGATTTCTTCAACGAGGTCGAGCTCTTCTCGGAGGGAGCCGTCGTTGTCGTCGGTGTCTAGGGGAGCTTCCGTTCGTCTGGACGGTTCGCGGATTTCGACCGGTATCACGGCCTCGGTTCCGTATGTGAGGCGAAATGGGGTCTCCCCTGTAGTTGAGTGAGGAGTAGTACGGTATGCCCAGAGGACGCTGTGGAGCTCCTCGACCCATGCTCGTTTGGCGTCTCCGAGGCGTCGTCTGAGTCCTCTGAGTATAACTCTGTTCGCCGACTCCGCCTGGCCGTTCGTCTGAGGGTGTTCGACCGAGGCGAAGTGATGTTTGGTCCCGAGGTTGGTGACGAAGTCGCGGAAGTTTTTGTCTGTAAATTGTGTGCCGTTGTCGGTGACGATGGCGAGTGGTACCCCGAACCTGGCGAGGATGTTGCGTTTGTAGAATCGGAGTATGTTGTGGGCGGTGATTTTGGCCAGAGCTTCAGCCTCGATCCACTTGGTGAAGTAGTCGACTCCCACGATGAGGTACTTGTTCTGGTATGAACCGAGGGGGAAGGGTCCGAGGATGTCCAGCCCCCACCAGGCGAACGGCCACGGAGATGAGAGGGACGTGAGGTCGGTTGGGGGGGCGAGGTGCATGTCTCCGTGTCGTTGACACTTATCGCACCGTTTGACATGTTCTTTCGCGTCGGACTGCATTGACGGCCAGTAGTAGCCCGCGCGTAGGGCCTTGCGCGCTAGGGATCTGCCACCGAGGTGCTGCGCGTTGATACCTTCGTGGATTTCTTCTAGAACGGCCGTACTCTGGGATTTATCTATGCATTTGAGGAGTGGGATTGCGAAGCCTCGGCGGTACAGTCGTCCCTCGAGGAGGACGTACGAGCAGGCCCGTCGTTTCGTTGCGTTGGCCTCGCTAGAGCTGGTCGGCAGACGGCCGGTGCTGAGATAGGTGTGGAGGGGGGTCATCCAGCAGTCCGCGTCTCCAATGGCGTTGATGTCGAGGGGTGTGGTGGTCGGGCTGGTACTTGGTTTGGACAAGATTTCTTGAATGACCGATTTGTGACCACCTCGTTTCTTGGTGCTTGCTAGCTTGGAGAGGATGCCGGCGCGGGTGTTCTGCTCCCGAGGAACGTGTTGAATTTCTGCTGAGTCGAACCCTCTTAGTTTTTCACTGATGAGCGCGAGGTATTCGGCGAGGGTGTCGTTTTTTGCTTGGTATTCACCTCGGACTTGTGAAGCGACCAGCTGGGAATCCGTGTAGATTCGGATGTCCCTGGCGCCCAGGTCGGATGCTAGGCGAAGGCCGGCGAGAAACGCTTCGTATTCGGCCTGGTTGTTGGTCGTTGGGAAAGCTAGCGTGAGGGAGACTTCGATGACCGTACCCTCGTCGTTATCGAGGACGATGCCGGCGCCGCTCCCCGTAGAGCTGGAGGAGCCGTCCACAAAGATGGTCCAGAGGTGGTTCCTGGCGGTAGGGTCGGGGGGTGTGGTCATCTCGGCGACGAAGTCAGCCAAAGCTTGAGCCTTGATGGCGTGCCGGCTCTCGTATGTGATGTCGAACTCGGAGAGCTCTAGTGACCATTTCAGCATGCGCCCAGCCATGTCGGGGCGGCCGAGTAGCTGGCGGATGGGCTGGTCGGTGCGGAGCACGATGGTGTGTGCTAGGAAATAATGTCGGAGTCGGCGTGCCGCTGTTACGAGGGCCAGGGCGACTTTCTCGATCAGCTGGTATCGGGCCTCCGGGCCGTGGAGGGCTTTACTAGTAAAGTAAATGGGCTTTTGTCCTTCTCCGGCTTCGCTCACGAGGACGGCGCTGACGGCTTCGTTAGAGACGGCCAGATATAAATACAGGGTTTCGCCCGTCGAGGGGCGCGTCAGTACTGGCGGTTCGGAGAGGACGCGTTTGAGGTGGCGAAGGGCTTTTTCACATTCGCCCGTCCATTCGAACTTGGTCTCTTTCCTGAGCAGCTTGAAGAACGGGAGGGCGTGTTGGGCCGATTTCGCGATGAATCGCGAGAGGGAGGCTAGCACGCCGTTGAGGGACTGGATGGCACGCTTCGTGGTCGGCGTGGTTATATTGGAGAAGGCGTGGCATTTGTCCGGATTGGCTTCGATCCCCCGTTCGGTCAAGTAGTAGCCGAGGAATTTACCGGCGCAGACGCCGAAAGTGCATTTCTCCGGGTTGAAACGCATGCGACATGATCTCGCGGTCTTGAAGACCTTCTGGAGGTGTGCTGCGTGGTCGTCTTCCGCGGCGGATTTGACGATCATGTCGTCCATATATACTTCGAGCATGTCCCCGATCTCGTCGCGGAAGACGTGGTTCATCATCCGTTGGTACGTGGCCCCGGCGTTTTTGAGGCCGAAGGGCATCACGTTGTAATAGTAATTGCCCGATGCTGTCATGAAGGCCGTGGCCTGTTTGTCGTGTTCGGCCATCGGGATCTGGTTGTATCCCGAGTATGCGTCCATGAAGGACAAGAGTTTGAAGCCCGCCGAGTTGTCGACGAGCTTGTCGATATTGGGGAGGGGGTAGGCGTCCTTAGGACACGCCCGGTTGAGGTCAGTGTAGTCAACGCACATGCGCCATTTTCCATTATTCTTTTTAACAAGTACAACGTTGGACAGCCAGGTGGAATACCGGGCTTCCGAAATAAAATTTGCCTCTAAGAGGTCTTTTACAGCTTGTTCGGCTGCTGCCGATTTTTCCGGGGACTGGCGGCGACGGCGTTGCACCACGGCCTTTGCGCTTGGGCTGATGGACAGCTGGTGGCAGGCGACCTCAGGGTCGAGTCCCGGCATTTCCGCGGCGCTCCAGGCGAAGAGGTCGGCATTCTCGCGGAGGCAGGCTTGGAGCTGTCGTTTCGCGAGGTCGGGGAGTCCTGCGCCTACCCTCACGGTTCTGGTCGTGTCGTCCCCGAGGGGAATGAGCTCGAAATCGCCATCCGGGATGGGGCGCGCTGGATGCTCGTTGGCTGCGTCCGTCTTTTTGTTGTCGAGCTCGTCGGTGAAGCGACTGTCGAGCTCCACTGATCCGACCAGCTCTGTTGGTTTGTCCTTTGGCGTAGCGCTCGGTGCTTTCTTTTTGGTCGGTGGAGCGATGGAGTCGAAGCCTTTCAGCGCGGCTTCAAAACACCTTCGGGCAGCTTCGATGTCGCCGTTGAGGGTGACCACGGCTCCCCTTCTCGTGTAATATTTCATCTTCAGGTGGGCGGTGGAGGGTACCGCGGTGAGTTCTGCTATCGTTGTCCTGCCCAGGATGCAGTTATACAGGGACGGGCATTCGATGACTAAGAAGCGGACGCTGATGTCTCTGGCCGTTTCCTCTTCCCCAAAGGTGACTTTCAGTTCCACGTATCCCCAGGGTCTCGTCGTCGTCCCGTTGAACCCCTGGAGGTCGGAGCCTACGTAGGGGGAGAGGTTGGATTCGTTGAGCTGGAGAGTTGTGAACAAATGTGAGTACATTATGTCAACCGAGCTCCCTCCGTCGACGAGGAGGCGCCTGACGTCGAAGTTTGCCATACGCGCGCGTATGAGCAAGGGTATGTTGGAATTGGGAGATCCCCCGGGTAGTTCCTCGAGGTAGAATGTGATCGGGTTGGAGCGGCCTCGGAATCTGTCGAGCGTGCTCATCTTGCCGGAGTTGCCAGCGATGAGTTCGTCGAATTTTCTTTTCACAGATCCTATGGACAGACTCCTCGTAGCTCCATCAGAGATGACCATGGCTCTGGGGAAGTATTCCCATCGGCTGGTTGGTCGGATTGGCTCGCCGACTAAGCTGGGCGCTTCGGGAATGCTGAATCCTCTGCTTGCGAACCAATCTTCGGGGCGGCTGACGCACAGCGCGACCTGGAGTCTCTCGCCGTCCTCTGGGGAGGGGAGCTCCTCGATTTTCTTTGCCTCCGGAGCCTCCGACCTGGGTGGTTCACCTCCCCGGGTATATCGCTTTAAGTGCCCATCTTTGATTAGGATTTCGATCGCGTCTTTGAGATGGGTGCAGTCCTCCGTTACATGCCCGTGGGTCCTGTGGAACCGGCAGTACTTTGACTTGTCCACGTTGGGTTTGGGCGGCGTTGGTCGTGGAAAACGGACACCTCCCTGCACAAACTCGGTTTTAGCGCATTCGGCCAGTATGCGTTCGCGCGAAGCGACCAAGGCGGTGTACTCGGTGAACCTTCCTGCCGGGCCGCGTGACTCGCGCTGTTCTCGGGGTTCGCGGTGGCGGTCATCTCGACGGCGGTCCCCTCCTCGTCGGTGGCTCGAAGCTCCGTCGTCTCGGTGCCCGCGGGGGGCTTCTCTGTCTCGGGTGTCGCGAGCGGAGTTGGCCGCTTGTGTTTCCTCGAACCGGATGTAATGGGCGGCCCTGTCGAGGAAGTCTTGGAGGGACGTGGGCCGGTGTATGCCTACGGCCTCGTAGAATTTGGAGTCGTGGCGCAGGCCTTGCTCCATTAGGTAGCGTTTCATTTCGTCGGAAGTCGTCACCTGTACGGCTTCCCGAGTAAATCTTTCGATGTATTTCCGGAGGGGTTCGTCGGGGCCTTGGATGATCGCCCCGAGGACTGCTTCCGTCTTCGGGTGACGCCGGGACGCCGTGAAGTGTTTGGAGAATAGGTCCTTCAAGACCCTCCACGATGTAACTGATTCGGGCTCCAGGCTTTTGTACCAGGTCATAGCGCCTTTCCTCAGAGTCGTCGGGAAGAGTCTGCATTTGATAGCTCCCCGGACATTGCGGTAGTCGAGCATGGCCTCGATGTCTTCCAGATGATCGTCCGGGTCGGAGGTGCCGTCGTACGTTGACAGCGTCGGTGGCTTCTCCATTCCTTGGGGTATGGGGGCCGCCATGATCTCCCGGGATAGTGGGGTGCGGTAGTCATCCTCGTCGCTGTGCGCTGGGGATCTCAGGGGAGATGAACCGGCCGCGGCGTGTCCCGGGTTTCGGGTTCTCGATCTCCGGCCTGAGTTCCCGGCTCGGGTTTCCTCGGTTGGGGTCGCCGCGGCGTTCTGGTTCCTCCCGCGACCATGTCTTGCCGGGGATCTGGTGCGCTCCCGTGTCGCTTGGGGGCGGCGTCTCTCCACCCGCGGTCGGCGGTTCCTGGGTCGAGGTGAGGGGCTCCTCGAACCTCCGTTCTGGTCATCCCGCTGGGGGTACCTCGGGGAGCCGCCGCGTTCCAATGCTCCAATTCTAGCGTTCTGTTGGGACAGCAGCTGGTTCGTCTGGTTGATGGCTGCAAAGAGAGCGGCTACCGTTGGGTCCGCTCCCGCCGGGATGGGAACGGGGTGGAATGCCGGCGGGCTCGGGGGGCGATGGTCGGCATGCAGGGGCCGTTCCTCGGACGATGGTGAGGCAGTTTGCCCGTCTCTTTCGTCGGCTTCATCCAGGCGCGCCGTTCCTACCTGCTTCCCGTTGGTGGCAGTGTTGAGCGCGAGATCGTGCGGAGTGTCATCGCGGCGTGGGCTGGCCATGACCGTGGAGGTTTGGTGAAACTTTTGGTTTTTCTGCTCGGAGTAACGGGGAAGTTTCAGTTCCCACAGACGGCGCCACTGATCTGACCTGATCAGGAGGGATCACGGACTGGCCACGCTTCGCCGGACGGTTATCTGTTCGCCGAGGTAAGAACGAGGAGGGGGTGTACCTGCAAAGCACTCCGACGCCCAAGTAAGAAGTTGGACAGAGAGGAAGCAATAGTGCAGAAAAGGGGGCAAGAAGAGTTACCTGACCCTCTTGAAGAAGAGGGTATTTATAGAGAGACCCCAGCGCTGGGCCAACGGTCATTCGAGGTGGGCCAGACGACCAGGCCCAACCCTAATGACTGCTAGGGCTTACGTGGCGTAGTGAAGACCAGGACGTGGTCTTCGCCCTAGTTCAACCGCTCCTAGGTCTCCGGAAAGTGGGTTTGACCTGCTCTTTCGGAGGTGGGCGGTTGGCCGATGACGTGTCCCCGCGGAGGGGAGCACGTGGAGAACGTGCGCCGAGCACGTTATTCTCCCGCGGAGGGAGCCCGGATAGTCTCGCTCGTCCGGTGTGACGGACGACGAAGGGGATGCGGCGTGATGGCTTGTGCCCGGCGGACGGTCCTGCTCGTCCGAAGGGGCGTGTGCCAGGTGTGCTCAGTTCGCCTGTTGGGCCGTATTTGGTATTGGGCCTGCCGAGGTGAGGCCCACACCGGAACAGTTTATGCTGTTAAGAATTAAATGTTGAAATAATATCTTAAAAATTGTGTATTTTTTTAATAAAAATAAAAAGAATTAATTCTTTATATATATTTTTAATACAATTTTGTTATAAATATATTTTTTAACTTGTGCGCGATAGTAATATCCAATATTATATAAGTTTTGTTTTGAATTATCTGCAACGAATGTCACAAAAGGTTTAAGAGGAAATTTCAAATAAAAAGATGTACATATCATATAAGCCTTCACTCTAATTAGAAACATACAATTTTAGTCTCTAATACTTCAATCATTATTCAATTTATTTCGACGAATGTCTGCACAATACGACGCATCACACGCACAAGTGATTTTTACTTTTTTTTTTCAAGAAAAACTCTTGACATGAGATCATCATGATTCCTTTATAAACTTGATCTTATTGGACCAAAATCCTACCTTTTAGAAATAACACACACCTATACTTTTTAAATTACTTATATATAAGAGTACATTAACAAACAATAAGTTAGGACAATCCCCGTAAAATCTTATACCATTAAACATGCCAATAAGTATAAGAATTATCGAAATCATATGCCCATACAATCTATAAATTATTTTTATATATATTGATATGTACATGGAAATACATTTTCATAGGTATATGTCATCTATACCAATAAAATTATCAGCAGGCCGGCTCTAAGAGCAGGCTACCAAAGCTACCGCTTAGGGTCTCATTTTTTTATTTATATTTATATATAATTTTATTTAATAATTTTTTATTTTTATTTTTTTTTTAAATTATGTTATATATTAATTAAATTAAAATATATAATAATATGTATTATTTTTTTTATTAATTTAAAAATCACATATATAAATAAGATTTTTTTTAATTTTTTAATATAGTAGGAGACTTGATATCTATTTTTTAATATTGGTTTTCAATTATAATTTTTTAAATAATGAAAAGAGTCTTTAAATGAGTAATTTTTATTATCAATTAAAATAAAATATTAAATAAAATGAATTATAATAATTTAATAGTTTTACATCCTAAGACATTTAAAATATATTAATTTTAAAAAATATATTTTTATTATATTAATAATATTTAATTTTAAATTTTGTCTCAAGTTTTGAAATGTGTTGAATCGACCTGATTATCCACCATCACTAATCATGTGCGTTGGTATATGACAAATTTGTTGTAGTGAGAAGAATATGACATCACTCATCAAGTATGTAATTCTCATTTTTTTATAAAAAAAATTTGGCATGAAAAAACCCTTATAGTTACCCATATAAAAGTACATTCTGCTCAATTTTGAAGAAAATAATTTCAAAATTGAGTAATGTCAAAATTTATACATTTGACAATTTCTGTTCAGTTTTGAAGAAAATGGTTACAAAATTAAATACTCTCAATATATATATATATATATATATATATATATATATATATATATATATATATATATATATATATATATATATATATATATATATATATATATATATATATATATATATATATATATATATATATATATATATATATATATATATATATATATATATATATAGGTTAAAATTTTAATAGAATAAAATTTTTTTTATTAAATAAATAAAAAATAAAATTAAACAAATAAAAAAATAAAAGATTCCTAAGAAAACATTTCTTTCATTAAACAACTAAAATATAAAATATAAAATATAAAAAATTACTAAAATAATCATGATTTAGGAGGCATGCATATTTTTTAAATGACTTAACAACTTTCATATATAACACTTTAAAAACATTAAAAGTAAAATTAATAAATAAAAAACCAAATATTTAAAAGTTGTATAGTTTATATAATAACAATAAGGATAAATGGTTATTCCTTATCCAATATAATTACTAATTTTGCTACTATATATTAATTAATAATGATTTAATGGTAGTAGTAGTAGTAATTATTATTATATCACAATACTTAATAAGTTTTTAGGAAAACAGTATAACAAGTTTACTTTAAAATTACTTCACTATAAATAACATTGTGAATAGGGTATTGTCCAGATTTTTCTTTTGGAAATACAATTATATATATATATATATATATATATATATATATATATATATATATATATATATATATATATATATTCCTTAAACAGTATAAAAATGCATGAAAATATTTTTTTAATTAGAATTATTAGTGTTTGCAGTTTTTTGTTTTAGGTATTTAATTTTCTTTGCCTTTTATATTTTCACTCAGATTTAATTTGATTTTTATTACTTTTATTTTTATTAAATTTTAATTGCTGAAATTATATCAAACTAGATCTATCTATTGATTTTATTATTTTTTAACATTTTATTTATCATATACTAGGTTATTTCCATCATAGGAATACCAAAACGAACGCATCATAGAATGGGTGTGATATGTTTTATAATAAAGATGACTTTTGCATAAGTATGAGTTTATGAAAATCACATTTATGTTAAAAAATTGTTGTTATTTAGAACATCTCACCATTGATATTAGTGAAGAAAAATATTTTGTCCATAAATATTTCATTTTTTATATTGAGTTTTAAACATTTATTAGAAAAAAAATCACATTTATATAATCCTTCCCGGTAAATATTTTTCTTTTTCAATATCAATAGTGTGAGATGTTAATTATAACAACTTTTATACATGAATGTAATTCCCATAAACTTATACTTAGACAGCAATTTGTATTATCAAATTCTTTACACTCCATTCTACTATGCGAAGGTTTTGTTCTTCCTCCAATGTAAATAATTGTAGTATATCATAAACAAAATGTTAATTGAAAAATAAAATTAATATACTGGAAAAAAAAATTTATTTTATAAGTTTGTATAAATGAGTATCATATCCTTGAGATTCATATGCAGTTAAAAAGTTAACATTAATTTTGTGCAAATCTAAAATTAAGAGCATTAGCTCTCACTATCGAACTTAAAATGACACCTACTTATACCCAATTTTTCAATCCAGAGATGTTCCAAATAATTTGGATCTCTGTACAAATTTTTAAAATTGACCTCGCAATAAATGAAAATATTTTTTCTTAAATTGAAAATCATCATTTATTTAAATTTTAACTATAATACTTGATCTCAAATAAAATATCAAGATATAAGTAAATTATAATATAGACTTGTTGTGCATTTTGTGTCTGTTTTATTGTTTTTCATATTCTCTAATATGGAACAATTATGCACTCGTAGTCGAGTAGTTTTCTAGTTATAGTCATATAGCTTGCTTTTATATGTATTAGTAATTAGAATAATAGTGATTAAACTAAGAATGAAATTAAAATTTTGTTCTACATAACTAAGTAAAGTTACCTATCTTCTTTTAAAAAAAAAAAAACTAATCTTATATTCTACAGTGTCTTATTACTTCAAATATCTTATACATTCATTATTACTTCAAAATTAGTGAGATATCCTTACATTTACACGAATACTGATATCTTAAGCGCATTTTTTCAAAATATAATAAAAATGAGATTAAAAAAAATTAAATTGTTTAAACAAAAAAAATATTATTTTTAAAAGATATAATAAATTAGTGCTTATAATTTATTTTATATATAAAAATATTTAAATCAACAATATATTATTTTTGTTTTTACATTATTTACAAAAATATTAGAATTAATAGTAAATTTTTTTTATTATTATTCAATATTTTGATCAATAACTCCATATTCCTATTATAATTATTTTATTTTTATATTTTAATAAAGTTCATGTTTATAACAATAGTATTTTTTTAATTAATTTTTTAGCATCTTTAAAAAAATGATAGATGTATTTATATTATTTAATATTTGAAACAGTTAAATTTATTTCCATTTATAACAATTGTTTTTTGATAAGACTATTAGATCAGTTTGATAAAAATTATTTATAACAGAGATATACTTTTGATTTTCATAATTAGTAATTCAGATTGACTACGTCTACCTGCACTACTTTAAATTATAATAGTTGAATTTAATATTTAAAGCCATTCTAATAAAATATGATATACTTAAAAATTATATGTGGTTTAAGTAAGTATAAAACTTAAAAATTTTGAATCATCGAACAACTTAATGTCACTTAACAAAAGTCAATATATTATATAATATATATTACATTATTGAAAAAATGTGGTATGTTATATAAAATTTATAAGTTTTTGAAATATATATTTTCTCTATTTATTTTTAATTATTTTTAATTGAAAAATAATTAAAAATAAATAGTAATTAATTTTAGATTTTAACGCAATAATTATTATTATTTTATAAATAACGATCTTAATTATTTTATTAATAGCATAAGTTCATTTAAATACAAAACAGATTATAAGTTCAAAGATACAAATCATGATTTCAACTACCATGTATATAAGCATTACAAAAAAATACACTAAGAACAAACTTATGACAAGTTATTGAAATGAAGTTTAGTAAGAATAAACAAATCGCCATAACTTCATTAATGTATTTTTTTGAGATGCAGTAATTTATTCTAAACGTATTTTAAAAATGTTCATTAGAAAACAATATTGTAATAACCATAAGATATATAATCAACATAAGCACTTATATGATAAGTGATTAAACTATAATCACTTAATTAATCTCATAATCAAAAGAGAAACAAACCAACCAACCTCAGCTGAAGAACCATTTAGATCCAGTCAACACAATCTTTGGCAATCCATCTTCATCTTGAAACACGTTCAAAGACATTTGTACGGAAATAACAAAAATTGAAATCAAAAAACTGTATAATAGATAATGTTACTTCAATGGCTCAGCTTTCAGATCTCAGTCTGAAAATGTTACTTCATACTGATCACATTTAATAATAGTAGTAATAATAACAACAACAATAGTTGTAAATAAAAAGATATTCAAACCTGTATTTAGAACTGAAGTTGTTTAAAGTATTCAATAAATTCATCTAACATTGAAGCCTTATCGGTCTGTCAAACACACATGGAAACAATTATAATTTACAATAGTAACCATAATAATAATAATAAGGAATTAAAAGCAAACACATCCTTTAAACGGTTATGAAAGTGATATCTAAAACAACAAAATTCCTATATTATAGATTTTAAGAAATCAGAAAAAATAATGAGATCATGTGTTTGGCTACCGGATCGGTAATATTTCAGCCTCTAATACAGACATTATAGTAAAAAATCATATAGATATGTGAAATCAATTGAATTAATCGGTCCTAAGTCTGAATATCAAAAATTTAAAAAATAAATAAAAATTGAAATCAGGCAAACCTAGTGCCTCGAATGACGAGTTTGTTAAACAATTCAGACATACAAATATGCTAGAAAAATGTATAAATTTTGTTGTAAAAGCCAAAAATGCTCGTGTTTGAGCATCAATGTTTTAAGGAGATTAATCAAATCGAACAAAGTTGAGTTAATTGAACTCAATGTTTGTTATTGATTTGTAAATATTCACCCAATTAATTAAAAAAAAGTTAGAAATTCTTACCTCTCCTTGAAAGGATAAGAAGGAGATAATAGCTGAAAACATTGATTCTGGCAAAGAGCTCAACCTGCCAACGTAATCCATGGATATTTTGCTAAAGAAATGATATTTTAAGATTGAAGAAAATTGTATGTGTTTTCTGCTGTATCTCAAGAGAACGAAGGCATATATAATGCTATATGATAAACTGTAATAAATGTTTATTAATATTTTATGATTGTTTATTAAATTATATATATATATATATATATATATATATATATATATATATATATATATATATATATATATATATATATATATATATATATATATATATATATATATATATATATATATATATATATATATATATATATATATATATATATATATATATATATATATATATATATATAATTTTGATCTGACCTGATCAGGAGGGATCACGGACTAGCTACACTCCGCTGGACGGTTATCTGTTCGCCGGGGTAAGAAAGAGGAGGGGGGTGTACCTGCAAAGCACTCCGACGCCCAAGTAAGAAGTTGGACAGAGAGGAAGCAATAGTACAGAAAAAGGGGCAAGAAGAGTTACCTGACCCTCTTGAAGAAGAGGGTATTTATAGAGAGACCCCAGCGCTGGGCCAACGGTCATTCGAGGTGGGCCAGACGACCAGGCCCAACCCTAATGACTGCTAGGGCTTATGTGGCGTAGTGAAGACCAGGACGTGGTCTTCGCCCTAGTTCAACCGCTCCTAGGTCTCCGGAAAGTGGGTTTGACCTGCTCTTTCGGAGGTGGGCGGTTGGCCGATGACGTGTCCCCGCGGAGGGGAGCACGTGGAGAACGTGCGCCGAGCACGTTATTCTCCCGCGGAGGGAGCCCGGGTAGTCTTGCTCGTCCGGCGTGACGGACGACAAAAAGGGGCGCGGAGCGGTAGCTTGTGCCCGGCGGCCAGTCCTGCTCGTTCGAAGGGGCGCGTGCCAGGCGCGCCCAGTTCGCTTGTTGGGCCGCATTTGGTATTGGGCCTGCCGAGGTGAGGCCCGTACCGGAACAAATTTCTTTTCCAAAAATAAATAAATGAAGGAAACATCTGTTCACATCACTTGGGTGAATATTTTTTTTAATGTAAAATTGTTATTAATTTTTTTTAAACAGTTATTTATAGTAATGTGGTAAAATATTAATTACTCCCTCCAGTTTCAAATAAAAAAAAATATTAATGGTTTTAGATATTAATAAAAGTCACACATATTTATTATATTCAACTTTATTATACACCCCTATTTTCCCTTATATTTCTATATTTTTAACAATTCCAAAATAAAAAATTAGGGACAAGATTAGAAAGAATATAAAAATTAAATGTATTTAGATTTTTTTTTTAAATTAATTTTTTTATAAAGCTAGTTATATATGAAACCGTAGCGGGTAGTATTAATATTTAAATTATTATTAATAAATACATAGTGGTATATGGAGTAATCATTTAGGATAAGGAAAAATCATTTA
This sequence comes from Lathyrus sativus, assembly GCA_963859935.3. Lineage (NCBI taxonomy): Eukaryota > Viridiplantae > Streptophyta > Magnoliopsida > Fabales > Fabaceae > Lathyrus > Lathyrus sativus. Next base: position 417,465,835 of record OZ012736.1, on the reverse strand, counting down.
TTGCTATTGTTAATATGTATAATGAAGAAAAAAATTCTCACGTGTCCGGAGAAAGAGGCTCCCACTTCTCTCTAGAATTTATGGTATTTCCCCTTATCTTATCCCTTATAAGGTTTGAGAGTTGGTTTTTCAACCCACTTCTTTCTGGTTCTCCGTCCATTTTTGTGGTTTTTTCTCCCTGCTTTTGAGAGTTTCTCGCGTACTAGCTTTCCTTGTGCTTCTCGGTGTGTGTCGTTCTCCGATTTTTCTTGTGGGCGTTTTTCTCTTTTGATAGTTATGAGATGGATAAATGGGAGAACATTCAGCTGTCGAAGGAGGAGGAAGAAGGGATAACCACGGAGGTCGAGGAGGTTTGTGAAGGTGAAATGTTCCTACGAACTCTTGCATGGAAACTATAGACAAATAATAGTTTCAACTCAAGGGCTTTTACAAGCACAATGATAGGGGCTTGGAAATTGAAGAATCCTGTCGAAGTAAAGACCTGAGTAAAAATCTGTTTCTGTTTCAATTTGCTATAAAAAGAGATCTAGAATGAGTTTTGAAGAATGGGCATTGGAGCTTCGATATAAACATCTTTGTTCTAAGTCGTGTTTTAGGGGAAGAGAAACCCTCTGAGCTGAACATGCATTACGACACATTTTGGGTTCGAATTCACGAACATCCTCTTATGCTCCACTCTGAGGCAATCACAAAAAAATTAGGAGTCATCCTGGGAGAATTTGAGGAACTAGATTTAAAAGAAGCTCACCGGAATGGGAGATTCTTAAGAATCAAAGTGAAAATCAATCTGAAAAAGCCTTGGAAGAGGGGGACAGTTGTGTGGTTCAAGGAGAAGAATCTTAATGTGGATTTCAAGTACAAACACCTTCCAAATCTTTGTTTTGTCTGCGGAAGGGTTGGACATCAAGTACAGGATTGTGAAGTTGTGGGCGATCTTAGCGAAGAGGGTTTTGAAGATCTGGAAGAACATGACTTGTCTTTTGGGGCGTGGCTGAGAGCTTTTCCACTTCCAAGGATCCAAGAAGATCAGAAGAAGAAGGACTTCAACTCAAGTCCGTATAGCAAGAGCTTATTCAACATCTCTTTAAGGCATAGCAGATGTGAGGTGAAAGGAAAAGGAAAAGAAGCGGAAGATGGAGAATTTGAACAAAAGAAGGAACGTACTCCAAAGGGTCTAAGCCTAGAAGTGCTACAACAACAAAAAGATCAGACAATGGGGAGGATAGTATTGGAGATAGAAGTCATGGAAGAATCATTGGGGCAGTTGATATCGATAATATAGGTAAAGGAATTAAAGCAACGCCTTTAGAGATAACTAGAAAGAGGAGGAAGTGGACAAGGAGGCAAACCACAAGAAGAGCGATCCTAAATAAGTCAAAGAAATTAGAGGTTGAATATGGAAACAAAATCTGGTTGATGTTTGTTGGCTGGAAGATTTCGACTAAGAAGAGTTAACGAAAATGCTAACTGTTGCACCCTAAAATTTGCTCAACCTTAGTCACTTGGTTTATGTTTCAATATCATTAGCATCTGCATATAGGGTCATGCACATAGTCTACTCATCTGCATAGCATAAGCATAGCAAGTCATCCAACAGGGGACCAATCATTATTCTCATCTCTATGAGTCTATCAAGAGGTTATTATTCTAATTCAATCCTATCCAAGTCATCAGAAAGAATTTGAAAGCTATCAAGTCAATGGATCAAGCAAGTGCATCCATCTCCTATCTGAGGGTATCTGGGGATCAACAAAGAAACTGTGAGCTGTGGGATGAGCATGGATAGTATATGGGCATCATGGGAGACTTAGAAAGTCATTTGGAGAAGGAGACAAGCCCTTGGTATAATCACAAGTATTGCAGTTGGAGACATTCAACTAGGGTTTCATCTGGGGTCAACTCTAGGTCAACTCTAGGTCAATTGACTGATTGAAAGGCATTAAGGGCTATTGGAAAGATGTGGGGTTCATCATTTGACATGTAAAGAAGGATATGTTGTTATGCTAAGAAGAAATCGAGAGAAATCAAGGAGAAGAGGAGTTTCTAAATTAGGGTTTCTGTGTAAAATCCCCTAATTTAGGTCAAATTTCCAAGCAAGATAAGTCAAAATGCAAGCTTCAAATGGATCCTTGGCCAACATGAAACTTGCAGAGGATCTCAAGACCTTTAATTTGAGTGGTGGAAGACATCAAGGAGATTTAGGTAACTCAAGTTATGGTCCTTGCAAGTTACAGGTCATCTGAGGTATCTGAAATTTTGTCTGTGAAAGTGACTTGACTTCCAAGCTATTTTTACCCCTCAAGGAGATTTCAAATGAATTTCTGGTCAACTTAAGAGTTGTTCCTAATTGTCTTAGCTTTCTAGAATGGTCTAGTATGCCTTCATATGATTTGTGGAACTCTACTTATGGTCTTGGCAAGCAAAGGGTATTTTGGTCATCTGAAAATTACAGGTCATTTCAACCTATGCCCAAAACTCCTACAAGGAAGCTTCAAATGAAAAAACTTACAACATCAAACTTGCTCCAAATGACATTTTGAGTCTAGAAAAGTGACCATGAGAGATTGAAAAGATTCATAACACAAGGTTTCAAAATTGTTGGATTTAATGAATAAAAATGACCTAAAAAATGAGTTTTTTCATATTTTGGCCAAATGAGGTGAAATTATAGGTCATTTTGAATGGAAAAATCATTTTGAGAACATTGGATAAAGTGGAATTTTGAGGTTAGTTAAAATTTTGGGAGTTATTCAAGGTTGCTTACAAAAGAAGAAACATAAGCCAAATCCAAGGGAAATCATACAAGGGAAGTTTCTCCAAGTTTCTAGGAGGTTCTAATGTCATGTATATATTGATATGAGAAGGTTCATGCAAGGGTTGGTGATCACATTTGCTCATAAACACAAGTTTCACACTCTTTCTTCAATTTGCAAAAGCAATCCAAACTCTCTCAAACTATCATCAATTTCCACCATTCTTGATCTGATTTTCATCATCATCATCTGTAGACCAGAATTCATACAAGCATGTGGTAGAATTGGGGAGGATTCGTGCCATTCATCATCATCATTCAAAGTGCAAGAATCTTGGAATTGGGAGATTCAAAGTCTTGGAGCTTCATTGGTTGCATACAGAACTCATCACCAAGTTCATTGATCAGTTTCCAATCACTTCAAGCCTTGGATCAAGAAGATTTAGCACCTGTTTTCATCTTTTGCACCAAGTAAGTCTCTCATTCGAATTGGCTGTTTTGGTTAGAATTGCTAGGTTTTGATAGCATAGAAAGGTTAAGGTAGGATAGAGGATTGAATTTGGGGAGTTTGGAGAGCTTTCATGGAGTTTGCCATAGGTGTACCATAACTGTTAGGGTTTGTAACTCATGAGTTAATGCACGAAAATCTTGGATATATGGCTTGTTATGATCAGCATGAGGTGTAGATGAGTTTAGGATAAGAATTGGTGAGCTTTGGAAAAGTTGATGACAGGTATTAATGGTGGATTCCAACTGTTATTCTCTTCGAATTGGTTTATTGAGTGAGTGTTAAGGGGATTTATTGTCATGGCTGTGTAGAGGAAAGTTTATAGAACAACTTTGCTTTTGGAATGGTGTGCTTTCATGGAGAGATAGGAGAGAACAGAGGAGAAGAAGTGTGTGCATGGTGAAGGAAGGTTCAGAAACCCTAGGGTTTCTAAGGTTGAAGACAACCTTATGGTCGTTGGATCCTCGCTTTGACCTTGACCTGGCTCCCAAACCAACGGCCACGATTGAACTAAAAACGGAGGGAAATTTCAAACCATGAAACGCCCCGTTTCATTTATTTTGTCAGACTGGGCTCAAAAACTCGTTGCTATACACACCCCACAATGCAGGCCCAATACCAATATGAACGTGGAAAGATGTTATTCACACCGTTTTACCTTTTTTAATTTTTGTTGGCTTTCTGACGCCTCCTGGGCCTAGTGCAAAACTGCTATTCGTACCCCCACTGCCTGGCCCAGTTCATGGTTTTAACTGGATTTTTTACTCGCTGCACCCTGCATCCATATTAGTTCATTTTAATTTCTTTCAAAAAAACATTAAATCTTTAGAAAATCATAACAATTCATAAAATGCTTATTTTCCATTGGTTCTTTTTGCATTATTTTCTTAATTTGGTCAAGAAAATTATCATCCAAAAAAATTAATAATTCACTTTCTTTTTATATTTTTGGCATATTTTTTCTTTTAATAGGTGTAAATAATATTTTGTTTGATATATAAATTTGGTGATTTTAGTTTGCATAGTTGCTTTAATATTTTTTGTCCATTCTTTTTAGGTTAATTAATAGACATGGTTAGCTTGTATATACAATTTAGTTCCCATTTTTAGGACTTGATTTTAGGTGTTTAGTTTAGGTATGAACAACATGAACAAATTAGGGTTTAAGTGATGACTTAGGAGAATTGAATCATTTCCCTTAGGATTTAGAGATTGAAAGTTTGGGATATGGGACTATAGGGATTATGGGTAGTTATTAGATCCCTTAGAAATTGTTAGGATTCCCCTACTGCTATTAATATACTGTCTATATTTGTTTGACTGGTGTGGTGTGCCCTTTGGGGAGTATTGATTTGTCTGTATGGGTATTGGGATTGCTTGGGGATTGGGAGAGCTGAAGACTTGTGATGATGAAGCCATTGGAGATCCAAAGACTGAAGACCAACCTCCAGAGAGAAGAGGAGATTCTTGCTAGCAGCTGTTGAGGTGACTAGGGTTTAGGAGCTAGGCAGAGCTCTAGATTAGAAAGCTTGTTTCTCAAACATGGAATGCCTTGTCTGCATCCATCCTTTCCCTATGATTCAAAGTCTCTTTCAAATATCCACCTCCTTCCTTTGGAAGGATCAGTGAATGTATTTGAAAGATAGAACTTTTGAGGGAAAATTGTCTATATAATGTTAACAGTTAATGAACCACCCTTGGTAGGTAATTGACTGTCTAACATTCATTCACTTCATCTTGTTGACTGATATTCCTCCTGGGAGTTTGAGACTTAAAGAAAAGCCATGGCAGATGGGAGATTGATGATCAAGACCTTGCTGGAAAGCTGTGGAGATGGAGATTGATGCTTGTAGCTGATTGGAGATTACTGGAAGTCAGGTGTGGTGCAGAGCTGCTGTGGCTGTTTATTTTTCTGCTGTATTTCATTTTTGATGTATTGATTGTTTTCCTGGACTGTATTGGTCGCTGTTTACCCTGTTGGGTTGAAAGTGAATCCTGTTCACTTTTGCCTATTGTTTTCTAAGTTTGAGGTTGAGTGGGACTCCCTTGCCTCGCTTGTATTGCTGCATTCATGCATTTTACTGCTTTACTGTATGTATCTGCTATTGTTTCTGTTTCCGTCTATTCCCTTAGGATCTCTGTTTCTCTCTGTGCAAGAGAGGAGCATGATAGACATTAGGTCTTAACCCATGCATGATAACATTAGGTTAGTTTGATTCCCTTCGCAACCGTAGGTTAGAGTTCTGTCTCTTTCTTTCTCAAAACAAACAGAAAAACGCAATAAAATTTCAAACACAATAAAAGACACTTCTTCCGTAAAAGAATGTAAACTCATCAAAACGTCATTTTTGTCCGCCTGGACTGTTAATCAGAAAAATCTTTTTCAGAAGGAATAAAAGCAATCAAGACAGACTTGTGTCGTACGTGGCCCGAACTACGTTTGCTCTGATCTTTCATGCTGTATGAAAGTACGTAGGCATAGGATGTGATATCCTAGCGAGCAACCTTCCCCTCCTTTCCCGTAGGTAGGCGAACTACGTTGACTCTGATTTCTCGTTTCAGACGGGAATACGTAGGCATAAAGTGCGATACTTTGCCGAGTCATTTTATTTTCTTTTTAACCCTTAACCCTTAGTTTAGATAGAATAACAATCCATACCCGAAAACAAGCGTGGATCCCGTCGAGTACGACGGACGTGAGGGGTGCTAATACCTTCCCCTTGCGTAACCGACTCCCGAATCCAGGTTTTGGTTGCGACGACCATACCTTTTCCCGTGTTGCGGTAGGTTTACTTCGAGCGTTTCCTTTCCCTCCGTTGGGATAAATAACGCACGGTGGCGACTCTTCTGTTCAGCCGGCGCCAATTTTCGCAGTAGCGACAGCTGGCGACTCTGCTAGGGATCCAACGTCCCCTGGCTGCTAAGGACTGCGATAGTTCTTATGCATTTGGGATCCAACGTCCCTTTGAGCGAGTCAATCCTAGCGCTTGTTTTCCCGTCGGGGATTTTGTATGGAGTTATTTTATATTTCTGACCTCTATTTTCAGCTTTATATTATTGATTATTATTGCTGTATTGGGGTGTGACGGGTGTTCTTTGATTGAGAGATAAGCCGGACCTAGGCTTGAGTGCACCTAGAATTAGAGTAGAAAGTAGTGGGCGCGTGCCGGCTTTGCTTGCATTAGTGTCTCATGAAATCTACACTCGGACGAGGTTCTTCTGGTTGGCTTCTTTTTCTACCCTTTGGGTCGAAGGGGTTGTTGGTCAGCTGAATTGTCGACTCCGGGAACCGATCATTTGGAAGTCGGCTAAGTGAGGCCTCTTCAGGATTTGATGATGCCACTCCTTCTGGGAATCATATCATCAACCCTGAAAGTCTGTGACGCCGACGACCGCATAGGATGCCATACCTTTGTCAGTTACTAGGATATCCACCTGTGAGAGGGTTTGGGGTTATGCAGGTAACTAGACCTTCAGATACCGGTTTGTTTCTTGATCAGAGATCCTGGGTATTTATGGAGAGTTCTGAGGTCTGTCAGAGACTAGTTGGAGAGTTCTGAGGTCTGTCAGAGACCAGTTGGAGAGTTCTAAGGTCTGTCAGAGACCAGTTGGAGATGTGATTTGAGGTCTACCAGAGACCAGTTGGAATTATGGTTGGAGGTCTGTCAGAGACCGTTGTTGGAACTTTGTTTTAGGTCTATCTGAGACCAGGGTTTGAGGACTTCTTAAGAGTCTGTTGAGATTTCTTGATGTGGTTCAGGCTATTCAGCTACGGCAGTTGGTCCCTGTTGCATGTTACTTGCATTGCATTGTTTGCATACTCATTATCATTGCATCCCATTAACGTGTGTCTGTGCTGCAGGTGCATTTGCATATCCTCCGATTCTAGTGCCCAGACTTCTGAGTATTGATTATGGCTGGTTTGAGGAAAACAGTTGCGTATAAGCTGCCGACACCTGATATTACTCCTTTGCTTGGTCTGATATCTCTTGCTGATGAGGAGGTTAGGAGAAGCTTCAGAATGAGTCATGGGAGATTACTGAGATTAGTCTGCAAGCCCACTGCTGATGAGATAAACGGGCTGTACACCTTGATGCAGTTCTATGACCCCGCATTGAGATGTTTTACGTTTGCTGACTTCATTCTAGGGCCTACCATTGAGGAGTATGTGGAGTTTACTGAGCTACCAGTGCAGAACAAGGTTCCCTTTATTCACTCTGCTGCTGAGCCCAAGTTGGAGGACTTAGCCAAGGCTTTGCATATGGACGCTGCAGAACTGTTAGTGACTTCTTGGCTTGGGGTTTCAGGGTTCACTCTTGATTTCCTGGTTGGCAAAGCTCAGGAGTATGCCAAGAGCGGATGTTGGGTGGTTTTCAATGCTATTTTGGCTCTATGCATTTATGGGATTGTGCTGTTCCCTAACTTGCCCAATTTCGTAGACTTGGACGCTTTCCATCTATTTTCTGCCGGCAATCCAGTGCCCACATTGATCGGAGACTTCTACCACTCATTGCACTACAAGAATGAAAACAGAAGGGGAAAGGTTGTTTACTGCTGTGCTCCTTTGTTGAATATGTGGTTCAAGAGCCACCTTCCCATGAAGGGATCTTTTGTGGAGAGCGCAACCACCGCTAGCTGGTCAGAGCGCCTGATGAGGCTTTCCTCCGAAGACGTTGAGTGGTTTGATCGAGACCTGCTAGGGGCTAAGCTGATATTCAGTTGTTCTGGGTACCCTAATGTCCCGCTGATAGGAAGAAAGGGGTGTATCAGCTACAACCCCTCCTTATTGGTCTGTCAGTTCGGATATGCGCTGAAGAACCCACCAAAGGAAGAAGAAGTACAGGAATCTCTGTACTTCACCGGTGATTTGAAGGGGGAGTTATTAGCCAAGCTGCAGCATGCCTGGACGCGTATTAACCGAAGGGGGAAGCCGTTGTTAGGGAAGAATGACTGTCAGGCTTACGCACCATACAGAGTTTGGATCCAGGAAAGAGCAAGTCAGTTGCGGATGCCATTTCCAGATGCACCAGCCCTTGTTCCTATTCCGGTAGTAGAGCCAACTACTGTTCCTAGGGAGGCCTACGAGCAAGTTGTGAAAGAAAAAGAAGCCTTGATGAAGATCAACGAAGGGTTAGAGCAGGAGCTAGCCCAGATACGCAGCGAGAAAAACAAGGCCGTGTATGCTTTCCAACAGCAGATTGAGCTAATGAACAGATTAGGGGATGAGTTAACTGAAGAGAGGAAGAAGCGCGAACGTCTGGGGCAAGAGTTCAGAAGCTCCCACGACATGCTTGAATCCAAAAAGAAAGCGCTCGACGCAGCTCACCGAGAGATCTCTTCTTGCAATAAGACTTGGAATGCTACGCTCACCAACAATAAGAAGAGGGAGGATAAGTTGAAGCAGCAAATTTCCGACCTCGAAGAGCAGTTGAAGTCTAGCATCAAGAAATGTGAAGAAGAAGTGATGACCCGATATAGTCTCCAGAACGCACTAAACAAGGCCATCAAAGGCAGAGATGAAGCTGTGTCTCAGAAGCGTAAACTAGAGGATCGCTTCGGAGAAGGGGCATGGGAGGAAACTGCTGAAGACGTGCGATGGGTTCTTAAGAAAAGAAACCAACTTGTTGAAGGGCTGCTTACCAGACCAAGCCATCCAGAGACCAAGAAGTTGCTAGAAGAGTACCAGACTTATGGGAGTGTTTGATCATTCCATGTAGTAACTTGTATGCTTTATTTGCATAGCGCTGACCATCACCAGGATTGTTGGATGAGGTCATGCCTTCTTATTGTACTCAGTGATATTGTATTCTTGGCTCATTGGTTTTCTCCGCAATATATGAGGCTTTCTGTGATTCAGCTCCGATCTTTATATTGTTAGCACTGCCACTGCACTGGCACCTTCACACTAGAATCGGGGAATGAATTTCCCTAATGCACAGACACACACATTGCATTGCATTCATATTCATATTACATTACAGGTAATCATTGGATGGTATCTTATTTCCTGTTTTGAAACAAATATTTTCAGGATTGCAGATCAGCACCCGCACCGCTATTCCACTCGCACCAACTGTCGAAGAATCATGGATCAAATGCAGAACGAGATGCAAGATGTGCGCGAGAAGCTAGCTCTCTTTATGCAGACCATGGAAGCTATTGCAAAAGGTCAGGAGAATTTGCAAGCCATGGTGCAGCCTCTGTTGGTCAGAAACGCCGGCCACGGTAATGAGGATCATCAGTCTGTGCGAGTCGATACTGTTCATGGAGATGGCACTCCCACGCCAGTGGCTCCACCTGTAGTCAATATACCTGCTGCTAATGTCAACAACGCTACCGCTGCTGGGAACGGTAATGTCGGAGTTGGGAATGAGACTGCTGTCCATAACGTTGGGCTTGGTGATATCAACTTGGGTGATAATATGGGAGGCAACGACTTCGGTAATGCTGGATTCGGGTTCAACGATCAGGGATTCAATAACGCTGGAAAATATGGTTTCAATGCTCAAGGCTTTGGGCAGGATGGTTATGGTGTGGCCAACCAGGGTTACGGAGGTTTCGGAAATGGAAACGGCGTTGGGTTGATGGCTTTTGGGCCTGCCGGAGGTGTTCAGGGATACGACAACAGAGGTCGAGGCCCGGTAATGAATCAGATTAGAGCTGGCCGCAATAATGAATATGATGGGTATGGAGTTGGGAATGGTATGTGGCAAGAGGATCAGTAGGAGGACGCTTTCTCCGGCGGAGGCTTCGAAGGGCCGATGGATAACTCCCAGAAGATCAGAATGCTAGAAGAGCAGATGAGGGGAGTCCTGAACCAAAGTGCTGTGGGCTTAGATATGTCAGCAATGGGTCTGGTACCTGGCTTGAGGGTGCCAATCAAATTCAAAGCTCCTACGTTTGATAAGTATAAAGGGGACACATGTCCGAAAGTGCACGTACGGGCTTATTACAGAAAGATGTCTGCATATTCAACTGATGAGAGAATGCTAATGCATTTCTTTCAAGATAGTCTGTCAGGCCCTCCCCTAGAGTGGTACATGGGGTTGGAGCCAACTAATATAAAGACATGGAAGCAATTGGCAGAGGCATTTGTAGCTCACTACAAGTATAACAGCGACTTGGCGCCCAATCGGGTCCAATTGACAGGGCTGTCTCAGAAGAAGGGTGAGAGCTTTAAAGAGTACACGCAAAGGTGGCGCGATATGGCTGCCAGGGTCCGTCCTCCTTTAGAAGACAAGGAAATGAACGACATGTTCATCGGCACGTTCACGGGCATGTTTTATGACAAGTTGTTTCACACATCTTTGGCTAGTTTCTCAGACTTAATTCTGATGGGAGAAAAGATTGAAAACAACATTAAGCAAGGCAGGTTCCAGGCTGAGGAATCAACTGCATCTGGCAGTAATAGGAAGGCTTTTGGTGGGCGCCGTCAGGGCGAGGCAAGCGCAGTATTTGGAGGCCGAGGCCGAGGCCGAGGCAGGGGTCGAAATCAATATCATCAGCCGCAGCAGGTGGCGAGTGTTACTATTCCATATCAACAACAGCAACAGCAGCAGCAGCCACAGCAGGGGGCACAGCAGGCTCAACGAAGATTCCAGGGTGGTAAACCAAGAAGAGTGTTTGAGAAGCCTCCCTCAACGTATGCTGATTTGTTGCAGACATTGTTGGGTTTGAACCTGGTAGAGAAGAGAACTTTGGCACCGATAACGGGAACTCCTCCGTATGGTTATGATGCAAGCAGGCACTGTGAGTTCCACTCTGGGGCTCCGGGCCACGATGTAGAGGGTTGCCATGCTTTTAAGCACGTTGTGCAGGATCTCTTGGACAATAAGGCTATCAGTTTCGGAACGGCAGGGCCGAATATAGTGCAGAAGCCCATGCCTAATCATGGGGCAAACGCCATTCTGGCTGAGGAAGGGATGAATCTGATTATGAATGTCGACGATTTAAAGACGCCGCTGAGAGAGATAAAAAGCAGACTGTTGCAAGGGGGTGTTTATCCAGGATGTGACGAGTATTGCTTAGAATGTTGGACCCTAGCTGGGGGGTGTAATGAGTTGAAGAAAGGCATTCAGGCTTTAATTGATGACGGCACATTGCAGTTTGACCGAGCAGCAACTGAAGAGCCGGCAGGGGCAGTAGCAGATGATCAGAGTGATGTGGCCACTGTAACGATTCCTCGGAAGACAATCACTATAACAGCACCGACTCAGCGACCGCCAATCACCATAACTAAGGCCGAACCAATCCCGTACGAGAACACAAAAGCAATCCCATGGTCATATGGGTTGGACGTGTATTGTGACGGAATAAAGATTGATGTTAATAAGCAGCCAGCCGAGACTGTGGACAACGTTGTTGGTTCAGGAGGTATGACAAGGAGTGGTAGGATCTTTATATCACCTGAAGTGGAGGCCGAAAGACTAGCGAAAGGAAAGGGGAAGATGGTTGAGAATGCCCCAGTGCAAGCAAGCGACAAAGCAGCGGCATCGAAAGACGTAGAAGAGTTCATGCGCTTGATTCGAAAAAGTGATTATAAGATTGTGGAGCATCTGCAACAGACACCATCCAAAATATCTATCCTGTCGTTGCTACTGTGTTCTGAAGCTCACAGAAATGCTTTGTTGAAAGTCCTGGATACTTCCTTCGTACCCCAAGACGTCTCCGTGAATCAGCTGGAAGGAGTGTTGGCACATGTGAATGCAGGCCACAACTTGGGCTTTACCGACTTCGATTTGACCCCGAAAGGGAGAGATCATAATATGACGCTGCACGTATCTGTCGAGTGTAGAGGATCAGTAATGTCGCATGTATTGGTCGATACCGGATCATCCTTAAATGTGATGCCCAAGAAAGCGATGATGAAGCTGGATGTCAGAGGAATCCTGTGTACGCCCAGTGACTTGGTAGTCAGAGCGTTTGATGGCACGCGAAGAACAGTCTTTGGATCGATAACATTGCCCCTACAGGTGGGGCCGGAGGTGTTTGCGACTGAGTTTTATATCATGGACATCCAGCCGGCATATAGCTGCCTGCTCGGAAGACCCTGGATTCATGGGGCCGGGGCAGTCACGTCTACCCTGCATCAGAAGTTAAAATATATGGTCGGAGACAGCGTAGTCACCGTATGCGGAGAAGAAGACATCCTGGTCAGCCATCTGTCGTCATTTAAATATGTGGAGGTCGATGGAGAGATCCACGAAACACCCTGCCAGGCATTTGAAGGGTTGCGCATCAAGGACAAAGGTTCCGGGCCGAGCAAAGTGTCGGAGATAGCCGTCTCGTCGTATAAAGAAGCTCAAGCTCTTGTAGAGGCTGGAGAAGCAAAGGGCTGGGGAAAAGTGCCGAATATTCCTGTGAAGATGGACCGATTTGGACTGGGGTACCAACCGTCGTCATCAACACCTGTTGTGGGGGCACCCCGTTTCAGAGGGCCAATAACCATCTCTGCCAGTGGAGTATGTCATGAAACCATCAATGCTGCTTCAGAGTCTGATGAAGGAGACAGCGAATGTGATATGGATGCCTGGATTCAGCCAAGCACGCCAGGACAGGGACTGTGCAACTGGTCTATTCAGGAGCTTGTTCCTGTGACTTTTAAACAGTAATGCTTTGTTTTATTAATTGTTGAACAATCTGGTGTCTTGCCCGGGGCATCATGATTTGCTTAGGGTTGTGTTGTTATGAACATTGCGTGTTTAGCATTAAATAAAAGGCGTTTTTCATGTGCAAATATTGCGATCCCTGTTTTTCTTGTTTTGTATTTTTCAATAAAATGGCAACGTGGTTATTCGCTTTGTACGCATTTTGAAGCATTTAACCATTCTTTTTTGCAGGATAACATTTTCAGATGACATCCTTGAACCACCTATGACTCGTTCCGACTTTGAACACCCGGTATGTCAGGCCGAAGGAGAGGTTGTAGAAGATAGTGACGTTCCTGAAGAACTGTCTTGGTTGGTGAAACAAGAAGAGCGTGTCATTCTGCCTCACGAAGAGGTCATCGAAATTATCAACTTGGGGTCGGAAGGGGTTGAGAAGAATATCCGTATCGGAGCCGCGCTGCAGAGCGATATCAAGCGAAGACTGGTTGAAATGCTCAGAGAGTATAGTGATGTATTCGCTTGGTCGTATGAAGATATGCCAGGGCTCGATACAGATATGGTTGTGCACCGTCTGCCACTGAAAGAAGAATGCCCGCCGGTCAAACAAAAGCTTCGCAGAACTCGACCAGATATGGCAGTGAAGATCAAAGAGGAAGTTCAAAAACAGTGGGATGCTGGTTTCCTGGCTGTGACAAAATATCCCTCATGGGTTGCTAACATCGTACCAGTGCCAAAGAAAGATGGCAAGGTTCGGATGTGCGTGGATTATAGGGATTTGAATAAAGCAAGCCCAAAGGATGATTTTCCACTTCCTCATATCGATGTGCTAGTTGATAATACTGCTCAATACTCCATATTCTCCTTCATGGATGGCTTCTCAGGCTATAATCAGATTAAAATGGCGCCAGAGGACATGGAGAAGACTACTTTCATAACACCTTGGGGAACATTTTGCTACAAAGTGATGCCCTTTGGCTTGAAAAATGCTGGGGCAACATATCAGCGTGCGATGACGACTCTTTTCCATGATATGATCCATAAAGAGATCGAAGTTTATGTTGACGATATGATTGCTAAATCCCAAACGGAGGAAGAGCATCTGGTGAATCTGCTGAAGTTATTTAAAAGGCTTAGGAAGTTCAGGCTGAGACTGAACCCTAATAAATGCACCTTCGGGGTGAGATCGGGTAAGCTGTTGGGGTTTATCGTAAGTGAAAAAGGAATAGAGGTCGATCCTGCTAAAATAAAAGCGATACAAGAAATGCCGACGCCTAAAACAGAGAAAGAAGTGCGCGGGTTTTTAGGGAGGTTGAACTACATCGCTCGGTTCATATCTCACCTAACGGCCACGTGTGAACCATTATTCAAGTTATTGAAGAAAGATCAAGCTGTAACATGGAACGAAAATTGTCAAAAGGCGTTCGATAAAATAAAGCAGTATTTGCAGGAACCTCCTATTTTGATACCCCCAGTGGCAGGGAGGCCCTTGATTATGTATTTGACAGTTCTTGAGGGAAGCATGGGTTATGTTCTCGGTCAACACGACGAGACAGGAAGAAAAGAGCATGCGATTTATTACTTGAGTAAGAAATTTACAGATTGTGAATCTCGATACTCAATGTTAGAGAAAACTTGTTACGCGCTAGCCTGGACCGCCAAGCGTTTGAGGCAATACATGCTGAATCATATAACCATGCTCATCTCGAAGATGGATCCTATCAAATATGTGTTCGAAAAGCAGGCGTTGTCAGGGAGAATTGCCCGTTGGCAGATGGTCTTGACTGAATATGACATTCAATACGTCTCGCAAAAGGCTATAAAGGGGAGTGTGCTGTCTGAATACTTGGCAGAGCAGCCTATTGAAGATTACCAATCTATGAGGTTTGATTTTCCTGACGAGGATATCATGTACCTAAAGATGAAAGATTGTGAAGAGCCGTTGCCAGACGAAGGACCAGAGTTGGGTTCCAAATGGAAGATGATATTTGATGGAGCTGTGAACGCTTACGGTAGCGGAATAGGGGCAATCATCACTACTCCCCACGGGTCGCACATCCCGTTTACTGCCCGATTGACCTTTGCAGTTACCAATAATGAGGCCGAATACGAAGCTTGTATAATGGGGCTTGAAGAAGCCATTGATTTGCGAATCAAACATCTGGACGTATACGGAGACTCAGCTCTGGTGGTGAATCAGATCAAGGGGGAATGGGAGACACATCAGCCCAATTTGATACGTTACATGAACTACGCAAGGAGATTGTTGCCTTTCTTTGACAAGGTTGAATTGCATCATGTGCCGCGAGCGGAGAATCAGATGGCTGACGCCCTGGCCACTTTGTCTTCCATGTACAAAGTCAACTTCTGGAACGAAGCTCCCAGAATCATTATCTCTCGACTTGATAGACCAGCATTTGTGTTTGCTATTGACGAAGCATCCGACGACAAACCATGGTATTTTGATATCCTTAATTTCCTGAAGAACAAAGAGTATCCGGCTGGGGCATCCAGTCAAGATCAGAAGACTCTCAGGAGATTAGCGGGTAATTTCTATTTGAATCCGGATGGTGTCTTATACAGAAGAAACCACGACTTGGTGCTGTTGCGTTGTGTAGATGAAAAAGAGGCGAAGCTGCTCATGGAGGAAATACACGAAGGTACCTTTGGTACGCATGCTGGTGGACATGCTATGACGAGAAAGCTGCTGCGGGCAGGTTATTTTTGGCTGACTATGGAAACTGATTGTTTCAAGTTTGCGAGGAAGTGCCACAAGTGCCAAATCTATGCTGATAAGATCCATGTGCCTCCGAGTCCTCTGAATGTGATGTCATCGCCATGGCCGTTCTCGATGTGGGGAATCGATATGATTGGAAAGATCGAGCCGACAGCTTCTAACGGGCATCGGTTCATCCTAGTAGCAATCGATTATTTCACCAAGTGGGTAGAAGCGGCGTCTTACGCAAACGTAACTAAGCAAGTGGTGGCCAGATTCATCAAGAGAGATATCATTTGCAGATATGGAATCCCCGAGCGGATAATCACGGACAACGGTTCAAACCTGAATAACAAAATGATGAAGGAGCTCTGTCAGAATTTCAAGATCGAACATCACAACTCCTCCCCTTACCGACCCAAGATGAATGGCGCTGTCGAGGCGGCCAATAAGAATATCAAGAAGATCGTTCAGAAAATGGTGGTGACCTATAAGGATTGGCATGAGATGCTACCTTTCGCTTTGCACGATTATCGTACGACGGTACGCACATCAATCGGGGCAACCCCGTTCTCGTTAGTATACGGAATGGAAGCGGTATTACCATTGGAAGTTGAGATCCCTTCTCTGAGGGTATTGCGAGACGTTCAGCTAGACGAGGCAGAATGGGTGAAAGACAGGTTGAATCAACTGAGTTTGATGGATGAGAAGAGGCTAGCTTCTCTAGCATACGGTCGTTTATACCAGAGCCGAATGAAGAAAGCATATGATAAGAAGATACATCCGCGAAGCTTTCAGATGGGCGACCTTGTGCTGAAAAGGATTCTCCCGCCACAAGTAGATCACAGGGGCAAGTGGACCCCCAACTACGAAGGGCCATACGTTGTCAGGAAAGTCTTTTCAGGGGGAGCGTTGTTATTGTCTACTATGGACGGTGAATACTTTACGTCGCCTGTGAATTCGGACGCAGTTAAAAAATACTTTGCTTAAAATTGACCCGCTGGACAGAAAAAAAGAGAGTCCAGGCAAAAATGGGGCATCCTGGCGAACCAAAAACAGAATGAAAGGTTCGGGCAAAAGTTAGGGATAAATTGAAAAAATGTACACCCGCGAAGTTGAAAACCTACACTGGGCGGCTTCGGCAAAAAGGGGTATCCCGGTGAACTGAAAACCCGTAAAGGGCGGTTCACGCAAAAGTTAGGGATTTGAAAAGCAAATGACTGCGGTCCGAATTTGATACTGCATTGAGCATTGGTGTGGGAGAATATGCTCGAGGAGTCGATTATCGGATACAACCTCTTCAGAAGCATGGATACCGGGAAAGCATTAGAGTTGGGCGAGTCATGGGAGGATCAGTTCGTGGTGTTCGTCTGCGTCCCGTTGCCGACATGTGTACAAATTTAATTTGTCAAAATATTTATGCTTCCTGTGCATACTTGTATATTTGCTTTGCGTAGCTTCCTCTTTTCAGGAGTTACATCCCGTGTAAAAAACTCCGCCCATTCAGGGGCCCATCAATAAAATATGTTATTCAGCACTTAATACTGGTTCTTTACTGTTTTGTGCATGATAAAGCGCCTAAGTTTACTAAAACTAGCATGCGTATAACATCACCGGTCCTTGCCAACAATTGCTAAAGCTTTGAATTAACTGAAAATAACGTCATTAACCTGAATAGATTTGGTTGTGTAGGCTTGTCTTGTCTTGTTTGTGTTGTTGCAGGAAGACGATCAAAAGATTGCAATAATGAAAGACTCGACTCCCACGCAGGGCATGCACGTTCTTCCTGAGGAAGGATCGAATTCCCCAGCTAGCCGTAGCTTATCCAAAGGACATGCTCCAGCAAAGTCATCCATCCTCAGCAGAATTTGGCGATTCCAAGATTATAAGGCTGTACTCAGACAGTGTATCTCAAGCCGAGTTGGTTTAGTTTCAGAAGATTAACATTGGTGAACTGTATTCAGACAAGTTCACCTTTTCCCTCAAGGTATTTTCATTCCTCCTAGTGGAACTCGAAGATTAAGGCTCTCCCCGACAGAGTTGGTGTGGCGCATTGGCATTTATTTTGTCAGAATACTGTGTGATATCCGTTCACTCCCCGGCATAAGTCTGGTCATACCGAGCGTATCTGTTATTCCCCAGCAGAGTTGTATCCCCCAGCAGGGTGTTACTTCAATAAGATGTTTGGTTCAAGTTCCCAACTTCCCAGCTGAGTCGACTTCACCCTTCCAGCATTTATTTTGCTGGAATAATTATGTAGTATCTGGTTATCCCCATCGGAGTTGGCATTATCTTCAGCATTTATTTTGCTGAAGCGGTTTCTGTACCCAGCAGTTCGAGTCTGCATCGGCATTGGCATATAGTGTCATATTGGCATCGGCATATAGTGTCATACTTGCATCCACCAAATAAAAGCGTAGCATTTCCAGGTTGAACGGAACATTGCATCGTTATCAAACATACGCATTTTTGAAACATAAACCAGGTGGGCTAACAGTTTGTTTCAAGTATTGTTTCTCTTGCAGGTAGAGAGAGCGCTTGCTCGAATAAAGTATCAAGCATTCAAGATCTCGACGTGAGACATTCAATGAAGTGTCAACTTTGGCATTATTCCCCGCCAGAATTGGTAAACAAAATCTCTCCTCAGTTCCCAGCAGAGTTATTTGTCATCAACAGGTTCATGAATCAGAATTTCAGAGGCTGCCGCCGGTTATCAGAACAGGCATCCAGTAGTTGGCTTCCAAATATCCCCAGTAGAGTCCGCCTCAAAGTCACTGTCACGTCAGTGCTAAGAAGTTTGTGGTTTGGGATCGATGGAGCAATAAGTCCTGACGTGGACAATTTATTCCGATGTTGACGGGTTTTCTTCGTGCTAGAGAAGTAGTGGTCCTAACATGGACAGTTTTATTTCTCTGGGCTGATAGGAGGTGCTAGTCCTAACAGGGACGGGTTCGATTTTTCAGAATTGGTGGAATATGGAGTCCTCATGTGAACATTTCTTCCAGGTGGCGATATGTGTTAGTCCTGACGTGGACTGATTCGAGCTCTCGGTATTGATTGAGTGTGAAGTCCTGACGTGGACAAAGTTGGTTACTCTTCGTGTTGGTGGCCTGACATGGACAATTTATTTCCAGCAGATAGCTTTATTCGTAATGGTGAAATGTGCGTCCTGACGTGGACAAGTTGGTAGTTCTTTGTGATGACAAGACGCGGGAGTTCTGACGTGGACAAATTTATCCTTCTTCGTGTTGTGGACAAAGTATGAGTCCTGACGAGGACAAGCCTTGTTTCCCCAGCAAGTCGAAGACGCACAAGTCCTGACGTGGATAAGTCTCACTTCCCAATGGGTCAAAGGTGCATGAGTCCTGACGAGGACAAGTTCTATTTCCTCAGCGAGTCAAGAGGCGAGTCCTGACGTGGACAAATCAAGATGAAACGTGAGTCCTGACGTGGACAGGTTTCTTCCTTACGTGGAATGATAAGTTTTAGTTCCTTGCGTGGAAAAATTGAATTCCTTACATGGAAAGATTGTATTCCTTACGTGGAAAGAGTGGGGTCCTTGCGTGGACAGATTGACATAGTATTCCTTACGTGGAAAGGTACGGTTTCTTTATGTGGAAAAAAGGTGAGTCCTTACGTGGACAAACCCTAGGTGTTTCCTTACGTGGAAAGAGATGGCATTCCTTACGTAGAAAGATTGATTCCTGACGTGGAAGAACGATGTATTCCTTACATGGAAAAGAGAGTCCTGACGTGGACAGATTTAGAAGAGAAGTTGGTTTCCTTACGTGGAAAGAGGTGTTTCCTTACGTGGAAAGATTGAGTCCTTGCGTGGACATATCAGATTTATTCCTTACGTGGAAAGATTGATTCTTTACGTGGAAATGATGAGTTTGTTCCTTACGTGGAAAGATTGAGTCCTTACGTGGACATATCAAGTTGGAGTCCTGACGTGGACAAATCAGAAAAATTGCATTCCTTACGTGGAAAGATTGGAGTCCTTACGTGGATAAAATAAGACAAGATTGTGTTTCCTTGCGTGGAAAGGAAAGAAGTTCGTTTCCTTACGTGGAAAGATTGGAGTCCTTACATGGACAGATTGAGAATGTATTCTTTACGTGGAAAGAGATTGTGATTCTTTACGTGGAAGATTTTATTCCTGGCGTGGAAAGTTTAGTCCTGACGTGGACAGATGTAGAGAAGAAGTTGTATTCCTTACGTGGAAGAGTGATGCATTCCTAACATGGAAGAGTTTAGTCCCAGCGTGGACGATTTATTTCTGACGAAAAGGCAGACGAGCCATACCCCAGCAAAGTTGTTGAAGTTTTTTCCGAGTCGACGGAGCAAGCGTCCTAACGTGGACAAGCAAAGTTTTATTCTTGCGATGAGAGAAGCTTTTCGGGCTGACGAAATAGTCCCCAAACAGGGGTGTAGTTCATATCTGCGGTTGGCAAATTTATGGGTTCTAGGTATTCAACCGTCTCGTACCGCGAATGTATGAAGGCTCCGGGCTCTTCACCCAATCAGGTCCAAGTCGCTTGAATAGGGGCAGCTGTTGCACCCTAAAATTTGCTCAACCTTAGTCACTTGGTTTATGTTTCAATATCATTAGCATCTGCATATAGGGTCATGCACATAGTCTACTCATCTGCATAGCATAAGCATAGCAAGTCATCCAACAGGGGACCAATCATTATTCTCATCTCTATGAGTCTATCAAGAGGTTATTATTCTAATTCAATCCTATCCAAGTCATCAGAAAGAATTTGAAAGCTATCAAGTCAATGGATCAAGCAAGTGCATCCATCTCCTATCTGAGGGTATCTAGGGATCAACAAAGAAACTGTGAGCTGTGGGCTGAGCATGGATAGTATATGGGCATCATGGGAGACTTAGAAAGTCATTTGGAGAAGGAGACAAGCCCTTGGTATGATCACAAGTATTGCAGTTGGAGACATTCAACTAGGGTTTCATCTGGGGTCAACTCTAGGTCAACTCTAGGTCAATTGACTGATTGAAAGGTATTAAGGGCTATTGGAAAGATGTGGGGTTCATCATTTGACATGTAAAGAACGATATGTTGTTATGCTAAGAAGAAATCAAGAGAAATCAAGGAGAAGAGGAGTTTCTAAATTAGGGTTTCTGTGTAAAATCCCCTAATTTAGGTCAAATTTCCAAGCAAGATAAGTCAAAATGCAAGCTTCAAATGGATCCTTGGCCAACATGAAACTTGTATAGGATCTCAAGACCTTTAATTTGAGTGGTGGAAGACATCAAGTAGATTTAGGGAACTCAAGTTATGGTCCTTGCAAGTTACAGGTCATCTGAGGTATCTGAAATTTTGTCTGTGAAAGTGACTTGACTTCCAAGCTATTTTTACCCCTCAAGGAGATTTCAAATGAATTTCTGGTCAACATAAGAGTTGTTCCTAATTGTCTTATCTTTCTAGAATGGTCTAGTATGCCTTCATATGATTTGTGGAACTCTACTTATGGTCTTGGCAAGCAAAGGGTATTTTGGTCATCTGAAAATTACAGGTCATTTCAACCTATGCCCAAAACTCCTACAAGGAAGCTTCAAATGAAAAAACTTACAACATCAAACTTGCTCCAAATGACATTTTGAGTCTAGAAAAGTGACCATGAGAGATTGGAAAGATTCATAACACAAGGTTTCAAAATTGTTGGATTTAATGAATAAAAATGACCTAAAAAATGAGTTTTTTCATATTTTGGCCAAATGAGGTGAAATTATAGGTCATTTTGAATGGAAAAATCATTTTGAGAACATTGGATAAAGTGGAATTTTGAGGTTAGTTCAAATTTTGGGAGTTATTCAAGGTTGCTTACAAAAGAAGAAACATAAGCCAAATCCAAGGGAAATCATACAAGGGAAGTTTCTCCAAGTTTCTAGGAGGTTCTAATGTCATGTATATATTGATATGAGAAGGTTCATGCAAGGGTTGGTGATCACATTTGCTCATAAACACAAGTTTCACACTCTTTCTTCAATTTGCAAAAGCAATCCAAACTCTCTCAAACTATCATCAATTTCCACCATTCTTGATCTGATTTTCATCATCATCATCTGTAGATCAGAATTCATACAAGCATGTGGTAGAATTGGGGAGGATTCGTGCCATTCATCATCATCATTCAAAGTGCAAGAATCTTGGAATTGGGAGATTCAAAGTCTTGGAGCTTCATTGGTTGCATACAGAACTCATCACCAAGTTCATTGATCAGTTTCCAATCACTTCAAGCCTTGGATCAAGAAGATTTAGCACTTGTTTTCATCTTTTGCACCAAGTAAGTCTCTCATTCGAATTGGCTGTTTTGGTTAGAATTGCTAGGTTTTGATAGCATAGAAAGGTTAAGGTAGGATAGAGGATTGAATTTGGGGAGTTTGGAGAGCTTTCATGGAGTTTGCCATAGGTGTACCATAACTGTTAGGGTTTGTAACTCATGAGTTAATGCACGAAAATCTTGGATATATGGCTTGTTATGATCAGCATGAGGTGTAGATGAGTTTAGGACAATAATTGGTGAGCTTTGGAAAAGTTGATGACAGGTATTAATGGTGGATTCCAACTGTTATTCTCTTCGAATTGGTTTATTGAGTGAGTGTTAGGGGGATTTATTGTCATGGCTGTGTAGAGGAAAGTTTATAGAACAACTTTGCTTTTGGAATGGTGTGCTTTCATGGAGAGATAGGAGAGAACAGAGGAGAAGAAGTGTGTGCATGGTGAAGGAAGGTTCAGAAACCCTAGGGTTTCTAAGGTTGAAGACAACCTTCTGGTCGTTGGATCCTCGCTTTGACCTTGACCTGGCTCCCAAACCAACGACCATGATTGAACTAAAAACGAAGGGAAATTTCAAACCATGAAACGCCCCGTTTCATTTATTTTGTCAGACTGGGCTCAAAAACTCGTTGCTATACGCACCCCACAATGCAGGCCCAATACCAATATGAACGTGAAAAGATGCTATTCACACCGTTTTACCTTTTTTAATTTTTGTTGGCTTTCTGACGCCTCCTGGGCCTAGTGCAAAACTGCTATTCGTACCCCCACTGCCTGGCCCAGTTCATGGTTTTAACTGGATTTTTTACTCGCTGCACCCTGCATCCATATTAGTTCATTTTAATTTCTTTCAAAAAAACATTAAATCTTTAGAAAATCATAACAATTCATAAAATGCTTATTTTCCATTGGTTCTTTTTGCATTATTTTCTTAATTTGGTCAAGAAAATTATCAACCAAAAAAATTAATAATTCACTTTCTTTTTATATTTTTGGCATATTTTTTCTTTTAATAGGTGTAAATAATATTTTGTTTGATATATAAATTTGGTGATTTTAGTTTGCATAGTTTCTTTAATATTTTTTGTCCATTCTTTTTAGGTTGATTAATAGACATGGTTAGCTTGTATATACAATTTAGTTCCCATTTTTAGGACTTGATTTTAGGTGTTTAGTTTAGGTATGAACAACATGAACAAATTA
Organism: Lathyrus sativus; assembly: GCA_963859935.3. Classification (NCBI taxonomy): domain Eukaryota; kingdom Viridiplantae; phylum Streptophyta; class Magnoliopsida; order Fabales; family Fabaceae; genus Lathyrus; species Lathyrus sativus. Next base: position 417,442,750 of record OZ012736.1, on the reverse strand, counting down.
GGGTTTAAGTGATGACTTAGGAGAATTGAATCATTTCCCTTAGGATTTAGAGATTGAAAGTTTGGGATATGGGACTATAGGGATTATGGGTAGTTATTAGATCCCTTAGAAATTGTTAGGATTCCCCTACTGCTATTAATATACTGTCTATATTTGTTTGACTGGTGTGGTGTGCCCTCTGGGGAGTATTGATTTGTCTGTATGGGTATTGGGATTGCTTGGGGATTGGGAGAGCTGAAGACTTGTAATGATGAAGCCATTGGAGATCCAAAGACTGAAGACCAACCTCCAGAGAGAAGAGGAGATTCTTGCTAGCAGCTGTTGAGGTGACTAGGGTTTAGGAGCTAGGCAGAGCTCTAGATTAGAAAGCTTGTTTCTCAAACATGGAATGCCTTGTCTGCATCCATCCTTTCCCTATGATTCAAAGTCTCTTTCAAATATCCACCTCCTTCCTTTGGAAGGATCAGTGAATGTATTTGAAAGATAGAACTTTTGAGGGAAAATTGTCTATATAATGTTAACAGTTAATGAACCACCCTTGGTAGGTAATTGACTGTCTAACATTCATTCACTTCATCTTGTTGACTGATATTCCTCCTGGGAGTTTGAGACTTGAAGAAAAGCCATGGCAGATGGGAGATTGATGATCAAGACCTTGCTGGAAAGCTGTGGAGATGGAGATTGATGCTTGTAGCTGATTGGAGATTACTGGAAGTCAGGTGTGGTGCAGAGCTGCTGTGGCTGTTTATTTTTCTGCTGTATTTCATTTCTGATGTATTGATTGTTTTCCTGGACTGTATTGGTCGCTGTTTACCCTGTTGGGTTGAAAGTGAATCCTGTTCACTTTTGCCTATTGTTTTCTAGGTTCGAGGTTGAGTGGGACTCCCTTGCCTCGCTTGTATTGCTGCATTCATGCATTTTACTGCTTTACTGTATGTATCTGCTATTGTTTCTGTTTCCGTCTATTCCCTTAGGATCTCTGTTTCTCTCTGTGCAAGAGAGGAGCATGATAGACATTAGGTCTTAACCCATGCATGATAACATTAGGTTAGTTTGATTCCCTTCGCAACCGTAGGTTAGAGTTCTGTCTCTTTCTTTCTCAAAACAAACAGAAAAACGCAATAAAATTTCAAACACAATAAAAGACACTTCTTCCGTAAAAGAATGTGAACTCATCAAAACGTCATTTTTGTCCGCCTGGACTGTTAATCAGAAAAATCTTTTTCAGAAGGAATAAAAGCAATCAAGACAGACTTGTGTCGTACGTGGCCTGAACTACGTTTGCTCTGATCTTTCATGCTGTATGAAAGTACGTAGGCATAGGATGCGATATCCTAGCGAGCAACCTTCCCCTCCTTTTCCGTAGGTAGGCGAACTACGTTGACTCTGATTTCTCGTTTCAGACGGGAATACGTAGGCATAAAGTGCGATACTTTGCCGAGTCATTTTATTTTCTTTTTAACCCTTAACCCTTAGTTTAGATAGAATAACAATCCATACCCGAAAACAAGCGTGGATCCCGTCGAGTACGACGGACGTGAGGGGTGCTAATACCTTCCCCTAGCGTAACCGACTCCTAAATCCAGGTTTTGGTTGCGACGACCATACCTTTTCCCGTGTTGCGGTAGGTTTACTTCGAGCGTTTCCTTTCCCTCCGTTGGGATAAATAACGCACGGTGGCAACTCTTCTGTTCAGCCGGCGCCGATTTTCGCAGTAGAGACACTAACACGTGGGTCGATAAGTCATGAAGATGGTGAAGGAAAGACTCATGTTGACACCAGGGGAAGATATATCGTAAGTCAACGCCAACAGGAAATGTATTGTGAGTCGACCCAAAGCTATGTTGTCGAAGGTGTATATTTATGGCCAATGAAATCAACATAAAGTGTGGGAACCTTTGAGAGAGAAGGAATTTGAAAGGCTAAGAACGTGAGGAAGTTACAAAGATGGTGGAGCAACACGTGTCACCACCAAGACCAACATTGAGAGAAAAACAGTTATTTTCCTTTTCTATTTAAAGCAATGTTCATTTTTATTTAGGGAGGTCGCATTTTGTAACATTATCAAAGGAATACACTTTGAGTACCAAGCGTTAAGAGAAAAGAGTTCACTCCTGTAAAATGTATAATAGCGTCCACATTTCTTTTTAAAGCAATTTACATTACCAAATTTTAAGATATCTTGCATTTTACTTGTTTACTTGCTTGTTTATCAATTCATGTACACTTTTTCTTCAAGTTTGTTTCCGACTTACTCTAAATAAAAACCATTCTACCAATGTCGCATAGACTTGACCAGATTGTTCTAGGACTTGTTTGGCCGGTCCCGCAAGTAAACATGTGTTAGGAGACTAGAGGTTGCTCGCGCGAAAACCGTGTGCAAACAAATTGGCACACCCAGTCAGACCTGTTTGTTTGGGTGTATGCATTTACGTAGTGGTAAGATGGTTTTACCACGTCCAAATGAAGAACTGTCTTCGGAGGGAAATACGGTTGTGACTGTCGCTACTGCGAAAAATGACCGGCGGAAAAATAGAAGAGTCGCCACCGAACGTTATTTATCCCAAAGAGAGGGAAAGGAAACGACTGAAGAAAACCTAAAAGAAAGGAGAAGACAAGGTCATCACAACTAAGTCTTGGGTTGGGGAGTCGGTTACGCAAGGGGAAGGTATGAGTACCCCTCACGTTCTTTGTACTCAATGGGATCCACACTTGTTGTTTATCAAAAAGGGTGAGTTATCTAAAAGCTACCGCTAAACGGGAAAAAAAGAGACTCGATAGGACATTATTGCCCTATACCTACGTATTCCCTCGTGCAATGGGAAAGTCAGAGTCAACGTAGTTCGGAAAACTACGGGTGACGGGGGGAAGGTTGTTCGCCAAGACATCATTGTCTTGTGCCTACGTATCCTCATCTGGTATGAGAAATCAGAGCAAACGTAGCTCGGGTAAACTAGACCACTGATTGGTTAAGTGTTTTTTATGAGTGATGTTAAGTTCCCATTCTAGCAGTTAGGTTCGATGCCTATTTGCGATAGAACGGAAAAGTAACGTACTCTTTCCTGAAAATGAAGTTTGAAGAGCAATCCTAAAGGATAAAAGGGTTTGAATTTGGTTTGCTAGTTTTAGTAAAGTGAATTGAGTTAGTTTGAGACTCACATTGCACTAAAGACTATGACATAAGAGCGAATGTGTTGCATATCGCCCAAAGGGCATACACTAAACACTCTAGACAAGTGAGGAGAAACCCCCACTCATCATTTCCTGTGTACTTAAGGCTCATAGCGCACAATGTTCGTCATTCTTTATTAAGTGTCTTAACGAAGTTTGAGATGAGAAGAGAAGACACAAGAAAACACTAAAGGGAAACTGAAAACCCTAATGTTATCATACAAAATGGTCCTAAGGTTAGGATGAAAAGGAAGTCTACCTAATGTTATCATACAAATGATGGACCTAGAGTTGAGGTCAAAGCGGAACTATCCTACTTGTTATCATGCAAATGATTGAAAGCCTAATGTCTCTCCTACTACCATCTTAAACATAGGGACTAAGAACCCTAAGGGATCATGTGAGCAAACACAAGTAAACACGTTACTAATCAATCACAAATGAAAAAAAAACAAGACTTAACCAAGTCTCAAGACAAGAAAGAAAAAAGTAGGAATGAAAGATGAAGAAGGAGAAGTAACAACAAGATGAGCAGACAAGGTAGCAAAATGAAATCAAGCCAACATACAAGCAAACATTAATCATACAAAGGCACACATCAACATAACGTAAAGACATCAAATAAACATTCACATGCCAAACCAAATCAAAAGATTGGAAATCAAGACATCATGGCAAAACAAAATGCTCACACACATTCAAATGACTTAAACATCTTAAAAGAAGCAAAATCAAACACAGAACAAAGTGAAATGAAGTCAAATGAGATGAGAAATAAATTGGGGCATTAGCCACATCATATCATACTCAATACATGCCAATGGTCAAAGAGGAAACACAAAAAGTCAAGTCATGCAACACATTCACAAACAAATCTAGTATCATACAAAACAAGCATGCAAGACATGGTCTTAAAGGAAAAGACATGGGATTAGGGCATGATATCAAGTGTGGGAAGAAACATCAACATGATTATCAAATAAAACATTCATTCACGGACACACAAGAGAGACATCAAAGTTGAATTCAAAGCATACCTCAAAAACAAACTCACACAACAAAGTCAGTCTCAAAGAAAAGAGACATTCAACAAGAACACAAATGATCAAACATTAACTCATCAAGATCATAAACAAGTTAAAATGATATGCATCATGTTCAAATTCAAATCAACAATCAAAATTAAGAAGAGTCAAACTCAAGTTGAAGCACAAAAGTCAAGCAAACATCTTACAAGTCACCCACAAAAGGAAAACATGACCATGTAAAGCATATGAGATGAAGTGATCATGCAATGAACCCCTAATCATGGAAATCAGAACCTCAAACATATCATCAAGAGCATACAAGACTCATCAATCATCTACAGAATCATACAAGAAGCAATCTCAAAAGACTAGGTCAAGATCTGTCACACCCTAATTTTTGACTTTAAGATCCCACCTCTTTATGCGTTTCTTACGTTATTTGACTTTTTTGTATTCATGTTTATTGTGACTAACAAGTTTGTGCATGTATGACAAGTTTACTGATACTGTTTCTCTCGAATCTAAGCGTCTCAGGCCATCTCTGGATCATTTTAGAAGGCGCTTTGTCATTATAAAAAATGGGTTAAGGTCACAAGGCACCATTTCTAAAAGGGTAATTTGATTATACTTGGAGCTTTATGATCGTCCAAGATGTTGTGGTGATATTTTGATCCATGCTACAAAGGGTTGAGTTTTATTTTGAGGTGTCCCAGTTACCGTTTTTAAGCCGTTTTAATGCACAAGTCAGGATCTTGTTGGAAATATGGTGTGTCAGGCGTGTTGAGTTTGATTTCAAGATTTAGCCAGACGGTTCATTTTTATTAAAATTTCTTAAGACGTGAAGAAAACTTTTTGGGTTGCAAGCATTCAAGTTCTTTTAAGTCAACTGTGCGTGTTCGATATTAAGTTCTTAATCAAGATTGTTTTTTTGGATTACAAGACATCAATCTTCATTAATCAGTTGGTTTACATTATTATTACAAGATACATTTGGGTTACAAAGGACTATTATTGAATTTATTTGGTTACTGATAACGCGAAATCATATCGTTTATTTGGCTTGATTTACATGCATTTATTTGTGACTTTTATTAATTTATCTTGATTTATGTTCTATTATATGATTAATTTACTTTGTTTCGCAGATTGGGGAGAATTTGGACTAAAGAAAGAAAAGGAGAAGAAACAGATGAAAAACGGATGAAAAATAGATGAAAAACAGCAGATACGGATTCTGCTGCTGTGACGACCGTCACAGGTCCATGACGACCGTCATGCGTGTGACGACCGTCATGCGTGTGACGACCGTCACGCAGACAAAAAACGCAGAATCAGAATTCAAGATCAATCTCAACTTAAATCCTTCCTACACTTTCTCCACTCACTGCCCACTACTGGAAGTTACTACCACTTTCTCCATATCTCACGCATGATCTCAGGAAGTTGAGATAAGAAACATCTCCTATAAATAGACAAGAGATTCACAGAGAAAGGGGTGGATTGTTCATCCCGAAGTTCTGCCAAAGTTCCATCAAAGTTATTTATCGTTACTTTTATTTTCCTTTCCATTTTCCTTCAGTTCAGAATATTGTATTTTCTTCCTGTACCTTTTATTTCTCGCCAAAGTAGAATCCTGCCGACATTGTGGGGGACTACCCAAGGATTTGAGATCAGTACAATTTACAGGTTTTTATTAATTGAATTACTGCTTTATTTCTGTTATGATGCACGCTTTATTATTCTGTTGTTTATGTCTATTTCCGTTCGCATTAATTATCATGTCTAGCTAAGTTAGTTTTATCGGTATGTAACCGAATTAGTAGGATAGGATTCGATAGTAACCGGCATATTCCCTTCTTACAAACAACCTTTATGGCCGTAGTTTTTAAACTTATTTACTGAATAAAGGTTCTTCGCGAAAGCGAGAACTTATTTAAAAGTAGTTTTGCCACGACAGTGGGAAATTAATTAAGGTACGAACCAACAAGCGACAGCTGCGGTAAGACCAAATAGTAAACACTAGGCATTTGTTTTAATAACAGAGAAAGCACTTTAAAATGGATTAGAACCTAGAGATTTCCAAAAAGTAGTTTTAACCCCGAATGGGACAGCGAAAGCGTACATTCGGCCCTTAGAATTATGACTAGCGTCAACAACCATCGTGAGACGAAAGTCTTCAGATCACTATTTTCTTCTGAACAATGTTTGCAAAGAGTAAGAAGCATCGGTGACCTGTCGAATCCCAGATAACTAAGTCTTTGCATACCGATATCCTTTACCGCATTTCTTTAAACCAATTTTCTTTATTTCTTTTGCATTTAATTTCATTCGCATTCAATTTTCCTAATTCCAATAGCCTTAGCTTTACGGCGTAATAACAGATAACGGTAGAATGACATTGGTCTCTGTGGGTTCGACAATCTTTTATATTACTTCGATATTTCCGTGCACTTGCGGAGCGATCAAGTTTTTGGCGCCGTTGCCGGGGACCAATAGTCAATATTGTTATTCCGTTGTTGCATAGTATAGACTAAGGCACTCTTATCTTAATCACTATGTATAACCCATATTTCCCTTATAACTACCACCCCCAATATTTTGAGGAACCCCAAGATCCACCTAAATATGACCTCGAAATATTATTAGGAGATCTCAATCCGATGCCTTCTCACCCAAATTCCCTCTACAATGAAGACTCTCAACATTGTGAGGAACCGCAAGATTTCGACACGTCCACCCTCGAACAATTACTAGAAGAATTCGATGCGACGCTTACTCATTCCAGGATAGAATCTATGATGGAACGCTTTGTGGAGACACAAACTCTCCAAAATGAAGATTTCAGAAAGCAACATCTCCAAATTAATGAAAATCTCAAGCAGCTGAGCAATATGGTCGATTCCCTCGCAACTCACAGTGAGACTTTGGAAATTCAAACCTCCCTTCTTACACTAACACATCTAGGACCCTTCCCTGAAGGACATGTGAATGTTGTAACAACCATTAAGGAAGAACAGTTAGAAAATCCTAGGGAGAGTGATAATGAGTATGAGGAGAGTTTTGGTGAGAAAAGCATAATTATTGAGAAAAATCCACCGACACCACCCGAAAGGGAGGTTGTCGAAGAGGTAGAGAAGGAAGAACCTATTGTTGCTCCTCCTCCCTATACCCCACCTATTTCTTCCCTACAAAGGGTTGTGGAAGCTAAGGTCGACTCCCAATCCAAAACATATGTGGAGGTATTGGAAAATATCCACACTAATGCACCTTTGTCTAAGGTCCTTCATAACAAAAGAAAATTCAAGGACCATGAAACTAGGTTCATCATTACTGTTAAAAGGGTAAGATTAAATTTTGAGGTGGTGGATGAAATAACTAAGCCAAAATTTGAAAAACTGATACTTAGGATAGATCCAGAACCACCACCACAAGTTCAAAACAATGAACCACCCTATAGAAGAAAGAAACGAAAAGGTGAGGGATATGAGAGATGGCTTGATAAGTGGCCATGGAAACCGAAGACCATTCAAAGTTTGATCGAGAAACCATTCTCGAAAGAGCCACCATGAGTACTTGCACTCCTTGGCCGTCGAGCTATCGACGTTAAACAAAGCGCTGTGTGGGAGGCAACCCACAAGGTCTTTATTTTAATTTGTTTGTTTAAATTTGCAGAAAATAAAATTGTATCGCTTGTTACTCTTTAGCTATATCTAAGCGAAAACTCTCTAGATGACGATCTAAGAAAATGAGCTATGTGTTGCACCCCAAAATTTGCCCAACCTTTTTTTTTAGCCTAGACTTATGTTTCAATTGCATAATCATTTGCATTGTCATCATGTACATAGTGCATTCATCTGCATTGCATAGCATAGGCAAGATATCTTAACAAGGGATCAAGTGCTATTCTTGTCTCAAGAGGTATGTTCAAGGGGTTTCATTCATATTCAGGATTACTCAGATCACTCAGTGGATTCTCTCCTATCTAGAGGTTGTTTGGGGATCATCAGAGGGTATATGAGCTATGAGCCAAGAGAATGGAGTGTGTATGGATATCATGGAAGGTCTAGATGATCATTTTGAAGGAGAGCCAGGTCATTGGAATGATTGCAAGAGCCTCAGTTGAAGACAGTCAACTAGGGTTTTATCTAGGTCAATCCTAGGTCAAGGACTTGATTTGAAAGGTATCAAGGATCATTTGAGGGATGTGGGATTCCTTATTTGCTACATGGATATGGATGTGGTGTTGTGCCCAAGAAAAATCAAAAGAAGTCAAGGAGAAGTGAAGTTACCAAATTAAGGTTTCAGTGTAAAATCCCCTAATTTAGGTCAAACTTCCAAGCAGTGTAACTCAAAATGCAAGCTTCATATGAATTTATGGTCCACATGAAACTTGTAGAGTATCTTCATAGATTTAATTTGAGTGGTGGAAGTCATCAAGGTGATTTATAGAACTCAAGTTATGGCTCTTGCGAGTTACAGGTCATCTGAGGACACTAAAATTTGTATGTGAAAGTTGTCTGTCTTCCAAGCAACTTTTGACCTTCAAGGAGTTTTCAAATGAATTCTTGGCAAACATAAGGGTTGTTCCTAATGATCTCCCCTTCCCAAAAAGGTATGGTATGCCTTCAACTGATATGTGAAGCTCAAGTTATAGCTTGTGCAAGTCAGGGGTATTTTGGGAAAGTGGAATTATAGGTCATTCTTAGCCTATGCCTAAAAATCATACAAGGAAGCTTCAAATGAAAAACTTCACAACATCAAAGTTGCTCAAAATGGCATTTTAAGTCTAGAAAAGAGGTCATGGAAGTTTGGAAATGCATGGAACAAGAATTGACAAAAAGTGGTGAAAATGGCTTAAAAATGACATAAGTTGAAAAAGTTCAAATTGAAAATTGGTATGGGCAATATACAAATCCAAAATGGGGCATATGATATATCAAATTGAGTCTAAACAACATTTTAAAGACTTTGGTTCAGCCACAATTTTGATTTGAGGGTTAAAAAATGAACTTGCTTTGTAATTCCATTACTTGCATAATAAGGTACATGTGAGAAACTCAACATAAGGCAAAGGAATCCCATGTTTTTCACTCATATCACTCCAATTTGTCATGAAAAGAGATTTTAAAAGGTGGTTAAGGGGCTGTTAGTGGATTGAAGTGAGATATCATGAGACATCAAAATACCATATCATGAGAAATTCTTGAAGTTTCTAGAATCATCTTGGATTGAGCTAGAAGTCTCTAGATCTTTCCATGCTCTCCTATATATTGGATTGAGATCATTAAGAGAAAAGGTTGGTGATAGTTGATGTTGAATCCATTTTCTCCATTTGCAAATCATATTGAATCTTCATTTTTCTCTTCACCATTTTTCCATTTTTCCCACATTTTTCTACACTTGAAAACTCAAATTTTCAATTCCATTTTTCTCCCACTTTTGGTTCATTCCACCATTGCAAATACATTCCTTATCATTCTTACAATTGATTCAACACTTTTTTTGGCCATAATTGATGCATGAACCAAGCTACACAACTCCATTAAAGTGAGCTCCAAGTGAAAAATTGATTTTTTGTTTTCCATCAATTCACTCCTTTCTTTCCATCCAAACACCTTCCTCATCAATTATAGGACGTGTCCACATCATTTTCTCAAAGAATTGGTGATCGAGTGAAGCTCCATAAGCCATTTTTCGGAGGTATAAAGAATTCGACATAACTCATGATTTATGAGTCTTTCTTGCATTATTGTTGTTGCATTACATTGCTCTCATCTCCTACATGGATTCTAGTACAAAAAAGATGGGTTTTATGACAATTTTTGGTTCTTGAGTTTTTCTTGAGGTGCCACGTTTTGGGAGTTAGAGAGAGTTTCAAGAAAATCTAAGACCATATTTGGATTCCTTGATTTTTTTCCTTCAAGTTTGACCAAAATTTTGTGCGAAACGGATAATTATTGATGGAGTTATGGTGCTTCAAAGTAGCAAAAAACTCATGTTCACGGAGCTGCGGGTTACTATTCACAAAGTTGAAAAATTTGATTTGAAGAAGAAGGTGTTAACACCGTCGGATGCATTTCCAAGTCAAGGTTTCTTCCATTCATCCAACGCCTCTCACTGCGCCACGCAATCGGCCACATAAGCCTCATGCCCCTTTTATTTATTCATGTTATTTTCTTTTATTTTCCTATTGCCATGTTTCTTTTATTTTTTCTGTTTTATATGCTGACTTCTAAATACCATAAAAAATAGGAAAATTAGTCTTTTTGATCCCCATTTTTTTCTGCGTAATCCTCAAGATGTCTGTAATTTTACAGAATTGGAACCATATTTTTTCCATTTTTCGTCATTTTATTAGATTTTTTTACATTTTAGTTGTCAAAAAATTAGCAATGCTGGTGCTATCATTTTGTGAATTTTGTTTGACCTATCAAAACATTGTTTAAACGTCAAAGCTTTTGCAGGGGTATTCTACACATGATGAGGTATTGTGATGTATTTTTATGGGAATTTTATTGTACCATTTTAGTTGGTTTTGGATGCTTTCTTTAACATGCTCCATTTTAATCTTTCCTTTGGTATACATGAGATATCTTGCATTGTTTTCATCTTGTTTGACCATTTCCTTGTGTATATTTTTATGGTATCTCTCACCCCTGGTTTGTGGATTGATGTAGGTAATGGGAGATTTTTATTTGATTTTTTTAGCACCTTTTGCTATTTTTCCTATGTTTTGTATTCGAACTTGTAATTTGGACTTCCGAACGGACTTTATTTTTGTTAAGGCTCCAACGGCCGATTTGTGTTTGTGTGGTGAACGCCGTGGTTTATATTTCTTATTATAGATAGGTTAGAGGTATTTGAAGACCCCTTAGGTGGCTGTTATTTGTATGTTTAGCTTGCCCGATTATCGACTTGTTTGCATGATAGCACATTGCGATTCCAAATAGTGGATTACGCGTTTCACTCGGAGTTTTCACTCGATTCTTAGCATATGATCACTTGATATTTTCTTATTCCATCCATGAATGGGCTTGAGGTTGAGATGAGCCTTCCTCCCTCCTTTGCATCGCATTTACCATTGCTATATTCATGTTCATTTATATGCGGTTATTACTTGTATTTCCGTTTCTTCCTTTCGTTTTCCTTTCCCGTAGGACTTCCATTCTTCCTTGTTCAAGGGAGGATGTGATAGACATTAGGAGCTAATCCATGTATGATAACATTAGGGTAGATTTTATTCCCTTTTTAACCCTAGGATTTTAGAGTGTCATCTCTTCTTTCTTTCTTCAAACAACAGAAAAACATTAATAAAGGCTATAACAAAATCAATTCATTTCTTCCGTCAAAAGATTCGAACAAACATCAACCTTTTTGCAATAAGAAAACCCTTGTTTAAGGTGATATTTTTCATAAAAGACATTTGAACAGCTTGTGTCGTGCGTAGCTCGAACTACGTTTGCTCTGATCTTCCATGCTGTGTGGAAGTACGTAGGCATAGGATGCGATATCCTAGCGAGCAACCTTCCCCACCTTCCCCCGTAGTTAGGCGAACTACGTTGACTCTGATTTCTCGTTCCAGACGGGAATACGTAGGCATAAAGTGCGATGCTTTGCCGAGTCATGTTTTCTTTTCTTTTCAGACCTCATCCTTTAGTTTAGATTGAAGTGTAATCCGTACAAATAAGCAAGCGTGGATCCCATCGAGTACGATGGACGTGAGGGGTGCTAATACCTTCCCCTTGCGTAACCGACTCCCGAATCCAGGTTTTGGTTGCGATGACCATACCTTTTCCCGTCTTTGCATTAGGTTTACTTCGAGCGTTTCCTTTCCCTCCTTTGGGATAAATAACGCACGGTGGCGACTCTTCTGTATTGCCGGCGCCAATTTTCGCAGTAGCGACAGTCACATCCTGGATAGACACCCCCTTGCAATAATTGGCTCTTTATTTCATGCAACGGTGTCTTTAAGTCGTCGACATTCATAATCAAATTCAAACCCTCCTCAGTTAAAATGGCATTTGCCCCATGGTTGGGCATGGGCTTTTGCACTATGTTCGGACCCGCCGTTCCAAAATTGATAGCCTTATTATCCAATAGATCCTGCACAACATGCTTAAATGCATGGCAACCCTCTACATCGTGGCCCGGAGCCCCAGAGTGGAATTCACAGTGCCTGCTTGCATCATAACCATATGGAGGAGTGCCTGTTATTGGCGCCAGAGTTCTCTTCTCTACCAAGTTCAAACCCAATAATGTCTGTAGCAAATCCGCATACGTTGAAGGAGGCTTTTCAAACACCCTCCTTGGTTTGCCCCCCTGGAATCTGCGCTGGGCAGGCTGTGCCCCCTGTTGTGGCTGCTGTTGCTGTTGTTGTTGTTGTTGGAATGGTTGTTGCTGAAACAGTATAGTAACGCTTGCCACCTGCTGCGGCTGATTATACTGGTTTCGACCTCTGCCCCGGCCTCGGCCCCCAAACACTGCGCTTGCATCGCCCTGACGGCGCCCACCAAAAGCCTTTCTGTTACTGCCAGATGCAATAGATTCCTCAGCTTGGAATCTTCCCTGTTTAATGTTACTTTCAATCTTTTCTCCCATCAGAATTAAGTCTGAGAAACTGCCCAGAGATGTGTGAAACAACTTGTCATAAAACATGCCGGTGAATGTTCCTATGAACATGTCATTCATTTCCTTGTCCTCTAGAGGAGGATGGACCCTAGCAGCCATGTCGCGCCATCTCTGCGCATACTCTTTAAAGCTCTCGCCCTTCTTCTGGGACAATCCCTGCAATTGGACTCGATTGGGTGCCAAGTCGCTGTTATACTTATAGTGAGCTACAAATGCCTCTGCCAGTTGCTTCCATGTCTTTATATGAGTTGGTTCCAATCCCATATACCACTCGAGGGAAGGACCAGACAAGCTATCTTGAAAGAAATGCATTAGCATCCTCTCATCAGTTGAATACGTCGACATCCTTCTGTAATATGACCGCACGTGCACCTTTGGGCAGGTGTCCCCTTTATACTTGTCAAACGTAGGAGCTTTGAATTTGATTGGCACCCTCAAGCCAGGCACCAGACCCATTGTTGACATATCTAAGCCCACAGCACTTTGATTTACGACCCCCCTCATCTGCTCTTCTAGCATTCTGATCCTCTGGGAGTCATCCATCGGTCCTTCGAAACCTCCACCGGAGAAAGCGTCCTCTTGCTGATCTTCCTGCCAGTTACCATTCCCAACTCCATACCCATCGTATCCGTTGTTACGGCCAGCTCTAATCTGATTCATCACTGGGCCTCGCCCTCGGTTGCCGTACCCCGGAGCGACTCCAGCAGGTCCAAAAGCCGTTAACCCAGCGCCATTTCCATTTCCGAATCCTCCATAACCCTGATTAGTCATACCGTATCCGTCCTGCCCGAAGCCTTGAGCATTGAAACCGTACTTCCCAGTATTATCGAACCCCTGGTCATTGAAGCCGAATCCAGCATTACCGAAGCCATTGCCTCCCATATTATCACCCAGGTTAACATCTCCAAGCCCAACATTGTTAACGATAGTTTCGTTCCCAATTCCAACGTTACCGTTCCCAGCAGCAGTACCGTTGTTGACGTTGACAGCGGGTATGTTGACTACAGGTGGAGCCACTGGTGTGGGAGTACCATCCCCATGAACAGTGTCGACTCGCACAGACTGATGATCCTCATTTCCATGCCCGACATTCCTTGCCAACAGAGGCTGCACCATAGCTTGCAAATTCTCCTGACCTTTTGCAATAGTCTCCATTGTCTGCATAAAGAGCGCTAGCTTCTCGCGCATATCTTGCATCTCATTCTGCATTTGATCCATGATTCTTCGGCAGTTGGTGCGAGTGGAGTACCGGTGTGGGCGCTGATCTTCAATCCTGAAAAGACCTGATACAGTGCAAGAAATAAGATACCATCCAATAATCACCTGTAATGCAATATGAATATGAATGCAATGCAATGTGTGTCTGCGCATTAGGGAAATTCATTCCCCGATTCTAGTGCGAAGGTGCCAGTGCAGTGACAGTGCTAACAATACGAAGATCGGAGCCGAATCAAAGAAAGCCTCATATATTGCAGAGAAATCCAATAAGCCAAGAATACAATATCACTGAGTGTACAATAAGAAGGCATGACCTCAACCAACAATCCTGGTGATGGTCAGCACTATGCAAATAAAGCATCAATACATGAAATGGTCAAGGACACTCATAAGCCTGATACTCTTCTAGCAACTTCTTGGTCTCTGGATGACTTGGTCGGGTAAGCAGACCCTCAACAAGCTGGTTTCTTCTCTTGAGAACACGTCGCACGTCACCAGCGGTTTCCTCCCATGCCCCTTCTCCGAAGCGATCCTCTAGCTTCCGCTTCTGAGACACAACTTCGTTCCTGCCTTCGATGGCCTTGTTCAATGCATTCTGGAGACTATACCTGGTCATCACCTCTTCTTCTCACTTCTTAATGCTCGCCTTCAACTGCTCTTCGAGGTCAGAAATTTGCTGCTTCAATTTATCTTCCCTTTTCTTGTTGTTGGTTAGCGTAGCATTCCAAGTCTTGTTACAAGACGAGATTTCTCGGTGAGCGACATCGAGTGCTTTCTTTTTGGATTCCAAACATGTCATGGGAACTTATGAACTCTTGCCCCAGACGTTCACGCTTCTTTTTCTCCTCAGTCAACTCAGCCCCTAGCCTGTTTACTAGCTCGATCTGCTGCTGGAAAGCATGCACAGCCTTGTTTTTCTCACTGCGTATCTGAGCCAGCTCTTGCTCTAACCCTTCATTGATCTTCATCAAGGCTTCTTTTTCTTTCACAACTTGCTCGTAGGCCTCCCTAGTAACAGTAGTTGGTTCTTCCACCGGAATATGAACGGGGACTGGTGCATCCGGAAATGGCATCCGCAACTGTCTTGCTCTTTCTTGGATCCAAACTCTGTAGGGTGCATAAGCCTGACAATCATTCTTCCCCAACAGCGGCTTCCCTCTTCTGCTGATACGCATCCATGCATGCTGAAGCTTGGCTAGTAACTCTCCATTTAGATCACCGGTGAAGTACATAGATTCCTGTACTTCTTCCTCCTTTGGTGGGTTCTTCAACGCATATCCGAACTGGCGAATAAACAGAGAAGGGTTGTAATTGATACACCCTTTTCTTCCTATCAACGGAACATTAGGGTACCCCGAACAACTGAAAATAAGCTCAGACCCCAGCAAGTCTCGGTCAAACCACTCAATGTCTTCGGAAGATAGCCTCATCAGGCGCTCTGGCCTGCTAGCTGTAGTTGCACTATCCACAAAAGGTCCCTTCAGGGGAAGATGGCTCTTAAACCACATGTTCAACAGCGGCGCACAACAGTAAACAGTCTTTCCTCTTCTATTTTCATTTTTTTAGTGCAATGAATGATAGAAGTCTCCAATCAAAGTGGGCCCCGGGTTGCCAGCAGCAAACAGATGTAAAGCGTCCAAGTCCACAAAATTGGGTAAGTTAGGAAACATCACTATTCCGTATATGCATAGAGCCAAGATAGCGTTAAAAACTACCCAGCACCCGTTCTTGGCATACTCTTGAGCTTTGCCAACCAGGAAATCAAGGGAGAAACCTGGAACCCCAAGCCAAGAAGTCACTAGTAGTTCAACAGCGTTCATGTGCAAGGCCTTAGCTAAGTCCTCCAACTTGGGCTCAGCAGCAGAGTGAATAAAGGGGACCTTGTTCTGTACAGGTAGCTCAGTAAACTCTACATACTCTTCAATGGTAGGCCCCAGAATAAAGTCAGCAAACGTGAAACACCTCAAAGTCGGGTCATAGAATTGCATCAAGGTGTACAGCCTATTCATCTCAACAGCAGTTGGCTTGCAGACTAATCTCAGCAATCTTCCATGACTCATTCTGAAACTTCTCCTAACCTCCTCATCAGCAAGAGACATCAGACCAAGTAAGGGAGTGACGTCAGGTGTAGGCAACTTGTACGCAACTGTCTTCCTCAAACCAGCCATGATCAATGAGCAAAAGTCCGGGCACTAGAACCAGGGAATATGCAAATGCACCTGCAGCACAGACACACGTTAATGGGATGCAATGGTAATGGTTATGCAAACAATGCAATGCAAGTAACATGCAACAGGGACCAAATGCCATAGCTGAGAAGCCTGAACCATATCAAAAGTCTCAGGTAGACCCTCCAGAATTCCTCAAACCCTGGTCTCAGATAGACCTAAAACAAAGCTCTAACACTGGTCTCTGATAGAACCCAAATCATAACTCTGACTGGTCTCTGACAGACCTCAAGCCTCTCCATAAATACCCAGGATCTCAGATCAAGAAATCAACCGGTATCTGAAGGTCTAGTTACCTGCATAACCCCAAACCCTCTCACAGGTGGATGTCCTAGTAACTGACAAAGGTATGGCATCCTATGCGGTCGTCGGCGTCACAGACTTTCAGGGTTGATGATACGATTCCCAGAAGGAGTGGCATCATCAATTCCTGAAGAGGCCTCACTTAGCCAACTTCCAAATGATCGGTTCCCGGAGTCGACAATTCAGCTAACCAACAACCCCTTCGACCCAAAGGGTAGAAAAAGAAGTCAACCAGAAGAACCTCGTCCGAGTGTAGATTTCATGAGACACTAATGCAAGCAAAGCCGACACGTGCCCACTACTTTCTACTCTAATTCTAGGTGCATTCAAGCCCAGGTCCGGCTTATCTCTCAATCATAGAATCACCCGTCACACCCCAATACAGCAATAATAATCAATAATATAATGCTGAAAATAAATGACAGAAACAAATCCATACAAAATCCTCGACGGGAAAACAAGCGCTAGGATTGACTCTCTTGAGGGACGTTGGATCCCAAATGCATAAGGAACTATCGCAGTCCTTAGCAGCCAGGGGACGTTGGATCCCCAGCAGAGTCGCCAGCTGTCGCTACTGCGAAAATCGGCGTCGGCTGAACAGAAGAGTCGCCACCGTGCGTTATTTATCCCGACGGAGGGAAAGGAAACGCTCGAAGTAAACCTCGCAAGAAACGGGAAAGGTATGGTCGTCGCAACCAAAACCTGGATTCGGGAGTCGGTTACGCAAGGGGAAGGTATTAGCACCCCTCACGTTCGTCGTACTCGACGGGATCCACGCTTGTTTTTGGATATGGATTGTTATTTCTATCTAAACTAAAGGTCAGGGTTAAAAAGAAAAGAAAACGACTCGGCAAAGTATCGCACTTTATGCCTACGTATTCCCGTCTGGAACGAGAAATCAGAGTCAACGTAGTTCGCCTACCTACGGGAAAGGAGGGGAAGGTTGCTCGCTAGGATATCGCATCCTATGCCTACGTACTTTCATACAGCATGAAAGATCAGAGCAAACGTAGTTCGGGCCACGTACGACACAAGTCTGTTTTGATTGTTTTTATTCCTTCTGAAAAAGGGTTTTTCTGATTAACAGTCCAAGCGGACAAAAATGACGTTTTGATGAGTTCACATTCTTTTACGGAAGAAGTGTCTTTTATTGTGTTTGAAATGTTTATTGTATTTTTCTGTTTGTTTTGAGAAAGAAGAGACAAAACTCTAACCTATGGTTGCGAAGGGAATCAAACTAACCTAATATTATCATGCATGGGTTAAGACCTAATGTCTATCATGCTCCTCTCTTGCGCAGAGAGAAACAGAGATCCTAAGGGAATAGACGGAAACAGAAACAATAGCATATATACAATAAAACAGTAAAATGCATGGATGCAGCAATACAAGCGAGGCAAGGGAGTCCCACTCAACCTCGAACCTAGAAAACAATAGGCAAAAGTGAACAAAATTCACTTTCAACCCAACAGGTTAAACAACAAACAATACAGTCAGGGAAAACCAATCAATACATCAAGAATCAAAAACAGCAGAAAAATAAACAGCCACAGCAGCTCTGCATCAACATCTGTCTTCAAGTCATCTCCAAACAGCTACAAGCTTCAAGCAATACATCAATCTCCACAGCCTTCAAGCAAGGTCTTTGTCATCAGTCTTCAATCTGCAATGGCTTTTCTTCAAGTTAAAACTCCAAGAGGAATCTCAGTCAACAAGATGAAATGAATGTTAGACAGTCAATTACCTACCAAGGGTGGCTCATTAACTGTTAACATTATACTGACAGTTTTCTCTCAAAAGTTCTATCTTTCAAATACATTCACTAATCCTTCCAAAGGAAGGAGGTGGATATTTGAAAGAGACTTTGAATCATAGAGAAAGGATGGAGGCAGACAAGGCCTTCCATGTTTGTGAATCAAGTTTTCTACTCTAGAGCTCTGCCTAGCTCCTAAATCATATACTCCTCATCAACTCTGGAAGTTGGTCTTCGGTCTCTTTGATCTCCAATGGCCTTCATCCACAAGGTCTTCAGCTCTCCCAATCCCCAAGCAAACCCAATACCCCACACAATCAAATGAAATAACCCTAGAGAGGGCACACCACTCAGTCAATCAAATACAAGCTGTATACTAATAGTAATAGTAGAATAGGGGAAACCTAGTAATTTCTAAGGGATCTATTATCTACCCATAACCCCTATATTCCCATACCCCAAAGATTCAATCCACAACTCCTAAGGGAAATGATTTAGTTCACCCATGTTATCTCCTAAACCCTAGTTTTGATCATACTAATCATACCTAAACAAATCACCTAAAAATTAATCCTAAAATCATGGACTAAATTTTATATACAAGCTAAAGGTCTAAGCTAATCAACCTAAAAAGAAAGGATCAAAAATATAAAAGCATCTAATCAAACTAAAATCAGCAAATTCATGCATTAAACTAATCATTATTTAAACCTATTTAAAAGAAAAATATACTAAAAATATGAAAATAAAATGAAATACCAATTTTAATATTTGATATTTTTCTTAACAGGATTATGAACAATATGCAAAAACAACCAATTAAAAACATGCATTTTTCAATTATTTATGATTTTTTAAAGAAATGAAATGAATTGAGAAAAATTAAAAATGAATTAATTGAGAATGGGGTGCAGAAAGTATATAAAATCAGTTGAAAATGAGAGATGGGCCCAGACTGGGGGGCGCGCATAGCAAGCGCGTCTGGGCCCAATGCATGCTCAGAAAAACAAATAAAAAGAAAAAACCTGAGGACGGTGCAGAAAGTAAAGATTTTAGTTGAATTGGGATTGGGCCTTGCGTTTGGGGGTGTGCATAGCATTGGAAACCTGAGCCCATCTGATGGGGTTTAATGAAACGGTGCGTTCTGTGCACCCAGGGTTCCCTCCACATTCGTTTTAAATCGTGACCATTGGATCCATTACTTAGTCAACCAACCAGACTCCATCCAACGGACCTCATGCATCTTCTCCAAATGCTAGGGTTTCAGCCATGGAAGCTCCATGCACGAGCTTATGGACCAGACCTTCCACCTTCTCATACGCCCTCAGTTCTCCATGAAAACAAATTCTGTAAAGAGCAAAGTTGCTCTATTTCTTCTCCTCTACACAACCATAATAATAGATTCCTCTAAAACTCAACCAAGAAACGAACCCGATAGGTAGAACATCCTGAATCCATCATTTTCACCTGCTATCAACCATTCCAATTCTCACTAACTTTTACCCTAACCTAATCTACACTTTATGCTGATCAATCTGAGCTATGGATCCAAGATTATCGTGCATTATTCTTGATGTTATAAACCCTAACAGATTTGGTGCACCATTAACAACCTCCATGAAACCTTCTCACACTCACCAAAATTAATCATCTAACCTATCCTAACAGTTCTAACCCTAAAATTCTCTAACATACTAACTAATTCAAGCAATTCGAAGAGAAAACTAACCTGGTGTAAATGATGAAAACAGGTGCTGAATTCTTCAAATCCAATGCTTGCAATGCTTGGGAATTGATCAGTGAACTTAATTCTTGATTCTGTATGCAATGGATCTTGTGCAAACTCCTTGAATCTTGCAATCACAAAGTTCTTGCTCCTTGGAAGATGAACTTGAACAGCACGAGTTCTTCTTCAAATCAACCAAATTCTCATGGAATTGTAATCTATGAAAGATGTTAATGATGATCAAATCAAGAAATTTGGAAAGTGATAGAGATTTGATGAAGTTTGAGAGGGTTTTGCAAAATGGAAGATTGAAGTGTAACTTGGTATTATGAGCACAATGAATCACCAACCATGGCATGAAGCTATTCAATTCAATATATAGATGGAATTAGAAACCTCTAGAACTTTGTAGAAACTTCCCATGCACACTTTCCCTTGGATTTGGATTATGTAACTTCTTTTGTAAGTAACCAAACATAACTTCTAAATCTTGAACCAAACTCAAAAATCCACTTTTGCCAATGTTCTTAAAACATTGTTTCCAATCAAAATGACCTATAATTTCACCCCATTTGGCCAAATTATGAAAAATCTCAATTTTAGGTCATTTTTCATTCATTAAATTCACCAATTTTGAAACCTTGAGCTATGAGCCTCTCCAATCTTTCATGGTCACTTTTCTAGACTCAAAATGTCATTTTGAGAAAGTTTTATGTTGTGAAGTTTTTCATTTGAAGCTTCCTTGTATGCGTTTTGGGCATAGTCTTGAAATGACCTGTAATTCTCAGATGACCAAAATACCCTTTGCTTGCCAAGACCATAAGTAGAGTTCCACAAATCATATGAAGGCATACCATACCATTCTAGAAATCTAAGACAATGAGGAACAACTCTTATGTTGACCAGAAATTCATTTGAAATCTCCTTGAGGGATAAAAGTTGCTTGGAAGACAAGTAACTTTCATAGACAAAATTTCAGATACCTCAGATGACCTGTAACTTGCAAGGACCATAACTTGAGTTCTATAAATCTCCTTGATGTCTTCCACCACTAAAATTAAAGGTATTGAGATCCTCTACAAGTTTCATGATGGCCAAGGATCCATTTGAAGCTTGAATTTTGACTTATCCTGCTTGGAAGTTTGCCCTAAATTAGGGGATTTTACACAGAAACCCTAATTTAGAAACTCCTCTTCTCCTTGATTTCTCTTGATTTCTTCTTGGAAAATCACCATATATTTCTCTACATGTCAAATGATGAACCCTACATCTCTCCAATAGACCTTAATGCCTTTCAATCAACCAGTTGACCTACTGTTGACCCAGGGTTGACCCAGATGAAACCCTAGTTGACTGTCTCCAACTGCAACTCTTGTGATCATATCAATGACTTGTCTCCTTCTCCAAATGACTTTCTAAGTCTTCCATGATGTATACATACTCTCCATGCTCAATTCACAGCTCACAACTTCTTTGATGATCTTCAAAGACCCTCAGATAGGAGATAGATGCACTGCTTGATCCACTGACTTCTTAGCTTTCAATTTCTTTTCTGATGACTTGGATATGCTTGAATTTGAACAATAAACTCTTGATAGGCTCATAGAGATGAGAATAGTACTTGGTCCCTTGTTGGATGACTTGCCATGCTATGCTATGCAGATGATTAGACTATGTACATGACTCTATATGCTAATGCAATTGAAACATAAACCAAGTGAAGAAGGTTGAGCAAATTTTAGGGTGCAACACACTGCTATTAATTTTGGTACGGAAGGGCCCAATATTACACAACAATCAATGCCAAACCATGAATAGGCTGGAGTATGGTGGACAAAGAGGAGTTCTATAGTTCGGGTGGGCCGTTAAAAGTAGATCAGAACAGTGGCAGGCTGTCTCTAATAACTGATTGTGAAGATAGCTGGTTCAGCAGCAGGACAGATGTGAAAGCCCGGTTCTCGGAAGCTGGCATTTTTCTTTGTTTTATCTTGTCATTTCTTTACGTTTGTAGTTTCTTTCCTGTTTAAAATGCAATCTTGTTTGTAAAACTTGTTGTTTCCATTCAATTGATGATAATGAAATAAATATGCATGTTTTGATTAAATCCATTCGTGTTCACTAATTGTTTTTACAAATGTCCAACGCCTGGTTAAGAGGAATCCGGGGAGGATGACGAAAATGAACGACATGCAAAATTCCGATTGTATGCTTTTTGAAACAAAACCTGCTGATGATGTACAGGCATTGTTTCAAATCCCTAAACACCGGAGATATAAGGAAGATAATCCCTTGTCAACCCCTTTGAGCCTTGTAGTAGGACTTTTGTTCTGTGAATGAAAAACCCTCAATCTTAACCTGGGGCAGGGTAGGTGTTAGCTAATTTGACCGAGCGTCCAAATTGCAAAAGGAGTGTCCGTTCGAGGATCAATCACACCTCTAGAGGTCGTGCCTAAGAAACCACAATGGTTCAGCATTAGGAGTGAAACAGTCACATCATTCCCCAAAGAGTCAGACAACCAGCGTCACACGACTTGTTCGAAAGAAAAAAGAGAAAAAAGAAATCAAAAGCCCGCTAAGTCAAGAAAAGAAAACAATTGACTTAGGCAAAAATGAGGGCATCCCGCTGGACTCAAAAAACCAAAAGAACTCAAAAGAGTCAGTCCAGGAAAAAGTTAGGGATATGAAAAATGAAAGGATGGAAAAATCCTCAAATGAAATACGAGTCGTGTGACCTCAAGTGTCAAAGACGAAAGGTGAGTGGCTGTCACTCCCAACAATCATAATTTCTCGAACTATCACTCCTATCTTTCAGCCTCTGAGAGGTGAGTGCTAAGGTCGAATTAGCTGAACATAGGATCGAAGAACATCAAGGAGAATGGGTGGGTTAAAATAAACTTGGAGCCTTTATCCTTTCCTTCAAAACCGTGAACCTGACCACGTTATAACCTTCAAAAGTCCTAATTGGAGCAGGTTGTTTCGAAAGCATACTTCGGTAAAGGTCGCGTCGATTCTGACTCCTGAAAGGGTTCCTCTTACCATGTTGGTATTAATGTTGATAAATGTTTTGTGCATTATATGCTATAAACTGTTTTTCCCTTTTTCCAGTGAACAGATTGGATGTCAAAACTATCATATGTGTTGCATTAATACGTCTTTTACGCAGAACAACTTGTTTTACTTGCGAGTAAGCGCTTGACAGCAGAAAAGTTTCCTACAGTGGAAAGTATGGTCAGGATAGAATGCAGAGCGCCCGAATGCTCCGCAAGCCGGGGCAAGCCATTAAGTGCTCCCCAGTCAGGTCAGCCATTCAAAGTCAGTTACTCTGGGGCAATCAGGTCGAGATTCGGTAAATCTCTCGTAGTTGGAGGTACTGCTCTGGATCAGCTAATTAGGGGCAAAGTCATTGCAATCAGGGGCAGGCCATCTTAAGAGCGCAAAAGTTATTCTTTACTCGAGGGGCATTTGGTGTGAAGTATTTCTCCGAAGTTCAGAATGCTGGGGCAGTTCATATCAGACCAACGGGGTACAAATGTTCAGATTCCCTTTTGAGGACTATCCCCACAGAGGTCCCACAGGCCGGGGCATATCAGAAGCGAAGGAATTGTTCTTCTCCGTATCATCAGAGCTACTCAGAGCTATTCGAGCAGATTCAGTCAATCTTAAAGTGTGAGACGAATGTCGGGAAGTCATGTTACTGTCTTCCGATTCTTCAACCAGAAAAATGTATTGGCAATCACTGTAAGGCTCGTCTGTGTTGGCGCGTCAGTTTCAAATCCAATCTTCATTAGTACGCAGGAAGACTCCGCCTGTTTTCCCCAGAGGAGTCTAATCATACTTGGCACATATGTTATTCCCCAGCGGAGTTGGTTTCACTTTTCCAACATTTATTTTGGCTGGAATAATTCTGTGATATCCGGTTATCCTCGGCGGAGTTAGCTTTGTCTTCAGCATTTATTTTGCTGGAGCGCCTCATTGCAATTGCATGTATCATCATACTTGCATCTAACCCAAATACGTAGCATTTCCATGCTATATGGAAACATTACGTCATTATCGAACATACGTATTCGGAAACATAAACCAGGTTGGTTACCTCGTTGGTTTCAGATGTTTGTTTTCCCCTGCAGATAATTGAGATTATGATTCAGGAAGATGTTTGGATAGTCGGATTTGTGGCACAAGGCGAGCAGTGATCGTGTTCGTCCTATCATGTGGACCCCTAGCAGAGTTGCTTGGTTGAGTTTCTCTTTTCCCCAACTGAGTCCTTCTCAGGTCGCTATTATGTCGGCATTACAAGATTTCATAGTTCAGATTTTTTGGAGTTATCGCCGTGATTTCCCCAGTAGAGTTTTCTTCCCCATCAGAGTTGCTTGGTTAAGCTTCTCTTCTTCCCCAGCGAAGTTTTCTTCAGACTGTTGTCACGTCAGTATTGAAAATCTTGAAATTACTACCTGCCGTCGAAGTAGGTGTTTGACGGCTGTCGTCAGAATTACCCCAGTAGAGTTTTTCTTCGGATTGTTGTTACGAGAATCTTGTGGATTAAACCTTCGGAGTTATACCCCGGTTGAAGGAGTTATACCCTGGTTGAAGGAGTTATACCCTGGTTGAAGGAGTTATTACCCTGGTTGAAGGAGTTATACCCCGGTTGAAGGAGTTATTACCCTGGTTGAAGGAGTTATTACCCTAGTTGAGGGAGTTATTACCCTGGTTGAAGGAGTTATTACCCTAGTTGAGGGAGTTGTTACCCTGGTTGAAGGAGTTATTACCCTGGTTGAAGGAGTTATTACCCTAGTTGAGGGAGTTGTTACCCTGGTTGAAGGAGTTATTACCCTGGTTGAAGGAGTTATTACCCTAGTTGAGGGAGTTGTTACCCTGGTTGAAGGAGTTATTACCCTGGTTGAAGGAGTTATTACCCCGGTTGAAGGAGTTATTACCCTGGTTGAAGGAGTTATTACCCTGGTTGAAGGAGTTATACCCCGGTTGAAGGAGTTATACCCTGGTTGAAGGAGTTATTACCCTGGTTGAAGGAGTTATTACCCTAGTTGAGGGAGTTGTTACCCTGGTTGAAAGAGTTATACCCTGGTTGAAGAAGTTATTACCCTGGTTGAAGGAGTTATTACCGTGGTCGATGGAGTTATTACCCTGGTTGAAGGAGTTATTACCCTGTTTGAAGGAGTTATACCCTGGTTGAAGGAGTTATACCCTGGTTGAAGGAGTTATACCCTGGTTGAAGGAGTTATACCCTGGTTGAAGGAGTTATACCCTGGTTGATGGAGTTATTACCCTGGTTGAAGGAGCTATACCCTGGTTGAAGGAGTTATACCCTGGTTAAAGGAGTTATTACCCTGGTTGAAGGAGTTATACCCTGGTTGAAGGAGTTATACCCTGGTTCAAGGAGTTATACCCTGGTTGAAGGAGTTATACCCTGGTTGAAGGAGTTATACCCTGGTTGAAAGAGTTATACCCTGGTTGAAGGAGTTATTACCCTGGTTGAAGGAGTTATACCCTGGTGAAGGAGTTATTACCCTGGTTGAAGGAGTTATTACCCTGGTTGAAGGAGTTATTACCCTGGTTGAAGGAGTTATACCCCGGTTGAAGGAGTTATTACCCTGGTTGAAGGAGTTATTACCCTGGTTGAAGGAGTTATACCCTGGTTGAAGGAGTTATTACCCTGGTTGAAGGAGTTATTACCCTGGTTGAAGGAGTTATTACCCTGGTTGAAGGAGTTATACCCTGGTTGAAGGAGTTATTACCCTGGTTGACGGAGTTATTTCCCGTAGTGGTGACGGAGTTATTTCCCGCAGTGGTGGCGAAGTTATTTTCCCGTAGTGGTGACGGAGTTATTTCCCGCAGTGGTGGCGGAGTTATTTTCCCGTAGTGGTGACGGAGTTATTTCCCGCAGTGGTGGCGGAGTTATTTCCCGCAGTGGTGGCGGAGTTATTTTCCCGTAGTGGTGACGGAGTTATTTCCCGCAGTGGTGGCGGAGTTATTTTCCCGTAGTGGTGACGGAGTTATTTTCCCGTAGTGGTGACGGAGTTATTTTCCCGTAGTGGTGACGGAGTTAGTTTCCCGTAGTGGTGACGGAGTTAGTTTCCCGTAGTGGTGACAGAGTTATTTCCCGCAGTGGTGGCGGAGTTATTTCCTGTAGTAATGATAAAGTAGTACCCGTAGCGATGGCGGTGTTGTTATTTTTCCAGATTATCTTCCCGCAGTGGTGGCGGAGTGATGACGGTGTTACTTTTCTGTAATGGTGATAGAGTGATTTTCCTGTATCGTTGGCAGGGTCATGTTTTGTTGACAGAAGTACTTCCCCAGTGAAGTCGTCCAGGTTATTCAAGTATTGACAAGATAATGACGAAATCAGATTTGTAGATAATGTTCCCCAAACAGTCGTGCAGTTCATTTCTGCGGTTGGCAAATTTCCGGGTTCTTAGTATTCAACCGTCTCGTACCTCGACTGTTTGAAGGTCGTTCGCTCTTCACCCAGTTGGGTCCAAGCCGCTTGAATAGGGGCAGCTGTTGCACCCCAAAATTTGCCCAACCTTTTTTTTTAGCCTAGGCTTATGTTTCAATTGCATAATCATTTGCATTGTCATCATGTACATAGTGCATTCATCTGCATTGCATAGCATAGGCAAGATATCTTAACAGGGGATCAAGTGCTATTCTTGTCTCAAGAGGTATGTTCAAGGGGTTTCATTCATATTCAGGATTACTCAGATCACTCAGTGGATTCTCTCCTATCTAGAGGTTGTTTGGGGATCATCAGAGGGTATATGAGCTATGAGCCAAGAGCATGGAGTGTGTATGGATATCATGGAAGGTCTAGATGATCATTTTGAAGGAGAGCCAGGTCATTGGAATGATTGCAAGAGCCTCAGTTGAAGACAGTCAACTAGGGTTTTATCTAGGTCAATCCTAGGTCAAGGACTTGATTTGAAAGGTATCAAGGCTCATTTGAGGGATGTGGGATTAATTATTTTCTACATGGATATGGATGTGGTGTTGTGCCCAAGAAAAATCAAAAGAAGTCAAGGAGAAGTGAAGTTACCAAATTAAGGTTTCAGTGTAAAATCCCCTGATTTAGGTCAAACTTCCAAGCAGTGTAACTCAAAATGCAAGCTTCATATGAATTTCTGGTCCACATGAAACTTGTAGAGTATCTTCATAGATTTAATTTGAGTGGTGTAAGTCATCAAGGTGATTTATAGAACTCAAGTTATGGCTCTTGCAAGTTACAGGTCATCTGAGGACACTAAAATTTGTATGTGAAAGTTGTCTGTCTTCCAAGCAACTTTTGACCTTCAAGGAGTTTTCAAATGAATTCTTGGCAAACATAAGTGTTGTTCCTCATGATCTCCCCTTCCCAAAAAGGTATGGTATGCCTTCATATGATATGTGAAGCTCAAGTTATAGCTTGTGCAAGTCAGGGGTATTTTGGGAAAGTGGAATTATAGGTCATTCTTAGCCTATGCCTAAAACTCATACAAGGAAGCTTCAAATGAAAAACTTCACAACATCAAAGTTGCTCAAAATGTCATTTTAAGTCTAGAAAAGAGGTCATGGAAGTTTGGAAATGCATGGAACAAGAATTGACAAAAGGTGGTGAAAATGGCTTAAAAATGACATAAGTTGAAAAAGTTCAAATTGAAAATTGGTTTGGGCAATCTAAAAATCCAAAATGGGGCATATGATATATCAAATTGAGTCTAAACAACATTTTAAAGACTTTGGTTCAGCCACAATTTTGATTTGAGGGTTAAAAAATGAACTTCCTTTGTAATTCCATTACTTGCATAATAAGGTACATGTGAGAAACTCAACATAAGGCAAAGGAATCCCTTGTTTTTCACTCATATCACTCCAATTTGTCATGAAAATAGATTTTAAAAGGTGGTTAAGGGGCTGTTAGTGGATTGAAGTGAGATATCATGAGACATCAAAATACCATATCATGAGAAATTCTTGAAGTTTCTAGAATCGTCTTGGATTGAGCTAGAAGTCTCTAGATCTTTCCATGCTCTCCTATATATTGGATTGAGATCATTAAGAGAAAAGGTTGGTGATAGTTGATGTTGAATCCATTTTCTCCATTTGCAAATCATATTGAATCTTCATTTTTCTCTTCACCATTTTTCCATTTTCCCCACATTTTTCTACACTTGAAAACTCAAATTTTCAATTCGATTTTTCTCCCACTTTTGGTTCATTCCACCATTGCAAATACATTCCTTATCATTCTTACAATTGATTCAACACTTTTTTGGCCATAATTGATGCATGAACCAAGCTACACAACTCCATTAAAGTGAGCTCCAAGTGAAAAATTGATTTTTTGTTTTCCATCAATTCACTCCTTTCTTTCCATCCAAACACCTTCCTCATCAATTATAGGACGTGTCCACATCATTTTCTCAAAGAATTGGTGATCGAGTGAAGCTCCATAAGCCATTTTTCGGAGGTATAAAGAATTCGACATAACTCATGATTTATGAGTCTTTCTTGCATTATTGTTGTTGCATTACATTGCTCTCATCTCCTACATGGATTCTAGTACAAAAAAGATGGGTTTTATGACAATTTTTGGTTCTTGAGTTTTTCTTGAGGTGCCACGTTTTGGGAGTTAGAGAGAGTTTCAAGAAAATCTAAGACCATATTTGGATTCCTTGATTTTTTTCCTTCAAGTTTGACCAAAATTTTGTGCGAAACGGATAATTATTGATGGAGTTATGGTGCTTCAAAGTAGCAAAAAACTCATGTTCATGGAGCTGCGGGTTACTATTCACAAAGTTGAAAAATTTGATTTGGAGAAGAAGGTGTTAACACCGTCGGATGCATTTCCAAGTCAAGGTTTCTTCCATTCATCCAACGCCTCTCACTGCGCCACGCAATCGGCCACATAAGCCTCATGCCCCTTTTATTTATTCATGTTATTTTCTTTTATTTTCCTATTGCCATGTTTCTTTTATTTTTTCTGTTTTATATGCTGACTTCTAAATACCATAAAAAATAGGAAAATTAGTCTTTTTGATCCCCATTTTTTTTCTGCGTAATCCTCAAGATGTCTGGAATTTTACAGAATTGGAACCATATTTTTTCCATTTTTCATCATTTTATTATATTTTTTTACATTTTAGTTGTCAAAAAATTAGCAATGCTGGTGCTATCATTTTGTGAATTTTGTTTGACCTATCAAAACATTGTTTAAACGTCAAAGCTTTTGCAGGGGTATTCTACACATGATGAGGTATTGTGATGTATTTTTATGGGAATTTTATTGTACCATTTTAGTTGGTTTTGGATGCTTTCTTTAACATGCTCCATTTTAATCTTTCCTTTGGTATACATGAGATATCTTGCATTGTTTTCATCGTGTTTGACCATTTCCTTGTGGATATTTTTATGGTATCTCTCACCCCTGGTTTGTGGGTTGATGTAGGTAATGGGAGATTTTTATTTGATTTTTTTAGTACCTTTTGCTATTTTTCTTATGTTTTGTATTCGAACTTGTAATTTGGACTTCCGAACGGACTTTATTTTTGTTAAGGCTCCAACGGCCGATTTGTGTTTGCGTGGTGAACTCCGTGGTTTATATTTCTTATTATAGATAGGTTAGAGGTATTTGAAGACCCCTTAGGTGGCTTTTATTTGTATGTGTAGCTTGCCCAATTATCGACTTGTTTGCATGATAGCACGTTGCGATTCCAAATAGTGGATTACGCGTTTCATTCGGAGTTTTCACTCGATTCTTTGTATATGATCACTTGATATTTTCTTATTCCATCCATGAATGGGCTTGAGGTTGAGACGGACCGTCCTCCCTCCTTTGCATTGCATTTACCATTGCTATATTCATGTTCACTTGTATGCGGTTATTACTTGTATTTCCGTTTCTTCCTTTCATTTTCCTTTCCCGTAGGACTTCCATTCTTCCTTGTGCAAGGTAGAATATGATAGACATTAGGAGCTAATCCATGTATGATAACATTAGGGTAGATTTTATTCCCTTTTTAACCCTAGGATTTTAGAGTGTCATCTTTTCTTTCTTCGAAACAACATAAAAACATTAATAAAGGTTATAATAAAATCAATTCATTTCTTCCGTCAAAAGATTCGAACAAACATCAACCTTTTTGAAATAAGAAAACCCTTGTTTAAGGTGATATTTTTTATAAAAGACATTTGAACAGCTTGTGTCGTGCGTAGCCCGAACTACGTTTGCTCTGATCTTCCATGCTCTGTAGAAGTACGTAGGCATAGGATGTGATATCCTAGCGAGCAACCTTCACCCATCTTCCCCCGTAGTTAGGCGAACTACGTTGACTCTGATTTCTCGTTCCAGACGGGAATACGTAGGCATAAAGTGCGATGCTTTGCCGAGTCATGTTTTCTTTTCTTTTCAGACCTCATCCTTTAGTTTAGATAGAAGTGTAATCCGTACAAACCAAGCAAGCATGGATCCCATCGAGTACGATGGACGTGAGGGGTGCTAATACCTTCCCCTTGCGTAACCAACTCCCGAATCCAGGTTTTGGTTGCGATGACCATACCTTTTCCCGTCTTTGCGTTAGGTTTACTTCGAGCGTTTCCTTTCCCTCCTTTGTGATAAATAACGCACGGTGGCGACTCTTCGCTATCGACGTTAAACAAAGCGCTGTGTGGGAGGCAACCCACAAGGTCTTTATTTTAATTTGTTTGTTTAAATTTGCAGAAAATAAAATTGTATCGCTTGTTACTCTTTAGCTATATCTAAGCGAAAACTCTCTAGATGACGATCTAAGAAAATGAGTTATGCCCACGGACATTCCTACGAGTGTCGTTGTTGGTGGGAACACTGATGATGAGTACTTCCTCTTGACGCGAGCAACATGATGAGCTAGTTCGAGAATTACACAAACAAAGGTATCTTAAAATGCCCGCCGCCAAAGTAGAAGTGATCAACAAAGATAAGGATAGCAAGAGCAGTAGCATTCATACAGGTTCTATCTTTCCTTTTCCACCTTTTACTAAAACATTGAGGACAATGTTTGGTTTAAGTGTGGGGGAGGAACTCTATTGTTTTACATTTTATTTCATTCTTCTAGGAATTTTTATCTATTTTTAACATTATGTCAAAGTCTTTGCATGTGCTGTCGAGTCTTTATGCGTGGTTTTCGCCTGTTATTCAATTTCCCCCAAAAAAATTCTAACCTCTAACAAATTTTTGCTTCGATTCATGTCATGGTTCTCTGAAAGTATATAGGCTATCCAGGCTATGTTAGAAAAACGTGGGAAAGTTTTGATAAAATTGATACCGCCCTGACACCCTTAACCCCCTAAATATGCAAAATCAATTTGAGTACCCATTATGCCGAAACCTTAAAGCTCCAGGTTCTTGTAGTAATCCCTAAGTAGTTTATTTAAGCAGTCAACACCATCCTAAACACACTAAGTAAGAAACCGATGCAAATAAGTGTATGATCTCTAGCGTAAAATGAGAAATTAAGAAAGAAAATAAATTATGAAGAAAAAAGACATGTTCCTTCTAAGTTAGGTGCTCCTCACCCGAGCACTTAGCCTAACGGTACAAACTCTTTAAGTTCAATTGATTCTTAAGCATATTTGCAGAGAAAAAAAATGAAATAGCATCGAGATCATAGTCACTAACAGGTTTACTTGCCATGAATGTGTATGGATAACAGGCTTAATGTGATTGCACTATAATGAAACAGGGTGAAAGAGAGCATGAGATATAGGTTGAGTTATAATGGCATGATTCCGATTGGTTTGCATAAGTAGGGAGTTTTTGAAATTGTGTCGTTACGGTATCCTTGGTATTGATATTTAGTACCTATCGATCTAACATTAGCCTAGCAGCCACGTATGATTAGAGTCTCATCATGTTTTTGTTTCGAACTATGCTTATTTCTTTTTACCGTGTTGGTTGGTTGCTTGAGGACAAGCAATGATTTAAGTGTGGGGGTGTTTGATAACGCGAAATCATATCATTTATTTGGCTTGATTTACATGCATTTATTTGTGACTTTTATTAATTTATCTTGATTTATGTTCTATTATATGATTAATTTACTTCGTTTCGCAGATTGGGGAGAATTTGGACTAAAGAAAGAAAAGGAGAAGAAACAGATAAAAAACGGATGAAAAATAGATGAAAAACAGCAGATACAGATTCTGCTGCTGTGACGACCGTCACAGGTCCATGACGACCGTCATGCGTGTGACGACCGTCACGCAGACAAAAAATGCAGAATCAGAATTCACGATCAATCTCAACTTAAATCCTTCCTACACTTTCTCCACTCACTGCTCACTGCCCACTACTGGAAGTTACTACCACTTTCTCCATATCTCACGCATGATCTTAGGAAGTTGAGATAAGAAACATCTCCTATAAATAGACAAGAGATTCACAGAGAAAGGGGTGGATTCTTCATCCCGAAGTTCTGCCAAAGTTCCATCAAAGTTATTTATCGTTACTTTTATTTTCCTTTCCATTTTCCTTCAGTTCAGAATATTGTATTTTCTTCCTATACCTTTTATTTCTCGCCAAAGTAGAATCCTGCCGACATTGTGGGGGACTACCCAAGGATTTGAGATCAGTACAATTTACAGGTTTTTATTAATTGAATTACTACTTTATTTCTGTTATGATGCACGCTTTATTATTCCGTTGTTTATGTCTATTTCCGTTCGCATTAATTATCATGTCTAGCTAAGTTAGTTTTATCGATATGTAACCGAATTAGTAGGATAGGATTCGATAGTAACCGGCATATTCCCTTCTTACAAACAACCTTTATGGCCGTAGTTTTTAAACTTATTTACTGAATAAAGGTTCTTCGCGAAAGCGAGAACTTATTTAAAAGTAGTTTTGCCACGACAGTGGGAAATTAATTAAGGTACAAACCAACAAGCGACAGCAGCGGTAAGACCAGATAGTAAACACTAGGCATTTGTTTTAATAACAGAGAAAGCACTTTAAAATGGATTAGAACCTAGAGATTTCCAAAAAGTAGTTTTAACCCCGAATGGGACAGCGAAAGCGTACATTCGGCCCTTAGAATTATGACTAGCGTCAACAACCATCGTGAGACGAAAGTCTTCAGATCACTATTTTCTTCTGAACAATGTTTGCAAAGAGTAAGAAGCATCGGTGACCTGTCGAATCCCAGATAACTAAGTCTTTGCATACCGATATCCTTTACCGCATTTCTTTAAACCAATTTTCTTTATTTCTTTTGCATTTAATTTCATTCGCATTCAATTTTCCTAATTCCAATAGCCTTAGCTTTACGCCGTAATAATAGATAACGGTAGATTGACATTGGTCTCTGTGGGTTCGATAATCTTTTATATTACTTCGATATTTCCGTGCACTTGCGGAGCGATCAGTTACATAAGAAGTTCTTAAGACTAATTCTTAAAGACTATTCTAAAGTCCAGGGATCTTCAAGTTTCTCCTCATCTTCATCATCTTTTGTACCTGCAAAAATAGCGAAAAAGCAATTAGTAATTCAAATGATTTCGAGAGAAAAGATTTTGTCGTTTTACGACCCTCAGAAAGATATCATCATCGGGCCAAAAGACGGAAGGGCAACTGATCTGACCTGATCAAAAGGGAATCACTAGACCGCCACGCGTCTTTGATCTACTTCATGTTCACCGGTGGTAAGGAGGAGGAGGGGGGGTGTACCTGCAAGACATTCCGATGCCAAAGTGAGAAAGGACCAGAGTGAAGCAAATACAGAGAGAAGGTTGAAAATTGAATACCTGACCCTCTAGTGAAAGAGGGTATTTATAGTGAGACCCAGCACAGGGCCAACGATCACTTGTGTAGGGCTGGATTGTCAGGCCCAACCCAGGTGACTGCTAGGGCTTACGTGGCATAGTGAAGACCAGCACGTGGTCTTTTCCCTAGTTTAACCGTCCCGTGATCTCCGGAAGGTGGGTTGACCAACTCTTACAGAGATGGGTAGTTGGATGAGGACGTATCCCCACGGAAGGGAGCACGTGGAGAACGTGCGAAGGATACGTTGTTCTACTCGAAGGAGAGAAGATTCTGCTCGTCGAGGGCAGCGTCTGGCCGACGGGACCCTTGTGCTCGACGTAGGTGATATGGGCCCTTTTGGGCCTTCCCAAATATCATTGGGTTGGGCCTATCCGGTCAAACCGGGGCCCAGATCAGAACAGGAGCCCCCCAAGTCATAGTTCCGAGGAGAGGGAGCGAGGACTTGATGACGTTTTCGGACGGGAAGTAGGTGCGAGGAGAGATTCCGTACGTGTGTGTTTTGTGAGGACGTGCGAGCATGGGCGTCTTCAGGTTTTCGAGAACGCGTTCTCAACAGACATTGTTGGCGGGGAGATATGAAGGGACGCGATTGTCAGACTACGCCACGTGTCAAACATTGGACGGCCCATGTGAGGCGGCTACCCTAGGGCATTCAAGTGCCTAGGGACGCTTCGAGTCTCGAGCCAGGATATAAGTAAGCGAGCCCCCATCCATTCCTCATTTTTGCTTCTGCTTTCTCTCACACACGCGACGATTCTCTTGTTCATGTCTGTTCATCACCACCGTCGCCGCGTATTCCGCTGTTACCAGTAAATAAGTAAGTTCCTTTTCCTTGCTCTTTTCTTATTTCATGCATTTAAGCCAGGTTCGAGGCACGTTGAACGCCCCGAGGAGGGAGATGAATCTCCGCCGTGATAGGCGGTGGTTTTCTAGGTTTAGGATGAATTCACCGAGGACGAGCGAAGTGATGGTTTGAATCCCCCGGGGACAGATACTAGTTTTTGATGAACGTCCCAGGGATGAACGATAGGTTTACTTGAGTGCCCTAGAAGGATATGTGGGTTAGATGACTTCCTAGGGGACGGATGGTAGGGGTCAGACAAACCCTATGGGGACGCGTGGCAGGATCGTGGGCATTTCCCGGGCCAATGAGGGATGCAGGATGATCTCCCGATGACGGTTATCCGGGAGGCTTTTGTAATCGTTGCGGGTGTTGTCCCCGTCGCCCTTTCACTTGGCCTGCGGTGGAAGGGTGGATTTGATCTTGGATATCGAATTCACTGTTTCCTTCTGCTTTTCAGGTGCTAATGAAGTTGTGGGTACCAGGGACCATGGATGTCGACGAGGAGCCAGAAGTCCCCACAGTCGAGGATAGAGTTTGCCCTGTCGAGGAATGGGTGGCCGAGGAGCCTCTGACTACGCCCTCGTATTTTGCAGACGACCAGACCGGTGCTTTTGCCACTGTAGAGGATAGGCGTGCGGACGAACCTTTAAACTGGAAGGTGTACCGGCCTCGCGAGAAACACCGCATCTGCTCGGCGTTTGGGAAAATGAGGTTCCCTATGTATGAGTTCTTTTTTCGAGAAGCCGGGCTCAGGCTGCTGTTCACGAACTTCCAGTTTGGGGTCTTTGATTGGTTGCGGTTAGCTCCCTTGCAACTGCATCCCAACGCCATAGCTTTTGTCCGGGAATTCGAGCTCGTATGTAGATATTTGGAGGTCGGGGCCACGCTGCCGCTTTTCTTCCGTCTTTTTCATCTGCAGAGGCAGACGGTGAACGGTCGACACAGCTGGGTCTCGTTAAAGCAGCCGAAGAAGCTTTTTCGGGCGAACAGGAGGGCGTATGATTATGCGCGTGAGTGTGTAGGCGGATACCGTGGGGGTGCGTCAGTACGGATCGTATGATGTGATCTGGCGGGTAAGGCT
Organism: Lathyrus sativus; assembly: GCA_963859935.3. Classification (NCBI taxonomy): domain Eukaryota; kingdom Viridiplantae; phylum Streptophyta; class Magnoliopsida; order Fabales; family Fabaceae; genus Lathyrus; species Lathyrus sativus. The sequence continues at coordinate 417,406,981 of OZ012736.1, read as the reverse complement.
CGTGAGGGTGCATGGCGATTGCGTGGGCGAGCACGCATACGATTACAAATAATGAATCAAAAATAAAAAAATAAACCCTAATCCTAATCTCCCAATCCTTCTTCCGCCGGCTTCCATTCCCTTTTCCCTCCGTCTTTCTCACCTCTTCCTCTTCTTCTATTGATTTCTTCCCGTTTTCCTAAAAAAAGAAACAACACAATATCAAAATCAAAGTCCATAACAATGGAAAGAAAACTAACAAACACAAGATTCCTCGTAAGGTTTTCGATGGTGGACGGCGATGGAGGGGTTCGCGACAGCGCAGATGGTAGTTTCCGGAAAAGGGAAGGCGATTCCCAGTGATGAATGCCCCGACGGCAACAGATTTGCAGCAGAATCTAAGAAAGATAAGTCTTTCTCTTCTCGGTTCACAATCTTAGGGCTTTTTTGATTTGGGACTTTCTGGGGTTCTCATCTGTATTGTTGTGAATTTTCCCCCCTCTGAATCTCGATTTCCTCTTCTTTTATAGCGGTTGAAAGCAAAACACGATAATAACTCTTTTCCTTTTTAGTTTGAATCTATCTGAAACATGCTTGGAAGTTTTCGTTTCATACCGATAGATTAAAAACCTTCCTTTTATACTTGATCATGTTGGTGATTGCCTTGTCCGTTGGTTTATTGATATTGATTCTTATGTTTTGTTTCCAGATTTGTGTTAAGCCAATTGGGAAAGAAAATTGCTCGTATGACGTGCGTTTTGGGTGCTGGCTACTGCTAATTGACTTCTCAAATTAAGTTGGTAAGCCTTCAACATCAATCTAAAAGGGAAAACTTGAATTTGTAAGCTCTGAATCGAACTATCTCTAATTGTCTTCTTCTTGGATTTGTAGGTTTAACAGCTCTGAGAGGCTGACGGTATGTTCCCTCGGAGTTTATTCGAACAACGTCTGTAACTGTCTCTAATTGTCTTCAATCTTTGCCCTTGATTTTGTCATGAGTTTTTGATTGCATTTTGATTGATGATACCAATGCTCTTGCTTGTTTTGCAGCCAGGTCATGCGGAGACTTTTACAGCAACTGTTTTGGGATTTATCTATGAAGTATCAGAGCTGTAACTTGGGAGAGCTTGCTTGCAAATCTTTCTCCATCTATTTTGGCCCTGCTTTCTCTTATAGATTAACTAGGCTGCTGGAACCATATTAGCTTTTTCAAAATTAGAGTTCAAGTAGCATATCGGCGGCCATGGAATTCTCGACGCTCCTCTCACAAGGTAATAAAGACTTACATCCTTTTCCTATTCGAACGATGTTACCCATGGTAGTAAGTAATATTGATAATTCTCATTACCTATTTGAATGCTAGGATTTAAATACGGTTCTGATGCTGTCTAGTTTCAACAATGTCGGGGTGTTGAAAACATTATCTTGGGCCTCATACATTTTTGAATTTATGTAGGAAATGGAGCTGCGAATCAAGACTTCGGGTCAACGGTTCTTTTCGGAAGAAGCTTGGAAGCTGTACGTAGTCACCGTCGTCAGGCTTCTTCAAATGGGTGAGTTCAAAGAAATCAATTCTGTTAATCTAGTGCTTAAGATGTGTAGCCATTGCTCTTGTTGGCATTTGCAAAAACTAGGTGCCTTGCTGGCCCAAATTTTAAGCTGCTGCAATGATGAATTGACGGTCCGTAAGCAACTTTGAGCAGTCAGGTTAATGGTCCGTGTTGGGAGTCATAGGCTAGCGTTCTAGTAGTTGAATAAATGAGGTAAACTTTTCCATCTCTAGTTCCTATTTATGCTCTTTGGTGAATTCTATTTCTGGAAGGAAAATGAACAACATGGCTTCGATTTAATTCTGTTCATGCTTGATGTGGCAGATTCTAACTTACGGTCGGTGTTGAGGTTGAGTTTGGGGAAAGCGCAGTGGGCTGGACCTGCAAGCGTCATCAGCATAGAGGAGTGGTGTAACAAGCTTCGTTATCGGCGAAGTAACTTAATCCACATATTCAAAATAAAATAGCAAGACCGCCGGTTTTAATGCCACGGAAAAGCTTCACAAACGCTGAGTCTCCGTAAGCATGGCCTTCTGCTCAGGTTGAAATGGATGTTGATTGAAAATGTTGCCGAAGTCTCATTGGCGAAGTTTGTAAATGTTCCAAATTGTCCATCTAACGGAATCCTTCGCGGGTTCTTCTTTAGTTTACCTTAAGTGACTTGTTACTGTATAAAAAGTTTGAAATACATTGGATAAATAACTTGGCAATGCAACATCTGTTAAATGCCTTAAAATATAATGTCACATTCTTGAACAAGCCTCAATATCAACTTATGTTACCAGTTGATAGGATTAATTTGACGTCCTCTAGGTTACAACCAGTTGTTTTTGTTGACATGTAACAACTTAATTTTTACTGTTTGAATATGGTCTCCACTATTTGTTACCGCAAATAATGCATCCTCTAGCCATAGAACATCAACAAGCATATCAACCAAAGTCACTTGTGCTTTTTCAATGTGAACAACATAAGGTCCTACGCCTCCGATGAAAAACTCTAGCGATGTTAGTACCACTAATAATGATGTACTCACTACTAATAATGACATACTCACTTTGGTTTAGGTAATCAAGCCAAGGACTAATCTAGGACCCAATCCCTCATTAGATGACGATCTAACGCAACAATGATAAAGTGCGTGACATGCCCTTTCACCGCTTGAACAACTATTGGATTAGAATGAGAACTTGAATGCTTCGATAACTGACCTTGAACTTGGACTTTTCCTTATATTAACAAAATCCTGTTATAACCTGATTTCAACATTGATAACATATTGCTTGCAAACTGGTTTTCCATACTGTTGCACCCTAATTTTTGACCGCGAGATCCCACCTCTTTTTCGCGTTTCTTTATTATTCAACTTTAATTTATTTTTTTATGTTTTGCGGCTAACCAATTCATGCAAGTGCAGTAGTGATAGGGTATTGGTTCTTACAAGCGAGGCATCCCAAGGACGTGACTAACAAATGAGGACGTCTCTGGTGGATCCTTAGGATTAGATCCCCTTTCATCAAGGTCTTGATCTCTCTTTGGTTTACTCCCCTTCGTCAAGAAAGACTCGTCAATATAGGATTCATATAAGGAAGAAGATTGTGGGCCAATGTGCGAATTCAATTTCCAAGTATCAAAGAAGTTCAAATCGCTCTACAAAGTTGAGAAGATACAATACAGGCTCAAAGGCCGTCCCAAGTTTCTTAAAAGTAAAAATCATTGCAAGATATTAGTTATCCAAAAGCTCCATTACAATCGTACATTGAAGCATTGTGAAAGGAGATTTACAAATATGTGCCTAACTTGATGACCCAAACTTGCTTTGCTGTCATTTGAAAATGCGGCCTAGGAAAAGCAACATTACATGAAAAAGAGAACAACAGGTGCATCTTAATCCTGGGATGCCACGGCGTCTTTCAGTATGAGTAAGGACTATCTAGACTAACAACTACTCCGCAAATCATCGTTATTATGCATAAGATAGTGAAAGTTCCCCATACAAAAACGTTACAAATATTAGTTGGTTTCTAGTGGTACCTACTAAAAAAAAATTACTTCATAACTAAAACGAGTACATGTGAATTTCTTCTATATGGAGAAGTGGAATGCCAACAGCATTAAGGAAGGAACAACATCAACAGTTATCCAAAAAGACTCCAGAACTGGACCACTATAAAAGCCAGCAACAATACTGTCAATCCGTAAGGGAAGTCGTGGAAATCCAAAACATATCTAAATCAGCAGGACATCATCATGCTGACGGTATCAGAAACTATCAAGTACTTCAAAGCTGCCCTGCCAGAAATAAGGACATAAGATATCAAGAGCCATTTTATACTGTTGCGATTTGGTAATTTCAGTTTAAGAATAATGGTGTTCAACAGTTCAAATCACACTTACTTAGAGCATTAACAAGACAGCATTGAGAAACAACGTCATTTCCTGCGTGTTGCCCTCTGTGTTACGGCCCTCGAGTCTGGTGTCTTCTGTCATGCCTTGCCTATGCAACCTTTATGAGAATCAAATCCCAACTTTCACTCCTGTCACAATAATAATACTATGCAAGGTCATCATGAAAATTTTGCCCCGTCCGCAACCGATCCTGCAAAGTAGAGATGCACGACATCGACTGCGGTTATGAAAGGAATAATAGGACAGATAGAGATCAAATGACTAACTCATTAAAAATAGAAGATCAAGGAAACTTGTTCGCGTATTGCTATCAAGACATCAGTTTCCTCAATTCGAAGCCTTCCGCGGGGAAAACTAGCCAACAAGTTGCAACAACCATGCTTCTTTTGCTTCCTTCTTGTACTAAACAAAGTCAAAGGAGAATTTCATTAATAATCACAACACAGTTGACGAGATTAATTTGAAGTTGAAAAATCTAAAAGAGAGATGCAAGTCACCTCTGCCTCGATACGTGAAGAGCCGTCATGCATCAAGAGCTATCATTTGGCAGTTATCAGAGTAATGAACAGGCTTGGGTTGATACAATTGAATCTGTTGGAACGGGAGACAGTTAGAATCAATACCACAGACTGGACAGGTCAATCACAATATGCAGACCAAGCCATTTTCTGGTCATCGCCTTCGTCTTCAATATCAGAGGTTGTGTTTTCAAGGAATGCTACGGTAAAGATATTAGTGGCATATTGGGCACGCTTCGTCAATAGCACAGATGATTACTTGAAGTATCTACACTACACCAACACTCTATTGCGTCGTACGGGTTTCAACAAGACAGGACCTGCATTTCATAATGGAATTAGTACAGGAAACATATACCCTGATTTTACAGGAGTGAATCATGGAAAGAATGTAGCTAGTAATGTAAGAGCATACATGGAACAACAACAACAACTTCTTGCACAGCAGCAACAACAATTCAGGCAATCTACAATGCAAGGAATGGGTCAGATGCAAGGACAACATCAGATGCAATTTTCTCCACAGCTTGGGCATCAGTAATTTCAGAGTAGGCAGCGGCTTTCTTCGGCGCATATGCATCATGTCTTTGGTAAAAACCAACTCAATCAAGTATATCCCAAAGGAAATCACATGTGGTGAAAAGAAAATAATCCTGCAAACAAACCAGTATTCAGAAAATCCAGCAATTAACATAGGCACCGATGGTTCGACTGTTACGGCAATAAAAAGAGGAAATTTGTCAAATGGATACCTAGGAAAGGAGGGTGGTTGAGGAGACATCTAAACCTGTAGTAAGTGAAGGAAATATTGTGGCAACTCCTGCAAATGATGACACACATAGCATTAGCAAGGAGGCTACTGATGCAGGAAACTAACTAAGTGCTAGAGGGTGTAACTAAATACAGATGGAGCGCATTACCTACTGAGCAGCAGTACAGGATGAAGAAGTTCACTTCTGATATCATTGCACAATCTTCCAGCTTTTGTTCCTGGAACAGAGGAGAACAACCATAAGTGAAGGATGTGTTCTATCTAGGAAATACTGAACAAGGAGGCAAGCCAAGTTAGGACCTCCGATATAGAAATAGACGGAACCTTTGTGCCCCGCTTCTGAAGAAGGCCGCAACACAAATCATGTTTTTGTAAAGTATTCATACCAGAAAATACATCAATAATAACCATACGCATACACAAAATTTTCACGAGGAAGAATTTGGGAACGACTGCAGTTACAATCTTGAGGGAGCATCTAAATACTGCAAAAGGATCTATCGTACACATGTTTTGATGATGAAGAAGAAGGGTACAACTTCAGTTGCGATGTGTCGAGGCATGCTAACCAGCTACTCTACACCAATTGTGTTCAATCCTGGATTCATGCAACAATCAAGACACTATTAAGTTTCAAAAGCCACAACCGTTATGATCAAATAATTCACTTAACAGAGGTGCAATCAGATTTGTGTCCCTGTCAAACAACAACAGAAGATGGATAACAACCTCACCCACTTGAGTCAACTGCATTGGCCCTACAGACAGACGCGCCAAAATAAGAGCCTCCATTGATAATTCGCTCCCCATGCTTAACTGATTGGACCTGCAGAGAAGAAAACGGGAGATCACAATTTAAGATTGTAAAACCAAATTTCAGAACTTGAGACGAAGTCCAAGGAAAGAGAAGAGGAACCGTTATCCACACCTGGACTGCATATTTCTCCCCTGGCCCAAATTCAATTACTACTCACACCTACAAAACGCAAAAATCAGAGCTAGCAAAATCAATTCAAAGAATATCCAAGTCCAAAACCGTGAACATTTAATGGATTTGATACAGAATCCGAGATTCGATTTTCGATTAATAGACACTTAAAGAGATGGGAGCAGAAAGAGGAAGGTTTTCAAATCATTTGGTACCAAAATGGAAATCCAAATCAACAATCAAAATCAGCATTCAAATTCATTCCAGAATCGTTTCGTTCAAGAGACCTATATAAGACGGATGAGAAAAAGAGAAAAAAAACACACAGAAAAAACCCTAACCAATACGCAGAATTCCACAACATTTAAACCCCAAAAAACTTAAAAACCTAGAAATCGTGAGAAGGACTTATCTTCTTCCGTGAGCACTACCAGAAGCGCCGTCGGAACCCTCAAACCCGTCAACCACGCCGTGAAAGAAGTCGTCTCACCACCACAAAGAAGGATACGTGTTCGAAGGCTCAAATCAGAGGAGACTCCCATCGCCGTGAAGCTCAGATCGCGTTCGAAATTCATCACTATTCAAAGAAGGGAGTTGACGGACCGTGTCATCGTCTCACCGCCACCGACTCCTACTTGTAGGTAAAAGGTCTGTCTAACGCCGCGAATACATGTCGTTTGCTTGTTTCAATTTGTAGGTTGCATGAAAGCCAGGAGAACGAGAAGAAAAACTCAATGAAGAAGAAGGCCAGAGCACGAGATTGAGAGGAGAAGTGTCGCCGACGGCGAGAGAGAACCTAGAGTTCGATTTGGGATTTGGATTCCCTTCTTTTTTCGTTCTCTTTTGTCTGTTCTTTGATGTGATTAGTATGTACTAACATCCACTAACCACACACTAATCCACCGGCTATTTGTTTTTACCAATACTAACTATTCGTCTCCCATCAACCTTAATTAAAACATAATCTTTAATTCATTTTATTTAAATAATTAATAGATTAATTAACTATTTCTAATCAATCTTATAGATATAATGTATAATCAGTTTTTAATCCAAATCAAACTAGCAACTCTTTCAAACCAACCTATTAATAAATCAAGTTTTTTTAATCAAATTAACTTTAGATCTTTTATTTAAAATAGACTCAATAAACATTTATAAATAATCTATCCCAATTGCCTTTTATTTAATTAGATATTAAAATATTTTAGAAATACAAATAATCCTTTTTTTACAAACTAATATCATTCGAGTAATCATTTCACTTAGATTTTTATAATTAACTATTGTGACATTTTATTTTAAACTTAAAACTTAATTTATATCAATAAGATCAACTTATATTATTAAATCCAACTTTTTTTAAATCAACTCAACCTCGTCTAAAAACGAACCAACATCCCATCTAAAATCAACTTAACATCGTAAAACATAACTTAATCTCGCACAATCACGACACTCGCACTTACACTCAAGCGCTTTCATGCGTGTGTATGGTTTATATTTCATTGCAATTTAGATTACCGCATTTACATTATCGCATCGCATTTCGTCCAAAGGAAAAACCTACACATGAGTCAACACTTGTGTGTAGTGCACGTCATTTGCATCATTTCCCCACGATCCTTGATTCCATTCAAGTTGATCACTTAAGATAGATCCTACCCCATAGGAAGGACCATTATCTCTACAACTTAGACAAACAAACAACACTATACAACTTTTTCAAACACAATAGAGAATAGATGTTAATCATCTTAAGTGAGATATAATCTCCACCCCACAATAATACAATCAAACATGTATGAACTTTGCCTTAAGAGTGATAAAGGCATACTCGTCAAACAATCTGAGTACTTAAGCCCTTTTCTTAAGACGATACAAAGACTATTTTCCTACAACCCCCTTTACACTTGTGGTGGTTACATCTCCCTTAACATGAAGACTCATCTCTTCTCCTAAACCCAATCAAAACAACTACCCTAAACCCGTAGGAACTTTGACCACAGTCAAAGAGCTCCTCTAACCCTTTAGGGGAACTACAAGCACTCTGATTCCACTCCCGTAAGGATATGTAGGCATAAGATGCGACATCTTATTGAGTATACTTAGAAATAAACCACTAGGGTCTCTAATCCTTTAAGCAGATAACACATAGCAATAAACAGCATAAAACAAGAGGTTCCTGTAGAGTACTACAGAAACTTAGGATGCTAATACCTTCCCTAAGTTTAACCAACCCCCGAACCTATAACAATCTAAACCTTGCATTTGCATTGCATTGTGGGAATTTCGATCTTTATCCCTTCCTTTGGACAAATCAAAGTTCGGTTGCAAAATTGAAGTAATGATTCAAACTAGTCAATAGTTTGGTATCCAAATTTCACCGCGACAGAAATGGCGACTTCACTGGGGAACACCTCAGTGGGTTTCCCTATCTTGCTTTATTTATCTATTGCTTTATATCTGCCTATTTGCTTACTTGTTTATTTGTGTTCTTTTGGGTTATTATCCTTGAGTGGTGAGACAAAGTCCTACACCCGGACTTGAGAGAAGTTATGATAGGATGGTGATATATTCGATGAGGCTTATAGGGAGTGAGTCCCGACTAAGTTGACTCGAGAATCCCGCTTAGTTGAGACCCTTTTGAAAATGGTTCGGTTGAACGAGTTTAGTCGTGAAAACTTTTACTATTCTCAACTGGAGTCCATGATACTAAGGACCGTAGCTACCTTTAACCTCACTTTGGCCTTTATTAGGATGTAGTGCGAGGCTATGAGGGAGTAAGTCCCGAAATAGTGCTACGCGAAGCTACACTCAAAAGAAGTTCTCTTGAGAATATTATTAATCCTCAAGTTAGTTGAGAAATTGATAATATCCAATAGATGGACTAATGACTTTGGGACCTTTTTTAGAACCCAGTTCTGTAGGTACCATCCACCTTTAGTCCTTATCCTTTGGGAATGGGTATACCCTTGGCTCCATGCTCGTTGAAAACTTAGGGTCCCCTTTGTTTGATTATCCTCGTCTATCTATGTGCTTACTTGTGTTTGTTGCATTCATAAAGCATCATTTTGTATTGGTTTCATGGGATTCCTAGTTTAGTTATAAACATTACAGAAGCCAATATGTATTACAAAAGAAAATATTTTGGAAATATTCTTTTAAGAGTCCTAACTTGGATGGCCTAAGGAAGTAGATTGAAGAAAACTCAAAAAGACAAATACGAGAGACTTCCCTTATCATGAAGGATCGTTAGAAGTTCAAAAATACTTCCATCCATATTGAAGATCCAGAGAAACAAAGGATTCATTCCTCACTTTCCAACAAGAGATGGAGGATTTATTTTCCTCTATCAAACTAATCTTTAGACGTTGATCATGGACTACGTATATTCAAGAAGATCCGAGTAGAAGAGCGAATCAACAAGCAATGAAGGACTTCCTTAGGACTTTATTTAGCTATTATGTTGGGACTCTTACAAGAGTGTTTCCTTGTAATCCATTATCAAATAATAATAATAATAATAAATGACTTTTCTTTGGTGCTCTGTGACGTTTATGAAAACTTGAGTTCCATGAAACCTTTCTTTTTTTTTGCATTATGCATTTTTGCATCCCGCATTTAGCATCTTGCATATGCATGTGTCTCTCCTCTTCTGTGGCTCATCCGGTCTTCTGTCTTTGTCTGTCAGTTGACACCTCGCCCATCTGACCAAGCTTGAAGTATTATTAAAGGACAGTAAAGAGGACGAAGATATGGATCGCATGACTAGCTTCAGAGTAAGGTGTAAACCGACATTTCACCGTCCCTCCGACGACTTTGTGCCTGCTCAACTTCAGCCCATGCGAGACAACCTGTTTGCTGACTTTCAGAATGTTCATGCTGAGAAGGAAATGGACGATCCTGGGCTTATAGCATTCGAAAATGAACTTCGTGACTTCAAAGAATGATGGAAAATGATGAAGAGGAACCGTGCACCTGATTTTTATGCTCATGACCCACGCCTAGTTCCAAACCTAGTTGTCCCTCCGGAATTCCAAATGCCCACCTTCGAAGTGTACAAAGGTACGATTTGTCCAAGGTATCATTTGATGATGTTTTGTCAGAAGATGACTGCTTACCTTGGGAATGACAAACTAATGATTCACTGCTTTCAAGAAAGTTTGTGTGGAGCACCGTTAACATGGTATATGAAGATACAAAGGAACCACATTCAGTCTTGGGAAGACTTAGCTGTCGCTTTTGTGAAGCAATACCATCACAACTTGGGTATAGCCCCAGACAATAAAGATGACAGTGGACCTTCCAGAGAATTCATAGCTCCGGTACCCTATCCTCAACATCAGTATGCAATGCCCGCTCAGCGTGAACAACAACCATCTCCTAGGCAGAGGTTGGCCTCTCCAGATCAACCACAGAATCAACGATTCCGGAAAAGGTATCAAACGATGCCTCTAGATACTCCAAGAGAAGTAATTCATCGGTTTGATCCCATCCCTGTGAAGTATGCTGACTTGTTTTCACCTCTGATTCAAAGAGGTCATATCCAGACAAGAGCTCCACCTAAGGTACCTAAGAAGTTTCCATACTGGTACAAAGCCAACAGATTTTGCCTGTACCATCGAGGTGCTCCGGGGCACGACATTGAGAGTTGTTACGGTATGAAAGCAGACGTTCAAAGTTTGGTCAAATGTGGAATCTTATTCTTTGAGGGTTCCATCCCTTATGTGCGAGATAGTCCCATATCTCAACAAGGTTCGTCCTCCACGTGCATGATTCAAGGTCGTCAACACCGCGTCTGAAAGCTGCGCACCAGACATTTCTGCATGTCTCTCCAGTCTGCATGAAAGTACAATAAAGATCCTAGAAAGGACTCTCTGAAGAAGTTTATTTTATTTTGTTCATGTTTATTTCTTTGGTTGAAAGCATATTTGGTGTGTAAGAACTTTTTATTTTGAATAAGTAATGTAATAAGTGTTTGTCTTGAAGAAATCCATTCGTTTTCACTCAAATTGTTTTTTCAAAATTATTTATAATGCCGACGTTTACCCGATCTCTTGCTCTGACAGAGAATTAGAAGGAGGATGATGAAGTAAAACATATGATCTCTTGTTGTATGCTTCGAATAAGAACCCTACTGATGATGTAAGGCCTTATTTCAACCACCTAAACACCAACATAGTTAAACCCTTTTTTTTAAGCCTTGAGAAAAGATTTGTTTTTTCTCCCAAACCAAAATCTTGTTTTAGCCAGGGGCAGGGTACCATCAAAAATGAACATTTTTCAAATTGGGTGGGCTCAAATATACTAACCTCTTATTCATCCACTTCACAAGTCACTAACTAAGCCTATACACGACTCTCAAAGTCCTGATTGAAGTAAGGTTCAGTTCGAAAGCATACTCGATGAGATATTGTTTCCTGACTCCTTGAGCTACGCTCAAATTAAATTGGCTTTATAAATAATTTTAATTTATATCCTAACTAGTGATTTTGGTCACCAGCTATTGCGATATCCCTTTTCAAAACTTCAAGACAAACGTGTGTTGCATTAACCGTTTCGAAATTAACATTTCTGACTTGCTAAATATGCTCGACATCTTAGAAAAATTACACGGACTTTGATGGACTTGAAGACCTTGCCCACCTGGGGCAAGTTATTTTTAAGAGGGTTGATCCGTACCAATTTGGAAGACTCAGTATACCGCCGATCAGGGGCAGTTATGTCGAGATTCGGTGAATCTCTAGAGAGTTTGAAAACAGTGGGGCATTTGGACATCATGTTTTCTATAAAACCCTCTCGAGATGTTTTTCTCTTAAGCCATGTGACTTGGGGAATTTGAAATTTGAAGTGAGGCGGATGCTCATTTCATCCCCAGGAAGCTCAACTCCGACATGATCAACAACCGTGACGACCCATGATATTCATTTTATCCTCTTAGGAAACTTCAGTTTGGGTACCTCCGGCTACAGCTTCATACAACCTTTCAGACTTATCAAGATGCTACATCCCAAATGGATTGATCTCCGTTCCTCAAGAGATTTTTTTTGAAGCAGGATTGTGATCCCGTATCTAGTTCTCCGTCTATCCCCAGTGATACTTCTATCTTCAAAGATTGGTCGAGATGTTTATCTCGAGATGATTATTTCATCCCCGTCAACTCCTTCTGTCTGTCAACATAGGCATATGCATAGCATATAAGTAGACAGCATGGCATGTGCATTTCCGCATTCTTTGTGTTTGTTTCTTTCGCCTTAGTGTTTGGGTGTGTCTTATCCCTCCAATTAGAGTTGTCAACCCTAGGAAGAAAGAGCATAATGTTTCATTTTCCCCATGAAGTTCAACCCTCGTGGAAGACGGTTATTTTAGTACAATTCCATTTGAGTTCACACCTCAATGGTCAAATCTTGCTTGACAGTTTCTTTTCGGCTACTTCCCGAATCGAACTTCGGTCTTTTGGCAATCACATCATGGACGTCTCCAACCTTTGAACACAGATTAAGTGTGCATTTATTTTGCACCCTATTCCCCAGGAAGAGTATTCATGAAGACATACATTTCTTCAACAAATTTTTCTCAAACATCTACAACAATCTCTTTATTTGAGCAACTCGTTTTGATCAGGATCTTGTTCAAAACGACAAACGACAGTTTTCACAAGACAGTTCAGTTACCCTCAGTGGGTCCTTCAACATTATTGACTCATCAGAGAAGAAAATTACAGACATCTCTCTTCATTTGAGAGTTCACATATTTTACAACAACAAAGGTACTCCCCAGGAATAACTTCCCCAATGAGTTCATCGCACAAGTTTGTTTCCATCAAGTGACATCTCCCCGGAGAAGTTGAATAAGCTTATGACAATAGTCTCTCTTTATTTGAGAATACATACATTACAATTCAACCGGTTCACATCTCTTCTGAAGATCCCCGGTGAAACTTTACAACTACACCTACAGGGTTCTACAACGAACTACATCTACAAGGTTCTACAACGAACTACACCTACAGGGTTCTACAACGAACTACATCTACAGGGTTCTACAACGAACTACATCTACAGGGTTCTACAAGGAACTACATCTACAGGGTTCTACAACGAACTGCATCTACAGGGTTCTACAACGAACTACATCTACAGGGTTCTACAACGAACTACATCTACAGGGTTCTACAACGAACTACATTTACAGTCTACAACGACATCTACAATCTACAAAATTACAACCCCCTATGAAGGTGCTCTCACAAGTTTTCATCATTTCGGGAAGGGACCGAGACCAGCTCATGATTCCCATATCATGATGCTCGGGGAAGTTCTACATCAGAGACCGAGACCAGCTCATGATTCCCATATCATGATGCTCGGGGAAGTTCTACATCAGAGACTGAGACCAGTTCGTGGTCCCCATACCACGATGCTCGGGGAAGTTCTACAACTACAACGTCTACAACAACATTTACATCTACACCTACAAACTACAGTGATTCTACCATCTACAAAGTTTCGACATTTCAGGCAGAGACTGAGACCAGTTCGTGGTACCCTTACCGTGACGCTAAGGGAAGTCGCACATTCTCAAGTTGAGTTCCAAAAGAAAAGATACACACAAAAACGGGAAAAGAAAGAAAGAATACGAATAAAACTGAACCATCGACTCAATTCATTTGGATTATTACCAACCATAATATTATGATAATAAATATATCTTTCGACTAGAAGTTTTTCCCATTACCATATCCCCAGTGTGTGAGGTACTGTTACTTTGGAGAGTCCCCATTGGCGATTGTTTCTTGTCCTCGTGGAATCTCGCTCTTTTAATCCTGTTCTTCCCGTGTTGTGTCCAATTACTCCCCTGTGGCACCATTTCTCCACAGGAGCCCCCGTTTGTCTTGCGTTTCCATATCATCGCATATCATGTGCATTCGGTTGCATCTTAAGGCCAAAAAAAATTCGTGCAAGGTTTGTATTTAAGTCCCTCTTATCTCGTCGAGACGGAGATTTAGATCTCCATATCTCCGAATAGGAGTAACTTAAATAGGGGCATCTGTTGCACCCTAATTTTTGACCGCGAGATCCCACCTCTTTTTCGCGTTTCTTTATTATTCAACTTTAATTTATTTTTTTATGTTTTGCGGCTAACCAGTTCATGCAAGTGCAGTAGTGATAGGGTATTGGTTCTTACAAGTGAGGCATCCCAAGGACGTGACTAACAAATGAGGACGTCTCTGGCGGATCCTTAGGATTAGATCCCCTTTCATCAAGGTCTTGAGCTCTCTTTGGTTTACTCCCCTTCGTCAAGAAAGACTCGTCAATATAGGATTCATATAAGGAAGAAGATTGTGGGCCAATGTGCAAATTCAATTTCCAAGTATCAAAGAAGTTCAAATCGCTCTACAAAGTTGAGAAGATACAATACAGGCTCAAAGGCCGTCCCAAGTTTCTTAAAAGTAAAGATCATTACAAGATATTAGTTATCCAAAAGCTCCATTACAATCGTACATTGAAGCATTGTGAAAGGAGATTTACAAATATGTGACTAACTTGATGACCCAAACTTGCTTTGCTGTCATTTGAAAATGCGGCCTAGGAAAAGCAACATTACATGAAAAAGAGAATAACAGGTGCATCTTAATCCTGGGATGCCACGACGTCTTTCAGTATGAGTAAGGACTATCTAGACTAACAACTACTCCGCAAATCATCATTATTATGCATAAGATAGTGAAAGTTCCCCATACAAGAACGTTACAAATATTAGTTGGCTTCTAGTGGTACCTACTAAAAAAAAACTACTTCATAACTAAAACGAGTACATGTGAATTTCTTCTATATGGAGAAGTGGAATGCCAACGGCATTAAGGAAGGAACAACATCAACATTTATCCAAAAAGACTCCAGAACTGGACCACTATAAAAGCCAGCAGCAATACTGTCAATCCGTAAGGGAAGTCGTGGAAATCCAAAACATATCTAAATCAGCAGGCCATCATCATGCTGACGGTATCAGAAACTATCAAGTACTCCAAAGCTGCCCTGCCAGAAATAAGGACATAAGATATCAAGAGCCATTTTATACTGTTGCGATTTGGAAATTTCGGTTTAAGAATAATGGTGTTCAACAGTTCAAATCACACTTACTTAGAGCATTAGCAAGACAGCATTGAGAAACAACATCATTTCCTGCGTGTTGCCCTCTGTGTTACAGCCCTCGAGTCTGGTGTCTTCTGTCATGCCTTGCCTTTGCAGCCTTTATGAGCATCAAATCCCAACTTTCACTCCTGTCACAATAATAATACTATGCAAGGTCATCATGAAAATTTTGCCCCGTCCGCAACCGATCCTGCAAAGAAGAGATGCACGGCATCGACTGCGGTTATGAAAGGAATAATAGGACAGACAGAGATCAAATGACTAACTCATTAAAAATAGAAGATCAAGGAAACTTGTTCGCGTATTGCTATCAAGACATCAGTTTCCTCAATTCGAAGCCTTCCGCGAGGAAAACTAGCCAACAAGTTGCAACAACCACGCTTCTTTTGCTTCCTTCTTGTACTAAACAAAGTCAAAGGAGAATTTCATTAATAATCACAACACAGTTGACGAGATTAATTTGAAGTTGAAAAATCTAAAAGAGAGATGCAAGTCACCTCTGCCTCGATACGTGAAGAGTCGTCATGCATCAAGAGCTATCATTTGGCAGTTATCAGAGTAATGAATAGGCTTGGGTTGATACAATTGAATCTGTTGGAACGGGAGACGGTTAGAATCAATACCACGGACTGGACATGTCAATCACAATATGCAGACCAAGCCATTTTCTGGTCATCGCCTTCGTCTGCAATATCATAGGTTGTGTTTTCAAGGAATGCTACGGTAAAGATATTGGTGGCATATTGGGCACGCTTCGTCAATAGCACAAATGATTACTTGAAGTATCTACAACTACACCGACACTCTATTGCGTCGTACGGGTTTCAACAAGACAGGACCTGCATTTCATAATGGAATTAGTACAGGAAACATATACCCTGATATTACAGGAGTGAATCATGGAAAGAATGTAGCTAGTAATGTAAGAGCATACATGGAACAACAACAACAACTTCTTGCACAACAGCAACAACAATTCAGGCAATCTACAATGCAAGGAATGTGTCAGATGCAAGGACAACATCAGATGCAATTTTCTCCACAGCTTGGGCATTAGTGATTTCAGAGTAGGCAGCGGCTTTCTTCGGCGCATATGCATCATGGCTTTGGTCAAAACCAACTCAATCAAGTATATCCCAAAGGAAATCACATGTGGTGAAAAGAAAATAATCCTGCAAACAAACCAGTATTCAGAAAATCCAGCAGTTAACATAGGCACCGATGGTTCTACTGTTACGACAATAAAAAGAGGAAATTTGTCAAATGGATACCTAGGAAAGGAGGGTGGTTGAGGAGACATCTAAACATGTAGTAAGTGAAGGAAATATTGTGGCAACTCCTGCAAATGATGACACACATATCATTAGCAAGGAGGCTACTGATGCAAGAAACTAATTAAGTGCTAGAGGGTGTAACTAAATACAGATGGAGCGCATTACCTACTGAGCAACAGTACAGGATGAAGAAGTTCACTTCTGATATCATTGCACAATCTTCCAGCTTTTGTTCCTGGAACAGAGGAGAATAACCATAAGTGAAGGATGTGTTCTATCTAGGAAATACTTAACAAGGAGGCAAGCCAAGTTAGGACCTCCGATATAGAAATAGACGGAACCTTTGTGCCCCGCTTCTGAAGAAGGCCGCAACACAAATCATGTTTTCGTAAAGTATTCATACTAGAAAATACATCAATAATAACCATACGCATACACAAAATTTTCACGAAGAAGAATTTGGGAACGACTGCAGTTACAATCTTGAGGGAGCATCTAAATACTGCAAAAGGATCTATCGTACACATGTTTTGATGATGAAGAAGAAGGGTACAACTTCAGTTGCGATGTGTCGAGGCATGCTAACCAGCTACTCTACACCAATTGTGTTCAATCCTGGATTCATGCAACAATCAAGACACTATTAAGTTTCAAAAGCCACAACCGTTATGATCAAATAATTCACTTAACAGAGGTGCAATCAGAGTTGTGTCCCTGTCAAACAACAACAGAAGATGGATAACAACCTCACCCACTTGAGTCAACTGCATTGGCCCTACAGACAGACGCGCCAAAATAAGAGCCTCCATTGATAATTCGCTCCCCATGCTTAACTGATTGGACCTACAGAGAAGAAAACGGGAGATCACAATTTAAGATTGTAAAACCAAATTTTAGAACTTGAGACGAAGTCCAAGGAAAGAGAAGAGGAACCGTTATCCACACCTGGACTGCATATTTCTCCCCTGGCCCAAATTCAATTACTACTCACACCTACAAAACGCAAAAATCAGAGCTAGCAAAATCAATTCAAAGAATATCCAAGTCCAAAACCGTGAACATTTAATGGATTTGATACAGAATCCAAGATTCGATTTTCGATTAATAGACACTTAAAGAGATGGGAGCAGAAAGAGGAAGGTTTTCAAATCTGTTGGTACCAAAATGGAAATCCAAATCAACAATCAAAATCAGCATTCAAATTCATTCCAGAATCGTTTCGTTCAAGAGACCTATATAAGACGGATGAGAAAAAGAGAAAAAAACACACAGAAAAAACCTAACCAATACGCAGAATTCCACAACATTCAAACCCCAAAAAACTTAAAAACCTAGAAATCGTGAGAATGACTTATCTTCTTCCGTGAGCACCGCCAGAAGCGCCGTCGGAACCCTCAAACCCGTCAACTGTAACACCCCCTTTCTATACCCCCAAATTAATCAAATAAATCAATTAGGCACTTAGAAAATTTATTTCATCAGAGTTTAATTAAAACATGGTATATAAGAGGCGCATCACATTATCATGAAATTAAACACATACGATACCTGCTCAAAATAGATATGCAACAATGGGTAACCCACATCTCAATATTTAGAATAAAAGCGGAAACATCCAAATATTGAATCGATCACATACATAAAAGTATATACAACCATTCAATCAATTCATGCTTTACAACATATCCACAGCAGATACATACACATATGTATCACAAAAGAATCAACACCAAATAGCTACAAAAGAGCCAAAGGCTTCCTAACTACCCAGATGTTACATATCAGAGCCATTGACCAAAAAGAATGAAGACATCGCTTCACAAAAAGAACCTCCAGCTTCCTACTCTGCAATGCCTCATAGAGCATTATAAAACAGCAGAAGGGTGAGAAACAATATCATAACAGTTAATGCATAATATTGTATATATACATATACTCATATTTGTACAAGTTATACTCAAATTATGTTCTCACCACATTAAGCATATACAATTAATCATGTCTCTACACATACACATGAATATTTACTATATGTTTCTCCCAACAATCATATATAACATACACTGTTACATTCATACAACTAATGCATCATACACAGATGACTCATGCAACTCATAGAGACCGACACACGACTCTATGCAGATGCAAATGCGGTACCGACTCATTTCAACAGATTCTCTAAGGAATCGAGTATTCAGCAGATCCTCCACGGGATCAAGTATTCAGCAGATTCTCCACGGAATCAAATATTCATCAGATTCTCCACGGAATCGAATATTCAGCAGATTCTCCACGGAATCAAATACTCAGCAGATTCTCCACGGAATCAAATACTCTAATCAATCCTCCAAGGGATTACATGTTATGACCGATTCTCCAAGGAATCACACAACGCAACCGATTCTCCAAGGAATCACACAATGCAACCGATTCTCCAAGGAATCTAATGTAACCATCGTATCATACGAGGTTCTGCAAATCCTCCGAGGGATCAATCAACACACAAATGCATACTAAGATGCTTCACAATGCAAATCCTCCGAGGGATCATTCAACACAAAAATGCATACTATGTTCACAAACATACTCATTGCATTTATCACATACATCGCATATATCTATCATGCATTCACATTATGCACCATTTCACACATGGCTTACACACATATCAGCCTATCAATGCGTTTCTATTCAATTCAAGCAAATACACAAGATTCTCAAACGTTCAAGATTCACCATTTGCTCTACAATCTAGGATTCACGCCTTTCGGCCACCCACAGCATGACATGTTGAAACAGTTCACACATCAATCATTCATATAGGCATTAATCATAATTGAATCAACCAAACATCATGCTATGAACAAACAGCAAAACAAATAACACTGTCAGGTTCACCAACCTTCGCCTGGCGAAGCCACGCAGCGAATGCTCGCTGGCCTTCGCCTGACGAACTCACCAGCGAAGTCCACTGGGAGTAATTCTGGAATTACTCGCTGAGGCTCGCTACACACTCGCCTGGCGAACCTTCGCCAACTAACCTCGCCTGACGAACTTGCCAGCGAATACAGGGTGTTGCTTCTGACTTGCTTCGCTACAGCTCGCTGGGCTTCGCCTGGCGAAGCTTCGCTGCCATTCGCCTGGCGAGCCTGCGAAGACAGAACTTCCATGGCTGTTCCAAAGCCCAAACTCCACACAACCAACCGATTAAATCCAAACCAGTCTCAGTGGCACAACCCAACCATCACCCGACTAAACTACATCGTCTAATCCGAGTTCTAACCGATTAAAACCTCTATCTACTCATCAAACCAACTTCTAACCTAAGTGGAAAAAGAGTAGAAACTCTACAAAATCCCAAACACATACACATACAATCATACACATTAAAGAGATGACAGAGTTTCACACCCTTACCGATCGATTGCAAGCTTTGGTGATGATACCTTGATGATTCTAGGTTTTCCTCTCCACTTTCTCTTCTCTTTCTCTTCTCCTCTTTTCTTTCTCTTGTTTTTCTTCTTATGTTACTATCTTTCTTTCTTTTCCTCTCTTATTCTATTTCTATCTCTATTTCTTTCCTCTCAAATTCTTTCCAACACTTACCAATCAATTCTCACACTAAATTGCTAAAAGTCTAAAATGCCCTTTTTACTCTAATTCCCCGAAAACTCTCCGAATTGGCAAAATAGATAAAATAAGCAAACACCACATAGTAATATATAATTTCTCAATTTAAAACAAACATCAATTAAATAAATTAAAAGACTCAACAATTAATGGGAATTCAGAATCGGGGCATTACAACTCTCCCCCACTTTAGAAATTTTCGTCCTCGAAAATATCACCTGATTCAAACAACTCTGGATGCGATTCTCGCATCTTGCTCTCCAATTCCCAAGTCATGTTGCCTTCCGCGGCACCTCCCCAGGACACTTTCACAAGCGCAATATCCTTGCCTCTTAGTTTCTTAACTTCACGGTCCAAAATACTAACCGGTAAAACTTCAACTGTAAGGTTATCTCTTACTTCAACTTCATCCATTGGGATAACATGTGACGGATCCGGAACATACTTCCGAAGTTGCGAGACATGGAATACATCATGCAAATTCGAAAGGTTCGGAGGTAACGCCACACGATAAGCCACAACACCAACTCGTGCGACAATCTGATACGGGCCAATAAAACGAGAAGTCAACTTTCTCGACTTCAAAGCACGACCCACACCCGTAACCGGTGTAACTCTCAAAAACACATGGTCGCCCTCTTGAAACTCAAGATCCTTTCTCCTTTTATCATGATAACTTTTCTGTCTACTCTGAGAAGCTCTCATCTTTTCCCGAATAAATTTCACCTTTTCCGTCGTTTGTTGTACCATTTCCAGACCAACTACCGACTTTTCACCTGTCTCATGCCAACACAGAGGTGTTCGACATCTCCGACCATATAAAGCCTCAAATGGCGCCATACCAATACTCGAATGGAAACTGTTATTATAGGTGAACTCAATCAACGCTAAATAACCGTCCCACGCACCACCTTGTTCAAGCACACAAGCACGCAACAAATCTTCTAACGATTGAATCGTCCTCTCGGTTTGACCATCTGTTTGCGGATGATATGCCGAACTCAATCTCAACTTAGAACCCAAGGCACCTTGCAAACTCTCCCAAAATCTTGAAGTAAATCTAGGATCTCTATCCGACACAATACTCTTAGGAACTCCATGAAGCTTCACAATGGTGCCAACATAAATCTCAGCCAACCTTTCCAAAGAATAAGTAATATCAATCGGAATAAAGTGAGCCGATTTAGTAAGCCTATCAACAATCACCCAAATAGCATTATGTCCTCTTTGCGTATTCGGCAATCCCGTAACAAAATCCATCGATATACTATCCCATTTCCATTCCGGAATATCCAACGGTTTCATCAATCCACTAGGCTTCTGATGCTCCACCTTAAACTTCTGACAAGTCAAACACGAGTACACAAAACGAGCAACATCGTTTTTCAATCCAGACCACCAAAAGATCTTCTTCAAATCCTGATACATCTTATTCGCTCCCGGATGAATACTCAAGTTACTCCGATGTCCCTCTTCCAATATCATCTTTTTCAAATCCGCATCATCGGGAATACAAATACGACCTCGAAACCTCAAAACTCCCAATTCATCAACTTTGAAATCTTCATTTCCATTCGTCATCAAATCCACAAATTTCAAATCCAACTTTTGCTTTTCACACACCGTATCAAGGAAATCATTCGTGACATGCAACATACCAAGCTTCACACTACTCAGCGTTAACTCACAAACCAAACTCAAATCTCTAAAGTTCTCCAAAAGTTCCCACTCTCTAACCATCAAAGTAGACACGTGCAACGACTTCCGACTTAAGGCATCGGCTACCACATTCGCCTTACCCGGATGATAATTTAAACCAAAATCATAGTCCTTCAAAAGTTCTAGCCATCTCCTTTGCCTCATATTCAATTCTTTTTGATCAAACAAATACTTCAAACTCTTGTGATCGCTAAAAACTTCAAATCTTGCACCATAAAGATAGTGCCTCCAAATTTTCAAAACGAACACTACGGCCGCTAACTCCAAATCATGAGTAGGATAATTCTTTTCATGTACCCTCAACTGTCTAGAAGCATACGCCACTACCTTCCCATCTTGCATCAATACACCACCCAATCCTGACAAAGAAGCATCGCAATAAACCACAAAAGGTTCCGTAGGATTCGGCAAAATCAAAACTGGCGCTGTCGTTAACCTTCTCTTTAATTCCATGAAACTCTCTTCACAATTAACATCCCAAATAAAAGCCTTTCCTTTACAAGTCAACTGCGTTAACGGGAGTGCTAACTTTGAAAATCCTTCGATAAACCTCCGGTAGTAACCGGCCAAGCCCAAAAAGCTTCGAATTTCCGTAACCGATCTTGGAGTCTCCCATTGCATTACCGCGTCGATCTTGGATGGATCCACACTAATACCATTGCCGGAAATAATATGTCCAAGAAAACTCACCTCCGACAACCAAAACTCACACTTAGACAACTTTGCGTACAACTTCTTCTCTTTCAAAATCCGCAACACAATCCTTAAATGTTCCTCGTGTTCCTCTCGAGACTTAGAGTAAATCAAAATGTCATCGATAAACACCACCACAAAACGATCCAACTGCTCGTGGAAGATACGGTTCATATATTCCATGAAAACACCCGACGCATTAGAAACTCCGAATGGCATCACTGTATACTCATAGTGACCATATCGTGTTCTAAAAGCCGTTTTCGAAATATCTTCTTCCTTAACCCGAATCTGGTGATAACCGGATCTAAAATCAATCTTACTAAAAACACGGGCTCCAACCAATTGATCCATCAAATCATTGATTCTTGGAAGCGGATACTTGTTCTTAATTGTCACCTTATTCAACTGCCGATAATCAATACACAATCGCATACTACCATCCTTCTTCTTTACCAACAATACCGGCGCACCCCAAGGAGTAACACTTGGTCTTACAAATCTCTTATCCAACAAATCATTCAACTGCTTCTTCAATTCCACCAACTCCGATGCCGACATCCGATACGGGGCCATCGAAATCGGTCTAGTACCCGGAACTAGATCAATAGAAAATTCAACCTCTCTCTTTGGCGACACATCCGCAACATCTTCCGGAAACACTTCAGGAAATTCACAAACCACAAGAAACACGTCGAGCTCAACTTTGCTCTCCACCGACAACGATGCAAACAAACCAAACAACTGAGCTTCGTCCGCTAAAAGTTTCTTCAACTCTTTAGTGGAAAGAAAACTCTCGTTTTCACCATCTTCCAAAGAAGGAAACCTTACTAACTTGTGATAGCAATCCAGATGAACTCTATTAAATTGCAACCAGTTCATACCCAAGATTACGTCCAAACCTTCCAACGGTAAACACACTAAATCCATAACGAAGTCCTTATCATACATGGTCAAAGGACAACTTGCACACACCAAAGAAGTAGTTACCGATCCCGAAGCGGGAGTCCCAATAACCATACCACTACTCAAAGAAACCATACACAAATCCAACCGCTTAGCACACGCAAGAGAAATGAACGAGTGAGTCGCTCCAGTATCAATAATAGCAACTAAAGGCATATCATTAATAAAGCATGTACCTTTAATCAAACGATCCGCCGCATTAGTAGCGTCTGAACCTGCTAATGCGAAAACTTTTCCGCCCGCCTGAGCTTGCTTCGGTTTGGTACAATTCGGGCTAATGTGACCCACCTCGCCACAATTAAAACACTTCACAGCATTCTTTCTACACTCTGCTGCATCATGTCCAAGAAGCCCACAGTTGGAACACTTCGCCTTGAACTTTCCACAATCATAAGACTTGTGGCCCATCACGCCACACTTAAAACATTTGATCGCACCGGAACCTCCTCCGGGTCTCCTATCAAAGTTTCCCTTATGCTTGCCCTTATCAGCAGGCGTCACATAAGGTCCGCTTCGTACTTGCTGCTTCCCTCTCCTCTCGCTCAAACCCTTATAATGAGTAGAACGAGCTCTACTGTCCTCTTCATAAATTCTACAGCACTCGGTCAAATCCGAAAATCTTCGTATCCTTTGATAACCCACCGCTTGCTTTATCTCAGGACGCAAGCCATTCTCATACTTGATACATTTGGAAAATTCCGCCGTAACCGCATCATAGTGAGGGTGAAACTTCACTAACTCAGTAAACTTAGCGGTGTAGTCCACCACCGACATATTACCTTGTTTCAACTCCAGAAATTCCATTTCTCTCTTCCCTTTAATACTTTCGGGATAATACTTCCTTAGAAACTCAGTACGAAATAGATCCCACGTAATCTCCTCATCGTCGACCTCAAGAACTTGCCTCACGCTGACCCACCAGTCATCAGCCTCTTCTCTCAGCATGTGAGTCCCTAGTCTAACCTTGTTCCCTTCAACACAATCCATCACCCTAAAGATCCTCTCAATTTCCTTTAACCATATCTGAGCACCATCCGGATCAAATCTCCCTTTGAACACCGGTGGTTGGTTCTTCCTGAACTCATCATTCGCATTCACGTTAGGTGCACCCTGCACAGCTCTGGCCATAGCCTCTAACGCCGCTGCCATAGCATTGTCATTACGACCTGCCATATTCTGAGGATTCCCAAACATAACAACAAGGTTAAACAACCGTTCAACCAACACAACAACAAGACAGACACGACTGACTCAACACTGGCTCTGATACCACTTAATGTAACACCCCCTTTCTATACCCCCAAATTAATCAAATAAATCAATTAGGCACTTAGAAAATTTATTTCATCAGAGTTTAATTAAAACATGGTATATAAGAGGCGCATCACATTATCATGAAATTAAACACATACGATACCTGCTCAAAATAGATATGCAACAATGGGTAACCCACATCTCAATATTTAGAATAAAAGCGGAAACATCCAAATATTGAATCGATCACATACATAAAAGTATATACAACCATTCAATCAATTCATGCTTTACAACATATCCACAGCAGATACATACACATATGTATCACAAAAGAATCAACACCAAATAGCTACAAAAGAGCCAAAGGCTTCCTAACTACCCAGATGTTACATATCAGAGCCATTGACCAAAAAGAATGAAGACATCGCTTCACAAAAAGAACCTCCAGCTTCCTACTCTGCAATGCCTCATAGAGCATTATAAAACAGCAGAAGGGTGAGAAACAATATCATAACAGTTAATGCATAATATTGTATATATACATATACTCATATTTGTACAAGTTATACTCAAATTATGTTCTCACCACATTAAGCATATACAATTAATCATGTCTCTACACATACACATGAACATTTACTATATGTTTCTCCCAACAATCATATATAACATACACAGTTACATTCATACAACTAATGCATCATACACAGATGACTCATGCAACTCATAGAGACCGACACACGACTCTATGCAGATGCAAATGCGGTACCGACTCATTTCAACAGATTCTCTAAGGAATCGAGTATTCAGCAGATCCTCCACGGGATCAAGTATTCAGCAGATTCTCCACGGAATCAAATATTCATCAGATTCTCCACGGAATCGAATATTCAGCAGATTCTCCACGGAATCAAATACTCAGCAGATTCTCCACGGAATCAAATACTCTAATCAATCCTCCAAGGGATTACATGTTATGACCGATTCTCCAAGGAATCACACAACGCAACCGATTCTCCAAGGAATCACACAATGCAACCGATTCTCCAAGGAATCTAATGTAACCATCGTATCATACGAGGTTCTGCAAATCCTCCGAGGGATCAATCAACACACAAATGCATACTAAGATGCTTCACAATGCAAATCCTCCGAGGGATCATTCAACACAAAAATGCATACTATGTTCACAAACATACTCATTGCATTTATCACATACATCGCATATATCTATCATGCATTCACATTATGCACCATTTCACACATGGCTTACACACATATCAGCCTATCAATGCGTTTCTATTCAATTCAAGCAAATACACAAGATTCTCAAACGTTCAAGATTCACCATTTGCTCTACAATCTAGGATTCACGCCTTTCGGCCACCCACAGCACGACATGTTGAAACAGTTCACACATCAATCATTCATATAGGCATTAATCATAATTGAATCAACCAAACATCATGCTATGAACAAACAGCAAAACAAATAACACTGTCAGGTTCGCCAACCTTCGCCTGGCGAAGCCACGCAGCGAATGCTCGCTGGCCTTCGCCTGGCGAACTCCCCAGCGAAGTCCACTGGGAGTAATTCTGGAATTACTCGCTGAGGCTCGCTACACACTCGCCTGGCGAACCTTCGCCAACTAACCTCGCCTGGCGAACTTGCCAGCGAATACAGGGTGTTGCTTCTGACTTGCTTCGCTACAGCTCGCTGGGCTTCGCCTGGCGAAGCTTCGCTGCCATTCGCCTGGCGAGCCTGCGAAGACAGAACTTCCATGGCTGTTCCAAAGCCCAAACTCCACACAACCAACCGATTAAATCCAAACCAGTCTCAGTGGCACAACCCAACCATCACCCGACTAAACTACATCGTCTAATCCGAGTTCTAACCGATTAAAACCTCTATCTACTCATCAAACCAACTTCTAACCTAAGTGGAAAAAGAGTAGAAACTCTACAAAATCCCAAACACATACACATACAATCATACACATTAAAGAGATGACAGAGTTTCACACCCTTACCGATCGATTGCAAGCTTTGGTGATGATACCTTGATGATTCTAGGTTTTCCTCTCCACTTTCTCTTCTCTTTCTCTTCTCCTCTTTTCTTTCTCTTGTTTTTCTTCTTATGTTACTATCTTTCTTTCTTTTCCTCTCTTATTCTATTTCTATCTCTATTTCTTTCCTCTCAAATTCTTTCCAACACTTACCAATCAATTCTCACACTAAATTGCTAAAAGTCTAAAATGCCCTTTTTACTCTAATTCCCCGAAAACTCTCCGAATTGGCAAAATAGATAAAATAAGCAAACACCACATAGTAATATATAATTTCTCAATTTAAAACAAACATCAATTAAATAAATTAAAAGACTCAACAATTAATGGGAATTCAGAATCGGGGCATTACAACTCTCCCCCACTTTAGAAATTTTCGTCCTCGAAAATATCACCTGATTCAAACAACTCTGGATGCGATTCTCGCATCTTGCTCTCCAATTCCCAAGTCATGTTGCCTTCCGCGGCACCTCCCCAGGACACTTTCACAAGCGCAATATCCTTGCCTCTTAGTTTCTTAACTTCACGGTCCAAAATACTAACCGGTAAAACTTCAACTGTAAGGTTATCTCTTACTTCAACTTCATCCATTGGGATAACATGTGACGGATCCGGAACATACTTCCGAAGTTGCGAGACATGGAATACATCATGCAAATTCGAAAGGTTCGGAGGTAACGCCACACGATAAGCCACAACACCAACTCGTGCGACAATCTGATACGGGCCAATAAAACGAGAAGTCAACTTTCTCGACTTCAAAGCACGACCCACACCCGTAACCGGTGTAACTCTCAAAAACACATGGTCGCCCTCTTGAAACTCAAGATCCTTTCTCCTTTTATCATGATAACTTTTCTGTCTACTCTGAGAAGCTCTCATCTTTTCCCGAATAAATTTCACCTTTTCCGTCGTTTGTTGTACCATTTCCAGACCAACTACCGACTTTTCACCTGTCTCATGCCAACACAGAGGTGTTCGACATCTCCGACCATATAAAGCCTCAAATGGCGCCATACCAATACTCGAATGGAAACTGTTATTATAGGTGAACTCAATCAACGCTAAATAACCGTCCCACGCACCACCTTGTTCAAGCACACAAGCACGCAACAAATCTTCTAACGATTGAATCGTCCTCTCGGTTTGACCATCTGTTTGCGGATGATATGCCGAACTCAATCTCAACTTAGAACCCAAGGCACCTTGCAAACTCTCCCAAAATCTTGAAGTAAATCTAGGATCTCTATCCGACACAATACTCTTAGGAACTCCATGAAGCTTCACAATGGTGCCAACATAAATCTCGGCCAACCTTTCCAAAGAATAAGTAATATCAATCGGAATAAAGTGAGCCGATTTAGTAAGCCTATCAACAATCACCCAAATAGCATTATGTCCTCTTTGCGTATTCGGCAATCCCGTAACAAAATCCATCGATATACTATCCCATTTCCATTCCGGAATATCCAACGGTTGCATCAATCCACTAGGCTTCTGATGCTCCACCTTAGACTTCTGACAAGTCAAACACGAGTACACAAAACGAGCAACATCGTTTTTCAATCCAGACCACCAAAAGATCTTCTTCAAATCCTGATACATCTTATTTGCTCCCGGATGAATACTCAAGTTACTCCGATGTCCCTCTTCCAATATCATCTTTTTCAAATCCGCATCATCGGGAATACAAATACGACCTCGAAACCTCAAAACTCCCAATTCATCAACTTTGAAATCTTCATTTCCATTCGTCATCAAATCCACAAATTTCAAATCCAACTTTTGCTTTTCACACACCGTATCAAGGAAATCATTCGTGACATGCAACATACCAAGCTTCACACTACTCGGCGTTAACTCACAAACCAAACTCAAATCTCTAAAGTTATCCAAAAGTTCCCACTCTTTAACCATCAAAGTAGACACGTGCAACGACTTCCGACTTAAGGCATCGGCTACCACATTCGCCTTACCCGGATGATAATTTAAACCAAAATCATAGTCCTTCAAAAGTTCTAGCCATCTCCTTTGCCTCATATTCAATTCTTTTTGATCAAACAAATACTTCAAACTCTTGTGATCGCTAAAAACTTCAAATCTTGCACCATAAAGATAGTGCCTCCAAATTTTCAAAACGAACACTACGGCCGCTAACTCCAAATCATGAGTAGGATAATTCTTTTCATGTACCCTCAACTGTCTAGAAGCATACGCCACTACCTTCCCATCTTGCATCAATACACCACCCAATCCTGACAAAGAAGCATCGCAATAAACCACAAAAGGTTCCGTAGGATTCGGCAAAATCAAAACTGGCGCTGTCGTTAACCTTCTCTTTAATTCCATGAAACTCTCTTCACAATTAACATCCCAAATAAAAGCCTTTCCTTTACAAGTCAACTGCGTTAACGGGAGTGCTAACTTTGAAAATCCTTCGATAAACCTCCGGTAGTAACCGGCCAAGCCCAAAAAGCTTCGAATTTCCGTAACCGATCTTGGAGTCTCCCATTGCATTACCGCGTCGATCTTGGATGGATCCATACTAATACCATTGCCGGAAATAATATGTCCAAGAAAACTCACCTCCGACAACCAAAACTCACACTTAGACAACTTTGCGTACAACTTCTTCTCTTTCAAAATCCGCAACACAATCCTTAAATGTTCCTCGTGTTCCTCTCGAGACTTAGAGTAAATCAAAATGTCATCGATAAACACCACCACAAAACGATCCAACTGCTCGTGGAAGATACGGTTCATATATTCCATGAAAACACCCGACGCATTAGAAACTCCGAATGGCATCACTGTATACTCATAGTGACCATATCGTGTTCTAAAAGCCGTTTTCGAAATATCTTCTTCCTTAACCCGAATCTGGTGATAACCGGATCTCAAATCAATCTTACTAAAATCACGGGCTCCAACCAATTGATCCATCAAATCATCGATTCTTGGAAGCGGATACTTGTTCTTAATTGTCACCTTATTCAACTGCCGATAATCAATACACAATCGCATACTACCATCCTTCTTCTTTACCAACAATACCGGCGCACCCCAAGGAGAAACACTTGGTCTTACAAATCTCTTATCCAACAAATCATTCAACTGCTTCTTCAATTCCACCAACTCCGATGCCGACATCCGATACGGGGCCATCGAAATCGGTCTAGTACCCGGAACTAGATCAATAGAAAATTCAACCTCTCTCTTTGGCGACACATCCGCAACATCTTCCGGAAACACTTCAGGAAATTCACAAACCACAGGAAACACGTCGAGCTCAACTTTGCTCTCCACCGACAACGATGCAAACAAACCAAACAACTGAGCTTCGTCCGCTAAAAGTTTCTTCAACTCTTTAGTGGAAAGAAAACTCTCGTTTTCACCATCTTCCAAAGAAGGAAACCTTACTAACTTGTGATAGCAATCCAGATGAACTCTATTAAATTGCAACCAGTTCATACCCAAGATTACGTCCAAACCTTCCAACGGTAAACACACTAAATCCATAACGAAGTCCTTATCATACATGGTCAAAGGACAACTTGCACACACCAAAGAAGTAGTTACCGATCCCGAAGCGGGAGTCCCAATAACCATACCACTACTCAAAGAAACCATACACAAATCCAACCGCTTAGCACACGCAAGAGAAATGAACGAGTGAGTCGCTCCAGTATCAATAATAGCAACTAAAGGCATATCATTAATAAAGCATGTACCTTTAATCAAACGATCCGCCGCATTAGTAGCGTCTGAACCTGCTAATGCGAAAACTTTTCCGCCCGCCTGAGCTTGCTTCGGTTTGGTACAATTCGGGCTAATGTGACCCACCTCGCCACAATTAAAACACTTCACAGCATTCTTTCTACACTCTGCTGCATCATGTCCAAGAAGCCCACAGTTGGAACACTTCGCCTTGAACTTTCCACAATCATAAGACTTGTGGCCCATCACGCCACACTTAAAACATTTGATCGCACCGGAACCTCCTCCGGGTCTCCTATCAAAGTTTCCCTTATGCTTGCCCTTATCAGCAGGCGTCACATAAGGTCCGCTTCGTACTTGCTGCTTCCCTCTCCTCTCGCTCAAACCCTTATAATGAGTAGAACGAGCTCTACTGTCCTCTTCATAAATTCTACAGCACTCGGTCAAATCCGAAAATCTTCGTATCCTTTGATAACCCACCGCTTGCTTTATCTCAGGACGCAAGCCATTCTCATACTTGATACATTTGGAAAATTCCGCCGTAACCGCATCATAGTGAGGGTGAAACTTCACTAACTCAGTAAACTTAGCGGTGTAGTCCACCACCGACATATTACCTTGTTTCAACTCCAGAAATTCCATTTCTCTCTTCCCTTTAATACTTTCGGGATAATACTTCCTTAGAAACTCAGTACGAAATAGATCCCACGTAATCTCCTCATCGTCGACCTCAAGAACTTGCCTCACGCTGACCCACCAGTCATCAGCCTCTTCTCTCAGCATGTGAGTCCCTAGTCTCACCTTGTTCCCTTCAACACAATCCATCACCCTAAAGATCCTCTCAATTTCCTTTAACCATATCTGAGCACCATCCGGATCAAATCTCCCTTTGAACACCGGTGGTTGGTTCTTCCTGAACTCATCATTCGCATTCACGTTAGGTGCACCCTGCACAGCTCTGGCCATAGCCTCTAACGCCGTTGCCATAGCATTGTCATTACGACCTGCCATATTCTGAGGATTCCCAAACATAACAACAAGGTTAAACAACCGTTCAACCAACACAACAACAAGACAGACACGACTGACTCAACACTGGCTCTGATACCACTTAATGTAACACCCCCTTTCTATACCCCCAAATTAATCAAATAAATCAATTAGGCACTTAGAAAATTTATTTCATCAGAGTTTAATTAAAACATGGTATATAAGAGGCGTATCACATTATCATGAAATTAAACACATATGATACCTGCTCAAAATAGATATGCAACAATGGGTAACCCACATCTCAATATTTAGAATAAAAGCGGAAACATCCAAATATTGAATCGATCACATACATAAAAGTATATACAACCATTCAATCAATTCATGCTTTACAACATATCCACAGCAGATACATACACATATGTATCACAAAAGAATCAACACCAAATAGCTACAAAAGAGCCAAAGGCTTCCTAACTACCCAGATGTTACATATCAGAGCCATTGACCAAAAAGAATGAAGACATCGCTTCACAAAAAGAACCTCCAGCTTCCTACTCTGCAATGCCTCATAGAGCATTATAAAACAGCAGAAGGGTGAGAAACAATATCATAACAGTTAATGCATAATATTGTATATATACATATACTCATATTTGTACAAGTTATACTCAAATTATGTTCTCACCACATTAAGCATATACAATTAATCATGTCTCTACACATACACATGAACATTTACTATATGTTTCTCCCAACAATCATATATAACATACACAGTTACATTCATACAACTAATGCATCATACACAGATGACTCATGCAACTCATAGAGACCGACACACGACTCTATGCAGATGCAAATGCGGTACCGACTCATTTCAACAGATTCTCTAAGGAATCGAGTATTCAGCAGATCCTCCACGGGATCAAGTATTCAGCAGATTCTCCACGGAATCAAATATTCATCAGATTCTCCACGGAATCGAATATTCAGCAGATTCTCCACGGAATCAAATACTCAGCAGATTCTCCACGGAATCAAATACTCTAATCAATCCTCCAAGGGATTACATGTTATGACCGATTCTCCAAGGAATCACACAACGCAACCGATTCTCCAAGGAATCACACAATGCAACCGATTCTCCAAGGAATCTAATGTAACCATCGTATCATACGAGGTTCTGCAAATCCTCTAAGGGATCAATCAACACACAAATGCATACTAAGATGCTTCACAATGCAAATCCTCCGAGGGATCATTCAACACAAAAATGCATACTATGTTCACAAACATACTCATTGCATTTATCACATACATCGCATATATCTATCATGCATTCACATTATGCACCATTTCACACATGGCTTACACACATATCAGCCTATCAATGCGTTTCTATTCAATTCAAGCAAATACACAAGATTCTCAAACGTTCAAGATTCACCATTTGCTCTACAATCTAGGATTCACGCCTTTCGGCCACCCACAGCACGACATGTTGAAACAGTTCACACATCAATCATTCATATAGGCATTAATCATAATTGAATCAACCAAACATCATGCTATGAACAAACAGCAAAACAAATAACACTGTCAGGTTCGCCAACCTTCGCCTGGCGAAGCCACGCAACGAATGCTCGCTGGCCTTCGCCTGGCGAACTCCCCAGCGAAGTCCACTGAGAGTAATTCTAGAATTACTCGCTGAGGCTCGCTACATACTCGCCTGGCAAACCTTCGCCAACTAACCTCGCCTGGCGAACTTGCCAGCGAATACAGGGTGTTGCTTCTGACTTGCTTCGCTACAGCTCGCTGGGCTTCACCTGGCGAAGCTTCGCTGCCATTCGCTTGGCGAGCCTGCGAAGACAGAACTTCCATGGCTGTTCCAAAGCCCAAACTCCACACAACCAACCGATTAAATCCAAACCAGTCTCAGTGGCACAACCCAACCATCACCCGACTAA
This sequence comes from Lathyrus sativus, assembly GCA_963859935.3. Classification (NCBI taxonomy): domain Eukaryota; kingdom Viridiplantae; phylum Streptophyta; class Magnoliopsida; order Fabales; family Fabaceae; genus Lathyrus; species Lathyrus sativus. Next base: position 417,373,383 of record OZ012736.1, on the reverse strand, counting down.
ACTACATCGTCTAATCCGAGTTCTAACCGATTAAAACCTCTATCTACTCATCAAACCAACTTCTAACCTAAGTGGAAAAAGAGTAGAAACTCTACAAAATCCCAAACACATACACATACAATCATACACATTAAAGAGATGACAGAGTTTCACACCCTTACCGATCGATTGCAAGCTTTGGTGATGATACCTTGATGATTCTAGGTTTTCCTCTCCACTTTCTCTTCTCTTTCTCTTCTCCTCTTTTCTTTCTCTTGTTTTTATTCTTATGTTACTATCTTTCTTTCTTTTCCTCTCTTATTCTATTTCTATCTCTATTTCTTTCCTCTCAAATTCTTTCCAACACTTACCAATCAATTCTCACACTAAATTGCTAAAAGTCTAAAATGCCCTTTTTACTCTAATTCCCCGAAAACTCTCCGAATCGGCAAAATAGATAAAATAAGCAAACACCACATAGTAATATATAATTTCTCAATTTAAAACAAATATCAATTAAATAAATTAAAAGACTCAACAATTAATGGGAATTCAGAATCGGGGCGTTACATCAACCACGCCGTGAAAGAAGTCGTCTCACCACCACAAAGAAGGATACGTGTTCGAAGGCTCAAATCAGAGGAGACTCCCATCGCCGTGAAGCTCAGATCGCGGTCGAAATTCATCACTATTCAAAGAAGGGAGTTGACGGACCGTGTCATCGTCTCACCGCCACCGACTCCTACTTGTAGGTAAAAGGTCTGTCTAACACCGCAAATACATGTTGTTTGCTTGTTTCAATTTGTAGGTTGCGTGAAAGCCAGGAGAACGAGAAGAAAAACTCAATGATGAAGAAGGCCAGAGCACGAGATTGAGAGGAGAAGTGTCGCCGATGGCGAGAGAGAACCTAGGGTTCGATTTGGGATTTGGATTCCCTTCTTTTTTCGTTCTCTTTTGTCTGTTCTTTGATGTAATTAGTATGTACTAACATCCACTAACCACACACTAATCCACCGGCTATTTGTTTTTACCAATACTAACTATTCGTCTCCCATCAACCTTAATTAAAACATAATCTTTAATTCATTTTATTTAAATAATTAATAGATTAATTAACTATTTCTAATCAATCTTATAGATATAATGTATAATCAGTTTTTAATCCAAATCAAACTAGCAACTCTTTCAAACCAACCTATTAATAAATCAAGTTTTTTTAATCAAATTAACTTTAGATATTTTATTTAAAATAGACTCAATAAACATTTATAAATAATCTATCCCAATTGCCTTTTATTTAATTAGATATTAAAATATTTTAGAAATACAAATAATCCTTTTTTTACAAACTAATATCATTCGAGTAATCATTTCACTTAGATTTTTATAATTAACTATTGTGACATTTTATTTTAAACTTAAAACTTAATTTATATCAATAAGATCAACTTATATTATTAAATCCAACTTTTTTAAATCAACTCAACCTCGTCTAAAAACGAACCAACATCCCATCTAAAATCAACTTAACATCGTAAAACATAACTTAATCTCGCACGATCACGATACTCGCACTTACACTCTAGCGCTTTCATGCGTGTGTATGGTTTATATTTCATTGCAATTTACATTACCGCATTTACATTATCGCATCGCATTTCGTCCAAAGGAAAAACCTACACATGAGTCAACACTTGTGTGTAGTGCACGTCATTTGCATCATTTCCCCACGATCCTTGGTTCCATTCAAGTTGATCGCTTAAGATAGATCCTACCCCATAGGAAGGACCATTATCTCTACAACTTAGACAAACAAACAACACTATACAACTTTTTCAAACACAATAGAGAATAGATGTTAATCATCTTAAGTGAGATATAATCTCCACCCCACAATAATACAATTAAACATGTAGGAACTTTGCCTTAAGAGTGATAAAGGCATACTCGTCAAACAATCTGAGTACTTAAGCCCTTTTCTTAAGACGATGCAAAGACTATTTTCCTACAACCCCCTTTACACTTGTGGTGGTTACATCTCCCTTAACATGAAGACTCATCTCTTCTCCTAAACCCAATCAAAACAACTACCCTAAACCCGTAGGAACTTTGACCACAGTCAAAGAGCTCCTCTAACCCTTTAGGGGAACTACAAGCACTCTGATTCCACTCCCGTAAGGATATGTAGGCATAAGATGCAACATCTTATCGAGTATACTTAGAAATAAACCACTAGGGTCTATAATCCTTTAAGCAGATAACACTTAGCAATAAACAACATAAAACAAGAGGTTCCTGTAGAGTACTACAGAAACTTAGGATGCTAATACCTTCCCTAAGTTTAACCAACCCCCGAACCTATAACAATCTAAACCTTGCATTTGCATTGCATTGTGGGAATTTCGATCTTTATCCCTTCCTTTGGACAAATCAAAGTTCGGTTACAAAATTGAATTAACGATTCAAACTAGTCAATAGTTTGGTATCCAAATTTCACCGCGACACATACTTGAAGATTTAGGTGATCATGAACTCATCATAAGAACCCATCTTGAACATAAGAGTGTAATATCAAACAAAAAAACATTCTCATATAAACACATCCATTGTCAACCTCCATCACGATTTGATCTCACTGAAACTCCTCTAATGGTTTTTTGGAGATTGGTCAGTCTTAGGATCTTGAATTCTTTGGTCTTGATTTGAATTTTGATATTTCACAGGAAATGTACAAATGCCTCAAATACCATGAGCCCGTGATCTCGATTCTTGTACGAATCCTGTCTTGACAATCCTTCCTTGATAAAGAGAAAAACTTGAAAGGGACCAAAATCTCGATTTAAGGGGATATAGTCATAAGAGTCCGCTAGAGATGTCTTTAGAGCACAAATAACCCTGCACACACTCATTAGTCACACATAAAATTAAAAAGGTAAAACATAAGAAAACGCACAAGAAGGTGGAATCTTAAGGTAAAAAATTAGGGTGCAACACCATCTGATACAGAGTGATGTTATTCTGTGCAGCAAAAGAAATGAGTAGTCGTATAGACTCTAACCTGGCCACAGGAGCATAAGTCTCTGTGTAGTCAATTCCTTCTTGTTGACTATATCCTTGAGCAACTAGCCTTGCTTTGTTTCTTACAAATTCTCCTTTCTCATTCAATTTGTTTCTGAAGACCCATTTAGTTCCAATGATGTTGAAACCTTTTGGTCTTGGAACTAGATCCCAGACGTCATTTCTGGTGAATTGATTTAGCTCTTCTTGCATAGCAAGTATCCAATCATTATCGTTCAGAGCCTCATCCACAGAATTTGGTTCAATGATAAACACCAACCCAAAAAGTGACGTTCCAGATGATCTGAGGAAAGACCTTGTTCTGATAGGGTCATCCTTCTTTCTAATAATCATTTCTTCTAGATAAGAAGATTTGATTCTGGATGAACCTTTAACATTTGGTCCTTCAGAAATATTCAAATTGCTCATCTGAGCAGCCAATGGAGTTGCATTTAGCGTTGCTTCTGGTGCATCTGCTTGAGCCTTATCTGCCTCTGAGTCTTCAGAGTCTGTGAGAATGACTTCTCTATCTGTAGAATTTTCAAGTTGCTTTGGCTTTTGACTGCCAAGCTTATCATCAAATCTAACATGAATTGATTCCTCCACAATCTGTGTCTCATTATTGTATACTTTGTAGCCTTTAGAGCGTTCAGAATACCCAAGCATGAAACACTTCTGTGCTTTACAATCAAACTTGTTCAGATTCTCTTTAGTATTCAACATAAAACATACACATCCAAAAGGATGGAAATAAGAAATGTTGGGCTTGCTATTCCTCCACAGTTCATAAGGAGTCTTCTCCAAAAGTGGTCTAACTGACACTCTGTTCTGAATATAACAAGCTGTATTCACTGCTTCTGCCCAAAACGTTTTTGCCAGATTAGTCTCGTTGATCATGGTTCTGGCCATTTCTTGCAATGTTCTATTTTTCCTCTCTACAACTCCATTCTGTTGTGGAGTTCTAGAGCAGGAGAAATCATGTGCAATGCCATTTTCTTTAAAATATTTTTCAAAATATTTGTTTTCAAATTCACCACCATGATCACTTCTGACTTTAACAATTTTAAAATATTTTTCTTTCTGGACTTGTTTGCAGAAGTCAATGAATTCAGAATGAGACTCATCCTTGTGTTTCAGGAATTTTACCCATGTCCATCTGCTGTAGTCATCAACAATGACTAATCCATACTTCTTGCCTCTGATGGATGCAGTTTTCACTGGTCCAAACAGATCAATATGAAACAACTCTAATGGTCTTGAGGTTGAAACAACATTTTTTGTTTTGAAAGAAGATTTTGAAAATTTTCCTTTCTGACATGCTTCACAAAAAGCATCTGAGTTGAACTTCAACTGAGGAAGTCCTCTGACCAGATTGAGTTTATTAATCTGAGATATACGTCTCATACTAATATGCCCCAATCTTTTGTGCCAAACCCATTTCTCTTCATTAATAGACAGAAGGCATTTTACATTCTGAACCTTAAGTTCTAAAAGATTGATTTTATAAATGTTGTTCTTCCTTTTTCCATTAAAGAGGATTGTGCCATCCTTTTGACTGACATCTTTGCAACATTTTTGATTGAAGATTATGTCATAACCATTGTCACTTAATTGACTTATGGACAATAGATTATGCGTTAATCCTTCAACAAGTAACACATTAGAAATGGAAGGAAGGTTACCATTACATATGGTTCCAGAGCCAATTATCTTGCCCTTCTGGTTCCCTCCAAACTTTACATCACCTCCAGATCTAAGCTCCAGGCTTTGGAACATAGACCTTCTTCCCGTCATATGACGCGAGCAGCCAGAGTCCAGGTACCAGGACTGGTGTTTCAACTTTGCTGCTAAGGATGTCTGCAACAAAAATAATTTTGTCTTTAGGTACCCATATTTTCTTGGGTCCTCTGAGGTTAGTAGGTTTGAAATTCTTTCTGAATTTCTTTCCCTTATAAGCATCCTTGTTCTTCTGAGGTTTTGATTTAAACACAGGTTTGTTCAGATTAGAACTTGTGTGTTTAATATCATTCAAATGACCAAATTGGAAATGAGTATATATAGGAGAATACTTTATGATCATTTTATCAACAGGTTTTGGATTTAAATCCTTCCCAGAAGAAGATTCATATCCAATACCCTTCTTGTTGTTTATTCTAACGCCATAGATCATTGAAGCCTTCTTGTTTCTATCTAGGCCTCTAGCCAGAAACTTCTGAAAGCTATAGTCATACTCTTCTAAAATATTTTTTGAGCATGATATAGGTTCTGAGTCAGATTTTTGAGCATTTTCTAAATCATTTTTTATTTTAAGATTTTCTGCTTTAAGCTCAGCAACCTTAGACCTCAGCTGATCATTCTCAGATGCAAGCCAGCTTTGAAGCTTCTTGTATTTGAGTTTGATTTGGCTGTAGCTTTCCAGAATTTCTGATAAACTTTCAGAAAGTTCTTCTCTAGTGAGTTCAGAAAATTCCTCCTCAGAATCTGATTCTGATTCTAATCCAAAAGTTTCTGCATGGTCTTCTACGTCAGCCATGAGTGCCATGTTTGCATATTCTTCTTCTGACTCTGATGAAGAATCAGATGCATCTGAATCATCCCAAGTTGCCATCAGAACTTTCTTTTTATGATCAGACTTCCTTTTTGGCTTCTCCTTCTGAAGTTTTGGGCATTCATTCTTATAGTGCCCAGGTTCCTTGCATTCATAGCAGACAACCTCTTTCTTTCCAAATCTTCTGTATCCAGAAGACTCTTTACATTGATCTGGTTTCTTGAAGTTCTTGAACTTCCACTATTTATGCTTCTAGAGTTTGTTGATCCTTCTGGACAGCAGGGACAATTCATCTTCTTCTTCAGAACTTTCTTCTATAACCTGCAATGCTTTAACAGATTTGTTAGACTTTAAAGCAACTGACTTACCTTTTTTCGGAGGCTCGTCTTCCTCTAGTTCAATCTCATGACTCCTCATAGAGCTAATTAGTTCCTCCAGCATGATCTTGTTCAGATCCTTCGCAAGCTTCAGAGCTGTGACCATTGGTCTCCATCTGGTTGACAAACTTCTGATGATCTTCTTGACATGGTCAGAAGTAGAGTAGCCTTTATCCAGAACCTTCAAACTAGCAGTTAGGATCTGAAATCTAGAGAACATAGTTTCTACAGATTCAGACTCCTCCATTTTGAAGGCTTCATACTTCTGGATGAGCGCCAGAGCCTTGGTCTCATTTACTTGTGAATTCCCTTCATGAGTCATCTTCAAAGATTCAAACATATCAAATGCAGTATCTCTGTTTGTTATTTTCTCATACTCTGTATGAGATATTGCATTTAATAAGATGGTTCTTGCTTTGTGGTGGTTTCTAAACTCATTCTTCTGTTGATCAAACATAGCTTTTCTGTCAATCTTTTTCCCTTCATCATTGGTAGGATGAGTGTAACCATCAGTTACTAAATCCCACAAATCAACATCATAACCTAGAAAGAAGCTTTCTATTCTTTCTTTCCAGTAGTCAAACTTCTCACCATCAAACATGGGAGGTTTGGTGCTGATTCTATCTTTATCATCGTATCTGTTGTTGTATGAAGTTGAAGTAGAAGCTTCAGCAGTCATGATGAATAAAGAACAAGATAAATGGAGTTTTTCTCAACTAGATCTTTTCTGTTCACTGTGAAGTGAGAGCACTAACAGAACCAGGCTCTGATACCAACTGAAGGTGAGAAAAACACTTAGAAGGGGGTTGAATAAGGGTTTTGAAATTAATATGACAATAAAAACAACACAATATTTTTATCTTGGTTCGTTGAACTCAACTAATCCACTCCACCCTACCAAGGTGATTTGCCTTTCTCAACAAGGACTTAATCCACTATATTCAAACAGATTACAGTGTCAACCACTAAGAACAACTGTCTTAGTCTTCTCAAGAAATTATGACCACAACTTGGTCTTCTTAAGGAACCTTTTACAAATTAATGTAAACTAATCAAATGTTTAAGTTGCTTCTAAAAAGCTATATCACAAACTGTGATTTTTACACTTAGTTTAAGAATGAATAAAACTATTCAGCTTATGAAATAATTTGAAGAGAGCTTGAGAGTAGTTTTCAGTTTGATTTCTCAATTGATTCGTCAACTTTGAAATGTTGTTGAAGACATCCTTTTATAGGCAAGAAAGTCCAATGCTTGAAGACTGTGCGTTGCTGTGAAGCTGTAGCCTTTTGTCTTCTATTGACTCTAGCTTTCCCAGAAGAGGAATGTTCAGACAAATCCCTTTTGTCTGATTTCCTGTGCCATACATGAATAAAGAAAGAGTCGTTTGGAATATGCCAACAGATATATCTTTGAATAATATTATCTTCAACAAGCTTCTGTCTCAAAGTTATCAACATCAGAGTCTTGATGTCATCAGAGTTTTGCAGCCAAAATGCTTCAGCGTGAATATCAATCAGAGCAGAGTTTGAGTAACAAAGCCTCTGTACTTGCAGCGTAAAGTACCTTCAGAGTCTTCTTGAAACAATTCTTGAAACTCTTCATACAAATTCTTCAATTATGCTTCAGAGTCTTCTGCAGCTTCTGCTTCAGAGTCTCTTCTGGCAGCGCTCAGAGTCTTCTAATCACTTGCTTCTGATGCTTCAGAGCTTTGCGTAGAGTACTATTCAGATGCATTTTTGCTTCCATAAGAATATTTAATTTTATATCTGAAACAAAAACACTTGAACAAAATTAGAGTATATATATTCTTAATACAAAATTTCATTAGAGTTATCATCAAAACCATAGAGATATATTAAACACCAATATGTGTTCTAACAGAAAGTATCTTGCTAAGAAGACATTCTTCAAGTGTTCCCATGTAATAACAGAGTTGGATGGCAAGGATTGCAACCAAGCCTAAGCTCTATCTCTAAGAGAGAAAGGAAAAAGACGTAATCTTATTGCGTCTGGAGTTACATCATTTTCCTTCACTGTGTCGGTGTACTGCACAAACTTCATTAAGTGTTCATTCGGATCTTCCGTTGCACTTCCCAAGAATTGATGTTGTTGTACAAATGACAACAATGATGGTTTTAACTCGAAGTCATTTCGATTAATAGCAGGGGAAGCAATGCTACTATGAGGCTCTAGTTGAGATGGGGTAGCGTAGTTCTTCAGAGGTTTGTTATGAGGTCCTTCGGCCATTTTTGAGTCTTCCACAGGTTCAAGAGTATAAGCGAGAAGATCTAGAATATTATGTCTTTGTTGATATTCGATTATGCACCTTCATAGATGTAAGAAGCGCTCTAGTTCGACGATTGGAGGTTGTAAGATGTCGCATTGTGAGTGAGTACTTGGCATACAATCGATGAAAGAGAAAAGGGAAATAAAAATAGTTACCTTAGTCTATACTGCGTAACAGAAGACTACACTATTGACTAAACGGGTCCCCGGCAACGGCGCCAAAAACTTGATCGCGACTTTCTGAGTCTAACGGAACTAACTGCAAGTGCACACACTATCGCGTAGTAGTAAAAATATCGATCCCACAGGGACTCGTAATCAACCTAATGCTATCGGGTGTTACTATGTTTAGCTAAGGCGGCAAATGTTTTTAGAAAGCAAATGCAAAAGTAAAGGCTAGTAAAGAAAAATTATAAGTTTTAAAAACAAATATTAATGAAAGATATCGGTATGTAATGCTTCTAGTTTTCGGGGATTCGACAGGTCGCCGGTGCTTTTCAGTTTTTGCAAATGGTTTTCAGGAGAAAATATTCGTTTAAAGACCTTCGTCTCATGATGGTTGTTGACTCGGGTCATAATTCTAAGGCGGAATGTACACTCTCGCTGTCCCATTCGGGGTTTAAATAGCTTTTTGAAAACAAATAGATTCTGATTTCTTTTAAAGCGCTTTCGCTATGTTTAAAATAAATGCCTAGTTTTTACTATCCGGTCCAAACCCCACGCTTTCATGTGCCGACTCGTACCTTGGTAAATCTCCCACTCTCATGGCAAAACCATTTTAAATAATTTCTCACTCTCGTGACGAAGGTTTATTTAGAAAATTAGATTAAAAACTAAGGCCAGAAAGTGGTTTGTAAAACGTGTGATGGCACCGGGTGTTATCGAATCCCGTCCTACTAGTCCGATTACATATCGATAATGGAAATTTAGCTAGACATGGAATTTAATGCAAACGTAAATAAGCAACAGCAGCAGAATAACATAACATGCATCATAACAGAAAATAGAGTAATAATTCTATTAATAAAAACCTGTAAATCATACTGATCTCGAATCCTTGAGTAGTCCTGCACAATGTCGGTAGGATTCTACTTTGGCGAGAAATAAAGATACATAATGCTTTGAAATAAAGGGAAGAAAAGAAAAACGGAAAGGAAACAATGCAGAAATGTAAAAATAAGCTTCAGTAGATTTTTCGGCAGCACTTCGTTACGTCCAATGCAGCTCCCTTTCTTTGGTCCAACTGTCCTCTTTTTATAGTTGAGGTTCCATGAGGAAATGTCGGAAGAAAAGGATTTGAGTGGGAGAAATCTCAAGAAAGTCATGCTAGATTTTCTCTATTTCGTTGGCACGTTTAGATTCTGAACGTTATTCTGTTAATTGGCTCATGACGGTCGTGACACTCCTTTGACGGGCATGTTGGTCGTGACGACCGTGACGGTTATGTGGCGACTGTAACACCCCCTTCTATACCCCAAATAAATGCATATAAAAACAATTAAGCACATACAAATTATCAGAGTAAAAAGGTTTTATAATAAGGTATAAAAGAAGAATGCCACAATTTCACCAATAAAACACTTTCACATTTTTCTCCATAAGATATGTAACATTTTTAAAATTAAGCGGAAGATCAAATCATTTAATCATTTTCAAAATATTAATCCACGTACACACAAGTTAATCCAAATTAATACATCATATCAGTTAGATTACAAAACCACATCAGCTGATACATCGCAATGTATCACAAAAGAATGACTATACTAGTCTAACTACCCGGTGTTACATATCAGAGCAGCCGACTCAAAAGAATGAAGACTAACTTCACAAAGGACTCCAGCATCCTAATCTGCAATGCCTCATAGAGCATTATAAAACAGCAGAAGGGTGAGAAATATAACCATAATAATCAAAGCATAAGATTATATATATATATATATATATATATATATATATATATATATATATATATATATATATATATATATATATATATATATATATATATATATATATATATATATATATATATATATATATATATATATATATATATATATATATATATATATATATATATATATATATATATATATATATATATATATATATATATATATATATATATATATATATATATATATATATATATATATATATATATATATAGGTAGTCATATAACATATTCACATTTCTCACCACACTTCATTCTCTTAGTCATATAGATTTACCACACATATATAGACAAACATGGATATTCACGAAGCATTCCCACATTATGCATACACTTACAATTTCCACAATCTCATCATTCACACATAAGCATCCCTTCATGCATATGTCATATATCAATGTGACTCAACAACTCAATGCAACTCATGCAATGCGGTACCGACTCTCGTTATCTTTTTTCGGTTTTTACATTAAACCGGGTCCACTCTTCTAGACCGATAACCCGTTATCATTTTTCGGTTTTTACATTAAACCGGGTCCACTCTTCTAGACCGATAACCACAAAGGCCCATCCTCTAAGCCTTCAAACCCACTATTCTAGGTTTGGGACAAGCCACTAGTTTCCACGAAACTAACAGACATTGCCTCTTGACTAAATGATGCATGTACAATCAACCACAACAATGCACTTAAGACCGACATCTTAATCTCATGCATTTACATAATTCATCTCTTCAAGAATTACACAATGATTGCACATACAACATATCACAATAATCACCAATGTATTCGCAATTCAATAATATCACCACATTAACACAATGCACACATATCCGCGATATGTTCTCATGCATTATCCACATATATATTCACAATTCAATACAACATCATATTTAGCAAGCAATGCACGCATATCCATCATTATGCTCTCATGCATTCTTCATGAATTTTAACATACAATCGCATATAAACAATATGCATCCACAACACATTTTTCATAGTATGTTTATTCTTTATCTCATGCCATCTCATACAAGGTATACACATCACAATACCAATCATACAATTATAAGTTATGCACACATATCCACCATGTTCTCATGCATACTCATCACATAATTGTATACACATCAAGCATTCGCAAGTTCATTAAACAATACACATACATTCATCATTGTATTCTCATGTATTTCTATTTATCACAATTAATACGCATCGCACATCAACTAGGATTCACGCCCGTAGGCTACCCACAGCACACATCATCACAATAGATCATATCTATATCATATCATAGAGGTATTAACCTATGCGAAGCAACCAAACCATCTCCACATGAACGACACAGCAAAAGAAAAATGCTGTCACATTCGCCTTCATTCTCCTGGCGAACCCTCGCAGCGAACCTTCGCCTGGCCTTCGTCTGGCGAACTCTCTCAGCGAACACTCGCTAGGCTTCGCCTGGCGAGACCTCCCAGCGAGCCCAAGTCAGTAGCTACTGACTTCATTCGCCACCATTCGCCAGCACCTTCGCTGGGCGAACCTTCGCTATCCAACTTCGCTTGGCGAACTCGGCGAAGTCCACTGGGACTTAATCATAATTACTCGCCAGCATTCGCTAGGCTTCGCCTGGCGAAGCTTCGCCTTCGCTCGCCTGGCGAGAGCCAGCGAACCTGCGCAGAGCAGAACCCTATTCTGCCTCTCCTTCATCAACCCATCATCAACCAAACCTCAAACATCCAAATCAGTACAAATAGCATCAATACATGTTACCCGACTATTCTATGTCATTATTACTCAGTTCCAACCGATTAAATCATCAATCTACTGATTAATCCAACATTTGCCCTAATTGGAAAATGATGAAAACTCTACCAAAACCCCAACCCAACATACATACATCATGCAATGATCAAATAGAAACATTTCTCACCCTTACCTCGATTAATCGGAGCTTTGAGGTTGGTTCTTGATGATTTTTCCACTTTTCCTCTTCTTCTCCTCTCTTTCTCTTCTTTCTTCTTTCTTTCCTCTTTCTCTCCAAATGTTTTCTCTAATTCCTTTTCTCTTCTTTCTCACTTATATATCCCTTTTATTTTCTTTCCTTCCAATTTCCTTTCAATTCTCTATTTAATTCCAATTAATAAAAATTAATTCCAATATTAACATAAAATCCCACTAAATCAATTAATTACTACAATTAATTATTTAATGAAATTTGGGCTGTTACAACCCTCCCCCACTTAGGAATTTTCGTCCTCGAAAATGTTACCTGATTCAAACAGTTCTGGATAAGACTCCTTCATCTGGCTCTCAAGCTCCCACGTAACATTTCCACCAGCCGGTCCTCCCCAAGCGACCTTCACTAAAGCAATCTCTTTACCTCGAAGCTGTTTCAATTTCCGATCCTCAATCCGCATAGGTGATGTCTCAACAGTCAGGTTATCTCTCACCTGCACATCATCTATTTGGACTACATGAGACAGATCCGCAATGTATTTCCTCAACTGAGATACATGGAATACGTCGTGAAGATTAGCAAGCGACGGTGGTAACGCCACACGATAGGCCACTTCTCCTATCCTTTGCAAAATCTGATAAGGACCAATGAAAAGCGGCGACAACTTGCGCGACTTCAGTGCCCTACCAACACCTGTCATCGGAGTGACTCGAAGAAACACATGATTTCCCTCTTGAAATTCAAGTGCCTTCCTCCTCTTGTCATAATAACTCTTCTGACGACTCTGAGTAATTCTCATCTTCTCTTGAATCATCTTGATCTTATCAGTAGTTTGTTGAACTAACTCGGGTCCAACAACAGAACTCTCTCCGGACTCGAACCAACACAATGGTGTCCTACACCGCCTACCATACAACGCCTCAAATGGTGCCATACCAATACTCGAATAGAAACTGTTGTTGTAGGTAAACTCAATCAAAGGCAAGTAGCTATCCCAAGCTCCTCCTTTTTCCAATACACAAGCTCTCAAAAGATCTTCAAGCGACTGAATCGTCCTCTCCGTCTGACCATCAGTCTGAGGATGATACGCTGAACTCAAACGCAACTTAGTACCCAAAACACTCTGCAGGCTCTTTCAAAATCTCGAAGTAAACCGTGGATCTCTATCCGAAACAATACTTAACGAAATACCATGCAGACACACAATCCTCTCAATATACAACTTAGTCAACTTCTCCAAAGGGTAATCCATACGCATAGGAATAAAGTGAGCAGATTTAGTCAACCTATCCACGATAACCCAAATAGCCTCAAAATTACTCGGCGTCCTCGGCAAACCCGATACAAAATCCATGGAGATACTATCCCATTTCCACTCAGAAATAAACAACGGCTTCATCAAACTCGATGGCTTCTGATGCTCAATCTTTGACTTCTGGCAAGTCAAACAAGAATATACAAATTCCGCGATATCCTTCTTCATACTAGGCCACCAAAATACTTTCCTCAAATCCTGATACATCTTAGTAGCACCCGGATGAATACTCAATCCGCTACGATGTCCTTCCTCAAGGATGCTCTTCTTAAGCTCAACCATGTTCGGAACACAAACTCGATCCCGACATCTCATAATACCATTCTCATCAATCCGAAAATCACCACCTTGGCCTTGGTTGATTAAAGTCAACCGATCAACTAAGCTCAAATCCGATTTCTGTCCTTCTCGAATTTCGTCCAAAATACCACTTGTAAGCTTTAACATACCCAACTTAAATCCAAAAGAAGTTCTCTCACATACCAAACTCAAATCTCGAAATTGCTCGACCAATTCTAACTCTTTCACCATCAACGCCGACATATGCAATGATTTCCGACTCAATGCATCCGCTACTACATTTGCTTTACCCGGATGGTAGTTCAAGCCAAAATCAAAATCCTTCAAAAGTTCAAGCCATCTTCTTTGTCTCGCATTCAATTCCTTTTGATCAAAAAGATATCTCAAACTCTTGTGGTCACTAAACACTTCAAATCTTGCGCCAAATAAATAATGCCTTCAAAGTTTCAACACGAACACAACGGCGGCCAACTCTAGGTCATGCGTCGGATAATTCTTCTCATGCACTTTGAGTTGCCTCGAAGCATAAGCTACAACTTGGTTATTCTGCATCAACACACCTCCTAAACCCATCAAAGAAGCATCACAATACACAACGAATGGTTCTTCTGGATTTGGCAGAATCAAAACAGGAGCTGTCGTCAACCTTCGCTTAAGTTCTTGAAAACTCGCTTCACACTTGGCGTCCCAAACAAAGGCTTGACCCTTCCTAGTCAACTGTGTCAACGGCAACGATAACTTAGCAAACTCTTCAATAAACTTCCGATAATACCCGGCTAAACCAAGAAAACTTCTAATCTCAAAAACTGACTTCGGAGTCTCCCATTGCGACACCGCTTCAACCTTCGACGGATCGACCGCAATACCACTACTAGAAATCACATGACCAAGGAAACTAACTTCCTTCAACCAAAATTCACACTTAGAAAGCTTCGCGAACAACTGCGTCTCTCTCAGCACAGATAACACAATCTTTAGATGCTCGGCATGCTCTCCTTCGCTCTTCGAATAAACCAAGATGTCGTCGATAAACACAACCACAAACTTATCCAAATAAGGATGGAAGATCCTATTCATGTATTCCATAAATACACCTGGTGCATTAGTCACACCAAATGGCATCACGGAATACTCATAGTGTCCATACCTCGTCCGAAAGGCCGTCTTCTGAATATCCTCAGCTTTCACACGGATCTGATGATACCCAGATCTCAAATCAATCTTGCTGAACACGCTTGCACCTACCAACTGATCCATCAGATCATCAATCCTTGGAAGTGGATACTTATTCTTAATAGTCACCTTGTTCAAATGTCTGTAATCCACACAGAGCCTCATAGAACCCTCTTTCTTCTTAACCAACAACACCGGTGCACCCCACGGTGACACGCTCGGACGAATAAACCTCTTTTCAAGCAAATCCTCAAGTTGACTCTTCAACTCTTTTAACTCCGAGGCCGACATACGATATGGAGCCATCGATATCAGACTAGTTCCAGGAATCAAATCTATCGAAAACTCCACTTCTCGCTCCGGCGGTAAATCCTTTATCTCTTCAGGGAATACTTCCAGAAAATCTCTAACAATGGGCAAGGCATCAATCTCCTCACTTCCACCAATCCTCAAAGTTGCCATAAACATGAATATCTTAGCCCCATCCTGCACCGATTCTTTCACTTGTTTCCTCGTCATAAACAAATCCCTTTCAACATCCGAATCGGGAAAAATAACCGTTTTGTCAAAACAGTTAATATAAACACGATTGAATTTTAACCAATTCATTTCAAGAATGACATCAAGTTGATCTAAATGAAGACACACTAAATCAATCCCAAAATCTCTACCGAAAATACTCAATGGGCAATTCAAGCAAACATACGGTGTAGTTACCGAACCCATAGCAGGAGTATCAATAACCATACCGCCACCAATCACAGACAACTCAAGATTCAATCTTCTAACACAATCCAAAGAAATAAAAGAATGCGTAGCTCCGGTATCAATTATAGCGATCAAAGGTGTACCATTAATGAAGCACGTACCTCGGATCAATCGATCGTCGCTAGCAGTCTCAGATCCAGATAGAGCGAACACTTTCCTGCTCCCTTGATTCTTCTTCGGCCTATCGCACTTGGTACTGATGTGCCCTCGCTCACCACAGTTATAGCAAGTAACACCCGCACCGCTTCTACACTATAGAGCCTTGTGGCCTGGCTTGCCACACTTAAAACACTTATGTTCAATACTTTTGCACTCCGGAGCACGATGCCCCGCTTCACCACAATTGTAACACCTAACCGGGGTAGAAACTCCCCCACTTGGCCTCTTGCCAAAACCAACCTTTTGTTTCCCCTTATCAGCAGGAGTTACGTAAGGTTTTCCTCTGGATTGTCCCTTTCCTTTCTTGTCACTTAGACTCTTGTAGTGGCTGGACCTAGCCCTATTGTCTTCGTCATAAATTCTGCTCTTGTTAACCAACTCAGAAAACCGCCTGATTTCCTGATATCCAATAGCTTGTCTAATCTCGGGTCTCAAACCGTTCACAAACTTGAGGCACTTAGACCTCTCAGCATTACCAGTATTGTAATGAGGACAAAATTTGATCAACTCCTCAAATTTTGCCGCATACTCAGCAACCGTCGAATTACCTTGCTTCAACTCAAGAAATTCGATCTCTTTCTTCCCCCGCACATCCTCTGGAAAATACTTCTCCAGAAAAGTTTCTCTAAACAAATCCCACGTGATCACAATATCATCTTCCTCAAATCTTTGGCGAGTATTACCCCACCAATCTTCAGCTTCTTCTTCGAGCATATGAGTCCCAAACTGCACCTTCTGTGCATCCGAGCAATTCATAACTCGAAAAATCTTTTCCACATCTTTCAACCAAATTTGTGCCTTGTCCGGTTCATGAGTTCCCTTGAAGACCGGAGGGTTATTCTTTTGGAATTTCCCCAAAGCACGGAATCCATCATCAGCATGATTCCTCACATTCACATTGGCCGGAGGATTCTGCCCAATTGCCCCCGCCAATCTCGTCAATGCCTCCGCAATCGCTTCGTCGTTCCTCCCTGCAACCATCTTACTAATTCCAACAACAGAACTACGTAAGAACAACCAATATTGATAATGCATCACACGCATATCAATAACACACAGGGAAAAACACTCTAACAACTTGGCCGGACGGACCGACCTGCTCTGATACCACTATTGTAACACCCCCTTATATACCCCAAATAAATGCATATAAAAACAATTAAGCACATACAAATTATCAGAGTAAAAAGGTTTTATAATAAGGTATAAAAGAAGAATGCCACAATTTCACCAATAAAACACTTTCACATTTTCTCCATAAGATATGTAACATTTTTAAAATTAAGCGGAAGATCAAATCATTTAATCGTTTTCAAAATATTAATCCACGTACACACAGTTAGATTACATCATATCAGTTAGATTACAAAACCACATCAGCTGATACATCGCAATGTATCACAAAAGAATGACTATACTAGTCTAACTACCCGGTGTTACATATCAGAGCAGCCGACTCAAAAGAATGAAGACTAACTTCACAAAGGACTCCAGCATCCTAATCTGCAATGCCTCATAGAGCATTATAAAATAGCAGAAGGGTGAGAAATATAACCATAATAATCAAAGCATAAGATTATATATATATATATATATATATATATATATATATATATATATATATATATATATATATATATATATATATATATATATATATATATATATATATATATATATATATATATATATATATATATATATATATATATATATATATATATATATATATATATATATATATATATATATATATATATATATATATATATATATATATATATATATATATATATATATATATATATATATATATATATATATATATATATATATATATATATATAGGTAGTCATATAACACATATTCACATTTCTCACCACACTTCATTCTCTTAGTCATATAGATTTACCACACATATATAGACAAACATGGATATTCACGATGCATTCCCACATTATGCATACACTTACAATTTCCACAATCTCATCATTCACACATAAGCATCTCTTCATGCATATGTCATATATCAATGTGACTCAACAACTCAATGCAACTCATGCAATGCGGTACCGACTCTCGTTATCTTTTTTCGGTTTTTACATTAAACCGGGTCCACTCTTCTAGACCGATAACCCGTTATCATTTTTCGGTTTTTACATTAAACCGGGTCCACTCTTCTAGACCGATAACCACAAAGGCCCGTCCTCTAAGCCTTCAAACCCACTCTTCTAGGTTTGGGACAAGCCACTAGTTTCCACGAAACTAACAGACATTGCCTCTTGACTAAATGATGCATGTACAATCAACCACAACAATGCACTTAAGACCGACATCTTAATCTCATGCATTTACATAATTCATCTCTTCAAGAATTACACAATGATTGCACATACAACATATCACAATAATCACCAATGTATTCGCAATTCAATAATATCACCACATTAACACAACGCACACATATCCGCGATATGTTCTCATGCATTATCCACATATATATTCACAATTCAATATAACATCATATTTAGCAAGCAATGCACGCATATCCATCATTATGCTCTCATGCATTCTTCATGAATTTTAACATACAATCGCATATAAACAATATGCATCCACAACACATTTTTCATAGTATGTTTATTCTTTATCTCATGCCATCTCATACAAGGTATACACATCACAATACCAATCATACAATTATAAGTTATGCACACATATCCACCATGTTCTCATGCATACTCATCACATAATTGTATACACATCAAGCATTCGCAAGTTCATTAAACAATACACATACATTCATCATTGTATTCTCATGTATTTCTATTTATCACAATTAATACGCATCGCACATCAACTAGGATTCACGCCCGTAGGCTACCCACAGCATACATCATCACAATAGATCATATCTATATCATATCATAGAGGTATTAACCTATACGAAGCAACCAAACCATCTCCACATGAACGACACAGCAAAAGAAAAATGCTGTCACATTCGCCTTCATTCGCCTGGCGAACCCTCGCAGCGAACCTTCGCCTGGCGAACTCTCTCAGCGAACACTCGCTAGGCTTCGCCTGGCGAGACCTCCCAGCGAGCCCAAGTCAGTAGCTACTGACTTCATTCGCCACCATTCGCCAGCACCTTCGCTGGGCGAACCTTCGCTATCCAACTTCGATTGGCGAACTCGCCAGCAAAGTCCACTGGGACTTAATCATAATTACTCGCCAGCATTCGCTAGGCTTCGCCTGGCAAAGCTTCGCCTTCGCTCGCCTGGCGAGAGCCAGCGAACCTGCGCAGAACAGAACCCTATTCTGCCTCTCCTTCATCAACCCATCATCAACCAAACCTCAAACATCCAAATCAGTACAAATAGCATCAATACATGTTACCCGACTATTCTACGGAATTATTACTCAGTTCCAACCGATTAAATCATCAATCTACCAATTAATCCAACATTTGCCCTAATTGGAAAATGATGAAAACTCTACCAAAACCCCAACCCAACATACATACATCATGCAATGATCAAATAGAAACATTTCTCACCCTTACCTCGATTAATCGGAGCTTTGAGGTTGGTTCTTGATGATTTTTCCACTTTTCCTCTTCTTCTCCTCTCTTTCTCTTCTTTCTTCTTTCTTTCCTCTTTCTCTCCAAATGTTTTCTCTAATTCCTTTTCTCTTCTTTCTCACTTATATATCCCTTTTATTTTCTTTCCTTCCAATTTCCTTTCAATTCTCTATTTAATTCCAATTAATAAAAATTAATTCCAATATTAACATAAAATCCCACTAAATCAATTAATTACTATAATTAATTATTTAATGAAATTTGGGCTGTTACAGCGACCGTGACGTCCGTGACGGCTGTGAGGTAGTTGTGACGATCGTCACACTAACAAAATTTGTTTTTCTGCTGTTTTCTGGCTTTTTCCCCTTGTTTTGTCTTCTTCTTGTGTGCTTTCCGTGTCTTGCTCATTTTTAGAATGAATCTTTAGATACCTGCAAAAACACTTAGCAAACTCGCGTAATAGTCTGGATTCGGGTCGAAACCATACAATTAACAGCTAAAAAACATGGCAGTTATAGTATACATTTTCGCGTTATCAGATGTTTGTTTTAGCTTTCCTCCCCAGCTTTTATCTAGATGGAATTAACCCTTGGTGAGATATTTTCTCATCAGGTCGAGTCTTGATTGACCGTTTCTCTCCAATTTATTCCTGAGTTGAACTTTGGTCTCTTGCAGCGGTTATTTTGATTTTTCTTGGGTTGTGAAACCCAAATGATAAAAAGGTATTTATTTCTCTCTTTTTGAGGATTTATTTTCCTCGGCGGGAATCTGTTTATTGATCCCCATCAGAAGATAAAGATTTGATTTTTCTCCAGAGGTGTTTTGATAACACTCTCTTGGTAATTTCTTGTGCGACAACAACAAGTGTTCTCTTTATTTGTGCAGCTTGTGTGTCCCCAGCAAGGCAAACCTCACCTGATAACAAGTGGAAGCCTCTTTATTTGAGGAGTTCGTGTAACCTTCAGGAATTTATTTGTATCTTTGCAATAAATGACATTTCTCTAGTTCATCCTTAGCAAAGAAGTTTATTGTGAAATGATGGATCCTTATCCGACCGACTTTTCCATCAAATGGAATCTCTGTGGAAGAACTCTCGATGAGAAGTTTGTTGTGAAATCCCCAACAAATGGTTGTCTCTTTATTTTAGAAGTCTGTTGTATGATTTAACCTGTCCATATCTCTTTTGAAGATCTCCGACAGAGTTATTGATATTTCATCCCCAATAAATGGTTGTCTCTTTATTTGAGAAGTTTGTTGTGTGATTTGAGCTGCCTAGTGACAGGTAGCTAATAATGTACCTCTTTCTCCTACCCAGTGACATGTAGTTGAGCTTTTTTTCCTTCTCCTACCTAGTGAAAGGTAGTCGAGTTTGTCCTACCCAGTGACAGGTAGTTGACATTTGTAATACCCTACCCATTGATTGGTCGTAGGTATTCCTTATGAGTTCATTTCCTTTGTTTTTCTACCTAGTGACGGGTAGTTGGTAATGTTTCTTCATCTTTTGAGTATATTGCCTTTATTTTTTCTACCCAGTGACAGGTAGTAAGTAATATTTCTCACCCCTTTTGGTTGGTTATCCTTTGTTTCTACCCAGTAACCGGTAAAAGGTAATCCTTTCTCCCGAGCTGGTTGCCTTTATTTTTCTACTCAGTAACTGGTAGTAGGTAACATTTGTCTCTCTTTTGGTTAGTTACCGTTATTTTTCTACCCAGTAACCGGTAGTCCGTAATCTTTTCTTGTGGTGATATTCCTTTTCCTACCCAGTAAAAGGTAGTTGATATATTGTTTACCCTATCCAGTAACCGATAGTTGGTAACCTTTTTTTTCCAGGTTTATTACTATCACTAAACTATTCAGTAACCAGTAGTTGACATTGTTTCTTTTCCTTCCCAGTAATTATCTCTTAACAAGTGGATTAAATTTTACCCAGTAACTGGTAATAAGTAATACATCTCTTTGTTTTCTACCCAGTAACTGGTAGATGGCAACTCTTTCGTGTTTATTACACTTATTTTCTACTCAGTAACTAATAGAAATTATTTTACCTATTCTCTTCGGTTTGAGTATCTTTGCCCAGTAACCGACAATTTGCATCCCTTCCCCTGTTGAGTTGTTTCCTTTCCTTTATCGGAATAAGATCTTACTCTTTTGTTTTCTCCTGTGGAGTCTTTTTTCTTCTTTTGCTCCCTAGTGTTTGTTTGTCTCATGTGGCTTGTTTTCTCCCTACAGAGGTCTTGTGTTTGCATATCATTAGCATAATCATGTCATTTTGTGGCCTCTTAAGGCCAAAAATTGGGTTTATTTATTATATTTAAGTCTCTTCTATCTGGTCGAGACAAATATGTCAATCTTCATATCTCTGGATAGAAGAAACTTAGATAGGGGCAGCTGTAATACCCTAATTTTTACCCATAAGATCCCACATATCATTTGCATCTCATCCCACAAACAAGATCGCAAGTTTTGGTTCTCTTTCCTTCCTCTTCAGGTTTGTTCTTGAGAGATCACTGAGCTCCTTTGTTTTCTTGTTTGTTTGATATTTGTTTACGTTTATGTTTGCTAACCATTGATTAAAATCCAAAAAGATGTTTGTTTTTCCTTTAATAACTTCTTCAGGAATAATTTGGAGCAAAGATATCAAATATCAGTCCCTCAGCTCGAATTAATTTCATCTGAACAAAGTTGAAGTTGATCTGCAACCATTTTAAAATCATATGATCAAGAGTTTCCCAAGATTTGATTGACTTTTATTCAAGAGACTCCAAGGTTCATGTGTTTATTTCCATGCCTTCTTTGACAAGCAAAAGAGTCGAGCCAAAGCCAAGACAACACATAAAAAATGCACTTGTTCACCATTTTTGCCTGTGGTAATCGATTACCAGTATTGGATAATCGATTACTGTGTGCGGATTTTGTGAAAATTGGGAAAATTTAAATTCTGCAGCATTTTTGGCACCAAGTTTAAATATTACAACATGAGAATATTCCAAATCACTTCATTTTAATTCCCCTACCTCATCATAAATAATTCCCACCATACACCTTCATTAATCACCACTTGATCATTAATCTCCATCCAAATTCAAATTCCAAGCCTAATTTTGATTCCAAACCAAACTCCAATCCACCAAATTTTCCAAGCCTAAATCCTATAAATAAAGACCTCCTTTCTCTCATTTCATAAGCTTTTTATAGCCAAGTTCACCTTGTCAAATTCTTTCATGACTCTAAATTTTTCTCCAATTACCAAATTCACCAAAGCTCTTTCTTCCTTCGAAAGTTAGTAAGTTCATCATTAGAACTTACTAATCTTTGAGCTAAATCTTCATCCATTCACTTTTTCATCATTAATTATAGTAGATCAAGGCTTTGAAGCGTGGTTTGTGGAGCTGACTTGAAGAATTTCCAGATTTGGAGTGGTAATTTCTTGATCCACCATTGTTGTTCTTGATACATCTTCCACAATGTGAATTATTGTTGATTCTTGTTGCTTGATCTTTGGATATTGCAAATTTTGTTCTATTGGTGTTGATTGCTGTTATTTTACTTGAATTTTCATGCTCAATTGCATCCTTGATCATGAGGTGTTTGAAGAAATGATTGATCAAGTTTCTGTACATTTTTAGACTATTTTACTGTTGTTTTAGCAGTGGTAATCGATTACCAGCTTAGGGTAGTTGATTACCCAGTGTTGATTTTTCCATTTGGCTCTATTTTGGGAATGTTTTGGTTCATTGGACTTAGAGTGTAGATGAAGTTGCATAAATATTCAATAATTCAAATCTATCTTTAAAGTGAATTGTTTAATTCATTTTAGGTGCTTTGAGTTAATGATATGTTTAGTGCTTTAATCCACCAAGATGAGTGGATGAACTGAAAGACGGAATAACCTTGAACTTATAATCCAATTTAGCATTCCCTTTCCTCTTCTCTTTTTTATTTTGATCGATGAGAATATTTGATATCGTTCGAACTTATTTCAAGTTCTTAATGAAGACGAGATCGTTACCTATTTTATTTTCGTGCGGTATTACTTTCAGAGAGTGATCTGCATATCACTTCTCTAGCATGCATTGACACTAACATTGTTATTGACCGACCTCAGATAGTCGTGGTTTCTACATAAACTCGATTACGATTACTTAACATAGCGCTAAATTATCCCGCAATCGGAAAGTGATCATTCGTGGCTCAAACTTATGTTCAAAAGTCCAAGTATGGTTGATTATTTGTCTTAGGTCCATCACCTATGAAACTTGTTGTTAGGAGGTTTTGATTTTATCAATCCTCTAATAAGTTTTCATCAAATTTGGATTAAGTGCATGAGTTAACCATCGTTGATCATTTGCTCTAACAACTAATGACTAACTCAGTAACGATATTATTATACTAATTTTGTTTATGTTTCCTTCTTACTCCCTATCTCTCTTTTATCTTTATGCTCCATTATTATCATCTCATATAATATTATTGTTTATACTTCCGTTATTATCCTTTGTTCGTTGGACACATGTTTATGTTTCCTCTCTTTTCTTTTGTCCACTTGGACCATATCTTGTTTAAAACACTAATAAAGGATTAAACATCTAAAAAAATTGGTGCTCTTAACTTTGTGGCTATGCTCTTGGACTATTCTTAGACCTTGGACCTCTTGGACTATTCTTGGACCCTTGGGCTTAGAATTAGGTCTCTTTCCCTATGCTTTGAGTATTGTGGATCTTTGCCTTTATTTGGACTGCTCATTTGCTTATGCTCAAGATGGATGAAATTCTTTTGGCTTGCTATGGAGTATACTAAAAGTTGTCTAGATCTTTCTTATCTCTAACTTTTATTTTGCTTTCTAGGGTAGTCGCTTCATCTTCTCCCCTTCTTAAAATTTCAAAATCTTCTCCATTTTTCAAAAAATTTCTTGCTTTCAAACTTAAAATCAATTTCATAATAAAACTTTGACTTTTGTCAAGTGATTTTCAAACTTTGTTTTCTTTAATAAATGTCAATCAATGTTAATCATATTTTGACAAATTTCAAAAAGACTTTAAAAAAGATCAACCTCATTCAAACTTTTTGTACCTTTGCGCACTTTTCATTTTAAAATGTTTCATAAAGTTTAGACATGAGTCATTTCCATAGTTGAGATATAGTTCTCCTATTCCCCAAGTACTAAGATGTTGACATTTTCCACTTAACTGTTGAGTGATAGACTTGTTGACTTTAATCCAAGCAAAATCCTCCATCTTTAGTTGATGCAAATGATGTTTTATACTTGTGGGCGACTAGTCATAGTTTTCTCTTTAAAATGACGACTTGTCTTTAAATTTAAAATAAATCAAAACCAACAAATTTATGTTATTTGTACCACGAACTACAGAGTTTTGATCCTATATTGTGTAAGAACAGAGTATGCCTAAGAGGGGGGGTGAATTAGGACTTTTGAAATTTTTCCGGTTTTTTATATGGTTCTTGGAAATATACTGAAGGGTGTTCTTGGTTATGGAAAGCAGTAAATCAACAGAAAGAAAGAAGACACAGGATTTATAGTGGTTCCCCTCACAATCCGAGAGTACTCCACTCCCCTTTCAACATGAAAGAGAGTTTTCACTATTGTTTAAAACAGTACAACCTATCACACCATCAACCGGTGAGGTCTACTATCAAACAATAAAAACACAAGTGTACAAGAACAGTCCTCTTGTAAACACTCACCCTTGTGTCCAACAATCCTGGATCACAAGTCAAAAATAAAATAATTGTAATGAATTTGGTTTGAGTATAACTGTCAAAGTGATCTTCTCCAATGAATCAAAATTCACTCTTTGTAATTTTTCAATACAAGTGTTCAATGAATGTGAAATTTTCAATGCAAGTATGAACACTTTTTTAAAAAATGAATTTGATTCTAAGATAATTTTAAAATGAGTATTGGAGGTTGAAAAGTTTTTGAGTTATGTTCTATTGGTTGTTTTTCAAAAATGAAAAACTTAGAATTTATATCAGTAAAATAACCTTTCAGAAAAGGTATGATTTTAAAAGATTCAAACCATGAAAAGGTATGTTTTTAAAATAATTTTTGAACTTGAAACAAAGCAATTTTTCACTGCACGTTCAGTGTTAATCGGTTAACCCATATGGTTAATCGGTTAACACTGGTACGTTAGCCCAGAAAATTCAAAATTCAAAATGGTTAACCGGTTAACCTATATGGTTAATCGGTTAACACTGTTAATTTTCAGAAAAATGCTTTTTAAAATTAATGTTATGCCATTTTTAAGGTTTCAAAAACATGCTTTATGTATTATGCAAAAATGATTGATGTTTTTTGAACACTTGTATATCAAATTATAAAGGTGGATTTGATATACCAGTAATGCAGCCAAGTCAGGAAGAATCATAGTTCCATATGTAGCTTGACTTGAAAGATAGCTTGACTTAATCTTGATGACTTTGAACGACTTGTCTTTTTGCAATCAAGAGATGACCTTGAGTAGTATTGACATCATCAAAACTTGAGACTGAAGCATGCTTCTACATTCTCCCCCTTTTTG
The DNA here is from genome assembly GCA_963859935.3 of Lathyrus sativus. Taxonomy (NCBI): domain Eukaryota; kingdom Viridiplantae; phylum Streptophyta; class Magnoliopsida; order Fabales; family Fabaceae; genus Lathyrus; species Lathyrus sativus. The sequence continues at coordinate 417,347,379 of OZ012736.1, read as the reverse complement.
ATGATGGCAATCAAAAAATGTTGTGCGATATCTCTTGGTTCTTGATCTGGTTCTCCCCCTATGTCTAGCAACTCCCCCTATCTTAACAGAGGAAAAAAAATCTGCACACAGAGAGACATTAACAGAACCAAGCTCTTCTCCCCCTTTGACATCAGCAAAAAGGAAGAGCTTTCAAAGAAATCACAAGATAGCAGTATATATAGTAATAAGCACATGCAAAGCGAAGTAAACACAAAGCACAAACAGTAGTACATATAAAATGCAGCAAATAGAAATTGTACTTGTTACAATAAAACATAGTTCAAATTAAAGCATAAAAACTTAAAACTAGAAAGCAAAGCAATAAAAACAAACAACAGCAGCAACATATTCTCTAAAAATCCTCATCCGCCATATCCTCCTCCTCTTCTTCTTCATCACTATCAACCTCTTCTTCAATCTCGTCGTCCACAACTCGGGTACTGGAATGTGGAGGGTTAAGAATGAGGTTTCTAAGGGAGGCAATTGCTCGGGAGGTCTCTCTATGCATATTCATGGATTCTCGATGCTGGTTCATCATGGTTGTGTAGAGAAACTCACTGGTAAGACCCCCTTCAGGCAGTGGATAAGCGTGATGCACAGGACCGTCATCAGTATACCTGTAGGTACCGTCAGCCGCCTTGATGATTCCCGTATTCTTCACAATATTAATCTCATTGATCTCATTAGTTGTAGGTTTCATCTTGGAGGATGGTTCTCTGTTGAGGTCAAGTTCAGTTAATTCCAGAATTCTAGAAACCAAGCGAGCATACGGCAGCCGGGTAATGCAATGAAGTTGTTGCTGCAAATGATACATAATAGTCAAAATCCAATTGACTCTGATGCGATTCTTAATAGCAAAGATCAGATGCATTTCCAAGTCGTTGATCTGAGAGTGATTTGAGTCCTTTGGAATGAGGACATAACAGATAATGTAGTGAAGCATTCGATCAGATACTGTCAGATTCTTCGCATAGCATAGCATACGAGCAGTGCGAGAGTTTGCAATAACGGTTTCTTTTGGGAACCTGCAAATCTGATAGTAATACTCCATTTTATCATAGTTTGCCCAGGGTCCATCTACATGGTTTACACCTTTCCTCAGGAAGCATCCCTTTGATGGAATCTTAAGGTGTCTAGCAAGGGTGGATAAATTCTCAACAAACTCACGATCTCTAATGGTGGACCGGATCATGTGGTTCTCATCCATGTCCAGATATACAGACATTTTATTCATAAAAGCTTTAACCAGATCAGGATAGATAATACCAGAGTCGGTGACGAACTTGTCGATACGCTGATATTCCAACAGAGTAGGAAAATCAAAAGATATTGCAGGAAAAGCTCGAAGATTCACATACTTTACCGGCATAAGTTGACGAACACGCACTTTGAAATCCATCCGTCTCTTTTTGGTGGTTTCCATTGGAATACTGTCGTTATCTGATTCTGATGCAGAATGATGTTCTGGAAGTTTTCCCTTGCCGCGGTTTGATGCTGAAGCCATGGATGGAGGTTTGAGAGAACAGGGGTTGTGGGTTCTGAGGAAGTTAGGGTTTGAGAAGTTGTGGGGAGTTTTTCCAAGTTTTAAGAGTGGGAGAGAGAAGTTAGGATTTTAAGAGGGAATGTGGATTTTGGATATGGATGTGGATATTTAAGAGAATATGAACCACACAAAATATATAAAGAAAAATATAAAATTTTCAAAAATTTAATTAATTTTCGTTTCTGATTTTTTGAAAAATTAATAGTGTTAATCGGTTAACCATATAGGTTAATCGGTTAACACATTAAAAAATTTAATCAGAATTGAAAATTCAACAGTGTTAATCGGTTAACCCATATGGTTAATCGATTAACATGCTCGAATTTTTGAAAAATACATAAAAACAGAATGCATACACATGAAAACATATCACAAATAATGTATACATATAATAGAGACAAAGATCAGATGTCACCTTCATCAAGAATCCCAAGTTCTCTCCGAATTTTGTAGAATGATTCTTTTGCCAAAGGCTTGGTGAAGATGTCGGCGAGTTGGTTGTGTGTGTCGATGAAAGTAACATCAACATCTCTGTTTAATACGTGATCTCGAAGGAAATGATGTCGGATATCGATGTGCTTTGTTCTGGAATGCATAACCGGATTCTTTGTGATATTTATGGCACTAGTATTGTCACAACGTAGAGGAATGCATCCGAGGTCAACACCATAATCCAGAAGTTATTGTTTCAGCCATAAAATCTGTGCACAGCAACTTCCTGCGGCGATGTATTCTGCTTCGGCGGTGCTGAGTGCTACACAAGCTTGCTTCTTGCAGGCCCATGATACTAGAGCATTTCCGAGAATATGACATGTACCACTTGTACTTTTTCTATCGGTTTTGCATCCTGCATAGTCAGCGTCAGAATAACCAACTAAAGAACAAGTACTACCTTTAGGATACCATAATCCGACGTTGGTCGTTCCTTTGAGATACTTGATAATTCTCTTCACAGCAGTGAGATGCGATTCCTTCGGATTTGCTTGGAAGCGCGCACACAAACAAACACTAAACATAATGTCAGGACGGCTTGCCGTCAAATATAGTAATGAACCAATCATACCTCGATATTTAGTAATATCAATTGGAGTACCAGATTCATCTTGATCAACATACGTTCCGGATCCCATAGGAGTAGACATCATCTTGCAACTATCCATATCGAATTTCTTTATTAATTCCTTACAGTACTTGGATTGGTTGAGGAAGATTCCATCCTTGGTTTGCTTGATTTGTAGTCCAAGAAAATAATTTAACTTTCCCATCATGGACATCTCGAATTCTTCTCGCATCATGAGTGAGAATTCTTCGTACAGTTCTTTGTTTGTTGATCCAAATATGATGTCGTCGACGTAGACTTGTACTAACAAGGTGTTACCCTTGATCTTCTTTATAAACAGCGTCTTGTCAACCTTTCCTTTTGTAAATCCTTTCTCACATAAGAAGTTGCTAAGGCGATCATACCATGCTCGTGGTGCTTGTTTTAAACCGTAGAGAGCCTTCTTCAGTTTGAAAACATGTGAGGGATTTTTGAAGTCTTCAAAACCCGGAGGTTGTTTGACGTAGACTTCCTCATTAATGTACCCATTCAGGAAAGCGCTTTTGACATCCATCTGGAATAACTGAAAATTCATAGAACAAGCGTAAGCAAGTAGTAATCTAATTGCTTCTAACCTTGCTACTGGAGCGAATGTTTCATCAAAATCAATTCCTTCCTGTTGCACCCCAAAATTTGCCCTCACAATACAAGACTTTGTGTTCTAAGAAGGTTCACAAGGTTCACAAGTTCCACAGTGCTTTCAAGACCTTTCATGAGGTTCATGAAGTCCATAGGTTGCTTCTTGAAGGTTCACAAGCTTCACAATACCTCCCATGAGTATCACAAGATATCTTATGAAGATTCACAAGGTTCACAAAGTTCACAATTGGTCAGAAGAGTTGACAATTCCCTCAGACAATGCACCTCCTAAGCAGTGCATCCAAAACTAGGGTTTTGACTTTAATCAGGCTAAATGGACTTCCAAGACTTCAAGTGAGCTTCATAACATCTTATATGTGTATAAGAACCCCCCATGTCAAGTTTCAAGACTTTTCTCAAAAGTTTGCTCAGTCAGATGATCAGATAAGTCAAAAGCAGTCAATGCAGTTAAAAAGTCAAACTGAGGTCAACTGTGGTCAAACCAAAGTCAAACTTCATGATTTTTTGCCAACATCAAAGAGAGATTTGGTCCCAGGGGTATTTTGGTCATTTTACACAAATTCTACCAATTCCTTGAAGACGGGCTGTTATTAAAATTCTGAGGCATTTGATGCGTTATGGTTTTGAGGCATTTATCAATCACCAGTTCTGATCATATTGAGATTTGGCATTTGGTCAGTGGAGTTTAATTACGATTAGTTTTGCTGTTGATGCTGAAAATGTTGTGACCATGGTGCCCATATGAGTTTGGTTATGAAACAATTGGTTAACATTTTAATCGGATGATGAGATTAGGATCACAAATACCACTTGGAAATATTTATGTTTTATGCCTATGTTAATGAATTAAATACTTGTGGATTTATTCACATTTGTTTATATTTTTTAACTAAGAATAGAATATAAATAAATTCAAAACTTCGAGAATTTTATTTCATAAATAATGCTATCATACAAGAATGGGGATGTTGCTTCATGCAAAGTACTGTTACAAGGAAGTACATTAAAATTCTCAAATCCTAAGGGATTACATTAAAGCATCTATCCTAAATCCTAAAAGTATCTAAAGGTCTTCATGTTCGTATTTGAACTTCTCCATGAATCCTCAGCTAACCTGCACATCAAAAGAGAACAGACAGTACAGAAAATGTTAGAATTTTTTTTCAACACTCTCAGAACATTGTCATCATCGAGTGCCGGGAGCGGCACGACCAAAGCCGCATCCTACCCCCGTTACCGATCCGCGCCATCGGCGTCAGATCAAGCAATTTCTGTTCTTATCAATACGGGACAGCCGAGAAAGATGAAGAGATAAAAGAAGTTCGGGCCGATAAATGATTAACTGAAAAGGGGCCATGCCGAAAATTGGATTCTGTTTCAAAGTCAAGCTAAGCACCATTCCATCAAGTAAACATGGTGTCGTTGTTAAATTCCAAGTTGTTCTCAAACTGATACAAAGTTAAACAGCAGAGCCAATCCGAGTTCAGACCCAGATGCCAATAGGTCTGAATCATCTTTTCAAAATTTTCCAATACCTGAAACACAAGAGTCAAACAACATCAGCAGTCCCCAACAGACCTAAGAACAAGTTCAATCCAAAGAGCAAGTTCAACCCCAAAAGAAAAGAACTAAATCAATCCAGAAAATAAGAGACTAGGTGTAATTCAACAAACAACCAGAATTAAGCCCAGTTCGAAAACAAATCGAAGCTAAGCTCGGAGTCAGTTCAATTCACAAAAGTCACAGCTCAATCCAGAAATAGAAGAATAAGCTCAGCTCAAGAACAAGGCTGAATCAAATTCAGTTCATATTCATAAAACAGAAAATCCAATTCCACTGCACCAAAATTGGATTACAAAACAAGACAAATGAAACTCGCTTCAAACAAAATCCTGATGGGCCAAATTCTGAAAATCAACAATCAAAATGAATATCAGAAAGGCTGTCTCAAAACCAAACAGAGCATCAAATAAATCCTCGATTACATTTGCAAATGAGTTCGCAAAATCATACCAGAAGAAAGCAAGAGTAAATTCAGCCCATACCATGTTTGAAACCATATGGCAACAGCACCAAAGAAAAAGGCGTAAACCTCACAATCGAAGAACAATCAATAAGCCCTCAGGTTGTTCATCATCGGGCGTAACATCCGAGCGGCTGGAAGGGCAACGGCCAAAGCCTGTCGCCAACTCCCTACCGAACATCGAAAGTACACAGCATACGGTAATTTTTTCCGCTCAGACCCGAAGGTCATTATCACTAAAGCACCAATCAAAGCCAAATGGTTCAGACCCTAAGGTCATCATCACCGCATCGAATCTCTCGGCGGCACCAATCCGGCAATATCTGAACTACCAGCTCTCTCTGAAAGAAGAAGAGGAAAAGTTAATGTATGTTCGAAACAAAATCCAGAAATCAGAAGCAGATATCCAACAAAAACCAAATCCGTATCAGAAAGTATATCCAGTTTCAAATCCAAACGGCATAAAAAAAAAAACAGTTCAGTTCATATCAGGTGAAATCAATGAAACCCCTGAGTTTGAAAGAGGAAAGTCCCAAACGAATCCAATCAACACCAAATGAATCCAAACAGTATCAGTTCTGAAAAAATCCAAACCAAATCATATTGTATCAGAAATATCAGGAAGACCTCAATCAAATCCAAAAGAATCAAATCAAGATCCCAGATTTCAATTAGAAAAATAACGTAAAAGATCATAAGTCTAGGCCCAAACGAAAATCAAAGCGGATATAAAAGACAGCAATAGATCGCAGAAGAGAGGCCCGGAAAAAATCATGAAACCCTAACCACAGCGGCCGTAAATCATAAAGAGAAAAGAACTTCATCAAAGATCATTAGTACAAAACACAAGCGAACAAGCCGAAGGAAGCCCACCGGCGCCGTCCCATTCAACGGCGGGCAAACAACCCCGAGGCTCAGATTATAACATCATCATCGCCTTCATCATCGCTAACTATTACCGTCACCACCTTTCTAAAACGGAACCTTCGAAACGTAAGACAAAGATCCATGTTTCTATGTTTAATCATGTTTGGGGGTGTTTTTTTTTTCTCAGGATAATCGAGGCCGCGAAGTATGCAGAATGAAGAAAGAACAAAGAGAACTCGAGGGAAACAACGAGAGAGAAGCATGCGCCGCGAGAGAAGAGTTAGGGTTTCACGCCCTAGCAAACTCTGACCCCTTTTCTTTTGCTAAACCGGGTTGGGTCCGGAAGTGATGACCGGCCCAAACCCCTTTTTTTAAGTTGTTTTATTTTATTTTTTTTGTGTTTTAAATAAGGAATTTTTTTAAACTAAGTTCTGTTTTTTAAAATAAATAAAATTAAATTCTTGTGAATAAACAAACTTCTTTTTTTTATATAAAATTAAAACCTTTTTTTAGAATAATAAAACTAAAACTCTTTTTTAAAAAAAAATAAAACCTAATTTTAATTTTCTATATAATTCTATGTATATATTTATTATAATTCTTGTAAATTTTTGTAAATAAAATTAAACCTTATAAATACTTAATGTAAAATTTTGTGAATGTGATTATTGATTATTTAAAATTTATTTTCATCATAATGTGTAAATATTTTTCTTAATAATTGTTAATATATAATTAGAGATAATTAAATTTTGTAAATGATTAAGAAATTTATAATTATGTTATATTTAGAACTTTATATTATAGTAATTATTTAATCATTTATGTTTCTAAATAAAAATCAAATTTTATGTTTAATCACGTTATTAATTAATTATTATTGCTAATCATATTTTGTTGCTTATTATTATTTTGAAATTTCTATCTTATTATTTTTTCTAACTTTGTCTATTTTTCTAATTATTATTGTTTCAACTAATTATTTTCACTAACTTTATATTTCTACTAACCTTATTTAATTTTTCTTATTATTTACTAACCCCAATATTTTATTTACTTATTTGTTATTTTTTTTTTATATTTATTTTGATTATATTTTACTATTTATTTTATTTATTATAATTTTGTAATTGCCTCTTGGATGTAAATTGTAATTATTTAATTATTATTATCATTATGGTTAGTAATTAGGGAGTGCTAATATGTATGATATTTAAAAAAATAAATTAGATCATTTTAATATAAGATAATTAAATTAAACATTTCACACACGTAAGTCGATTTTAATCGCCGTCTCACTTCCTAAGGATATCCCTCAAGTTGCCTATGAATATTGGTTAAGTGGGGTGTATAAAGCAAGTCCCTCAAAAAGAAAATCATCAAAGTCCCTTATGGTTGCCTTTACGAATCGAGTCCCTTTCGAAAAATGATGATAGTCCCTCCAGTTTGCTTATTACACCCCACAATGGCCTTCAAAAATCCAATTGTCCCTCACATGTCCCTTAACATCCAAAGTAAGGACTACCTACTCCATTATAGTAGGGATAGTCTTACTAAGGAAAGGATAAAGAATAAGAAAGACCTTAAAACATTAGGGTAGGCTACTCCTAGATACTTGCTCACTTCAAAACTTTTTCACACTTAAACAAATTTCCAACAAAATTTTCAAACAAGTTTTTTTCACATCCATACACGGATTATTATTAAACTATTCTGAAATTTTTTGCTATTCACACACTACACTTTCAAAACAATTCAAAAGTGAGCTTAAGTACCTAAGAGCCCATGGATAACCATGGATGAAAAGGGTGCTAACACCTTCCCTTTTCATAACCTACCCCCCGGACCCAAAATATTCTCTAAGGTCTTTCCTGTTCTTTTATAACCTTTCCTTATGGATAAAATAAAAGTCGGTGGCGACTCTTGCTATCCGCAACATTGTTTAAAGTCAGTTCTCCCACCGTGTTACAGAACTGGCGACTCTGCTGGGGATCTATTTAAGAGGGGTACCCTTAGGAATTAAGATCACTTTAAATTGTTTGCCTTGTTTGCTTTATTATTATATTGTTGGGGTGCTCTTATGTGTGAAAGGTCCTAACCCGGATCTAGTGTACCTTAGGTAAATGGCAATAGACCAAGGAAACTGTACGACGTATATCGATACGGTTGATCTGGTGGCCATAGTTAGTGCGACTTCTTGGTTGGTGCTTATATTCCTTAAGTCAAGTTGAGGATAATATTGAGGCTGCCATATGTTGTCAATGCACTAACTGACTTTTAGAACCCTAGTTAACGCATCTTGGCCTTTAGAAAGTAGTGAGGTAACCGGCTTTGGTGCAGACTGAAGTTGGTTGACACTCGATACTACGCTCATTGAGATCTTAAACTTGGAGGGTTTTGGTTGGCAAGTAAGTTGCCTTCTGAACAACCACCCTTGTGAAGGATCAATGATATTGAGATCCCTTAGAACCTGGTTACTTTTGTAGGACAGGATGAACCATCTAACTTCAGGGGAGGGTACTTGCCTTTGAACCTCATGCAAGCCTTTAAACCTAGGGCTATGGTGTGACTTGTTTGTGTGTGCCACATGTTTGTGATTGAGCATGACATCATGACATCATCATGCATCATAAGCATATCATTTTCCCTAACCATTTCAAGGACCAAAGGATTTATCTTTGTTCTTTGTTGCAGGTCATGGCTTTTGCTCGTAGAAACACCATCAGGATCAACTTTGTAGGGATACCTGCTAAGCTCAAGGAGTTGGTTTCCCTAGTGCCTGATCATTCCCAGTTCAACAAGAGACATGGTCACTTATTGGATCTAGTTACTTCAGGGTTCAGTGAAGACATGATGAGTGTGTTGTTTCAGTTCTTTGACCCTAAGCACCATTGCTTTACATTTCCTGATTATCAGCTGGTTCCAACCATGGAGGAGTTCTCTAAACTTCTGGGTATACCTGTTCTTGATCAGAAGCCATTCACAGGCTTAGAGAAGGAGCTTAAACCAGAAGTTATTGCTGCAGCTCTACATCTGAAGAAGTCTGACATTGTTCTAGAGACGAGAAGTGGAGTTAAAGGTATTCTTGCCAAGGTATTAGTGGATAAAGCTCAAATGTTCTTGAAGGCTATGAGCTACGATGCTTTTGAGGAGATCTTAGCCTTATTGATTTATGGCTTAGTGTTGTTCCCCAATCCTGATCAGTTCATAGACGTTCATGCCATCAACATATTCCTGAGTCACAATCCAGTGCCTACCTTACTTGGAGACATCCTACATTCTCTTCACACCCGTACTACAAGGGCGAGAGGAACTTTGATGTGCTGCATACCTTTACTTTCTAGGTGGTTTATTTCTCACCTTCCTCGCTCAGTAATGAAGAATGAGCAAGGGTTCAGATGGTCCAAGAGGATCATGTCACTTTCTCACTCAGACATCCATTGGTGCTCCAGATCTATGGAGAATGTCACCATCATTTACCGTTGTGGGGAGTTTCCTAATGTACCACTTCTAGGCATAAGAGGAGGCATCACCTACAACCCATCTCTAGCTTTACGACAGTTTGGTTACGCCCGGAGCGATGGTCCACATGACATGTTGATTCAGGGCATTGTGTTTGACTACGACAACGATCTTCAGGGTTACCGTCAGAGATTCATACGAGCTTGGGAAAAGGTAAACAGGATTGACAGCAAGACACTGGAGCCTAAGTACACCATTCCTATGGAGGCTTATCTCAGATGGGTACGATTTCGTGCTCAGACACTCATGATGCCATATCCTGCCATCCTACCAGTTACCATGGAACCTGTTGCTGAAGGAGACACAGCTTATACCATCCTTCACCCAGACATGCCTACTGATATGGAAGACTTGCAGAGATCATGGATCCAACTGAAAGAGCAAAGGGATACTTTCGAGGCTCATTACAAAGCAAGCCAAGCAAGGATCCTAGAGCTAACAAAGCTACTTCATGAGGAACGAAACCTCAACTCATACCTCAACACAAAGAGGAAACGTCCATGGGAGACTTAAAACCCCATCTTTTGTACTTATTTCGTTTTCATTTTTTGTAAGCCTAAAAGGCAAAACAAGTTATTACTAATAAAAAGTTACTTTCTTGTTTGTTTAAGCAAATTTAAATCCTGCGGTCCTTGAAAACATTGCATATGCATTCCCATATCATTGCATCACAGGTTTATAATTGTGCACAGGTTTCTCACCTTCTCGCTGTTTATTTCAGCAATGGCTCTTGAACAATCAGTTAAGGATCTCCAGGCACAGAATGCACAGTTCCAAGAGCTGATCCTGAACCTATCCAAGGGGCAGGATGAATTGAAGACACTGCTGGCCAAGAAGACTAAGAAAGCTAGAAGGTCTGCTGGGTTGCTCAACATGGGAGAAGGTTCAAAGGTCCTGTCAGGACCAAGGAACAGGTTGAAGACTATGAATCTGAAGAATCTGAGCAGGAGAGAGGCAGTCTCCACAACACTATGGGGGACTCTGATTCTGAGGCTAACTACTACCATGAGCCTAACGAAGACAAATTCAAGATGCTGGTGGATAGAATGGATGCTATGGAATTACAGAAATCATCTGGGCTGGATTTTGAGGATTTGAGCTTGATATCTGGGGTGGTCATACCCATTGGATTCAAAGTTCCTACATTTGTTGTCTATGATGGGGTCTCTTGTCCCAAATTGCATCTGAGGTCTTATGTCAGAAGAATTCAACCCCACACTGCTGATAAAAAGTTGTGGATCCATTTCTTTCAAGAAAGTTTATCTGGAGCTCAGCTAGAGTGGTATTATCAGTTGGAGAGTGTCAACATCAGAGATTGGAATGACCTTGCTGAAGCTTTCTACAAGCAGTATCAATACAATGCTGACTTAGCCCCCACTCGCATGCAGCTTCAAAGCATGTCTATGGGTGCCAAAGAAAGCTTTAAGGAGTATGCTCAGAAGTGGAGAGACTTAGCTGGAAGAGTTCAACCCCCTTTGACTGATAGGGAGTTGGTTGATATGTTCATGTGTACGCTGAATGGTCCATTTTACAGTCATCTCATTGGAAGCTCATCATCTGGCTTCACTGAGTTGATCATGACAGGAGAGCGAGTAGAGAATGGTATCAAGAGTGGTAAGATCCAAGTGGGCACTTCTTCATCAGGTGCCGCAAAGAAGCCTCCCACTGGGAAGAAAGAATCTAATGCTGTGTATGGTCAGCCTAATCGTAACAGAAGGCATCAGTCTGTTAGTGCAGTTCATATTTCAAATCCAACTCCTGCAACAACAGAGCAGCCTCAAGGCAACCAACAGAGGGCTAGAAGACAGTTCACGAAGATCAACATGTCAATGGCTCAGGCATTGCAACACTTGTTGAAGGCTGAACTTATTACCCTGAGGGAGGCTCCTCAGAATCCCAATGTTACCTCTCCCAAGTACAATCCCAATGCACGATGTGCATATCATTCAAACTGTCCAGGACATGATACTAATAACTGCTGGGTCTTGAAGAACAAAATTCAGGATATGATTGATGCTAGAGAAATTGAGTTTGATCCACCAGGTACTCCAAATGTGATTACAGCTCCAATGCCAAATCACGAGAAGACTGTCAACGCCATTGATGAAGATATTGATGAAGATCTGCATGTCTATTCAGTTATGGAGTTGAGCACACCATTGTCTGTTATCAAAAAGAGGTTAGTACAAGCTGGGATCTTTCCAGGTTGTCATGAAGATTGTCTATATTGTACCTATAAGCCGGATAGTTGCTTCATTTTGAGAGATGGGATTCAACGTCTCATGGATAAATATACTATAGTGTTTGAAAGAAGACCAGCATCTGTAGAAAGTATGGTGGATCATCTGACTCAGGGTAAGAAGATTGAAGAGGTTGACATGGTTGACAAAGTACCACTAAGAATCACTTCAAAGGGTCCCATTAAAATCACTCATCAGGGCCCAATCAGGATTACTGCTGAAGGTCCTGTGAAAGTTGTCGCTGAAGCCAGAGTAGCTCCTCTGATCATTACCACTCCTGGTCCTATTTCTTATACATCTGACAAAGCTGTGCCTTGGCACTATGGGTCTGATGTTTACATCCATGGTGTCAAGCAGGAGCCTTTACCTGATATGCCTGTTGACATTGATAATATTGCTGGATCTAGCAAGATCACTCGTAGTGGAAGAATCTTCTCTCCTCCAGTTGCTTCTAAGAGTGCAGTTACTCCTGCTGTTACTTCCACCACTGATGCTCGGGGCAAGGGTCCTGTTATTGAGCCTGTATCTACTGATGTGCCAGCTGCTGATGACCTCTCTAAGCAGATGGAAGAAGTATTGAAAATCATTCGCAAGAGTGATTATGATATTGTTGATCAGCTGGGGCATACTCCCTCAAAGATTTCTATGCTCTCCCTGTTATTATGTTCTGAGGCTCATGCCAAGTCATTGATCAAGTTTCTAAAGATGGCTCATGTACCCAGTGCAATTTCTGTGGACCAGTTTGAGAATTGTGTTGCGCACCTGACCTATGACAACGGGTTAGGATTTTCTGATGCTGACTTGACCCCTGCCAAGAGGGATCATAACAGGGCCCTGCATATTTCAATTGAATGCAGGGGCACTACCCTGTCTCATGTGCTGATAGACAATGGTTCCTCTCTGAATGTGTTGCCTAAGGAAGTCCTGAACAAGCTGAGTCCTGAAGATACGGTATTGAAGCCCAGTAATATTGTGGTAAAGGCTTTTGATGGTTCTAGAAGAGTAGTGCATGGGGAAATTGATCTTCCAATCAAGGTTGGCTCTCAGGTGTTTACTGCTACATTCTATGTGATGGATATTCGTCCTTCGTACTCATGTCTGCTTGGTCGTCCCTGGATCCATGGGGCAGGTGCTGTGACCTCCACATTACATCAAAAGTTGAGATATCCGGTGAATGGAAAAGTTGTTACTGTCTTTGGAGAGGAAGAATACTTTGTCAGCCATGTAAACACTTTCAAGTATCTGGAAGTAGAAGGTGAATACATTGAAACTCCATGTCAGTCATTTGAAGTGGTTCCCTGGGCTGTTAAGGATTGTGTGACTCCTCCTGCTGTGAAGAAGGTTCCTGTGGTCATCAGAAACCCTCCAACAATGGCAATGGCCTCCCTCAATGATGCAAAAGTTATGGTGGAAGAAGGTGGTTGTACTATTTGGGGTCAGCTTCCTGATATTCCATACAAGTCTGACAAGTTTGGTTTGGGTTTCACTGCAGAGTCCCAGAAGGCTGTTCGTCGTGCTCGTGCTGTTCGTATCACCAATCAAGGGGTTATCAATGCTGTGGGAGATCAAGATGAAGACTACAACTTGGAGGCATGGATTTTTCCTACTGTGGGTGCTGGACTCAATAATTGGAAAGCTGAAGATGTTATCCCTATCTCCTTTAGTCAGGAGTAAATACTATTACTGTGTTATGTTTTTAAATTTGTAATTTCTGGAACAATTAAAACTTTCAAGCCATGTGCCTTACCCGGGGCACAATGGTGTGCTTGTTGCGGGTTGTCATTTCATTTGCATACTTCATTCAATAAAATCAGTGGACGTTTCGTTTTCGTAAATATTGTGTTCCTTGTCTTTCTTTTTCTTTTATTTTTGCTTTATCAGCTATGTGTTCTTACACACACCCACGTCACTAAAATGCAGATCCTCATCCACTCTGGATCCAGTTGATAACAGTTCTACTATTGCCAATTACAATTTCGAGAATCCGATCTATCAAACTGAAGACGGAAACGAGGACGATTGTGAAATACCTGTAGAGCTTGCTAGGTTGTTACAACAAGAAGAGAAAGCTATACAGCCACATGAAGAGCCAGTCGAAGTTGTGAATCTGGGAACTGAAGAAAACAGAAAAGAGGTCAAGATAGGGGCTGATTTAGAGGACAGTGTCAAGAGCAGGTTGATTCAGATGCTACGTGACTATGTGGAGATCTTTGCTTGGTCTTATGAAGATATGCCAGGGTTGGATACAGACATTGTGGTTCACCGTTTGCCAGTGAAAGAAGATTGTCGTCCAAAGAAGCAGAAGGTTCGTCGTATGCGTCCTGAAATGTCAGAAAAGATCAAAGCAGAGGTAATGAAACAGTTCAATGCAGGGTTCTTGGCCGTAACTTCTTATCCTCAGTGGGTTGCAAATGTGGTACCAGTTCCTAAGAAAGATGGTAAGGTACGTATGTGTGTAGACTACAGAGATCTGAACAAGGCTAGCCCTAAAGATGACTTTCCACTTCCTCATATTGATATTCTGGTAGACAAAATTGCTCAGCATAAGGTATTCTCTTTTATGGATGGTTTCTCTGGTTACAATCAAATCAAGATGGCACCTGAAGATATGGAGAAGACTACATTCGTGACACAGTGGGGCACCTTTTGCTATAAGGTAATGCCATTTGGTTTGAAGAATGCAGGGGCAACATATCAGCGTGCTATGGTGGCTTTGTTTCATGATATGATTCATCATGAGATAGAGGTATATGTGGATGATATGATAGCCAGGTCTCAGAATGAAGAACAACATCTTGAGCATCTGCACAAGTTGTTTGAGAGGTTGAAGAAATACAGGTTGAGATTAAATCCAAACAAGTGTACTTTTGGAGTTAGATCTGGAAAGCTCCTGGGTTTCATTGTCAGTGGAAAAGGTATTGAAGTGGATCCTGCAAAAGTGAAAGCTATACGAGAGATGCCAGCTCCCCGTACTGAGAAGGAGGTTAGAGGTTTCTTGGGACGATTGAACTACATTGCAAGATTTATTTCCCAATTAACTACCATCTGTGAGCCAATCTTCAAGTTGTTGAAGAAAGATCAGGTGATGGAATGGAATGATGAGTGCCAGACTGCCTTTGATGAAATCAAGAGATATTTGCTAGAACCTCCAATTTTAATGCCACCAGTTGATGGAAGACCCTTGATTATGTATTTAACAGTATTAGACAACTCAATGGGGTGTGTATTGGGGCAACATGACGAGTCTGGTCGAAAAGAGCAGGCAATATACTACCTTAGCAAAAAGTTTACCGACTGTGAAACAAGATACTCACTGCTCGAGAAAACTTGCTGCGCTTTGGCATGGGCTGCTCGCCGACTAAGACAGTATATGTTGACCCATACTACCTTGTTGATTTCGAAGATGGATCCAATCAAGTACATATTTGAGAAACCTGCTCTCTCCGGAAGAATTGCAAGATGGCAAATGATCTTGACGGAATATGATATACAGTATACTACTCAGAAGGCCATTAAGGGGAGTGTTGTTGCTGATCATTTGGCTCATCAAGCAGTAGATGATTACCAGTCAATGAATTTTGAGTTCCCTGATGAAGACATTATGTCTGTTACCAAAGAACCTGGACAATATGACGGACCTGAACAAGGATCCCGATGGACTATGGTTTTTGATGGTGCCTCCAATGCACATGGTAATGGTGTTGGTGTTGTGATTAGTTCCCCTGAAGGTTGTCATACCCCGATTACTGCCAGACTTTGTTTCTATTGTACCAATAACATGGCTGAGTATGAGGCATGTATCATGGGTATGCAAGTTGCTATTGATATGAAGATTCAGTTCCTTGAGGTGTATGGAGATTCAGCTCTGGTAGTAAGTCAGATTAAAGGAGATTGGGATACAAAGCATGATAATCTCATTCCTTACAGAGAACATGTGTTGTCTTTGATCCCACATTTCAAAGTGATTACTTTTGGACATATTCCACGAAGAGAGAATCAGTTGGCAGACGCATTGGCCACCATGGCATCTATGTTTGAGATCAGCTGGGATGATGAAGCTCCCAAGATTACCATTGATAGATTTGAGAAGCCTGCATACTGCAATGAGATTGACACTGAAGGGGCAGAGGAGAAGCCTTGGTTCTATGAAGTGAAAAACTATCTTGAAGCTCAGGAGTTCCCTGAAGGGGCATCTGTCAAAGATAGGAAGTTCCTGAGAAGGTTTTCTGCTAAGTTCTTTCTGAGTAATGGCATTCTGTATAAGCGTAATCATGATTCAACTATGCTTCGTTGTGTGGATAAGAAGGAAGCTACAGAAATTATGGAAGAGATGCATGATGGGACCTTTGGCACTCATTCTAGTGGTCATACCATGGCAAAGAAGATTTTGAGAGCAGGTTACTATTGGTCTACCATGGAAGCTGATTGCTATCAACACTCCAGAACATGTCACAAATGTCAAATCTATGCTGATAAAGTACATGTACCTCCATCTCCATTGAATGTGTTGACTGCTCCTTGGCCCTTTGCCATGTGGGGCATTGATATGATTGGTGAGATCAAGCCTACTGCTTCTAATGGGCATCGTTTCATCCTGGTTGCTATTGATTACTTCACGAAGTGGGTAGAGGCAGCTTCATTTGCATCTGTGACTAAGAATGTGGTGGCTCGGTTCATTAAGAATAATCTCATATGTAGGTATGGTATCCCTAAAAGGATTATCACTGACAATGGCTCTAATCTGAACAACACTATGATTACTGATCTCTGTACGCAGTTCAAGATTAAGCATCACAACTCTTCTCCGTATCGTCCAAAGATGAATGGGGCAGTTGAAGCTGCTAATAAGAACATTAAGAAGATTGTACAGAAGATGACTGTTACTTACAAGGATTGGCACGAGATGTTACCATTTGCTCTGCATGGCTATCGTACTACAATACGTACTTCAACAGGGGCAACCCCATTCTCCTTAGTCTATGGTATGGAAGCAGTTCTGCCTATCGAAGTTCAGATCCCCTCCTTGAGAATTATGAGGGATGCAGGCTTGGATGAAGATGAGTGGATTCAGACTCGACTTGACCAGATAAATTTGATTTATGAGAAAAGGTTAGCAGCAGTTTGTCATGGCCAGATGTACCAGAAACGGATGATCAAAGCTTTTAACAAGAAGGTTAAGCCAAAGGTGTATCAGGCTGGTGACTTGGTAATCAAGCGTATCATATTACCACAGGGTGATCCTAGGGGCAAGTGGACTCCAACATATGAGGGACCATTTGTAGTCAAGACAGTGTTCTCAGGAGGTGCCATGATACTGACTACAATGGATGGTGAAGACTTCCCACAACCTGTAAACGCAGACATAGTTAAAAAATACTACGCATAAAAAGAGA
This sequence comes from Lathyrus sativus, assembly GCA_963859935.3. NCBI lineage: Eukaryota > Viridiplantae > Streptophyta > Magnoliopsida > Fabales > Fabaceae > Lathyrus > Lathyrus sativus. The sequence continues at coordinate 417,330,071 of OZ012736.1, read as the reverse complement.
CCCGCTAGGTTGACAGGCCTAGGCAAAAATAAGGGCATCCCGGCAAACCAAAAGGGTTTGGGCAAAAATTAGGGATATATATATAAAAAGATGTACACCCGGCAAGTCGAAAACCTGAAAAGGCGGCTTGGGCAAAAAAGGGTATCCCGGTGGATTGAAAACCTGAAAGGGCAATCCAGGCAAAAGTTAGGGATTAAAGCGTATGACTATGTCTCGTTTGGATCACTCATGAAACTGCAACCAGTTGTACTACTTACTCAAGCTCAAACAGATGAAGCTCAATCCAATCGTTTCCGTCTCAACAGCAAGAAGATGAGATACTTGAGTGGCAATAGTAGAATTGAAACTCAATAGGATTATTTCCCACATAGCTGATTCTTTTTGTAAAACTTCATGACAAAATTCTCTTACTAGGGTTTATGTCTCCTTGTACAAACTTACCCGTGTATGAGTCACTTTTGATATAAATAAACTCCATCTTTTGAATCCAGATTTACTTTTACCCTATTTACATAAGCGAAACGTCCATTGGTTGTGTTTGAATGTATGTATGCCTTTTAATATGATTGATGTTTACCAGAAATGCATGAAAATGCAGTAATAGTATTTACTAAGGACGAACGAGGGAAGGATTTCAACGAAGCTTCGCCGGTTCATCTTTACAAAACAGTTACAAACCATCAGTAGGACTAATCCATTTTCACAAAGTCTAATCTCCCCTGGAATTTATATCCATCTCTTTTATCCTCATACGGATATACGGGAAATTACTTTCCAATAAAGGCACGATGAACGAAGACGGGATGTTATACTTATCCTACTATCAAACGAAAACGAAGGTTATCTATACCCTACTATCCCCAACAACGGGAGGTTATCTATACCTTGTTATCCCCAACAACGGGAGGTTATCTATACCTTGTTATCCCCAGCAGACGGAGGGTTATATATTCTTCAACAACGAATCGGGATTTATTTTCCTTGGCCAGCAGTTGTTATACAAGGATATCCAGACACTTCCAGCAGTGTCATATCATACATACATCATTTACATCATACCATAACATATATGTCTATAGTACATTACCTAAGTGCATCATGTCATACATGCATACATAAAGCATAAACTAATGTTGTTATACAGAGTGCTACCTTGTTTTCAGGTTAATTATCCAACAAACAAGCTTATGATCTTTGGGACTGCTTTATTGTAACCTCAGGGTTACTTTATCCTCCTGATGAGCTTCTTATTACTTTGGACTGCTTTATTGTAACCTCAGGGTTATTTTGTCCTCCTGATAGCCTCTCATGACTTCAAGACTGCTTTAGAGCTACTGATTGCTCTATCCTCCTGAAATCATCCTATTACTTCAAGACTGCTTTAGAGCTATTCATTGCTCTATCCTCATGAGGTCATATTACTACTTCAAGACTGCTTTAGAGCTATTGATTGCTCTATCCTCCTGAAGCCATCTAATTATTTCAAGATTGCTTTAGAGTTATCCATTGCTCTATCCTCCTGAAATTACATTATTATTTCAAGACTGCTTTAGAGCTATCCATTGCTCTATCCTCCTGAAATCATTACTTCAAGACTGCTTTAGAGCTATTGATTGCTCTATCCTCCTGAAGACATATCACATTATTATTTCAAGACTGCTTTAGAGCTATTCATTGCTCTATCCTCATGAGGTCATATTACTACTTCAAGACTGCTTTAGAGCTATTGATTGCTCTATCCTCCTGAAGCCATCTAATTATTTCAAGACTGCTTTAGAGATATCCATTGCTCTATCCTCCTGAAATTACATTATTATTTCAAGACTGCTTTAGAGCTATCCATTGCTCTATCCTCCTGAAATCATTACTTCAAGACTGCTTTAGAGCTATTGATTGCTCTATCCTCCTGAAGACATATCACATTATTATTTCAAGACTGCTTTAGAGCCATTCATTGTTCTATCCTCCTGAAATCATATCATTGCTTCAAGACTGCTTTAGGGTTATCACTATTGATTGCTCTATCCTCATGAAGACATGCTGCTACATCATTATTATTCCAGACTCCTGACAGCTTTCATCATACACCCATATTTTGAACTGCTCCCCCCCTAGTGGCATCTTTAAGCCCACTCAATCATATTCAACTAGCCATCTGTACCACTCTAGTGCACTGGTGAGTGCAAATTTTTGGGCTTTTGTGTTCAATCCCCTTCAACCTTCCAGGTTACGACTGGCAAATATACCAATCTAACCCCTCAGGTTTCAGAAAATTGAACAGGGGCAGCTGTTGCACCCCAAAATTTGCCCTCACAATACAAGACTTTGTGTTCTAAGAAGGTTCACAAGGTTCACAAGTTCCACAGTGCTTTCAAGACCTTTCATGAGGTTCATGAAGTCCATAGGTTGCTTCTTGAAGGTTCACAAGCTTCACAATACCTCCCATGAGTATCACAAGATATCTTATGAAGATTCACAAGGTTCACAAAGTTCACAATTGGTCAGAAGAGTTGACAATTCCCTCAGACAATGCACCTCCTAAGCAGTGCATCCAAAACTAGGGTTTTGACTTTAATCAGGCTAAATGGACTTCCAAGACTTCAAGTGAGCTTCATAACATCTTATATGTGTATAAGAACCCCCCATGTCAAGTTTCAAGACTTTTCTCAAAAGTTTGCTCAGTCAGATGATCAGATAAGTCAAAAGCAGTCAATGCAGTTAAAAAGTCAAACTGAGGTCAACTGTGGTCAAACCAAAGTCAAACTTCATGATTTTTTGCCAACATCAAAGAGAGATTTGGTCCCAGGGGTATTTTGGTCATTTTACACAAATTCTACCAATTCCTTGAAGACGGGCTGTTATTAAAATTCTGAGGCATTTGATGCGTTATGGTTTTGAGGCATTTATCAATCACCAGTTCTGATCATATTGAGATTTGGCATTTGGTCAGTGGAGTTTAATTACGATTAGTTTTGCTGTTGATGCTGAAAATGTTGTGACCATGGTGCCCATATGAGTTTGGTTATGAAACAATTGGTTAACATTTTAATCGGATGATGAGATTAGGATCACAAATACCACTTGGAAATATTTATGTTTTATGCCTATGTTAATGAATTAAATACTTGTGGATTTATTCACATTTGTTTATATTTTTTAACTAAGAATAGAATATAAATAAATTCAAAACTTCGAGAATTTTATTTCATAAATAATGCTATCATACAAGAATGGGGATGTTGCTTCATGCAAAGTACTGTTACAAGGAAGTACATTAAAATTCTCAAATCCTAAGGGATTACATTAAAGCATCTATCCTAAATCCTAAAAGTATCTAAAGGTCTTCATGTTCGTATTTGAACTTCTCCATGAATCCTCAGCTAACCTGCACATCAAAAGAGAACAGACAGTACAGAAAATGTTAGAATTTTTTTTCAACACTCTCAGAACATTGTCATCATCGAGTGCCGGGAGCGGCACGACCAAAGCCGCATCCTACCCCCGTTACCGATCCGCGCCATTGGCGTCAGATCAAGCAATTTCTGTTCTTATCAATACGGGACAGCCGAGAAAGATGAAGAGATAAAAGAAGTTCGGGCCGATAAATGATTAACTGAAAAGGGGCCATGCCGAAAATTGGATTCTGTTTCAAAGTCAAGCTAAGCACCATTCCATCAAGTAAACATGGTGTCGTTGTTAAATTCCAAGTTGTTCTCAAACTGATACAAAGTTAAACAGCAGAGCCAATCCGAGTTCAGACCCAGATGCCAATAGGTCTGAATCATCTTTTCAAAATTTTCCAATACCTGAAACACAAGAGTCAAACAACATCAGCAGTCCCCAACAGACCTAAGAACAAGTTCAATCCAAAGAGCAAGTTCAACCCCAAAAGAAAAGAACTAAATCAATCCAGAAAATAAGAGACTAGGTGTAATTCAACAAACAACCAGAATCAAGCCCAGTTCGAAAACAAATCGAAGCTAAGCTCGGAGTCAGTTCAATTCACAAAAGTCACAGCTCAATCCAGAAATAGAAGAATAAGCTCAGCTCAAGAACAAGGCTGAATCAAATTCAGTTCATATTCATAAAACAGAAAATCCAATTCCACTGCACCAAAATTGGATTACAAAACAAGACAAATGAAACTCGCTTCAAACAAAATCCTGATGGGCCAAATTCTGAAAATCAACAATCAAAATGAATATCAGAAAGGCTGTCTCAAAACCAAACAGAGCATCAAATAAATCCTCGATTACATTTGCAAATGAGTTCGCAAAATCATACCAGAAGAAAGCAAGAGTAAATTCAGCCCATACCATGTTTGAAACCATATGGCAACAGCACCAAAGAAAAAGGCGTAAACCTCACAATCGAAGAACAATCAATAAGCCCTCAGGTTGTTCATCATCGGGCGTAACATCCGAGCGGCTGGAAGGGCAACGGCCAAAGCCTGTCGCCAACTCCCTACCGAACATCGAAAGTACACAGCATACGGTAATTTTTTCCGCTCAGACCCGAAGGTCATTATCACTAAAGCACCAATCAAAGCCAAATGGTTCAGACCCTAAGGTCATCATCACCGCATCGAATCTCTCGGCGGCACCAATCCGGCAATATCTGAACTACCAGCTCTCTCTGAAAGAAGAAGAGGAAAAGTTAATGTATGTTCGAAACAAAATCCAGAAATCAGAAGCAGATATCCAACAAAAACCAAATCCGTATCAGAAAGTATATCCAGTTTCAAATCCAAACGGCATAAAAAAAAAACAGTTCAGTTCATATCAGGTGAAATCAATGAAACCCCTGAGTTTGAAAGAGGAAAGTCCCAAACGAATCCAATCAACACCAAATGAATCCAAACAGTATCAGTTCTGAAAAAATCCAAACCAAATCATATTGTATCAGAAATATCAGGAAGACCTCAATCAAATCCAAAAGAATCAAATCAAGATCCCAGATTTCAATTAGAAAAATAACGTAAAAGATCATAAGTCTAGGCCCAAACGAAAATCAAAGCGGATATAAAAGACAGCAATAGATCGCAGAAGAGAGGCCCGGAAAAAATCATGAAACCCTAACCACAGCGGCCGTAAATCATAAAGAGAAAAGAACTTCATCAAAGATCATTAGTACAAAACACAAGCGAACAAGCCGAAGGAAGCCCACCGGCACCGTCCCATTCAACGGCGGGCAAACAACCCCGAGGCTCAGATTATAACATCATCATCGCCTTCATCATCGCTAACTATTACCGTCACCACCTTTCTAAAACAGAACCTTCGAAACGTAAGACAAAGATCCATGTTTCTATGTTTAATCATGTTTGGGGGTGTTTTTTTTTCTCAGGATAATCGAGGCCGCGAAGTATGCAGAATGAAGAAAGAACAAAGAGAACTCGAGGGAAACAACGAGAGAGAAGCATGCGCCGCGAGAGAAGAGTTAGGGTTTCACGCCCTAGCAAACTCTGACCCCTTTTCTTTTGCTAAACCGGGTTGGGTCCGGAAGTGATGACCGGCCCAAACCCCTTTTTTTTAAGTTGTTTTATTTTATTTTTTTTGTGTTTTAAATAAGGAATTTTTTTAAACTAAGTTCTGTTTTTTAAAATAAATAAAATTAAATTCTTGTGAATAAACAAACTTCTTTTTTTTATATAAAATTAAAACCTTTTTTTAGAATAATAAAACTAAAACTCTTTTTTAAAAAAAAATAAAACCTAATTTTAATTTTCTATATAATTCTATGTATATATTTATTATAATTCTTGTAAATTTTTGTAAATAAAATTAAACCTTATAAATACTTAACGTAAAATTTTGTGAATGTGATTATTGATTATTTAAAATTTATTTTCATCATAATGTGTAAATATTTTTCTTAATAATTGTTAATATATAATTAGAGATAATTAAATTTTGTAAATGATTAAGAAATTTATAATTATGTTATATTTAGAACTTTATATTATAGTAATTATTTAATCATTTATGTTTCTAAATAAAAATCAAATTTTATGTTTAATCACGTTATTAATTAATTATTATTGCTAATCATATTTTGTTGCTTATTATTATTTTGAAATTTCTATCTTATTATTTTTTCTAACTTTGTCTATTTTTCTAATTATTATTGTTTCAACTAATTATTTTCACTAACTTTATATTTCTACTAACCTTATTTAATTTTTCTTATTATTTACTAACCCCAATATTTTATTTACTTATTTGTTATTTTTTTTTTATATTTATTTTGATTATATTTTACTATTTATTTTATTTATTATAATTTTGTAATTGCCTCTTGGATGTAAATTGTAATTATTTAATTATTATTATCATTATGGTTAGTAATTAGGGAGTGCTAATATGTATGATATTTAAAAAAATAAATTAGATCATTTTAATATAAGATAATTAAATTAAACATTTCACACACGTAAGTCGATTTTAATCGCCGTCTCACTTCCTAAGGATATCCCTCAAGTTGCCTATGAATATTGGTTAAGTGGGGTGTATAAAGCAAGTCCCTCAAAAAGAAAATCATCAAAGTCCCTTATGGTTGCCTTTACGAATCGAGTCCCTTTCGAAAAATGATGATAGTCCCTCCAGTTTGCTTATTACACCCCACAATGGCCTTCAAAAATCCAATTGTCCCTCACATGTCCCTTAACATCCAAAGTAAGGACTACCTACTCCATTATAGTAGGGATAGTCTTACTAAGGAAAGGATAAAGAATAAGAAAGACCTTAAAACATTAGGGTAGGCTACTCCTAGATACTTGCTCACTTCAAAACTTTTTCACACTTAAACAAATTTCCAACAAAATTTTCAAACAAGTTTTTTTCACATCCATACACGGATTATTATTAAACTATTCTGAAATTTTTTGCTATTCACACACTACACTTTCAAAACAATTCAAAAGTGAGCTTAAGTACCTAAGAGCCCATGGATAACCATGGATGAAAAGGGTGCTAACACCTTCCCTTTTCATAACCTACCCCCCGGACCCAAAATATTCTCTAAGGTCTTTCCTGTTCTTTTATAACCTTTCCTTATGGATAAAATAAAAGTCGGTGGCGACTCTTGCTATCCGCAACATTGTTTAAAGTCAGTTCTCCCACCGTGTTACACTTCCTCCTGGTTGTAGCCTTGTGCGACCAATCTTGCCTTGTTACGAACTATAATCCCGTTCTCGTCAAGTTTGTTCTTGAACACCCATCTGTAATACCCAAATTTTTTTACCCCTAAGATCCCATATTGCATTTTTATTTTTGCATACACAAACAAGACCATACAGGTTCTCTCGCCACTTTGGTTCATCGTTTTCTTTCATCACCTATATTTTTGTGAATGGAGGGATCAGAATCTGGACTTTGTTCCATTTAACGAGGTTATCCAATCTGTGGAGAGACTTTTGAAAGAATTTGTTAATCTATATGATGGTTATTCTCGGCATTTGACAAGTCTTCGATCTGATAAGATCATACAAGATACAGCTTCTACCGACAGCATGCAAAGTTCTTGCTCACATGACATAAGTAAAAGCAGGATTGTAGATATGGAGTTGGATGTTAATGACGATTCAAGAGACGTGGATAGTTTACTTGTCAAACAAATTGGCAGTAGTGTGTCATCTTCTGCAGAGAAGTGGCAAGTTGGCATGATTTCACTTATTTCCTGTTTTTTCTCTGCTTCACCTGTTCTGACGTGGGATGCACTCTTTAAACTAATGGAAAAAGAGTATGACCCCAAGGTGCGTGGAAAAATATTGCATCATCTTTGTGAACATCCTCATTGGTCCTCTTCCTCAAGATTAATAGATTTGGTTAATGTAATGAGCAATATCATTATTGAGCAAATTTGACTTAAGCTTACTTGTGGAAATGTTTTAACTTCTACCCATGCTTTACTATCTAACTTATCTTCCCTCGATGCTGTTGGTAAGGAGAACTGTGGCTTGTATTCCAGTGAAGTTGAAACTGAACAGTGCTTTCAGTCACTGCGAAACTTGGTGCATAACCTTTCAAAAGTTGATCTTGATTGGTTTGGGCGGGTGAAGCTTATTGATTGCATCTGTAATTTTATTTCACTCCACCCTCAATTTGGTCAGACAATGATTGAAAGATTGCTTATGATGCTCAATGATATGGATTATCGAGTTCGTTTATCATTTGCAAGAAGGGTTGGTGTTCTTTTCCAAACATGAGATGGTCATGAAGAGCTTTTTCAGGACTTATGTTCCAATTTTGGTGTTCCTTTGGTGGTCTATTCCAAAGGAAAATCTATCAATGCGAAGGAAGTGCTAGCTGCTGGTCCTCAGCCTCAACCTATAATGGAAACAGTTCTGATTACTCTGATGCATGTTGCATTGCATAGTGAGAAGGTGGAGTTAGAGGCTGTTTTTATGATATGTGTGGTTTCTGCGGTTGATCCTTGTCAAAGGGAATTGGTCAGCTCTGTACTTGACAATGTTTCTAACGAGCTTCAGTATTTGAGTAGAATGAAGTATTTAGAGGAACTTTTGGGATCACTTATCTTTTGTTGGGTAGCTTGTGGTGTAAGCTTGGCTGCATTTGTTGAGACAAGGCATCTTTTTGTACCAGATGCAGAACCTGGTCATTTCCTTCAGTATTGTTGTCCATGGCTTCTTCCTGCTCTGCTTCTGCATCAAAATAGTTCTGAACTTAATTGGGTTACCAAGGTCACCTGTCAACCTATGTCAGTTCTTATAAAACACCACTTTGCTTCGATATTTTCGATTTCTATGGCTTTGCATTGCAGTAAGAAACCAGGAGCAGAAAAGCATTTAACATTAGAAGCTGGTACAAACAAGCCGACATCACCAGCGGAGGATGAAACTTCACTCCTACAGTGCCTGCTAGATTCATGGAATAAACAAGATGAATCTGAACGTAAAAGTTTTCATTTTGTTGATGTTGCGGGTGAAGATCCTAATGACGATACATGTGGTATTTGTGGAGATGGTGGAGACCTGATGTGCTGTGATGGTTGCCCATCAACGTTCCATAAAAGCTGTTTGGATATAAAAAAGTTTCCATCTGGTTACTGGCACTGCATTTACTGTTGTTGCAAATTTTGTGGGTTGGTTGGTGGAAGTTCAAACCAAAATGTTGTCAATAACGAGTTTACTATGCCTGCATTGCTCACATGCCATTTATATGGGGAAAAATTTCACAAATCCTGTATTGAGGCAAATGGTGGTAAGACTGATGATTCTGGCGATGCATTATTCTACGGAAGCAAATGTCAAGAGTTATCCGAGGGATTTGAAAGGCTTCTGAGTGTATCCGAAGCAAAATTTGCAATATCACAGTTATCCAAGCTATCTGGTATAAATGCTGTGTTTTCTTTCTCTTCAACTGTTTTTGAAAATGCTGGGGATCCATTTGTGGAGGAGTTGATCGTGAGGACACAAGGGATGAGCAGAGCCAGAGTTGCTGGAGCTTTTGGAGGGTTTGAATGGAGTTTGGGGAAGTGATAGGAAGAAGAGGAGGATTGTTGATGCTAACTGTCTCCGTGATGTGCTGCCAACTGGATGGAAACTCATACTTAGGAGAGGGAGTCGCGCATCGGTTTTATGTCGCCAATACGTAAGCCCTGACGGAAGCGAGTTTGATACATACAAGGATGTTTCTTCATACTTGGTTTCTTTGTCCGATGTTCAAGACGCGAGCCACTTAAAATCTAGTTATACTGATGAAAAAAACATTGGTCATGTCCACCGTGAAGTTTTGTGGCAAATTGCTCTACTTGAAAATACGAAGCGTGAGATAGAGGATGATGTTGCTAATTGTTCAACTGATTCACGACAGGCTGAAGTTGATGCAAACGAAACTGAAGATCAAAGGTTCAATTCTTTCAGGCAGATTCTTGATCCATTACTCAGAAGAAGGACATCAGGCTGGGGAATAGAATCACAGTTTTTTGATCTTATTAACCTCTATCGAGATTTGGGCCGTGCCACTGGTTCTCCACACCGAACAAATTCTATTGGTTCTTCAAACAGGCGGTTGGGTTCCAGTAATCAGTTGAATCAGTCAGGGTCTGTGGATGTTTCTGGGGCTAATAATAAGGAGTGTGACAAGCAGAGGACGCATTATACTTCTTGTTGTGACATGGTCAGATCACTTTCATTTCACATTACCCATCTGTTCCAAGAGTTGGGAAAAATAATGCTGCAACCTTCTCGACGACGTGATGATATTGTGAGCGTAAGCCCTGCTTCAAAATCAGTGGCTTCTACTTTTGCATGCATTGCTCTAGATCACATGAATTTTGGTGGCCATGTAACTGAAGCTTCAATATCAACAAAATGCCGTTATTTTGGCAAAGTCATGGATTTTTTTGATATTATTTTAATGGAGAGGCCAGATTCTTGCAATCCTGTTCTTCTGAATTGTTTGTATGGGCGTGGAGTAATTCAATCTGTATTGACCACATTTGAAGCGACTAGTCAATTGCTCTTTGCAGTTAATTGGTCCCATGCATCACCTATGGAAACTGATGATGGGAATGCAAAGCTTGATGACAAGCAAGATACAGATCATTCATGGATTTATAGTGCTTTAGCTAGCTATGGTAAATTTATGGACCATCTAGTGACCTCCTCTATTATATTATCGTCATCAACAAAGCACTTGCTTGCACAGCCCCTTATAAGTGGTGATTCCCCTTTCCCACGGAATGCAGAGATATTTGTGAAGGTCCTCCAGTCTATGGTGTTGAAGGCAGTGCTTCCAGTTTGGATTCATCCCCAGTTTGTTGATTGTAGCCATGATTTTATTTCAACAGTTATCTCTATGATTAGACATGTTTATTCAGGGGTTGAAGTAAAGAATGTAAATGGCAACAGCAATGCTCGTGTTACCGGGCCTCCCCCTAACGAGACAACAATTTCAACAATTGTAGAGATGGGTTTCTCCAGGTCTAGAGCCGAAGAAGCTTTAAGGCAAGTTGGGTCAAATAGTGTGGAGTTGGCAATGGAGTGGTTGTTTTCCCATCCAGAAGACACTCCTGAAGACGATGAACTCGCCCGTGCACTTGCCATGTCCCTTGGAAACTCTGAATCAGACATAAAGGATGCTGCAGCAAATGACAATGCTCAACAGGTTGACGAAGAGATGGTCCAACTTCCTCCTGTTGATGAGCTGTTATCAACTTGTACAAAACTTTTGCATAAGGAATCTCTAGCTTTTCCTGTCCATGATTTGCTTTTAATGATATGCTCTCATGATGATGGTAGATATAGATCTAATGTTGTCACTTTTCTTGTTGACCGGATCAAGGAATGTGGATTGGTTTCTAGTCATGGAAATGATACCATGTTGGCTGCACTGTTTCATGTTCTTGCTTTAATTCTTAATGAGGACCTTGTAGCAAGGGAAACTGCTTCAAAAAGTGGCTTCATCAAAATTGCATCAGATATACTCTATCAGTGGGATTCAAGTCTTGATCAAGGGGAGAAAGGCCAGGTTCCTAAATGGGTCACGGCTGCTTTTCTTGCATTAGACAGGCTGCTGCAAGTGGATGAAAGGTTGAATTCTGAAATTGTAGAGCAGTTGAAGAAGGAAGTTGTGAATAGTACGCAGACCTCACTTACCATTGATGATGATAAGCAACACAACATACAGTCTGCATTGGGCCTGTCTTCCAAGTTTGCTGATGTACATGAGCAGAAGAGACTTGTTGAGATTGCTTGTAGTTGTATGAAGTACCAACTTCCCTCAGACACAATGCATGCGCTTCTCCTACTATGTTCCAATCTTACAAGGAATCATTCCGTTGCTCTTGCTTTTTTTTGAAGCTGGTGGGTTTAGTTCACTTCTTTCCTTGCCAACTAGTAGCCTCTTCTCTGGGTTTGACAATGTTGCTGCTTCTATTGTCCGTCATGTTCTTAAAGATCCACAAACTCTCCAGCAAGTAATGGAATCTGAGATAAAACACAGTCTTGTGGATGCTTCCAACCGGCATCCAAATGGGAGGGTCAATCCCCGCAATTTCCTTTTGAATTTAGCTTCTGTGATTTCCCGAGATCCAATAATATTTATGCAAGCTGCTCAATCTGTTTGCCAAGCTGAAATGGTGGGTGAAAGACCTTACATTGTCTTGCTGAAAGACCGTGATAAAGACAAATCCAAGGATAAAGAAAAGGAGAGGGATAAATCATTGGAGAAAGAGCTGTGGCCTGCGCTGAAGGAGAATGTCAAGAGAGTCATGTTTTATTGCTGAGATAATATATTTGAATTTTGTTGAAGGACTGCTGTTATCATACTTGAAGTTTGTTGAAGGACTGCTGATAATTAAAGTTGGACAATCAGTAAAAAGTTGCTCTCATTATGCTGTCTGTTCTATGTCAGATGATGCACAGTTGATCCAGTCATTCATGGAGCTATGGATGTGGATATTAAAGGAGCCATCGTGATATTTGACGAAGCTCACAATATAGAGGACCTTAGTCGTGATGCTGGTAGTGTGGATATTGAAGAGGATATATTGGACAGACTACAAATGGAGCTTCAGCTACTCTGTCATTCAAATACTGCAATTTACCAACCCCTATTTGAGATGACACAGGGACTTACTAGTTGGATGGAACAGAAGAAAAATAATCTAGAAAAACGTGATTTTCAGCATCACGTGTCATGTTGGACAGGGGATAAGGCTTTACAAGAGCTTGAAGAAGCAAATATTTTGAAGCAGTACTTCCCTATATTGCTAGAATGTACTACCAAGGCAATCAAAATTGCTACAGACTTTGAAAAAATGCTATAAAGAATCTCTGCTTGCTCACCATGAAGCCCGTTATATATGTGGCAAATGTTGCGGAGACTGATTTAGCTGATGCTACAAACAATGATTACGTTGTAGGTGTCAGGAATGTTGCATCTGAGTTGAAGTCAGGAATTGTAACAATTTCAGCACAGGTTGAGGCAGAGCTTTCTGAACTAGCAATTGAGGAAAGGCAAGAATATTTGAAATCCCTTGGCGTTAGTGAAAGTGGTCTTGGGAACCTAATTAAAGCAACCTATGATCTTTTGGGGCTGCGGACTTATTTTACTTCTGGTGAGAAGGAGACAAAAGCATGGACAATACTTGCAGGAATGACTGCACCTCAAGCTGCTGGAGTTATTTCATTCTGACTTTGAGAAGGGTTTCATTCGAGCAGAGACAGTGGCATATAATGACTTTGTTGCTGCTGGAAAAAGGACTTTTGAGATCTGAAGGACAATTCTGACAGGAGTGTTGAGCTAACACTCTGAGGTGAATTCTGCAACAGGGAAGGCAACAAAGAAAGCCGACAGAGGGAAGACAGCAAAAGAAGAGGCGAGAGAATTGCTACTTAAGGAGAAAACTTTAACTAGTTGTCCGGCAATTAGAAGACATAATGTGCGCAGAGGAGACCAATCTCATTTCTCGGTTTGGTTCACGGGGAACGGTTTGCAAATTAACAACATCATCGTCCTTCAGTTTCTGCATGCAAATACCATCTCCAAGTCAGACTGAAATTTTAGAGAGTGAAATCCAAGAAAAATTGGAAGTAAGCCATATTAAGAGTTTTACTAGACTACTGTACATTTTTTCAGCTGAGCCACTTGCAACAGGGTAAAAGCAAACTCATCACTTATCCAAGCCATATTGCAAGCCATGTGAATATAATCTCAGCCATGTAGCTGACCCCACAAGCTATCCATGTCACTTAAATGAGCTACGAAGAGAAAAATTGCAAAACGACATGTAAAATACCAGCAAAAAAAAATATCACGCACAACACACCTACTTCAAAACGGCAGAAAATTATCACAAGCGGCAAATCATTTTTTCACTCATTCTCATCTATAAATAGAATTCATCCCTCACTCTATTCTTCAAGCTTTTCAAGCCAAAAAATCTCTGCTGATTTTCTTCCTCAAATTCCTCACTACCAAAAAAACCTTCGTTCACTTTTCTTCTCCTACTTCATTCCACCAAATTAACTTCAAATCAACCTCAAACACAGATCAATTCAACCAGAGATTCGTTCAGAAGAAGAAGAGAAGCAAGAAGAAGTTTGGATTGATTTCTTACCTGAGTTTGAAGGTAGATTGAGCTTCACCGTCATTTTCGATCCGTTATCTTTTGTTGTGATTCTTTAAATTGTTGGTACTGTTGTGAAGAACTTTTGATTTCGATCTGTTCGGTGTGATTTTCGCATCCCGTCGCTTTGATCTAAGCAAGCTTTGAGCTCGAAAAAAATGGTGCGAAGAAGTTACCGTGAAGAAGAAAGGAGAAGATGAAGTTTCTGTTCTCTTTCTCCTTTTAAATTGTTTTTTCATTTATTTATTCTTTTTCTTATCTTTTCTTTTTTTATATTGTTATTAGTTTATTTTTTATAAACTAATAATAATATTCTTGAAAAAAAGAAAGCATTAAAAAATTATTTGAAAATATTTTGATTAATTGTTGGTGGTTTTGGATCTTGAATTTTGATAAGATTTCATCAATATCAATGGACTTTGGGTGTTGATTTTTATCCACCAAGAGAGGTGATTGATATTGATGATAATTTAATCGATTTAAGATTCAAATTGTGATTTCTTGTCATTCTTATTTTCTTTCTTTTTTTTTTATTTTTTTTTTATTTTTGATCGATGAAATCTATGGATCATAGATTGTTGATTATCAAGGTTGTTTAATCTTCATTATTTCAAATCTATGGACGAATAATCATTGAGATAATTCTCCTTACTTTGGAATAGTGATAGATTACCTTTGATTAATTAATTAAAAATCTTGATTATGATGAGATCATTACCTCTTTTCTTTTTGTGTGGCATGTTTTAGGAGAGTGATTTACATATCACTTCTCTAACATGTATTAACACTAACATTTTATTGACCGGCCTCAGATAGTCGTGGTTTCTACATAAACCCGATTACGATTGCTTAACATAGCGCTAAATTGTCCCTTAATCGGAAAATGATCATTCGTGGCTCAAACTTACGTTTAAAAGTCCAAGTATGTTTAGTTGCTTGTCTTAACTCCAATACCTATGAGAATCATTGTTAGGAGGCTTTGATTCTATCAATCCTCTAATGAATTTTCATTAATCTTGGTCTAAGTGCAAGAATTAATCATCATTGATCATATGTTCTAACCACTAACCACTAATTCACTAACAATATCCTTGTTTAATTTTGTTTATATTCTCTTCTTACTCTTTATTTTTTACTTTTATGCTTCCATTTTATCATTACATACCATATCTTTGTTTATGTTTATGTCATTTTTCTTTTGTCCACTTGGACCATACTTTGTTCAAAACACTAATAAAGGATAAAACATCTAAAAAATTTGGTGCTATTAATTTTGTGGTTATACTCTTGGACCATTCTTAGACCTTGGACTTCATGGACATTTTGGACTTAGGATTAGGACTTTCTTCCCTATGCTTGGAGTATTTTGAATCTTAGCCTTTATTTGGCTCGATCCTTGGCCTATGCTTTAAATCGGATGGAAATCTTTTTGCTTGCTTTGGAGTGTGCTACAAGTCGGTTAGATCTTTCTTATCTCTAGCTCTTATTTTGATTTTTAGGATAGTCACTTCATCTCCTCCCCTTCTTAAATTTTCAAAACTTTCTCCCTTTTTCAAAACCTTCTTGGTTTCAAACTTCAAAACCGCTTTCGCAATAAAACCTTGACTTTCGTCAAGTGATTTTTAAACTTTGTTTTTCTTAATAAAAGTCAATCAATGTTAATCATGTTTTGACCAATTTCAAAAGACATAAAAAATACAAAAACTCATCAACTCTTTTTGTGCCTTTATGCACTTTTTCACTTTAAAATTTTTTCATAAAGTTTAGACATGATTCATTTCTATAGTTGAGATGTAAATCTCCTATTCCCCATATTATTAAGACTTTGACATTTTCCACGTTGATGTTGAGTGATAGATAGTCTTGTTGATAATCCAAGCAAATCCTCCATCTTTATGTGACGCAAATGTTGTCTTAATACTCGTGGGTGGATAGTCGCAGTTTTCTCCTTGAAATGACGACTTGTTTGAACATCTAAAATCAATCAAAACCAACAAAATTTTGTCATTTGTACCACGAACTACGGGGTTTTGATTCCATATTGCACTTTATGGGTACGTAGGCATGAGACGATAAGTCTCTCCAAACACAAAAATCTAAAAAAATATTCTCTTCTCATCTCCCCAATCTCTTTTCAAACAAACCATTTTCAAACCAAAAAGCGTAAATATTTCAAAGGACTCCTATAGAGTACTATAGACGTTTTGGGTGCTAACACCTTCCCATTGCGTAACCAACCCCCTTACCCCGATCTCTGTCTCGTGTTCTTATTTTAGAACTCTTTGGTTTTGTTCGCTCTTTTTTCCTTTCCTTTATTTGGATAAAATAAAAGTGCGGTGGCGACTCTTGTTTTCTTTGAGTTAAGTTAGTCAATAACTTATACTCACGATTTTTACCGCTACAGAAAAGTGGCGACTCTGCTGGGGACTCCAACGGTTCCTAGTGGGTTTCGCCTACTTTGATTTATTTATCGCTTTCTGTTTGACTTGCTTGTTATTGTTTGTTCTGTTTTGGTGCCTGGTAATTTGTGTGGTGAGATAAGTCCTAACCCGGACTTGAGTGCACTTATGATAGGAGGGTGGTATAGTCTTGTTGGCTTACGTGGAGTAGTCCTTACTAAGCTGACTTGAGATCCCCCGCTCGGTGGAGGCCCCTTTGGAAATTACTGATGTCTTACGAGTAGTCGTAATTGATATTACTTTTTCCGACCGGGAGCCTGAGAAGCTGAGGACCTTAGAACCCTTTAACCCATCTTGGCCTTATTAGGACGTGGTGCGGTGGCTGTTCAGGTGTAGACTTGAATTGGTCGTTACGCGATACCACACTCAGATGAGTTTCTCTTGAGAATATTGTTGGCCGACGAGTAGTCGTTTAAGCCGATAATATCCAAAAGATGGAATTATGATTCTGGGAACTTTTTAGAACCTTGTTCTACAGGTGATGATATAACCATAGTACATACCATTGTGGGTTGGTTGATTCTTACCTTTGGCTCCATGCTCGGGCCGAACCTTTGAACCTGTGTGCTTTGTATGACTTGTTTGTGGGTGTTGCATCTTGCACTCATGCATTCATGAGCATTGTGTTTCAGCTGGTTTTTAAGGATCTCAGAGATTTTCTTTTGCAAACATCGCAGATATTGTTGATTATGGATATTGGAAGGAGAAATACTCAGAAGTACGGTTTTCGGGCTCCTGATCTTACAGAGTTGAGAAAGCTAGTGTCCTTGGTAGATGATCGTTCAGGCTTCTTATCTCGTTATGGGAGACTTTTATTTGTTCTTTCTACCAAAATTGAAGACGGAATTCTGAATACCCTTATGCAGTTCTATGATCCTATTTACCGATGCTTCACATTTCCCGATTATCAGCTCATGCCGACCTTGGAAGAATATGCTTATTTGTTAGGTGTACCGGTTTCTGATAAAGTTCCGTATACTGGTTTGGAGGAAGCTCTTAAGCCTCAAGATATCGCTGAAGCTACCCATTTGACGAAGTCGGATATTGATGCAAATCTAAAGACTAAGGGAGGCCTCAAGGGTTTGACTGCTAAGTTCTTGATTGAGAAGGCTACTTTATTTGCTGACATTGGTCGCACATTGGCGTTTGAGGCTATATTGGCTTTACTCATCTATGGACTAGTCTTGTTTCCTAATATTGATAATTTTGTGGACATTAATGCTATTAGGATTTTCTCGATTGGGAACCCTGTTCCAACTTTGCTTGGTGATACTTATTTTTCCATCCATAGTAGGACTTCTAAGGGAAACGGTACCATTGTTTGCTGTATACCTCTGCTGTATAATTGGTTCGTTTCACACTTACCTCAGACATCTGCTTTTAGGAAAAACAAGGATTGCTTAAGGTGGTCTCAAAGGATTATGTCTCTTACGCATACTGATATCACTTGGTCTTCTTCGATTTACGATAATGTCCAGATTATTGATAGTTGTGGAGAATTCGCCAATGTTCCTCTTCTTGGAATACAAGGCGGAATTAACTACAACCCGAGTCTAGCTCGCCGTCAGCTGGGTTATATGCTAAAGGATAGACCTAAGAATATTTTATTAGAGGGCTTATTCTTTCAAGGAGGGGATGATTCTCTTGGTTTGAGAAGAAGAATGGCTCATGCCTGGACTAAGATTCACAGGTTGGGTAGAGGGGAGCTGGGAAGACAAGTTTGCATTGCTTTAGAACCTTACACACTTTGGGTGAAGAAGAGGGCTATGGAGCTTAAGATGCCTTATCCTATTGAGAAACCTCTGACTACTGTGATCTCTACGCCACTCCCTACGGCAATCCCTATTTCTTCTGATGATGTGAAGACACTTCAAGATGCTTTGGCTAAGATGAAGGAAGAGAAAGAGATGTGGGAAAGTAAGTTTCAAGCTTCTGACAAAGAGAAGATGGAATTGCAAAAACAGATGAAGGAGAAAGATGACTTGATAGAGTTACTTGAGCGGCGCGGTGTGAAGAGGCATGCAGAGGATTTATTTTCCTCTACTACCCCATCATCACATCCTCCTCCTTCTGGTGCTTGGAAGGGTATTGTGGATCAGCTTGTGCTAGAGAAGATCACCATGAAGCACAACTATGAGAAAGAGATTAAGAGACTCCGAAGGAAGTATCAGCTTGGATCGTCATCAGATGTTCCTTAGGACCTAGCTTTTTCTTATTTTGATATTATTGTATTTTGTACTTCCAAGTGTAACTCTTTCCAATATTCAATGAAATGAGATGTTTATCAATATTTCAAGGAGTGTTATTTTTCTTTATGATGTTTGTAATTGCTTTATATCTTAAAGATCCTTGAAAACTGGTTGAAACACCTGCATTTTGCATTTGCATTCGCATCATCGTGCATTGTGTGTTGCCTTTTCTAGTTGTCTTATTTGTTTCTTTTGGCCTTCCTTCAGTCAAGCCGTCGCATCACTACAACACCCGGGCTAACTCTAAGAAAAAGATGGATCAGTTGCAACAAGAGAACCGCGAGCTCCGTGAAGAGGTATCAACTCTGAAAGATGGTTTGGAAAGACTGACTGCCGCGATGGAAGCTCTGGTGGCTGCTCAGAATCAGCCACCACTACCGCCTCCTTCTCCTGTCCAAGGAACTGTGATTTCTGAAATCGGATCAACGCCCATTTCTGTGGCCCCGATTAATGCTTCTCAATATCAAATGCCTGTTGGTTTCCCTTGGGGCATGCCTAACAATTATGTGCCAGAGGGATATCGACCTCCTGTTCCCGAAGGTTCTAGACTCCCTGCTGTCATGGCTGTACCACCTCCTGTGGTTAATGTTGTTCCTAATGCTGAAGTTCCGGTTGTTCCTACTGTCATACCTGTGCCACCGCCTGTAACTCACGCTATGCCTTATACTGAAGAACAGATTTTCCATACTGCTCCGAGCGAGAGTTTGGATGTTATGGATCGAATAGATGACTTTCAAGATCAGTTTGCTGAAATGCAAAGAGAAATCAGGGCTTTAAGGGGAAAAGAGTTATTTGGAAAGAATGCTCATGAGCTTTGCCTTGTTCCAAATGTGAAGATTCCCGCCAAGTTTAAAGTTCCGGATTTTGAAAAATACAAAGGGAACACTTGTCCGCAAAGTCATTTGATTATGTATGCTAGAAAGATGTCTACCTATACTGACAACCATCAGTTGTTGATCCACTATTTTCAAGATAGTCTTACTGGTGCTGCACTGAAATGGTATATGGGACTCGATAGTACACAAATCAAGACATTCAACGATCTTTGTGAAGCTTTTGTTCGTCAGTATAAGTATAATCTCGATATGGCGCCAGACCGTGATCAGCTTCGTGCAATGTCTCAAAAAGAGAAAGAAACTTTTAAAGAATATGCGCAAAGATGGCGTGAGATTGCAGCTCAGATAAGCCCTCCTCTTGAAGAGAAAGAAATGACCAATATTTTTCTGAAGACTTTGGATTCATTTTACTATGAAAGGATGGTTGCGAGCGCTCCTAGTGATTTCACGGAAATGGTTAATATGGGGATGAGACTAGAGGAAGCTGTCCGCGAGGGACGTCTGATAAAAGAAGGAAATTCTGGAAGTACAAAAAAGCCTGGTGTTGGGTTCCCTAAGAAAAAAGAGGGAGAAACTAATGCTATATCTCAGGAAAGGTCTAGAAGACGCAGAGTTGTGAACAACAATGGTAGTCGTCGTCAGCAACAAGTAGCATCTGTTACGCCTGTTGTCAGTAACACCCCTACCGCTCAAGCTACTGCAAGTTATCAACCACGTTTCCAAGAGAAGACAACTCAACAAGGTCGTACACAGAGGAAAACACAATTTGATCCCATTCCAATGACGTATACTGAGCTCTTTCCGGCTTTAATAAAGAATAATTTGGTTCAACCTCGTGATCCGCCGGCTGTTCCAACTGAAATTCCATGGTGGTATAAGCCAGATGCTCATTGTGCATTTCATCAAGGTGCCCCGGGACACGATATCGAAAATTGCTATCCTCTGAAGCATGAAGTTGCAAAGCTCGTAAAAAGCGGTATTCTGTCTTTTGAAGATACCAACCCTAATGTGCAATCAAATCCGTTTCCTAAACATGGTAATGCAACTGTTAATATGGTATATGGTTGTCCTGGTACATACCGTATTTTCGACATTCGCTGGATTCGGAGATCGCTTGTTGAAATGCATGCTACGTTGAGTGAGTTCCATGATATTGAGCATGATTATGCCGCCTGTTGTATTTGTTCTGTGAACCCTCGAGGGTGTGTGATTGTGAAAAGGGACTTACAAAAGATGATGGATGAGAATTTGATTCAGGTTACTGCAAACAGAAATGAAGTGGAGAACGAGGTGAATGTCATAGTCTCACGTTTCAATATTCCTGAGCGGGTTGTAATTTCTTACAATAGTCAGAAATCTGCTGTGACGCCTTTGGTTATCCGTTTGCCTGGCCCGACGCCGTATGAATCCGATAAAGCTGTTCCCTACAAATACAATGCTACTATGTTGGAGGATGGAAAAGAGGTTCCCATTCCTTCTCTTCCCTCAGTTGTGACTATTGCTGATGTTGGACGTGTAACCAGAAGTGGTCGAGTATTTGCTAATGAGCCTTCAAAGACAAGTGAAGATACTGGGGGTAAGCAAATTCAGTTGAAGACTTCTGTAGAGTCTGGTCAATCAAGTGATGTAAATCAGAAGTCAGATAATGATGAGGTATTGAAATTGATCAAGAAGAGTGAATATAATGTGGTGGATCAATTGTTACATACACCGTCAAAAATATCTGTTCTATCTCTGTTAATAAGCTCTGAGGCCCATCGTGAATCGTTGCAGAAAGTATTGGAACAAGCTTATGTAGATCATGATGTGACTGTTAATCAGTTTGATAGCATTGTTGCCAATATCACTGCGTGTAATAATCTGAGTTTTTGTGATGAAGAGTTGACTGATCATGGAAGAAATCATAATTTGGCTCTCCATATTTCCATGAATTGCCAGGAAGACGCTCTATCCAATGTGCTGGTTGATACTGGGTCATCGTTGAATGTGATGCCAAAATCTACTTTGTCCAGACTATCTTATCAAGGTACTCCTATGAGGTTCAGTGGGGTCATTGTGAAAGCCTTTGATGGATCGAGGAAAACCGTGATCGGAGAGGTTGATCTCCCTATCAAGATTGGTCCGTGTTTTTTCCAAATCACTTTTCAAGTCATGGATATTCGTCCTGCTTACAGTTGTCTTCTAGGACGCCCATGGATCCATGAAGCTGGAGCTGTTACTTCGACACTGCATCAAAAGTTAAAATTCGTGCAGAATGGTAAACTCGTCGTTGTTGGTGGAGAACAGGCTATGTTGGTAAGCAGTTTGTCGTCTTTTTCTTATATCGATGCGGAAGAAGATGTTGGAACTCCGTTTCAGGCTCTTTCTATGATTGATAAAGCTGTCAAGAAGGATGGGGCGTCCATGTCTTCTCTAAAAGATGCACAACGTGCAGTGGATAATGGCCAAGCTGATGGATGGGGCCGAATCATTGAAGTTGCTGAGAAAAAAGATAGAGCTGGTTTGGGTTTTACATCTGGTTCAACCCAAAATGAGCTGAAGAGTATTCATGAAGTCTTTCGAAGTGCTGGGTTCATCCATTGCAAAGATCATTCTACAGCTGCAATTCTTGAAGATGACCAAGAGGAAGAAATGCCCAACTTTGTGACACGTGGATCGATATGCCAGAATTGGATCGCTGTTGATGTTCCTACTGTTGTTCATGTTTCAAAGTAATTTGTTTTTGTTTCTTTCAAAAATCCTTTCACTCTGCCCAAGGTGAAAGTGAATTTGTGAGGGCTTTGTTTCAACTTTTATCATCATCAATAAAATGTTTTTCTGTTTATCCATATGTTGTTTTCCTTTTTTGCTTTACTTCTGAAAAATGGTAACATAAAAAACCGAAAAAAGTATAATAATGTTATAATCACTCTTATCTGCATAATATTTTCATTTTTTTTGTTCATATTCTAAAATCAAACATAAAATCATTGTGCAGATTGATTGTTAAACCCATTGGAAACAATGACCATATGCCCCCTCCCAACTTTGAGTTCCCTGTGTTTGAAGCGGAAGAGGAGGATATTGAAGAAATTCCTGATGAGATTTCTTGATTGCTTGAGCACGAGGAGAAGGCCATTCAGCCTCATGAAGAGCCGGTGGAATTGGTTAATCTGGGTTCCGATGATGATAAAAAAGAAGTCAAGATTGGGGCACTGCTTCAGTCAGATGTTAAGAAGAGGATGGTAGAGCTTCTTAGAGAATATGTTGACGTGTTTGCTTGGTCCTATCAAGACATGCCTGGTCTTGATACCGGTATTGTGGAGCACCATTTGCCATTAAAGCCTGAATGTTCACCCGTGAAGCAGAAATTGAGAAGAACTCATCCTGACATGGCAGTGAAGATTAAAGAAGAGGTTCAAAAGCAGATTGATGCTGGTTTTCTTGTGACCGTCGAATATCCTCAATGGGTGGCCAATATCGTGCCTGTTCCAAAGAAAGACGGAAAAGTCCGAATGTGTGTTGACTATAGAGATTTGAATAAAGCAAGTCCAAAAGATGATTTTCCACTACCACACATTGATTTATTGGTAGATAATACTGCTAAGTTCAATATCTTTTCATTTATGGATGGATTTTCCGGTTATAATCAAATAAAGATGGCACCTGAGGATATGGAAAAAACAACATTCATTACACCCTGGGGAACATTCTGTTACAGAGTGATGCCCTTCGGTTTAAAAAATGTTGGTGCAACGTACCAGAGAGCTATGACCACTCTGTTCCATGATATGATGCATAAAGAAATTGAGGTCTATGTGGATGATATGATTTGTAAGTCGAAGACTGAAGAAGATCATATTAAAAATTTATTGAAGTTGTTTCAACGTTTGAGAAAGTTCAAGCTCCGTCTGAATCCTAATAAATGCACTTTTGGTGTTCGTTCTGGAAAATTGTTAGGCTTTATTGTCAGTCAGAAAGGTATTGAAGTTGATCCTGGTAAAGTTAAAGCTATCCAGGAGATGCCTGCCCCCATAACAGAAAAACAAGTAAGAGGATTCTTGGGACGTTTGAACTATATCTCCCGATTTATATCCAATATGACTGCCACATGTGCACCGATTTTCAAACTTCTCCGCAAAGATCAGGGTTGTGTCTGGACAGAAGATTGTCAGAAAGCTTTCGAAAGAATTAAAGAGTATCTGCTTGAACCTCCTATTTTGTCTCCTCCCGTAGAAGGAAGACCTTTGATCATGTATTTGACCGTGCTAGAAGAGTCTATGGGTTGCGTTCTGGGTCAACAAGATGAATCCGGGAGAAAAGAATTTGCCATTTATTATTTAAGCAAGAAGTTCACTGATTGTGAGTCTCGGTACACGATGCTTGAAAAGACATGTTGTGCTCTAGCTTGGGCTGCCAAACGCCTCCGTCAGTATATGTTGAATTGTACAACTTGGTTGATATCTAAAATGGATCCAATCAAGTATATCTTTGAAAAGCCTGCTTTAACTGGGAGGATTGCTCGTTGGCAAATGTTGTTATCAGAATATGATATCGAGTATCGAACTCAAAAGGCGATAAAAGGAAGTGTTTTGGCTGATCATTTGACACACCAGCCAATTGATGATTATCAACCTATTCAGTTTGACTTTCCTGATGAGGATGTGATGTATCTAAAGGTTAAAGATTGTGAGGAGCCATTACATGAAGAAGGACCTGAGCCTGGATCCCGTTGGGGTTTGATTTTTGATGGGGCGGTTAATGAATATGGCAGAGGTATTGGTGCAATTATTGTTACTCCTCATGGTTCTCATATTCCTTTCACTGCAAGGTTGGTTTTCAATTGCACAAATAATGCGGCTGAGTATGAAGCGTGTATTATGGGCTTGGAAGAATCTATCGATTTAAGAATCAAGATTCTGGATGTATATGGAGATTCAGCTTTAGTGATTAATCAGATTAAAGGGAAATGGGAGACACGTCAACCTGATTTGATTCCTTATCGTGATTATGCGAGAAGGTTGTCAACTTTCTTCAATAAAGTTGAGTTTCACCATATACCAAGAGCAGAGAATCAAATGGCAGATGCTTTAGCGACTTTATCCTCCATGATTGTGGTAAATCATTGGAATGATGTGCCAAAGATTAGTGTGATGCGTCTTGATAGACCAGCTCATGTGTTTGTAGTTGAAGAGGTTGTTGATGATAAACCATGGTATTATGATATTAAATGCTTTCTTCAGAATCAAGAGTATCCACTTGGGGCATCCAAGAAGGATAGGAAAACTTTGAGAAGATTGGCTGGTAGTTTCTTCTTGAATGATGATGTGATGTATAAGAGAAATTATGACATGATCTTGCTCAGATGCGTGGATAGACACGAAGCAGATATGTTGATGAAAGAAATCCATGAAGGATCCTTTGGCACCCATGCCAATGGACACGCGATGGCTAAGAAGATGTTAAGGGCAGGTTACTATTGGCTGACAATGGAATCTGACTGTTGTAAATATGTGAAAAAGTGCCATAAATGCCAGATTTATGCTGACAAGATTCATGTGCCTCCAACTCCTCTCAATGTTATCTCTTCTCCATGGCCTTTTTCAATGTGGGGCATTGATATGATTGGAATGATTGAGCCTAAAGCGTCGAACGGACACCGTTTCATATTGGTGGCTATTGAATATTTTACCAAATGGGTTGAAGCGGCATCATATGCAAATGTGACTAAGCAAGTAGTGGTCCGGTTTATCAAGAATCAAATCATCTGTCGGTATGGTGTTCCGAGCAAGATCATCACTGATAATGGGTCGAATTTAAATAACAAGATGATGAAGGAATTATGTGATGAGTTTAAGATTGAGCATCATAATTCTTCTCCTTATAGACCCAAGATGAATGGGGCTGTTGAAGCTGCTAATAAGAATATTAAGAAGATTATTCAAAAGATGGTTGTTACATACAAAGATTGGCATGATATGCTTCCTTTCGCTCTGCATGGGTATCGTACATCCGTTCGCACTTCAACAGGGGCAACCCCTTTTTCTCTTGTTTATGGCATGGAAGCAGTGCTCCCGATAGAGGTTGAAATCCCTTCTATGAGAGTTTTGATGGAAACTGAATTGGCTGAGACTGAATGGTGTCAAAGTAGATACGACCAGTTGAATCTGATTGAAGAGAAAAGAATGACGGCTTTGTGTCATGGCCAATTATATCAACAAAGAATGAAGAAAGCATTTGATAAGAAGGTTCGACCCCGTGTGTTCAGAGAAGGTGACCTCGTGCTCAAAAAGATCTCGACTTTTACTACTGATTCTAGGGGCAAGTGGACTCCTAATTATGAAGGCCCATATGTTGTTAAGAGAGCCTTCTCTGGCGGTGCATTAATTCTTACAACTATGGATGGAGAAGAGTTCACTCGTCCTGTGAATGCCGATGCAGTGAAGAAATACTTCGCCTAAAAAATAAAAGAACAGCTCGCTAAGTTGAAAACCTGAAAGGGCGACTTAGGCAAAAATGAGCGTCTCGGTGGATTGAAAACCCGAAAGGGCGGTCCAGGAAAAAATTAGAGACAAAAATAGAAATAATCATCCCGGTAGATTGAAAACCCGAGAGGGCAATCTAGGCAAAAGTTAGGGATCATGGCAAGTAACTGCATCTGGCCAGTCTTGATCGTTTGAAGCAACATTTCCTATCAAAGGTTTTACTTCAGATATTCTCCGCTGAAGTCTCGAGCACAGTTGGAATTCAAAGTTGTTAGGGAGAATAATGGTCATTGTATTTCAATGTAGAACTTTCCATTGTACTTACCATTTTTCAAACTTTGTAATGATCCATGGAGTTACGCCATTTGCGGACTACCATTCTATCAATAGAATTTGGGCCTTTGTCCCTTTGTTTGCAATTCTTATTTTGTTTCTGTTTACAGAATTTCATTTTATTTTTGATGATGATTTTTGAAACAAATGTGAATAATTGATTTCAATTTTGAAAATTATAAAAACATTTTTCTTTGATTTGTGAAAATAAAAGAAAGAATGTCAACAGTAATCCCAAGAATGGTAGAATCTTGAAGCGAAAAGCGTAAGTGTTCTCTTCAGCAGGGTTCTTTCTTGCCTCTCTGGTAGAATTTATTGGCAGCTCCCCAGTAGAGTTGTGTTGATGTTTCCCCATTTGAGCTATATTGAGGTCTCTTCAGTAGAGTTTGCTGATATTCCCTTAGCAGAGTTTTGTTTCTTTGGATAAACCAGACGAGTGTTGAACGGTTTTCCACAGCAAAGTCTTGATTCAAATGATCGGACAGTTGAGAAATTTGAAGACCGCTTCTCCTTGATGTTTTTGCCCAAGCGGAGATTTGTCTTTGATGATTCCTAGCAGAGGTTATGCATATTTACTTTGGATTATTCCCCAAGTAGAGAACAATGTTGAGAAGTGTTGACATAGCAGTCACCTGTCGGGTTTTCTCTCACCTTGTGATTGGGTGTTGATTTAAAATCCCCCATAGTTTGACTTTTTGCTATGATGTTAACTTCTTATTCCCCTGACAGGGTTGGAAGATTTGTGTTGCTATGTTTTTCTCCAACAGTTTTTTTTTCTCAAAGCGGAGTTCATATTGTTGTTCCCTTTTGTTGAGTTATTGATGGTTGAAGATTTTCCGTTGCTGATCCCCAGCACGATCTCCAATGATATCTCTAACTCGCAGAGATTAGCCGAGTATTTCAGTGGTGTTGTGATGTTTTGTTCACCCTCTGTTTGCCATTTTTGTCTGATTTATCAGCATATTCATACTCATTGCATGCGCATTCATTTTGGTTGAGCATAGCATGTCTTTGTTGCATTGTGCATCCTGCATTTTTTGTTGGTATTTCCCTTTTCCTGATGTTGTTATCTCGCAGAATGCGTGTGTCCTCTCTTCATTAGAGTGTCGACCCCTAAGCAGAAAATACCTATCATTTTTAATTCCCCACTGAGTTTATGCCTCGTGGAAGATGTTTTGTTTAGCTTTCCTCCCCAGTTTTTTTTCTGGATGGAATTGTTCCCCAGTTGAGTTATTTCCTCATTGGGTCGAGTCCTGTTTGACCGTTTCTTTCCAGTTTGTTCCTGGATTGAACTTTGGTCTCTTGCAGCAGTTACTTTAGTTTTCCCTGGGCTGTGGAACCGGGATGACGAGAAGGTATTTTTGAGGATTTATTTTCCTCGGCAGAATCTGTTATTGATCCCCATCAGAAGATGAAGATTTGATTTCCCCAGTAGTGTTTTGATAACACTCTCTTGGTAATTAATTATGCAACTTCATGTGGAAGCCTCTTTATTTGAGCAGCTTGTGTAATCTCCAGAAATTTACCTTCGCAATAAATAACATTTCTCTAGTTCATCCTCAACAGAGAAGTTTATTGTGAAATGATGGATCTTTATCCGACCAGCTTTTCTGTCAATTGGAATTTCTGTGGAATAACTCCCGATAAGAATTTTATTGCATGATTCAACCTGCTCGTATCTCTTTTAAAGATCCCCGACAGAGTTGTTAATATCTTTTTCCAACAAATGGTTGTCTCTTTATTTGAGAAGTTTGTTGTGTGTTTGGAGCTGCTCAGTAACAAGTAGCTGATGATGTATCTCTTTCCCCTACCCAGTAACAGGTAGTCGAGCATGTTTGTCCTACCCAGTGTCAGGTAGTTGACCTTTATTTTCTTCTCCTACCCAGTGACAGGTAGTCGAGTCTGTCCTACCCAGTAACAGGTAGTTGACATGTTGTTTACCCTATCCAGTAACCGATAGTTGGTAACCCCTTTCATTCAAGTTTATTATTCTCGCTAAACTACTCAGTAACCAGTAGTTGGCGTTGCTTCTTTTCCTACCCAGTAACAGGTAGTTGATTATATCTCAACGAGTGGATTACTTTTTATCCAGTAACTGGTAATAAGTAATACATTTCTTTGTTTTCTACCCAGTAACTGGTAGATAACAATTCTCTTGTGTTTTTTTGCACTTATTTTTCTACTCAATAACCGGTAGAAAGTATTTTACCTATTCTCTTCGGTTCGAATATCTTCGCCCAGTAACTGGCAGTTGGTATCTCTTTCCCCATTGAGTCGTTTCCTTTCCCTTATCGGAATAGGATCTTGCTCTTTTGTTTTCTCATGTGGAGTCTCTCTTTTTCTCCCGAGCTTTTGTTTGTCTCTTGTGGCATTATTTCCCCCGCGGAGGTCTTGTGTTTGCATATCATTAGCATAACCATATCATTTTGTGGTCTCTTAGGGCAAAAAATTGGGTTTATTGTTATATTTAAGTCTCTTCTATCTGGTCGAGACAAAGATGTCAATCTTCATATCTCCCTATAGAAGAATCTTAAATAGGGGCAGCTGTAATACCCAAATTTTTTTACCCCTAAGATCCCATATTGCATTTTTATTTTTGCATACACAAACAAGACCATACAGGTTCTCTCGCCACTTTGGTTCATCGTTTTCTTTCATCACCTATATTTTTGTGAATGGAGGGATCAGAATCTGGACTTTGTTCCATTTAACGAGGTTATCCAATCTGTGGAGAGACTTTTGAAAGAATTTGTTAATCTATATGATGGTTATTCTCGGCATTTGACAAGTCTTCGATCTGATAAGATCATACAAGATACAGCTTCTACCGAAAGCATGCAAAGTTCTTGCTCACATGACATAAGTAAAAGCAGGATTGTAGATATGGAGTTGGATGTTAATGACGATTCAAGAGACGTGGATAGTTTACTTGTCAAACAAATTGGCAGTAGTGTGTCATCTTCTGCAGAGAAGTGGCAAGTTGGCATGATTTCACTTATTTCCTGTTTTTTCTCTGCTTCACCTGTTCTGACGTGGGATGCACTCTTTAAACTAATGGAAAAAGAGTATGACCCCAAGGTGCGTGGAAAAATATTGCATCATCTTTGTGAACATCCTCATTGGTCCTCTTCCTCAAGATTAATAGATTTGGTTAATGTAATGAGCAATATCATTATTGAGCAAATTGGACTTAAGCTTACTTGTGGAAATGTTTTAACTTCTACCCATGCTTTACTATCTAACTTATCTTCCCTCGATGCTGTTGGTAAGGAGAACTGTGGCTTGTATTCCAGTGAAGTTGAAACTGAACAGTGCTTTCAGTCACTGCGAAACTTGGTGCATAACCTTTCAAAAGTTGATCTTGATTGGTTTGGGCGGGTGAAGCTTATTGATTGCATCTGTAATTTTATTTCACTCCACCCTCAATTTGGTCAGACAATGATTGAAAGATTGCTTATGATGCTCAATGATATGGATTATCGAGTTCGTTTATCATTTGCAAGAAGGGTTGGTGTTCTTTTCCAAACATGAGATGGTCATGAAGAGCTTTTTCAGGACTTATGTTCCAATTTTGGTGTTCCTTTGGTGGTCTATTCCAAAGGAAAATCTATCAATGCGAAGGAAGTGCTAGCTGCTGGTCCTCAGCCTCAACCTATAATGGAAACAGTTCTGATTACTCTGATGCATGTTGCATTGCATAGTGAGAAGGTGGAGTTAGAGGCTGTTTTTATGATATGTGTGGTTTCTGCGGTTGATCCTTGTCAAAGGGAATTGGTCAGCTTTGTACTTGACAATCTTTCTAACGAGCTTCAGTATTTGAGTAGAATGAAGTATTTAGAGGAACTTTTGGGATCACTTATCTTTTGTTGGGTAGCTTGTGGTGTAAGCTTGGCTGCATTTGTTGAGACAAGGCATCTTTTTGTACCAGATGCAGAACCTGGTCATTTCCTTCAGTATTGTTGTCCATGGCTTCTTCCTGCTCTGCTTCTGCATCAAAATAGTTCTGAACTTAATTGGGTTACCAAGGTCACCTGTCAACCTATGTCAGTTCTTATAAAACACCACTTTGCTTCGATATTTTCGATTTCTATGGCTTTGCATTGCAGTAAGAAACCAGGAGCAGAAAAGCATTTAACATTAGAAGCTGGTACAAACAAGCCGACATCACCAGCGGAGGATGAAACTTCACTCCTACAGTGCCTGCTAGATTCATGGAATAAACAAGATGAATCTGAACGTAAAAGTTTTCATTTTGTTGATGTTGCGGGTGAAGATCCTAATGACGATACATGTGGTATTTGTGGAGATGGTGGAGACCTGATGTGCTGTGATGGTTGCCCATCAACGTTCCATAAAAGTTGTTTGGATATAAAAAAGTTTCCATCTGGTTACTGGCACTGCATTTACTGTTGTTGCAAATTTTGTGGGTTGGTTGGTGGAAGTTCAAACCAAAATGTTGTCAATAACGAGTTTACTATGCCTGCATTGCTCACATGCCATTTATATGGGGAAAAATTTCACAAATCCTGTATTGAGGCAAATGGTGGTAAGACTGATGATTCTGGCGATGCATTATTCTACGGAAGCAAATGTCAAGAGTTATCCGAGGGATTTGAAAGGCTTCTGAGTGTATCCGAAGCAAAATTTGCAATATCACAGTTATCCAAGCTATCTGGTATAAATGCTGTGTTTTCTTTCTCTTCAACTGTTTTTGAAAATGCTGGGGATCCATTTGTGGAGGAGTTGATCGTGAGGACACAAGGGATGAGCAGAGCCAGAGTTGCTGGAGCTTTTGGAGGGTTTGAATGGAGTTTAGGGAAGTGATAGGAAGAAGAGGAGGATTGTTGATGCTAACTGTCTCCGTGATGTGCTGCCAACTGGATGGAAACTCATACTTAGGAGAGGGAGTCGCGCATCGGTTTTATGTCGCCAATACGTAAGCCCTGACGGAAGCGAGTTTGATACATACAAGGATGTTTCTTCATACTTGGTTTCTTTGTCCGATGTTCAAGACGCGAGCCACTTAAAATCTAGTTATACTGATGAAAAAAACATTGGTCATGTCCACCGTGAAGTTTTGTGGCAAATTGCTCTACTTGAAAATACGAAGCGTGAGATAGAGGATGATGTTGCTAATTGTTCAACTGATTCACGACAGGCTGAAGTTGATGCAAACGAAACTGAAGATCAAAGGTTCAATTCTTTCAGGCAGATTCTTGATCCATTACTCAGAAGAAGGACATCAGGCTGGGGAATAGAATCACAGTTTTTTGATCTTATTAACCTCTATCGAGATTTGGGCCGTGCCACTGGTTCTCCACACCGAACAAATTCTATTGGTTCTTCAAACAGGCGGTTGGGTTCCAGTAATCAGTTGAATCAGTCAGGGTCTGTGGATGTTTCTGGGGCTAATAATAAGGAGTGTGACAAGCAGAGGACGCATTATACTTCTTGTTGTGACATGGTCAGATCACTTTCATTTCACATTACCCATCTGTTCCAAGAGTTGGGAAAAATAATGCTGCAACCTTCTCGACGACGTGATGATATTGTGAGTGTAAGCCCTGCTTCAAAATCAGTGGCTTCTACTTTTGCATGCATTGCTCTAGATCACATGAATTTTGGTGGCCATGTAACTGAAGCTTCAATATCAACAAAATGTCGTTATTTTGGCAAAGTCATGGATTTTTTTGATATTATTTTAATGGAGAGGCCAGATTCTTGCAATCCTGTTCTGCTGAATTGTTTGTATGGGCGTGGAGTAATTCAATCTGTATTGACCACATTTGAAGCGACTAGTCAATTGCTCTTTGCAGTTAATTGGTCCCATGCATCACCTATGGAAACTGATGATGGGAATGCAAAGCTTGATGACAAGCAAGATACAGATCATTCATGGATTTATAGTGCTTTAGCTAGCTATGGTAAATTTATGGACCATCTAGTGACCTCCTCTATTATATTATCGTCATCAACAAAGCACTTGCTTGCACAGCCCCTTATAAGTGGTGATTCCCCTTTCCCACGGAATGCAGAGATATTTGTGAAGGTCCTCCAGTCTATGGTGTTGAAGGCAGTGCTTCCAGTTTGGATTCATCCCCAGTTTGTTGATTGTAGCCATGATTTTATTTCAACAGTTATCTCTATGATTAGACATGTTTATTCAGGGGTTGAAGTAAAGAATGTAAATGGCAACAGCAATGCTCGTGTTACCGGGCCTCCCCCTAACGAGACAACAATTTCAACAATTGTAGAGATGGGTTTCTCCAGGTCTAGAGCCGAAGAAGCTTTAAGGCAAGTTGGGTCAAATAGTGTGGAGTTGGCAATGGAGTGGTTGTTTTCCCATCCAGAAGACACTCCTGAAGACGATGAACTCGCCCGTGCACTTGCCATGTCCCTTGGAAACTCTGAATCAGACATAAAGGATGCTGCAGCAAATGACAATGCTCAACAGGTTGACGAAGAGATGGTCCAACTTCCTCCTGTTGATGAGCTGTTATCAACTTGTACAAAACTTTTGCATAAGGAATCTCTAGCTTTTCCTGTCCATGATTTGCTTTTAATGATATGCTCTCATGATGATGGTAGATATAGATCTAATGTTGTCACTTTTCTTGTTGACCGGATCAAGGAATGTGGATTGGTTTCTAGTCATGGAAATGATACCATGTTGGCTGCACTGTTTCATGTTCTTGCTTTAATTCTTAATGAGGACCTTGTAGCAAGGGAAACTGCTTCAAAAAGTGGCTTCATCAAAATTGCATCAGATATACTCTATCAGTGGGATTCAAGTCTTGATCAAGGGGAGAAAGGCCAGGTTCCTAAATGGGTCACGGCTGCTTTTCTTGCATTAGACAGGCTGCTGCAAGTGGATGAAAGGTTGAATTCTGAAATTGTAGAGCAGTTGAAGAAGGAAGTTGTGAATAGTACGCAGACCTCACTTACCATTGATGATGATAAGCAACACAACATACAGTCTGCATTGGGCCTGTCTTCCAAGTTTGCTGATGTACATGAGCAGAAGAGACTTGTTGAGATTGCTTGTAGTTGTATGAAGTACCAACTTCCCTCAGACACAATGCATGCGCTTCTCCTACTATGTTCCAATCTTACAAGGAATCATTCCGTTGCTCTTGCTTTTTTTTGAAGCTGGTGGGTTTAGTTCACTTCTTTCCTTGCCAACTAGTAGCCTCTTCTCTGGGTTTGACAATGTTGCTGCTTCTATTGTCCGTCATGTTCTTAAAGATCCACAAACTCTCCAGCAAGCAATGGAATCTGAGATAAAACACAGTCTTGTGGATGCTTCCAACCGGCATCCAAATGGGAGGGTCAATCCCCGCAATTTCCTTTTGAATTTAGCTTCTGTGATTTCCCGAGATCCAATAATATTTATGCAAGCTGCTCAATCTGTTTGCCAAGCTGAAATGGTGGGTGAAAGACCTTACATTGTCTTGCTGAAAGACCGTGATAAAGACAAATCCAAGGATAAAGAAAAGGAGAGGGATAAATCATTGGAGAAAGAGCTGTGGCCTGCGCTGAAGGAGAATGTCAAGAGAGTCGTGTTTTATTGCTGAGATAATATATTTGAATTTTGTTGAAGGACTGCTGTTATCATACTTGAAGTTTGTTGAAGGACTGCTGATAATTAAAGTTGGACAATCAGTAAAAGGTTGCTCTCATTATGCTGTCTGTTCTATGTCAGATGATGCACAGTTGATCCAGTCATTCATGGAGCTATGGATGTGGATATTAAAGGAGCCATCGTGATATTTGACGAAGCTCACAATATAGAGGACCTTAGTCGTGATGCTGGTAGTGTGGATATTGAAGAGGATATATTGGACAGACTACAAATGGAGCTTCAGCTACTCTGTCATTCAAATACTGCAATTTACCAACCCCTATTTGAGATGACACAGGGACTTACTAGTTGGATGGAACAGAAGAAAAATAATCTAGAAAAACGTGATTTTCAGCATCACGTGTCATGTTGGACAGGGGATAAGGCTTTACAAGAGCTTGAAGAAGCAAATATTTTGAAGCAGTACTTCCCTATATTGCTAGAATGTACTACCAAGGCAATCAAAATTGCTACAGACTTTGAAAAAATGCTATAAAGAATCTCTGCTTGCTCACCATGAAGCCCGTTATATATGTGGCAAATGTTGCGGAGACTGATTTAGCTGATGCTACAAACAATGATTATGTTGTAGGTGTCAGGAATGTTGCATCTGAGTTGAAGTCAGGAATTGTAACAATTTCAGCACAGGTTGAGGCAGAGCTTTCTGAACTAGCAATTGAGGAAAGGCAAGAATATTTGAAATCCCTTGGCGTTAGTGAAAGTGGTCTTGGGAACCTAATTAAAGCAACCTATGATCTTTTGGGGTTGCGGACTTATTTTACTTCTGGTGAGAAGGAGACAAAAGCATGGACAATACTTGCAGGAATGACTGCACCTCAAGCTGCTGGAGTTATTTCATTCTGACTTTGAGAAGGGTTTCATTCGAGCAGAGACAGTGGCATATAATGACTTTGTTGCTGCTGGAAAAAGGACTTTTGAGATCTGAAGGACAATTCTGACAGGAGTGTTGAGCTAACACTCTGAGGTGAATTCTGCAACAGGGAAGGCAACAAAGAAAGCCGACAGAGGGAAGACAGCAAAAGAAGAGGCGAGAGAATTGCTACTTAAGGAGAAAACTTTAACTAGTTGTCCGGCAATTAGAAGACATAATGTGCGCAGAGGAGACCAATCTCATTTCTCGGTTTGGTTCACGGGGAACGGTTTGCAAATTAACAACATCATCGTCCTTCAGTTTCTGCATGCAAATACCATCTCCAAGTCAGACTGAAATTTTAGAGAGTGAAATCCAAGAAAAATTGGAAGTAAGCCATATTAAGAGTTTTACTAGACTACTGTACATTTTTTCAGCTGAGCCACTTGCAACAGGGTAAAAGCAAACTCATCACTTATCCAAGCCATATTGCAAGCCATGTGAATATAATCTCAGCCATGTAGCTGACCCCACAAGCTATCCATGTCACTTAAATGAGCTACAAAGAGAAAAATTGCAAAACGACATGTAAAATACCAGCAAAAAAAAATATCACGCACAACACACCTACTTCAAAACGGCAGAAAATTATCACAAGCGGCAAATCATTTTTTCACTCATTCTCATCTATAAATAGAATTCATCCCTCACTCTATTCTTCAAGCTTTTCAAGCCAAAAAATCTCTGCTGATTTTCTTCCTCAAATTCCTCACTACCAAAAAAACCTTCGTTCACTTTTCTTCTCCTACTTCATTCCACCAAATTAACTTCAAATCAACCTCAAACACAGATCAATTCAACCAGAGATTCGTTCAGAAGAAGAAGAGAAGCAAGAAGAAGTTTGGATTGATTTCTTACCTGAGTTTGAAGGTAGATTGAGCTTCACCGTCATTTTCGATCCGTTATCTTTTGTTGTGATTCTTTAAACTGTTGGTACTGTTGTGAAGAACTTTTGATTTCGATCTGTTCGGTGTGATTTTCGCATCCCGTCGCTTTGATCTAAGCAAGCTTTGAGCTCGAAAAAAATGGTGCGAAGAAGTTACCGTGAAGAAGAAAGGAGAAGATGAAGTTTCTGTTCTCTTTCTCCTTTTAAATTGTTTTTTCATTTATTTATTCTTTTTCTTATCTTTTCTTTTTTTATATTGTTATTAGTTTATTTTTTATAAACTAATAATAATATTCTTGAAAAAAAGAAAGCATTAAAAAATTATTTGAAAATATTTTGATTAATTGTTGGTGGTTTTGGATCTTGAATTTTGATAAGATTTCATCAATATCAATGGACTTTGGGTGTTGATTTTTATCCACCAAGAGAGGTGATTGATATTGATGATAATTTAATCGATTTAAGATTCAAATTGTGATTTCTTGTCATTCTTATTTTCTTTCTTTTTTTTTATTTTTTTTTTATTTTTGATCGATGAAATCTATGGATCATAGATTGTTGATTATCAAGGTTGTTTAATCTTCATTATTTCAAATCTATGGACGAATAATCATTGAGATAATTCTCCTTACTTTGGAATAGTGATAGATTACCTTTGATTAATTAATTAAAAATCTTGATTATGATGAGATCATTACCTCTTTTCTTTTTGTGTGGCATGTTTTAGGAGAGTGATTTACATATCACTTCTCTAACATGTATTAACACTAACATTTTATTGACCGGCCTCAGATAGTCGTGGTTTCTACATAAACCCGATTACGATTGCTTAACATAGCGCTAAATTGTCCCTTAATCGGAAAATGATCATTCGTGGCTCAAACTTACGTTTAAAAGTCCAAGTATGTTTAGTTGCTTGTCTTAACTCCAATACCTATGAGAATCATTGTTAGGAGGCTTTGATTCTATCAATCCTCTAATGAATTTTCATTAATCTTGGTCTAAGTGCAAGAATTAATCATCATTGATCATATGTTCTAACCACTAACCACTAATTCACTAACAATATCCTTGTTTAATTTTGTTTATATTCTCTTCTTACTCTTTATTTTTTACTTTTATGCTTCCATTTTATCATTACATACCATATCTTTGTTTATGTTTATGTCATTTTTCTTTTGTCCACTTGGACCATACTTTGTTCAAAACACTAATAAAGGATAAAACATCTAAAAAATTTGGTGCTATTAATTTTGTGGTTATACTCTTGGACCATTCTTAGACCTTGGACTTCATGGACATTTTGGACTTAGGATTAGGACTTTCTTCCCTATGCTTGGAGTATTTTGAATCTTAGCCTTTATTTGGCTCGATCCTTGGCCTATGCTTTAAATCGGATGGAAATCTTTTTGCTTGCTTTGGAGTGTGCTACAAGTCGGTTAGATCTTTCTTATCTCTAGCTCTTATTTTGATTTTTAGGATAGTCACTTCATCTCCTCCCCTTCTTAAATTTTCAAAACTTTCTCCCTTTTTCAAAACCTTCTTGGTTTCAAACTTCAAAACCGCTTTCGCAATAAAACCTTGACTTTCGTCAAGTGATTTTTAAACTTTGTTTTTCTTAATAAAAGTCAATCAATGTTAATCATGTTTTGACCAATTTCAAAAGACATAAAAAATACAAAAACTCATCAACTCTTTTTGTGCCTTTATGCACTTTTTCACTTTAAAATTTTTTCATAAAGTTTAGACATGATTCATTTCTATAGTTGAGATGTAAATCTCCTATTCCCCATATTATTAAGACTTTGACATTTTCCACGTTGATGTTGAGTGATAGTCTTGTTGATAATCCAAGCAAATCCTCCATCTTTATGTGACGCAAATGTTGTCTTAATACTCGTGGGTGGATAGTCGCAGTTTTCTCCTTGAAATGACGACTTGTTTGAACATCTAAAATCAATCAAAACCAACAAAATTTTGTCATTTGTACCACGAACTACGGGGTTTTGATTCCATATTGCACTTTATGGGTACGTAGGCATGAGACGATAAGTCTCTCCAAACACAAAAATCTAAAAAAATATTCTCTTCTCATCTCCCCAATCTCTTTTCAAACAAACCATTTTCAAACCAAAAAGCGTAAATATTTCAAAGGGCTCCTATAGAGTACTATAGACGTTTTGGGTGCTAACACCTTCCCATTGCGTAACCAACCCCCTTACCCCGATCTCTGTCTCGTGTTCTTATTTTAGAACTCTTTGGTTTTGTTCGCTCTTTTTTCCTTTCCTTTATTTGGATAAAATAAAAGTGCGGTGGCGACTCTTGTTTTCTTTGAGTTAAGTTAGTCAATAACTTATACTCACGATTTTTACCGCTACACCATCTGGTTCCTATAATATGTTTATTGTCCGGTCTTGGTACAAGGGTCCAAACTTGATTTCTTTCGAACTGATTAAGTTCTTCTTGCATTGCTATAATCCATTGGTCGTCGCCTAAAGCTTCATCGATCTTTGATGGTTCAATTTGAGATACAAATGCCATGTTGAGACAAGCATCCTTTAAATTAAGTCGAGTTGCCACGCCTTGACTAATATCACCAATAACTTTATCAATTGGGTGATCTCTGTGTGTTCTCCATTCTTTCGGAAGATCTTGATTTTCTTGAGTAACATCTTCTTGTAATATTGTTTGATCTTTTGAAGCAATTTCTTCATTTGGTGAAGCATCTACAAAATCATCATCATCATCCAAAACAATATTATCCTCTTTCGAGGGGTTAGTCTCATCAAACGAAACATGAATGGACTCTTCAATGGTAAGAGTTCTTTTATTAAAAATTCTAAAAGCTTTACTAGAAGAAGAGTAACCAAGAAATATACCTTCGTCGGACTTCTCATCAAACTTACCGAGATTGTCCTTATTGTTGTTGAGAACGAAGCATTTGCAGCCAAATATGTGGAAGAATGATATATTTGGTTTCCTTCCGTTGAACAACTCATACGGAGTCTTTTTGAGTAGCGGTCGAATATTCACGCGGTTGCTTACAAAACATGCCGTGCTTACTGCTTCTGCCCAGAAATATTTTGGAAGATTTGTGTCGCTGAGCATTGTTCTAGCAAGTTCAACTAGTGAACGATTCTTCCGTTCTACGACGCCGTTTTGTTGAGGAGTTCTTGGTGCCGAAAAATTATGAGAAATTCCATGTTCTTCGCAAAATTCTTCGAAGTCTGAATTTTGAAATTCTCCACCGTGGTCGCTTCTTATGGAGGCTATAGTGAGTGACTTCTCGTTTTGAATTTGTTTTGCATACTTTTTGAATGCCTTAAACGCATCATTTTTCTGCACTAAAAATATTGTCCAGGTATATCGAGAAAAATCATCAACAATAACTAAAGCATAAATACTACCTCCAAAGCTCTTCGTTCTTGATGGACCAAAAAGATCCATGTGCAACAATTGAAGTGGTCTTGATGTAGAAACCACTTGCTTGGATTTGAAAGTTGTCTTGGTCTGTTTTCCCTTTTGACATGCATCGCATAATTTATCCTTGATGAATTTTATCTTTGGAAGCCCAACAACCAGATCATGCTTGATTAATTTGTTTAAATGCTCCATGTGAATGTGAGCAAATCTTTTATGCCAAAGCCATGCCTCGTTGTTGTTCGCCATAAGACACTTTACCTTCAAGGAAGAGTCATCAAAAGAGATCATAAAAATATTATTATATCTTTTACCTTTTAGCAGAATCTCATGAGTGACTTCGTGTTCGATCAAGCATTCCTCCTT
The DNA here is from genome assembly GCA_963859935.3 of Lathyrus sativus. NCBI lineage: Eukaryota > Viridiplantae > Streptophyta > Magnoliopsida > Fabales > Fabaceae > Lathyrus > Lathyrus sativus. The sequence continues at coordinate 417,290,412 of OZ012736.1, read as the reverse complement.
TGTGAAGTTGATTTTGAACCCTTTGTCACACAATTGACTGATGCTAAGCAGGTTATGCTTAAGGCCTTCAACAAAAAGAACGTCTTCGATGATTGTACATGGAGGTGCACCAATGGTTCCAACTCCAAGAATTTTTCCTTTATTATCATCACCGTAAGTGACGTATCCTTTGGCCTTTAATGATAGACTTGAAAATTTGTTTAAATCTCCCGTCATATGCTTCGAGCAACCACTATCAAGATACCATTCATTTGTGGTTGTCTTCAAGCATACCTACAAAACAAAATTAGGTAGAGTTAGGTACCCAAATTGCTTTGGGTCCTTGATAGTTAGTACCCTTTTCAACCCACACATAATGCCCCTTTGCAACACCAATATTACGTACATAGCAAGCATTAGGTGTGTGCCCTTTAATACCACAATAAAAACATGTAGGTTGAAAATGACTTCTATATCTAGGAATATAATTCTTTTTCTTATTAATTCTTTTCTTGTTATGATTTTGATGCTGAGTTTTAGAAGTGCTTGTCTCTTTCTTCACAATTTGTTCACTTGCTCTTACGAAAATGGTCTTATTGGTGCTTGGTTTTGAAAATTTTGAATATCCCAATCCACTTTTATCATTAGGATACCTTTGATGTTTAAGAATCTCTTCCAAGCCAATTTGACCTTTTTCGTATCTTTCTAAAACTCTTTTAAGTTGAACAATTTGAAAAGACAAAGACTCACAATTCTTACATACAAGACTTTGTTTTTCATCCATCACTTTTTGTTTTTCATCTTCAATATTTTTCAAGAAATCAGAATTTTGTTTTTCTAAAAGTAAAATTCTTTTCTTTTGTGATGAGATGTCTTTATATAAAGTCTTGCACTCTTTTAGAAGTTCATCTATAACTTCTTGTGCATCATTATCATAGACAGAAAAATTACTACTAACCTCATTTTCGTCATCGGAATGGTGAGAGGCCATTAAGGCAATATTTGCGCATTCATCGCTATCTGATTCCGATGATGAACTCACTTCGTTGTCGTCCCATGCGACATAAGCCTTCTTTGTTTTGAAATCCTTCTTGCCCTTGAATTTTCCTTTATTTGCGAGTTTTGGGCAGTCTGGCTTTATGTGACCTTGTTTTCCACATTCATAACATGTAATTTCTTGGTTTGATGTGGATGCCTCCTTTTTCCTGAAATGTCTATTCTTTTTAGAAAAAGAAGAAGTTTTATTATTATTGAAAAACTTACCGAGCTTCTTTACTAGAAGCATGAAATTTTCGTCTTCGGAGGATTCGTCAATTTTGTCATCCTTTGTGTCAGTCTTCAAGGCAATTCCTTTGGACTTCTTGTCTTGACTTTCATGTTTCTCAAGCCTTCCAAGTTCCAGTTCATGCTCTTGAAGTTTCCCGAATAATGAAGCGGATGTCATCGTTGAAAGACTTTTCTTTTCCGAAATGGCGGTCACCTTTGGTTGCCATTCTCTTGTCAAGGATCTTAGGACTTTTAGATTGAGATCATCGTTGGTGAAGGTCTTTCCAAGAGCAATCAGGTGATTTGTTAGATGAACGAACCTCTTTTGCAAGGCAACAATAGATTCACCGGGCTGTATACGGAACATCTCATACTCTTGACTTAACGTGTTAAGTCTTGATCTTTTTACTTCTGCTGTTCCTTCATGCATTTCTACCAAGGTATCCCAAATCTGTTTTGCCGATTTACACTGTGATATGCGAAAGAATTCATCCATACTGAGAGCGCTTTGAAGTATGTTGATTGCTTTCTTCTCATTCAAGATTCTCTTCTTGTCATCTTCATCATATGAGGATTTAATCTTTGGGGTTCCAACACCATTTACCACACTTGTAGGAACATGTGGATCAGTTTCAACGGTTTCCCATATACCATCTCCTTGAGCCTCAAGATGTGCCTTCATACAGATTTTCCAAAAATCAAAGTATTCTCCAGAAAAGAGTGGTGGTTTGTTACTACTTCCACCATCTTTGAAAACCGGGTTGGTACTTGCGGAAGCCATACTGAATTGTTAGGAACAGGTTACCTTAACCTGCTCTGATGCCAATTGTAAGAACAGAGTATGCCTAAGAGGGGGGGTGAATTAGGACTTTTGAAATTTTTCCGGTTTTTTATATGGTTCTTGGAAATATACTGAAGGGTGTTCTTGGTTATGGAAAGCAGTAAATCAACAGAAAGAAAGAAGACACAGGATTTATAGTGGTTCCCCTTACAATCCGAGAGTACTCCACTCCCCTTTCAACATGAAAGAGAGTTTTCACTATTGTTTAAAACAGTACAACCTATCACACCATCAACCGGTGAGGTCTACTATCAAACAATAAAAACACAAGTGTACAAGAACAGTCCTCTTGTAAACACTCACCCTTGTGTCCAACAATCCTGGATCACAAGTCAAAAATAAAATAATTGTAATGAATTTGGTTTGAGTATAACTGTCAAAGTGATCTTCTCCAATGAATCAAAATTCACTCTTTGTAATTTTTCAATACAAGTGTTCAATGAATGTGAAATTTTCAATGCAAGTATGAACACTTTTTTAAAAAATGAATTTGATTCTAAGATAATTTTAAAATGAGTATTGGAGGTTGAAAAGTTTTTGAGTTATGTTCTATTGGTTGTTTTTCAAAAATGAAAAACTTAGAATTTATATCAGTAAAATAACCTTTCAGAAAAGGTATGATTTTAAAAGATTCAAACCATGAAAAGGTATGTTTTTAAAATAATTTTTAAACTTGAAACAAAGCAATTTTTCACTGCACGTTCAGTGTTAATCGGTTAACCCATATGGTTAATCGGTTAACACTGGTACGTTAGCCCAGAAAATTCAAAATTCAAAATGGTTAACCGGTTAACCTATATGGTTAATCGGTTAACACTGTTAATTTTCAGAAAAATGCTTTTTAAAATTAATGTTATGCCATTTTTAAGGTTTCAAAAACATGCTTTATGTATTATGCAAAAATGATTGATGTTTTTTGAACACTTGTATATCAAATTATAAAGGTGGATTTGATATACCAGTAATGCAGCCAAGTCAGGAAGAATCATAGTTCCATATGTAGCTTGACTTGAAAGATAGCTTGACTTGATCTTGATGACTTTGAACGGCTTGTCTTTTTGCAATCAAGAGATGACCTTGAGTAGTATTGACATCATCAAAACTTGAGACTGAAGCATGCTTCTACATATTGCACTTTGTGGGTACGTAGGCATGAGGCGATAAGTCTCCCCAAACACAAAAATCTTAAAAAATAATTTTCTTCTCATCTCCCCAATCTCATTTTAAACAAACATTTCCAAACCAAAAAGCATAGATTTTCAAAAGGCTCATATAGAGTACTATAGACGTTTTGGGTGCTAACACCTTCCCATTGCGTAACCAACCCCCTTACCTAGATCTCTGTTTTTTTGTTCTTGTTTTAGAACTCTTAGATTTTGTTCGCTCTTTTTCCTTTCCTTTTTTTGGATAAAATAAAAGTGTGGTGGCGACTCTTGCATTTTTAAGTTAAGTTAATCAATTGCTTACACTCACGAATTTCCTCGCTACAGAAAGTCCTATTGAATTTGTTTTATGAAAAATATTTAACGTTAGATCAATCATATTTATTATTTTGAAAAAGGGGGATTGATTTTATTCTTGCATTAAGGCTACCTAAGCGGAAGCAAATAAAGAAAAAGTGATAAAAACATTACATATTATGGCAATGGGGATACATTTTCTCAAATGGGGATAATACTAAGCCATAGAAAAATAAATCCATCACTCAAATACATGCAAATAAGGGTGTGAAATGTAATTCAAATCTCATTGAATGAAAGCTCAAGAGGAGGCTATGTGAGGTTGATGGCGATCGTAAAAACGATCGACTTACAAGGGTGTTTAAAAAGGACTTAATATTAAATAAATCATTAGTTTGAAAAGGGTTGAACATCCAAGTGAGATATGGGGAATGAAAGCAAAGTGCATCAAGGCATAAGTAAAAAGCACATGAGCAAATGTATCACCATAAATATACTCAAGCATCACACAAATAAAATCAAGCAAAAAGGAAAAATTATTAATCAAATTAAATATATATATATATATATATATATATATATATATATATATATATATATATATATATATATATATATATATATATATATATATATATATATATATATATATATATATATATATATATATATATATATATATATATATATATATATATATATATATATATATATATATATATATATATATATATATATATATATATATATATATATATATATATATATATATATATATATATATATATATATATACACATAAATAATAAAATTAATTAAACATTTAATTAATTATTATTAAATAAAAATATTTAAAATAATTAACAATTAATTTTTTTTTGTATTTTAATATATAAATGAAATTAACAAACTAAATTAATTAAATTAAATATAAACATTTAATAAAATTAATTAATTAATATTAAATGAAAATATTTAAAGTAACTAAATTTTTTTTTTTTGTATTTTTTAACATATTTTATAAAAGTATAAGATAAAATAAATTGAAATAATAAAACAAAAAGAAAAAAATAAAAAAAGATAAAAAAGAAAAAAGAAATGAAAAACCTAATGGGCCTGGTGATGCTAGCAAATAAGGGGTGTGATTATCAGAATCCAACAAAGCCCAACAAGCTAAGCCCACGCAGGGGGGAGTCCATGGTGGACTCTGGTCAATTAAGTTGATCTGCATACTGAATCTAGGGCGTTGATCTAATAAGGAGTGAATTGGAGACTCTAATCGTAGGGTTGTAATGTGATGACGCATGGTAAAGCTAGGAACGCGTGCGCAGAAACAACTGGAGAATCAACTCTCCAGTGACACTTGTCAAGGGGAGGGACAAGTGTCACCGCCCTTGGCCAACAACGCAACCACGATAAAATTAAAAACCAGAAAAATAGGAGGTAACAAATTCATTTCAAATATTCCACACTCTCTCTAATGTTGTCTCTCTCTTTCATCTTTCTCTCTGCAAATAAATCCCCACGTCGAAAACCTAAAGTTGGTTGGAGAAGACGGTGGCCCACAGCGGCCGCCACCATGTTCTCTGGCGAGACCATACCCAAACGAAAATGGCCTATATCAACCCACCTAAAATTTCCTCTACAACCCAAACCTAGCCTTAGTTTTCACCAAAACCCTCTCAAACTCTTAAATAGACCATTTCCCCAAATAAACCCTAACTTCAAAATAAAGCCAAAATTATACAAATCAAATAATGAAGAGCAATTTACGCTACTCAGAGGGTACCAATCAACATGAGTTCAAGCAAGGATGTATAAATTGTAGAGAAACAAAGTGAAAAAGCTACCTCTTGAAGCTCTCCTTCAAACAAGCTTGCGCGAGTAGCTCCTAGGTAATTATGTTTCAATTCCTTCCTCTTCTTCTTCTTCTTCTTCTTCTCGTGCAATTTGTTACTTCCTTATGTGTGTGAATGCTCCTTTGAGAGTAGTTTTAGCCCAAGCAATTTTTTTGAATCTCAGTGTGAGATTCAAAACCTTATGAATGTGAGCTTTAGTAGCATTTTGAGTTGTTTGTAGAGTAATATTTTAAGGTTTTTTCATGTGTCCGAATGAATGAATAATGTAGGAAATTTATAGGGTAAGAAAATGTGAGGTACATGTGACGATTGTGAATTGTGAATTTGGTACATGGAAGGAATAATTATGTTAGGATCAGAGGGAAGATTGCTGATTTCATGGGATTTTGATGTGAGTTTTTCTATTTTGTCCCTTCTACAATTCTAGAAGGTTGGTGGTCCCTTCTTGGTATCATGTGATATTTGTGAATTGATACTTTCCTCCACGTGCTTGCCATGCTTGAATATGTTTTGATAATTTGTGTATTGAATCTGACCTTTCTCCATGATATTGTTGTTGGTATTATGTGATATGAATTGTACCTTAATATTGCTTGGTTTTGGAATTGTGCATTTTGTCCTTCAAACTTCATGTATACCCTGTACTTGCTCATGGCTGAAACTATGTATTTGAATGGATTTCAATCTTGTAACTTTGCTTTGGATTGTACATAGACCCTTCTTGCTTGCATAATGTACTTATGGATGCTCTCAATTGGTGATTTTGCACTTGAATTGTTCTTGGTTCTGCTTGTTGTACTAATCCTTTCTTTTAATTTCTTTTGATGTGCATTGTGCTTGGTATGAGGAATGATGATGCACTTGGAGGAGGGAAACTGCTTGGGCACGCTTTTGGCTCAAAATTAAGGGTTAAAAGAAGCAACTTGATGGAATTAAGATGAATACTTGGTGGAGCAAATTATCATGAAGGATGTAAGTGCTCTTGATTGGCTGCATTTTGTAGCAAAATATTAGTGCATGCATGAATGTCATGTCTGATGTTATTACATTCATAATATGGACTGTGCAGGGTAAGTTAACTAAGCTAACTATAAGTTAAGCTGGATGTCATACTCAATGTTATGACATGGGTCGTATGACATCAAGCGCAGGTTTGTTATTCTGGTAACTAGAAACCAGGAAACAGAACAAGAGCTCAAGCTGGAATGCAGAAGACATTTTAGACGCCCTAGGGGAACTAATATGTACCTGATTAAAGTGGCAAGCGTGCAGAATACTAAAGAGAGGTTTTATGATGGATAAAACCTAACTTAGGCGCCCAGGCCCAAGGACTGATCTGCTGCTATAAATACCAGGAGATGCAATCCTAGAAGGAAGCTATTGGAGATAGAGAAGAAGAGAAATCACCATAGTGGTTTAGAAGTGAAGAGGTTGTTCTTCACGATTGTGTCTTAGGAACAATTATAATCCAAACAACTATTGATTGCATTGGTTAGGTAGTTTCTAGGCTGTGTACCACTTGAAGCTGTTAAGCAAGAGTGTGAGTTACTTGATCAAAGCTTTGAAGCAAGATCAAGGTGTGTGTGTAGGTGAAGTGTCTCTTCATTCTACGGTCAAATTGGTAACTGTTTGATATCACTATTGTATGATTGTAGAGAGTGAGTGGATATACTCAGGTCTAGAGTGTATCTAGGTTAAATTATCATTGGGTAGGTTTTAAGTGAGGAGTGCAAACTGGAGGTTTGACTCTGAATTAATTCTATTGATAGTGAAATTTCTCCCTGGCTTGGTAGCTCTCAGATGTAAGTGTGTTGCATTGAACTGGGTCAACAACTAACTGTGTTATTTACTGCTTTGTGTTTACTGTATAATAGTAGGTCTGTAGTGAATGTCACAGTGGATGTTATAACTTCTGTTAGAACATCCATTGTGGGCTGGCCAGAACTTTCAATTGGCATCAGAGCAGGCACCCTGCCTGTTTATTACTGGGTGAGATCTAGGGAAACAAAATTTGGTACTATGGATGAAGATATTGGATTCACCAATAGACCTCCAATTCTGGATGGTTCTAATTATGACTATTGGAAGCCTAGGATGATTGCTTTTCACAGGTCCATAGACAACAAGGCTTGGAGAGCTGTAAACTCTGGCTGGGAGCATCCTGTGAAGACTGACAAGGATGGAGTATCTGTGCAAATTCCTGAAGAGGAATGGACCAAAGAGCAAGAGGCATTGGCTCTTGGAAACTCTAAAGCATTCAATGCAATCTTCAATGGTATAGACAAAAACATCTTTAGACTGGTCCACCACTGTGAACTAGCAAAGGATGTTTAGGACACTCTCAGAACCACTCATGAAGGAACCTCCAAAGTCAAAATGTCAAGACTTCAAATGCTGACCACAAAATTTAAAAGTCTAAGAATGAAGGAAGATGAGACCATTCATGACTTTTACATGAATGTTCTTGAACTAGCTAACACCTCAGGAGCTTTGGGGGAAAAGATGACTAAAGAGAAACTTGTAAGAAAGATTCTGAGGTCACTACCTAAAAGGTTTGCCATGAAAGTAACTACCATTGAAGAAGCTCAAGACATATGCCACATGAAAGTGGATGAACTCATTGGATCCCTTCAAACCTTTGATATGGGGATGTGTGATCAGGCTGTGGAGAAAAAGAGCAAAAGTATAGCTCTTGTATCAAACTCTGCAGAGGCTTCAGATTATGACAAGGAGGAAGATCTATCAGAGGCAATAGCCATGCTTGGAAGACAGTTCAACAAACTGACCAAAAGGATAGATGCTAAGGCTAAACCTTATTTCAAAAGCTTGCCTGCTGACAAAGAAAAAACTGAAGATAAAACCAACCAAAGCAAAGGAGTACAGTGCCATGAGTTTGATGGATATGGACATGTTAGAAAGGAATGTCCCACATACCTCAAAAAGAAGGGAAAAGGTCTAACAGTCACTTGGTCTGATGAAGATTCTGACAGTGGATCAGAAGGAGAATCATCCAAACATGTTACTGTTCTCAACAGTGTGTGTATGTGTATCTGATGGTGACTCAAGTGAAGAAGAGCTAACTTATGATGAACTAGCTGAATCATATAAGAAGTTGTGCATCAGAAGCACATAGTTGTACCAGCAAGGAGAGCATCAGAAAAAGCTCATCAAAGAGCTAGAAGCTGAAAAGAGAGAGCATCTTGTCACTATAAACTCACTCCAAGGAGAGGTAAAGGAGTTGAAAGGAGAAAAGGAGCAAATGACAAAATCCATAAGGATGCTCAACTCTGGAACTGACACCCTAGAGGAGATTCTTCAGAGTGGTCAGACTGCATGAAATAGGTCTGGTCTAGGATTTGTTGAAAAACAAAATCCTGTCTTGAAACTCAAGAGGTTGTAGCCTGAGATTCAAAAGGTACAAAGGATGTCACATTCAAAGTTACAACATCCTTTACACAGAAATTAGAATCAAGTCAAGAGACAATTCCAAAGGCATAGATGCTACCACTGTGGAAAACTTGGGCATATTCGAGCTGTGTGCTTCTGGCTGCATGGATTTCCTAGCCAAAGAAGTGATAACCAGGGTAAGCATGGAAAAAGGCAGCATCATGGACAAAGACAACATCATGCCAACCTGAGCTGGAGGAAGCATCAATCCAAACCCAAGAAGAAGGAAGTGCCTCAGAAGCAAGAACAATGGGCTATCAAGACTGTAGCCTTAACAACTAACATTTCCCTGAGAATGCCAACTAATGAAGATTGGTACTTTGACAGTGGCTTCTCCAGGCATATGACTGGAATTGAGGATCTGTTGATCAAACTCAAACCTCATTCATCTAGCCATGTAACCTTTGGGGATGGAGCTAGAGGAGAAATCACAGGTGCTGGACAACTTGACAGTCCTTAAGCTCCAGAATTGGAGGATGTCCTGTTAGTTAAAGGACTAACTGTTAACCTAATAAGCATAAGTCAGCTATGCGATCAAGGTTTAAAAGTACACTTTTCCAAAGACAAGTGTGTGGTGATCAATGAAGAGGGTAAGGAAGAAATGAGGGGGAAATGATCCAAGAATAACTGTTACCTATGGGAGCCCAGAAGTAACATAAATGGATTGGTTAATAAGGAAAAGAAGGACCACATAGGGTTGGAGAAAAGAACCAGATCCAAAGCATCAACAAAAGGATACACAAAGTATGCTTCAGAAAGAAGTACTGGTGGTAAAAAAAGCCAGGTAGGAAGGCTAGACAAGATGGGATACGTAAAGATTGGGCATCAGGTCAAACTAGATAGACTATTTGGGAACCTGATGGAGTCCATGGAGGATACTCTGCAGAAAAGAAGCAATGTCATTCCTAATGTCATGACTTTGTTTTGTGACATTAAGGGCACCATTCTAACAAGATCTGATGAGTTCAAGGGAGACAGGCTTGGGGGTAACATGGAAAGGGCAAAAATCGTGTGCAACACTTGGTGGCTATATCCTAAATATTGCTGACAAGGAGTCAAGAGGCATTAAGGAACCTAAATTTAAAAAATTAAGTTCCTCTAGTGATGATGAGTTATAGAAATTAAAGGAAATGGGGAATTACATTTTGACACTAAGTCATTTAATGATGAGTCAAAATGGTACATTCCCTCATAGTGAGAAATCATACCTCACTGACACGTATATAACACACTCTCCCTACTCTTGGTTTCTTCACAAACGCTCCATCTTTTATACCGTCTCAAACAAGCACAAACAAGTTCCCTCATCTTCATCAACATCAACAACTATGGCACAACCATCCTCTAGGATCAACACCAGCCCCGCTGAAGCGAACCCTAATGAGGCTCTAGAGATTGCTCCACTGCGTATGATGACTCCTGAAGGATTGTTGGTAAAGAAACCTAAAAGGATGCATGCAAGACAATAAAAAATATTTGGCTCAGGTCAAGCTCCTCCTACGACTACATCTGATGACCTAAATACAGAAGAAGCAAGACGAACGCACCTTGAAATTGTTGCGATGGTTGCTAGTGCCCTCAACATTCCCACATCTTCTACCATTAAGGGGACTGAGCCTAGTCAAAGTGATCAAAGTAATGTCCCACACAATGTCAAAGCATTGGGAAACAACTCTCCAGAAGAGAAGAATAAGGATGAAAGGTCTGATAAAAGGGATGACGATTTGCATGAAGCCAAAGATGCTGAGGCAGTAAACCTAGACGAGTACTCTGACAATGATCTCATAACAACGATCAATCCAGGCATTGCCAAAAGATTGATGAAAAGAAAAGGGAAAAGGTAGCTGACCAAAGCTCACCCAAGAAAACGGATATTGAGAAGACTACTGGGCAAGAAGATACCACCAAGAAGGTTGGAACTAAGAGGACTCAGGTTGGACCCTCCAAAGGGTGGAGCAAGGTAACCGTCAAGAAGAGAAAGATTGAATCAAGACCAGAACAAGAAACAGATTCTGATGTTGATATGGATGTCACTAACACCCAATCAAAGAGGAAACCTACTTCCAGCAAGCTGGCTGAAAATGTTCCTGAGGTTCCCCTTGACAACATCTCTTTTCACTATCCCTCAGGTGTCATCAGGTGGAAGTATGTATACCAAAAGAGGTTGGCCCTGGAGAGAGAGCTTGCTCAAAATGCTCTGGAAAACAAGGAGATTGTGACCCTCATATGTGAAGCTGACTTGATGAAAACTCTCACTCAGTTCTCCCAATGCTATGAAATTCTGGTCAAAGAATTTATAGTTAATTTATCTGATAAATGTGCTGATAGAAAATCTTCTGAGTTTGGGAAAGTTTTTGTCAGGGGAAATGGTGTTGTCTTCATTCCCACCATCATCAACAACTTCCTTGAGAGAACAAATGAGGTTGTGCCTGAGTTAACCATCTCTGACAACAAAATATGTCAAGTGATAACTGGGAATCAAGTCAGGAAGTAGCCATCAAAAGGGAAGCTTGCTGCCAGCAAGCTGAGCATGAAATATGCCTTGCTGCACAAGATTGGTGCTGCAAACTGGGTGCCAACCAATCACAAATCATCAGTGGCCACCATCCTGGGGAGGGTCATCTATGCTGTGGGAACCAAGACCAAAATGGATTATGGCACATACATCTTTGATCAAACAATGAAGCATGCTGGCAGTTTTAGCATCAAAGGACCTATAGCATTTCCTTCCCTCATCCGTGGAATCATGTTAGCACAGTTTCCAAATATCCTCAAGACCAGTGATGTAGAAAGCAAAAGAGAAACTCCCTTAGCCTTCAATCACAAATTGTTTCAAGGAACCCATGTTTCAGACATTGCCATGACATCCACTGAGACATCAAAAAGGGGTCCCAAAGCCCGAAAAGCTGAAGCGATGGCCATCATTAAAGAAACATGCAAGGAACTGGATGCAAGAAAGCACACACTTGAAAAATTGCTACAATCTCTTGAGCAAGACGAGGATACTGAAAGCTCAGAGGATGCTACAAGGGAAGAAGGTGCTACAAAGGAAGATGATGGTACTAGGGAAGAGGGCAGTCAGGAAGTTGGCTCAGAAGATGCTGCTGAGGAAGGCACTGATGCTGAGAAAGAAGGCTCTGGAGAGACTGAGGAGGACAGGTCCAGCTCAGCTGCAGAAGAAGACTAATGTCTTATAGCTCAAACCACTGCTGGCTGAGGTGGTGCAAGAAGAAGTGTTGCTGCTGTATTGGTTTGATTTGTTTTGTTAGTCTTGTGTGAGAACTGTTAAGCCAATCTGTTTTTTTTTATGATCTATATGAGCAGTGTATGTAAATCCCTAACAATATTTCAATATATACTATGGATAGTTGGATGTTAATTTGTGGCTAAAAAGGGGGAGAGTGTGATAGGTAACAGCAGGTACAGTAGATGCAGATGGAAGATTTGGTTAAGATAACCAATATGTATCACAGGTTATGTGGGAGTAACAACAGGTGGAAGAACAAGGAAGTGTGATAGGTAACAACAGGTACAACATATGCAGATGGAAGATTTGGTTAAGATAACCAATATGTATCACAGGTTATGTGGGAGTAACAGCAGGTGGAAGAACAAGACTGCCATGAGCAGTGATTGTACTTGAGCATATGTGCCATTGTTGCTGCATATGACAGTATACTTGCAAAAATAGTTGTACTGGTTTGAATGCATAGTCTAAGGAGAAATTCCATGTATGTTAGAACTAGGACTGACATGCTGTATGTACTAACATGAGTGATCCTAACTAGATGCTTAGGAGTTCTGTGTATGTCTGCAAGGAGCAGAATGCATCCCTTCAGGGGGAGTAGCACAACTGTGTGACCTCAGAATGTTATCCTGAAGGTCATAACATCCACATCAGGTTGGATTCATATGTGTGACTGCATGCTATTTGCAGGCGAAGTGTTCAACTGATGTGCATCAGTTGAGGGGGAGTGACATCTGAAGTAAGAACTATCAGATGGTTAACAAGGTAAGTGTTAACAGGGCTGAAAGCCAACTGTGAGGAGTCTGAGAGCTTGAGCAGCAAGTGACTTACCTGCTTGACAGGACCTATGTTAAGTCTTATGCTGTGTGTAAATCTCTGGTGTAAGTACAAAGTGTTTTAGCCAAAAATTTGCCAAATGGGGAGTTTGTAAGTGCTCTTGATTGGCTGCATTTTGTGACAAAATATTAGTGCATGCATGAATGTCATGTCTGATGTTATTACATTCATAATATGGACTGTGCAGGGTAAGTTAACTAAGCTAGCTATAAGTTAAGCTGGATGTCATACTCAATGTTATGACATGGGTCGTATGACATCAAGCGCAGGTTTGTTATTCTGGTAACTAGAAACTAGGAAACAGAATATGAGCTCAAGCTGGAATGCAGGAGACATTTTAGACGCCTTAGGGGAACTAATATGTACCTGATTAAAGTGGCAAGCGTGCAGAATACTGAAGAGAGGTTTTATGATGGATAAAACCTAACTTAGGCGCCCAGGCCCAAGGACTGATCTGCTGCTATAAATACCAGGAGATGTAATCCTAGAAGGCAGCTGTTGGAGATAGAGAAGCAGAGAAATCACCATAGTGGTTTAGAAGTGAAGAGGTTGTTCTTCACGATTGTGTCTTAGGAACAATTGTAATCCAAGCAACTGTTGATTGCATTGGTTAGGTAGTTTCTAGGCTGTGTACCACTTGAAGCTGTTAAGCAAGAGTGTGAGTTCCTTGATCAAAGCTTTGAAGCAAGATCAAGGTGTGTGTGTAGGTGAAGTGTATCTTCATTCTACGGTCAAATTGGTAACTGTTTGATATCACTGTTGTGTGATTGTAGGGAGTGAGTGGGTATACTCAGGTCTAGAGTGTCTCTAGGTTAAATTGTCATTGGGTAGGTTTTAAGTGAGGAGTGCAAACTGGAGGTTTGACTCTGAATTAATTCTACTGATAGTGAAATTTCTCCCTGGCTTGGTAGCCCCCAGATGTAAGTGTGTTGCACTGAACTGAGTCAACAACTAACTGTGTTATTTACTGCTTTGTGTTTACTGTATAACAGTAGGTCTGTCGTGAATGTCACAGTGGATGTTATAACTTCTGTTAGAACATCCATCATGGGCTGGCCAGAATTTTCAAAGGAGAAAGACTTCAAAGTTGCTTGGTAGAGGGCAACTTGTAATGGAGGGAAACTTGGCATGAAGATAAGAAATATGGCATGGCTCGGATTGATGAAGATTCGATGAAGGCTTGGATGATAACCATTAACATCTTGACACAATGAAGACTTGGAATGGAAGCTTGGATAACTTAGTCTCTTAGGCATTGTAGAATTAAGATGGTATTTTGATCACAATTCTAACAATAAAATTTGGATTCCTTGTAACATAATAATATAAATAACTATGGATTTTGAACTCAAATGAACCTTGGCAACCAAACTTGAAGTTTATTTTGAAATTGTCATTTGGAATGTTTATACTTGTTTTGTGATTTTGAATTCAAGTGATAATGTAGTGACTTGTTGAATTTATAATTCCAAGCTCTTGTTTTGAACTTTGCTTTTTGGAACGTTTGTACTCATTTGTAACTTTGAATTCAAATGATTGTAATCACTTTGAAATCACCATTCCAAACTTTGTACAATGTGAAACTTATTTTCAACTTGAAAATGTACTCTTGGAATCCACTTATTTTTGCACTTCTTGATTTTAATCCTTTGTGATCAATCTTGAATTGTAAACTTTGTACCAAATGTGTAATTGAACTTTGTAACCTAGTCTTGTATCTCATGAAAAATATTCTTTCCTTAGCTTTGGAGCTTAAGTATAAAGGTCATGCTATTCAAATTTCTTGCTTGAAGGATACCAATGAATTTATCTTCCAAATGTAGCCATGTATGGTAAGTCTTCCTCATAGCTTGTCCAATTAACAAATCAAAATCTAGATTGCTTTTGAATGAAACCACCACAACCTTTTATTCAAATTTAAACAAAACATGCAAAGGAAATTGTTAAGAATACAAAGACAAACTCAAACCATAGCCTAGCATAGATGAAAAAATCATGGCTTATTATTAGGAATCATGGCCAAATGCCAAATGATTTCCTAAAGAATGATCATCAATCTTTGCTAGTGCTTGGAAAATATGTATGAAAAGTTTGGGGTATGACAATGAGAATTGTAAAACTTGTGACAAAAGGCCTGAATTATGGCCCCACAATTGGCCAAGGAGTCACTGGGTGACTCTGGGTCACTGAAGGGGAAAACCTCGTCCCTTCTGGTATAGTTAATGACGTAACTGTCATGGATGGTATATCTATTATGCTGGGGATCGAAGGGGTCGGCACAGTCGATGTCATAATGATTGTTCCTTCCCTAGTGCTATTAGAAGGTTGTTCTCCATTGTTGTTCCAAGGAATTTCCATTCTCCTGACGTATTTCCTCACAGGTTTCCTAACTTTTCTCTTTGTTATCTTACAACTACTTAGTCTCATGCACACTCACACAATGAGAAGTTAATGAAATGAAGAACTTTATAATATAATTTTCAAAAACACAAAGTACAAATTCACACAAAAGATACCCATCGGATGTGCCAATTTGTTTACTTGGAAATTTGATAAACAAAACAAGTTTCTATTAATACTTAAGGGGTTAAACTCGTAAAATATCCTGGGACATATTTCTGTGAATTATAACCTTTGAACATCATGTCATTATTGAAATCGAAACACAATGTTTTGAAATGTAATGATTTGGAACTTAACTAAACTTGGAACGTAAAAGGTTTTGAAAACGAAAGTAACTGAAATTGAAATGTAAAATGAAAGTGAAATGACAAGAATCGAAATATGACTTGAATGTAAAAAGACTTGAATGTGAAAATACTTAAAATTTTATAAATATGGAACGCATACGTACATTTCTCACTCATTTCCCAATTACACAGATACTTTGGGTATGTAGAAATTTGGATACCATTGTGAACTCTTACAACATAGGTAAGCATCTCCTTATATACTAGTCTAAAATAACTATCTACAGTAGTCGACTAAACACGTTACGTTAGGTTGTGCTTCCATTATCTCGAGTGCCCCGTCTTTTCTAATCCACCTATGATCTAGAATTTTCCCCTTGATCGAAAGATGCATTAAACATGACACGTCGTCGAGTGTGATAGACATCTCACGAAGCAAGAGATGAAATGACGAGGTCTCAGTGTGCCATCTTTCCACGAATGCATTAAACATCTCGTGGTTGACCATAATATAACAGGTCATGCACAAGTCCTTCTTCCAAATTAAGGACAAAGCAATTTGAAACCACTCATCATTCAGTCGAGGTAAGCCAGTAATCTTCTTCCCATGGTTAATAAACTTAAATAGATCACGGTCCTGTAGAAACATAATTCTATGTCAAAATCTTGTAATATAATACCAAACATAATTTAAACAGAATGAACCTAACTAATTTCACTTCTCCGTCCCAAATATCCTGGCAGTATGGTCTGGGTACAGAGGCACCAATGACAACTCTATAGGGCCGCCTTCAAATGCCTGAGGTGGCACTGGCTCAACAACCTCATCAGCCAGAGATGCCACTAGCTCAACAACCTCATCAACATGAGGTTTATTTGGTACCTGAGGTGACACTGGTGCCTCAGGTACCACCAGTGACTCAGGTACCTCTAATGCCTGAATATGTGAAACCTGTCGTCTGCGGGAGGATGAAGGCAGTGGTGCGTCGGTAGGTGAAACCTGTCTCTTAGGGGAAGAAGAAGATAGAAAAGCATGAGCCCCATAAATAGATGCATCCGCATGAACTAGGTTAGAGTGAACTGAAGCCTTTGAAACTTAAGTCTTCTTCCTCCGGACTGATGCATGTTGTGCAATCCTCTTGTGCCTCAGTCTATCATCTCTATCATTGATAATAATTGTAAGTAAATCAAACAATTAGTACAAGCAACCATACAAACAAGAAAAGCAACAAAAAAAAAACAGACTGATAATTTATGGAGATGCATCTCCGGGTACTGGCAATCCAAACGTTGAAAAATTTCGGAGATATATCTCTGGAACTTTCTGCAACTTTTCAAGTTCGTTAATGGCAGTAATACAGACCACAAAACCCTAAAAATATGGGTCATTCGTTATTTTTAACCATCAAACACGTTCTATAGTACATATAAACTATCGTTCATGCAATTTCTACTCATTTCTGACCTAAATAATCAACTTTACTCATTTATACAAAAACTCAAAAAACTTTTTAAAACATAAAAAACTTACCAACTTAGAGTTTTACTTTAGTGTTAAATGATGTCTCTGATGTACTTGATATTGATAAAAGAATCTTTAAACTTGCTTGATTGATTTTAAACTTGATTGATCGAAAAACCTTTAAGAGAGTTTAAGAAAATTATGTTTTCTTAAAAAGAAAAAAGAAAAAAAAAAGGATTTTGGCGCGATACATAGCAAATATCATCCATCCAGAAATTTTAATCTTATTAATTATGATTTTATTTACTTAAAATGTGTCCAAAGTTATATATCAAAAAAATGAAACACATTTTTATATTTTAACATTCTGTTTTAATATAAGATACATGAAAAAATCCCCTTTCAAAAAACTTTATTTCCTTCTAACTCTGTCGAGTCACGGTACCTAAAACCTATGTAAAGGCGTGTATGGTAAACATTTTCTAATGTCACTTTCCAACCTCTGAAAGAGTTAAAAGAGCCTTCCATCATCAATCCAATCCCAAAAACACGAAAAAGTCATCTCAACCATCATTCCAACATAAACACAACCAAAAGATCCACGGAATCCAACCTTGTCCCAAAACACAAACAAATTCATCTATCTCCTCCTATAATCCGAATCTCAAGATCTCTCTTTTCCTTTCAATTTTCAAACTTTTTTATTTAGTAATCAAAATCAAAATCTACCTTCTCTTCTTGCTTTCTGAGAATTTGACACTTTCAGTTTCATTTTCTATCTTCTCCAATGGAAACTGTGTTGGATCAAGCTACTATCATTTGTTCTCACTGGTAAAACACCTCTAATTCTCTACAATTATTTTATTATTACGTAATCTATGTATAGTTTTGTGTTTATAGGAAATTTGGATTATTTGTTTGGTAGGTGAAACTAGAATCATGTGAATTGTTGTAATCTTAGAATAGAAAGAAATCTGACGATGATGATTTGTTTTTTGATTTGATGGTTTCAGTGATCGAGCTATTCCTGTTGCAAATGTTGACTTGCATAATGCTCATTGTTCAAGGAACCTTCAAAAGTGCAAAGTTTGTGGTGATATGGTTCCCAAAAAAAATGCTGAGGATCACTATTTAACAACTCATGCACCAGTATGTCATGTTTTTGTTTCTTTTATCTCAATTTTTAAGTAGTGACATTGACAAATGTGTTAAGTTCATGTTGTTAAGAAATTAATAAAAAAACAGGAAACAGAAGTTTCTTAATAATAGGGTAATCCCAGGGGTTGGCCTGATGGTGAAGCCTTGGGTCCTGAGAGTGTTACTCTCAAGGTTTCAGGATCGAATTTCGCTAGGTGCAATCAATCTCTATGTTGGATTAGTCTATACAGAGCTTTGTTCTAACCTTAAATGGACCCCTTGCAGTAGACGGTGAGATTGATCCTCTTGAATTAGTCGGTTGTAAGATTGGATACCAGGTTTTGAAAAAAATAAGGATGCAGGTTTAACCTGTGTTGTCAAATAGCGGCACTATAGTGTAGTGGATTTTGATGTATCCAGTATGAAAACCGAGACGCCGTCCTAGTTTCGCTATTAGGGAAATTGTGGATGCCATTCTCGTTTCCCCAGTTGATGGAGCAAGAATTGTGAAAATAAGAGAACTTTGTTGTATCACCGTAATATTTAAACTTTTCGGTGTATAAGTTATGTCCTCCATTCCCTTTTTTATGTGTATGCAACATGCCTTTTAATTTTTATAGTTGAGTTACTGCAATCGCTATGCGGTTTCCGCTATTTATCGGCAACGCTATATGTTATTTCACATTGCAGACTTTTGGCATTCTTGTGTAGGTTTCATGTTCATTGTGCAGTGAGAAAATGGATCGTGATGTTATAAATATCCATGAAGGTGAAAATTGCCCGAAAAGGATTGTCACTTGTGACTTCTGTGAATTCCCACTGCCAGCAGTTGATCTAGCTGAGCATCAGGTTCTGCTTACAGAAAACTTCTGAGTCAGATGATTTTATTCACGGATTTTCTTTCGCACTAATCTCAGCTTATAATACTAACCTCGCAGGAAGTATGTGGGAATCGAACCGAACTGTGTCACCTTTGTAACAAATATGTTAGACTTCGTGAAAGATACAATCATGAAGCTAAGTGCAATGGTAACATTCAAGATAGCGCTGTCGGCTCTTCAAGGTAAGAAATATCACCATTCGCGTCCACGAATTTTTAACACATTGGTTAGTTTTTTGGCTTGGAGACTAGATGATTTGTTGACTGAATTATGCAAATTTTCTAAAGCATTGGTTATTCTTTATGTTTTCTACACTAATAGGTTATATAGCACCGACACCTCTGAAAAAAGGTGTGTCTGTATCTGTGTCAGACACCTACACCAACACTTGTGATGACATTTAAAATAGGTTTCTCAGTTCAATTGATTTAAGCTGAAGATTAATTGAGTTGAACGAGATGGCTCATTGCATGTTGCTGGAGCTGGTATGATCTTGAGCTGAGAAACCCTAAAGTTGCATCATTCCAGCTGCTGCATGTCTAGGCCGGATAATTGCCTATATAGATACTTCACATCAAAAGTGTGACCAGTGTCCAACACCGATATGACACTAAGACATATAGTTTACATTTATGTATTTCACTTTCTCAAAATACGAATGTTGATGTGTCAGAGTCGTGTCAATCTCAATTCTTCATAGATAATTGTTTTCTATGCATCCAACTGATATGACACTAAAACATATAGTTACATTCAAGAATTTCACTTTCTCAAAATACAAATGTCAATGTGTCAGTGCCGAGTCCATGTCAATTCTTCATAGATAATTGTTCGTTTTTACTTGCATTGTAATAAAGCTAATGTATGCATGTTTTGTTTGAAGGAATGTGAGGGAAGCTGAAAGAGACGAAGACGTTCCACGAAGGCGGCGGCCGCGGCCGCAGAATGAGTTCTCAACTAAACTTCTTCTTTTCTCAATATCCATCATTGGTATTGCTGTTATACTTGGATCTTTCCTCCTGCAGAGAAAGGCAGATCCAAGTGAGGTCCATTAGCAACAGAGATGAAACATTTTAGCATCTCTTCTCATTTCTGCTTTATCTGTATAATCCATTTGCATGCTTCACGAGTCTTATGAGATTTACTTTTTTTTTCTTTCTAGTGTATTCATTATAACATCGGCATTGTCATCATTATATAGTTAAATTTCAGAAAACTATATATTCATAATACATTATTGAATTTGAGGATGATAAATATAGTTCTGCATTTTATGGAAATAAATTAAAGCACGTTTATAGTTTACATTTTTTTGTTTTATTTAGTGATTGAATTTTGTATTTACTTACGGGTAATCTAATAATTAATTATGATAACTTTTTTTACTTTTATTAGTTATCAATTATAAATAGTTTGTCTCAGTTTTATTTAGTAACTAAATTGTGTATTTGTATATTTAATTTTATATAATTCAAAATTTGATTATTAAATGTAACAAATGATCAATTGTAATTTTAAGTTAGTTACAACCAATGGTTGTATAGAAGTTTAGGATCTAATAACCTATAACTACCGGTAACAAATTTTAATTTAGGTAGGATATGATATGGCAAGACTACACTAAACTATGGTGTTCAGCTTCTGAATGTAGCTTTCGAATGTAGTTTGTGAATGCAGCTTCTGAATGTAACTTCTGAATGCAGTATCTACAAGTTTGTGCAGCTTCTGAAAGCTTAAGCTTCTTAAAGCTTATGCAACTTCAACACCCTCCCTCAAGCTTAGCTTTTTAAAGCTTTGGCTTCTTAAAACTTCAGCTTCTGAAAGCTTATGCAGCTTCAACACTTGTCCTCAAGCTTAGCATGATATAAATCAAACATATTAAGCTTGTAAATGAATTAATTGAAGTTTTTTGGTGGCAGTGGCTTTGTGAAGAAGTCAGCAAGTTGGGTTTGGGATTTGGTAGGTAGCAATTTGAAATCTCGAAATGCTTCGTGCGCTCGTGAAAAAACTGGATTAGTTGCAATATGGATTGCACTTTGGTTATCACAATATAGTACATGTGGCTTACTACATTGAAAATCCTAGATCCTATAACAAATAGAGAAGCCATTGAAGTTTACCACTTATAGAAGATAGTGCCCGATATTCAGCTTCAGAATAGCTACGGGAAACAGTTTGTTGTTTCTTAGCTCTCCAAGAAATCAAGGAAGAACAAATGAAGAAACAATATCATGAAGTAGATCTCCTAGTATCCAAACATCCATTCCAATCAGCACTTATAAATCTAAGAAGCTGAATATTTGAATCTTTTTACAATTACCCTCTCCCAAGTGAACCTTTCAATTATTTTATAACTCTGCAAGTTGTACCATAATGTGTAATGGTTGGTGATGCAGGGAATTGACTCAGTTGTTGTGTCACAAAAGCAATGTCGGATCGAGTGGTTGTGAGATGAAAAAATTTCTCAACCAATCGTCTATAATTATGTATGTCTTCAAAAGGTGCACTTGAATCTTGATGTAGTTTGACAAATGGATCAAGAGGAGTTTTGGCAGGCTTGGAACCAAGAAGGCTTGTGTCTTTTAACAAATTCAAACAATACTTTTTGGCATATGCTAATTCCAACTTTAGAATGTGTAACCTTTATGCCTAGAAAATATTTTAGATTTCCAAGATCGTTGATTTTAAATGTAGTGTCAAGTGTGACATTCACCCTGTTGATTTCATCCATAGAATTTCCAGCTAGGATGATATCATCCACATACACTGACAAGGAAGTGAAATGTGATTTGTGTGAAGGGTGAAAAGAGAATGGTTAGAATTTGATTGTTTGTAGCCTTGAGTACTAAGGAAACATGTCAGCTTCTTATACCATTTCCTGCTAGCTTGTTTTAAGCCATACAAAGATTTTAGTGATTTGCACACTTGATTTGGTTTGAATTGGTAACACCGTGTGGCACTGACATGTATACATCCTCCTATAAGTCTCCATGTAGAAAGACATTATTTACATCTAGCTGATGTAGATGCCATGAATTGATCGATGTTAATTCCAATAAGGTCTTAACATTAGTTATCTTAGCCAAAGGTGAAAATGTGTCAAAGAAATCAAGCCCATCAACTTGATTATAACCTTTAGCTACAAGTTTTGCTTTGTATCGTTCTATGGAGTCATCAACTTTAAGTTTCGCTTTGTAAACCCATTTGCTTCCAACAAGTTTGACAATGATGGAGGATAAAAAAATAATCCAAGTTTTGTTATGCTTTAAAGCCTCTAGATCAGAGTTCATGGCTTTGACCTCAAATTTCAGGCTTGCTTGCCTCTTTGTAACTATCTGGCTCAGTTGGCACAATGATAGACAAAGCAAGTGTTGTTGTGTAGTAGAAACATTATTTAATGAATGCAAGTTTTCAATATGATATAGTATACATGGGGAATGATGAAAAATTGATTTCTTTGAAAGATTGCATATGAAATCTAATAAATGGCCATACTTTTGAGTAGGTCTATTGGATCTTCTCGAAATATATGGCTCAGGAATGGTTTTAGGTTGAGGTGTATCAATAGCATGTATTAATGCATGATCAACATCAGTTTGGTCAATTGGAGTTATGGTTTGGTGATCAGTAGCAGTAAGAATTATGACATGGTCAATATGAACATTATGATCATGGTGATATGTCCAATTGAATGGTAGATTTGGGCTATACTAAGGAAGAACATGATCATGGTGTATAACATGTCTAGAGACAAAAATAGATGTGATATTTAAGTCAAGAATTACAACACCTTTGACATTTTGCTTGTATCCCGAAAAAACACCCTTTCTAGCTCTAGAGTCCAGTTTGGTTATATGGTTTTGTAAGGTGGTAGCATAGCAGAGGGATCCAAAAAAATTTAACTCGAAAGTGAGGTTCAGTTCCAAATCTATGAAAGAAGGGTGATTTTCTCTGAAGTAAAGGACTATGTATGCGGTTTATGAGGTAGGTAGCATGAAGAATGGCATAAGATCAAAAGTGTTTTAGTAACCTAGACTGAAAAAGCAAGGCTCTTCCTACATTTAAAATATTTTGATGTTTTCTCTCAACTCTCCCATTTAGTTGGGGATTTGAGAGAAATGTGTTGAGAAAATCAAAACCATTATTTGTCCCAACAATTTTAGCTTTGAAGCTATATTTGTTTTCAATCATAAGTATGAAACTTTGAACAATATGAGTAACTTAAGATTTTTTTTTACAAAGCATAACCCAAGTAAATATGTTGTAATCATCAAGAGAAGTTATGAAATGTTTCTGGCCATGTATAGACATAATAGACAAAGGACCCCAAATATCCAAATGGATCAACTCATAACATTTGAGTAGCTTTATTTTCACTAAGTTGAAAAGGAATTTTTGTATGTTTTGCATAATGGCATATATCACAAACATGCTTCTTGTCTATAGTTACAAAAGGCATGTGTTTATGTAAACTACTAAGTCTCCTATTTGATATGTGGCATAGTCTGAAATGCCACAGAGTTGTCTTGGGAAAAAGGTGAATTGAGGTGGAACTTGTGATGTGGTGATGTTGGCTTGATGTGAGGCTTGTGTGATGACACGATAATACAATCCTTCAACTGAATTAGATGAACCAATCATCCTCAAGCTCTTCTTTACCTAAATTGAGAACTTTGCATTATTAAAATTCACTACACAATTAAGATCAAAACATGATTTTGGAACTGACAATATATTTAAATTAAACTTAGATAAATACAGAACATTGTGCACTGTGGAACTTACTGAGAAAATAATAGTTCCAAAACCTTTTTCCATTGCCATATTAGCATTAGGTAATCTAGTGTTAACAATTGTTATATGTTGATAAGAATCGAAAAGTTTCATGGACGAACATATATGTTCACTAGCACCAGAGTCCTTAATCCATGATCCAATGTTAACATGATTCAAAGAATGACAAATTTTGGAGATACTTGATGTAACATTAGGATTATCATAAGAGGCCATGTTCACTTTGCTAAAGGATGCACCTGAATTTCTAAGGGAGCTTGATGAATGTAGAAAATTCATAGGCTGATCATATTGATCTTTGGTGAAAGTGTAAGAATAGTTTCCTTTATAACCTACTGAATCATCAACGTCATCTTTCTCTTCAAGTGAAGAATTATTAGCCACAACATTGTCTTTGCCAAAGTAAGGAGGAAAGCCATGCTTCTTATAGCATGTATCAACTGTGTGTCCATTTTTCTTGCACGCTTTCTTATACCCAAAGGATGAGAAACCATTGTCACATCCTCTTCCTTGAGACTTCTTGTAATCAATAATATTAATTAGAATCTTGGATTCATCAGAAAACAAGACTTTAATTTGTTGTTCATGTTGTATCACCATAGAAAAAATTGTGTTGATGTTAGGTAAATGATTCATCAATAAAACTTAAGAATGAACCATATCAAACGAGCCATTCAAGCCAATAAGAAATTGAATTGAGTGTTTAACTTCATGTTGTTGCTTAGTATTACTCAAGCTCGTGTTGCATATACAACGATGTGGACACGAGCATATAGGAATAAGAAAGTAGGCTTCAACTTCTTCCCAAAGAACCTTCAAAGCTGCAAAATACTCAAAAACCAACCGTGAACCTCGCTTCAAAGCAAAGATTTCACATTGTAATTCAAAGATACGAATGTAATCACCTTGTGAAAAACTCTCCTTGAGTTCATCCTAAACATCAATGGCGTTTTCAAGAAAAGCGATACTTTGTGTTATGTATTCTTCAACATAATTCACAACCCACGTGTGTACTAACATCTTGCAGCGATTTCAAGCTTTAAAACTTAGATCAAAATCCTCTAGGACTAAAATGGAACCATCAACAAAATCAAATTTGTTCTTTCTTCCGAGCGCACGTTGCATGGATCTTGCCCATCCATGATCATTCGAATATGTTAACACAGGTTTAACCAAAATAGAAGAAGATCCATCTAAAGGATGAACATAATACACATTTCCAGGTTGTTGCGACGAATTTTGAATTGGAGCACCGAAGACAGCGTTGGCTCCAATATTGGTACCACCACAAACCAATGGAAGAAAGTGACGCGCAATATAGCTCAAAAGAGTTATGATACCATCATGAAGTTTTCACAAATCATGATGAAGATGAATGAAAATAGAGAAAAAAGATAAATGGAAGCTAAATCTCATTTATTCATTGATCAAGTTAATTACAATTAGTGGTTATATAAAAACTTAGAATCTAACTAACTCTAACAAGCTTTAGCTTAGGTGGGATATGATATGGAAATATTACACTAAATATGGTGTTTAGCTTATGAATGCAACTTCGAAATGCAGTTCAGAATGCTACTTCTGAATGCAACATCTAAAAACTCCAGCTTATGAAAACTTGTGCAACTTCTGAAAACTTATGCAACTTCAACACAATCAAACCTCAAATTATTAAATTGTAACAATGAAGACATTTGATTAAAATGAAGATAAAAATATTCTTAAAATTAAGAAGATATCATTAAAATTAAGAGGAACTTAATTGGTTATAATTTACTCAGTTTATGTATAGATTAGGGGAGAATATGGTAAATTTTGAGAAATTGAATATTCTATTGAATGTATGTTTTTTTTTTTTCAATTTTAAAAGAGTCAAAAGCAACTTTAAAATGAGTGTATGTTTGGTTTCAATTTTAAAAGAGGCAAATAATTTTAGAAATGTAAAATTTATTTTGATGCATTTGGTTCATTTATGATATAATTGATTAGATCTACAGGAATGATATATTTAAAATTTTAAAAAAATTTTAATTTAAAAAATTTGATATAATATTTAAAAGTTTTTGAGTTTTGAATGGTTGGTGATAAATATTTAATAGAAAAAAACTATAGAAAAAAATGTGGTTGTTAAAGATTGATTGATTGAGGTATAAATCAACAATTTGTTATCGTCAGGTAAATATTTATGATAATTAAAATATATTAATAATTAACAGATAAATTAGATAAAATTATATTTTTATTTGATATACTTTCTTATGACTGTTATTTTAAAATGGAAAGAAAAGTAGTAAATACAAAATATAAATTACAATAATCATAACATCGAATAGTTTTTAAGTAGGATTAACTTCATTTTGTGTAATATTTATTTATCTATTTATGGAAATTACACTATAATAAACTATTAAGAACACCTCAAGTTTATGTGGTGGGCCAGAAATGAAATGTGAAATTTGTGACTCGTGCTCAAGTGTCATAATCTAATGTCAAAATATAGGATCATGCATTGCTTATACGCCAAATCAAGATAAAGAACAAGTGACGGAGACCATGTTTTACCGTATCTTTTCATCTTATGTGCTAACATTCTTTCTAGGACTGCTTAAGGAAAGTGTCAAAGCAAAGAGGCTCCATGGAATTAAAGTTGCTAAGGGTGTGCCAGTGGTGTTTTATTTATTCTTTGCAGACTGTCGCTATTACGAAAATCGGGCGCCGGCCATGACAGAAGAGTCGCCACCGTGCGTTATTTATCCCGCAAGAGGGAAAGGAAACGCTCAGAGTAAACCTAACGCAAAGAGGGAAAGGAATGGTCATCGCAACCAAATCCTGGATTCGGGAGTCGGTTACGCAAGGGGAAGGTATTAGCACCCCTCACGTCCGTCGTACTCGACGGGATCCACGCTTGTTTTCTATCTAAGGGTGTGTTTATCTATCTACTCTAAAGCTATGAGTTAAAAAAAATAAAATGACTCGACAAAGTATCGCACTTTATGCCTACGTATTCCCGTCTAGAACGAGAAATCAGAGTCAACGTAGTTCGCCTAACTACGGGTTATGGGGGAAGGTTGCTCGCCGAGATATCGCATCTCGTGCCTACGTACTTTCATACGGCATGAAAGATCAGAGCAAACGTAGTTCGGGCTACGAAAGACACAAGCTTGTCTGACAGTGTTTTATCTCCTTCTGAAAAGGGTTTTCCTGATTAAGGGTCCAAGAGGACAAAAACAGAGTTTGAATGTTTGTTTGAGTTTTTTACGAAAGAAATGTTTTTTAGGATGTTTGCAATCTCAGTCGCACTAGAGACTATGACCCAGGAGTGAACGCTTCGTATGTCACCCAAAGGGTACCACACTAACATCCAAATTACTGGAGAGAAACCCTCCACCAACCTTTTCCCAGATAGCTTAAGGCTCGTAACGTACGACTTCAATTAACCTTATTACTGTATTTTTGAATTGTTTTGAGAGGAGAAGAGAAAGACACCCTAAAACTATAGTTGAAAGGGAATCTACCTACAGTTATCATGCATGGGTCAAAACCTAATGTTTGTCATAATTCCCTCTTGCACAGAAGAGATCAAAGATCCTAGGGGAACAGCAAAAGAAAGCAAGTAGTAAACAGTAAACAGTAAATAGTAAACATGCATGCTATGCAACAGTACCATTGAGGCAAGGAAGAAAATAATAGGCAAGAGGAGACAAGCTCCACCTCAAATCTAAGGGTAATCAACACAAGAAAATAGACAATACAACAGAAGAAAAGAAACAGAGGAAACAACCCAAGCAACAACAACAAATTCCTACAATAGACAGCAACAGCAAGCTCTAAACAGCACGGTTGAAAAGACAGCAAAGTTGACAGCAAGACTTCATCTTCAAGCTAGCTTCTATCTCAAGCTTTTTCAACTTCATCTTCAAGATCTAGCAAGCACACTCCAAGTAGAGGAATAATCACTAAGATCAAGGTTGAAATGTTGAAAACTTAATGAAAACCAAAGGAAATCATCAAGTACCAACATTGAAATGGAAAGGTATCCTCAAATTTCTACTCAACTATGGGCATACCACACATCCCTCCAAAGGAGAGATGGAGTTTCTATAGGAGGACTTTACATCATTGGATGGAATAGAAGCACACAATGCATTCTATGTTTGAGGAAAGAAACAAAACTAGCTCTAATAGCTCTTCCTAAAACCCTAATTCCTAAGCTTCTAAAAGCAACTCCTAAAAGAAAAGAAAACTCCAACTCCAAGCTCCAATCTTCAAGCCATAGCATCTACACCAAGTCCAGAAGACCTCCCAAAAAGGAATCCAAGAACTTCACGCTCCAAAGTCACCAACCAAGCCAAACAAGCAAAGACACTCAAGAGAAAACAACACAAACACAAGCAATTTGCAAAAATCAACTAAAATAGGAAACAAAGTTGTAAAATTCTAATTAAATTCCTAGGGGAACATACATGTTTTAACAGCCTAGGGTTAAAATATCAAAGCTTAATTCAACTTCTAGGTTATCTAAACAATTCCTAAAGTGAAATAGGTCAAAGGGGATCCACAAGTTTGGGAAGGTTCTAATCTCAACACCTAAAACAGAACCTAATGTTATTCTAAAAATGTACCAAAACTTCTAAGGGAACATACATGTCTACCCTAACACATACTAAAAAATCAAAGCCAAATTCATCACCAATTGGAAGAACAAAATTCCACATAACAGATGGTCAAATATGCAAAATTAAAAGAATTATTAAAATAAGAAAAATCAAATTAAATTGAAAAATGCATGAAAATTCCATTTAAAAATTTCAGAAAACCATAAATTCTCTCAAGATCATGGAGGTATTTTTAAAATAATTTTATGATCAAGAATGAATTTAATATGATTTTTGGAATGAAAGTGAATTAAAATAAAATCAAAATCAATTAAAACTAAATAAAATTCAAGATAAAACAAGGAACGCAGGATCAAGAGACCAAGTCCTCTCATATGAGGCTCCAGAACGCGCCACATAAGCTGCCAACTTAGTTAAATGAAACGCAGCGTATTGCTGCAGTCAAGGTCAACCAAATAAGAATCAATCGTGGCCATCCAACGCGCTTACAAAGTCTCACTTTCATCTTGATTTGATGGATGTGCATCATCTTCCTCATTTGAATCCCAAAACGGAGGGAAGTTTCTCAGGTGGCCGGAGAAGACTTCCGGTTGTCTTCTCCGACGAGCAAGCAATCACAGGCGTCCAAACAACACCAAACTTAACATGATCCCCCTCAGAATTTCACACTGAAACTAAATATCACATCCATTTCCTCTAAATCTAGCTAGGTTTTAAAATTCGAAGGCAAACTCAAGATGCACCTCAATTCTGATCATCATCAAATCCCAAATTAATTGTACAGAAATGTTCCTCATGCTTCCTAGGTCATCATCATCTATCCAATTCACGTCAATTCCTCATGATCAAGCCAAATCGTGCCTCAACAGAATTCATACATGATCCTACATTGTCTCTAATTGTCCAAATTCCTATCCAGAAACGATCTACATCTCTTCCTGATTCTAACAACAAGCTCAAAACTATCTAACTCATGCTAAATCATGTAGAATGTTCAGAGTTACTGACCTGCTCTAGATCCGTTGACAGAGGTACTTGTAGCTCGTTTCTTCCTCCAAAACTCTCCAGAATCTTTCAAGGATGCAAGAGGATGATGTTTCAACCTTCAATTTGTCTTGAATTGGTCTGAATCTCAAAACACGATTTGAAGTTGCAGCTCTGAAAATTCACTTGCTCTTTCTGGTTTCAGCATGAAATGAAGCTCAACCTTGCTCTGAATTCATTCTAAACAATATATAGAAGCTTTCCATGGGCTTTTGCAATCCTTTTGAGGCCCAAATCCGTGGTTCACATTTTCTGATTTTTTGCATTCAAAATTCATACCAGTCGTGCAATGCAAGCTTGTCACTTTTTCCAGAAAGTTCTAACACCAATCAGAAAATGTACTCACTTGCTTGGTTTTGGTCATCTAACACAAAATTACATTTTTCCCTCCTTTACACATTTGAATTTTCCCCTTTTTAAAACCAATTCAAACCAACTCTTGCTATGAGCTCAATCAATCCCTCATGACCTCTTGGATAGCCCAAAAACCCCATATTGAACAACTTTCATGTTGAACAAAATTGCATTTGACAAGTGCAAGTTGGAGATTTTGGCCTATGGTTGAAAATGACCTATAATCTCACTTTCCCAAAATACCCCTGACTTGTAAACCTCATAACTTGAGTTATACAAATAATATGGAAGACTTCTAGTACAATTTAGAAAGATAAGATCATGAGGAACAACTTCCATGTTGGCCAAAAGTTCAGGTGAAACCTTCTTCTAGGTCAAAAATAGCTTTGAAGTGATATGATTTTCACAGACAAATTTCAGTGGCCTCTGAGGACTTATAACTTGTCTGGACCATAACTTGAGTTCTATAAATCCAATGGAGGACTTATAGTACTCAAATTAAAGGTATTGCGATTATCTACAAGTTTCATGTTGGCCAAAAATCCATTTGAAACTTGTATTTTGACTTATGTGGTCTTGAAGTTAGGCACTGAACAAGGAATTTTGCACTAAAACCCTAACTTAGCCACTTCCCACACTCTTGATTCTTCTTGATTTGATCTTGGCACAACATCACAAATGTCTTATCACATCATTTCATGAACTCCATAACCTAAAAGTAGGCCTTGATACTCTTCAATTGTCCAGTTGACCTAGGATTAACCCAGATGAAACCTTAAATGCTTGCACCTCAAATGTGGGTCTTGCATTTGACACGATGACTTGATCGAGCTCTCTCATGGCCCTCTAGGCATTCTATGAGCTCCATACACATCCTCTTCTCACATTCAACACTTCACAACCCTCTGATGGTCTTCAGTTGATCCTCAAGTTAGGAGAAGATTCACACTCAAACATCTAAACCCTTAGGCACTCAAACCACCTTCTGATGAATTTGACCACTCCTCAATCTTGAATGAGACCTCTTGCTAGGCTTCTCTTGACAAGAATAACACTTGATCCTCTGCTATATGAATGATAACATGATATGCAAATGATACAACTATGCAAATGATAATGCAATGAAACATAAACTAGGTAAGAAAAGGTTGAGCAAATTTTGGGGTGCAACAGCTGCCCATATTCAAATGGCTTGGACCCGACTGGGTGAAGAGCGAACGACCTTCAAACAATCGAGGTAGAAGACGGTTGAATACCAAGAAACCCGGAAATTTGCCAACCGCAGAAATACACAGCAAAAACTGCTTGGGGAACAACATCCGTTGTGCTGAACCCAGTTGTTACGACAACAACCGATCAATCATCTGATAAAACTTGGGATTTCAACATTAACTCCCTGTGTGACGCCACAGGCATCGAATTAACTGTGCAAGAAACAACTCTGTCCACAACTGGACTAAACTTCGTCAACACGAGGAAAGACTCCATCATCATGGGTACAATTCCATCCATAACTGGCATAACGATCTCTGTCAATCACAGGTAATGACTCCGTCAACACGGATACAATCGTTGTTAACTTTACTGGGGACAACTCCGTCGATCACGGATAATAACTCCGTCCATACGGGTAACAATCACTGTCAATACAGGTAACACTTCCGTCAATACAGACAACAATCATTGTCAACACAGGTAGGATCTCTGTTAGCCACAGGTAACAATTCACTGTCGATCACAAGTACAATCTCTGTCCATCACATGTAACAATCTCTGTCAACACAGGCAACAAATCCGTTAACACGGACGCAATCACTGTTAACACAGGTAACAAATCCGTCAACACGGATAACAATCTCCGGCGATTTCGCTGGGACAACTCCGTCAATCACGGGTAACGACTCCGTCCATACGGGTAACAATCACTGTCAACACGGGTATGATCTCTGTCAGCCACAGGTGATCATCACTGTCACCACAGGCGTAATCTCTGTCCATCACAGGTAACAATCTCTCCCCATCACAGGTAATAATCACTATCAACACAGGGAAGAATTCCGTCAACACGGACACCAATCACTGTCAATACAGGTACTATTTCGTCAACACGGAGAACAATCACTGTAAACACAGGTAACAAATCCGTCAACACGGAGAACAATCACCGTCAGCACAGGTAAACATCACTGTCAACACAGGTACATTTGAAGAATACTTTGTTGGGAAATACGAGAAACTTAATCACACCACTCTGTGGGGAAATCATTAGTGACACCTCCGAAAGTTTAAGGCCTGAAATCTTTCGATGCTGGCGTAACAGCAACCTGACAATAACCCCTCTGGGGATGAAGAGAAACTTAATCAAGCAACTCTGCTAGGGGACAAACATTATCATCACCTATCTCACGCTGAGAATCTGAATATCTAGAGATCCTTCTGAGCAAGAATCCCACTCCTCTGCAAGGGATAACACCTGAAATCAAAGAGGCAACAACCTGGCTTATGTTTCAAAATGCGTATGTTTGACAATGGCGTAGTGCTCCATACAGCATGGAAATGCTACGCGTTTAGGTAGATGCAAATATGATGATATATACAAAGATGCCAAGAGGCGCTTCCGCAAAATAAATGCTGAAGACAAGACCCAATCCGCTGGGGATAACCAAATATCACAAAGCATTCAAACAAATTAAATGTTGGAACGGTGCAACCAACTCTGCTGAAGATAATCATCCTGTTGGGGAATGGCTCACAAGCTTGAGATTACGAACTCTGATGAGGATGTTCATCCTGTCGGAGGAAAAAACAACCTGCTGGGGAGAAGGAGAAACACTCCTGCGCGGGGATGATCCTTCTGAACCAAAGACGACTTGGTTATATTCTGCGGGAGTTACCCACGCTGGGTATGGAGTGTGCACATACTCACTGCTGGAAATGCCCTTTCTGTTAGGGACATCAAATCCATTGAGGATACTCTCTCGGCAGCTTTCCTGGGGATACTCTTCTGGGGAGGACCACCCACATCCAATTGGGATAAGTGCCATCTCAAATCTTCTGAGATTAAATGTGACTTCCATCTGCTGAGGAGTGATACAATCACTTTGTCACAGGACTCCGGCTGGGGAACACAACTTCCCTGCCTGTTTTCTCCAAAGGTGAGAACCCTGTAAAACACACACGAGACAAAAACAAATCTATACAACAAGATCTATTTCAGTTAGTATCTGTGACGTTCGTTCAGTCAATTCGAAGTTTTAGCAATTATTGGCAAGGGCCAGCAAGTTTATGCACATGCAAGTTCATCAAAAACATCGGCGTTTTTCACAAACAAAATAGTAAAGAACAAGCATCAAGTACTGAATAACATGCTTTATTGATAACGGGCCCGTAAATAGGCAAACGTTTGTACACTGGATGCAACTCCTGAAAAGAGGAAGTCACGCACAAACAAAATACAAATATACAGAAATACAAAGAAAATTTGTATACATGTCGGCAACGTGGTACAGACGAACACCATGAGCTGATCCTCCTATGACTCGCCTGACTCTGACGCTTTCCCGATACTCGATCTTCGGAAGAGATTGTTTCGAATATACGACCCTCAGGTACTCCCAAACCACTAAGCAATGCAGTATCAAACTCGTACCGCAATCATTTGCTTTTTCAAATCCCTAACTTTTGCGTGAACCGCCCTTTGCGGGTTTTCAATTCACCAGGATACCCTTTTTTGCCGAAGTTGCCCTTTTCAGGTTTTCAACTTCGCGGGTGTACATTTTTTCAATTTTATCCCTAACTTTTGCCCGAACCTTTTATTCTTTTTTTATGGTTCGCCGGGATGCCCCATTTTTGCCTAGACTCTCTTTTTTCCTGTCCAGCGGGTCTATTTTAAGCAAAGTATTTTTTAACTGCGTCCGAGTTCACAGGGGATGTGAAGTCCTCACCATCCGTGGTGGACAACAGTAAGGCTCCTCCAGAGAGAACCTTTCTAACAACATATGGACCTTCATAGTTGGGAGTCCATTTGCCCCTGTGATCTGATTGTGGTGGGAGAATCTTTTTCAGCACAAGATCGCCCGTCTGAAAGCTTCGAGGACACACCTTTTTATCATAAGCTTTCTTCATCCGGCTCTGATACAGCCGACCATATGCTAGAGAAGCCAGTCTCTTCTCATCCATTAAACTGAGCTGATTCAATCTATCTTTCACCTATTCTGCCTCATCTAATTGGACATCACGCAAAACCCTCAGAGAAGGAATCTCAACCTCCAATGGTAGGACAACCTCCATACCATACACAAGTGAAAAAGGAGTTGCCCCGGTTGATGTGCGTACCGTCGCACGATAATTGTGCAAAGCAAAAGGCAACATCTCATGCCAGTCCTTATAGGTCACAACCATCTTTTGAACAATCTTCTTTATGTTTTTATTGGCCGCTTCAACTGCGCCATTCATCTTGGGCCGATAAGGAGAAGAGTTGTGATGTTCAATTTTGAAATTCTGGCACAATTCCTTCATCATATTGTTATTCAAATTTGAAGCGTTGTCAGTGATAATCCGCTCCGGGATTCCATATCTGCAGATAATATCTTTCTTGATAAATCTGGCCACCACCTGCTTGGTAACATTAGCATACGATGCCGCTTCAACCCATTTGGTGAAGTAATCAATAGCTACCAAGATAAAACGATGTCCGTTAGATGCCGTGGGCTCGATTTTTCCAATCACATCAATTCCCCACATGGAAAAAGGCCAAGGCGACGACATAACGTTCAGAGGGCTCAGAGGCACATGAATTTTGTCCGCATAAATTTGACATTTATGGCACCTCTTTGCAAATTTGAAACAATCTGTTTCCATTGTCATCCAGTAATACCCTGCTCTTAATAGCTTTCTCGTCATTGCATGTCCGCCGGCATGTGTTCCAAATGTACCCTCGTGGATTTCTTCCATGAGCAACTTAGCCTCTTTCTCATCCACACACCGCAACAACACCAAGTCGTGGTTTCTCTTGTACAAAACCCCATCCGGATTCAAATAGAAATTGCCAGCCAATCTCCTAAGAGTCTTTTGATCACGACTTGATGCCCCAGTCGGATACTCTTGGTTCTTCAGGAAATTCTGGATATCAAAATACCACGGTTTGCCATCGGAAGCTTCCTCAATGGCGAATATGAAAGCGGGCCTATCAAGGCGAGAGATAACTATCATGGGAGCTTCATTCCAGAAGTTAACTTTATACATTGAAGACAACATCGCGAGAGCGTCTGCCATCTGATTTTCTGCTCGTGGTACATGGTGCAATTCCACCTTGTCAAAGAAAGGTAACAACCTCCTTGCATAATTCATATAGGGTATCAGATTGGGCTGACGAGTCTCCCACTCTCCCTTGATCTGATTCACAACTAGAGCAGAGTCTCCGTACACATCAAGATTTTTAATTCTCATATCAATAGCTTCTTCGAGCCCCATAATGCACGCTTCATATTCGGCCTCATTGTTGGTAACTGGAAAGGTCAATCTAGCAGTGAATGGGATGTGCGACCCATGGGGAGCAGTAATGATTGCACCTATTCCACTTCCATATGAATTGACGACACCGTCAAATATCAATTGCCATTTGGAACCCAACTCTGGACCTTCATCCAGCAACGGTTCCTCACAGTCCTTCATTTTTAAGTACATGATATCCTCGTCAGGAAAATCAAAACTCATCGACTGTTAA
Source organism: Lathyrus sativus (assembly GCA_963859935.3). Taxonomy (NCBI): domain Eukaryota; kingdom Viridiplantae; phylum Streptophyta; class Magnoliopsida; order Fabales; family Fabaceae; genus Lathyrus; species Lathyrus sativus. The sequence goes on along the minus strand of OZ012736.1, from coordinate 417,254,773 downwards.
TCATCAATTGGCTGCTCAGCTAGGTATTCTGACAGAACACTACCTTTAATAGCCTTTTGAGAAACATACTGAATATTGTATTCTGTCAATACCATCTGCCATCGGGCAATCCTTCCGGAAAGTGCTTGCTTTTCAAACACGTATTTGATTGGATCCATCTTTGAAATTAGCATGGTTGTATGATTTAGCATGTATTACCTCAAACATTTGGCAGCCCAGGCTAGCGCACAACACGTTTTTTCGAGCATTGAGTAATGAGACTCACAGTCTGTGAACTTTTTACTCAAGTAGTAAATCACATGCTCTTTACGTCCAGTCTCGTCATGTTGACCGAGAACACAACCCATACTTTTCTCAAGAACCGTCAAATACATAATCAATGGTCTCCCGGCTACTGGGGGTATCAATATTGGAGGTTCCTGCAAATATTCTTTTATTTTTTCAAACGCCCTTTGACAATCTTCATTCCAGGTCACAGCCTGATCTTTTTTCAATAATTTGAATAATGGCTCGCACGTGGCCGTTAGATGAGATATGAACCGGGCAATGTAATTCAACCTCCCTAGAAAACCACGAACCTCTTTTTCTGTTTTCGGCGTTGGCATTTCTTGTATTGCTTTTATTTTAGCAGGATCAACCTCAATTCCTTTTTCGCTCACAATGAACCCCAATAGCTTACCAGATCTCACCCCGAAGGTGCACTTGTTAGGATTTAGCCTCAGCCTGAATTTCCTAAGCCTCTTGAACAATTTCAGAAGATTGACCAGATGCTCTTCCTCCGTTTGGGATTTTGCAATCATATCATCAACGTAGACTTCGATCTCTTTATGCATCATGTCATGAAAGAGTGTTGTCATAGCTCGCTGATATGTTGCCCCGATGTTCTTCAAACCAAAGGGCATCACTTTGTAGCAGAACGTTCCCCACGGGGTAATAAAAGTTGTTTTCTCCATATCATCCGACGCCATCTTTATCTAATTATAGCCCGAAAAGCCGTCCATGATGGAAAACACGGAGAATTGAGCTGTGTTGTCGACCAGCACATCAATATGAGGAAGTGGAAAGTCGTCCTTTGGGCTCGCCTTATTCAAATCTCGATAGTCCACGCACATCCGCGCCTTACCATCTTTCTTTGGTACATGTACTATATTAGCGACCCATGAGGGATAAGTTGTAACAGCCAGGAAACCGGCATCCCACTGTTTCTGAACTTCCTCCTTAATTTTCACAGCCATATCTGGTCGAGTTCTTCTGAGTTTTTGCTTAACTGGCAAACATTCCTCACGCAATGGCAGACGGTGAACCACCATATCAGTATCCAACCTAGGCATGTCTTCGTAAGACCAAGCAAAGATATCACTGTACTCCCGCAACATCTCGATAAGCCTTTGCTTGATATCACTTTGCAGTGCACCCCTTATCCGGATATTCCTGACAACCTCTTCGGACCCCATGTTGATAATTTTAATTTCCTCCTGATGAGGCATAATGATTCTCTCTTCTTGTTTCAAAAGTCGAGTCAGCTCTTCTGATAAGTCACTATCCTCAACAATCTCTTCTTCTGCTTGAAATATCGGGTGCTCGAAGTCGAAGCGAGTCATAGGAAGTTTGTGATCGGTGTCGTGATCGGTGTCGTCTGAAATATGAATCCTACAATGAGAATGGTTAAATGTTTCAAATAATGCAAACAAAGCACATAACCACGTTGCCACTTTATTGTTAAACAAAAACAGGAAAAACAGGGATCACAAAATTTGTATGAGAAAAACGCCTTTATTAATGATTAAGCAAAGTACACACATAAGCAGGTATCCCTAAAAACAAAATCACTATGCCCCGGGTAGGACACAGGATTATACAATAATTGAGAAAACAAATCATTATTGTTTTGTAGTCACTGAGACAAGTTCCTGGATAGACCAGTTGCACAGATTCTGTCCTGGCACGCCGGGCTTGATCCACGAGTCCATATCGTAGTCACTATCTTTGTCTTCAGCATTGGAAACAACATTGATCGTTTCATAACAGACCCCACCTGGAGTGATCACCACTGGTCCTTTGAACTTTGGCACGCCTGATGCGGAGGGTGACAACGTCGGGCGATACCCTAACCCAAACTTGTCCATCTTAACAGGAATTTCCAAGAATTGGCCCCATCTTTTGGTTTCTCCAGCCTGAACCACTGCCTGAGCGTCCTTGTACGAAGACATGGCCACTTCTGGCCCTTTGACGGGAACATGAGACTTGTCCTTGATCTGCAATCCCTCGAAGGCTTGGCATGGCATTTCATGGATCTCTCCATCCACTTCAACGTACTTGAATGACGAGAAATGACTAACCAGAATGTCCTCCTCTCCGCAAATAGTAACGACACTGTCCCCAACCATGTACTTGAGCTTCTGATGCAGCGTGGACGTCACAGCCCCTGCAGAATGTATCCATGGTCGCCCAAGTAAACAGCTGTAAGTGGGATGTATATCCATGATGTAGAACACTATGTCAAACACTTCCGGCCCAACTTGGAGCGGCAACTTTATGGATCCAAACACCTACCTTCTGGTCCCATCAAAAGCCCTTACTACCAAATCACTTGGCGTGCATATGATTCCTCAGACATCTAGCTTCATCATAACCTTCTTCGGCAACACATTCAAAGATGATCCGGTGTCTACAAGAACGTGCGACATAAAAGTGCCCCGACACTCCACTAAAATGTGCAAAGCCATATTATGGTCCCGACCTCTAGGCGTCAAATCAAAGTCAGTAAATCCCAAGCTGTGGCCAGCATTCACATGCGTCAGTACCCCCTCAAGCTGATTAACAGTTACTTCCTAAGGTACAAAAGACGTGTCCAAGATTTTCAACAAGGCATTTCGATGGGCCTCTGAGCAAAGCAACAAGGATAGTATTAAAATTTTGGAGGGTGTCTGCTGCAAGTGCTCCACAATCTTATAATCACTTTTGCGAATCAACCTCATAAACTCTTCTACATCCTTGACCGATGTTTCTTTATCTTTTGACTGGGAAGGTCCTCCTTCATTCACTTTGGCTTTGCCTCTAGCAATCCTCTCAGCCTCGATTTCAGGTGAAGTGAAGGTTCTACCACTTCGGGTCATACCTCCCGCTTCGACAAGACTACCCACTGCCCCTGCTGGCTGGCTATCCATATTAATCTTTTCCCCGTTGCAAAAAGCTTCCAACCCATAATTCCATGGAATGGCTTTCATACTCTCATAAGGAACGGGTCCTGCTTTCGTTATCGTGATAGTTGGCCGCTTGGCGGGCGCTGATATCGTAATAGTCTTTCGTGGAATTGTAATTGTTGCAACCTCACCCTACTTTTCACATGTTACCTCACCAGGTTTCTCAACAGCAGTGCGGTCAAACTGCAAAGTTCCCTCATCAATCATGGCCTGAATACCTTTCTTCAAATCAATACAACCCTCACCAGGTTGACAGAGGTACTTGTAGCTCGTTTCTCCCTCCAAAACTCTCCAGAATCTTTCAAGGATGCAAGAGGATGATGTTCCAACCTTCAATTTGTCTTGAATTGGTCTGAATCTCAAAACACGATTTGAAGTTACAGCTCTGAAAATTCACTTGCTCTTTCTGGTTTCAGCACGAAATGAAGCTCAACCTTGCTCTGAATTCATTCTAAACAATATATAGAAGCTTTCCATGGGCTTTTGCAATCCTTTTGAGGCCCAAATCCGTGGTTCACATTTTCTGATTTTTTGCATTCAAAATTCATACCAGTCGTGCAATGCAAGCTTGTCACTTTTTCCAGAAATTTCTAACACCTTGCACATGGCATTTAGAGTGAAATTGGATGGAAAGAGTAGCCTGAATTGTATTGTGTAGTGTTTTGGCAATGTAACTTACAAGTGAAGTAACAACATGGCAACTCCCAAAACTTGGCCTGACCTCAAAATTCTGTTAAAACCGAAGTGTTTAAAATGTGATTTCCAATCAGAAAATGTACTCACTTGCTTGGTTTTGGTCATCTAACACAAAATTACATTTTTCCCTCCTTTACACATTTGAATTTTCCCCTTTTTAAAACCAATTCAAACCAACTCTTGCTATGAGCTCAATCAATCCCTCATGACCTCTTGGATAGCCTAAAAACCCCATATTGAACAACTTTCATGTTGAAAAAAATTGCATTTGACAAGTGCAAGTTGGAGATTTTGGCCTATGGTTGAAAATGACCTATAATCTCACTTTCCCAAAATACCCCTGACTTGTAAACCTCATAACTTGAGTTCTACAAATAAGATGGAAGACTTCTAGTACTATTTAGAAAGCTAAGGTCATGAGGAACAACTTCCATGTTTTCCAAAGGTTCAGGTGAAACCTTCTTCTAGGTCAAAAATAGCTTTGAATTGATATGATTTTCACATACAAATTTCAGTGGCCTCTGAGGACTTATAACTTGTCTGGACCATAACTTGAGTTCTATAAATCCAATGGAGGACTTCTAGTACTCAAATTAAAGGTATTGAGATTCTCTACAAGTTTAATGTTGTCCAAAAATCCATTTGAAACTTGTATTTTGACTTATGTGGTCTTGAAGTTAGGCACTGAATATGGAATTTTGCACTGAAACCCTAACTTAGCCACTTCCCACACTCTTGATTCTTCTTGATTTGATCTTGGAACAACACCACAAATGTCTTATCACATCATTTCATGAACTCCATAACCTAAAAGTAGGCCTTGATACTCTTCAATTGTCCAGTTGACCTAGGATTAACCCAGATGAAACCTTAATTGCTTGCACCTCAACTGTGGGTCTTGCATTTGACACGATGACTTGATTGAGCTCTCTCATGGCCCTCTAGGCATTATATGAGCTCCATACACATCCTCTTCTCACATTCAACCCTTCACAACCCTCTGATGGTCTTCAGTTGATCCTCAAGTTAGGAGAAGATTCACACTCAAACATCTAAACCCTTAGGCACTCAAACCACCTTCTGATGACTTTGACCACTCCTCAATCTTGAATGAGACCTCTTGCTAGGCTTCTCTTGACAAGAATAACACTTTATCCCCTGCTATATGAATGATAACATGATATGCAAATGATACAACTATGCAAATGATAATGCAATGAAACATAAACCAGGTAAGAAAAGGTTGAATAAATTTTGGGGTGCAACATAGACGACTGCCTTCTGTTTGCTAGGGCCATTGTGACTGAGGCTGACAACATATTGAGAATTCTCCATAAGTATTAGGTGGTATCAGGTCAGCCGGTTGTCTCTACTCGAAAAAATGCAACGACAGAAAGAAGAAAGTGGAAAAACAGAAGAGTCGTCATCGAACCTTATTTATCCCAAAAGAGGAAGGGAAAACATTGAGAAAACCCCAAGAAAGAAAAGATAAGATGGTGTCACAACCAAGAGAAAGGGGTTCGGAAGCCGGTTATGCGAAGGGAAGGTATTAACACCCTTCACATCCATCGTACTCGATGGGAACCATTTGCTTGTCTACGTATAACAACGTTTGCTACGAGATTGCTTTCTAAGAATGTTCTAGGAGGGAGAGAGAAGGGTTGGAACAAAAATAAGAGAAAAGAGAAGGTGGAACGGGGGAGGAGACTTGGCAGGACCTCGCGGTCCTATGCCTACGTATTCTCAACAGGTATGAGAAAGTCAGAGTCAACGTAATTCGGATGACTACGAATGAAAAAGGATGGAAGTGTGCTCGCCAAGAATTGGGGCCCTTGTGCCTACGTATCTTCACTTAAAAGAAGTGAAGAACCAGAGCGTCTGTAGTTCGGACTACGGTTTGTTGGTGTTTTTTATAGACAATGCTAACGTGCGCACTCTAGTAGTTAGGTGTGTTGCAGCTCGCTTGTGGAGTCTTAGGCGTTACCTGTTTGCGATAGAACGGACGTAACATGTCCTTTTTGAAAAGAAATAGTTTTCACCACCCAGGAAAGATGCCACATTTGAGTTGTTGAAGGTTGTTTTTAAGGGTGGAATAAGTCCTCGGGTAGTAACCCATTGCGGATAGTACCCAATTCTTTATCTCAAAAGATTTATTGTGAAAATGGTGTGACAAATATAGTCACATCTTCGTATTGAAAGACGAGTATTGAGACCATACACTCTAAAGTGAGTATCCTAATACTCGGAGAGGAAGAAGTCTTCACTCAACCCTCTCTCTTTAGTTCAATACAAAAAGAACCTTATTCTCTTATTAAAGGTGTTTTGATTTTAAATGGTAAGTGCTTTATGACAGAGAACCCTAAAGGTAATGTCAAGCACTCGGGATAGGACAAGGCCTTCGCCTAACCACTCCACAACCATCCAAGTTTATTAAGAAAAAAGAAGTTTGAAAATGCACTTGGTATAAAACCAAGGTTTTAGACTCAAGGAGACAAAAGAGATAGATAAATTTTTTTGAAAATAAGGGGTGGTGAATAGAGCAAGGTAGGTTGATGGTGATATGTGAAGCAATCGACTTACAAAGGTAGAATCCATACAAGGTTAGGATGGGTTAATACCAAGAAATGAGAGATGAGAAGAGGTGGAAACCTAAAATACAAACAAAGTTAAATGAGTTTGAAAATGAATTGACATTGGATCAAGTCTTATTTGTCCCTTTTATTGAAAATGTGCTCTAACCTAGATTCATTTTATCTTTCTTAACAATCAAGCAAGTAAGCATAAAATAAAACTAAGCTATTACATTGTAAATGGGGAGAGGGAAACATATTACCCACCAAGGGGGGAGATGATATATGATACATGGAAGGTATGATTAAGAATGTACAAAGCTGCACTAAAAGAGAAACATAAAAAACAAGGCAAAAGATCAAATTCAACAAGATAAGCAATGGATGATCATAAGTGCATAAACATGTAAATTACGAAGCAAATGATCAAGACATGTAATATATGAGATGAAAAAAAATATGGGCAGAAATCACATCAATCCACAACTCATCAAATATCAACAAAGCAAGACATGAGAATAATCTTCAAAGCATGTACAAAATACAAGTCAAGTAATCTCACAATGAACAAAGGATCATGTGAAGTGTGTGTGAGGTAATGTGATTATGAAATAAGGGCATAAACACCTTGACCCATAAGTTAAACATCTCACATGAAACATATAAAGATCAATAAGCTTCAACTAGCACATGTAAAGAAGTGTCAAAACAAGACTAACTCAAGAGGTAACTAAATGAAACACTCAAACAATACAAAAATTGTAAAATCAACCAAAAATAGGAAAAAGGTTCAAAGATCATGAAACCAAAGCAAGAAGAACCTCAAGGAAGTATGTTATTATATTATAAAATACCACAAGCTATAACCCACCTTAACTAGGTCAAGGGATCAATAAGCTAGGCATATGGCTCAAACATGAAGAATTATCAACAACCCTCAAAGAGGCTTCCACCAAAAATAGCAAGACACTCAAATACAATCCCAAAAAATTATCAAACATAAATTCAAACACATACTTAAACAATTGTAAAAGATGGGAAGAAGATAGGCTAAGGACAATGCTCAAAATGGTTGTAATATGCAAGCTAAGCATCAAATCGGGAGTAAATCGAGGGTCAAATAAAACCAAATGAAAATCATGCAAAAGGTGATCATCAAAGAATCCAACAAACACTTAAACATGGCTCAATAATGTGTATACGTGTGTGTAAAAGATTGAGTCAAAAGTCAATTGGAGATGGCAAGAATTGAAGTCATATTTCAAACTAGGTCAAACAAAAAAACATAAAACCATTAATTCAAAATAAAATATTAAAATAAAAATAAAAAATGTGAAAAATAAGTTGACAAGTCAAAGTATCTAAGAAATATTTTTGGGAATTTTTAAAGTGACTTTAACTTTTAAAAAGAAAATCAAATGAAAAAAAAGAATAAAAACAAAATAAAAAATAAAATAAAAGAGATGAGGGTATGGTCGCGAAACAGAAACAACATGATACAAGTGTAAATGCGTGTTGGGCCCAGATAATGGGTGTTTGAAAATCAAAAGTGTCAAAGCCCACATCACTTTTCAAAATCAGAAACAAAAAAGGGCACGCATGGCCTTATTAAATGAGGTGCCATCCACCTCAGCGCCACATGACACTACACATCAGTAGGTCAACACAAACAAGAGACTAGCCACCTCAGATGCCAGAGCTAGGGATCTGGTCATCTTCTTTGGCGACCTCCATTGGAGGTGACTGCAAACATCACCAAAACGTGTAATAAAAAGACACCATCTCAAAGTATTTTTCGAGGAGAACATGAATCTGGCCTCAAAACTCATTGATAATAACTTTAACATGGTTAAAAATGAATACGAAGAAAAAACTTGGAAACTAAAACTCAATAAAATCAAGACAACAATGACATGAACGTGTTCCTCATGCTTCTAAACCATCAAAAAAACTCACTAGCAACCAAACAAAACATTGAACAGTGAGAAAGGGCAAGAGGAAAAGTTACCTACGGTGAGCTTAGTATGCTCCTTCTTCACGTGTACACAAGCCTTCAAAGCCCTCCTTCAGCTTCTAATAACCCTCATAAGAATGATAATGGCAAAGGAATGTGAAGAAAAGCTAAGAAGTGGAGTACTCGAAGAGATAAAAACTTTGAAAAATGAGATAAGTTTGAATGGTGTTCTGGCTGCAGAATTCTCCCTTCTTCTAGGGTTTGTTTCTTTTATTTTATATATGATATTTGTGTGGTAAAAGGTTGAGGTACAATGGTAAAAAGCTTATGGTAACACTTGGTGAAAATTTTGAAAATAAACAAAAGGTGACTTGGGTTTTGCCTACCACTCATGGTTGTCCTTTGCAGGTTGTCCCTTGTCATGAGTGGGAGAGAGTCAGAATTGGAATGGAGGTTGAGGCACATCCTTTTGGAACAAGTTTTGGCTCATTTTTCTTTTATTCCAAAATTGGCAAAACTTGCTTATGAAGCACATGGATGGTACAAGGTGTGTTGGTGCATTTGAAGCAATGTTTTGTGATGGCCTTTGTGAGGTATGCGCATGAGATTATAATGAAGATGTGTTGCAAAACCTTACTACATATCTTGGCTAAAAAACCCTATGACATGCCTGTTGTACCCCAAAATTTGACCAACCATTTCTTGTACTTGGCTTATGTTTCATTTTTCATTTTTTTTAGCATTTTGCATTTTTGCATTGCATTGTTCTTACAGGGGATCAAAATTGTTTGTTTCCCATCTAATAAGAGATTCTTATTGGCTTAAAGTTCAAGTAAAGGCATTGGTGGAGGTTATTAAGTGTGGTATCATTGCAAAGTTGTCAAAGCTCCTTGAGAAGAGAGGTGTGCTGCAACTCTTTGTCTGAGGATCACCAGAGGATTTTGTCAAGAGTTCATGAGGTCCTATCATTGGTGTAAACATGGGATAGAGGTTTGTTGAGTACCTTAGAGGCTATTGTGGAGTTGAAATGGTCACTCAGTTCATCTGCAAAGAGCCTAGGCAAAAGGGCATAAAATTAGGGTTTCACATATAATCAGTCCAAACTTGCTTCTTGGAGAAAAACGTGTTTCCATGATCCTTCATATGTCCCAAGGGGTCTAGAATTAGAAGATTGATAATCAATTTCAACTAGAAGAGCTTGAATTGGTCAGCCAATTGCAAATCAGGAGATTTGGGGAAAGTCAACTGTGCAGGGAAAAAGTCAACTCCTGACTTTTTAAGGTCAAAATCATGTTCCTCAAGTTCAATATGACCAACGGGTGAAATTTGACCAAGAAATTTCAAGGGAATCATAAAAATCAAGAAGTGTTGAAATTTTCCATTTTGGGAAAATTAGGGTTTTAGAACCTTTCCATTTATGGAAAGTTTCATGTGTGAATCAGCCACTTTCCAAGCCATTTTTCTTCATGATCAAAGTTTCAAATGAACTTTTGTCCAACATCAAACTTTTTCCTCATATTCCAAGCTTTCTTTTGAGTACCAATTCATCATCATATGATCCTTGAAGCTCAAGTTATGGTGGTTCAAAGTTATGGTTTTCAATGATCTCAAATTTAGCAAGTTTGGACAGATTTTTGGACCAACTTTCCAAGCCAATTTTCATCAAGCTCTTGTTGTCAAATGGAATTTTTTCCCACATGAGAGTTGTAGATCTTGTTCCAAGCTTTCCATCCATTACTAGAAGTCTCTCATGTGATGTTTGAAGCTCAAGATATAAATGTCCAAAGTTAGGGTTTCAACTGGTTCAAATTCATAACTTAGAATTTTTTCTAAGTTATTAGAAGGCAACTTGCATGTCATGACTTTCAACCTCAAACTTTATGGTCCTCCAAGTTGCAAATCAAATTCCCACCAACATCAAAGTTGTTCCATGCCATGCACTTTTTAATTAGAGCCCAAGTTCTAAGCAAGATGAGCTTGGTGCATCAAGATACCATGGTTTAAAGATGATGGTTTGAACAACTTTTCAAGGCATGAATCATATGACATTTTGGCATGTTGTTACCTTCAGTCTTGCAGCATGCGCATAAGATGACAAATTATGCACCCCAAACATTGCCAAAGTGAGGCCAACAAACATTGTACCAACTCATGCACCATTTGGAAATTCTTGCCCAAAGAAGGAAAGGGAAAGCAGCCACAAGCCTGACCATCTTTACTCCCTCTGATTTATCCTCCCACTCAAGAAAAACAGCCACAAAGGCAAGGCACTCATGTGTGATCCATCCCACACCATTGAATTTAAACTTTCATTTTGATTGCAGCATCTGCTCCCTTCATTTTTCACCAATGTAAAACCTTTCATTCTCAGTTTTACCTCACATATATGTTAAAGAGAAAAACCCTAGAAGAGGCAGCCACCTTTTGAGCCAAAATCAGAATTTGATATTTTTGCATCCTCTGAAAATTCCTTCGAAACTCACTCTATATTGAGCCACTCAGCAAGCTCTTTCTCAAACCATCATCACCATAAACCTCTCTTCCATCTGTTTGCAAAAGGATCCAACTGTGTGCACCTTGATCATCACCTGTTCAGATTTGCTTGGAGTTCTAGAAGGAGATTTAAGGCTATTTAAGCACAGTTTCAACCCTCTCAAGTCACAAGGAATCATCCTGCAGCTTTTGGTGAAGTTCCAACACGCATAGAAGAGGCAGTGGACCATTCTCCACTAGGTATTCTCTCAAACTTTTTCCATCATTTTAGGCACATTCTAGGGGCATACGGAGTACATCTAAAGTCCTACTTATGTAGGCATTGTTTTCATGTTGTTTGGTTTGAGTTTCATGGAGTTTTCATTTTGTGCACTTCAACTGTTTTCCTTTGAAACACCATGTAAATGACATTATTTTCTAAAAGTAAGCTTGGATTTGGATTTCTCTTGAAATTTTGAGTGGGAAGGTACCTTGTTTTTTCATTTCTAGGTGTGTTTGACCTAGCTTCGGTGGCCTCTCGCCGGAGAAGACGACCGGAACTAGGGTTTCGGCGTCTGGAGGTCAGGGACAGCTGACTTGGCCTTGGCGCCATTCATTTGAATTCAAATCGTATGTGTTGTGTTGTTCCCGTTGGCTGGCTCACATGACTGGATTGCCACGTCAATTAATGAGCTGCCACTTGTGTCTGAACTTAGGGTTGTGCCTTGTTTCTTTTGATATTCACACCCCACGTTTTTGGGGCCCAAGCACATTACATGTGATTCCAGTTCAGGCAATTTTTACTTTCACACCCCACCTTGCTTGTTCTTGTTTTTTATTTCATTTTAATTATAGTCTTCATTTTAATTAATTAAAAATGGTTCTGACTTTCATAAAAAATCCCAAAAATATTTTCCTGACATTTTAACATGTTAATTAATTTTTCATATTTTTATTTTTTATTTTTCGTTTATTTTTTTATTTTATTTGGAATTTACAATTCAATGTGTATTTTGTTGTCAACCCTAATTTGAATGGACCATTTGAACCTCAATGCTAAATCCCTTAGGACCAAACTCTCTCTCCCACCTAGGTGATGGATTGAGGAAGTTTTGAGGGTTGATTTGAAGTGTTCATGATCATGTTTCATTTGGTTTCAAATGCCTTTTGTTGAGCCTCGACATGCCCTCGATAAGGTGGAACATCACTCCTTCTTGGATTTATTTGATGGTGCCTTGAGTTGATTTTGCTCATGAGGTTTTGCATGCTGTTTCTAGATTGATCAAGCTTGTTGAACACTTTACTTGGCATTTATTGAACATTCCTTCCATTTTTAGTGAACCTTGCAAGTCAAGTCACTTTTGAGGGTGTTCGTACAAGGTAACTTGACCTAGTTTTCTTTAAGAAATGATTTCTAATGATCCCATGTGCATCTTGTGAGTATTGTTGCTTGTTTGTAACTTGATCAAGGTACTGGTTTTCCATTGTTTAGGTCATACATTTGTTTTATTTGAATCACAAGTCACCTTGGAATCATGCTTCTCCACTTGTCTTAAGTGTTGAGATTGTGTTAGGACTTTGGTTCTTTCACTTCATATGTTCTTGCTTGTACTTTGCCTCTTGTTTTATGTTTGGATTGGGATCATTTCCATTATGATTCACTTCTACCCCATGGGGTTTAGACACTTGTTCATGATAATTTGATGCTTATGCTTGCATTTTGAGTTTGTCATGAACATTGGTGTTGGTTTTGCAGTGTTTTGTTTGCATTGTTTTACTTGTTTCAAAGAATGGTGTGGTTGAGATATGCTTGTGGTGGTGGCTGCCCCACACTTTTTCCTCCCTCTTTTCTTTGTGTGTTCATCTTAGGATAACTTCATTTTCTCTTGATGATTGATGGTATATGGTATTAGGAGTTTACTTCTCCCATTTCATCTCATCCTTCTTGACTTGTTTAAGTCATTCTTTTGTATTGAGTCTCTTGTTGTTGAGTCTTGTTGCATCATTTGTATTTGCATTTCTCCTTTGCATCCTTGCATCTCTTGTTTGCATTATTCTTTGGACTTGTTTAAGTCAATTTCTTTTCATTTTTCAATTCATCTGTGATTGAGTTATCTTGTGTTTACTTGGCCTTTTGTCATGATCCTCCTAGGATTCCCAGTCCCTCTGTTTAAGATGGGAGTAGGAGAGACATTAGATGTTCAATCCTATGCATGATAACATTAGGATAGTCTTCCCTTTAATTCTAACTTAGGAGCATTGTGTATGACAACATTAGGGTCCAGTTTCCCCTTAGTCTGTGTCTTTCTCTTCTCATCTCCTAAACACTTCAAAACATCCAATAAAGGAAAACATGTGTTGTACACTACGAGCCTTAAGTACTTGAGGAATGATGGTTAGAGGGCCTCCTCTCAACTGTCTAGAGTGTTTAGCATATGCCCTTTGGGCGATATGCGGCGCATTCGCTCTCAAGTCATAGTATTTAGTGCAACATGAGTTGCAAACCTAACTCAATTCACTTCTTGTTAAAAAACATAAAAAACAAAAACATCAAACCTTTTTTTATCCTTCAGGATTAATTAAAAACCATTTTCAGAAAGAGCGTGTTAACTCTTGGATCTACCGCAAATAGGCATCGACCCTAACTGCTGGAACCACTATTTAACCCTACTCAGTTAAAACACTTGAACCAATATGTGGTTAGGTCAGCCCGAACTACGTTTGCTCTGATTTCTCATACCAGACGAGGATACGTAGGCATAAGACAACGATGTCTTGGAGAGCAACCTTCCCCCACCTTCACCCGTAGTTTTCAGAACTACGTTGACTCTGACTTTCCCATTGCATGAGGGAATACATAGGCATATAGCGGTGATGCTCTATCGAGTCTCTTTTCTTTTCTTTTGTCCCCGTGAGCCTGTATCTTTAGATAGTTTTTCACCCATAAACTAGACAACAAGCATGGATCCCATTGAGTACAATGGACGTGAGGGGTGCTCATACCTTCCCCTTGCGTAACCAACTCCTAAACCCAAGATTTGGTTGCGATGACCTGTCTTCTCCCTTTTCCGTAGGTTTTCTCTGATCATTTCCTTTCCCTCTATTTGCGATAAATAACGAACGGTGACGACTCTTTTGTCCTTGTCGGCCCCCTCTTCGCAGCAATGCGACAATGCCATGCTTGAAACAACTTTAACTTACCAACTTTAGGTAACTACAACTTAATGAATGTTGGCTCAAACGATACATTCTTGAGCCCAATGGAAAGCTTGAAGAATGGGGAACAAATCTCATTTTCAAGGCAAGTTTGTATAAGGCTTAGAGGATCATGAAAGAATGGTTGGAAAACATGTCCTCAAAACAATCCAAGATGACTTAGAAAAATTCCAAGTCATGAGCCTTTTTACATCATTGAGACCTCAACTTTAAAGCTACATATCTTGCTGAGTTTTGATCCAATGAGAGAGTTCTTGTAATGGATGGAAAGCTTTAATAATAATCTTCAACTTTCATGTTATGGGAAAATTCATTTGAGGTGAAGGGTTAGATGAAAAATGCCTTGAAACCTTGGTTGAAAAATATGTCTAACAACTTGCCAAGCTTAACATCTTTGGAACCCTAATTTGGGAGCATCATAACATGAGCTCTACACATCCAATGGATATTATCTAGTACTCAAAATAAAGCTTGTTGGATGTTCTACAATTCTCATGTTGTAGGAAAATTCATATGAAGCTTTTATCACCATGAAAAGTGGGTTTGAAAGTAGGTACTTCAAACTGATTTTTCTATACTTAGAAAAATTCTAAGTGTTGAAATGTCACAATCTCCATTTTTTCAACTTTAGCTCACAATATCTCCCAAACCATGAATCTTTTGGACATGCTTCCTTCCACAAACTTATAGTTAATAATGTCCTCTTTAATTTAATACCAAGTTTTCCTTTATTGGATAAAAAATGAGAGAGTTATGGAAGTTGCAAGATGGCTAGAATTAGGGTTTTCTACACTTAGAAAAATTCTACCAAAATCTTAATTTAATCAAACTCTTGATCTTATGTTTTTTATTGATTATTCTTGTTCCAAACACATAAAATCACTTGAAAACATCTATCATGCTCTTAATTGATCTTGAGATCCAAGGCTTTGACCTAATTGAGTCATAGTTGACTTTTGTTGACCAGATGGAACTCTAGGACCATCTCCACTGAATGAGGCCCTTGTGATGGCTTATGATGACACATAATCCATGTAGAGGATGGGGTTAAGAAGGTTTTTAAGCATTCAAAGTACCTTAGGCTTCCAGTTGTGTTTGGAAGGTCAAAGAAAGAAATCTTTAAGCTGGCTGTGGAGAGGGTGTGGAAGAAAATTAAATGGTGAAATGAGAGATGTCTATCTAGAGCTGGCAAAGAGGTCTTAATTAAGGTTGTTGCGCAAGCTATTTCCAGTTACATCATTATTTGTTATAAGATCCCTGAGAGTGTTTTCCAAGAGATAGAGAGCATGATTGTGAGATTTTGGTGGGGTTCGTCTGAAGGGGCAAGGAAAGTTCATTGGTTGAAGTGGGAGAATTGGCTAGAGCGAAGAATGGTGGGGGCCTTGGGTTTCGTGGCACTGTTGATTTTAACACAGGCTTATTGGAAAAACACTACTATAGGCTGTTGAAGGATGACCCCTCTTTGCTGGGAAAGATCTTCAAGAGTAGGTACTACCCTAGGCAATCCATCAGGCTCGCCTCTGCGGGCTTTGCTCCTAGCTACGGATGGAAGAGCATTTTGAGTGCAAGATATCTAGTTCATGGAGGTACCAGGCGTAGGATTGGGAATGGGGAGAAGGTGAGAGTCATGGAGGATAGGTGGATCCCTAACACAACGGGGTTCAAAGTCTTAGGCCAAATTCGAGGTTTGGAAGCTAACACTAAGATGAGTCAGTTGATTGATCCTAACCTGGGAACTTGGAATTGCACTTTGATCTTAAACACTTTCAAAGAGGGTGTTGCCAAACAAATTCTTGGCATACCATTATCAAGAATGAACATTGGGGACAAAGAAATCTGGCATTTTGAGAAGAGCGATGAATACTCAGTGCGATCTGCTTATCATCTTTTCTCTTATGTTTAGTACTCCAAACAACCTGGAATGTCTAGGATTTCGTGTCAACATCTTTGGAAGAAAATATGGATTGCCCCGGTGCATGGCAGAGTGATAACACGAAATCATATAGATATTTTCATGCATAATTCGACTAAAAGCTAACCGTTTTCGATCCGATTTCGGGTTATTTCCATGTATTTGTCTGATGTTTTTGCAGGTATTCAACGATCACGTCTAAACAAGGCAACATGAAGAAAAGAAGCAATCCCAGATGAAATATGGACGAAAAAGGAGTGAAAACACAATGAAAAGCGCAGTAGACAGTTTTTGCTGATGTGACGACTGTCACAGATGCATGACGACCGTCACACGGGTGACGACCGTCACACCTTGTGACGACCGTCATGCAGGCAAAAACGCCCCACTCAGATTACACGTCAAAAGAGCAGTTCCAATTCCCATTTCATGGTCCACTACTCCCTAAATTATCTGCCTCAAGGTCCATCATCCTCAGAGGCAACCGTTGGAATCCCACCTCTATAAAAAGGGAAGCAGGGGACTTCAAAAAGGGAGCTGCATTCACACCACGAAGTGCTGCCCAAATTTATTTTCAAGAGCAAATTTAATTTCCAGCCTTTTTATTATTTGTATCCATTTCTCCAGTTTCAATTGTATCCCTTTCCTTTATTTCCCTTTCCATTCTACTCATTCCCATTTCCGCCCTTCCGTATTTGTTACTGCACTGTACGATCGAATTGGAACTAAAGACAGAATCCTGCCAACATCTGTGGAGGATCTGCCCAAAGGCCAATTGGCATTATTTACAGGTTTTCATTTTGATCGACTCTTATTTTATCATAATGCAATTTATTATTTATTATTATTATTTATGTTTTGCTTTTCCAAATTCCATGTCTAGCTAAACTTAGGTAATCGATATGTAGTAATAATTCGGATGGGATTTGATAACCCTTGTTTGAAAACATTCTTTTCACAAAAATAATTTATGGTCTAAGTGTTTAAAAATTGATTCACGAAATAAACTTCGTCGCGAAAGCGAGAACTTGTTTTAAAGTAGTTTTGCCACGAAAGTGGGAAATTAATTAAGATACGAACCAACAAGCGAAAGCTGCGGTAAGGTCAGATAGTAAACACTAGGCATTTGTTTTAATAACAGCGAAAGCACTTTAAAACGAATTAGAACTTAGAGATTTCCAAAAAGTAATTTTAACCCCGAACGGAACACGAAAGTGTACGTTAGGCCCTTAGGATTATGATTAGCGTCAATAACCATCGTGAGACGAGAGTCTTCAAATCTCCACTTTCTGCTTAAATAAACTGCGAAAACTATTTCATACACCAGGAACTTATCAAATCCCAAAAGAACATAACTACTACGTATCGATTCAATTAATTAAAATCTAAATAGTAATCTTAGTTTCCCCTCTTAGTGACAACATTATTCCCTTAAAACATATTCTACCTAGCTAAACATAGTAACTCCCGAGAACACTAGTTTGATTACGGGTCCCTGTGGGATCGATATCTTTTATTACTACGCGATAGACTGTGCACTTGCAGTTAGTTGTATTAGACATAGAAAGTCGCGATCATGTTTTTGGCGCCGTTACCGGGGACCCGTTTAGTCAATAGTGTAACCTTCTGTTACACCGTATAGACTAGGTAAACAATTTTCATTTTTCCTTTACTAGTGTTGTCGATTGTATGCCAAGTGATCGCCCACAAAGCGATATCTTGAAACCTTCAGTCGCAGAACTAGAGCGCTTCTTACATCTAAGAAGCCGAATCATTGAGTACCAACTCAAACATAACATTCCTGATCCTCTCACTCCCATTCCCAAATCCGAAGAAGAACCAAAGATGGCTGAAGGACCTCCGAACAAACCGCTGAAGGCATACGCTACACCATCCCAGATGGAGCCTAGAAGTAGCATTGCTGCCCCAGCTATTACCCGAAATGATTTTGAGCTGAAACCATCATTGCTGTCGGCTGTACAACAAAACCAATTCTCAGGAAACGCAACTGAGGATCCGAACGAACATCTAACGAAGTTTGTACAATACGCAGACACAGTGAAAGCAAATGGAGTGACTCCAGACGCGATAAGACTTCGTCTTTTCCCATTCTCTCTTAGAGACAGAGCGTGGACATGGTTACAATCGTTACCATCCAACTCCGTTACGACGTGGGAGCAACTGAAGAATGTCTTCTTAGCGAGATATTTTCCACCAAGCAAAACTGCTATGCTTAGAGCTCAAATCAACGGATTTCGACAGAAAGATACTGAATCTCTCTACGAAGCATGGGAACGATTCAAAGATATGATGAGAACATGTCCTCACCACGGTCTAGAAGACTGGGTGACAATCCATACTTTCTATAATGGACTTCTATACAATACTAGATTAACCATAGACGCTGCCGCGGGCGGTGCACTTATGGATAAGCCATACGATGAAGCCTATCAACTGATAGAAAACATGTCACAAAACCATTGCCAATGGGAAGGTGAACGCACTCCAAATGAGAAAACCTCAGCGAAAGGTGGGATGTACGAAATCAGCAGCCTTGAAAAGTTCAATGCTAAAGTAGATGCTCTAGCACAGAAGATCGATAGTCTGACCGTTAACCCCACTGCAACTGTCGCTGCAGTAACTCCTAATTGCGAGTTATGCGGAAGTACCACTCATAATGCACCCGAATGCCCATTGCTAGCCGGAATCACGCCAGACCAGGTAAATTATGCTCAAGGAAATCCCTACGCAAATACCTACAACCCAGGTTGGCGAAATCATCCAAACTTTTCTTACAAAAGCGAAAATGCATTGCAAATGCCTACTGCTCCGCAAGGATATCAAAAACCAGCTGCTCAGAATGCACCTAGGAAATCAAACCTCGAATTGATGATGGAAAAGTTCATAGCTACTCAAGCTCAGACGAACAAAGAGTTCCTGAATCAAAATATACACACTAGCGAGCAGATTAAACAGTTGACAGGAAAAGTAGACGCTTTAGCCACCCACAACAAAATGTTAGAAACTCAGATTTCACAAGTGGCTCAACAGCAAGCATCTGCTGCCGCACCTGCTGGCACATTTCCTGGACAACCCGAACAGAATCCCAAAGGCCAAGCAAATGCTGTGATACTAAGAAGTGGAAAAGAATTGGACGAACCGATCGATCCGAGGACCGAAAACTCAGCCATGCAACAGAAACCAACTAAACAAGCAGAAAAGGAATCCGAGTTAGAGAAGAAGGAAGACAACGAGAAGGAGGATACCACGAGTGAAAAAACTCAAACACCTCCAGCGCCATATAAACCACCTATCCCTTATCCGCAAAGACTAATAAACTCTAAAACTTCAGGACAGTTTAAGAAATTTGTAGAGCTCCTTAAACAGTTGAATATTACTATTCCTTTTACAGAAGCGATAACTCAAATGCCGTCATACGCCAAATTTCTCAAAGAGATCCTGTCGAATAAGAGAAAGATCGAGGATAACGAAACAGTTACACTCACGGCAGAGTGTAGCGCTATAATTCAGAACCGCATGCCTCCTAAATTAAAAGACCCAGGTAGTTTCTCCATACCCTGCGTCATAGGAAAGTTCGTAATAGATAAAGCTCTATGCGATTTAGGAGGCAGTATCAGTGTTATGCCCTTATCTATATGCAAAAAGCTGAATATGGGAGACCTCAGGCCAACCAAAATGTCCGTACAATTAGCTGACAGATCAGTAAAATACCCTGTCGGAATACTGGAAAACGTTCCAGTACGCATAGGACAATTCTACATTCCAACCGACTTCATAATCATGGACATCAAGGAGGACACTGTAACCCCAATTATCTTAGGAAGACCATTCCTAGCTACAACCGGAGCGATTATAGACGTGAAGAAAGGAAGGCTAACATTCGAAGTAGGAGAAGAAAAGATAGAGTTCATTCTCACCAAGTTCTTACAAGCACCAGCAATAGACGATACCTGCTATGTAGTAGATGAAATTGACGAATGCATAAGAGAACTTGAAAATGAGGAGACCACGTATTCAGAAATAATAAAGATTCAAATACCCGACATTTCTGAAGACGACGATTGGCGTAAACCGTATAAAGACGACAACCTAAGCGAAAGCTTAGCACTGACACCAAACCATATGCCAGGTCCGAAGAACCCATCTTTAGAGCTTAAAACTCTACCCAAAAACCTCAGATATGAATTTCTAGATGATGAACTAAAAAGACCAATAATAGTCAACGCCGACTTAGGACAACCAGAAACCGAAAAGTTATTAGAAGTCCTAAAGAAGTACCCTACCGCGTTAGGCTATAACATAAGCGATCTCAAAGGTATAAGCCCTTCGATCTGTATGCATCGAATTACAATAGAGGAAGACTCTAAAACTTCTCGAGAGCATCAAAGAAGACTAAACCCCATCCTGAGCACTGTAGTCAGAGATGAAGTAAAGAAACTACTAGATGCAGGAATCATCTATCCGATCTCCGATAGTGAATGGGTTAGCCCAGTTCATGTCGTACCAAAGAAAGGAGGAGTGACAGTAGTTAAAAACGAAAAAGGCGAATCGATAACAAAAAGAGTCGTGACTGGAAGTAGGATGTGTATTGATTATAGAAAGCTTAACAAGGCTACGCGCAAAGATCACTTTCCGTTACCCTTCATAGACCAAATGTTGGAAAGATTAGCCAAACATTCATATTTCTGCTATCTAGATGGTTACTCAGGATTCTTCCAAATTCCTATCCATCCTGATGACCAAGAAAAGACTACATTCACCTGTCCTTACGGTACTTTTGCTTACCGCCGAATGCCGTTTGGACTCTGTAACGCTCCAGCAACCTTCCAAAGATGCATGATGGCAATCTTCGCAGATTTCATAGACGACATTATGGAAGTGTTTATGGACGATTTCTCGGTATGTGGACAAAGTTTCGAAGGATGCTTACAAAACTTAGAAATGGTACTAGAACGTTGCGTAAAAGTAAACCTCGTCCTAAATTGGGAGAAATGCCATTTTATGGTCCGACAAGGAATAGTTCTAGGACACGTCATATCAGATAGAGGGATTGAGGTAGACAAAGCCAAAATAGAGATTATAAAAGATCTCCAACCTCCAAAATCCGTACGCGAAATACGGAGTTTTCTAGGACATGCCGGTTTCTACAGAAGATTTATAAAGGATTTCTCGAAAATCACAAAACCTTTGACCGGCCTGTTAATGAAAGATGCTGAGTTCGTCTTCGACGACGACTGTTTAAAAGCATTCGAAACATTAAAATCAGCCCTTATCACCGCACCAATCATGCAACCACCAGACTGGAGACTACCATTTGAAATCATGTGCGACGCGAGTGATTACGCTGTAGGCGCAGTTCTAGGACAAAGAAAGGACAAGAAGCTCCATGCTATCTACTACGCCAGTAGAACCTTATATCCTGCCCAAATGAACTACGCTACCACAGAAAAGGAACTTCTAGCAGTTATATTTGCGCTTGACAAATTCCGTTCTTACTTAGTAGGAGCAAAAATTATCATATACACAGACCACGCTGCCATAAGGTACCTAATAAGCAAAAAGGATGCCAAACCAAGATTATTGAGATGGATCCTGTTACTACAAGAGTTTGACTTAGAAATCAAAGATAAGAAAGGAACCGAGAACGTTGTTGCAGATCACTTATCCCGAATAGAAGGCATCAGACACGAACCAGTACCAATAAATGACGATTTCCCGTACGAACGTCTGATAGCCAAATTAGAAAGTGACATACCCAACTCAATCTCGGAAGATCCAGAATTCGAAAAAGCCGTAGAAGCCATCTATGCCCAAGTCACATTACCTTGGTATGCTGACATCGTTAATTACCTCGCCGCAGGCGTGCTTCCACCAGATCTTACTTATCAGCAAAAGAAGAAATTCTTCCACGATCTGAAACACTATTATTGGGACGAACCCCTACTCTTCAAGAGAGGGGCCGACAACATATATCGTCGCTGTGTCCCGGAGGAAGAAATAGAAAATATTATTTCCCAATGCCACTCAGCACCATATGGTGGTCATGCTAGTACATCCAAGACATGCGCTAAGATTCTCCAAGCCGGCCTATTCTGGCCTAATCTCTGGAAAGACGTTCACATCGCTGTGCAAAAGTGCGATAGATGCCAACGAACTGGAAACATCTCACGACGCGATGAAATGCCTCAGAAAGGAATCTTAGAGGTAGAAATCTTCGACGTCTGGGGAATAGATTTCATGGGACCTTTCCCACCTTCTTTTGGTAATAACTACATACTCGTCGCTGTCGATTACGTGTCTAAATGGATAGAAGCCATAGCTGCTCCAACAAATGACGCACGAGTAGTAATCAAACTCTTCAAGAACACAATCTTTCCTAGATTCGGTGTACCCAGACTCGTCATTAGTGACGGAGGATCTCACTTCATATCACGAATATTCGATAAACTTCTTTCTAGATATGGAGTCAAGCACCGAGTAGCTACACCTTATCCTCCGCAAACTAGCGGACAAGTAGAGGTCTCGAACAGAGAAATAAAACAGATCTTGGAAAAGACTGTCGCTACCTCGAGAAAAGATTGGTCATCAAAGCTACAAGAAGCTTTATGGGCTTATAGGACCGCATTTAAGACACCAATAGGTACTACCCCCTATAAATTAGTTTACGGTAAATCCTGCCATCTCCTTGTAGAGTTAGAGCATAAGGCCTTCTGGGCCATTAAAACACTCAACTTCAACTACACCGAGGCAGGAGAAAAGCGAATCCTGAACTTACACGAGTTGGAAGAACTCCGATTAGACGCTTACGAAAATGCCCGTATCTACAAAGAACGAACAAAAAAGAGGCATGATAAACGTTCGATCAGGAAACAATTCAGTGTGGGAGACATCGTATTGCTCTTCAATTCACGATTAAAACTCTTCCCAGGAATACTAAAATCTAGGTGGTCTGGACCCTATGAAGTGACTAAAATACTTCAGAGTGGAGCTGTCGAAATTACCGACAAGATGAATGCACCGTTTATCGTAAACGGGCAACGTCTGAAACATTACAATAAGAACGACAACAGTCCTCAAGTCAGCACTATAACATTGCTTGAGCTTCCGGCTCAAACACCCGAATAGCTTCTCACCAAGCTATCGTCAGGCTTTAGACGTTAAAAACAGCGCTTATCGGGAGGCAACCCAAATTTCCCTCGTTATTGCATTTCATTTTTCTTTAAAATTCTACTTTGAAAAATCCAACAAAAATCCTAAAATTACTACTACTTTCTACTTTCGTTCATTTTCGTACTTTTATTCTTATTTTATTTTTTCTCTTTTGCCTTTTGTTTCTACCACTTTTCGTTTCTAAAAATCCTGACTTCAAATTTCTTGTTTCAAACTTTTCAGGATTTTTAAAGCCTTCAAAACATTTCTTTTGTTTTCTCCGAATTATCTGCGAATATGGCCGAGTACGATTTCACAAAGGTTCACTTCAAAGGACTCGCTCAGAAAGCAAGATTTGCAGCACTGACCGAAAGAGAATTCGCCTTAACGCTGTATTATGATAAGGCTACTATGGATAAACTAGGGATCACGGATAGCATTCAATACCTGTTCAATCAACTGGGTTGGGAGAACACCGCTCTGAAAACACGCTTTGCTACCTACAAGGATCTTACCTACGAATTCCTCAGTTCTTTCAGATACACACCCAACTATGGCTTTGGAACCCGCTCAGAGTTGATTACCTTCAGATTGTTTGGAATGGACCAAACTCATAGCCGGATGTCACTAGCTAACCTCTTAGGATTCCCTAGCGGACCACATGTGTTCATCAGTGCAGAAGATGACGATATTGATTTGCAACTCGAGCACTTCTGAGGTAGAATCACAGGCGACTATCACTCTGAACCAGACAGAATGTACAATGATGACATTCATAACCCAGCCTTTAGATACTTCCATAAGATACTAGCTCACACCTTATTTGGAAAAGAAGAAAATATTACCACAGTGTCTAAGGAAGAGTTATTCATCATGTTCTGTGCTTCTCAGGGACGGACAGTAAATGCAGTGCCTTTCATGATGAGATCCTTCAAACGCCTCACGCTGGAACCTCAGACACCTATTCTTATAGGAGGACTAGTAACAATGATAGCCCACGAGCTTGGCCTTAGATTCCATCTAAATGCCAGCACTCGTTTTGGTAACATCAGACCCATGAACATACAATTCTGCTTTAACAGGCGCATCCTAGGGAATATGGGACCTGGATCGTATGAGTACCTTATTAATGAAAAACCAGTACAGCTATTCACACTGCCTGACCATCTGATGACAAGCATCCACAACAAGGATAACTGGCTCTATGAATTGGATGAGCCTATGGGACCTCCTTCACCACAGTCAACACCCCAGAACTATATGTATGACAGTGACCATATTTCTGAGGCACACGACTACATGTACTTTGAGGATGCCGCCTCTGACAATGAAGTAGATCATATGACTCCTCCACACTACAATACTTACCCTGAGCCTATCCCTGAGGAAACAACCGACAAAATGGATACCGTGTTACTCAGATTGGACGACGTTGATAAAGCTCTGATTAATGTAAAAGCTGATATCGCAGGCATGCACAGTGACCTGGTAGGCTTCATGGATCTAGTCTGCGACCAACTCGATTACTATTCACAGAAACTCGAGGAATTGAAGGCACGAAAAGATTAGATAGTAGCTCATAGCAGTAGTTTCACTTTAGTCTAGTCTAGTTTAGTTTAATTTACTCACTTAGAATTTTCGCATTGTTCGTTTCCTTATGTACTACATACCATTATTTCCATTTTATGTATTTCAATTCTAGTTTTGTTCAATTATTCTGTTTTCACATTATTTATTGATTGTTGGCTATTATATTACATCACCGTAGCAATACTAGGCTTTAAAATCACCCCGAATACGCCCTCAGAGCAAAATTCTGCGTTCTGCAGATTTTGCTGATGTGACGACCGTCACAGCCCCATGACGAGCGTCACACGGGTGACGACCGTCACACCCTTGTGACGACCGTCACGCAGCCCAGAACTGCAATCTGGTATAACAGAGGTCGTGTAACCCTTCACTCCCCCCATTATCACTTTCAAACTTCCAACATTCATACCCCACTACGAATTTCGTCATCTCCATCTAAACTATAAACCCCAACTCCAGATTCAAACTCCAAACCACCGTTCTGTCACATTACCATCTCTGCCGAAAAACCCCAAAACCTCTGAAACCTCTCCATCTTCAACAATGGCCGGAAACGCAGATATCAACAACATTTCCTTCCCTGAGGGCGAGTTAGGCGAGAGACAACGAGCACAGTACACTGCATTTCATCAGCGGTCTCTCCAGCCAACTCACTACCCGCACCTTCCATCACTTACGGAGCTCGGACTCCTCGAAGGTGTAACATGGATGCTTCAACGAGCAGGCATCTGGAACCTCTGCTCCAACCCCCAGCTGACCTACGAACAGCTCACCCTGGAGTTCTTGAGTTTGTTCTCCTACATCACCAGCAGCGGCGAACTCAACCAACACTCAGGCGCCGCTTGTTTCCGTATGTTTGGCGTTAACTATCAGCTGCACCAAAACCAGATTGCCGGCATCCTACAGTTACCCCGCGGTGAAAACGCTCATCGTCGTATCACTGATCAGTTCCAGCACGAAGCCTTCGCGCTGTGGTATCAGTTGACCGGCCTAAATGCCGATGGTTGGGACTCCCTACACGCCACTCACATCCATAACCCCGCCATCAGGTACTTTCACAGGGTGCTGAGCAACATCATCTTTGCCAGAGACAGCAACCACAAAGTGAACTCCAAGGAGCTCTTCTTTCTGCATTGCGTCTTCAACAACGAACCCGTCAACGCTGCCCCGTTCCTACTGGCCCACATTCAGGCCAACTGCAACCGTGGCTCGAAGCCATTCTACTTTGGCGGGATTGTCACGACAATTGCACTTGGGCTGAACCTTGGCGACCGCCTTCAGCACCTCCATTCCATCCCATCGGTGTTCCTTGACACCGACCACTGCAGGGCCTCCCATCTCATCCGCTCCCGAGCTGACGGGAAATATCATCCGGTTGTGCGTGGCAAGACCGTCAGAAGCATCATCCTTCCGTCCCGCACCCGCATCCATCCTGAGGACCGTACCAACTGGTTGTTCGACCTCACTGCCCCTCCTGCTGCCGCTGTTCCTACTCAGGAACCCACTCATGATTCCGAAGATGAAATCCAAGCTGAGTTGGACAGGTCCGAGCAGCCAGAGGCATCACAGCCTCCTCCTCTAGTAGGTATATCATCCCGCCGCCGCCGTCACCACCCCGTGCCCGACTACACTGAAGAGGACCTCCGTCGCTCCCTAGACCAGCAGGCACAGATACTTACGATGCTGCAGCAGCAGAACCAGCGAGCTGACCAGTTCGAAGCTTGGCACCGGACTCAAATGCAACAACTTCACACCGGCCAAGCTACGATTACTGAGAGTCTAGCGAACCTGACCCTGCAGGTCGAAGGCCTCCGCGACACGGTCTACCACACCGGAGCCATGAGCTATGAGGATAGAGTCGCCCTTGCTAGAGCCAGAGGACGCCAGCGTGGACGTGACAGGCCCCGGGACTAGATTTTCATTTTTCCTTTATTGTTTACTATATTTCTGTTCTATGTATTTTCATTTTCAGTTGTATCTCCCTCTCGCATGCTTCAAGAATCAGTGAGGACACTGATCGAGATAGTGTGGGAGCGGAGCCTTATTTCCACTGTATTCAGAACTTCCCTTATTTACTGTATTTCCATTTCACTGCACTTTTGAATTTTAGTAAGTTCTACTTTACACTTTCTATTTCTAGCAAATAAAGTGCGTCTATATATTTTTCACGTTACGCAAACAATCCCCACATTTTTCGACGTAAACAAAAAACTTTCGTTTGTTCCTCAAAAGCAAAAGCATCACGAGAATGCACCTGAGTTCAAACCGAGCTTTGAAACTCCGAGGAAACGACAGTTCTAACAAACCAGTATCGTCCAGACACCTTAGATCTCTAGTTTATGCGAGTCGGTTTCACCACCTACGTGTACCAAAGTCTCAAGTGTCTACGCAAACTCAACCCCAAGTAGTTTATACTAGCAGTCAGCACCATCCTAAAAACACCTCTAAGCAAGCGACCAATGCAAATAAGTGCATGATCTCCAAAAAGATGAAAAATCATGAAAAGAGAGCTAAAAAGCCCAAGAACATAAGATTCGTTTCCTTCTAAGTTAGGTGCTCCTCACCCGAGCATTTAGCCCAACGGCACGAAAAACTCGTTGAAAAATCAATGACACCAAATTATGATCAACAAAAAAGATCAAAAACAAAAACGAGATCATATTCACTAACAGGTCGACTTGCCATAAGAGTGTGCGGATAACGGGCTTAATGTGATTGCGCTAGAACAAACAGGGTGAACTTGCCACAAGAACCTTGACACCAAGATACAGTAGCATGACTGAGACCGATTTGCATAAAAGGGAGACCTCCGGAGGCTTGTAGTCCAGTGTCGCCGCGATACTCGTCTTGTTCCTACCAAGAATCCCGGTTTTTCCAAACTCCGCGAACGAAGAAGCAGCCTCGTGCTTGCCGACTTTTTCACGTTTTACTTGAGGACAAGCAAAGATTCAAGCTTAGGGGAGTTTGATAACACGAAATCATATAGATATTTTCATGCGTAATTCGACTAAAAGCTAACCGTTTTCGATCCGATTTCGGGTTATTTCCATGTATTTGTCTGATGTTTTTGCAGGTATTCAACGATCACGTCTAAACAAGGCAACATGAAGAAAAGAAGCAATCCCAGATGAAATATGGACGAAAAAGGAGTGAAAACACAATGAAAAGCGCAACAGACAGTTTTTGCTGATGTGACGACCGTCACAGATGCATGACGACCGTCACATGGGTGACGACCGTCACACCTTGTGACGACCGTCATGCAGGCAAAAACGCCCCACTCAGATTACACGTCAAAAGAGCAGTTCCAATTCCCATTTCATGGTCCACTACTCCCTAAATTATCTGCCTCAAGGTCCATCATCCTCAGAGGCAACCGTTGGAATCCCACCTCTATAAAAAGGGAAGCAGGGGACTTCAAAAAGGGAGCTGCATTCACACCACGAAGTGCTGCCCAAATTTATTTTCAAGAGCAAATTTAATTTCCAGCCTTTTTATTATTTGTATCCATTTCTCCAGTTTCAATTGTATCCCTTTCCTTTATTTCCCTTTCCATTCTACTCATTCCCATTTCCGCCCTTCCGTATTTGTTACTGCACTGTACGATCGAATTGGAACTAAAGACAGAATCCTGCCAACATCTGTGGAGGATCTGCCCAAAGGCCAATTGGCATTATTTACAGGTTTTCATTTTGATCGACTCTTATTTTATTATAATGCAATTTATTATTTATTATTATTATTTATGTTTTGCTTTTCCAAATTCCATGTCTAGCTAAACTTAGGTAATCGATATGTAGTAATAATTCGGATGGGATTTGATAACCCTTGTTTGAAAACTTTCTTTTCACAAAAATAATTTATGGTCTAAGTGTTTAAAAATTGATTCACGAAATAAACTTCGTCGTGAAAGCGAGAACTTGTTTTAAAGTAGTTTTGCCACGAAAGTGGGAAATTAATTAAGATACGAACCAACAAGCGAAAGCTGCGGTAAGGTCAGATAGTAAACACTAGGCATTTGTTTTAATAACAGCGAAAGCACTTTAAAACGAATTAGAACTTAGAGATTTCCAAAAAGTAATTTTAACCCCGAATGGAACACGAAAGTGTACGTTAGGCCCTTAGGATTATGATTAGCGTCAATAACCATCGTGAGACGAGAGTCTTCAAATCTCCACTTTCTGCTTAAATAAACTGCGAAAACTATTTCATACACCAGGAACTTATCAAATCCCTTAAGAACATAACTACTACGTATCGATTCAATTAATTAAAATCTAAATAGTAATCTTAGTTTCCCCTCTTAGTGACAACATTATTCCCTTAAAACATATTCTACCTAGCTAAACATAGTAACTCCCGAGAACACTAGTTTGATTACGAGTCCCTGTGGGATCGATATCTTTTATTACTACGCGATAGACTGTGCACTTGCAGTTAGTTGTATTAGACATAGAAAGTCGCGATCACAGAGTGAGGAACTTCCTGTGGAGGACGGCCAAGGACATTCTGCCTACCAAGAGTAACATATTGAGGAAAGGATTAGGCTTGACATTACCTGTTTCCTTTGTGATCTTGAAGTTGAATCTTCTAATCACTTATTCTGGGAGTGTGATTTTTCAAAATGTGTTTTCTTCTCCTCTATTCTTCATTGCAGGTCTAGTGGTGTTGGTGACCTCAATGAGTGGCTGGCCCAAGTGCTTAAAGCGGGGATGATTATAGTGTCCAAATCTTCTGTTACTTTCTCTACATGTTGTGGAAAGCTCACAGTCTCAAGTCGTACCAGCTTCAAAAGGTGGATCCTATTCAGTTAGCTAAGAATGTCGTAGAAGCTGTGCGAGAATTCAATATTTGTAATCCATGGCGTGAGTCAAGACAGTTTCCTTCTAGAGGGCTGGTTGTTGAGCATCCCTTGTCTGATGTCCATGTTGTGTAGGTGGATGCAGG
The DNA here is from genome assembly GCA_963859935.3 of Lathyrus sativus. Taxonomy (NCBI): domain Eukaryota; kingdom Viridiplantae; phylum Streptophyta; class Magnoliopsida; order Fabales; family Fabaceae; genus Lathyrus; species Lathyrus sativus. The sequence continues at coordinate 417,225,043 of OZ012736.1, read as the reverse complement.
GATTAGTAGGGATGGCTTTGTTTGGTTTGGTTGCATTATCAAAGGCATTGAAAAAGAACCTTTGTTTTCCTTATGCAGGAAGGAGTTAGTTCTGATGGATCCCATGTTAGCAGAGGCTACTGCGATCAGGTGGTGTATGGAGCAGACGGAGCAACTCAACTTGGAGAAGGTGGCTTTCCAGTCAGATGCCCAAGTCATGGTGGATTGTATAAACAACATAATATATATTATTGTTATTGGACCCTTAGTCTTTGACTGTCGTGTCTTTCTTGAATCTTTTAAGTTGATGTCTGTAATGTTTATTCCTAGAGCTTGTAATGAGGATGCTCAAAACTTAGTGGGGTTAGGGAAAGTTGTGGGATCTAAAACTTAGATTGGTGACTAACCAAAGCTCGGGGCATCAATTTCTAATTATGTTTTCCTTCTTCATTTTGTAATGAAATTATTTTACCGTAAAAAAAAAAGATAAACAACAAGTGGTATATGTATGTGAAAGTGGTATATGTTTTCACATGTATTTCGTTTGCAATGTCTAGAAGACAAAGATTCAATAGTAAAGCTATGAAGTATTGAAAGTTGAACGAGTATTCAAACTCTTTCATTTAAACACCATTTTATCACTCTCATACATATTTGAGTTTGTGAGTGTTAGTTGTCATACCCTAAATTTGTCCTACCCATTTTCAAATATTTTTGCATTTTTTTGATTCTATTTTCACTTGTGCATTGCCCGCTTATTTTCTTGTTATTTAGACATGTGTCCGCTCACAATTGGTTGATTTTTCAGAATTTTATCTTTTTGACCAATTAAGGTGTGACACGTGGCCTAAGAACATTTTGTGAATATTTTTTTAGTTCCTTAAACTTTTTCTTTTTTAAAATGTTACTAATAATATTTTTAAGTAATTAATATTGTTTTTGTTTTTTATATAATTGCTAATATTCATTTAGTTGTCATTTGTTAACATTTATTTATTAGTTATGTTAATTAAATTAGTTGTTTGTTTGTTTTTATTAATGATTAATTTATGAGAAAATAAGAAGAGAGAAATAAAAGAATTGGAAAGAGAAAGGTAAGACAAGGAGAAGGTGGGTCAAGGCCAGCGTGGGAGGCTCTTTGAGAAAGGGAAGAGGATCAGACTATTATAAAAGAAAGGGGAGAAAAAACCTAAGGGGGGGGGGGGCACTGTTCATCTTCTTGGTTTTGAAACTCGCCGCCACCCCTTAAAAAACCCTAAATTTTTCTCGTCAAATCCGCCGTCACCCTCCTTGCCTCCTCGTTCATCTTCATCCATAATCATCACCATCATCACACGAAGCCCCTCCGAAAACCCCTATTCTCCATAAAATCGCCTCCGCCGTAACCCTTACCACCATCATCTTCCTCAACCAAACGGCGCCGCCATCATCAAACCCCACCGTTATCAATCTCCTTTTCCGATTTCGCCGTCTTAAACTCACATACCACCACCATCGTACATTTTCACTATCACCATCCTCACTAGCCTCAAGTTTAATCATAAATCGCCACCACTGACTACCCCTTTTCCTCAAAGAAAATCCTAAAAAACATCTCCTCCTCCCAAAACGAAACGGTGTTGATCATCCCTCCAAACCCACACCAAATTCACCACAACCTAACCCCTCTCTCACAAATTCCTCACCAACCTCGTACACTCACGTATCCGCTCCCAGCTAGGATGCGACATCCCCAGCTCGCGCGGCTTCTTTCAGTGGCGTAGTAACATCTTTCAGAAGTAGCGGCAATAACACCTCAGGAAGCAACAAGAGCTTGTGCAGATTCTATCTAGTTTAACTCAGCAACAAACTTCGTTTAAAGAATTTCACAACAACATTTGTATCGTCAGTTTGATGCTAGTTCCATGGGTTGCGTTTCACTGAGTTTATTTTATTTCTGTTTGTGCTGTTAGATTCCGTGCAGGTTCATCAAAGTGTATAGAGCAGCAGTTCATCAATAACAACTTGAAGCAAGAACCACAGCTACCGACATCAACGTCGAAACATTCAAGCGTCACATTAACTCAGCTAAAATTTCAACAAGGTCAAAGGGCTTCATCAAAATATTGCCAAAGCAACTCCGTTGGCGTTTCAGCGAGTGTCTGTTCATTATCGACTTGCAATCTTTGTCTGCGAGTTACATTTTAATGGTGACAACATCTGGCGTTTAGAGTTGTTCAACAAGCTCTGAATAAACATCTCAGAGTTTACAGAATCATCTCGGTTGGTTATCAGTTTCAACTCTGTTATCATTTCTGGTTTAGTTTATTATTGTCAATTTCATTTTTGAAGTCGTTATTGGGTTCGAATTTTTGTGGCATTTTCGATGGTTAGTGTTGCATTCTTGTTGTGAAATATTGATATATAATTTGTTCTTCTGGCTTTTGTTATCTTTGGCGTGGTCATCAGATGTTTTGGAAGTTGGTTTTAAGTTTAAGATTTACTGATATAGTTGATATCAGTTTGTGGCCTGCTAAGGGTTTATAATTTTTAATACAATCTTATGATATTTGTTGTTGTAGTGACAATATTTTGAGTATGCTTTATGGATCAATTTCATATCCAAATTATAAACTGTCTGTGATTCCATGTTTATGGTTTAACTTCATCCGAAGTTATTATTGATTAGTTTGAGCTGCAGTTATGTTTTTGTTTGCGATTCAACTCCGTGTCATGAAAATGTTATGTGATTCAATTTATGTTATAGGGGTGTGTGCTGTTGTGACACGATGAATTTGTAACATTCATTATTTTAATTTCTGACTTTCATTCTCTCCTATTTCTCTTTTGTTACGTGGGTGTTGCATGTGGTTTTGATGATGGAATTTTATACTATGTGCCATGGACATGATTAATATAATATGCATGTAATGGTGTTATTACATATTAAGACAACATTTTATATACAGTTTGTAATTATATAGCATCAAATATGTGGTATTTATATGGCAACGTTAGCATTGTCTTAAAAATGAAAACTATCTTCCTAAATTTTTTTTCAAAAAAATTGAATTCCTGGATCTCGCCTTCCTTGAATTCTCGAGGGACCACTCTTGAGGTGCACGTCTTAAGTTGTGGTCACTTTCAAAACAATTTTAAAAAAATAAATTTCTCGATTTAGTCAAGCCATTAACCTTTGATCACCATACACAATATTTTAAAGCTTAATCCTGTGCTTCCTTACAGTGACACCTATTTGATCAATTATTTCTAGTTGGTCACTTAGAAGACTAGCCCACTTTGCTAGTGCACACGTTTAAAATTCAAATTCAAACCTCGACTCACCTCGAGTACTTTTTCAAAGCAAACTAAATTCTTGAAGTCTAGCACTTCTTGGGTTTTTGGACTATTGTTATCGAGGCGTACGTCTTAAGTAATATATTGTTCAACATTTCATCTTTTAGGATGCTATTTTGGACAAAGAAATATCATAGGAATCTAACATTCTGTGTGATATTTTCATTGTTCATCCAAATATTTTCCGAATGAAAAAGGTGTTGTTAGGATCTAGCATCCAAATGATACCCCGATTAATTGGTTGTGGGACCGACGTCCTATTTACTAAATAATCATCATTTCTCCTATACTTTTCAAAATCCTATCTCATATTCTCACTTTTCTCACCTCTTTCACAACTTATTTTCATACCCTCGATTCGATTTAAATCATTTTCTCAACATTTTTCTATTCAAACTCCAAAAGAAGGAGGTTCTTGGAATCTAGCATTCCTTGAATCTTCGAGTGAGTAATTCTTGAGGCATGCCCTCGAGTTGTTATTCACTCAACCTTTCGAATTTTTCAAACTCAATCATTTTCAAACATTTCCCTAAGTCGAGTGCTCGTACGCATTCACAAGCATCGACATTTCGCACACACTTCACAATTCCTTGTGGTTTCGATATTAGGGGCACCCTTAGGGACTAATATCGTTTCTCACGATCTAACCCTTGACATGTCGTCAATTCGGTTCTATCTTCAATCAAAATCCTCTATACATCGTCAAGCCATTTCAAACCAACCTCCTTTTTGCCTCGCATTCCGTTTTCGATTTAATCTTTTCACAAACATTTTTTAAACTCACGAAAGAGGGATATTCTTAGAATCTAGAATTCGTTGAATATTCGAATGAGTAACTCTTGAGGCGCGCCCTTGAATTGTTATTAGTTCATTCTTTCGATTTCAAAATATCCAACCCTTTATCATTTAACCTATTCAACCCAATCTCCGAAAGAATGGAGTTCTTGGAATCTCGTATTCCTTGAATTCTTGAATGACAAGCTCTTGAGGCACGCTCTTGGGTTGCTTGTCAGTCATTCTTTCGTTCCTCAACTCAAAGTCCAAACCAATTCAATCTCGTTTCCTTTCGTGGTTGTTACCACGAACTACGACTGCTCTGATTCTTCATTCTCATTTGAATGTAAGATACGTAGGCACAAGATTGTGATGATCTTGGCGAGCACACTTCTATCTTCCTCCATTATTCCGTCCACTTTCCAATCCTTTCCCGTAGTTGAAATACGACACTATGATTTCTCATTCTCGTCCGAATGAGTATACGTAGGCACAAGGGCCCCAATCCTTGGCGAGCACCATATCCTTGGCGAGCACCATGTTCACTAACCACTCATTTCTCCTTTGCGTCTTTAAACCTTTTACCTTACCAATTCTACCTTTATCAACGAGAAGAAAAACAAGTAAACCTAGACAAGACTCTCCACAAATACCCTAAGAGGTTCCCGTTGAGTACAATGGACGTGAGGGGTGCTAATACCTTCCCCTTGCGTAACCGACTCCCGAACCCGGAACTTGGTTGCGACAACCCTGTTCCTATCCTTTTGTTTTAAGAGGTTTTCTCGATATTTTCCTCTCCCGTTTATTCGGGATAAATAAAGTTCAGTGGCGACTCTGTCGAACCGCATTTCCGCGCCTTTCGCGCGAGGGTTGTTTCTCCGAAATGTCTCCGTGATTTTTCAAGGTGCGACAGCTGGCGACTTTGCTGGGGATTGCTCCATGCAAAGAGAGAGTCTAGCCTATCTTTTAGTTTGTGAGGAGTGTTTATTTTTATTTGTTTTTTCTTCTCGTTTATGTATTTGTTCTCTTATCGCTTGTATATTTTATGTTTGTCATCTTATTAGCCTGTTGGTTCTTAGGATGACATCATGAGTAAAGCTCTACACCCGAGCTTTGGTAAAATCAGAGAGAACACATAATTTAGAATTGGTAGTTGAGTAGTGTTAGTCTCCAAGGACTCTCTCCTTGTGGGCCTAGCATGAAAGCTCCTCCAGAGGAGACCTATTCGTGGATCTTGTTGTAACACAGCTAGCCTGTTGCACGACTTGATTAATGAAGGGTCCATGATTCCGGGAACCTTTTTTAGCACCAGTTACAATATTGGTGGTCGTGTAGTGTTATTCTCCGAGGACTCGCTCCTTGTGGGCCTAGCATGAGGACTCTGCTCAAGGGAGACCTTATCGTCATTATCGTTGTAATACAGCTAGCCTGTTGCGTGACACTGATACGACTAGTATCTGTGATCTTTGGAACCAAAACATAGAAACCATCCCGTGAGTGGGTTTATGGGTAATCGTATAGATCTTCCCGTATAGGGCTTACCTATCAGGTTTCTTTGATAAGAAAATGTGGTTACTTATCTTGTTATAATTACCAGCTTCAGATTGTTTGAACTGTGATCCTGTGATCCTGGATCTTGCATCTTGCATTGCATCTAACATATCATTTGCATATCTCATATGTCGTGCATTTTGCATTTTCATCCCTTCAACAGAATCTCATGTCTCCTTCCTTCTTCTCCAGTAAATCAAGCTGATTCCTCGACACCAGTACGCAACTAGAGCCAATACAAGACGAATGATGGAGCAGATTCAGCAAAATCAAGCTTCCTTCAGGGAAGAGTTGGATTCTCTCAAGGGAAAGATTGACCAGATCCTCGAAGCCATTATCACAGCCCGAAAGGAAGAAGAGATGCGTGAAGCTACTGTCGTCAACAACAATGGTCAGGGACAAGGGTCTACCACCAGACTTCCAACTCCTATTCCCAACCCTTATGGAATGACAATGAACTTTGCCACCGCAGCCGAAGGAACCACTTCTCAACCAATCTCAATACCTGGAGTTATTGTTGGAGCTATCCCGCAAGCTCAACCTACCGTTATTCAGATCCCTGTTCCTCATACCGAAGATAATTTGATGGACCAGTACGATGATGTTCAAAACTATCACACTGCTATCCCCATTGCCAATCATGTTGCTGCCCAGGATTCAGAAGCTATGAAGATGTGTCGAGATCTAGCCGAGAAACTTCGAGTCATGGAGGGGCATAGCTCAAATCCTCTCAGTGCTTTGGAAATGTGTTTGGTGTCTGACGTTGTCATTCCTCCCAAGTTCAAGGTGCCCGAATTCTCGAAGTACAAAGGTCTCAGCTGCCCCAATATTCATCTGAAGATGTACTGTCGTAAGATGGCCGCCTATGCTAGAGACGAAAAGCTCATGATTCATTGCTTCCAAGACAGCTTGTCTGGGGCATCGCTCGAATGGTATATGCAGCTGGAACGTAATAGTTGTCGCTACTGCGAAAATCGGCGCCGGCATGACAGAAGAGTCGCCACCGTGCGTTATTTATCCCAACGGAGGGAAAGGAAACGCTCGAAGTAAACCTCACAAAAACAGGAAAAGGTATGGTCATCGCAACCAAAACCTGGATTCGGGAGTCGGTTACGCAAGGGGAAGGTATTAGCACCCCTCACGTCCGTCGTACTCGACGGGATCCACGCTTGGTGTTTATAAGGAGAAGGGTGTATTTATCTATCTACGCTAATGGTCGGTCTGAAAAGAAAAGAAAAGGACAGGACATACGATGTTCTGGGCCTACGTACTCCCTCGTGCAATGGGAAAGTCAGAGTCAACGTAGTTCGACTACCTACGTCTAGACAGGGGGAAGGTTGCTCGCCAGGACATCGCGTCCTGTGCCTACGTACTTCCACACAGCATGGAAGATCATAGCAAACGTAGTTCGAATACGCACGACACAAGCTGTTCAAGTGTTTTTTATGGGAAAATGCACCTTAACCAAGGGTTTTCACAGTCCAGGAGGACAAAAGGTTTTGATGTTTGTTCAAATCTTTTGACGGAAGAAATGAATTCACTTTTGTTTTATCCTTTATTAAGTGTTTTTCTGTTGTTTTGAGAAAGGAAAGAGACACCCAAAAACTATGGTTGAAAAGGGGAATCTACCTAATGTTATCATGCCTGGTTTACCAACCTAATGTCTATCATAACTCCTCCACAGCAGGGAAGCTAGAGCTCCTAAGGGATCATGGCAACAACACTAAACAACAAACAGGAATCACTGCAAAGTAAAGAAATACTGGAAATATGCATGAATGCACCAACCAAACAAGCAAGGCACGAAGGCCACACACCACAGAGGCAAGGGAGCTCAGCTCTACCAAATACCAGCAAGCAAAGCCACTAAATAACAAACAAGCAGAAGGAGGACCACCTCAACTTCTCATGCACACAGATCCTATTTCTAAGATGCACCTATCTCAGAAATATCTAGATGAACCCCTAAGTCTAATGTAGCACAACACCACACAAGTCAATCAATCACAAAGAGAAGGCTAACCAGCTTGGCAAACTCCTATCCAAAGCAAGACTACCCCTGAGCGAGACCCTGAACAACCCTAAAACCCTAATCTACCTCTGAAGAAAGCCCTATGCAAAACCCTAATCAAAGCCCTATGCAAAACCCTAATCTACCTCTGAGCAAAGCCTTAATCAAACCTCTAAGCAAAGCCCTATGCAAAACCCTAATCTACCTCTGAGCAAAGCCTTAATCAAACCTCTAAGCAAAGCCCTATGCAAAACCCTATACAAGAGAAATCAATCCCAGTCTCCAAGCTTCAAGACAAGCTTACCAAAGAAAGGGAGCTAAGTAGGCAGACTCATAGTGCCTTCCTCAGGAAAGTACTAGGAGGCTTATACTCAGGAAACATATCCCATGTGGCTCAACAACTGTGATCGGTTTACATTCCTCCTCAGGAGAAACTAAACTCACATGAAGGCTCCAACATCATTGGATACTTGAGAAATCCTATACGAAATAAGGGAACTAAGTGAATAGACCCATAATGCCTTCCTCAGGAAAGTACTAGAGGGCTTCCACTTAGGAATCATATCCCATGTGGCTCAACAACTGTGATCGGTTTACATTCCTCCTCAGGAGAAACTAAACTCACATGAAGGCTCCAACATCATTGGATACTTGAGAAATCCTATACGAACTAAGGGAACTAAGTGAATAGACCCATAGTGCCTTCCTCAGGAAAGTACTAGAGGGCTTCCACTTAGGAATCATATCCCATGTGGCTCAACAACTGTGAACGGTTTACATTCCTCCTCAGGAGAAACTAAACTCACATGAAGGCTCCAACATCATTGGATACTTGGGAAAGAGGTGAGAAGAAAGAATGAAAGACATTCATAGTGCCTTCCTCGGGAAAGTACCATAAATTTCCCTCAAACTTCAGGATCTCAAACCTTACAAACAGAGAGCAAGCTCCTAGGCTAGGACCTCAATCCATGCATCCTTGCAAGCTCCAACAAGACTTCATCCAGCCTCCATCCTCCAGAAGAAACCACAGGCCCTCAAACCAAAAGAAACTATCTCTAAAGTTCAACCACAGTTGAACTTCAAAGTCAGAAGCCATCAAGACTTCTCCTATTCTCAGGCTCAAACAAAAATAACAGAACACCCTATAAAAATCTACCAAAAAACTAGGGGAGACCTACATGCATATATGATCCCAAGATCAAATCTCAAAGCCTAAGTCAACTTCTAAGGCTACTAAATAATCCCTAACATGGAGTGGTCAAGGGTTAACCAGCAAGTTATGAGGTCTCTATTCTCTAACCCTAAAACAATATCAATCAATCTCTAAAAAATCCAAAAAAATCCTATGGGGAGCATGCATCAGTCTAGTATAACATACTAAAAAACTAGAGCAAAATTCATTACCAAATGAGAGAAATAAAATCAACCAGGCAGACACACCACGAACCAAATATTCATGACCAATTAAAATACAAAAATGCAAACAAAAATGAAAATGCATGATCAAATTAATATTTTTGCATCCTAAAATCCTAAATTGAATTATGAATCTACAGAAAAAAGAAGGGAATCAATTGATCAATCCTACTATTTTTTTATGAATTTCCTAATATGAATGAAAACAAAGGAATATTAAAAAAAGAAATAAGACAAAGGGGGGGTGCGCGTAGCAAATAGGGCCTAAGCCCAATCCACAATCATACTCAGTCTTCTCACACGAAGGGGGTATAGCGAGCAATGAGGGGGTTGATCTTAGCAACTAGATTTGGGCTTTGACCCAATCCAACCCTAACCCAATTAATTAGTTTAACAAAACTAAACCTTCTTCCCCAACGCTGTTCACTGTTCATCTGCCAAAACCCTAGCGCCGCTCCCAACCTCTCTCCCTCTTCTCTCTCTGAGAAATCCTCTCAAAACAATCTCAAACTCTCACGAATCTCAAACAAAACACCATTACCCCACTCAAATCCATCAACTCTAATCTATACTCTAATCTAATCAAAACGAAACCAGAAAATCTCAGAAATCAGAAGGTAAAACGCAACCAAGATCGCATGAACACGTACCTGGCTACGGAATACGAACAGCTCGTGGAGTTTTTTTTTTGATGCTCAATGAAGACCTGACGAATTCAAGATCCTGTGCGTAGATTCTGATGAGGATCCTGATGAATCTTGGAGCAACTTCTGGAAATTTGAAGGTGTGGAGATCTACGGCGGCGGCGTTCGTATGATGAAGATCAACAAAGATCTTAAAACTGAAGGCAAGATGTTGACGTTCTTGAGACGCTTTGAGTAGCTGACAACGAGATCAGAGAGATCTGAAGATTGTAGAAGAAAGATCTTGAATCGCTTGCAAATTTTGGTTGAAGATTCTTTGGAGAAGTATGAATTTCTTGGAGAAAACGGTAAACGAAGATGGAGATCTTGAGCGTCTGAAGGAATTCTGGAAAAATCTCTCGAATGCTGATGAAGATATGAAGATTCCGGCGAAGGATGAAGTTTCCGGTGGACCTGGTTGAATCTTCCGGCGGGTTATTAATGAAGGTAGAGGAGACGATCGGAGTGTTTGGATGAATTTCTGGTGAAATCTGCAGATTCCGGCGAGATCACCAGCTTCCGGTGACCGGTGCGGTGGAGGGAGGTGTCCGGGCCGGCGGCTGCATGGCCGGTGATGGAGGGGAGTGAGTGGGATCCAGGTGTCACGCGCATGCAGTGGGGAGGCTGGTGGCTGGACGCGTGGCCTGGGAGAGAGGGGAAAGAGGGGCGCGTGGCCTGTGTGCTGGCGCAGAGAGAGAGTGTGAAGTGGTGAGGTGTCAGAACGTGGAGAATTGGGAGTTGTGAGGTGGGTGTGAACGTGGTAGGACGTGGGGGTTCTTGCTGATACGCGTGGCCTCTTTATAGTGCTGACACTTGGCAATGCAATTTTCTGGACAAAAATGGACTACAAAAACAAAGACTGATAATGGGCCTCCAAAAAATATCCTCTGGGCCCACGAAAACTGATACAATAAGCCCCAAAAAATCTGAATGGAAATGAATTAAACCTAATTAACTACTAATTAAAGATTAAACCTAATTAACTAGTTAAATCTGACTAAACCTAATTAAATCTAACAAATTCAAATAAAATCTAAACAAAAGATTAAATCCTAATTAACCTCTATTAAGATGATTAAAATCTAATTAAATTTTATATTAAACTCAAATAAAACTCTAAAAACTATTAACCTATATTAAACCTAATAAAGGAAATTAATGTCTAACAAAAGATTAACCCTATATTAAAAATAAACTCTATTAAATCTATATCTAAGCTATTAAATCCTATAAGAAAATCATTATAAAATCTATTTAAAACAATTTAAATTCTAAAAAAAGACTTAAAGCTATTAAAAAAATATTAAAAAAAATCTAATTAAATTCTATAAAATCTAAAAAACCTATTAAAAATATAAAAAATCTATTTAAATCTATAGAAAGGCTATTAAACCCTAAAAATGCAAACAAAGGCCAATAACCAACATAAAAGAATGTGCGACCAGATTAAAGCAAACAGTAAACCCCTGGCATTAGAATATCCCAAAAACCACCATGTAAGCTGAAAACACCGAGAAGCGCACAATTTCCCGAAAATAAAACCCTGATTATCTAGACTGGATCTGAAATATCCGGTAGATGAAAACCAAACTGTAACCCTGACATCCTCTGTCTGTGCACAAATGTCATGTGTCTGATATGCGAATACGAATTAAACCACGAACCAGATAGGAGAACCGGTTGGTCAAATTTTAGGGTGCAACAGCTGCCCCTATTCAAACGGCTTGGACCTGAATGGGTGAAGAGCGCTCAGCCTTCAAACATTCAAAGGTAAATGACGGTTGAATACCAATGAAACCCTGAAATTTACCAACCGCAAAAATAAATTGCGCCCACCACTGCTTGGGGAGAATTAACCAGGGAACTGATTTCCGTTGCCACAGCAACAACTAAAACACTATTCATCAACCTGCTTATGAAATAATCTGATATTGTCCATAGACCATCCCATTCCGAAGAAGTGAGAATGCACTAATCAGTGAGCAAAATTGTTGATCTCTCTTATCAACCTTTCGCATCCGAAGAAACGAGCAAACGCTTAACCAAACGAGACAATGCTGATTCCACTTATCAACCTTTCGTTCGTACCTGAACGAGCATCCACTAAAATGCGAGAAAATGTTGGTTTCACTTACCAACCTTTCGTATCCTGAAGAAACGAGCAAACACTTAACCAAACGAGACAATGCTGATTTCACTTATCAACCTTCCATTCCTGAAGAAACGAGCAAACGCTTAACCAAACGAGACAATGCTAATTTCACTTATCAACCTTTCGTTCCTGAAGAAACAAGCAAACGCTTAACCAAACGAGACAATGCTGATTTCACTTATCAACCTTTCGTTCCTGAAGAAACAAGCAAACGCTTAACCAAACGAGACAATGCTGATTTCACTTATCAACCTTTCGTATCCTGAACGAGCATCCACTAAACTGCGAGAACATGTTGATTTCACTTACCAACCTTCCGTTCGTACCTAAATGAGCATCCACTAAACTGCGAGAACATGTTGATTTCTCTTACCAACCTTCCATTCGTATCTGAACGAGCATCCACTAAACTGCGGGAAAATGTTGATTTCTCTTACCAACCTTCCATTCGTATCTGAACGAGCATCCACTAAACTGCGAGAAAATGTTGATTTCTCTTACCAACCTTCCATTCGTATCTGAACGAGCATCCACTAAACTGCGGGAAAATGTTGATTTCTCTTACCAACCTTCCATTCGTATCTGAACGAGCATCCACTAAACTGCGGGAAAATGTTAATTTCACTTTACCAACTTTCCATTCGTATCTGAACGAGCATTCACTAAACTGCGAGAACATGTTGATTTCCCTTACCAACCTTCCGTTCGTACCTGAACGAGCATTCACTAAACTGCAAGAACATGCTGATTTCACTTATCAACCTTCCGTTCGTACCTGAACGAGCATTCACTAAACTGCAAGAACATGCTGATTTCACTTATCAACCTTTCGTTCGTACCTGAACGAGCATCCACTAAACTGTGGGGACATGAGAAACTTAACCAAGCAACTCTGAGAGGACAATTCTGACGACTGCCGTCAAACACCTACTGGGGAAATTGGGAACTTAACCAAGCATCCTGACGAGAATAACCTTGTTGGAAAATAAGAGGAATTTAACCAAACAACTCCGTGGCGAATACTCTGCTGGGGACTACGAGGGACTTAACCCAGTAACTCATTGAAGTAACACCCTGCTGGAGAACATAACTCTGCTGGGGGAATTACGGGTAACCACCCAAAAATCTGCATTACCATCTTCTAATGCTGACACCACAGCATGCTGAGAAAGGCTCAGCTGGGGGAAACAGGTGCTTGACCAAGCAAACTCTGCTAGGGGAATATGACATGATGAACACGATCACTGCGTGCCTGGCACAACAACCCTCTGTAACAAGATGAACACGATCACTGCGTATTCTACACCACAACCCTCTCGACAGGAGGAAACCCGATCACTGCGCGTCTTGGCGTTGCAAACAAAACCACGTATAGGACGAATACGATCACTGCGTATCTCTTCCGAAAAAACCCCATAACATAATGATGACCACGATCACTGCGTGCCCTGCGCCACAACTCTCTTGACAGGAGAAAACACGATCACTGCGCGTTCTGTGCCGCAAACAAAACATACAGGACGAATACGATCACTGCGTACTCTACCACAAAACCCCACGACATAACGATGACCACGATCACTGCGTGCCCTGCGCCACAACCCTCTTGACAGGAGGAAACACGATCACTACGCGTTCTGTGCCGCAAACAAAACATACAGGACGAATACGATCACTGCGTACTCTACCACAAAACCCCACGACAGAACGATGACCACGATCACTGCGTGCCCTGCGCCACAACTCTCTTGACAGGAGGAAACACGATCACTGCGCGTTCTGTGCCGCAAACAAAACATACAGGACGAATACGATCACTGCGTACTCTACCACAAAACCCCACGACATAACGATGACCACGATCACTGTGTTCCCTGCGCCACAACCCTCTTGACAGGAGGAAACACGATCACTGCGCGTTCTGTGCCGCAAACAAAACATACACATCTCTGCAAACTACGATCTCACTTATCGATAGAGAAAATACCTGAGGCTAGACGGGTAATCAATCCTGCTTATGCTTCCAAAATTCACATGTTTGATGATGCTGTAATGCTTCCATACTGCATGGAAATGCTACGTATTCGTGTAAAATGCAAGTGCTTATGATGCATGATTATGCAAAGAATTACTTCAGCAAAATAAATGCTGAAGACAAACTGGATCCGCTGGGGATGACCGGAATACCACCGATACGCTTCCAACAAAATAAATGTTGGAAAGATGAACTAACTCCGCTGGGAATGACCATCCTGCTGGAAAGTAGCTCACAACTTCAAACTCTGCTGAAAATGATCATCCTGACGAGGAAGGATCAACCTGTTGGGGAAAGAGAAAAGCAATCCTGGAAACTGTTTTCCAAAAGGCATCGACACTCTGATTACGCCCTGTGGGGATAATTTATCCTGCTATCACTGAGCTGGGGATTAACCAGTGTGCTCTGACTTGCACTACACAAGATTCTTCGGGAGAGTTAATCATATCCGTCTCGACCCTTGCTGGGGAGGACTCTGCTCTGCTTGATAAGCCAATTCTGGACTACTGAAGATACATTGGTCTCCTTTGACGCAATCTCCACTCTCTTGGGGAGACAACATTCAAATTTTGCCTGGGGCGACTTCACCGGGGAAAGGCACAACATTCATCCTCTGGAGAGGGTACTAACCTGCCACGGACTCTGGCGGGGATAAACAGACTGGCTTGAATAACTTGCCTCAGTGCCCTCAACTTGCCCCTATCTAACTCCTGGGAATACTTGCTCTGAACAGCTTGCTATGAGACGACCTCGAGATTACTTGCCCCGGTATCTATACGACAAAAGGATTCAATCTTCATTAAACCCTGATCAACCCAATTGGTTTCAACACTCTCTGCGGTGACTTGCCCCTGAATGAGCGTTCTAGTGACTTATCCTGATCTGATTATCCACCTGAAGTATCTGCTTTCGAATCTCCACGTTCTGTATAATTGCCCCTGATTGGATCTCGAGAAGACTCACTTCTTATTAGCTGCCTCTCAAGCATACTGCCCCTTGATCAACTGAAGCTTTGGGACTTGTCCTCAGACTAACTGATTCCGAACTCACTGGAGGCCAATGCCCCAGATTTACTAGGTTTCACAACATACGCCATGTTGGTTCAGACTGCTGAATTACTCAGTCCTGCTCGATTATTCCCTGTTGGAATCTCCTTCATGTCAACTACTAACCTGCAAGTAAAAATCGTCTGTTCACGAATGGTAATTCTAATGCAATGCTTATGTAGATTTTGAAAAATTTTGTGTTGTCACTCATTTACATGCATGATTGAGTGACGAATGAACCAAAATTCACACGTAGTGCTTACGTGGTCAGTGAAAAACACAACAAGGATGTGACTAGCAAGTCGCGAAGAAGTCAGGTTACTCAACCTTATCGTAATGCGCTTTCAGGATAAACCCTGCCTCAATTAGGTCTTTTAAGGGTTGTATCGTGGTCGGGTTCACGGTTCGTGAAACAAAGGATATTTGGCTCAAATTTTGATTTGTACCCACCCCTTCTACGTGATGTTCTCCGATCCTAAGGTTCATCTAACCTGGCACGAGCGTTCGCCTCTTCGAGAGGTATGTTGAATGGTAAGAACCACAATTAAGGAACTCACAGGGTTTCGGAGTGACAGTTACTCCTTTTCGTTTTCGGTGTCTGTATACACGACTTTGTCTTTCACTGGGGATCTATATATATTTTCTATCCCTTCTTTTCCATTCTTTTTTATTCCCTAATTTTTGCCTGGACTGACTCCTTTTGAGTTCTTTTCATTTTTCATTTTCTTTTGAAGTCCAACGGGATGCCCTGATTTTTGCCTAAGTATCAGCTTTCCAGCTTTTTCTTTCTTTTTACTTAGCGGGCTTTCTTTTTCTTTCTTTTGGAACAAAGTCGTGTGACACTGGTTGTCTTGATTGCTCCGAAAGGATTGTAACTGTCTCACTCCTGATTGGGGAGGTTTAACCACTGTGGTTGACGAGATACAACCTCTTGAGAGGCATAAACTGTAATTGGTCCTCGAAAGACAACACTCCTCTGTAAGACTTGAATGCTCGGTCAAGCTAACTGACAACTACCCTGCCCCGGGTTAAGATGTGAGGGTTTAAAAGTCCAAAAAAACTTCTACTTCCTGGCTCGAAGTGGTTAACAAGGGACTAACTCCTTATATCTCCAGTGTTTGGGGGATTTGAAACAATGCCTTATACGTCATCGACAAGGTTTTATCTGAAAGCATACGATCACCGGTTATGAGTTTATTTCGTCATCCTCCCTCCAGTCTTTGCTAATCATAGTGATAAAGTGGAGTGAATAAAATGCAAGTGTCAGTGCAATGCAGTAAATGAGCGACAACGACATGATTAATTCAGAAAAATGCATAGTCACTTTATTATTATTACCATTCGAAACATACAATGTTTACAGCAAGTAGTAACTAACAGAAAAGAAACTACAAATACAAATGATATAAAGTCTGAGGCCTGCCAATGCTGAGGGCGCCTGCCTGTCTGGACCACTGGCTTTTGCTGGGGAATACTTTCCGAGTCTACGAGCTTAGACAGCTGAGAAGTTAGTATGAACAAACAAAAATCCTTCTCGAAAGGAAATGCAATCCTGGTCGATCAATTGCTGTACTTTCACCCGAAGCGCTTTACAATCTTCAGTTGCATGCCCTGGAGAGCCACCATGGTAACCACATTGAACTTGGGGATTGTACCCAGGAGGGTAAGGTTCTGGCACAGGCTTGAGAGCTTTCGGCTCCACCAAAGCGTTCTGAACCAATTGTGGCAAAAGCCGACTGTACGGCACAGGAACTGGGTGGGAAGGGCCATTCCTTCGTTCCAAGTTGCTACGAGGTCTGTTCCGATTATGACGCTGAGTCTGATACCCTTGGCCCCGAGTTCGCTGAGCGATATAAGACTCCTGATATGGTGCCCCAGGCACAGTGGTCTGTCCAGAATAACGAGACGCAGAAGATACTAGTAGCTGAGAAGATGAAGAACCAACAGATTTCATCGATTCGTCTTGAGGATACCCAACATCATTCCTGACTGCGTTTCCCACAACTCCTTCTTCGGTTTGACGAGCCTGACCGCCTGCAACATTCTGGATTTTTCCAGTCTTTACACCGTACTCGATGCGTTCTCCTGCCCTTACCCATTCAGAGAAATTTGGTGCGACTCCAATCATTCCTTCAAAGTACGAACCCTGCAAGGAGTTTACGAACATGCTTTTCAACTCTCGGTCTTGAAGTGGTGGTTGCACTCTAGCAGCAAATTCTCTCCATCTCTGAACATACTTTCTGAAAGGTTCATTGTTCCCTTGAGACAATTCTTGCAGTTGCATGCGACTAGGAGCTTCAACAAGATTGTAGTCATACTGCTCCAGGAAAGCTCTGGCTAAATCCACCCATGATCGAATCTGATTACTCTCTAACTGCATATACCAACTCAGAGATGCCCCAGTCAGACTATCCTGAAAGCAGTGAATCATCAACTTGTCGTTATGCACGAATGGAGTCATTCTTCGGCAGAACATCACCGAATGTTGCTTCGGGCAACTGTCTCCTTTGTACTTTTCAACCTCCGGCATTTTGAACTTCGGAGGTAACACTAGGCCAGGAACCAGACACATGTCTACAGCATTAGGGTTAACAACGTCTTTACCCTTCAAGGCTTTGAATCTTTCATCCAATGCACGAGACCTCCTAGCACACACGGGAGCTGATGGGTCTTCAGTCTTTGCTATCGGGACCTCTCTTCGGGACTTTGGCATAGGGAAGGCAACACTCTGGTAGTCTGGAGTATCAACAGAAGGATAACGTTCACTTCGGACAACAAACTGCTCACGTAGACCTTGGTCTTCAACAGAAGGCTGTACAAGCTGAGCTGCAATAAGGTTGTTCACTTGCGGAAGGTCTTCGTCATGCATAGATCCATACAAAGGATTGGACATCACAGTGAAACCTGACAAGGTATCAACAGACTAGAAGCTGCTCTCGGACATAGCTACCAACAACTGCCAACTGACTTCACTGCTTGATTCTGCTCAAATCTGCTTCAACCCCTTGGTCGTCTTCAACACTCCACACTTGCCTCGAACAATCCCCCGAGAATCACCCTCTAGGATCAAAACAAAGGCTGGATAAGTGCTCTGGCCAGCTAGAGAAATGCTATGCAATATGACTTATGCAGACAGAATACAAAAATGCTAACGTGTATGTGTGCGTTGGGGATATTTCCCCTCCAATTCCAGTGTCAAGGTGGCAAGACAAGAGAAACCATAAAGACAATATTTAGAAAAAAAAACCCTCATATATTGGAAAAACAGTCTCGTCCAGGCGTTACACAACTATGTTCCATACAACTGATATGACAAAGGAGGATCCCAACCAACATGCCTGGTGGTGATCTCAACATATAGAGTACAATAGAGAAATCATGTGCGGGTACGGTCGCAGAAATCCTCAACCAGCTTCTTCGTCTCTGGGTGATCCGGTCGATAAATCAAGCCTTCTATCAGCTGATCCCTCTTCCTGACCGTCCCATGGATATCTCTGACAAAATCTTCCCAAGCCTTATCTTGGGCATCATCCTCAGGTTTGGGCCTCTTGATGTCTGCTCTGTGCTGACAATCTTCCAGATTCTTCATGGCATCAATCAGTTTGCGTTCGGCCTCGTATCGACGTCATGCTTCTTCTTCAAGCTCTTCAGTCTTCACTTTAACTTGTTCTCCCAACTGAACAACCTGTGTCTTTAGCTCTTCTTCCCGTTCTTTGCGTTTGGCCATAGTAAAGTCCCAATGCTCTCTGAACTTAGCTAACTTCGTGTAGGCCCTTTCCAGCTCTTGTTTCTTAGTAGCCAATACACTGCTAACTGAGTCTACATCTAACTCCAGACGCTTCTTGGTTTCAGTCAACTCCAATAAAGTAGCCTTCAGATGTTTCAAAGTTTTGGCCTGTTGCTTGGAAAAGTATCCTGTTTCAATCTTTTCATGACGAAGTTGGGCATTCTCTTCCTCTAAAGCTTCTTTAGCCTTTGCTGACTCTTCTTTCTCCGCCATCAGCTGCTTGTATACCTGCATGTCTATAGTGGTGGGCTCCTCCACCGGAGAAGGATACAATGGCTGAACTGCAGGATAAGGCATAAGGAATTTCGTAGCTCGTTCACGAATCCATTCCACATACGGACCAAGAACTTGAGTACCCCCTTTGCTACATGAAGGCTTCCCTCTCTTATGCAGGTTCTTCCATGCTTTCTCAAGCTTGATCAACATCTTTTCCTCTATTGCCCCAGTGAGATACAGAGATTCCTGTATCTCCTCGGGATTCGGCGCTTCCTGAGGTGCATACCCAAACTGCCTGATTAATAAGGAAGGGTTGTAATTAACACACCCTTTCCTTCCTATCAAAGGAACATTAGGGAATCCTTCGCATCTGTATATGACCTCAACTCCGAACACCTCCTCATTAACCCACACCATATTCTCAGAAGTCAACCCCATCAAGCGCTCAGGCCATCCTAAAGAATCAATAGAAGTGACGAAAGGCCCTGACTTCGGCATATGACTAGTGAGCGACCTGCACAGTAGAGGTACACAGCAAGAGACATTCCTTCCTCTCCGCCTTTCATTTTGGTAGTGAGTGGAATGCTGGATATCTCCCAGCAAGGTAGGAACTGGGTTCTTTGCAGCCAGGATATAGAAAGCATCTGCATCAACAAAATCAGGAATGTTTGGGAACAATACAATGCCATAAACACACACAGCAAGGATGGCGTCAAAAACAACCCAGCCACCCTTCTTGGCATACTCCCGAGCCTTCTCCACCAAAACATCCAACGGAAATCCCCACGCATCTCCTCTTCTGGTCATCTTCCCTGTCAGCTCAAACTCTCCTAAGTGCAGAATAGCAGAAAGCTCAGCCAGATTAGGCTTAGCGTCCGTGTGATAGAAATGAATTTGCTCGCGAATCGGTATATCCAAGAGTGCAGAATACTCCTCCAGGGTAGGAGCCAAGACAAAATCAGGAAATACGAAACACCTGAGCTCAACATCATAAAACTGCAACAGGGTATAAATGCCGCTGATCTCATAAGCCGAGGGCTGGTAAACATAAGTCAGGATCCTCCCATATGTCTTCCTGAAATCTCCCATCACCTTCTTCCTAGCAATAGTAATTAACTCTGACAACATACTGATATCTGGAGATGGGAATCTGTAGGGTAACACTCTCTTCATGGCTTCCATGTCTTGCTAGGAAACAAACACCGGAACTGGGAGGGAAAATATGTACCTGCAATACACACACGTTAGTGTCGCTACTGCGAAAATCGGCGCCGGCTGACAGAAGAGTCGCCACCGTGCGTTATTTATCCCTCAGAGCGGGAAAGGAAACGCTCGAAGTAAACCTCGCAAAAAACGGGGAAAAGGTATGGTCATCGCAACCATAGCCTGGGTTCGGGAGTCGGTTACGCAAGGGGAAGGTATTAGCACCCCTCACGTCCGTCGTACTCGACGGGATCCACGCTTGCTTGGGTTGTCTACTGGATGCAAAACAATCTATCTACGGCTGCTAAATCTAAACGGAAGGGAATTGACTCGATAGAGCATCGCACTCTATGCCTACGTATTCTCAAGAGAGAAAGTCAGAGTCAACGTAGTTCGGGACTACAGGGAAAATTGGCTCGCCAAGACCTCGCGTCTTGTGCCTACGTACTTCCACTGGACGGAAGATCAGAGCTTTACGTAGTTCAGACTAACTACGGCTAAACAAACATTCTCACACAGCAGTGAGAAAAACAACTGGCTTCACAGGGTCGGGAACCTATGGTCACAACTATGGCTGAGTCTCAAATGCACTCGGGCAAGAGAGAAAAAGGGTTCAATTAATCGTCAGCGGGAAAGTCTCGATCGCACAGCCGCGAGAGAACAAAAGTTAGTCGTTAGTGTGCTCGCTAGGATATCGCATCCTATGCCTACATATCTTCGTCTGGTACGAAGAATCAGAGCAGCTGTAGTTCAGCTACTATCGGACCACAGCTCAAATCTCGTTTTATTAATCTCTGAAAGAATGATTACAATGGGTGCATATTGAAATAAATCTCCTAGGAAACACTATCCTATTCTATCCTGAAAAATCGAATGGAAATAGCCCCCTAACAAATGGGCCTCTAATTCTATCCCTAAAAGTCGGGAAATAATCTCTATGAAAGTATCCTAAAAGAAAATGCTTTAAAAAAATATTAAACCTACTTTAATATATTTTTTTTCTCTTTTTTTCTCCTTTTCTCTTTAACATATTTTTTTATATTCAAGATATTTTTCTCCATTTTTTCCACAATATTCTTCCTATTTTTCTCACAATATTTTTTTTTCACAATATTTCTCTTTCTTTCTTTCTTTTGATATTCCTCCTTCTTTCAATATCTTTTTTTTTTCTCCATATTTTTTCAATATATTCTTTCCATATTTCTTTTTCTTTTCTTTTTCTATATCTCAAATATATTTTCTTTTCATCTTTTTTTCTATTTTTTCCACAATATCATTTTTCTTTATTTTCCCTTTTTTTTTTATATTTTTTTCATTCTAAACAAAATACAAAGGGAGGGGGGTGTACTGCTTACAAGGGGAGTTTAACAGAAAAATAAAATAACAAAAAACTGAAGGGCCCAGCCCACTTCTCTTCAACAAAAAACGCAGGGGGTGTGTTGGTACTCTGGGAGTGTATGCTGGCAGGTGGCGTTGGGCTCAGGCCCAACGTTTGTCCAAAAACGTGAGGGGCGCAAAAAAAATGAACTGGGCCCTGAGGCCCACGACCCAGTCTCTCCTTCTCCTTTCTCCCTTCCAAGTTTCTGAAGAAACCCTAGATCTGTCTCTACTCTCTCCGCCGCCGTAGACCTCCTCTCCATCTCCTCCGTTCACAAGCTTCGCCAGAACGAAAAACCATCTCACACAAATTAACAGGATCAACCCAATCTTGATCTTTCCACCCTTTCGATTCCATCCTCCTCTAACTCTTAACAGCAACTCAGGTGGATCCTGAGATCTGTTCTTGAGAACGAACAAAGTTGTGGTTGAGTGTTGATGGATCTTGAGAGTTCGTTGATGAGTGTTCTTGAAGTTCTGTTTGAACAAGGAGTTCTTGGAGTTCATGGATTTCTGGAGATATCTTCTGGTGCAGATCAGGAACAAATCTTGAAGATGATGGTGGACGATGATTGATGTTTGGAGATTTCTGGACGAAGATGAACCGAAATCTTGGTGGTTGAAGAGAGTCTTTGGAGACGTTTCAACGAACTGGTGAATATTCGTGAGTGCGTGGTTAAATCTGGAGTTTGTTGAAGTTGATGTATGAAGATCTGGAGATTGGGGATCGCGATGAAGATCGTTCTAAAAAGAAGACTAGGAATGTTGATGAAAGCTTGTTGAAGCTTTTCTGGAATCAACACTTGGATGAAGATGATGATGATGTTCATCGCTCTGGATTCTTCTGGAGAATCGATGGTAGTTTCTGGGGAAGGTCATGAAGATTGATGAACAGTTCATTGACGATGATGAATCTTCATCGTTCTGGTTTTCTCTGGATTGATGATGGAGGTTGGA
Organism: Lathyrus sativus; assembly: GCA_963859935.3. Classification (NCBI taxonomy): domain Eukaryota; kingdom Viridiplantae; phylum Streptophyta; class Magnoliopsida; order Fabales; family Fabaceae; genus Lathyrus; species Lathyrus sativus. Next base: position 417,202,520 of record OZ012736.1, on the reverse strand, counting down.
TGATGATTCTGGTAGGATTAATGGTGGTTTCTGGGCGTTTGGAGGTTGAGAATGATGAAGATCAAGGGAATCGGTGGTGGTTGCAGGGAATGGTTGAAGGAGAAGGGATGAAGGATGTGGCCGGATTCTGGGCGAGGGACGGTTGCCGCCGGCCATGCAGGCCGGCCGGCGAGGTTTTCAGGCGAGGCAAGTTGGGAAGACACGTGGTGGAGGGACGGTGGAGTGGAGGCTTGCATGCCCTCCACGTGGGAGCATGCGTGGCTGAGAGAGAGAGAAGGCTGAGGATACGTGGCGTGATCTGTGATGAAAAAGTGGGGCCTCTCTGACGCAACACGTGGCGTGAGCTTGCTATTTATGCTGAGTCTTCGCTGGATTGTTCTGGAAGCTTCCAGCACACACTAGAAAAAGCTGGATTTAGCTGGAATATTCTGCATATTTTCTGGACAAAAAACACCCTAACTGGGCCTACTGAAGCCCAACGAAAATGAATAGAAACCCACAAAAAAACTGAATTGAATTAATATCATTAAACCAATTAACAGCAACTAACAACTAAACTAATACTCAATTAAATCTAATAAATCCAATTAACTCCTAATTAAAACTCTAATAAACCCACTAATTAAATTCCACTATTAATAAAAGAAAAACTATATCTAAAAATAAAACATCTAATTTCTATTAACCCTAATTTCTATTATTCTATTTAATATCTAATAAAAGGAACATAAAAGAAAAAAAAACCTATTTATTTCTATAAAAGAAAACTCTATTCATTTATTATTTTTTTTTTTATAAAAGAAAACTCTATTTATTAAAAAAAATCCTATATTATTCTAAAATGAAAAAAAGCTATTTGAAAATATCTAAAATGCTTAAAAATCTATTTAAAAGAATTAAAACTATTTAAGATCTATTTAAATTCTAATAATATTCTAAAAATGAATTAAATCTATTATATTCTATAAAATGCTAAAAATTGATTTAAAAAGAATTAACAATATCAAAAATTCTATTAAATCCTAAAAAATGATTTAAAAGCTATTTAAACCCTAAAAAATCCTATAAAATCTAGAAAAATCGCCATAATTCCCAGAGGGACAAAATGAGCACCGAACGACACAAAAATAATCGGTAAAAACAAACGGGCACCGAAATATCCCAAAAATCAACTCTACTGATCAAAAACACCTGAAACACGAGACGGGAGCTGTGATCCCTGATAAAATCAATACAAATGAAAAATGCAATGTATGCAATATGCAGATGCGAATGCGGTTATGCGTCGAAACATCGAGCCAAATGCGAGACCCGGTTGGTCAAATTTTGGGGTGCAACAGCTGCCCCTATTCAAGCGGCTTCGACCTGAATGGGTGAAGAGCGCTCAGCCTTCAAACATTCAAGGTAGATGACGGTTGAATACAAATGGAACCCTGAAATTTGCCAACCGCAAGAATATACTGCAAAGCTGCTTGAGGAATAGCTTCCAATAAACTGAAATTTGGTTATCACGGCAACATCTGGTCAATTTTCTGATACAATTTTCTTCTCCTTTTCAACACCTGTGTGACACCACAAGTATTGAAATAATGCTTTGTAAAGCAAACACTTTGATTCCCATCTCTCTCATGGGATCAAATCTGGTCAACTCACAGTTCATTGCGAACTTGAGGACAATTCTCCTGGGGAATTCTGAATGGAACTGCCTGGCACCTGTTTTGACAAAGGGGCAGCTTCAGAAGTCTGATATATGTCAATCTTTGCTGTTGTTGTTGTTGTTGTTGTTGTTTTTTTTTTCCCGATGCTGACGTAATAACCAAATGAAGAATCACTCCGCTGGGGAAGTCGAGAAGCTTTAACCACACAACTCTGCAGGCGAACAAATTCGAACTCCAATAGGTATCCATCTTGGTCTATGTTTCGACATGCGTATGCTTGAAATGATGCAATGTCCTATACGACATGTAAATGCTATGCGTTTTGTTTGAAAATGCGAGGCCCAGACGGCATGGATATGCTATATGCTTGTATAAATGCTATGACTATATATGCAAATGCTAATGCAGGCTCGAGCTGCCAGAGAACACCAGGTCTGAAAACCACTTGGCAAAATAAATGCCGAAGGAAATGTCAACTCTACTGGGGATGACCTGAAGTCACAGAACCATCTCAGCAAAATAAATGCTGGAAACGAGGAATCAAATCTGCTGGGGATAACTGCCCTGCTGGAGAAATGAAAAGGCAACCCTGCTCGACGACTTTACTGGGGAAAGACAGACAACTCTGCTCGGGGATGCTTTCTTCAAACCATTGGCAACTAATTGCGCTCTGCGGGGATTGACCCAAACTGAGGTTGATTACGCGCAGCACACTGCTGGAAATGCTCCTACTATCAAGGATATCAATCTTAATCTGCTGAAGATACTCCTGATCCTACTCTGATACGGGGTAAAAGACAAACTCGACTCTTCCGGGGATAATAAGCAACTTTCATCTGCTGAAGAGTGGCAATTCTGATTTAACAACATCCACAAGGGATCCAAACATTACTCGGAACACTGGTATCCGTCGAGCTTCGTATCGGGGAACATGACAACATGCGAGTCATTGGGAAATACTGTGTCAGATACCTTTAGATTGTTTTTGTTTTTTTTTTTTTTTTTTTTTTTTTTTTTCGTTTTCAGTTTAGAATAAACATGGACTATGTACACAGTGAAATGGAAAATACTAGACGAGAACTAGCATTCAAAGGTAGACTACCAGGCGAGAACTGATAGGAAAATAGGTTAGGCAAATTGATTTTTGTTTTTGAACCAGACGGGCTGACTAGACAACAAGCTGAGGTATAGACAACCAGGCGAGAACTGGCTGAAACACATAGGTTAAAAACACGATGACCAGGCGAGAACTGGTTACGCGATGACCTGTACCAGGCGAGAACTGATACAACACTTGAAGAAACGGTGACCAAACGAGAATTGGTTATCAATAAACTGCACCAGGACGGGAACTGCTGCTTACAATAAACTGCACCAGGACGGGAACTGCTGCTTACGAAAGGTGGGCCAGACGAGAACTGGTTACCGATTTGCCAGGCGAGAACTGGACTTTGGAAACGACTGGTTACTGACACGCAACAGGTTTAAACTGCAGGATGATAATCCAACGACAACAAGACCTTCTTATTTGAAAGGTTTTCGATAAGGGTATTGACATGATTCCCCGATACTCAACTCTGGCTGGGGATAAACAAGCGGGTTTGAATGACTTGCCCCTGGTACACTCAGCTGGGGGATAAAAGACTGGCTTGCACAACTTGCCCCAGTACAATGCACCTTGCCCCAATCTAACTCTTGGGAATACCTGCTCCGAACAACTTGCTACGAGAGGACTTCGAGAATACTTGCCCCGACATCTGCACGACAACAGAATTCAATCTCCAATTAAACTCTTATCAGTCCCATTTGATTTCAACATTCTCTGCAATGACTTGCCCCTGAATGAGCGTTCTAGCGACTCAACCCGATCTGATTATCCATTGGAAGCATCTGCTTTCAAATCTCAGCGCTCTGCATAATTGCCTCTGACTGGCTCTCGAGAAGACTCACTTCTGATCAACTGCTTCTCAAACAAACTGCCCCTGCTCAACTGGAACTTCGGGACTTGTCCTCAGACTGACTGATACTGAACTTACTGGAAGATAATGCCCCTGATTCACAAGGCATCACAACATTCACCATTCTGGTTCAGATTGCTGAATTACTCAGTCCTATTTGATTACTCTCTGGAATTTCTTTCATGCCAACTACTATCCTGCAATTAGAATTGTCTGTCTACGAATGGTAATCTTAATGCAGTGCTCATGCAGATTTTGAAAAAATTTGAGCTGTCACTCATTTACATGCATATGAGTGAGAGTGACGAATGAACCAAAGTTCAAACGCAGTGCTTACGTGGTCAGTGAAAATACAACAAGGATGTGACTAGCAAGTCAAGAAGGAGTCAGGTTACTCACCCTTATCGTAATGCGCTTCAGATTTACCCTACCTCAATTAGGTCTTTTGAGGGTTGTATCGTGGTCGGATTCACGGTTCGTGAAACAAAGGATATTCGGCTCAAATTTTGATTTGTTCCCACCCCGTCTACGTGATGATCTCCGATCCTAAGGTTCAGTTAACTTGGCACAAGCACTCGCCTCTTTGAGAAGTATGTTGAATGGTAAGAACCACAGTTAAGGAATTCACAAGCTTTTCTTCTAGAGTGATAGTTACTCCTTCTTCGCTTTGGTGTCTGTGTACACGACTTTGTGATTTGCTGGGGAAACTTTTCTTTTTAATCCCTCTTTTTCATTCTTTTGATTCCCTAATTTTTGCCTGGACTGACTCCTTTTGAGTTCTTTTCGATTTTTCGATTTCTTTTGAAGTCCAGCGGGATGCCCTGATTTTTGCCTAAGTATTTAGCTTTCCAGCTTTTCTTTCTTTTTACTTAGCGGGCTTTCTTATTCTTTCTTTTGGAACAAAGTCGTGCGACACTGGTTGTCTTGATTGCTCCGAAAGGATTGTAACTGTCTCACTCCTGATTGGTGAGGTTTGACCTCTTGAAAGGTATAAACTGGTTGGTCCTTGAAAGACAACACTCCTCTGTAAGACTTGACTGCTCGGTCAAGCTAACTGACAACTACCCTGCCCCGGGTTAAGATGTGAGGGTTTATAAGTCCGAAAAAACTTCTACTTCCTGGCTCGAAGTGGTTGGCAAGGGACTAACTCCTTATATCTCCAGTGTTTGGGGAATTTGAAACAATGCCTTGTACGTCATCGGTACGGTCTTATCTGAAAGCATACAATCATTGGTTATGAGTTTCAGTTTCGTCATCCTCCCTCCTAACTTTGCTAGTCACAGCGAAAAAGTGGAGTGAATATAAATGCAAGTGTCAGTGCAATGCCATAAATGAGCGACAGCGACATGACTAATTCAGAAAATGCATAGTCACTTTATTATTATCACCATTCGAAACATACAATGTTAAAAAAGCAGGTAGTAACTAACAGCAAAGAAACTACAAATGCAAATGATATAAAGGTCTGAGGACTGCCGATGCTGAGGCGCCCGCCTGTCTGAACCACTGGCTTTTGCTGGGGAACACCCTTCTGAATCTATGAGCTTAGACAGCTGAGCGGTTAGGGATGAACAAACAGAAATCCTTCTCGAAAGGAAATGCGATCCTGATCAATCAACTGCTGTACCTTCGCCTGAAATGCTTTACAATCTTCGGTTGAATGCCCCGGAGAGCCACCATGATAACCACACTGAACGTGGGGATTGTACCCAGGAGGGTAAGGTTCTGGAACTGGCTTAAGAGCTTTTGGCTCCACCAAAGACTTCTGGATCAAAGATGGTAGCAACTGGCTATACGGCATAGGCACTGGGTGAAAAGGAGCATTCCTTCGTTCCAAATTGTTACGAGGTCTGTTCTGATTCTGACGCTGATTCTGATAACCTCGGCCACGAGTTCGCTGATTTGCAATGGAAGCGACATAAGATTCCTGATAGGGTGCCCCAGGCACGGCTGTCTGTTCAGTATAACAATCCACGGGAGGTACTGATCTCTGATAAGATGATGAACCAACAAAATTCACTGATTCGCTTTGAGGATATTCAATCTTTGGCGTGACTGAGTTGATCACAACTTCTTCTTCACTCTGATAGTCACAAGGGTATTCAGTTTCACCAGCTTGATCATATGAAGTAATCTGAATTTTCCCCATTCTTATGGAATACTCAAGGCGTTCTCCTAATGCTACCACGTCAGAGAAACTTGCCGGAACTCCGAGCAATCTTTTGAAGTACGGATATTGTAGGGAATCCACAAACATGCTTGCCAGCTCTTGGTCTAACAGCGGGGGACGCACTCTAGCAGCAAATTCTCTCCATCTCTGAGCATATCTCCTGATAGGTTCATTGATCTCTTGAGACAACTCTTGCAAATGCATGCGATAAGGAGCAATGTCTAGGTTGTAATCGTACTGCTTCAGAAAAGCTCTGGCTAAATCCATCCATGACTGAATCTGATTCCTCTCTAACTGCATATACCACCTCAAAGATGCCCCAGTCAGACTATCTTGAAAGCAATGGATCATCAACTTGTCGTCTCGCGCAAACGCAGTCATTCTTCGACAGAACATCATCAAATGCAGCTTTGGACAACTATCTCCCGTGTACTTCTCAAATTTCGGCACTTTGAACTTGTAAGGCAACACCAGGTCAGGAACCAAACACATGCCTACAGCATCCAGGTTGACAGCATCTTTGGCTTTCAAAGCTTTCATTTGCTCTTCCAACACTCGGACTCTTCTAGCCTTTTCGAGAGCTCCTGGATCTACCATCCTGGCTACCGGGATATCTCTTCGGTAATTCATCACAGGGAAAGCAACACCTTGATTGTTGACAGGAGGAGGACGCTCATTATGGGCAACAAATTGCTCATGTCGACCTTGGTTCTCAACAGAAGGTTGTACAACTTGGTCTGCAGCAACGTTGTTCACTTGCGGGAAGTCTTCCATGGAATCATACAGAGGGTTGGACGCCATAGTGAACCCTGTCAGGGTGTTAGGAGACTGGAAATTGCCTTCAGACATGGCTACCAATAATCTTCAGCTGACTTCGTCACTTGATTCTGCTCAAATCTACTCAACCCCTAGGTAGGTCTTCTGATAATCAACAGCTGCTCAATCTAAACTCCGGGTAATCACCTTCAGGAAACAAAGGCTGGATCAGAACTCTGGCTAGCTGGAGGATGATATGCAATGCAACACTGATATGCATATGATATGCAAAATGCAGCAAACAATGGGACCACAGCCCCCCACACAAAATCTGAATACTGCTGCGCTGCTGACGGAGACGTTCTCTGAAAAGAAGACCAGAATAACGGGTAGGTTGGAAGTCAAGTTTCCTGCACAAAAAACCCCCCCACTCACAGGTGTGGACCTATATCTGACAAGGTACGGCATCCTATGCGGTCGTCAGCGTCACAGACTTTCATGAGGAATGATACGATTCCCAGAAGGAGTGGCATCGTCATCTCATGAAGAGGCCTCACTTAGCTGACTTCCAATTGATCGGTTCCCAGAGTCGACAATCCTCACGTCTGGACTCCCCTCAGATCCTCAGGACCGGAAAGGAGCACCTCTGCGAGAACCTCGTCCGAGTGCGAATTTTCGTAGGGAACTGCGCCTGCTCTGCAGACAGGTTCGTCTACTACTTCTCCGCAACTATATCTAGGTGTATGCTCATACTCGAGCCCAGGTCCGGCTTATCTCAATCATAGAACACCCGTAACAGCCCAACAACAACAGATAATATCGATAAATAAACACCTAATAGACAAGCAAACAAACGCTAGGATTGACTCTCTCTTAGGGGACGTTGGATCCCACATGCATGGGGAACTATCGCAGTCCCCAGCAGAGTCGCCAGCTGTCGCTACTGCGAAAATCGGCGCCGGCTGACAGAAGAGTCGCCACCGTGCGTTATTTATCCCTCAGAGCGGGAAAGGAAACGCTCGAAGTAAACCTCGCAAAAAACGGGGAAAAGGTATGGTCATCGCAACCATAGCCTGGGTTCGGGAGTCGGTTACGCAAGGGGAAGGTATTAGCACCCCTCACGTCCGTCGTACTCGACGGGATCCACGCTTGCTTGGGTTGTCTACTGGATGCAAAACAATCTATCTACGGCTGCTAAATCTAAACGGAAGGGAATTGACTCGATAGAGCATCGCACTCTATGCCTACGTATTCTCAAGAGAGAAAGTCAGAGTCAACGTAGTTCGGGACTACAGGGAAAATTGGCTCGCCAAGACCTCGCGTCTTGTGCCTACGTACTTCCACTGGACGGAAGATCAGAGCTTTACGTAGTTCAGACTAACTACGGCTAAACAAACATTCTCACACAGCAGTGAGAAAAACAACTGGCTTCACAGGGTCGGGAACCTATGGTCACAACTATGGCTGAGTCTCAAATGCACTCGGGCAAGAGAGAAAAAGGGTTCAATTAATCGTCAGCGGGAAAGTCTCGATCGCACAGCCGCGAGAGAACAAAAGTTAGTCGTTAGTGTGCTCGCTAGGATATCGCATCCTATGCCTACATATCTTCGTCTGGTACGAAGAATCAGAGCAGCTGTAGTTCAGCTACTATCGGACCACAGCTCAAATCTCGTTTTATTAATCTCTGAAAGAATGATTACAATGGGTGCATATTGAAATAAATCTCCTAGGAAACACTATCCTATTCTATCCTGAAAAATCGAATGGAAATAGCCCCCTAACAAATGGGCCTCTAATTCTATCCCTAAAAGTCGGGAAATAATCTCTATGAAAGTATCCTAAAAGAAAATGCTTTAAAAAAATATTAAACCTACTTTAATATATTTTTTTTCTCTTTTTTTCTCCTTTTCTCTTTAACATATTTTTTTATATTCAAGATATTTTTCTCCATTTTTTCCACAATATTCTTCCTATTTTTCTCACAATATTTTTTTTTCACAATATTTCTCTTTCTTTCTTTCTTTTGATATTCCTCCTTCTTTCAATATCTTTTTTTTTTCTCCATATTTTTTCAATATATTCTTTCCATATTTCTTTTTCTTTTCTTTTTCTATATCTCAAATATATTTTCTTTTCATCTTTTTTTCTATTTTTTCCACAATATCATTTTTCTTTATTTTCCCTTTTTTTATATATTTTTTTCATTCTAAACAAAATACAAAGGGAGGGGGGTGTACTGCTTACAAGGGGAGTTTAACAGAAAAATAAAATAACAAAAAACTGAAGGGCCCAGCCCACTTCTCTTCAACAAAAAACGCAGGGGGTGTGTTGGTACTCTGGGAGTGTATGCTGGCAGGTGGCGTTGGGCTCAGGCCCAACGTTTGTCCAAAAACGTGAGGGGCGCAAAAAAAATGAACTGGGCCCTGAGGCCCACGACCCAGTCTCTCCTTCTCCTTTCTCCCTTCCAAGTTTCTGAAGAAACCCTAGATCTGTCTCTACTCTCTCCGCCGCCGTAGACCTCCTCTCCATCTCCTCCGTTCACAAGCTTCGCCAGAACGAAAAACCATCTCACACAAATTAACAGGATCAACCCAATCTTGATCTTTCCACCCTTTCGATTCCATCCTCCTCTAACTCTTAACAGCAACTCAGGTGGATCCTGAGATCTGTTCTTGAGAACGAACAAAGTTGTGGTTGAGTGTTGATGGATCTTGAGAGTTCGTTGATGAGTGTTCTTGAAGTTCTGTTTGAACAAGGAGTTCTTGGAGTTCATGGATTTCTGGAGATATCTTCTGGTGCAGATCAGGAACAAATCTTGAAGATGATGGTGGACGATGATTGATGTTTGGAGATTTCTGGACGAAGATGAACCGAAATCTTGGTGGTTGAAGAGTCTTTGGAGACGTTTCAACGAACTGGTGAATATTCGTGAGTGCGTGGTTAAATCTGGAGTTTGTTGAAGTTGATGTATGAAGATCTGGAGATTGGGGATCGCGATGAAGATCGTTCTAAAAAGAAGACTAGGAATGTTGATGAAAGCTTGTTGAAGCTTTTCTGGAATCAACGCTTGGATGAAGATGATGATGATGTTCATCGCTCTGGATTCTTCTGGAGAATCGATGGTAGTTTCTGGGGAAGGTCATGAAGATTGATGAACAGTTCATTGACGATGATGAATCTTCATCGTTCTGGTTTTCTCTGGATTGATGATGGAGGTTGGATGATGATTCTGGTAGGATTAATGGTGGTTTCTGGGCGTTTGGAGGTTGAGAATGATGAAGATCAAGGGAATCGGTGGTGGTTGCAGGGAATGGTTGAAGGAGAAGGGATGAAGGATGTGGCCGGATTCTGGGCGAGGGACGGTTGCCGCCGGCCATGCAGGCCGGCCGGCGAGGTTTTCAGGCGAGGCAAGTTGGGAAGACACGTGGTGGAGGGACGGTGGAGTGGAGGCTTGCATGCCCTCCACGTGGGAGCATGCGTGGCTGAGAGAGAGAGAAGGCTGAGGATACGTGGCGTGATCTGTGATGAAAAAGTGGGGCCTCTCTGACGCAACACGTGGCGTGAGCTTGCTATTTATGCTGAGTCTTCGCTGGATTGTTCTGGAAGCTTCCAGCACACACTGGAAAAAGCTGGATTTAGCTGGAATATTCTGCATATTTTCTGGACAAAAAACACCCTAACTGGGCCTACTGAAGCCCAACGAAAATGAATAGAAACCCACAAAAAAACTGAATTGAATTAATATCATTAAACCAATTAACAGCAACTAACAACTAAACTAATACTCAATTAAATCTAATAAATCCAATTAACTCCTAATTAAAACTCTAATAAACCCACTAATTAAATTCCACTATTAATAAAAGAAAAACTATATCTAAAAATAAAACATCTAATTTCTATTAACCCTAATTTCTATTATTCTATTTAATATCTAATAAAAGGAACATAAAAGAAAAAAAACCTATTTATTTCTATAAAAGAAAACTCTATTCATTTATTATTTTTTTTTTTATAAAAGAAAACTCTATTTATTAAAAAAAATCCTATATTATTCTAAAATGAAAAAAAGCTATTTGAAAATATCTAAAATGCTTAAAAATCTATTTAAAAGAATTAAAACTATTTAAGATCTATTTAAATTCTAATAATATTCTAAAAATGAATTAAATCTATTATATTCTATAAAATGCTAAAAATTGATTTAAAAAAAATTAACAATATCAAAAATTCTATTAAATCCTAAAAAATGATTTAAAAGCTATTTAAACCCTAAAAAATCCTATAAAATCCAGAAAAATCGCCATAATTCCCAGAGGGACAAAATGAGCACCGAACGACACAAAAATAATCGGTAAAAACAAACGGGCACCGAAATATCCCAAAAATCAACTCTACTGATCAAAAACACCTGAAACACGAGACGGGAGCTGTGATCCCTGATAAAATCAATACAAATGAAAAATGCAATGTATGCAATATGCAGATGCGAATGCGGTTATGCGTCGAAACATCGAGCCAAATGCGAGACCCGGTTGGTCAAATTTTGGGGTGCAACAGTTAGTTGGATGCAAATGGTGATGCAATAATGCAATATGATAAATGATGCAATCAGTGAACACAGGGGCCATGCTGTAGCCTGAAGAGGAACATCCTTGTGACGTCAAGAACAGAAAACCACCACAGTCACCAGAACCTCATGACGCTGACTATCATCTGACACCCAAAATACCAATACCCTGGTAAGAAATCCATTTGAACCTCTGTATCTGACGAGAAAACCATCTGACAATAGTATCAACCTCAAACAAGAAACCCATCTGATCCAAACAACACACCTGTTAACGAGCCAAGAACCATCTGATAAATACTGAATCATGGTTTCTGAAGGCCAGTTTTCCTGCAATAACCCAATCCCCCTCACAGGTATGGACCTAATCCACGGACAAAGGTACGACATCTTATGCGATCATCAGTGTCACAGACTTTCGTGAGTGACGATACGATTCCCAGAAGGAGTGGCATCATCAAGTCATGAAGAGGCCTCACTTAGCTGACTTCCAAATGATCGGTCCCCAGAGTCGACAATCCTCACGTCTGGACTCCCCTCAGATCCTAAGGACCGGAAAGGAGCACCTCGGCGAAAACCTCGTCTGAGCGCAGATTTCGTAGGGAACTGTGCCTGCTCAGCAGACAGGTTCGTCTACTACTCTCCGCAACTATGTCTAGGTGCATACTCAAGCCCAGGTCCGGCTTCTCACTCATAGTAACCTCCCTCTCCCACAGCAGTAATCATAATAATATAGTGCTGAAAGTAAATGCGGAAAGGTAAAGGTGCGGGAAAGTAAAGTGCGGAAAGATAAAACACATATGCACAACACCCAACAGATAAACACCCAAGCGCTAGGATTGACTCGCGTAGGGGATGGGAAACGGTCCCAGCATAAGGGATGGGAAAAGTCCCTAGATGCTATAAGTCCCCAGCAGAGTCGCCAGCTGTCGCTACTGCGAAAATCGGCGCCGGCATGACAGAAGAGTCGCCACCGTGCGTTATTTATCCCAACGGAGGGAAAGGAAACGCTCGAAGTAAACCTCGCAAAAACGGGAAAAGGTATGGTCATCGCAACCAAAACCTGGATTCGGGAGTCGGTTACGCAAGGGGAAGGTATTAGCACCCCTCACGTCCGTCGTACTCGACGGGATCCGCGCTTGGTGTTTATAAGGAGAAGGGTGTATTTATCTATCTACGCTAATGGTCAGTCTGAAAAGAAAAGAAAAGGACAGGACTCGACAGAACATACGGTGTTCTGGGCCTACGTACTCCCTCGTGCAATGGGAAAGTCAGAGTCAACGTAGTTCGACTACCTACGTCTAGACAGGGGGAAGGTTTCTCTCCAGGACATTGCGTCCTGTGCCTACGTACTTCCACACATCATGGAAGATCAGAGCAAACGTAGTTCGACTACGCACGACACAAGTTGTTCAAGTGTTTTTTATGGGAAAATGCACCTTAACCAAGGGTTTTCACAGTCCAGGAGGACAAAAGGTTTTGATGTTTGTTCAAATCTTTTGACGGAAGAAATGAATTCACTTTTGTTTTATCCTTTATTAAGTGTTTTTCTGTTGTTTTGAGAAAGGAAAGAGACACCCTAAAACTATGGTTGAAAAGGGGAATCTACCTAATGTTATCATGCCTGGTTTACCAACCTAATGTCTATCATAACTCCTCCACAGCAGGGAAGTTAGAGCTCCTAAGGGATCATGGCAACAACACTAAACATCAAACAGGAATCACTGCAAAGTAAAGAAATACTGGAAATATGCATGAATGCACCAACCAAACAAGCAAGGCACGAAGGCCACACACCACAGAGGCAAGGGAGCTCAGCTCTACCAAATACCAGCAAGCAAAGCTACTCAATAACAAACAAGCAGAAGGAGGACCACCTCAACTTCTCATGCACACAGATCCTATTTCTAAGATGCACCTATCTCAGAAATATCTAGATGAACCCCTAAGTCTAATGCAGCACAACACCACAAAAGTCAATCAATCACAAAGAGAAGGCTAACCAGCCTGGAAAACTCCTATCCAAAGCAAGACTACCCCTGAGCGAGACCCTGAACAACCCTAAAACCCTAATCTACCTCTAAAGAAAGCCCTATGCAAAACCCTAATCAAAGCCCTATGCAAAACCCTAATCTACCTCTGAGCAAAGCCTTAATCAAACATCTAAGCAAAGCCCTATGCAAAACCCTAATCTACCTATGAGCAAAGCCTTAATCAAACCTATAAGCAAAGCCCTATGCAAAACCCTATACAAGAGAAATCAATCCCAGTCTCCAAGCTTCAAGACAAGCTTACCAAAGAAAGGGAGCTAAGTAGGCAGACTCATAGTGCCTTCCTCAAGAAAGTACTAGGAGGCTTATACTCAGGAAACATATCCCATGTGGCTCAACAACTGTGATCGGTTTACATTCCTCCTCAGGAGAAACTAAACTCACATGAAGGCTCCAACATCATTGGATACTTGAGAAATCCTATACGAACTAAGGGAACTAAGTGAATATACCCATAGTGCCTTCCTCAGGAAAGTACTAGAGGGCTTCCACTTAGGAATCATATCCCATGTGGCTCAACAAATGTGATCGGTTTACATTCCTCCTCAGGAGAAACTAAACTCACATGAAGGCTCCAACATCATTGGATACTTGAGAAATCCTATACGAACTAAGGGAACTAAGTGAATAGACCCATAGTGCCTTCCTCAGGAAAGTACTAGAGGGCTTCCACTTAGGAATCATATCCCATGTGGCTCAACAACTGTGAACGGTTTACATTCCTCCTCAGGAGAAACTAAACTCACATGAAGGCTCCAACATCATTGGATACTTGGGAAAGAGGTGAGAAGAAAGAATGAAAGACATTCATAGTGCCTTCCTCGGGAAAGTACCATAAATTTCCCTCAAACTTCAGGATCTCAAACCTCACAAACAGAGAGCAAGCTCCTAGGCTAGGACCTCAATCCATGCATCCTTGCAAGCTCCAACAAGACTTCATCCAGCCTCCATCCTCCAGAAGAAACCACAGGCCCTCAAACCAAAAGAAACTATCTCTAAAGTTCAACCACAGTTGAACTTCAAAGTCAGAAGCCATCAAGACTTCTCTTATTCTCAGGCTCAAACAAAAATAACAGAACACCCTATAAAAATCTACCAAAAAACTAGGGGAGACCTACATGCATCTATGATCCCAAGATCAAATCTCAAAGCCTAAGTCAACTTCTAAGGCTACTAAATAATCCCTAACATGGAGTGGTCAAGGGTTAACCAGCAAGTTATGAGGTCTCTATTCTCTAACCCTAAAACAATATCAATCAATCTCTAAAAAATCCACAAAAATCCTATGGGGAGCATGCATCAGTCTAGTATAACATACTAAAAAACTAGAGCAAAATTCATTACCAAATGAGAGAAATAAAATCAACCAGGCAGATACACCACGAACCAAATATTCATGACCAATTAAAATACAAAAATGCAAACAAAAATGAAAATGCATGATTAAATTAATCTTTTTGCATCCTAAAATCCTAAATTGAATTATGAATCTACAGAAAAAAGAAGGGAATCAATTGATCAATCCTACTATTTTTTATGAATTTCCTAATATGAATGAAAACAAAGGAATATTAAAAAAAGAAATAAGACAAAGGGGGGGGGGGGGGGGGGGCGCGTAGCAAATAGGGCCTAAGCCCAATCCACAATCATACTCAGTCTTCTCACACGAAGGGGGTATAGCGAGCAATGAGGGGGTTGATCTTAGCAACCAGATTTGGGCTTTGACCCAATCCAACCCTAACCCAATTAATTAGTTTAACAAAACTAAACCTTCTTCCCCAACGCTGTTCACTGTTCATCTGCCAAAACCCTAGCGCCGCTCCCAACCTCTCTCCCTCTTCTCTCTCTGAGAAATCCTCTCAAAACAATCTCAAACTCTCACGAATCTCAAACAAAACACCATTACCCCACTCAAATCCATCAACCCTAATCTAGACTCTAATCTAATCAAAACGAAACCAGAAAATCTCAAAAATCAGAAGGTAAAACGCAACCAAGATCGCATGAACACGTACCTGGATACGGAATACGAACAGCTCGTGGAGTTTTTTTTTGATGCTCAATGAAGACCTGACGAATTCAAGATCCTGTGCGTAGATTCTGATGAGGATCCTGATGAATCTTGGAGCAACTTCTGGAAATTTGAAGGTGTGGAGATCTACGGCGGCGGCGTTCGTATGATGAAGATCAACAAAGATCTTAAAACTGAAGGCAAGATGTTGACGTTCTTGAGACGCTTTGAGTAGATGACAACGAGATCAGAGAGATCTGAAGATTGTAGAAGAAAGATCTTGAATCGCTTGCAAATTTTGGTTGAAGATTCTTCGGAGAAGTATGAATTTCTTGGAGAAAACGGTAAACGAAGATGGAGATCTTGAGCGTCTGAAGGAATTCTGGAAAAATCTCTCGAATGCTGATGAAGATATGAAGATTCCGGCGAAGGATGAAGTTTCCGGTGGACCTGGTTGAATCTTCCGGCAGGTTATTGATGAAGGTAGAGGAGACGATCAGAGTGTTTGGATGAATTTCTGGTGAAATCTGCAGATTCCGGCGAGATCACCAGCTTCCGGTGACCGGTGCGGTGGAGGGAGGTGTCCGGGCCGGCGGCTGCATGGCCGGCGATGGAGGGGAGTGAGTGGGATCCAGGTGTCACGTGCATGCAGTGGGGAGGCTGGTGGCTAGACGCGTGGCCTGGGAGAGAGGGGAAAGAGGGGCGCGTGGCCTGTGTGCTGGCGCAGAGAGAGAGTGTGAAGTGGTGAGGTGTCAGAACGTGGAGAATTGGGAGTTGTGAGGTGGGTGTGAACGTGGTAGGACGTGGGGGTTCTTGTTGATACGCGTGGCCTCTTTATAGTGCTGACACTTGGCAATGCAATTTTCTAGACAAAAATGGACTACAAAAACAAAGACTGATAATGGGCCTCCAAAAAATATCCTCTGGGCCCACGAAAACTGATACAATAAGCCCCAAAAAATCTGAATGGAAATGAATTAAACCTAATTAACTACTAATTAAAGATTAAACCTAATTAACTAGTTAAATCTGACTAAACCTAATTAAATCTAACAAATTCAAATAAAATCTAAACAAAAGATTAAATCCTAATTAACCTCTATTAAGATGATTAAAATCTAATTAAATTCTATATTAAACTCAAATAAAACTCTAAAAACTATTAACCTATATTAAACCTAATAAAGGAAATTAATGTCTAACAAAAGATTAACCCTATATTAAAAATAAACTCTATTAAATCTATATCTAAGCTATTAAATCCTATAAGAAAATCATTATAAAATCTATTTAAAACAATTTAAATTCTAAAAAAAGACTTAAAGCTATTAAAAAAATATTAAAAAAAATCTAATTAAATTCTATAAAATCTAAAAAACCTATTAAAAATATAAAAAATCTATTTAAATCTATAGAAAGGCTATTAAACCCTAAAAATGCAAACAAAGGCCAATAACCAACATAAAAGAGCGTGCAACCAGATTAAAGCAAACAGTAAACCCCTGACATCAGAATATCCCAAAAACCACCATGTAAGCTGAAAACACCGAGAAGCGCACAATTTCCCGAAAATAAAACCCTGATTATCTAGACTGAATCTGAAATATCCGGTAGATGAAAACCAAACTGTAACCCTGACATCCTCTGTCTGTGCACAAATGTCATGTGTCTGATATGCGAATACGAATTAAACCACGAACCAGATAGGAGAACCGGTTGGTCAAATTTTAGGGTGCAACAATAGTGTGCGTACTTGGGCCGAGCTAGCCGATGCATTTATCAAGCAGTACAAGTATAATACCGATCTCGCTCCAAACCGTACTCAGCTTCAAAGTATGAATCAGAAGGACAGTGAATCCTTCAAGGAGTACACGCAACGATGGAGAGAGCTAGCTGCAAGGGTGCACCCACCTTTGGTTGATCGTGAATTAATTGACATCCTCATGGGTACCTTGCAAGGCAAGTACTACGAGAAACTGATCGGTAGTGTCGCAGCTGGATTCTCTGACTTGGTGATTGATGGTGAGAGAATTGAAGAAGGGTTGAAGAGCGGGAAGATCCAAGGAGGTTCTAGCAGCTAAGCTAGTACCAAGAAGCCTTTGAACGGATACAAGAAGAAATAGGGCGAAACAAATGCTATCTCTTTGTAGAAAGAGCAAGATCCTCAACAAGCTCCCGCTCCTATGCCTTATCAAGTCCCTTACTACCAGTATCCGTATGTTGCTGCTGCGCAATATGCTCCAATGCCTTATCAGCCAGCTGTTCAAGCAGTGCAAGCTCAGATGCCACAACAACAGGTTCCTCAGCAACGAGCCTACAATCAACAAGGATACTAATATCCTTCTCAGCAACAACAAATGCAAGCTACTCAGCAACGACAAGGTACTCGCCCACAGTGTCAGCAGAGAACATGGAGGCCAGATAGAGTCTTTGATCATCTACCAATGACATATGCTAAAATCTTTGCTCAGTTGATGGAGAAGAAAACTGTTGTTCCGAGAGATTTGGCTCCTCCAACTGTCATTCCTGCCGATTAAGATGCAAATGCTCATTGTGAGTTTCATAAGGGCGCTCCAGGTCATGCCATTGAGGACTGCAGAGCTTTCAAGCACACAGTTCAAGACATGATCGACAGGGATGCTATCAACTTCAATGGGAAGTCTCCAAATGTCATCAAAGATCCGATGCCACCAGCCAACTAGTGCCAACATCAGATCATGCAGAGTCAAGTTTATTTCTCGAAGAAGGCCGTCATGTTGCCATTTCATATTACGTATTTCTTATATTTGTCTTTGTTTGTTTAAGTATTGTATGCTTTGAACAATTGCCATTCGTATTTGTTTTTCATTAATGTATTGTTTATGCATGTTTTGAATTAGTTATGTCGTATTCACTCATTTTCACTTATCACCGACACATTTATTCACTGTTGTTTAGCATGATTTGAGGGAGGATGATGAAAACGAGATACCCATAATTGCAAATTGTATCCTTTCAGACAGAATCTCGTCAATGATGTACATGCATTGTTTCAATTCCCCCAAACACCGGAGATATAAGAAGATAATCCCTAGTAAACCACTTTGAGCTTAGAAGTAGTAGTTTCCTTCGGATATTCAAACCCTTTACACTCAACCTGGGGCAGGGTAGTGTTCAATTAATCTAACTCCGCACTCGAATCAACAAAGCAAAATCTAAAAGATGATGGTTCATCAAAGACCCATGCTATGGTAGTCACAACAAAATACAAAAAAATCAAAAGCCTGCTAAGTCAAACACCTCAGAGGGGACTTAGGCAAAATCAAGGAAATCTCGATGGATCTGACAAGTAAAGTCAATTCATGCAAAAGTTAGGGATCAAAAAAACAAAAACAAAAGAGGACCTGAAACCCTCAACAAAAACAAAATAATATTCAGTGGCCATTCAAATAGGGTCACTGATATCCATCAAAATAAGGTGACTGCCACGTCGAGCAAACCTTGAAACATCAAGTTTACACTGTCAGGACAAGTGCAAAATTAGCTGAACATAGGACTGAAGATCATTAAGAAGAAGGGGTGGCAACAAATCATACTTTGAGCCTAATACCTTTGTTTCATAACCGTGAACCAGACCATGTTACAACCCTCGAAAGACCTAATTGAGGCGAGGTTTATTCTGAAAGCATAACATCGCAAGGTTGCGTAACCTGACTCCTCACATGATTGCTAATCATCAGCATTGGTGTCATTATTCTTGCAACATCTTTTACACCAATCAAAATCAGCATGATGTTTGGCCTAACGGTTCGTTCATTTCACTATCACGAC
This sequence comes from Lathyrus sativus, assembly GCA_963859935.3. Classification (NCBI taxonomy): domain Eukaryota; kingdom Viridiplantae; phylum Streptophyta; class Magnoliopsida; order Fabales; family Fabaceae; genus Lathyrus; species Lathyrus sativus. Next base: position 417,183,536 of record OZ012736.1, on the reverse strand, counting down.
ACTTCAATTAAACGACACTTTTTCAAAAAAACTTGCATCGAACTTTGCATTAATATTACCATTTGCGGATGTACAATTTTAATTGCAAAATCAGCGCTAGGTATTCAAAGACACTTCAACAATGAGCAATCAAGGAAGAACTTGACTTTCGGTGGCTGACACAAAGCAAGGCTACCTCAAAACCCACAGGCTGGGGCAAATCATTCAAGCAGCTCGAGCAAGGGTAAGTCATTTCTAGGCATCAAAGCCCAGTTTCAACTTCAGAATTGGTTAATTCATGGCATACCGTTAACAAGTTCAGACTGGGGGCAAGACTAAGTCATCTGAATCATCAACCAGAGTTGCAACCTTCTCTGAAGCAAATTCACAACAAATCATCAAATACCCAGCTTAGGGCATCCAGAGCATCATCCTCTGCTTCGATCATGGCGTCTTCAACGAATTGCGTGTCGAGGAAGTCAATCCCTCCTACCACTCAAAGTCCAATCTGCATTGGCAACTACCAAAAGTCCACCGCGGTGGCGTCTCCACATGCATTTCCAATCACCCGTCTGCAATCATGTGCATCATACGCATTGCATTCGCTATCATAAGCATCTTGCATCATATGCAAACTCAAATCATTTTCATTTCCGTGCGTCAGCATTTGCATTTGCGCTTCCATTCGTTATGGAACCTTATTATCATCCAGCATTTGCATATGCGAGTCAAGGTCCAGGACCAACCTCGAATATTTCCAAGATCATCATCAGCCCAGTCAGGGGCATCCTCTGCAAGATTGTGGGTTTCTCCACAAACTTCAAGAGCTTCAAAATAGTCATCATCCCAATCAGGGGCATCTTCTGCAAGATGTGGGTTTCTCCCACGAAATTCAAGGATATTCAAAGCAAGATTCAACTCAGTCAGAGGCATTTTTTAAAGACTATGGGTGCTCCCCATGACGTATTTCAACCTCGCGGTTGATCAAATCTTCAAGTCAACATACAACCCATCCAGGGGCATATCATTCAAGACCGTGGGCGTTCCTCACGAGGTTGTTCAACCTTTTGTTGGGAAAATCCAAGAGTTTCAGTACAAGATTCAGCCCAGGCAAGGGCATCTTCTCAAAGTCGTGAGCGTTCCTCACGAAGTTGTTCAACCTTTTGTTAGCCAAGACAAAATTTCAAGACAAATTCAGCTCAGTCAGGGGCATCTTCTTCATAATTCATGGGCGTAACCATGAAAGCATTTCAACAAAATTATGATCTCCAAGCAAGACGGTGGGCGTACCACGTTGATTCATTTAAATCCAATCTTCCTCTCGGGTGTTCCCCAATGAGTTGTATCCAGGAAGCGTGATCATTTCCAATTGCCTCACTATCATCCTTTTGGGTGGTAGTGACCTGTGTGTGAGTTTCGCTCCGTCATCCTTTTGGTGGGGGGTCTGTCATAGTCATTAATGTCAAATTGTGCGATAGTGTTTGGTGTGTGTTTCGCTCCGTCATCCTTTTGGTGGGGGGTCTGTCATAGTCATTAATGATAGATTGTGCGATATTGTTTGGCGTGTGTTTCGCTCTGTCATCATTTTGGTGGGGGGTCTATCATAGTCATTAATGATAGATTGTGCGATATTGTTTGGCATGTGTTTCGCTCTGTCATCCTTTTGGTGGGGGGTCTGTCATAGTCATTAATGTCAGATTGTGCGATAGTGTTTGGTGTGTGTTTCGCTCCATCATCCTTTTGGTGGGAGGTCTGTCATAGTCATTAATGATAGATTGTGCGATATTATTTGGCGTGTGTTTCACTCCGTCATCCTTTTGGTGGGAGGTCTGTCATAATCAATGATGATACATTATGCGATATTGTTTGATGTGTGTTTCACTCCGTCATCCTTTTGGTGGGGGGTCTGTCATAGTCATTAATGTCAGATTGTACGATATTGTTTGGCGTGTGTTTCGCTCCGTCATCCTTTTGGTGAGGGGTCTGTCATAGTCATTAATGATAGATTGTGCGATAGTGTTTGGTGTGAGTTTCGCTCCGTCATCCTTTTGGTGGGGGGTCTGTCATAGTCATTAATGTAAGATTGTGCGATATTGTTCGGTGTGAGTTTCGCTCCGTCATCCTTTTGGTGGGGGGTCTGTCATAGTCATTAATGATAGATTGTGCGATAGTGTTTGGTGTGAGCTTCGCTCTGTCATCCTTTTAGTGGGGGGTCTATCATAGTCATTAATGATAGATTTTGCGATATTATTCGGTGTGAGTTTCGCTCCGTCATCCGTTTAGTGGGGGGTCTGTCATAGTCATTAATGTCAGATTGTGCGATATTTTTTGGTGTGAGTTTTGCTCCGTCATCCTTTTGGTGGGGGATCTATCATAGTCATTAATGATAGATTGTGCGATAGTGTTTGGTGTGAGTTTCGCTCCATCATCCTTTTGGTGGGGGGGTCTATCATAGTCATTAATGATAGATTGTGCGATAATGTTTGGTGTGAGTTTCGCTCCGTCATCCTTTTGGTGGGGGTCTGTCATAGTCATTAATGATAGATTGTGTGATATTGTTTGTGTTTCGCTCCATCATCCTTCTGGTGGGGGGCCTGTCATAGTCATTAATGATAGATTGTGCGATAGTGTTTGGTGTGAGTTTCGCTCCGTCATCCTTTTGGTGGGGGGTCTATCATAGTCATTAATGATAGATTGTGTGATAGTGTTTGGTGTGAGTTTTGCTTCGTCATCCTTTTGGTGGGGGGTCTATCATAGTCATTAATGATAGATTGTGCGATAGTGTTTGGTGTGAGTTTCGCTCCGTCATCCTTCTGGTGGGGGGCCTGTCATAGTCATTAATGATAGATTGTGCGATAGTGTTTGGTGTGAGTTTTGCTCCGTCATCCTTTTGGTGGGGGGTCTATCATAGTCATTAATGATAGATTGTGCGATAGTGTTTGGTGTGAGTTTCGCTCCGTCATCCTTTTGGTGGGGGGTCTGTCATAGTCATTAATGTCAGATTGTGCGATAGTTTTGGTGTGAGTTTCGCTCTGTCATCCTTTTGGTGGGGGGGGGGTCTATCATAGTCATTAATGTCAGATTGTACGTTTGTGTTTTGCTCTACCATCCTTTTGGTGGTAGTAGCCGTGTGTGTTTCATCCCATCATCCTTTTGGTGATGACAACTTTTTACTGTTTATTTACAATTTACTTTTGGGTTTACATTTTCCAGTATTTCAATTCTCAAACATCTTTTTTCTTTTCGGACAAATTCAGGGTCTTCTTCATATCTAATTGACTTCTACCTCGGGAAAGGGAACGTTGTAGCAGTTCATTTCCCTATATTTAAGCCAATTAGATAGGGACATCTGTCATACCCTAAATTTGTCCTACCCATTTTCAAATATTTTTGCATTTTTTCGATTCTATTTTCACTTGTGCATTGGCCGCTTATTTTCTTGTTATTTAGACATGTGTCCGCTCGCAATTGGTTGATTTTTCAGAATTTTATCTTTTTGACCAATTAAGGTGTGACACGTGGCCTAAGAACATTTTGTGAATATTATTTTAGTTCCTTAAACTTTTTCTTTTTTAAAATGTTACTAATAATATTTTTAAGTAATTAATATTGTTTTTGTTTTTTATATAATTGCTAATATTCATTTAGTTGTCATTTGTTAACATTTATTTATTAGTTATGTTAATTAAATTAGTTGTTTGTTTGTTTTTATTAATGATTAATTTATGAGAAAATAAGAAGAGAGAAATAAAAGAATTGGAAAGAGAAAGGTAAGACGAGGAGAAGGTGGGTCAAGGCCAGCGTGGGAGGCCCTTTGAGAAAGGGAAGAGGATCAGACTATTATAAAAGAAAGGGGAGAAAAAACCTAAGGGGGGGGCACTGTTCATCTTCTTGGTTTTGAAACTCGCCGCCACCCCTTAAAAAACCCTAAATTTTTCTTGTCAAATCCGCCGTCACCCTCCTTGCCTCCTCGTTCATCTTCATCCACAATCATCACCATCATCACACGAAGCCCCTCCGAAAACCCCTATTCTCCATAAAATCGCCTCCGCCGTAACCCTTACCACCATCATCTTCCTCAACCAAACGGCGCCGCCATCATCAAACCCCACCGTTATCAATCTCCTTTTCCGATTTCGCCGTCTTAAACTCACATACCACCACCATCGTACATTTTCACTATCACCATCCTCACTAGCCTCAAGTTTAATCATAAATCGCCACCACTGACTACCCCTTTTCCTCAAAGAAAATCCTAAAAAACATCTCCTCCTCCCAAAACGAAACGGTGTTGATCATCCCTCCAAACCCACACCAAATTCACCACAACCTAACCCCTATCTCACAAATTCCTCACCAACCTCGTACACTCACGTATCCGCTCCCAGCTAGGATGCGACATCCCCAGCTCGCGCGGCTTCCGTCAGTGGCGTAGTAACAGCTTTCAGAAGTAGCGGCAATAACACCTCAGGAAGCAACAAGAGCTTGTGCAGATTCTATCTAGTTTAACTCAACAACAAACTTCGTTTAAAGAATTTCACAACAGCATTTGTATCGTCAGTTTGATGCTAGTTCCATGGGTTGCGTTTCACTGAGTTTATTTTATTTCTGTTTATGCTGTTAGATTCCGTGCAGGTTCATCAAAGTGTATAGAGCAGCAGTTCATCAACAACAACTTGAAGCAAGAACCACAGCTACCGACATCAACGTCGAAACATTCGAGCGTCACATTAACTCAGCTAAAATTTCAACAAGGTCAAAGGGCTTCATCAAAATATTGCCAAAGCAACTCCGTTGGCGTTTCAGCGAGTGTCTGTTCATTATCGATTTGCAATCTTTGTTTGCGAGTTACATTTTAATGGTGACAACATCTGGCGTTTCGAGTTGTTCAACAAGCTCTGAATAAACATCTCAGAGTTTACAGAATCATCTCGGTTGGTTATCAGTTTCAACTCTGTTATCATTTCTGGTTTAGTTTATTATTGTCAATTTCATTTTTGAAGTCGTTATTGGGTTCGAATTTTTGTGGCATTTTCGATGGTTAGTGTTGCATTCTTGTTGTGAAATATTGATATATAATTTGTTCTTCTGGCTTTTGTTATCTTTGGCGTGGTCATCAGATGTTTTGGAAGTTGGTTTTAAGTTTAAGATTTACTGATATAGTTGATATCAGTTTGTGTCCTGCTAAGGGTTTATAATTTTTAATACAATCTTATGATATTTGTTGTTGTAGTGACAATATTTTGAGTATGCTTTATGGATCAATTTCATATCCAAATTATAAACTGTCTGTGATTCCATGTTTATGGTTTAACTTCATCCGAAGTTATTATTTGATTAGTTTGAGATGCAGTTATGTTTTTGTTTGCGATTCAACTCCGTGTCATGAAAATGTTATGTGATTCAATTTATGTTATAGGGGTGTGTGCTATTGTGACACGATGAATTTGTAACATTCATTATTTTAATTTCTGACTTTCATTCTCTCCTATTTCTCTTTTGTTACGTGGGTGTTGCATGTGGTTTTGATGATGGAATTTTATACTATGTGCCATGGACATGATTAATATAATATGCATGTAATGGTGTTGTTACATATTAAGACAACATTTTATATACAGTTTGTAATTATATAGCATCAAATATGTGGTATTTATATGGCAACGTTAGCATTGTCTTAAAAATGAAAACTATCTTCCTAAATTTTTTTTCAAAAAAATTGAATTCTTGGATCTCGCCTTCCTTGAATTCTCGAGGGACCACTCTTGAGGTGCACGTCTTAAGTTGTGGTCACTTTCAAAACAATTTTAAAAAAATAAATTTCTCGATTTAGTCAAGCCATTAACCTTTGATCACCATACACAATATTTTAAAGCTTAATCCTGGGCTTCCTTACAGTGACACCTATTTGATCAATTATTTCTAGTTGGTCACTTAAAAGACTAGCCCACTTTGCTAGTGCACACGTTTAAAATTCAAATTCAAACCTCGACTCACCTCGAGTACTTTTTCAAAGCAAACTAAATTCTTGAAGTCTAGCACTTCTTGGGTTTTTGGACTATTGTTATCGAGGCGTACGTCTTAAGTAATATATTGTTCAACATTTCATCTTTTAGGATGCTATTTTGGACAAAGAAATATCATAGGAATCTAGCATTCTGTGTGATATTTTCGTTGTTCATCCAAATATTTTCCGAATGAAAAAGGTGTTGTTAGGATCTAGCATCCAAATGATACCCTGATTAATTGGTTGTGGGACCGACGTCTCATTTACTAATATTCATCATTTCTCCTATACTTTTCAAAATCCTATCTCATATTCTCACTTTTCTCACCTCTTTCACAACTTATTTTCATACCCTCGATTCGATTTAAATCATTTTCTCAACATTTTTCGATTCAAACTCCGAAAGAAGGAGGTTCTTGGAATCTAGCATTCCTTGAATCTTCGAGTGAGTAATTCTTGAGGCATGCCCTCGAGTTGTTATTCACTCAACCTTTCGAATTTTTCAAACTCAATCATTTTCAAACATTTCCCTAAGTCGAGTGCTCGTACGCATTCACAAGCATCAACATTTCGCACACACTTCACAATTCCTTGTGGTTTCGATATTAGGGGCACCCTTAGGGACTAATATCGTTTCTCACGATCTAACCCTTGACACGTCGTCAAGTCGGTTCTATCTTCAATCAAAATCCTCTACACATCGTCAAGCCATTTCAAACCAACCTCCTTTTTGCCTCGCATTCTGTTTTCGATTTAATCTTTTCACAAACATTTTTTAAACTCACGAAAGAGGGATATTCTTAGAATCTAGCATTCTTTAAATATTCGAATGAGTAACTTTTGAGGCGCGCCCTTGAATTGTTATTAGTTCATTCTTTCGATTTAAAAATATCCAACCCTTTATCATTTAACCTATTCAACCCAATCTCCGAAAGAATGAAGTTCTTGGAATCTCGCATTCCTTGAATTCTTGAATGACAAGCTCTTGAGGCACACTCTTGGCTTACTTGTCAGTCACTCTTTCTTTCCTCAACTCAAAGTCCAAACCAATTCAATCTCGTTTCCTTTCGTGGTTGTTACCATGAACTACGACTGCTCTGATTCTTCATTCTCATTTGAATGTAAGATACGTAGGCACAAGATTGCGATGATCTTGGCGAGCACACTTCTATCTTTCTCCATTATTCCGTCCACTTTCCAATCCTTTCCCGTAGTCGAACTACGACGCTCTGATTTCTCATTCTCGTCCGAATGAGTATACGTAGGCACAAGGGCCTCAATCCTTGGCGAGAACCCTATCCTTGGCGAGCACCATATTCACTAACCACCCATTTCTCCTTTGCATCTTTAAACCTTTTACCTTACCAATTCTACCTTTATCAACGAGAAAAAAAACAAGTAAACCTAGACAACACTCTCCACAAATACCCTAAGAGGTTCCCATTGAGTACAACGGACGTGAGGGGTGCTAATAACTTCCCCTTGCGTAACCGACTCCCAAACTTGGAACTTGGTTGCAACAGCCATGTTCCTATCCTTTTGTTTTAATAGGTTTTCTCGATATTTTCCTCTCCCGTTTATTCGGGATAAATAAAGTTCGGTGGAGGCTCTGTAGAACCGCATTTCCGCGCCTTTCGCGCGAGGGTCTTTTCTCTGAAATGTCTATGTGATTTTTCGAGGTGCGACATTAGTCTTGCAGGTTAATTCTCTTTCCACCATATCGGAAGTTCAAAGCCACAATAGTGAACCCTGAATCCGTACTTTTCGGTCAACTCTAGTTCCACCACGGAACATTGTCACCGTTTGTGAGAATTAATTTCTGATTTATGTAATTTTTCACGATATACTTTTTCTAATTCAATCAAATCTCCTCTATAAGAACTTCTCCATTCGAAGCAAAAATCACCATTTCTCATTCACTTTTACTGAGTTTCAACTTATTCTTCATTTCCTCCACCAGATCCATTGATAATGGTGACTTTCAAAGGAATTTGTGCCAACGTCCAACGACAAGTTGTCGTCGCCATTGTTGAGAATTCCAAAGATCCGTCACCTCCTCCTCAATGGAAGAATGATCGAGTCCTTGTGGCTTTTCAATCCGTTACTTCACAACAAGATCATGTCCAACCTAGGAAAGTTCAAGAAGAATTTCAACCTCTTCCAATCCTCGGATCTAATCCACAGTTTCACTAGGGCAAGCCTTCGTTCTAACCTCCATCATTACTTATAATGTCGGGACAATAAATACTTCTCATCCTTTAACTTGTGCATGCTAATATTGGCGTGAATGGAGCCAATTAATTGTTGAACAATGTTTACCACATGGTGCAACACTAGATCAGGCCTTAGGAAAGAAGTTATTCTGGATAGAAGAGAGCTTATACCATGTCAATCGAAGGAACAACATTGTATGAAAGGTAGATTCACAAAAGAACCAAGCCACCATCTCTAAACTAATAAGGGATCAAGAATAGATCCAGAAGTCTCCAAGTTGCTAATGAGGTAGTTATACCTCTCCCGAGGTCCTCCGTTATTGGAAGAGAGAAAGATACAAAGAAGACGCTTCTGCCCAGGTGCGGAAGAAAAATACAATATCCTCCAACATCTTGGATAATAGGATCCTAAGGTCATTGGAGAAGCCGTTGAAACTCTATAGTTACAAATGAATTGGGGATGAAGGCGAACATATGGAGCATATAGATGATCGTCTAGACTACTCTCAAGCCAATGAGGCTGTGACATTCAAGATCTATGCACTAACCCTGATCGGATTAGTCATGGCCTGGTACAAATCCCTTAATGATGGGATTATAGACTCTTGGACCAAAGTATGTGAAGCTTTCGTTGCCCACTATACCGCTTGGAAAAGGAAACCGAAAACCATGGTTGTGCTTAGCAAAATCACGCAATGTAAGAAAGAAACCTTGTTGGGATACATTGATCGTTTCATCAAAGTCGTTGTGACCCTTGTAGGATCAAATCAAAACCTGAAGTGATGGATCTTTAAAAGGGGCCTGAGACTGGATTGTGTATAACGAGAAAACTTAGGATGCAAAGAGGCGCAAAATCTGAAAGACTTGTTGAGTAGAGTGCAACCCTACATCAATTACAAAGAAAAACTCTTGGTCATCAGGGTGAGCTAGGGATCAGGAAATGTAGAACCCATCGAACCATTAAAGAAAGACACTGGGCAGTCTAAAAAAGAAAATGAGCGTGAATCACGCTCTAGGTTTGATGCTTTCACTCCTTCGAATACTTGACAAGAAAAAAACTTGAAATAATGCATGAGCACAGAGTTTAAAGAAGCCGAGATAAATAACATGTATCTTCTTAACAAGTCCTCCTGGACAGATAAGTCCAAATACTTCTGTTTTCACATGAGTCATGACCATAACACAAATGATTAGATTCAACTAAAATATACAATTGAAGGGATGATCAAGAAAGGGAAGATGGGTGAATACACTTAGGACATAAAGATGGATTAGGAAGACTCCCCAAATAATAAAAAAACCCTCCATAAAATTTTTGAGTTGTGGCCAGGGGCAAAGGAAAGGATAGATGTTGCGGGGAATTTAAAGGACATGAGGGGAAATGCAAATACATCACTTTCATCCGAGGAGGTTCCCCGAGAGCAAGAAACACATCTAAAAGTAAAAAAAAAAAGCAAGAAATTGATGAGTTGATGGTTGTTAGCAAGAAAGAAAGAAACACCTCGACCAAGATTTTGGAGAGGCCAATCCTCATATTCTGGGTTAGCTAGATAATTGGAGGGGGGTCTCAAGCGAGATTTTTCCTTTGGTCATAATGGCCTAAATCGCCAAATTTAATGCCTATATGGCAGTTGTTAATGGTAGAAACTCCTATGACATCATGTATTATGATCTCTTTGAGGAGATGGGGTTGAAAAAGGAGAAGTTATGGCCCTATTAAGGATCCGACCTACAGGATTTCGATGACATTGTAGCCCGTCCTTGGGGATACATCGACTTTATGGTCACCTTAAAAGAAGGAATGGATACTAGAACTATTGACTCCCAATTCCTTGTAGTTTGTTGCAAGAGTGTCTACATCTACATCCTAGGCCAACCCTTTGTAGAAACCATAGACATGGTATCCTCCCTAGTCCACCATAAGTTGAAGTACCACAATGTCCATGATGAATCAATGACGATAATCGTCAACCTTTTCTAGAGCAAAAAGGATTTACAAGGCTTTGCAGCAAGACCATAAAGAAGGCAAAGTCAAAGTCACGAAGAACAATATAGCCTCCCTAGCCGGAGATTTGATGAACATGGCGATCCAAACCTCTATAGGTAAGGTGTGTCGTCTCGACCAGACAAGCTGAAGTTACTGATTCGAACAAAGTCCAAAATAACTACCACATATTATGTGTCCAATAAGCAGTGGCATAACCACTTATCTATTTTAATCCAAGTTTTCTTTTGTAAAAAGCACTAACATATTACCATAATGCATTATGTTTGTTTGATTAAAGAAAGAAGAATTTTTCACCAAAATAGTTTTCCTTTGTGATTATGAAAGGAAGCAATGAGTCTCAAGTACGACCAGAAAGATCAAAGCCTCATCACAAATAATCAAGGGTGTTGTCATAAATGTCACAGTCGTATGACTAAAACAATCAAAATCCCACAAAGCTAATGCACACACACAAAGAAAACAAGCCACAAAGTGGCAAATAACCGGCTATCCCCTTCTTGATATTTAGCCATTCCATAGACCATGGTGAGTCTGCCATACACCGACCTCAAATTAGGTTTTCACCTGGGGTATGGAAGGGGTACTGACACTTGGCTAGGCACGATTTAAAGAGACATCTAATAAATTTCTAGCATAAACTCAAAGAAGAAGTTGAGTCCCATAGAAACAAACCTGGGACCGAAATCAACACCACAAATCAGGTAAAATACAAGTAAGTAATAAACTAAAGTATATATATTACAAGATAAAAACAACAAAGATTCACATATACTCGGTACAAGCACACCGATAAAAAAAAAGAGCACACTAGTCTAGGTACCACCTTCCTATCCTCGATAGCCTAACTAAGACGAACTCGATCTCGAGAGACTAACATATTAGGATAAAAATATTTCTTTTGCTTCAAGACACTCTCAAAGGCATCCTCGACAATAGAGGAAATTTCTTGCAGTGACTTGGATAGCTCCTTAGAGAGGTCAAGATTCTCTTGGCCATTATTCGAAGACCACCCTCATCCTTCTTCAGAATCTCAAAACTTTTTCAAAGACTTATCTAGCTTTTTTATCGTTTCCTTCTTCTAGAATAGCCTCCACTTTGGAAAAAAATGCTTAGGCGGAAACCAAAGCCTCATTTTTTGAGTTACTTTCTAGGCAAGCAGCTTCACCTTTTCAACCAGGGTGTTGGGGCACTTGAAAGACTCCACAGAGGACTTCATCAATAGGAATGAGTTGGAAGCACCTTAGATCTCCCCAAGATACTGATTCCGCTCAACTATAAGGTTATCAAATTATTCCTTGAGCTTTTCACACTCTTGCCGAAGATAGTCGGGTAAGAAAGCATGTTCCTAGCCAACAACCCCAAATGCCAAAATGGTCGATGCCCAACGAGTATGGTAAGCCAACTCAGCCAATTCTCTTTGCCAAGATTTCTCAGAGAGATTCAAGAAGTAAGTATAATCTTCATCAGAAATTGAAGACCAAAATTCATTTTCCATCCTCGGGCCAAGACAAAATAGCAGCACAGGTTTTTACTACATCAAAATGAAAGCCTTCCTCATGCATATCTAAGTCGGGGATGCTTATGAGGAGGTCTTTTAAAATAATTTATTTTAACTCAAGGATTGAAGTAAACTTTTACTTGCCCTTCTACTGTGGATATGGTAAGACTTCATCTACTATAACCTGGTCAGAGAACCCATATTTTCGCTCGAATAGGGGAGGGGTATTATAAATAATTTGCTCGACAATCAAATGAAGAGGACTCTCAACGGGCGTACCCAAGGCAAAAGCTCCCCTAACATAAGACGTGCTTGGAATGTAAACCAAAATAGAAACAACCCAAATCTCTTTCCTTATTCACCGCATAACAACTTCGCTCTTCACGCATCTGCACAATCAACAAAGGAGACATCAAAGAAGAGTCAAGAAAATTAAACAGGGAAAATGGGGCTTTAAATCAACTTTCTGAATATTCTCTTCCTTTCCTCCTTTGATTTGGCGTCCACCAACCAGCAGGTGTGGATGCAACTTTTCATCCATTTTTTTGACGTCGACTTAGAAGGGAAATTTCTACCAACATAGCCAAGCTCCTTACAAAAGGCCACAAATTGGGTCTTCAAGTATAACTCCTCCTGGGAATGATCCCATTCCCTGTAGAGATATGATCCCACCTCTGTCAAATAATGACTTTGGGTCGAATACTTATGGAAGGCATTCATGCATACGAGTGGAGGATTAGGTTCTAAGTGGGATATCTTCACATGAGCTTCTTCATTAAGAGGAGTAACCAGGTAAAATTGATCCTTGAAATGCTTCATGTTATTGGAAAAAGTCTCGAAATATCCAATGTTTTTCCTCAAGGAGAGCAAACTAGAATCGTTCGTCTAGTTAGGGATGTTTTGGGTTTTAAAAAGATGAAAGAACAACATCACAATTGGCTTAACCCCTTATACTTACACAAATGTTGGAAAAATTCAACAAATGCTCGGTTTAGTGGATGTAACTGTGAAGGGGAAATAAGCAAATGATTTAATACAATGACTTCAAACTCGTTGAAAGAAAGGTTATAGCCTATGAGGGTGAATAAACATTCATGAAAAGGGATAACACACCTATTGTATTAGTTGCAAATCCTCTTGTATTTGTCTGCGGTAAACACTTAATAGTCAGTTGTAGGACTCATGTCATTCAATGTTTGGTAAAAAAAAAATCTTCTAATACAAAAGAGAAAACAATCCTCAGTATGTTTGGATCCACCAAATTGCCTAAAATATTCTTATCGTCCTTCTTGGTCAAAGTTAACACATTCACCATGGTTAAAATATGCTGTGAAAGAAAACAAATGCAGATACAATGTAGCAAGCAAGTTCGAACGCTCACTATCTTAGAAACCCTAAAAAAGAGAATGAGAGCAGAAAGATAACGTTGAATTTTGGGACTCGGAGGAAGGAAAATTAAACATGCAAGACCAGTTCCAATGAGCAAAGTTTTCTGAACTTAATCCAACATTAGAACAAGAACGTTCTCAGAGAAGAGCTGTTGCACCCCAAAATTTGCTCAACCTTTTCTTACCTGGTTTATGTTTCATTGCATTATCATCTGCATAGTTGTATCATTTGCATATCATGTTATCATTCATATAGCAGGGGATCAAATGTGATTCTTTTCAAGAGAAGCCTAGCAAGAGGTCTCATTCAAGATTGAGAAGTTGTCAAAGTCATCAGAAGGTGGTTTGAGTGCTTAAGGGTTTAAATGTTTGAGTGTGAATCTTCTCCTAACTTGAGGATCAACTAAAGACCATCAGAGGGTTGTGAGGTGTTGAATGTGAGAAGAGGATGTGTATAAAGCTCACAGAATGCCTAGAGGGCCATGGGAGAGTTTAATCAAGTCATTGTGTCAAGTGCAAGGGCCACAGTTGAGGTGCAAGCAATTAGGGTTTCATCTGGATCAATCCTAAGTCAACTGGACAATTGAAGATTATAAAGGCCTAATTTGAGGTTATGGAGTTCATGAAATGATGTGATAAGACATTTGTGGTGTTGTGCCAAGATCAAATAAAGAAGAGTCAAGAGTGTGGGAAGTTGCTAAATTAGGGTTTCAGTGTAAAATCCCCTGTTTAGTGCCTAACTTCAAGGCCATATAAGTCACGATAAAAGTTTCAAATGGATATTTGGCCAACATGAAACTTGTAGAGCATCTAAATACCTTTAATTTGAGTACTAGAAGTCCTTCATTGGATTTATAGAACTCAAGTTATGGTCCAGACAAGTTACAAGTCCTCAGATGCCACTGAAATTTGTCTGTGAAAATCATCTGACTTCAAAGCTATTTTTGACCTAGAAGGAGTTTTCAATTGAACTTTTGGCCAACATGAAAGTTGTTCCTAATGATCTCAGAATTCTAAATTGTACTAGAAGTCTTCCATCTGTTTTCTAGAACTCAAGTTATGAGGTTTACAAGTCAGGGGTATTTTGGGAAAGTGAGATTATAGGTCATTTTCAATCATAGGCCAAAATCTCCAACTTGCACTTGTCAAATGCAATTTTGTTAAACATGAAAGTTGTTCAAAATGGGATTTTTAGTCAAGCCAATAGGTCATGATGGATTGATTGAGCTCATAGCAAAATTTGGTTTGAAATGGTTTGAATAAGGGAGGTTTTCAAAGGATTCAAAGTTGGAAAATTCAAAATTATTGGTTATGTGACCAAAACAAGTCAAATGAGTACTTGATTTGATCAGAAACCATGTTTTGGAAACATTGGTTCTTTTAGATTTTTCAATTGACCCTTAATTCACGAGTCTTTCACTTGTTTCTTCACACTTAAGCAACCTCATGGAAATTCATTCACCAAGGCAATGGGGAAGCTCTTATTGGTCTGAATACACTCCAAAGGTGGTATGCAAGTGATTCAAAGCTTCTAAGGTAAGCTGTTTGAGCAAATTCATGCACTTGCCATGTGAAAATTTTGGAGAGGTTGGAGTTTTTGGATCTTCCAATTTGGGCCTGGACTTGGACTCTAGAAGGTCCCAAACGATTCTATAAATGTTCAGAAGAAGAATTGAGCAGGGGTTGGTGGTCATTTGAGGTTGAGCAGAGAGATTGATATTGGAATTTTGGAGCTCCAACTCAAAATCGTATTTGAGATTCAGAGAGGTTTTAGATCAAATTGAAGTTGCAAGAGGTTTCTATCATCATCAGTGAAGGATTTTGGAAGTTCTTGGAGCAAAGATTGAGTCAGAATCATCTCCATTTGAAGCTTGAAACAAGGTTAGTATAATTCAAAATTCCTCTTGATCTAGGGAGATATAATCCGTATTATGCATGTGGTTAGGTTCCTTGTGACTTGTAGAACGATTTAGGATCCATTTGTTAGCATTTGGTGATGATCAAGAAGGTGTCACGATTTCTGTTTGGATTCAGTTATGGTTGATCTTGAGGAATCAACGCAATTGTAATAGCTTAAGATGATCAGTGTAACTTGAGGAAGACATCTATACCTTTGGTTTAAGCTTTGGTGACATTCAATAATTTGACATAATTTAGATCTGGTATCGGTTTTGAAAATGCATAAGGATTCAGGAAATTTGGAGTTGATATTCATGATCTATGTGGAAAATTGAGTGAGATTGGTGTCTTGTTTGTTTGATTTGGCTGCCTGTAATTCATGCTCACCGGAGAAGACGGTGGTTTCCACCGTGGGAGTCACCGGAAGTTACTTGACCTTGCCTGAGTGGAAGGAGGAAGATGATGTTCTGACCATTAGATCTGCTTGAAGTTGGACTTGTTATGGTCATCGCACGACCACGATTCAAACTCAGATTTGCCTCCAATAACACAATACAATGTGTTTCATTTAATCCCAGTCAGCTGGTGACTGGGACGCTCACGTGGATGCACTGATTGCCTCAGGATCTAATTACTCAGTCAATTGATCCAAGCGCTGTTGTTTTATTCTGAGTTTTGATTTTCTTTTATTCATTTTTGTTTTATTTTTAATGCTTTATTGATTCCAAAAATCATATTAAATTCATTCTTGATCAGAAAATTATTTTAAAAATATGTCCATGATCTTGAGAGAATTTTTGATTTTCTAAAATCAATAAAATGCATTTTCATGCATTTTTCAATTTAATTTGATTTTTCTTATTTTTGTTAATTCTTTTAATTTTGCATATTTGACCTTCTGTTTTATGGAATTTTGTTCTTCCAATTGATTATGAGTTTGGCTTTGATTTTTTAGTATGTGTTAGGGTAGACATGTATGTTCCCTTAGAATTTTTGTTGGATTTTTAGAATAACTTTAGGTTCTGTTTTAGGTATTGAGATTAGAGCCTTCCCAAACTTGTGGATTACCTTGGTACCTTTCATCTTAGAAATTATTTAGGTGACTTAGAAGTTGAATTAGGCTTTAATATTTTAACCTTAGGTTGTTAAAACATTCATGTTCCCCTAGGAATTTAATTAGAATTTTATAATTTGGTTTTCTATTTTATTTGAATTTTGTAAGTTGCTTGTGTTTATGTTGTTCTCTCTTGAGTGCCTTTGCTTGTTTTGCTTGGTTGGTGACTTTGGAGCTTGCTTGGCTTGGAATCTATTTTGGGAGGTCTTCTAGACTTGGTGTAGATGCTATGGCTTGAAGATTGGAGCTTGGAGTGAAAGTTTCCTTTTCTTTTAAGAGTTGTTTTAGGAGCTTAGAAAATTAGGGTTTTAGGAAGAGCCATTAGAGCTAGTTTTTATTTCTTCATTAAACATAGAATGCATTGTGTGCTTCTATTCCATCCAATGATGTAAACTCCTCCTAGGGAAACTCCATCTCTCCTTTGGAGGGATGTGTGGTATGCCCATAGTTGAGTAGAACTTTGAGGATACCTTTCCATTTCAATGTTGGTACTTGATGATTTCCTTTGGTTTTCATTAAGTTTTCAACATTTCAACCTTGATCTTGATGATTAATCCTTTGCTTGGAGGTGCTTGCTAGAGCTTGAAGATTAAGTTTGATAGAGCTTGAAGATAGAAGCTAGCTTGAAGATGAAGTCTTGTTGTCAACTTTGCTGTTATTTCAACTGTGCTGTTTAGAGCTTGTTGTTGCTGTCTGCTGTAGGAGTTTGTTGCTGCTGCTTGGGCTGCCTCCTCTGTATCCTTTATTTTTCTCTATATTGTCTGTTTGCTTGTGTTGATTACCTCTAGGTTTGAGGTGGAGCTTGTCTCCTCTTGCCTATTGTTTTCTCCCTTGCTTTGCTGGTACTGTTGCACAACATGCATGTTTACTATTTACTGTTTACTTCTTGATTTCTTTTGTTGTTTCCCCTAGGATATCTGATTTCCTCTGTGCAAGAGGGAATTATGATAGACATTAGGTTTTGACCCATGCATGATAACTGTAGGTAGATTCCCCTTTCAACCATAGTTTTAGGGTTTCTCTCTCCTCCTCTTAAAACAAATTCAAAAACACAGTAATAAGGTTAATTGAAGTCGTGCATTACGAGCCTTAAGCTATCTGGTAAAAGGTTGGTGGAGGGTCTCTCTCCAGTAATCTGGATGTTAGTGTGGTACCCTTTGGGTGACAAACAAAGTGTTCACTCCTGGGTCATAGTCTCTAGTGCGACTAAGATTGCAAACATCCTAAAAAACAGTTCTTTCGTAAAAAACTCCAACAAACATTCAAACTCTGTTTTTGTCCTCTTGGACCTTTAATCAGGAAACCCTTTTCAGAAGGAGATAAAAAACTGTCAGACAAACTTGTGTCTTCCGTAGCCCGAGCTACGTTTGCTCTGATCTTTCATGCCGAATGAAAGTACGTAGGCACGAGATGCGATATCTCGGCGAGCAACCTTCCCCCATAACCCGTAGTTAGGCGAACTACGTTGACTCTGATTTCTCGTTCTAGACGGGAATACGTAGGCATAAAGTGCGATACTTTACCGAGTCATTTTATTTTCTTTTTAACCCAGACCTGTAGAGTAGATAGAATAACACAACCTTAGATAGAAAACAAGCGTAGATCCCGTCGAGTACGACGGACGTGAGGGGTGCTAATACCTTCCCCTTGCGTAACCGACTCCCGAATCCAGGATTTGGTTGCGATGACCATTCCTTTCCCTCTTTGCGTTAGGTTTACTTTGAGTGTTTCCTTTCCCTCTTGTGGGATAAATAACGCACGGTGGCGACTCTTCTGTCATAGCCGGCGCCGATTTTCGCAGTAGCGACAGCTGGCGGCTCTGCTAGGGACTCCGGTTCCCTATGCGAGTCAATCCTAGCGCTTGTTTTCCCGTCTGGGGTTTTGTATGTATTTATCTTTGTGTCTTTACTTTCAGTACTGTATATTATTGTTATTGTGTTGTGGGTAGAGGGTTAGTTTGAGAGATAAGTCGGACCTGGGCTTGAGTGCACATAGACTTAGAAGTTGAGAGTAGTGGTTAGCCTGCTTGCTTTGCTTGCACCAGCTAGCTACGAAATTTATGCTCAAACGAGATTCTCTTTGATGGCATCTTGCCTGGCCCTTTGGGCTTGACAGGTTGTTGGATTTGAGGTTTGTCGACTCTGGGAACCTATCATTTGGGATTCGGCTAAGTGAGGCCTCTTCAAGGGATGATGATGCCACACCTTCTGGGTATCATATCATCGCTCTTGAAAGTTTATAATGCTGATGACCGCATAAGATGCCCTACCTCGTCTGCGAGTTAAGTACATACCTGTGAGAGGGTAGGTGGGTCTTTTTGCAGGAAAACTCTGGCCTCAGAACACCTGGTTTGTCTCTGTCAGTGAAAATTGGTTATGAGGGTTCTCTGTGGTTGGTTTGGGTTGAGGAAAAGATCTGATGGTTCTCAAGTGGCAATACAACACAGTTCTTCATCATTGCACTTGATCCCCTGTTGCATATGCATCTGCATTTTCATGTTTGCATTTTATTAACGTGTATTTATGTTGCAGGTGTGTTTTCCCCCTCAGATTCTAGTGTTCTTCTTGCCAGATATGGAGTCCATGAAGAGAACAGTTGCTTACAGGTTGCCTTCTCCAGATATCAGTTCCTTATTGCAGTTAGTTGCTCTAGCAGATCAGAGAGTGAGGGCTGAGTTCAAAGGGTCTTATGGGAAACTGCTCAGTTTGTTGTGCAAACCTTCTGTGTTTGAGATGACTGGATTGTATACTTTGATGCAGTTTTACGAGCCTCAGTTGAGATGCTTCTTGTTCCCTGATTTTATTCTGGCTCCTACTTTGGAGGAGTATTCTGATATGCTGGGAGTTCCCGTGTTAGATCAGATGCCTTTTGTTCATGAGGATACTGAGCCTGAGTTGGCTAAGATTACTGAGATTGTCAGTTTAGATGCTTCTGAGTTCCCCGGAGGTTTGGTCAAGCTGAATGGAGCTTATGGTTTTCATCTTTCTTGCTTGGTTGAGAAGGCTATGCAGTGTGTGAAGGATGGATGTTGGATTGTCTTCAGTGCTATTCTGGCTGTTTGCATTTATGGGATTGTCTTGTTCCCTAACTTGCCTGATTTTGTTGATTCATATGCTTTCTTTATTCTTGCCTCGAAGAATACGGTGCCTACTCTCTTGGGTGACGTTTATCATTCTGTTCACTATAAGAATGAAAAACTTTGGGGAAAGAATGTTTCTTGTTGTGTGCCTCTTCTATCCAGGTGGTTTCAGGGACATCTTCCTAAGAAGGGACCTTTTGTTGATACTGTCGGTACTTTGGATTGGTCTTCCAGATTGATGGGATGTGTGCTGATAACATTGTTTGGTTTGATCAGAACCTGCTCGGAGTGAATATTATATATAGTTGCAGTGGCTTTCCGAACGTTCCTTTGATTGGACGGAAAGGTTGTATTAACTATAACCCTTCCCTGCTTGTGAGACAATTTGGCTATGCTTTGAGGGACTCTCCGGTTGAAGACGATATATAGGAATCTCTGTATCTCACATGTTTATTAGATGGAGATGTTTTGGTCAGATTGAGGCGTGCTTGGGATAATATTCACAGAAGGGGAAAGACATTGCTTGGTAAGAGTGACAGTCGAGCTTATAATCCTTATCGGCTCTGGATCCATGAGAGAGTTAGGACTTCTTTGATGCCATATCCTGCTGCAGAGCCTTTATATCTTCCGGTGATTGAGGAACCTACTTCAGTAGAGATTGAGAAGTATAACAAGCTGCTGACTGAGAAGGAAGAGTTGCAACGAGCGAATGAAGAGCTAGAGAAAGAGATTTTCCAGCTTAGGCATGAGAAGAATGAGGCAACTTTCACTTTGAAGAAGTAGACTGAGATGATTAATAGGTTGGGTTCAGATTTGACCGAAGAGACCAGTAAGAGAGAGAAAGTAGGAGTAGCCCTAAATGGTGTTAGTAGTGTACTTGCTACTAAGAAAGAACTTCTGAACAAGGCTTATTCTCGACTTTCCAAGTGGGAATCTTTGTGGAACGCCACGCTTACTAGCCGGAAGGAGCGTGAAGATGAGTTGAAGCTTCAGATTTCCCAGTTAGAGGAGCAGATCAGTGCTAAGGATGCGAAGATTGCTGAAGAGGTGTCTCTTAGACGTGACGCTGAGTCTAGAATGAGCAACATGGTTCAAGAGACTAGGGGTGGTGAATTGAAGGCTGGCTCCAAGAGATGCAGGGTTGATGAGTGTTCTGGCAGAGGAACTTGTGAAGAGGGCGCCAAAAAGATGAGATCCACTATTGAGCGGCATGCATTACTGATACAGGAGCTAATCTCCAGACTAGGTCATTCGGAGACGTTGAGGATATTGGAAGATGTCAGGGCACGCCATTTGGCCTGATTTATCTTTGCTTTACTCTTGTTATTTGTACTTGTATTTTGACCATCGTCAAGCTTGTTGGTCGATGTCTATTTAGTTGTATTCAGTTGTACCTTTATACTCTGCCTCTTGGCATTTGTTTATGTATGAGGTTTCTGATTCTGTGCTTGCTTATTTGGGACTCCATTGTCGTTATGGCTTCTTCTCCGGAACTAGAATCGGGGGGGGGGGGGAATTAACCTGTTGCATATTTACACGTGTGCATTTGCATATTCATATTGCATGGCAGGTACTTCTTTTTGAGCTCGAATCTTATCTCCTGCATCTTACAGGTTGTTTCAGGATTGACGAACAGAGAATTCACCGGTACGCTACAAGAAGCAACAGTAAGAAGATCATGGATCAAGTACAGTCTGAGATGCAGGAGATCCAGGATAGGTTGGCCCAATTCATGCAGACCATGGAAGCTGTGGCTAAAGGCCAGGAACATCTTCAAACTCTGGTGCAACTGCTGCTGGCGCGAGCGGTTGGTAATACTGAATACAACTCTGTTCATGTTGAGACTCCTCGCAGGGAGGAAGTGATACCAAATTCTGTTGAGACTGGTACTGGCAACGGCAACGGCAACGCTGGTAACAGAAATGCTGATAATGTTAATGGGAACGTGGAAATCAACAGGAATGTTGTTATCAACACTGGTTTCGGTGACAATAATCAGGGTCTTGGCTTCGGCAATCGGGATGGCAATGATGGTTTCAATAATCAGGGCCTCGACAATGGAGGGTTTGGTGATAACAATCAAGGTTATGGTAATAACGGCTACGGTAATGCTGGTTTTGGCAATGTGAATACCACTGGTGCTGGGATGGGTCCTTTCAATACTGGTTTTGGGACAGTGGCCGCTAATCAAGAGCTTGGCAATCTGAGGTATGACCCCAGGTTCTTCCAAAGTGGTCATGGTCATGGTCGTAATGCTGCTTATGACGGATATGGTAATGAGGGTCCGTACTAGAATAGAGATCGTCAGGAAGATGCCTTTTCTGGGCAAGGCATGGGTTTTGAGGGTCTCACTGATAGTGATCGGAGGATTAAAATGCTGGAAGAACAGATGAGAGGTATAGCCAATCAAAATTCGGCAGGGTTGGACATGGCTATCATGGGGCTGGTTCCTGGGCTGAAAGTGTCATTGAAGTTCAAAGCTCCCACTTTCGATAAATATAAAGGGGATACATGCCCACGGGTTCATGTGCGTTCATATTACCGGAGGATGTCTGCTTACTCTGATGATGAGAAGATGCTTATGCATTTTTTCCAAGATAGTTCGTCAGGACCATCGCTGGAATGGTACATGGGACTAGAGCCTGCACAGGTCGGAACTTTGAAAGAATTGGCTGATGCTTTTGTCAAACACTACCAATACAACAGTGACCTCACGCCAAATAGGGTCCAGCTTCAGTGTCTTTCACAGAAGAACGGGGAAAGTTTTAAGGAGCATGCTTAGCGCTGGCGGGATCTGGCGGCAAGAGTCCACCCCCCTATGGTTGAAAGGGAATTGATTGATATTTTTGTTGGAACATTCTCTGGGATGTATTATGATAAATTGCTTAATTGCTCGGTGGGTAGTTTCTCTGACATGATACTCATGGGGGAACAAATTGAAAATGGCATCAAAATTGGTAAGATTCAAGTTGGTGAATCAACCTCAGTTGGAGGTGCGAAAAAGGTCTTTGGTGGGAAAAGGCAAGGAGACGCCAATGCAGTGTATGATGGTCGAAGACGAGGTAGAGGTCGGAATCAGTATCTTCAATAGCAGGTTGCTAGTGTGACGATCCCTAAACCACCACAACGACAACAACCACAACAGCAGCAACAACAACAACAAAGGTATAATCCTGCTCAGAGAAGGATCTAAAATGGGAAGCCGAAGAGGGTATTCGATACACCTCCGTCAACGTATGCAGAACTGCTTCAGACGCTATTAAGTTTGAATCTGGTTGAGGAGAGAACGTTGGACCCACCCACAGGAGCGCTTCCTTACGGGTATGATACTAGTAAGCAGTGTGAGTTTCATTCCGGGGCACCCGGACATGATATCGAGAGTTGTCATGCTTTTAAGCACAAGGTCCAAGATTTGATTGATAGTAAAGTCATCAACTTCAGTAATGATGGTCCCAATATTGTTCAGAAACCAATGCCGAATCATGGAGCGAATGCTGTTTTGACAGAAGAGGATTTGGATTTGGTTATGGACGTAAATGATCTGAAGACACCTTTGAGCTATGTTAAAAGCAGATTGTTGAAAGGAGGGGTCTTCCCCGGATGTGATGAGTACTGTTTGCATTGTTGGACCCGACCAGAGGGCTGTATTGATTTGAAGAAAGGTATTCAGGCCATGATTGATGAGGGAACTTTGCAGTTTGATCGCACTGCTGTTGAGAAACCTGGTGAGGTAACATGTGAAAAGTAGGGTGAGGTCGCAACAATTACAATTCCATGAAAGACTATTACGATATCCGCGCCCGCTATCGCTTCTGCGAAAATCGGCGCCGGCTGAACAGAAGAGTCGCCACCGTGCGTTATTTATCCCAAAGGAGGGAAAGGAAACGCCCGAAGTAAACCTCACGCAAAGGCGGGAAAGGAATGGTCATCGCAACCAAATCCTGGATTCGGGAGTCGGTTACGCAAGGGGAAGGTATTAGCATCCCTCACGTCCGTCGTACTCGACGGGATCCACGCTTGTTTTCTAGTACGGATTGTTATTCTATCTTCTCTACAGGTCTGGGTAAAAAGAAAAGAAAATGACTCGGCAAAGTATCGCACTTTATGCCTACGTATTCCCGTCTGGAACGAGAAATCAGAGTCAACGTAGTTCGCCTACCTACGGGAAAGGAGGGGAAGGTTGCTCGCTAGGATATCGCATCCTATGCCTACGTACTTTCATACAGCATGAAAGATCAGAGCAAACATAGTTCGGGCCACGGAAGACACAAGCTTGTCTGAGTGTTTTTTATCTCCTTATGAAAGGGTTTTTCCTGATTAAGAGTCCAAGCGGACAAAAATGACACTTTGATGTTTGTTTTCAGTCTTTTACGCAAGAACTATCTTTTATGATGTTTGCAATCTCTGACGTACTAGAGACTATGATTTGAGGGTGACTACGTCGTATGTCACCCTAAGGGTAACACACTAAGTAATCAGATTACTGAAGAGTGACCCTTCAACAACCTTTCTCAAATAGCTCAAGGCTCGTAGCGTACATCATCGATTATCCTTATTACTGTGTTTTGAATTGTTCTGAGATAGAAGAGACGGAAGTCTAAAAACCTAGGGTTTGAAAGGGGAATCAAAACTACCCTAATGTTATCATGCATGGATTACAACCTAATGTCTGTCATAATTCCCTCCTGTACAGAGGAAATCAGAGATCCTAGGGGATAAACGGAAAAGAAACAACAGATATATAGTAAACAGTAAAATGCATGAGATGCAGCAAAACAAACGATAGGCAAAGTGAAACAGCTTCACTTCAAACCTAAGGGAAAATCAACAAACAATACAACAAAGAAAACCACACCCAACACCAGCTCAGGCAGCCACACTAGTTCCTACAGTAAGCAAGTTCAAACAGCACCAGCTCCGATAGCTACAATTGATAAACAACAAAGGTGGACAGTAACAACTTTAGGCAAGATCCAATCTTCACTTTCCCATGATATTCAAACTTCAGACAAGCTCTCATCTCCAATAATATCCAGCTTTAGCAAGCACTGAACCCTAGTAAGTAGACAACTCCAAATAGCAGTATAACACTAGTCTTCAACATATATCCAGCTTTGTCAGGCACAAGCTTCCTCTTCTTTAGTCTTCAATGCACTTCATCTTCAAGAATCTTCCATCTTCAAGCCAAACACTCACAGGAGAGAATCAACTGATAGAGGGAGTTGGAATGTTAAGAGGCTTAATGACAACCCAGGGAAATCATTAAGATCTTAACACAGCAGGTGAAAGGTATCTGTTGCACCCCAAAATTTGACCAACAATTATTTATCCATCTAGTTCTTGAAAATGGATACCTTTATTCAGAAAGTTCAAGAGATCCCCAGAAGAGTTGGATGAAACCAGGGTTGTGTGCTTCATAGCTCAAGAATTGTGGGTGCTCCTCAGATGATTCTGAGACTTTGAGAATGAACCTGATGTTTTGAGAAAGCCTATGGGATGTCCAGATAGCCATCATGAAGCCCAGAGAATTCATTATGCAAGAGTTCAGAAGATTCAACCATGAATGACAGAATTAGGGTTTTGACTGGGTCAACCCTAGATCAGCTGAAGATTTGGAGAAGGTTGAGACCTAATCCAAGGGACATGAAATCATGTAATGATGCATAGAGATGTTATAAAGGTGATTCCTAGACCAACTCATCATGATTGAGGAGTTTGAGAAGTTTTGATATAGGGTTTCTAAGGATTGTCAGTGGAAAAACCCTAATTTGACCCCTATCTTCCAGGCAGTTTTAGCTCTAGATGTGATTGATATCTCATCTTCCCCACAACATGAATGTTGTAGAGCTTGTTCTTAGCTTTAATTTGAGTGGTGGAAGTCCTTGATAGGAGTTGCATAGCCCAAGTTATGGTTTTGACAAATTACAGGTCAGCTGAGGTGTGTGAATCTGGGTACTTGAAAGTCACCCAACTTGCAGACAACTTTTGCCCTAGTAGGATGATTCCTATGGTCTCTTGGTCAACATGAATGTTGGAGGGCATCTTCTTAGATTTAATTTGAGTGGTATAAGTCGTTGATAGGATTTGTGGAACTCAACTTATGGGTTGAACAAGACAGGGGTATTTTGGTCATTTGTCAATTATAGGTCATTTTTAAGCAAAGGCCATATCTCCTATTTCCAAGCCTCAAATGAAAAAACTCAAAACATGAAAGTTGTTCAAAATGTGATTTTAAGTCTAGAAAGAAGGTCATGAATTGTTGGAAAAGCTCATAGCATGGAGTTGTATGATTGGTCAAAAATGAACTAAAAATGGCTTATAAGTTTAAAAAGTTGAAATTGGAAATTGGTTTGGAGGATCTAGAAATCCAAAATGGGTCATCCAATATATCATTTTGATTGGAAACATCATTTTGAGAACATTGGTTTAGATAGAATTTTGATTTGAAGCTTTAAAATGGGTGATGCTTTGTTATTTTGTTACTTGCATTTGAAGTCACCTTTGGAAATCCTAACACAAGGCAAGGAGGAAGTTTGTAATGGTTCATAACACTTCAATATGTCATGTGAGGAGATTTTAAGGCCCATTTGCAATGGATAATGCATGATGCATGAGATTTTCAACTTACCATCATATGAGATTCTAGCACTTTCTAGATCTTTCTAGATGAATCCAAGAGCTTCTATTAATCATTATTTAAAGAGTGAATCAGGGAGGGTAAATGGTTGGTGATCATTGTTGGTGAGAGGTGAGTTTGAAGTGTGAAAAGTAAGAGTCTTCCATTGGCAATTTGATCTCAAACCTTCATTCTCTTCAATCTCCATTCATTTCTCCACCACAAACCTATTATTCTGATCATTGTGAGTGAGTGCATGCTGAGGGAGAAGAAGATCCATGGCAGTTTGAAGCTATCTTGAGGAAATTGCAAGAATTGCATTTTGCTGTCCAACTCGAGTTTCAAGCCTTGTTCATCATTTTTGCTGCATACAGAATCCATAGTGGCCTCTAAGGATCAAACAAGGAAGGTTTCAATCACTGAATTGCAAGGAAACCCTAGCCTCCATTGAAGTGTAACAGGTTGGTGATCTTGCTCAAATCTCATAGTTCATGTACATTCTGTCATAGTTATAGGCGTAGAACTGTTAAGCTAAGTTAGATGAACAAATCCTGAGAGTTAGAGTGCAATCAGAGAAGTTTCATGGCAGGGCATTGAATCTTTAACTTGCAAGAACAAGCTGGATTATGAGTTACAATTAACATGTTATAGCGTGTGGAGATCAGGGTGAGGAGTAGAACAAGATCATACCCTTAGATTTAAGTTTCTTCATGATTGATTGCAGAGTGAGCATGTGAAACCCTAGCTTTCATCCATTCTGTTCGTGCATGATACCAAGATTCCATGAACAAAATTCATATGGTTGTATTCTCTATAATTCAAGGATCAGTTTGGTTTTGGAAGTTTTGAGAATCATGGAGAATTGAAGGAGAACGAAGTGATGGAAATATGCTGCATGAACTCACGTTTTCTGAAACCCTAGAATGGAGCATTGGGGACGATGGCTGGGGACCCTCCGATTAGAGTCAAGCCATTGACTGAGAGGCATATCGTGTGGTCAGGATTGATCAGAAAAACGGAGGGAAATTTGAAAGGTTAAACGCACCGTTTAACTTAAAACAGAATTCTGGGCTCAGCATAATTTCACTATCCCCACCCCCCATATCCAGGCCCATTGGATTTCCAACTGCGCGCATGTACTTTTCACACCCCCTCCCTCCTTTTTCTCATTTTTATATTTTATCTTGCTTTATATTTTTAGTGAACTTTGATAATTCATAAAAAAAATGAAAAATAACTCTTTTTAACTCATTCTTTTTGCCATGTTTAGATAAAAATGTATAGAAAATTATAAAAATAAAAATAGGATTTTATTTTTAATATAGAATTTTTGGTGATATTTTCTTTTAAATAGGGCATTTATTTTCTTTTAGTTGATATCTCATTTTCTATGAATTGTTTTAGGACCTTCCCTTAGGGTTTTTGGGTCATTCTTTTTGGCATAGTTAGGTATTGAACCCTAGTTTCATGTAGGATTTATCTCTTGATTTGTAGATTAAAATTTGATGTAGTTTGATGGTTAGACATTTAGGTGTTCAAATTAGGGTTTTAGGTTATATGCTTGGACTTCAACAAATTTGTTTTGGGGTTTATAGGCCAAATTAGTGTATGGGGAATACATGGGTTAAGGGTAAGTAGGTATAGAATCCCCTAGAATTTTACTAGAATATTGTATGGTGTTTTAGTATTTTTCATTAATTTTTGAATGTATGGATAGTATGTGTGTTGCTTAAAGGCATAAGTTGTATTATTGTGTTTTCTCTCCTTCTCTTTTGAGCGTGTGAGCTTTGAAGATTGAGTTGAAGACCTTGTGGATCATCATGGAAGCTTTGAAGACCTTGCAGAGGAGTTTAGCATAGTTTTTGTTTGTTTTGTTTATAGGTTGATAGGTGCATAGGCAGAGCCCTAGATAGAATACTTTGTTCAATAAACAAGGAGTGTTTTGTTCACCTCCTTCCTTCTCTATGACACAGAGTCCCTTAAGGGTATTCACCTCTCTCCTTTGGAGGGATTAGTGACCTTGCCCTATAAGGTAGAACTTTGAGAGAGCCTCTCCTTTGATGTTAAGTCCTCAATGGCATCCTTTGGAAGTCAGAGAGTACTGTAACATCCCCACCTCATCTTGTTGACTGAATCTTGTTTGCTGGAGCATTGGAGCCATTGAAGATAGAAGCTGAGGCCTTGAAGAGGATGATTCCTTGAAGATTATTGAAGTCTGAAGATTCTGTGAAGATCAAACTGATGCCTGAAGATCCCTGGAGATAGTGAAGCCTGAAGGTGGAGCTGATCAAAGGAGCTGAAGCTCAAAGGGAGAAGATGAGTTGATACTCATGTTGTAGGGTTGATACCTGGAAAGCAAGTGATCTCTGAAGTCTGAAGACCGGGTTGCTGCTAGAGGAGCTGAGGCTCTCTTCTGTTTTCTTTGATGTATTGTGTGTTTTGTCTGATTTGTCTGTTGCATTAGACTAAGCCCATTTAGAATAAGTTCAGTCTAAGAGCATGAGTGCATCTGATTGTATTGTTATTGCTTGACTTTGCTTGCGGGTATTCGGTAGAGCCCAGCTCCCTTGCCCATGTGTTTATTTTGCTTGATAGCCTGATTTCATTTTCTGTCTGTATGATTGCAGTTTACTGTTATTGCTTGATAGCATGTTGTTTATGTTTCAGTATGATTACTGTTATCCATTCTGGCTTGAGGTTGAGATGAGCTTGTGGAGGCTGAAGCCCCACACACATTTCCTCCCTCACTTGCATTGCATGCATTTTACTGTTAAGCTGACGCTTTGTCTGTTTTGGTGTATCATTGACATGATCCCTTAGGACTCTCATTTCCTTTGATGAGGATTTGATGATAGACTTTTAGGTTGAAACCTATGCATGACAACTTCTAGGAGCTCCCTGTTCAAACCTCAACCATAGGATGAATCCATGGCATGACAACAATAGGACTTGATAGTCTCCCTCCTAGTTGGGCCTGTTCTCTTCTCATCTCAAAACAGTTTAAGATACAGTAATCATGAATGATTTCTTTCGTACGTTACGAGCCTTAAGCTATCTGAGAAAGGATTGTGGGAGAGTTTCTTTTCCATAGTCTGGATGTTTAGTATGGTACCCTTTGGGTGACATGCGACGCATTCACTCTCAGGTCATAGTCTCTAGTGCGGTTGAAATCGCAAACACAATAAAAAACACGTCTTTTAGGAGATAACCCGTAGTTTCCCGAACTACGTTTGCTCTGATCTTTCATACCAGATGGAAGTACGTAGGCATAGGATGCGATATCCTAGCGAGCAACCTTTCCCCCGTAATCCTTCGTAGGCCGAACTACGTTGACTCTGATTTCTCGTTCCAGACGGGAATACGTAGGCATAAAGTGCGACGCTTTGCCGAGTCATTTTTCTTTTCTCTTTCAGCCAGCCTTGATAGGTAGATAGATTATAATCGACCCGTCCAAGTAAACAAACAAGCGAGGATCCCGTCGAGTACGACGGACGTAAGGGGTGCTAATACCTTCCCCTTGCGTAACCGACTCCCGAACCCAGACAATGGTTGCGATGACCTTGTCTTACCCTCATTCGTCAGGTTTTTCCGATCGTTTCCTTTCCCGCTCTGAGGGATAAATAACGCACGGTGGCGACTCTTCTGTCAGCCGGCGCCGATTTTCGCAGTAGCGACTCTGCTGGGGACTCCAACGGTTCCCTGCGAGTCAATCCTATCGTTTGTGTGTTTGCTTGTTGGGTTGCGCTTATTTATCGCATTTTTACTTCTCGCACTTTATTTCCCGCATTTTATTTTCAGTATAATATGATTATTTGTGCTGTTGTGGGATGGGAGTTCTGATTGAGTGAGAAGCCAGACCCAGGCTTGAGTGCACCATAGACTTAGAGTGGAAATTAGTGGGTGCGTGCTTGCTTTGCAGGCACTAGTGTCTCATGAAATCCACGCTCAGACGAGGTTCATCCGGTTGGCTTCACTTTCAACCCCTTGGGTTGAGACGGTTGCTGGTTTGGTGGATTGTCGACTCTGGGGACCGATCATTTGTGATTCAGCTAAGTGAGGCCTCTTCAGAACTTGATGATGCCACTCGTTCTGGGAATCGTATCATCAGTTTTGAAAGTCTGTGACGCTGATGAACGCATAGGACGCCGTACCTTGAGTCAGTCTAGGTCCATACCTGTGAGTGGGACTAGGTTTATTGCAGGAGACTTAGACCTTCAGACTACCTGGTTTTCTTGACAGTGAATCAGTTATGTTGGGTTCTCAGTTGCAGATATGTTCTTGATAGAGCGAGGGTTTGATCAGAGGATCTTATCATCGGGTGTATGTCTGCTCTCGACAGAGCAGGTTTCGATCAGAGTATTGTCATCAGAGGTTTGTTCCGGATAGAGCAGATTTTGAGTGGGGTCTGAAGATCCCATCAGCAGATGTTATTTGTTCTTGATAGGGCAGATTTTGAGCGGGGTCTGAAGATCTCGTCAGCAGCTGTGTGTTCGTTCTTGAAAGGGCAGATTTTTGATTTGGGGTCTGAAGACTTCATCAGCGGACGTTTTCTGATCATACATCCCGGGTCCTTATTATCAGGCACTTATTCTTGTCAGAACAGAATTTTGATCTCGGTCCTATCGGATGGTTATTCTCAACAGATCAGATTAGTGGTCTTACACCGGGGTTTCCTTCTCGTCAGTGACTGTTGATACCGAATCTCCACAGCAGCCACCTGGATATATTATTGCATGCCGGCATTTTGCATTAGTTTACGCATTCATCTGCATTCCATTAACGTGTGTCTGTGTTGCAGGTACCGTTTCCCCGATCCAGGATTTCCCGCCTCCTACTGTTATTATGGCCTCTCTCAGGAAGACCGTTGCATACAAGTTCCCGACCCCCGATGTGTCGAAGCTGACTGGTTTGATAGCCCTGGCAGGGGAGTCTGTGAAGGATAGGTTCAGGAAGTCTTATGGCAGGTTGCTTAGTCTGGTTTGCAAACCTTCTACGTCCGAGTTGAATGGGTTACATGCTCTTCTGCAGTTTTATGACCCTCCCTTGAGGTGTTTCACTTTTCATGACTTCGTTCTCGCGCCGACATTGGAAGAGTATGCTGATATGCTGGGTGTGCCTATCAAAAGGCAAGTGCCTTTTGTCCACATGGATGCTGAACCTGATCTGGTTAGGTTGGCTTCCTCACTCCATTTGAGCACTTCTGAGTTAGTAGTGACAAGTTGGAACAAGGTCCCAGGGTTCTCTCTGCAGTTTCTGATAGCTAAGGCTCAGCAGTGTGCTAAGGACAAATGTTGGGACGCCTACAGCGCCATCCTTGCTTTATGCATATATGGCATTATCCTATTTCCCAGCATGCCTGACTTCGTAGACTTTGATGCATTCCATATCTTTGCCTCAGGGAATCCAGTCCCTACTCTGATCGGAGACGTTTACCATTCAGTGCATTACAAGAATGAGAACCGGAGAGGGAAGAATGTTTCATGCTGCGTACCGTTGCTGTACAAGTGGTTTGATAGCCATTTGCCCAAGAGGGGTTCTTCTGTCTTGTCTGCAGCCACAACTGAGTGGCCTGAGCGTCTGATGAGTTTGTCGGCAGAAGACATTGATTGGTTCGTTGACAGAGACAGGTTAGGCACCGAGGTGATCTTCAGTTGTAGTGGGTTTCCTAACGTACCTTTGATAGGTAGGAAGGGTTGCATCAACTACAATCCATCATTGCTAGTTTGTCAGTTTGCATATGCTTTGAGGGCTCCACCAAAGGAAGAAGAGGTACGGGAATCTCTGTACCTCACGGGTATTCTAGAGGGGGACTTGTTGTCTAAGCTTCAGTATGCATGGAATAATATCAGCACGAGAGGAAAGCCTTCGTTGGGGAAGAGCAACAGCCAGGCCTACCCTCCTTATTCAGATTGGATCAGAACCAGAGCCAGCGCTATAGGGATGCCATTCCCTCATGCCAGACCAGAGAGTCCTCCATCAGTTGAAGAACCTACCACTGTGTCCGTTCATCAGCACAACCAGGTATTAGCCGAGCGTGATGAACTGAAGAGGGCAAATGCAGAATTAGAGAAGGAGTTAGCTCAGCTTCGAAGTGAGAGGAACGAAGCCGTGCATGCTCTCAAAAAGCAAGCAGAGTCGGTGATCCAGCTGAGCGCAGACTTGGCAAAGCAGATTGCTGATCGGGAACGCTTAGGTCAAGACTTCAGAGCTGCTAATGATGTGCTAGCTACGAAGAAGCTGCATTTAGAGGAAGCTTATCGGAGAATATCTAAGTTCAACCAGCATTGGAAGACTTCCATGGCCACCAGGAAGGAGCGAGAGGACAAGCTGATGCTGCAGATTTCTAAGCTAGAGACTGAAGTGAAGGACAGCGAACGGAGGTTTGATGAAGAGACCGCCCGCAGGTACTTCGCTGAAGCCCGTCTCAACAAATCTATTGCTAGCCTGAAGGAGCATAAGCTGATGTTTGAGTCTAAGAAGAGGAAGCTGGAGGATTGCTTTGGCGAAGGCGCTTGGGAGAGTTCAGTTCAGGGGTTTCAGCATACTATCAGGCAGAGGGAACTACTCATCGAGGGGTTGCTCACTTCGCCAGATCATTCAGAGACAAAGGAGTTATTAGCAGAGTATCGCGCCCGTGGCCGTACTTGACCAGTTATATCCCTGTTGTTTTTGATCTTTGATGTATGCTGACCATCACCAGACTTGTTGGCTGAGGTCATGCTGTTGATTTGTACCCGCTGATACTGTGTACTGCCTTGACAGGCCTTTCCATATATATGAGATTGATGTTTCCATGATTGGGCTCAGATTTCGTCTTCCTCTTATTATTATCAGCACTGGCACTAAGGCACTAGGATCGGGGGAAAATCTCCCACGCACACAGACACACGCATGCATCTGCATGAAGCATATTTGCATGGTGTATATCTTATCGTTTTTCCTAACCTTTATTGTTAACAGGTTTTTCAGGTTCCGAGCTGCTTTCGATCTCCAGGATTGATAAAAGACTCATCCACCGCTACTCAACTCGCGCTAATCAGACGAGAATCATGGACTAGGTGCAGTCAGATGTTCAAGAACTCCGTGAACGGATGGATCGTTTTATGGAGCTGATGCAGGTGGTCGCGAATGGTCAAGACCAGCTTCGTACTCTGGTTCAACCTCTGATCTCCAGGGTTGACAGTAATGGCATACTTCATGGAGGGGCCGTGCCTACTCCCCCTCCAGGGGATACTCCACAGAACGTTGTTCCTGCTGCCGGGGGCAACGGCAGTGCTAACGGCAATCTGATGACTAATATCGGGCTCAACGCGGCTGGCGTCGGCAATGGTAGTTTGGGAGCCAATGTTAACATAGGGTCGGTCAACGGCAATGCTGGTGCAGGAAATCTGGTGGTGCCTCAACCGTGGCTGGAGGACCATCAGGATGACATATTTTCTCAGAGAGGTGTGGAAGCAGAGTTGAATGCTGAAACTCGACTCAGGTTCAAGGCGCTGGAAGACAAGATGAGAAGCATAGAAAATCAGAACACCTTGGGCGTTGACGTGTCCAACCTCGGGTTGATTGCTGACTTTAAAGTACCTCACAAGTTTAAGGTGCCTACCTTTGAGAAGTATAAGGGTACTACTTGCCCCCGGGTCCACCTCCGATCTTATTATAGAAAGATGTCCGCCTATTCTGACGATGAGAAGTTGCTGATGCACTTCTTTCAGGATAGTCTTTCTGGCCCATCGCTCGAATGGTATATGGGTTTGGAGCCCGCTACTGTGCGCACCTGGAAAGATCTTGCAGAAGCGTTTGTTTTCCACTATCAATACAATAGCGACTTGGCTCCCAACCGAGTTCAGCTTCAGAATCTTTCACAGCGGAACAATGAAAGCTTCAAAGAATACGCCCAGCGGTGGCGTGAATTGGCTGCTCGGGTTCAGCCACCGATGGTTGAGCGTGAGCTGGTGCAAATGTTCGTGGCTACCCTTCCTGGAATCTATTATGAAAAGCTGGTCAGTGGCATGTCTGGAACATTCTCGGCTCTTATCACTTTGGGCGAGCATGTTGAGAACGGTATAAAGATTGGAAAAATCCAGGGCGAATCATCCTCAACTGGAGGAGGTGGCAAGAAACCCTATACTGGCAAGCGTCAAGAGGGAGACGCCAGTGCTGTCACTAATGCTAGGAGAAAGGGCAAGGGTCCTCAGTCTCAGATCGCTAGCATAAATATCCCAGCTGCTCCGCAGCCGCAGCAGCAGCAGCCTCAGCAGCAAAATCAGCAGGGGTATAAAAGATATCAGAACCGGGCTCCTCTGACAAGCCGTCATTTTGATACTCCACCTATGTCATATGCACAGCTTCTGCAAACGCTGCTTCAGTTCCAATTAGTTCAAAAGAGGACGTTAGCTCCCTTAACAGGGGCACCACCACCGGGATATGATGCCAATGCTACTTGTGAATTCCATACTGGGGCACCGGGCCATACGATTGAGAATTGTAAAGCTTTTAAGCACAAAGTCCAGGACTTGGTGGACGCCAAGGTTATCAACTTTTCTGACAGCGTGCCTAACGTTACCAAAAATCCAATGCCTCATCATAAGGGGGGTGGAGTAAATGCCGTTATCACCGAGGAAAGTGCGGACTTGCTGACTGATGTCAAAGATTTGAAGACGCCGTTGAGTTTTGTCAAGGCTAAGTTGCTGAAGAAGGGTTTCTTCCCCGGATGCGGAAAGTTATGTATGGCTTGTGCTACACTTCCTGATGGGTGTGAGCAGCTGATCGAAGGTATCCAAAGTCTGATGTCTGAAGGTATTTTACAGTTCAGCCGGAGCGTTGAAAGTGCATCAGGGGAAGTCATGCTGAAGCAGGCAGATGAAGTTGCTACCATTACTATTCCTCGTCACCCTATTACTATCTCTGCGCCCCGTCCGCCTACTATCACCATCACTAGGGCCGGACCAATCCCATTCAAGAGTACTAATGCCGTTCCATGGCATTATGGCGTCGAAGTTTATTGTAATGGTCAAAAGATAGAGCTTGAGTCGTTCGGATCGACTGTGCAGAATCTTACTGAAGTCAGTGGTATCACTAGAAGCGGAAGAGTGTTTGCGCCAGCAGAGGTTGCAGCAGAGAAAGTGGTCTGGGCTGACGCTATGGATAAGGGTAAAGGTAAAGCTGTTGAAGAGGTCCCTGCTGAGGCAGAAAAAGACTTGCTGGTTAAAGATGCTGAAGAGTTCATGCGACTAATCAAGAAGAGTGATTACAAAATTTTAGATCATCTTCATCAGACTCCGTCAAAGATCTCGATTCTTAACCTGTTGCTGTGTTCTGAAGCGCACCGCAACGCGTTACTGAAGGTGTTGAATGCTGCATACGTGCCGCAGGAAATATCAGTAAATCAGCTCGAGGAGGTGGTGGCCCATGTTAATGCTGGTAATGGGCTGGGATTCACAGATCTGGAGCTGACTCCTAAAGGAAGAGATCACAACAGCGCCTTGCACGTCTCAATAGAGTGCAGAGGCACGATTATGTCACATGTCCTGGTGGATACGGGTTCCTCGCTTAACGTGCTTCCGAAAAAGGCACTGATGAAGTTAGATACCCGTGGATTGCTGTGCACACCTAGCGATTTGGTCGTGAAAGCCTTTGACGGAACCAAGCGCCACGTATTTGGAGAGTTGACCCTGCCAATTCAAGTTGGTCCGGAGACATTCAATACGGTTTTCTATATCATGGATATCATGCCCGCCTATAGTTGCCTCTTAGGTCGGCCATGGATCCATTCTGCTGGTGCCGTGGCGTCCACGCTGCATCAGAAGCTTAAATATGCTGTCGGGGGCAGCATAGTAACAGTCTGTGGCGAAGAGGACATCATGGTGAGCCACCTATCGTCCTTTAAATATGTCGAAATGGATGGCGAGATCCATGAGACGCTCTGCCAAGCATTTGAAACCGTCAGGGTAAGAGAGGTAGCTCCTGTCGTCGCGGAGAAGCAGGAGATGAATCTATCCTCGTTTAAGGAAGCTCGGGCCGCTGTCGAAGCCGGTTCTACCCCAGGCTGGGGGCATGTCTTGGATATACCAATCAAACAGGATAAGTTTGGATTGGGATATTCTCCTGGAGCTGAAGCTTCATCTTCTTCTGGCAGCTCGTCTCGTGGGAAAGGGCCGATCCTACTCACCAAAGGGGGAGTAATTTTCGAGAGCATCAACGCTGCGTCGGAGGACAGTGGAGACAGTGATTGTGATCTTGACGCCTGGATTCAACCGAGCAAGCCGGGCGAGCGCCTCCACAATTGGACCATCAAGGAGATTATCAAGCTGACAAGTGAAGAGTAATGATTTGCTTTTTACAATCTTTGTACAACCCTATGTCCTGCCCGGGGCATAGTGGTTTTACTGTCAGGGCCTTGTTGGATTATGTGTGTGCATTTTGTTAATAAATAAAAGGCGTTTTCTTCGTAATCAAATGTTGTGTTCTCTGTTATTCCTGTTTTATGTTTATTTCAAAAAACAGTAAAATGGCAATGAGGTTCGTGCTAACCTGCGTATTCTTGCTTTAAACTTAACCCTTGTTATTGCAGGATCCACGTAACAGATGACATCGACTCTGGACCCTCTACGGCTCACTACGACTTTGATTGCCCGATCTATCAAGCCGGGGATGAGATTGATGAAGACGAAGACCTTCCGGAAGAGTTGGCTCGCTTGTTGAGACAAGAAGAGAAGGTTATTCTGCCTCACGAGGAGGATATTGAGATCGTAAATCTGGGCTCTGAGGAGCTCGTCAGGAATGTCAGAGTAGGGGCTGTGCTGCAGAATGATGTCAAGCATAGACTGGTCGAGATGCTACGAGAGTATAGTGACGTCTTTGCTTGGTCATATGAGGATATGCCCGGACTTGACACCGATATCGTGGTTCATCGCTTGCCGTTGCGAGAAGATTGCCCTCCAGTCAAGCAGAAGCTCAGGAGGACGAGACCAGACATGGCTGTAAAAATCAAAGAAGAAGTCCAGAAGCAGTTGGACGCAGGATTTCTAGCCGTTACCACTTACCCTCCGTGGGTCGCCAACATAGTGCCTGTACCGAAGAAGGACGGTAAGGTACGCATGTGCGTCGATTATCGGGATTTGAATAGGGCGAGCCCTAAGGATGATTTCCCGTTGCCTCATATCGATGTGTTGGTCGACAATACAGCCCAGTTTTCCGTGTTTTCGTTCATGGATGGCTTCTCCGGTTACAATCAGATTAAGATGGCGCCGGAGGACATGGAGAAAACAACGTTCATCACCCCCTGGGGCACATTCTGCTATAAGGTAATGCCCTTCGGTCTGAAGAACGCAGGGGCCACTTATCAGCGGGCAATGGTAACTTTGTTTCATGATATGATTCATCATGAGATCGAGGTCTATGTTGATGACATGATTGCAAAGTCCCAAACGGAGGAAGAGCATCTGGTCAACCTGTTGAAGCTGTTCGAAAGGCTTAGGAAGTTCAGGCTGAGGCTGAATCCTAACAAGTGCACTTTCGGAGTGCGGTCCGGAAAGTTATTGGGGTTTATCGTTAGTGAACGAGGTATCGAAGTTGATCCTGCGAAAATAAAAGCTATCCAAGAAATGCCAGCGCCGAGAACAGAAAAAGAAGTTCGTGGTTTCTTTGGCCGAATAAACTACATTGCAAGGTTTATCTCTCAGCTCACGGCCACTTGTGAACCGATGTTCAAACTGTTAAAGAAAGATCAGGCGATTACTTGGAATGAGGATTGCCAGAAGGCATTCGACAAAATCAAGCAGTATCTTCAAGAACCTCCAATCTTGATACCCCCAGTGGCTGGACGGCCATTAATCATGTACCTGACGGTTCTGGAGAATAGTATGGGGTGTGTTCTCGGTCAGCACGACGAGACAGGCAGAAAAGAGCATGCCATTTATTATTTGAGTAAAAAGTTCACTGAGTGTGAATCTCGATACTCGATGCTGGAGAAGACGTGTTGTGCATTAGCTTGGGCTGCCAAACGTCTACGACAGTATATGCTCAACCACACCACTATGCTCATTTCGAAGATGGATCCGATCAAGTACGTCTTCGAGAAGCAGGCTCTTTCGGGCAGGATTGCCAGGTGGCAGATGGTGTTAACAGAATATGATATTCAGTACGTCTCTCATATAGCCATTAAGGGAAGCGTATTGTCTGATTACCTTGCCGAACAGCCAATCGAAGACTACCAGCCGATGAAGTTCGAATTCCCCGACGAGGACATTATGTTTCTCAAAGCGAAGGATTGCGATGAGCCATTTCCCGATGAGGGGCCAGATAGGAAGTCTCAGTGGAAGTTGATATTCGACGGAGCGGTTAATTCCTATGGAAGTGGTATCGGGGCTATCATCACGACTCCTCACGGATCCCACATCCCGTTTACTGCGAGACTGACGTTTCCAGTTACCAACAATGAAGCCGAGTATGAAGCATGCATTATGGGTCTAGAAGAGGCAGTTGATTTGAGAATCAAAAATCTAGACGTATATGGTGACTCAGCGCTTGTAATCAATCAGATTAAAGGGGAATGGGAAACTCGTCAAGCGAATTTAGTGCCGTACATGAATTATGCCAGGAGGCTACTTCCGTTCTTCGATCGAGTGGAACTTCATCATGTACCTAGGGCTGAAAATCAGATGGCTGACGCCTTAGCTACGTTGGCTTCGATGTATAAGGTCAATCTTTGGAATGAAGCTCCAAGCATTGTTCTTTCGCGTCTTGACAGACCAGCATTTGTGTTTGCAATCGAGGATGCCACCGACGGCAAGCCATGGTTCCACGACATCCAGACCTTCCTTATGACTAAGGAGTATCCTGCGGGTGCGTCAACCCAGGATAAGAAGACTCTAAGGAGGCTATCTGGAAACTTTTATCTCAATCCTGATGGAGTGCTGTATAAGAGAAACCACAATCTCGTGCTGCTCAGATGTGTAGATGAGAAAGAAGCGAGTATGCTCATGGAAGAAGTCCATGAGGGCACATTTGGCACGCACGCCGGCGGGCATGCCATGACGAGAAAGATCCTGAGAGCAGGGTATTACTGGTTGACTATGGAGTCGGATTGCTTCAGATTCGCGAAGAAATGTCATAAATGCCAAATTTATGCTGATAAAGTTCATGTGCCGCCGTGCCCATTGAATGTCATGTCCTCCCCTTGGCCGTTCTCCATGTGGGGCATCGACATGATAGGCAAGATCGAGCCCACTGCGTCCAATGGTCATCGTTTCATTCTGGTAGCAATCGACTACTTCACCAAATGGGTGGAGGCAGCCTCGTACGCTAATGTGACCAAGCAGGTGGTAGCTAAATTCATAAAGAGGGACATCATCTGTCGCTATGGAATTCTCGAGCGGATCATTACTGATAATGGTTCAAATTTGAACAACAAGATGATGAAGGAGTTGTGCCAGAGCTTCAAGATTGAACACCACAACTCGTCTCCTTACCGGCCGAAGATGAATGGCGCCGTTGAAGCCGCCAACAAGAACATCAAGAAAATTGTTCAGAAGATGGTTGTGACGTACAAAGATTGGCACGAGATGCTGCCGTTTGCCTTGCACGGTTATCGTACGACGGTGCGGACGTCGACCGGGGCAACTCCTTTCTCCTTGGTGTACGGTATGGAAGCTGTCCTACCGTTAGAAGTGGAGATTCCTTCTTTGCGAGTTTTGGTTGATGTAAAACTCGACGAGGCAGAATGGATTACGAATCGCTTGAACCAGCTCAGCCTGATGGACGAGAAGAGGTTAGCATCGATTGCATTTGGTCGCCTGTACCAAAGCCGAATGAAGAAAGCTTATGATAAGAAGGTGCGTCCTCGAAGCTTTCAGACGGGTGATCTCGTCCTGAAGAAGATTCTTCCGCCACACTCCGATCACCGGGGCAAATGGACTCCGAATTACGAAGGGCCGTATGTTGTCAGCAAGGTCTTCTCAGGAGGAGCTTTGTTGTTATCCACGATGGATGGTGAAGATTTTGCATCCCCGGTGAACGCGGACGCAGTTAAAAAATACTTTGCTTGAAAGAGACCCGCTGGACAAAAAAGAAAGAGTCCAGGCAAAAAAGGGGCATCCCGGCGAACCAAAAACAGAATAAAAGGTTCGGGCAAAAATTAGGGATATATTTAAAAAGATGTACACCCGCGAAGTCGAAAACCTACACTGGGCGGCTTCGGCAAAAAGGGGTATCCCGGTGAACTGAAAACCCGTGAAGGGCGGTTCACGCAAAAGTTAGGGATTTGAATAAGCAAATGACTGCGTTCCGCGTGTGGACTTTCATTGTTTAGTGGTTTGGAAGACCTGAGGGCCGTTTATCTGAATCAATCTCTTCCGAAGCTGAAGCATCGGAGAAGTATCGAAGTCGAGTGGGTCTTAGAGGGATCAACTCATGGTGTTCGTCTACGCCTCGTTGCCGACATTTGTATATACTGATGTATATTTATGTTTTCTTTTTGCGCGGCTTCCTCATTCCAGGAGCTTGCCTCTGTTGTAAAACATTTTTGCCCATTCAGGGGTTCACCATCAATAAAATGCACATTATTCAGCAATTTTGTCTGTTTGTTTAGCATTTATCTGTTTTGTTGGCGAATGAAAACGCCGATGTTTTTTGATAAAATGTGCATACATAAACTGGCGGGCCTAGGCCCATTGATTGTTGAAACAATTGATTAACTGAATATTGTCACAAGATAATAACTTGGATAGGACCCTTTGAGGAGGGAATCTTGTCTTGTTTGTTTGTGTTGTTGCAGGTGTAGTACTTTCCAGAAGATATGCCGTGCGTATCCCCGAAGCAGGGCGAGCCCTCCTTCTCCAGCAGAGTTCAGTAGTCTCTCCTCCGCAGAATTTGAACGCAAGATGGCGAGCATTGATATGTCTCCTCACGCAGAGATGATTCTTTCTTCCCCAGCGGAATTGAAATCCCTCATCAGAGTCGTACCCTCTAGCGAAGCAGAATGATTTCTCCTTCCCCAGCCGAGTTTGCAGATGTCCAAGAGAGCTGAATCCTTGGAAGATGATCAGATCATGAGTGGTTTTTTCCCCAGTGGAATGTCAAGCAGCTGAAGTTGTTCCCCCCACAGAATGGTCATCCCCAGAAGAGTAGCCGAGACGGCCGTGCGGCTCGTTCCCGTGATTGATATCAGCAGCAGGCCAACTGAAGTTGTTTTCCCTGCAGCAGTCAACCGGAAGATCAATTCCCCAGACGGAGGCCAATTGATATCGGCGTGCCCACGTTCTCCTCAGCAGGATGACTCCTCTATCTGAGCAGTTCTTTCTCCTTGACAGGAGGATTTCCCCCTCAGCATTTATTTTGCTGACGGGATCGCATCATTGTGCATGACTGCATAGCATTTAACACTGCATAACATTGTGCCTGATTGCATAGCATTGTGCACGATTGCACAGCATTTGGCATAAATGCATATCATTCCCACCGTGTGAGACATGGTGCCGAAGCATACGCATCATAAGCATGATCTAGGTCATTATCATTCTCATTTTACAGGTGTTCCACCAAGAGACCAGTTGCTCAGGACGATTCCTGATATTCTCTCCAACGAGGTCGCTTTCTTAAGATGATTCTTAAAGACCCCGGTGTAATCCCCACAGTCGCTCGCTCAAGATGATTTTTGAGATCCCCAACGAAGTCTTCAGTTCAAGACGATTCTTGGACTCCTCAGCGGGGCCGTTTGCTTAAGATGATTCTTAAGACCTCAGCGCAGTTTCCCGAGTTGTTTGCTTAGGATGATTCCTGAGCGCCCCAGTAACGTCCCTAGCGAGAGTTGCCCAGGAAGATTCCTGGAATACCCAGCAGAATGAAGCCTCCAGAATGGTTATAGGTTCAGGATGATTCTTGAAGGTTCCCGACGGAGTTTGTTTGTTTGAGATGATTCTTGAAGTCCTTAGCAGCGTGATATGTCTGCTCCAACAGTGATGTCTAATCTGAAGATTGACTTCGTGAACGCCTGAAGGCGGTATCAGAGGTTCCTGTGAACTCAGATTTCCTTGTTGACGAATCAACGTGTGGCTGAAGACAAGGTTCCAAAGTTTGTAGATATACCAAGAGGATCAGTGCTGGTCTGAGGACCAAGTCAGTTGCCCTGAGGTGAGGATTGATCGCGATCTAGTGAATAGTGTTTCTTCTGACTGAAGTCGAAGATGTTTCTCCAGCTGAAGCGGAGTTTTGCCTGAAGGCAAAGTGTTTGAATCCCTGTAGAGTCATGAATGGCTCAGGATACCATTTCTCTGACTGAGGTCATAGATTTCCCAAGCTGAAGCGAAGGTGCCTGAAGGCAAGGTTATCCCCAAGGTCATGAATGACCTAGGATTCATTCTTCGGACTGAAGGCCGAAGTATATCCCTGACTGAAGTCACGGATGCTCTATAGCAGAGGTGGAGTTGCCTGGAGGCAGATCCATGTATCCTTGAAGGCCAAGGACCATTTCTTCAGACTGAAGTCGAAGATACCTCCTGCAGAGTTGCCGACGGGCAAAAGTTTACATCCTTGAAGGCCAAGGATGTTGTTTCTAGCTGAAGCTGGAATAGCCGACGGGCAGGGTTTCATCTTTCTTCAGAAGAACTTGAAGATTCTCCAGCGGATCTGGAGTGGCTAGGGGCCAGGGTTTCATATATCTTTAATACTGAAGTTCTACGGTGGGCAGTGTGCAGTAGTATTCCGATGTTCGTTATGGTTCCGAGGGTGAACCCCAGATTAGAGTGTGCTCGGTTAAGTCTCTCATTCCCAGCGGAGTAGTTTCAAATATGCAAGTGTACCTTTTGTTTCATTTGTCCAGCGGCGATGTTGGATGTTTATTCGACGGCGAGGTGGAACGTTTGGTTCTTGACGGCGAGGTCAAATCATCAGTTGTTCGATGGCGAGGTCGGATGTTCGTTTGACGGCGAGGTCAGACTCTTTAAATCCCCAGCAGAGATGATGTTTGTACGACGGCGATGTCAAGTGTCTCTAAGAGGATGTTTGTTTCCGACGGCGATGTCAGATTCAGTTTTCCGGCGGCGATGTTGGGCATGTCAAGGTGATCCAGTCTTCTGACGGCGATGTTAGGTGATGCAGATCCTTCTAGTTTCTCCAGCGGCGATGCGGGGTATTCTGTCAGATGTGTGTCTCCAGCGGCGATGCGGGGTGTTCTGTCAGATGTATTTTCTCCAGCGGCGATGCGGGGTGTTCTGTCAGATGTATTTTCTCCAGCGGCGATGCGGGGTGTTCTGTCAGATGTATTTTCTCCAGCGGCGATGCGGGGTGTTCTGTCAGATGTATTTTCTCCAGCGGCGATGCAGGGTAGTTTGTTCATTTTTGTATTTTCTCCAGCGGCGATGTTGGGTATTTTGGCAATTCAGGTTTAGGTCTCCGGCGGCGATGTTGGACGCTTGTTTCCCAGAGTTATGGTTGTTCTTGACGGCGATGTCAGGTGATTTAGTCTTCCAACGGTGATGTTGGGTATTGTGGTTGTCTGCAGACAATATCAGAAAGAGTTAATATGGATGACTGACGGCGATGTCAGATCAGTATTTCCCCAGATAGTTGCCGTGCAGCTATCGTTCCAGTGTTCGACAAGTTGAGCAGTTGACAAATTTTCGGGTTTACCGATATTCAACCGTCTCGCACCTTGATTGGTTGAGAGCCGTTCGCATCTCACCCAGTCAGGTTCAAGCCGTTTGAATAGGGGCAGCTGTTGCACCCCAAAATTTGACCAACAATTATTTATCCATCTAGTGCTTGAAAATGGATACCTTTATTCAGAAAGTTCAAGAGATCCC
The DNA here is from genome assembly GCA_963859935.3 of Lathyrus sativus. Classification (NCBI taxonomy): domain Eukaryota; kingdom Viridiplantae; phylum Streptophyta; class Magnoliopsida; order Fabales; family Fabaceae; genus Lathyrus; species Lathyrus sativus. The sequence goes on along the minus strand of OZ012736.1, from coordinate 417,139,937 downwards.
CAGAAGAGTTGGATGAAACCAGGGTTGTGTGCTTCATAGCTCAAGAATTGTGGGTGCTCCTCAGATGATTCTGAGACTTTGAGAATGAACCTGATGTTTTGAGAAAGCCTATGGGATGTCCTGATAGCCATCATGAAGCCCAGAGAAGTCATTATGCAAGAGTTCAGAAGATTCAACCATGAATGACAGAATTAGGGTTTTGACTGGGTCAACCCTAGATCAGCTGAAGATTTGGAGAAGGTTGAGACCTAATCCAAGGGCCATGAAATCATGTAATGATGCATAGATATGTTATAAAGGTGATTCCTAGACCAACTCATCATGATTGAGGAGTTTGAGAAGTTTTGAGTTAGGGTTTCTAAGGATTGTCAGTGGAAAAACCCTAATTTGACCCCTATCTTCCAGGCAGTTTTAGCTCTAGATGTGATTGATATCTCATCTTCCCCACCACATGAATGTTGTAGAGCTTGTTCTTAGATTTAATTTGAGTGGTGGAAGTCCTTGATAGGAGTTGCAGAGCCCAAGTTATGGTTTTGACAAATTACAGGTCAGCTGAGGTGTGTGAATTTGGGTACTAGAAAGTCACCCAACTTGCAGACAACTTTTGACCTAGTAGGATGATTCCTATGGTCTCTTGGTCAACATGAATGTTGGAGGGCATCTTCTTAGCTTTAATTTGAGTGGTAGAAGTCCTTGATAGGATTTGTGGAACTCAACTTATGGGTTGAACAAGACAGGGGTATTTTGGTCATTTGTCAATTATAGGTCATTTTTAAGCAAAGGCCATATCTCCTATTTCCAAGCCTCAAATGAAAAAACTCAAAACATTAAAGTTGTTCAAAATGTGATTTTAAGTCTAGAAAGAAGGTCATGAATTGTTGGAAAAGCTCATAGCATGGAGTTGCATGATTGGTCAAAAATGAACTAAAAATGGCTTATAAGTTTAAAAAGTTGAAATTGGAAATTGGTTTGGAGGATCTAGAAATCCAAAATGGGTCATCCAATATATCATTTTGATTGGAAACATCATTTTGAGAACATTGGTTTAGATAGAATTTTTATTTGAAGCTTTAAAATGGGTGATGCTTTGTTATTTTGTTACTTGCATTTGAAGTCACCTTTGGAAATCCTAACACAAGGCAAGGAGGAAGTTTGTAATGGTTCATAACACTTCAATATGTCATGTGAGGAGATTTTAAGGCCCATTTGCAATGGATAATGCATGATGCATGAGATTTTCAACTTACCATCATATGAGATTCTAGCACTTTCTAGATCTTTCTAGATGAATCCAAGAGCTTCTATTAATCATTATTTAAAGAGTGAATCAGGGAGGGTAAATGGTTGGTGATCATTGTTGGTGAGAGGTGAGTTTGAAGTGTGAAAAGTAAGAGTCTTCCATTGGCAATTTGATCTCAAACCTTCATTCTCTTCAATCTCCATTCATTTCTCCACCACAAACCTATTATTCTGATCATTGTGAGTGAGTGCATGCTGAGGGAGAAGAAGATCCATGGCAGTTTGAAGCTATCTTGAGGAAATTGCAAGAATTGCATTTTGCTGTCCAACTCGAGTTTCAAGCCTTGTTCATCATTTTTGCTGCATACAGAATCCATAGTGGCCTCTAAGGATCAAACAAGGAAGGTTTCAATCACTGAATTGCAAGGAAACCCTAGCCTCCATTGAAGTGTAACAGGTTGGTGATCTTGCTCAAATCTCATAGTTCATGTACATTCTGTCATAGTTATAGGCGTAGAACTGTTAAGCTAAGTTAGATGAACAAATCCTGAGAGTTAGAGTGCAATCAGAGAAGTTTCATGGCAGGGCATTGAATCTTTAACTTGCAAGAACAAGCTGGATTATGAGTTACAATTAACATGTTATAGCGTGTGGAGATCAGGGTGAGGAGTAGAACAAGATCATACCCTTAGATTTAAGTTTCTTCATGATTGATTGCAGAGTGAGCATGTGAAACCCTAGCTTTCATCCATTCTGTTCGTGCATGATACCAAGATTCCATGAACAAAATTCATATGGTTGTATTCTCTATAATTCAAGGATCAGTTTGGTTTTGGAAGTTTTGAGAATCATGGAGAATTGAAGGAGAACGAAGTGATGGAAATATGCTGCATGAACTCACGTTTTCTGAAACCCTAGAATGGAGCATTGGGGACGATGGCTGGGGACCCTCCGATTAGAGTCAAGCCATTGACTGAGAGGCATATCGTGTGGTCAGGATTGATCAGAAAAACGGAGGGAAATTTGAAAGGTTAAACGCACCGTTTAACTTAAAACAGAATTCTGGGCTCAGCATAATTTCACTATCCCCACCCCCATATCCAGGCCCATTGGATTTCCAACTGCGCGCATGTACTTTTCACACCCCCTCCCTCCTTTTTCTCATTTTTATATTTTATCTTGCTTTATATTTTTAGTGAACTTTGATAATTCATAAAAAAATGAAAAATAACTCTTTTTAACTCATTCTTTTTGCCATGTTTATATAAAAATGTATAGAAAATTATAAAAATAAAAATAGGATTTTATTTTTAATATAGAATTTTTGGTGATATTTTCTTTTAAATAGGGCATTTATTTTCTTTTAGTTGATATCTCATTTTCTATGAATTGTTTTAGGACCTTCCCTTAGGGTTTTTGGGTAATTCTTTTTGGCATAGTTAGGTATTGAACCCTAGTTTCATGTAGGATTTATCTCTTGATTTGTAGATTAAAATTTGATGTAGTTTGATGGTTAGACATTTAGGTGTTCAAATTAGGGTTTTAGGTTATATGCTTGGACTTCAACAAATTTGTTTTGGGGTTTATAGGCCAAATTAGTGTATGGGGAATACATGGGTTAAGGGTAAGTATGTATAGAATCCCCTAGAATTTTACTAGAATATTGTATGGTGTTTTAGTATTTTTCATTGATTTTTGAATGTATGGATAGTATGTGTGTTGCTTAAAGGCATAAGTTGTATTGTTGTGTTTTCTCTCCTTCTCTTTTGAGTGTGTGAGCTTTGAAGATTGAGTTGAAGACCTTGTGGATCATCATGGAAGCTTTGAAGACCTTGCAGAGGAGTTTAGCATAGTTTTTGTTTGTTTTGTTTATAGGTTGATAGGTGCATAGGCAGAGCCCTAGATAGAATACTTTGTTCAATAAACAAGGAGTGTTTTGTTCACCTCCTTCCTTCTCTATGACACAGAGTCCCTTAAGGGTATTCACCTCTCTCCTTTGGAGGGATTAGTGGCCTTTCCCTATAAGGTAGAACTTTGAGAGAGCCTCTCCTTTGATGTTAAGTCCTCAATGGCATCCTTTGGAAGTCAGTGAGTACTGTAACATCCCCACCTCATCTTGTTGACTGAATCTTGTTTGCTGGAGCATTGGAGCCATTGAAGATAGAAGCTGAGGCCTTGAAGAGGATGATTCCTTGAAGATTATTGAAGTCTGAAGATTCTGTGAAGATCAAACTGATGCCTGAAGATCCCTGGAGATAGTGAAGCCTGAAGGTGGAGCTGATCAAAGGAGCTGAAGCTCAAAGGGAGAAGATGAGTTGATACTCATGTTGTAGGGTTGATACCTGGAAAGCAAGTGATCTCTGAAGTCTGAAGACCGGGTTGCTGCTAGAGGAGCTGAGGCTCTCTTCTGTTTTCTTTGATGTATTGTGTGTTTTATCTGATTTGTCTGTTGCATTAGACTAAGCCCATTTAGAATAAGTTCAGTCTAAGAGCATGAGTGCATCTGATTATATTGTTATTGCTTGGCTTTGCTTGCGGGTATTCGGTAGAGCCCAGCTCCCTTGCCCATGTGTTTATTTTGCTTGATAGCCTGATTTCATTTTCTGTCTGTATGATTGCAGTTTACTGTTATTGCTTGATAGCATGTTGTTTATGTTTCAGTATGATTACTGTTATCCATTCTGGCTTGAGGTTGAGATGAGCTTGTGGAGGCTGAAGCCCCACACACATTTCCTCCCTCACTTGCATTGCATGCATTTTACTGTTAAGCTGACGCTTTGTCTGTTTTGGTGTATCATTGACATGATCCCTTAGGACTCTCATTTCCTTTGATGAGGATTTGATGATAGACTTTTAGGTTGAAACCTATGCATGACAACTTCTAGGAGCTCCCTGTTCAAACCTCAACCATAGGATGAATCCATGGCATGACAACAATAGGACTTGATAGTCTCCCTCCTAGTTGGGCCTGTTCTCTTCTCATCTCAAAACAGTTTAAGATACAGTAATCATGAATGATTTCTTTCGTACGTTACGAGCCTTAAGCTATCTGAGAAAGGATTGTGGGAGAGTTTCTTTTCCACAGTCTGGATGTTTAGTATGGTACCCTTTGGGTGACATGCGACGCATTCACTCTCAGGTCATAGTCTCTAGTGCGGTTGAAATCGCAAACACAATAAAAAACACGTCTTTTAGGAGATAACCCGTAGTTTCCCGAACTACGTTTGCTCTGATCTTTCATACCAGATGGAAGTACGTAGGCATAGGATGCGATATCCTAGCGAGCAACCTTTCCCCCGTAATCCTTCGTAGGCCGAACTACGTTGACTCTGATTTCTCGTTCCAGACGGGAATACGTAGGCATAAAGTGCGACGCTTTGCCGAGTCATTTTTCTTTTCTCTTTCAGCCAGCCTTGATAGGTAGATAGATTATAATCGACCCGTCCAAGTAAACAAACAAGCGAGGATCCCGTCGAGTACGACGGACGTGAGGGGTGCTAATACCTTCCCCTTGCGTAACCGACTCCCGAACCCAGACAATGGTTGCGATGACCTTGTCTTACCCTCATTCGTCAGGTTTTTCCGATCGTTTCCTTTCCCGCTCTGAGGGATAAATAACGCACGGTGGCGACTCTTCTGTCAGCCGGCGCCGATTTTCGCAGTAGCGACAGTATCCCCAAGGTTCTACCCAATCAAAGTATGCTCTACATCCCTTCTAAGGAGAGATGGAATTCTTTTAGGGGACCTTGTGTCATAGGATGGAATAGAGGCACAAGAAGCTCTCTATGTTTGACAGAAGAAATCAGTCTACTCTAGAGCTCTCCCTATATCTCCTATCTCCTAAGTCTTCATCCGGCAATCTTCAAGCACAAGAAAATTCAAGCTTCAAGCATTATTATTTGTCTTCAATCATCCTAAAAGTCTTTATACAATCCTCAAGCCAAGCACAAACCCCAACACCCAAAGAAAAGGCCCAAAACCCATCAAACAACAGAATATCCCAAGAGGAAACACACCACTATCAATCAACTTGCAAAAATCAAATAAAATGGAAATATTCATCCTAAAATCCTAGATTAATTTCTAAGGGACCCTAACTATGTACCCTATACCCCACATGAACCCCAAGGCCTAAATCAAACTAAGAACCCAAGAACTATGTGTTGAAATGCACCTATGTCAAGTCGAAACCCTAATTCTAGCACACTAAAGATCCTTATTCAAAACTAACTAAACTTAAATCACAAAAATTTGATAAAATTCCAAGGGTAACCTAATACTATAATCTAACCATAGAAAAAGTAATGGCATCAAAAATCAAAGTGAAATGATCATACTAAATTCAGCAAGTAACATATATCAAATGAAAATGAAATAAAAGCTATTAAAAGTAAAAATAAACCAAAAATAGGAAAATGCATGAAATGACATTTTTATTCTTTTATAATTTTCTTTATGTCTTGATGAAAATGGGAAAAAAACTCCCATCTAAAAATATTAATTTTTCAATTTATTATGAATTTTTTAAAGAACTTAAAAATAAATGGGAAAATAAAAGAAAATATGAGAAAAATGCAAAACATGTGTGTCAAATAGCAATGAAAATCAATAGAAAAACCAACTGGGACCAGAGAGGGGGTATGGATAGGAAAACATGCTAGGCCCAAACATTATTCAGAAATTAAATGGAAAATAGAAAAGAAAATGGAAAAAACGCGGTGAGAATAGCAAGCAAATGTAGTGCATTTCTCAGTGGGCCTTGGACAAGGGGTGTGAATATCAAATTACAACTTAAGCCCAATGTTACAACTTAAGTGATACGATGCTTTTTGGTGCTCAGATTTCTCCTTCACAAATTGAGAACAACTCACAGCCGTTGGATCTTGTTTTGGTCAACAGTCTCATTCTAATCTAATGGTGGAAAGCTTATCTTCAACCTTTGAACTTTCATGGAGGGAAAAGCCATGGATGAACAGAGTGATCAGCTTCATCTTCCTTTTCATCGTTCTCCTTCAAATTCTCATCAAATGCCAAAATTTAAAACTCTAATCCACTCAGAATTTCACCAAGAATCTAGCTATGGTCATACAACATCTTGAAACTAATCCTAGCTCCAAACACGATTCAAACTTCAGAAATTACTCAAGAACCAAAACTCACCAAACTGAAAATTGAGTGGCCTAAACTCTTCACCATGCTTCACTGAACATTTCTAGCCATCAAATTAAGATTATAACACCAAGAACAACAAGATACAAGCATGAACAGAAATTGAGTCACTCACTTAATTGTATCTAAATCAATCCTAAAGCTACCAGAAAGCTCCATACACTAACCTACATTGAATCTAACTAATCAAAACAGATTGAAACTACCTAAATCAGGCTGTGGAGTGAAGTTTACATACCTGCAAATTTGAGATGAACAGAGGTATGAAATCTTCAAATCAAGCTTTGAGAACTTCCAGACACCTTCAAGGAGTCATAATCTTGCTTCTGTATGCAAAAGAATTGGTTGAATCCTCTTGAATCTTGGAACCCGATAGTGAGTTGCAGGTGAGAAAATCCAAGAGCAAGAACACGATTTATCCACCAATTTGCTTGGAACTTGATCTGGAAACACTCACTAGTATCAATGGAAGTTATAACAATCAAAATCTTGGATTGAAATGGTGTAAAAGCTTGTAACCGATTCTGAATTGCAACAAGAAATTTCTGATCTCAATCTCTCTTCTCTCCTTCAATTCTCACCAACCTTAGCTTTGGATCACTTCATATGCATATATAGAGTGTGAATGAAGACTCTAGAAAGTTCTAGATTAATCCAATGAGAAATTCACCATCTCATGTCATGGAAATTTCATCTCATGCTATGCACATATCATCTCATGTTTTTGCTTGCAATTCCCTGGGTTCTGAGTTTAAATTCTCTCCAAATGAGATATTGGAGGTGTATGGATGGAAATGAGCCTTGCATTTGCTTGGAAATGTGGTTTTGCAATTGTTACTTATGATTCAAGTAACCAATTTTCAAAGCAAGTCCTAAAAATAATCCTCAATTCAAAATTGTGGCAATGTCAATGTTCTCAAAATGCATTTTACAATCAAATTGGTATGTCATATGGCTTAGTTTGGTTTTGTAGGTCAAAAACCCTAATTTCCAACCTTGGTTCATTTAAAATATACCTTCATTTTAGACCATTTTTATGATTTTATGAAGCAAGCCATTCCAAGTTCTCATGGCCTCTAATCTAGCCTAAAAACATCATTTTGAACACATCTCAGGTTGAACATTTTTTCATTTGAGGAGTGGAAGATGGAGATTTGGACCTATGTTGAAAAATGACCTATAATTCAACTTTCTCAAAATACCCCTGGGTTGCCAAGACCATAACTTGAGTTCTACAAATCCTATTGAGGACTTATAGTACTCAAATTAAAGCTAAGATCAATATCTACAACTATTATGTTGTCCAAGAATCCATTTGAAAACTCCTTGATGGGAAAAAGTTGCTTGGAAGTCAAGTGACTTTCACAGATAAATTTCAGTGTCCTCTGATGACCCATAACTTGCAAGAACCATAACTTGAGTTATATAAATCTCCTTGAAGACTTCTAGTACTCAAATTAAATCTATTGAGAAGACCTACAAGTTTCATGTTGACCAAGAATTCATTTGAATCTCTCATTTTGACTTATCTGGCTTGGAAGTTTGACCTAAATCAGGGGATTTTACACTGAAACCCTAATTTAGCAACTCCTCTTCTTCTTGATTTCTCTTGATTTATCCTTTGCACAACACCACACATATATCCACATATCAAATCATGAATTCCACATCCTCCAAGTAGGCCTTGATGCCCTCCATTCAATCATTTGACCTAGGATTGACCTATGGTTGACCTAGGGTTGACCCAGATGAAACCCTAGTTGACTGCATTCAATTGTAGCTCTAGTAATCACACCAATGACTTGACTCATCTTCAAAATGACCCTCTAGGTCCTCCATGAGCTTTTCCATACTCTCAGTCATGGCTCACACACTCATTGATGATATTCGACACCTCAAATTAGGAGAGAAATCCATTGGTTGACCCTCAAACTTTTCAAAGCCTCAACTCATTTCTTGATTACTTGGATGGTCTTGAACTTGAATAAAACCCCTTGATGGGCCTCTTTCTGATAAGAATGACACTTGATCCCCTGTTAGATGACTTTTTATGCTATGTTATGCAACTGAATGGACTATGTACATGACTTATTATGCAAATGACAATGCAATTGAAACATAAACCAGGTGGAATAGGTTGAGAAAATTTTAGGGTGCAACAGCTGCCCCTATTCAAGCAGCTTGGACCCGACTGGGTGAAGAGCGAACGACCTTCAAACATTCGCGGTACGAGACGGTTGAATACCAAGAACCCGGAAATTTGCCAACTATAGAGATAAACTGCACCACTGCTTGGGGGACACCATCCATCAATTGAACCTGATTGTTACGGTAGCAACTGATCAACCACCTGATACAGATCTGATTAACTGCCTGTGCAGCACCAATTTGTCAATACAGGAATAATCTGGACGACTTCACTGGGGAAGTACTTTTGTCAACAAAACCTGACCCTGCCAACGATACAGGAAAATAACTCCGCCATCACTACGGGAAATCACTCCGCCACCACTATGGGAAATAATCTGGGAAAATAACACCTCCATCGCTACAGGAAATATTTTGCCATTGCTTATAGGAAAATAACACCTCCATCTCTACGGGTAATACTCTGCCATCGCTACAGGAAGATAACACCGCCATCGCTACGAGTAATAACTCAGTCACCACTACTAGAAAATAACACCGCCGTCGCTACGGGTAATAACTCCGTCACCACGACGGGAAAATAACACCGCCATCGCTACGGGTAATAACTCCGTCACCACTACGGGAAAATAACACCGTCATCGCTACGGGTAATAACTCCGTCACCACTACGGGAAAATAACACCGCCATCGCTACGGGTAATAACTCCGTCACCACTACGGGAAAATAACACCGCCATCGCTACGGGTAATAACTCTGTCACCACTACAGGAAAATAACACCGCCATCGCTACGGGTAATAACTCCGTCACCACTACGGGAAAATAACTCTTGAATACAGCTCTTCTGCCTATCTTTGCAGTATAGCTAACTCCATCAGTCAAATGGGTAACACAATATGAGTCTAGTCTTCCAATTTTCATTGCTGACATGGCAGCAAATATGAGAAGGACTCTACTGGGGATTTTCTGAACCCAAACTGCCAGACAACTACTTCGACATAGGCGGCCTTTTCCAAAAACAGATTCACGAAATCTTTTGATAACGACATAACAAAAATCTTGAAGAAATACTCCACTGGAGGGGTAAGAGAAACTTAACCAAGCAACTCTGTGGGGAATAATGACAAGACGAACATTATCATCAGATGTCTCATGCTGAGACTTTTAATATTGGGTATTTGATCTGAGCAAGAGCTCCCTCCACCTGCAAGGGGAAACAACACTTGAAAACCAAAAGGCTAACCAATCTGGCTTATGTTTCAAAATGCGCATGTTTGAGAATGGCGTAATGCTCCGTACAACACGGATATGCTACGCATTTTCGGGTAGATGCAAATATAACACTATATGCAAATGCAAATGCAGGCTCAAGCTGCTGGGGAAACTCTGATAAGCTCGCTACAACACGGCTGTTGAAAGCAAATACCACCCTGCTGGGGATGAACGAGTATCATAAAGTCCTCCGGCAAAATAAATGCCGGACATATAAATAATTCTGCCGGGGAGAGATTAAACTTCGATTTCCACTGGGAGGAAAGAATAACACTTGCTGGGAAGAGTAACTCCGCTGGGGAAGAATCGACTCTCTTGGTGAAAGTAAACTGACTGAGCAAGAAACGACTCAGCTGGGGAACGAGGAAACCCTTTTGGAAGAAACGATGCTGTCCGGGCACAGCTTACAAGCTTGGAGCCACCACTCCGCTGGGGATAATCATCCTGACGAAGGCATGACGACCTGTGGGAAAAAAACCATCTTCTACGGGAATAATCCTTCTGAACCAACTATGACTTGGCCAAACTTTGCGGGAATTCTCCCAGCTGGGGATTGATTGTTCACATACTCGACTCTCTGGAGAGTGCAACCTCTGCAGAGGACACTGATCTTGACTGGCTGGGACTATCCTCTGAGGATAAGCTGCGACTAGCTGGGAAATTGATCTCTTCGGTAAGGGACAAAAATCATCACAACTTCTGAAGATGAGGTACGACCTGCATGGGGATCGGCGTCGCACAAAGTTAATTCTTTCACCACGAACCTCCGGCTGGGGTCACAATTTCTGATTGTCCTCTTTAAAGGTGAGAACCCTGCAAAACACAAACGAGACAAGACAAAATCTACACAACCAAATCTATTCGGATTAGTGTCTGTGACATTACTTCTGTCAATTTGAAGTTTTATCAATCATTGGCAAGGGCCAACAAATTTATGCATATGTAAGTTTATCAGAACATTGGCGTTTTTCCACATACAAAACAGTAAAGCACAATCATCAAATACTGAATAACATGTTTTATTAATAACAGGCCCCTGAATAGGAAAAGTTTTGTACATCGGATGCAACTCCTGAAAAGAGGAAGTTACGTACACACACATACATATATGAACAAGAAGCATATAAATACAACTTGAATTTGTACACATGTCGGCAACGTGGTGCAGACAAACATCGTGAGCTGATCCTCCTATGACTCGCCTGACTCTGGCACTTTCCCGATATTCAATTTTTGGAAGAGATTGTATCGGATAAACGAACCCTTAGGTGCGTCCCCAAACCACTAAGCAATGCAGTATCGAACTCGGACCGCAGCCATTTGCTTTTTCAATCCCTAACTTTTGCGTGAATCGCCCTTTGCGGGTTTTCAATTCACCGGGATACCCTTTTTTTCCGAAGTCGCCCAACGTAGGTTTTCGACTTCGCGGGTGTACATCTTTTCAATTTTATCCCTAACTTTTGCCCGAACCTTTTATTCTGTTTTTGGTTCGCCGGGATGCCCCATTTTTTCCTGGACTCTCTTTTTACTGTCCAGCGGGTCACTTTCAAGCAAAGTATTTTTTAACTGCGTCCGAATTCACAGGAGACATAAAGTCTTCACCATCCATGATAGATAGTAGCAAGGCTCCTCCTGAGAAGACTTTTCTGACAACGTATGGCCCTTCGTAATTAGGGGTCCACTTGCCCCTGTGATCTGTTTGTGGCGGGAGAATCCTTTTCAGCACAAGGTCACCCGTCTGAAAGCTTCGCGGACATATCTTCTTATCGTATGCTTTCTTCATTCGGCTCTGGTATAACCGACCGTACGCGAGAGAAGCTAGCCTCTTCTCATCCATTAAGCTCAGCTGATTCAACCTGTCCTTAACCCATTCTGCCTCATCAAGTTGGACATCTCGTAATACCCTCAGGGAAGGAATCTCAACCTCCAACGGTAACACTGCCTCAATTCCATATACCAATGAAAAAGGGGTTGCCCCGGTTGATGTGCGTACCGTCGTACGATAACCGTGCAAAGCGAAAGGTAGCATCTCGTGCCAGTCCTTGTAGGTCACAACCATCTTCTGAACAATCTTCTTTATGTTCTTATTGGCTGCTTCAACAGCGCCATTCATTTTGGGTCGGTAAGGAGAAGAGTTGTGATGTTCAATCTTGAAATTCTGGAACAGCTCTTTCATCATCTTGTTATTCAAATTCGAACCGTTGTCGGTGATGATCCGCTCAGGGATTCCATATCTGCAGATAATATCTCGTTTGATAAATCTGGCGACCACTTGCTTGGTGACATTGGCATATGACGCTGCTTCCACCCATTTGGTGAAGTAGTCGATTGCCACCAAGATGAACCGGTGCCCGTTGGATGCCGTAGGCTCGATCTTTCCAATCATATCAATTCCCCACATCGAGAACGGCCACGGTGATGACATCACATTCAGAGGACTTGGGGGTACATGGACCTTGTCCGCATAGATTTGGCATTTATGACACCTCTTTGCAAACTTGAAACAGTCTGTTTCCATAGTTAGCCAGTAATAACCTGCCCGCAGCAGTTTTCTCGTCATAGCATGCCCACCAGCATGTGTACCGAATGTACCCTCATGTATCTCTTCCATGAGCAACTTTGCTTCTTTCTCGTCTACACAGTGTAGCAACACCAAGTCGTGGTTTCTTTTGTACAAGACACCGTCTGGATTTAGATAGAAATTACCAGCCAATCTCCTGAGAGTCTTCTGATCGCGACTGGACGCCCCAGCCGGATACTCCTTGCTCTTCAGGAAATTCTGGATGTCAAAGTACCAGGGTTTATCATCATATGCTTCGTCAATAGCAAATATGAAGGCAGGTCTGTCAAGCCGAGAGATGACAATCCGGGGAGCCTCGTTCCAGAAGTTAACTTTATATATAGAAGACAATGTCGCCAAGGCGTCAGCCATTTGATTTTCTGCTCGCGGCACATGATGCAATTCAACCTTATCAAAGAAAGGCAATAAGCTCCTTGCATAATTCATGTATGGTATCAAATTGGGCTGATGTGTCTCCCATTCTCCTTTTATCTGGTTCACCACTAGAGCTGAGTCTCCGTATACATCCAGATTCTTAATTCGCAAATCAATAGCTTCTTCAAGACCCATGATGCAAGCCTCGTATTCAGCCTCATTGTTGGTAACCGGAAAGGTCAATCGGGCAGTAAATGGGATGTGCGACCCCTGAGGAGTAGTGATAATCGCACCTATTCTGCTACCGTAGGAATTTACCGCTCCGTCAAATATCAACTGCCATTTGAAACCCAACTCTGGCCCTTCGTCCGACAACGGTTCTTCACAATCTTTCATCTTCAGGTACATGATATCCTCGTCAGGAAAATCAAACCTCATCGATTGGTAGTCCTCCACAGGCTGCTCCGCAAGGTACTCTAACAAGACGCTACCTTTAATAGCCTTTTGCGAGACATACTGAATATCATATTCGGTTAACACCATCTGCCATCTGGAAATTCTTCTGGAGAGTGCTTGTTTCTCAAACACGTATTTGATTGGATCCATCTTTGAAATGAGCAGGGTTGTATGATTTAGCATGTATTGCCTCAAACGTTTGGCGGCCCAGGCGAGCGCGCAACACGTTTTCTCGAGCATTGAATATCTGGACTCACAGTCTGTGAACTTCTTACTCAAATAGTAAATCGCATGCTCTTTACGTCCTGTCTCGTCGTGTTAACCGAGAACACAACCCATACTTTCTTCAAGAACTGTCAAGTACATAATCAACGGTCTCCCGACCACTGGGGGTATCAAAACAGGAGGTTCCTGCAAGTATTCTTTTATCTTGTCGAACACCTTTTGACAATTTTCATTCTAGGTCACAACCTGGTCTTTTTTCAACAACTTGAATAACGGCTCGCACGTAGCGGTTAGGTGAGATATGAACCGGGCGATATAGTTCAACCTCCCTAAAAATCCACGCACTTCTTTTTCTGTTTTAGGTGTCGGCATTTCTTGTATTGCTTTTATTTTCGCAGGATCAACCTCTATTCCTTTTTCGCTCATGATAAACTCCAGTAGTTTACCCGATCTCACCCCGAAGGTGCACTTGTTAGGGTTCAGTCTCAGCCTGAGCTTCCTAAGCCTCTTGAATAATTTCAGCAGATTAACCAAATGCTCCTCCTCCGTCTGGGATTTGGCAATCATATCATCAACATAAACCTCGACCTCTTTATGCATCATGTCATGAAAGAGAGTCGTCATAGCACGCTGATATGTTGCCCCAACATTCTTCAATCCGAAGGGCATCACTTTGTAGCAAAATGTTCCCCAGGGAGTAATGAAAGTAGTCTTCTCCATGTCTTCTGGAGCCATTTTGATCTGATTATAGCCCGAGAAGCCATCCATGAAGGAGAATACGGAGAACTGAGCAATATTATCAACCAGCACATCGATGTGAGGAAGTGGAAAGTCATCTTTCGGGCTCGCTTTATTCAAGTCACGGTAGTCTACGCACATTCGCACCTTACCGTCTTTCTTTGGTACTGGCACAATATTAGCGACCCATGAGGGATATTTCGTAACAACTAGGAAACCAGCATCCCACTGTTTTTGAACTTCCTCCTTAATCTTCACAACCATGTCTGGTCTGGTTCTTCGGAGTTTCTGCTTAACCGGTGGGCATTCTTCTTTTAATGGCAGACGGTGAACAACCATATCCGTATCCAGCCCAGGCATGTCCTCGTACGACCAGGCAAAAATATCACTGTACTCTTTGAGCATCTCAACCAACCTTTGCTTGATGTCGTTCTGCAGCACAGCCCCTATACGGATGTTTTTCTCGACCCCTTCCGACCCCAAATTGATAATCTCAATGACTTCTTCATGAGGCAGAATGATTCTTTCTTCTTGTTTCAATAACCAGGTCAATTCCTCTGGTATATCGCCATCTTCAACAATCTCTTCCTCAGCCTGAAATACCGGGTGCTCGAAGTCGAAGTGAGTCATAGGCGATTCATGGATGTCATCTGAAATAGTAATCCTGCAAAGGAAATGGTTAAATGCTTCAAAACGCGTATAAAGAAAATAACCACGTTGCCATTTTATTGTAAAAGATAAAAACAGGAAAAACAAGGATCACAATATTTGTATACGAAAAAACGCCTTTATTCATGATTAAACAATGTAATGTACATAACCAAATGGCCCTAAGCAAAATCACTGTGCCCCGGGTAGGACACAGGATTATTCAACAATGAAGAAAACAAATCATTACTGTTTAGTTGTCACAGGAACAGTTTCCCGGATAGACCAATTGCAAAGACTTTGTCCTGGCACGCTTGGCTTGATCCACGCGTCCATATCACAGTCGCTATCTCCTTCCTCAGAGTCGGAAACAACATTGATAGTCTCCAAGCTCACTCCACTTCGTGTGATGGTTATTAGCCCTCTGAACCTGGGCGCTCCTGAAGAGGATGCTGATGACGAAGGATGATATCCAAGCCCGAACCTGTCGTTCTTCACAGGAATCTCCAACACCCGACCCCAGCCCTTGGTTTCGCCTGCCTGCACTAGAGCTTGATCCTCTTTGTACGATGACACTGCCACATCTGATATCTTAGGTACTTGAGCTTTGTCTTTAATCTTCAGCCCTTCAAATGCTTGACAGGGCGTCTCATGGATTTCACTGTCGACTTCCACATATCTGAATGAAGACAGATGGATGACCAGAATATCTTCTTCTCCACAGACAGTGACGACACTATCCCCCACCATGTACTTCAACTTTTGGTGCAACGTGGATGTGACTGCCCCAGCAGCATGGATCCATGGGCGTCCAAGGAGACAACTATACGCTGGCTGGATGTCCATTATGTAGAATTCAGTTTCAAAAGTTTCCGGCCCCACTTGCAATGGTAATGTTATCGATCCAAAAACTGACCTCCTCGTTCCATCGAACGCCCTCACCACTAAGTCACTGGGGGTGCAAAGAATCCCTCTGACATCCAACTTCATCATTGCTTTCTTCGGAAGCACATTCAAGGAAGACCCTGTATCCACTAAAACATGGGACATGACCGTGCCCCGACATTCTACTGATACATGCAGTGCCATATTATGCTCTCTCCCCCTCGGAGCCGTAAATCCCAAACTATGGCCTGCATTAACATGCACCATCACCCCTTCTAATTGATTAACCGAAACGTCTTGAGGAACGAATGACGTGTCTAGGATCTTCAACAAAGCGTTCCGATGGGCCTCGAAACATAACAGCAGTGACAAGATCGAGATCTTTGATGGCGTTTGCTGGAGGTGCTCCACAATTTTGTAATCACTTTTACGGATGAGCCTCATAAACTCTTCCACATCCTTAAGTGATGTTTCCTTTTCCTTTATCTGCGAGGGGCCACTCTCGTCTACCTTGGCTTTCCCCTTTGCCAATCTTTTTGCCTCTACCTCAGGCGATGTGAAGATTCTCCCACTTCTGGTCATACCTCCTGTTCCAACAACACTGTCTACGACCTCAGCTGGTTGTTTATTGACTTCAATTTTCTTCCCATCACAATATACCTCCAGCCCGTAAGTCCATGGCACTGCTTTGGTGCTTTCGAAAGGGACAGACCCTGCTTTAGTAATAGTGATTGTTGGCCGTCTGGCAGGCGTCGTTATTGTTATTGTTTTCCTTGGAATTGTCACTGTAGCAACATCGTTCCGCTCTTCGCACAATGCCTCTACAGGCTCTTCAACTGCTGTTCTATCAAACTGCAATGTTCCTTCATTCATCAAAGCCTGAATACCCTGTTTCAACTCATTACAACCCTCTGGCTGTATCCAACAATCCAAGCAAAATTCGTCACACCCCGGGAATACACCCCCTTTTAACAACCTGCTTTTGATCTCACCCAACGATGTCTTCAGTTTGTTGACATCTGTCACTAGATTCAGATTCTCTTCGGTCAGGATGGTGTTTGCCCCATGATTGGGCATAGGCTGTTGTACTATATTTGGACCCGCCTGCCCAAAGTTGATAGCCTTGCTGTCCAACAAGTCTTGGACTTTATGTTTAAACGCATGACAGCCTTCAATATCATGTTCGGGCGCCCCGGAGTGAAAATCACAGTGTTTACCAGCATCATAGCCAAACGGAGGATTGCCCGTTAACGGTGCCATGGTCCTTTTCTCCACCAACTTTAACCCTAACAATGTTTGGAGCAGTTCAGCGTATGTTGAAGGAGGCGTTTCAAATACTCGCCTTGGCTTGCCCTCTAGGATTCTGCGTTGGGCGGGGTGTTGCCTTTGTTGTTGTTGCTGCTGCGGCTGCTGTTGCTGCTGTTGTTGTTGTGAAAAAGGGATGGTAACACTAGCGACCTGTTAATGCTGAGCATACTGACTTCGTCCTCTGCCCCGGCCTCTGCCACCAAACACGGCACTAGAATCACCTTGTCGTCTACCACCGAATGCTTTCCTTGTACCTCCTACGGGGGTAGACTCACCTGCTTGGAATCTTCCAACCTTAATGCTGTCTTCGACCATCTCACCCATAAGAATCAGATCTGAAAAACTACTCAACGAAACATTAAACAATTTTTCGTAATATATCCCCGTAAATGTCCCAATGAACATACTATTCATTTCTCTTTCAGCTAACGGAGGATGTACTCTTGCTGCCATATCGCGCCATCTCTGCGCATACTCTTTAAAGCTTTCCTCTTTCTTCTGCGACAAACCTTACAATTGAACTCGGTTCGGTGCCAGATCACTATTATATTTATAATGCAGGACGAAAGCATCCGCCAATTGCTTCCAGGTTTTGATTTGAGCGGGCTCCAACCCCATGTACCACTCGAGTGACGGTCCTGACAGGCTGTCTTGAAAGAAATGCATAAGCATCCTTTCATCGTCTGAATACGCGGACATCCTTCTGTAATAAGCACGGATATGCACCTTAGGGCAAGTGTCCCCCTTATATTTGTCGAATGTGGGCGCTTTGAACTTCTGTGGTACCTTCAGCCCAGGCACCAAGCCCATAGTAGTCATGTCTAGTCCGGTAGAATTTTGATTAGCCATGCCCTTCACCTGTTCTTCAAGCATTTTGATCCTCTGAGTATTGTCAACGGGTCCCTCAAATCCCATGCCTCTTCCAGAAAAGGCGTCCTCTTGACAGTCTTCGCCCCAGTTCATGTTTTCATTTCCGTACCCGTTATAACCAGTGTTGCGACCAAACCCTTGCTGATTAGTCATGGGACCTCGTCCCCCATTACCATAACCCTGGTCGACCCTAACAGGCCCAAAACCAGTGTTGACAGGAATCAATCCAGCACCATTTCCACCATAACCTTGGTTAGTGTTACCGAAACCATCGTAGCCGAAACCCTAAGTATTGAAGCCAAACTTTCTGCCCTGATTGCCGTACTCAAACCCCTGGTTATTATAGCCGAACCCATTGTTACCAAAACCATTGCCGCCATTGTTGTTACCACCGCCCAGATTGGCATCTCCAAATCCAACATTGTTAACAACAGTCTCATTTCCATTCCCTGCGCTGCCGTTGCCAGCGCCAGCATCATTATTTACAACCACAACAGGTGGGGTCACTACAGGTGGGACCACGGGCGTAGGGGGCCCATCCTCATGAAGAGTTTCAACATGCACAGAGTTGTGGTCATTGTTGCTATTCCCATTAGCCTGCATCAGCAGCGGTTGCACCAAAGTATGGAGATTCTCCTGGCCTTTAGCAATACTCTCCATGGCCTGCATGAACAAGTTCAACTTCTCGCGAATCTCCTGCATCTCCAACTGGACTTGATCCATAATTCTCTTGCAGTTGTTTCGAGTTGAGTAGTAGTGAACTCTTTGTTTGTCAATCCTAGAAACCTGCAGGTGCAGGAAATAAGACACAGATTCAAGAATACCGGTCATGCAATATGAATACTAATGCAATTATGTAAATATGCTACAGGTTATATTCCCTCCGATTCTAGTTTTGGAGAAAATGCCATCATGACAATGGAGTCCCTATCCAGCAAGCAAGGAATCAGAAAACCCTCATATATAATAGATGCCAAGAGGCTGAATACAAGAGTACAACTGAATACAACTGACGAGACCTCGGCCAACAAGCCTGGCGATGGCCCCACTACAAGTACAAATAACAAAGGCAAGGCGAAGATAAATCAGGCCAAATGGCGTGCTCTGACGTCCTCCAATATCCTCATCGTCTCCGAGTGCCCTAGTCGGGAGATCAGCTCCTGTATCAGCAAGGCATGCCGTTCGGTAGTGGATCTCAGCTTTTTGGCATCATCCTGGTAGGCTCCTTTGCTAGAACTCTCGTCAAATCTGTACCTCTTAGAACCGGCCTTCCCTTCATAACCTCTCGGCTTCTCGTCAATGTCACTTACTCTGAGCTCAGCAGCGCTCCTAAGTGATGTCGGTTCAACAATCTTTGCGTCTTGGGCTCTAATCTGTGCCTCTAGCGTGGCAATCTGCAGCTTTAGTTCGTCTTCGCGCTCCTTCCGCTTGGTAAGCGTGGCATTCCACAAAGCTTCCCACTTGCTGAGACGGGCATAAGCTTTGCTTAGGAGTTCCTTCTTGGAAGTAAGCACCTTGCTAACACCGTTTAAGGCTATCCCCACTTTCTCTTTCTTGTTGGTTGCTTCTGTCAGCTCCGATCCCAACCTGTTAATCAATTCAGTCTGTTCCTTCATAGTGAAGGTGGCTTCCATCTTCTCACGACGCAACTGGAAGATTTCCTTCTCTAACTCCTCATTGGCTTTCTTCAATTCCTCGTTTTCAGCCAACAATTTGTTATACTTCTCACTCTCTTCTGGAAGAGGTACTTCAATCAACGGAAGATACAAGGGTTCCACAGCAGGATAAGGCATCAAAAAAGTACTAGCTCTTTCGCGGATCCAAGCCAAATAAGGATCATAAGCTCTGCTGTTGCTCTTACCGAGCAAAGCTTTTCCCCTTCTATGGATATTAGCCCATGCATGTCTCAATTTGATCAAAATAGTTGCGTCTAATGACCCTGTGAGATACAGAGATTCCTGTATCTCCTTCTCAATAGGAGCGTCTCTTAAAGCGTAACCGAACTGCCGTACCAACAATGAAGGGTTATAGTTGATACAGCCTTTCCGTCCAATCAGGGGAACATTCGGAAAGCCACTGCAACTATATATAATGTCAATACCAAGCATACCCCGATCAAACCAAACGATATTCTCAGCAGACAATCCCATCAACCGGGAAGACCAATCCAAAGTATCAACAGCATCCACAAAAGGTCCTGTCTTCGGGAGGTGCCCTTGGAACCACCTGTACAAGAGAGGAAGACAGCAGGAAACATTCTTTCCACGACGTTTCTCATTCTTGTAGTGAATGGAATGATAAACATTGCCCAAGAGAGTAGGAACTGGATTCTTCGAGGCAAGAATCAGGAAAGCGTCTGAGTCGACAAAATCTGGCACATTAGGAAACAAGACAATCCCGTAGATGCAGACAGCTAGAATAACACTGAAATAAATCCAACACCCACTCTTTGCACACTGTGTAGCCTTCTCAACTAGGACAGATAGGTGAAAACCATAAGCTCCGTTCAGCTTGACCAAGCCCCCCGGAAACTCAGAAGCGGCCAAAATGACAATCTCAGTGAGTGTAGCTAACTCAGGCTCAGCATCAACATGTAGGAAGGGCACCTGGTCTAACACAGGAACTCCCAACATCGCAGAATACTCCTCCAAAGTGGGTGCTAGAATGTAGTCTGGAAATAAGAAACATCTCAGCTGCGGCTCATAAAACTGCATCAAAGTATACACCCCAGTCGTCTCAAATGCCGAAGGTCTGTATAACAGGCTAAGCAATCTCCCATAAGATACTCTGAACTCAGCCCTCACACCCTCATCTGCCAGAGCAACCAAACCCAGCAAGGAACTAATATCTGGTGAATGCAACCGGTAAGCAACTGTCTTCTTCAGGGACTCCATGTCTAGCTAGAGGATACACTAGAATCAGAGGGGAATGATCACCTGCAACATAAATACATGTTAATGAAATGCAACCATGAAAATGCACATGCATATGCAAACAAGGGACCAAGTGCAATGTTGATAGACTGGGTTGCTCCATACTGAAGCCTTAGAACCATCCAATCGTCATCTCAAACCAACCCAACCACTCAAATGAACCTTGTAACCACATCTCACTGACAAAGATAAACAAGGTTTTCTGAGGTCAAAGGTTTCCTGCAAACAGACCCTACCTACCCCTCATAGGCATGTACTTAACTCGCAGACGAGGTACGACATCCTATGCGGGTTCAACGTCACAGACTTTCAAGAGCGATGATACGATACCTAGGAGGTGTGGCATCATTATCCCTTGAAGCGGCCTCACTTAGTTGAATCCCAATTGATAGGTCCCCAGAGTCGACAATCCTCGGGTCAGACAACTTGTCGAGCCCTAAGGGCCAGGCAAGAAGCATCAAAGAGAATCTCGTCCGAGCGTAAATTTTGTGGCTAGCTGGTGCGAGCTAAGCAAGCAGGCTAACCACTACTCTCTACTTCTAAGTCTATGTGTAACCTCAAGCCCAGGCCCGGCTTATCTCTCAACAGATTATCCCCTTCCCACAGCAGCAATAACAGTATAAAGCTGATAAATAAAATGCGGAAAGTAAAGACAGAAAAGTAAATCTATACAACACCCATGACGGGAAAACAAGCGCTAGGATTGACTCGCATAGGGGATACTCCTGTCCCCAGCAGAGTCTCCAGCTGTCGCTTATGCGAAAATCGGTGCCGGCTGAACAGAAGAGTCGCCACCGTGCATTATTTATCCCAAAGGAGGGAAAGGAAATGCCTGAAGTAAACCTCACGCAAAGACGGGAAAGGAATAGTCATCGTAACCAAATCCTGGCTTCGGGAGTCGGTTACGCAAGGGGAAGGTATTAGCATCCCTCACGTCCGTCGTACTCGACGGGATCCACACTTGTTTTCTAGTACGGATTGTTATTCTATCTGCTCTACAGGTCTGGGTAAAAAGAAAAGAAAATGACTCGGAAAAGTATCTCACTTTATGCCTACGTATTCCCGTCTGGAACGAGAAATCAGAGTCAACGTAGTTCGCCTACCTACGGGAAAGGAGGGGAAGGTTGCTCGCTAGGATATCGCATCCTATGTGTCGCTACTGCGAAAATCGGCGCCGGCTGAACAGAAGAGTCGCCACCGTGCGTTATTTATCCCAACGGAGGGAAAGGAAACGCTCGAAGTAAACCTACCGCAAAGACGGGAAAGGAATGGTCATCGCAACCAAATCCTGGATTCGGGAGTCGATTACGCAAGGGGAAGGTATTAGCACCCCTCACGTCCGTCGTACTCGACGGGATCCACGCTTGTTTTCTTGTACGGATTGTTATTCTATCTATTCTACAGGTCTGGGGTTAAAAGAAAATAAAATGACTCGGCAAAGTATCGCACTTTATGCCTACGTATTCCCGTCTGGAACGAGAAATCAGAGTCAACGTAGTTCGCCTACCTACTGGAAAGGAGGGGAAGGTTGCTCGCTAGGATATCGCATCCTATGCCTACGTACTTTCATACAGCATGAAAGATCAGAGCAAACGTAGTTCGGGCTACGGAAGACACAAGTCTGTCTTGATTGTTTTTTTATCCTTCTGAAAAAGGTTTTTCCTGATTACGGGTCCAAACGGACAAAAATGACTCTTTGATTGGTTTACAGTCTTTTACGCAAGAACTGTCTTTTATTGATGTTTGAAATCTTATTACTGTGTTTTTGATTGTTTTGATATAGGAGAGAAAGAACTCTAAAACCTAGGGTTAAAATGGGAATCAAAACTATCCTAATGTTGTCATGCATGGATTGGCACCTAATGTCTGTCATATTTCTCTCTTGCGCAGAGAGAAACAGAGATCCTACGGGATAAACGAAAAAGAAACAACATATATACAGTAAAGCAGTAAAATGCATGAATGCAGCAGTACAAGCGAGGCAAGGGAGTCCCACTCAACCTCGAACCTGGAAAACAATAGGCAAAGTGAAACGGCTTCACTTCAAACCTAAGGGGAAAATTAACAAACAATACAACAAAGAAAAATAAACCCCAAAACCAGCTCTGACAGCTCACCAGCTCCTACAGCAGCAGCTCTGAAAAACACCCAACTCTGACAGTTGATTAACGAGAATCTTCCAATGAACCCCAAAGATCCAACTCCAATGATACCCAAGCTACAACAAGCTTCCATCTCCAAGAAATCACCAAGCTCAAGCAAGCACAGAATCTTAACCAGTTGACAGCATCAGACAGCAGATAGCTTCAAACAACAGTAAACCCTAGCTTTAACAGCTGCACAGTTTTGACATGAATAATCTTCATCTTTGTCAATATTTGATCTTGATCTCTATCTTCAATGGCTTCTTTCTTCAAGGCAAGCTCTCCTAGATGATAGTCACTTAACAAGATGAGTTGAATGTTAAACAGTTCATTGACTACCAAAGGAAGCCCACAAACAGTTTAACATTATAGAAGCGTGGTTCTCTCAAAGTTCTACCTCTAAGGTAAGGCCACTTATCCCTCTAAAGGAGGGAGGTGAATACCATAGATGGACTTTATTTCATAGAGAGGAATGGAAGCACAAGAAGCTTACCATGTTTGCACAAAGAATTTGTTCTATTCTAAGGCTTTACCTATCTCCTATCTCCTATGTCTTCAATCAACACCTTCAATCTCCAAGCTCCAAGGATCTTCCTTTGTCTTCAACTAACATCTTTGATTCTTCATGCTCCACAAGCTCAAACCAAGCCCCCATACCCCATAGAAAAGCCCCAAAGCCCAAGCAAACAAATATAAACCCCAAGTGGGAACTGTTGCACCCTAAAAATTTGCCCAACCTTATTCACTTGGTTTATGTTTCAATTGCATTAGCATTTGCATATAGGGCCATGTACATAGGTTACTCATCTGCATAGCATAAGCATAGCAAGTCAGCTAACAGGGGACCAATCATTATTCTCATCTCTAGAGGCCTATCAAGAGGTTATTATCCTGATTCAACCTCATTCAAGTCATCAGAAAAGAATTTGGAAGCTATCAAGTCAATGGATCAAGCAGTTCATCTATCTCCTAACTGAGGGTGTCTGAGGATCAACAAAGAAATGGTGAGCTGTGGGCTGAGCATGGGGAGTATATAGACATCTTGGAGGACTTAGAAAGTCATTTGGAGAAGGAGACAAGTCATTGGTGAAGTCACCAGAATTACAGTTGAAGACAGTCAACTAGGGTTTCATCTGGGTCAACCCTGGGTCAACTCTAGGTCAATTGACTGATTGAAGGGCATTAAGGGCTATTGGAGAGATGTGGGGTTCATCATTTGACATGAAGAATAAGGATATGTTGTTATGCTAAGAAGAATTCAAGAGAAATCAAGGATAAGAGGAGTTTCTAAATTAGGGTTTCTGTGTAAAATTCCCTAGTTTAGGACAAACTTCCAAGCAAGATAAGTCAAAATTCAAGCTTCAAATGGATCCTTGGCCAACATGAAACTTGTAGAGGATCTCAAAACCTTTAATTTGAGTGGTGGAATACATCAAGGAGATTTATAGAACTCAAGTTATGGTCCTTGCAAGTTACAGGTCATCTGAGGTATCTGAAGTTTTGTCTATGAAAGTGACTTGACTTCCAAGCAATTTTTACCCCTCAAGGATATTTCAAATGAATTTCCGGTAAACATAAGAATTGTTCCTCATTGTCTTAGCTTTCTAGAATGGTATGGTATGCCTTCATATGATTTGTGGAACTCTACTTATGGTCTTGGCAAGCAAAGGGTATTTTGGTCATCTGGTGATTACAGGTCATTCTTAGCCTATACCTAAAACTCATACAAGGGAGCTTCAAATGAAAAACTTCCCAACATCAAAGTTGCTCCAAATGCCATTTTAAGTCAAGAAAAGAAGTCATGAAAGTTTGTAAATGCATGGAACAAGACTTGATAAAAGTTGGTGAAAAATGACTTAAAAAAGGCATATAACTTGAAAAAGTTCAAGTTGGAAAATGGTTTGAGAGATCTACAAGTCCAATATGGGTCATCCAATATACCAAATTGATTCCCAACATCATTTTAAAGACATTGGTTCAGCCACTTTTTTGAGTTAGGGTTTAAAAATTGGACTTGCTTTGTATTTTTGTTACTTGCATAATAAGGCAAGTATAGAAAACTTGGCACAAGATGAATTTTCAAGGCAAGGAGCTTACATACACTTCCCATATCTCATGTAAGGAGATTTTGACATAAGTTTGGAAAGGTGCAAGCATGAGATAAGAGATATTCAAAGTATCATGGCATGAGAAGTTCATGAAATTTCCACAACTTTCTAGAATCCTCCAAGATTATTCTAGAAATCTCTAAGTTTGTTAATCATCATCTATATATTGGATTGAGATCATTAAGAGTAAAGGTTGGTGATGGTTGATGTTGAATCCATTTTTGCAAATCATATTGAATTTTTTTCTCTTCACCATTTTTTTCCATTTTCCCCACATTTTTTCTTCCTTCCATTTTTTTTCTTTCACATTTTTGCCACCCTTTGAACATTCAAATTTCATATCTTTCTTTCTCTCCATTTTTTTCCATTCTATTATCACAATTAATTCCATACCATTCACATACCATTTTCCTCAATTTTTTGACAAACTTTTGGTGCAAGAAAAGTGTATTACATGTTCATTAAAGAAGCTCCATAAGCCATTTTTCGGAGGTATAAAGAATTCGACATAACTCATGATTTATGAGTCTTTCTTGCATTATTGTTGTTGCATTACATTGCTCTCATCTCCTACATGGATTCTTGTACAAAAAAGATGGGTTTTATGACAATTTTTGGTTCTTGAGTTTTTCTTGAGGTGCCATGTTTTGGGAGTTAGAGGGAGTTTCAAGAAAATCTAAGACCATATTTGGATTCCTTGATTTTTTTCCTTCAAGTTTGACCCAAATTTTGTGCGAAACGGATAATTATTGATGGAGTTATGGTGCTTCAAAGTAGCAAAAAACTCATGTTCATGGGGCTGCGGGTTACTATTCACAAAGTTGAAAATTTTGATTTGGAGAAGAAGGTGTTAACACCGTCGGATGCATTTCCAAGTCAAGGTTTCTTCCATTCATCCAACGCCTCTCACTGCGCCACGCAATCGGCCACATAAGCCTCATGCCACTTTTATTTATTCATGTTATTTTCTTTTTATTTTCCTATTGCCATGTTTCTTTTATTTTTTCTGTTTTGTATGATGACTTCTAAATATCATAAAAAATAGGAAAATTAGTCTTTTTGATCCCCGTTTGTTTGTGATGAATCTTTAAGATGTCTAGGATTTAATAAAACTGGAATTATAATTTTACCATTTTCTGACATTTTCTTTGGATTTTTTACATTTGGGTCGTCATAAAAAGGCTAATGCTGGTGCTATCATTTTGTTGAATTTCTTTGACCTATCAAAACACAATTTAAATGTCAATCCTTTTGCAGGGATCTCATACACACGTTGAGGTATTGTGATATATTTTTGTGGGAATTTTATTGTACCATTTTAATTGGTTTTGGATGCTTTCTTTAACATGCTCCACTTTAATCTTTCCTTTGGTATACATGAGATATCTTGCAATGTTTTCATCTTGTTTGACCATTTATCTTTGGATATTTTTGTGGTATCTCTCACCCCTGGTTTGTGGCTTGATGTAGGGCATTGGAGATTTTTATTTGAATTTGTTAGCACCTTTTGCTATTTTTCTCATATTTTGTATTCGAACTTGTAATTTGGACTTCCGAACGGACTTTATTTTTGTTAAGGCTCCAACGGCCGATTTGTGTTTGCGTGGTGAATGCCGTGGTTTATATTTCTTATTATAGATAGGCTAGAGGTTTTTGAAGACCCCTTAGGTGGCTGTTATTTGTATGTGTAGCTTGCCCGATTATCGACTTGTTTGCATGATAGCACGTTGCGATTCCAAATAGTGGATTACGCGTTTCATTCGGAGTTTTCACTCGATTCTTTGCATATGATCACTTGATATTTTCTTATTCCATCCATGAATGGGCTTGAGGTTGAGATGAACCTTCCTCCCTCCTTTGCATTGCATTTACCATTGCTATATTCATGTTCACTTGTATGCGGTTATTACTTGTATTTCCGTTTCTTCCTTTCGTTTCCTTTCCCGTAGGACTTCCATTCTTCCTTGTTCAAGGGAGGATGTGATAGACATTAGGAGTTAACCCATGCATGATAACATTAGGGTAGATTTTATTCCCTTTTAACCCTAGGATTTGTAGAGTGTCATCTCTTCTTCCTTCAAAACAACAAAAAAAACATTAATAAAGGTTATAACAGAGATTAATTCATTTCTTCCATCAAAAGATTTGAACAGACATCAACCTTTTGCAATAAGAAAACCCTTGTTTAAGGTGAGATTTTTCATAAAAAACAACAGACAGACTTGTGACGTACGTGGCCCGAACTACGTTTGCTCTGATCTTTCATGCTGTATGAAAGTACGTAGGCATAGGATACGATATCCTAGCGAGCAACCTTCCCCTCCTTTCCCGTAGGTAGGCGAACTACGTTGACTCTGATTTCTCGTTCCAGGCGGGAATACGTAGGCATAAAGTGCGATACTTTGCCGAGTCATTTTTATTTTCATTTTATTTTCTTTTTAACCCTTGACCTATAGTTTAGATAGAATAACAATCCATACCCGAAAACAAGCGTGGATCCCGTCGAGTACGACGGACGTGAGGGGTGCTAATACCTTCCCCTTGCGTAACCGACTCCCGAATCCAGGTTTTGGTTGCGACGACCATACCTTTCCCATGTTGTGCGAGGTTTACTCTGAGCGTTTCCTTTCCCTCCCGTGGGATAAATAACGCACGGTGGCGACTCTTCTGTTCAGCCGGCGCCGATTTTCGCAGTAGCGACAGCTGGCGACTCTGCTGGGGATCCAACGTCCCCTGGCTGCTAAGGACTGCGATAGTTCTTATGCATTTGGGATCCAACGTCCCTTAAGAGAGTCAATCCTAACGCTTGTTTTCCCGTCGAGGATTTTGTATGGATTTATATTTCTGACCTTTATTTTCAGCTTTGTATATATGGATTATTATTGCTGTATCTTGGGGTGTGACAGGTGTTCTGATATTGAGTGAGAAGCCGGACCTGGGCTTGAGTGCACCTAGAATTAGAGTAGAGATTAGTTGGCGCCCGCTTGCTTTGCTTGCTTTGGTGTCCCGCGAAATCTACACTCAGACGAGGTTCCTCTGGTTGGCCTCCTGCCCCTTCCTTTGGTTGGCGTGGGTTGCTGGTTAGTTGAATTGTCGACTCTGGGGACCGATCATTTGGAAGTTGGCTAAGTGAGGCCTCTTCAGGATTTGATGATGCCACTCCTTCTGGGAATCGTATCATCAACCCTGAAAGTCTGTGACGCCGACGACCGCATAGGATGCCATACCTTTGTCAGTTACTAGGACATCCACCTGTGAGAGGGTTTGAGGTTATGCAGGTAACTAGACCTTCAGATACCGGTTATTTCTTGATCAGAGATCCTGGGTATTTATGGAGGGTTATGAGGTCTGTCAGAGACCAGTTGGAGATGTGATTTGAGGTCTGCCAGAGACCAGTTGGAGTTATGGTTTGAGATCTGTCAGATACCATTATTGGAGCTTGATTTTAGGTCTATCTGAGACCAGGGTTTGAGGACTTCTAGAGAATCTATCTGAGACTTCTTGATATGGTCCAGGCTATTCAGCTACGGCAGTTGGCCCCCGTTGCATGTTACTTGCATTGCATTCTGTTTGCATACTCATCATCATTGCATCCCACTAACGTGTGTCTGTGCTGCAGGTGCATTTGCATTTCCCTAGTTCTAGTGTCCGGATTCCTGAGTGATTGGTCATGGCCAGCTTAAGAAGGACAGTTGCTTACAAATTGCCTACTCCTGATGTTGTTCCCCTGCTTGGGTTGATCTCTCTGGCTGATGAGGAGGTTCGTAGGAGCTTCAGAATGAGCTATGGAAGACTATTGAGATTGGTGCGCAAACCCACGGAGACAGAGCTAGATAGGCTGTACGCTTTGATGCAATTCTATGATCCCGCATTGAGATGTTTTACGTTCGCTGATTTCATTATAGGGCCTACCATTGAGGAGTATGTGGAGTTTACTAAGTTACCCGTGCAGAACCAGGTTCCATTCATTCATTCGGGCATCAAGCCCAAGCCGGAAGACTTGGCAAAAGCCTTGCATGTGGATGCTTCTGAACTGTTGACTACTGTTTCCCGTGGAGTTCCAGGCTTCTCACTCCAGTTCTTGATCGGTAAAGCTCAAGAGTACGCTAAGAGCGGATGTTGGATTGCCTTCAATGCTGTGCTGGCTCTGTGCATTTACGGCATAATATTGTTTCCCAATGTACCGGATTTTGTGGACTTCGATGCCTTCTACTTGTTTGCCGCTGGTAATCCTGTACCGACCATGCTCGGAGATTTCTACCACTCACTGCATTACAAGAATGAGAAGGGAAGAGGAAAGAATGTTCATTTCTGTGTACCATTGCTGGATATGTGGTTTAAAAGCCACCATCCCCTGAAGGGATCTTTTGTGAAGAGTGCAACCACAGCTAGCTGGTCAGAGCGCCTGATGAGGCTATCTTCTGAAGACGTTGAGTGGTTTGATCGAGACCTGCTAGGATCTGAGCTTATATTCAGTTGTTCTGGGTACCCTAATGTTCCGTTGATAGGGAGGAAAGGGTGTATCAACTACAACCCTTCTCTGTTCGTCCGTCAGTTCGGATATGCGTTGAAGAACCCACCAAAGGAGGAGGAAGTACAGGAATCTCTGTACTTCACCAGAGACGTGAAGGGGGAGTTACTAGCCAAGCTGCAGCATGCCTGGACGCGTATTAACCGCAGAGGGAAGCTGTTGTTAGGAAAGAATGACTGTCAGGCCTATGCACCATACAGAGTTTGGGTCCAGGAGAGAGTAAGTCAGTTGCGGATGCCATTCCCAGATGTACCAATCCTTGTTCCTATTCCGGTAGCAGAGCCAACCACTATTTCTCGGGAAGCCTACGAGCAAGTTGTGAAAGAAAAAGAAGCCTTGATGAAGATCAATGAAGGGTTAGAGCAAGAGTTAGCCCAGGTACGCAGTGAGAAAAACAAGGCCGTGTATGCTTTCCAACAGCAAATTGAGCTAATGAACAGATTAGGGGATGAGTTGACTGAGGAGAGGAAGAAGCGCGAACGTCTGGGGAAAGAGTTCAGAAGCTCCCATGACATGCTTGAATCCAAGAAGAAAGCGCTTGACATCGCTCACCGAGAGATCTCTTCTTGCAATAAGACTTGGAATGCTACGCTCACCAACAATAAGAAGAGGGAAGATAAGTTGAAGCAGCAAATTTCCGACCTCGAAGAGCAGTTGAAGTCCAGCATCAAGAAGTGTGAAGAAGAAGTGATGACCCGGTACAGTCTCCAGAACGCACTGAACAAGGCCATCAAAGGCAGAGATGAAGCTGTGTCTCAGAAGCGGAAGTTAGAAGATCGCTTCGGAGAAGGGACAAGGGAAGAAACTGCTGGAGACGTGCGTCGTGTTCTTAAGAAGAGAAACCAACTTGTTGAAGGGCTGCTTGATCGACCAAGTCATCCGGAGACCATGAAGTTGATAGAAGAGTATCAGGCTTATGGGAGTACTTGAACATTTCTTGTATTGACTTGTATGCTTTATTTGCATAGTGCTGACCATCACCAGGATTGTTGGTTGAGGTCATGCCTTCTTATTGTACTCAGTGATATTGTATTCTTGGCCTATTAGTTTTCTCATCAATATATGAGGCTTTCTATGATTCAGCTCCGATCTTTGTATTGCTAGCACTGTCACTGCACCGGCACCTCCACACTAGAATCGGGGAATGAATTTCCCTAATGCACAGACACACACATTGCATTGCATTCATATTCATATTGCATTACAGGTAATTATTAAACTGTAGCTCATCTCCTGTATCTCTCAGGTCCCCCAGGATTATCGACTGAAGAATTCCCTAGCATTCAACCAGAAGCAGCAGCAAGGAAGTCATGAGTCAGGATCCGACTGAGATGCAAGAGGTGCACGACAACATAATGCGGCTCATACAGGTAATGGAAGCCATGGCCGAGAGTCAGAAACAGTTGCAGAACATGGTGCAGCCTCTGATTGCGTGGGCTGATGATAGGGCTGCCGACTTTGCTCAGCTAGAGAATCAAGGTTTTCTCCCAGGCCGCATACGCCAACTTGTGGGGGTAGCCATCAAACAGGTTCAAGCAGAATTAACGGATGTTCGAGGCCATCTGGGGCAGTTCACGAAAGATATGCAAGAGTTGCGCTCGAATCAAGAGACGCTAGAAGAAGAGAACTGCCGACTGAAGGCACAGATAGGGTTGATGGCTGAAGTATTAAGGAACGTACTCAGGAGAGAAGGAGGGCAAATGTTGGAAGACGCGGCTGGCTTATCTGTTCCTCAGGAGTCTGAAGAACCATTACCCACGCAGGATAGGCTTAAGAGATCCTCTCCACGGTTCGAAGCTCAGGAGTCTCCTCGTCATCAGTCGCAATTGATTTTGCAGGATAACTCAAGGAGGTGGGGTAAGAGAATGAGGTTTTCTAACAGAGTATTTGATGAGATCCCTGTGGATTATGATCAGCTGGTGCAACTCTTGTTCCAACTTCAACTGGTTGAGCCCCGCATTTTGGTTCCACTGACAGGGCAGCCGCCACCAGACTATGACCTGAACGCCCATTGTGCCTTCCATTCCGGAGCACCGGGGCATAGCATTGCAAACTGCAAAGCTTTTAAGCATAAGATTCAAGATTTGCTGGATGAGAAAATAATTGAGTTTGTACCGGGGGGCATAAAAGTTGCAGGGACTGATATTCCCATTTCTCCGCCAGAGGTTGCAGATGAATCGAGGTATATCCCAGAGCCACTGGAAGCTAAGTCTCCATGTCCACAACAGTTGCCAATGCCAGGGTTGAACTTAAGGATGATAACGCGTGAGCCTAAGGAAACGTCCGAGCAAAGCCAGCAGCCTACAAGACGCCAGTATACGACTCAGCAAAGAATTCGGGAAAAAAAGCCAAGGAGGGTGTTTGAGAAGCCTCCCTCAACGTACGCAGATTTGTTACAGACACTACTAAGATTGAACTTGGTGGAGAAAAGAACTCTGGCGCCAATAACCGGCACTCTGCCGGATGGCTATGATGCGAGCAGGCACTGTGAATTCCACTCCGGGGCTCCCGGACATGATATTGAAGGTTGCCACGCGTTCAAGCATAACGTCCAAGATTTAATCGACAGCAGGGTCATTAACTTCTCCGATAGGGTCCCCAAGGTGGTGCAAAGCCATAGACAAGCAAAAGCCGGGGTGATGAAAAGGTTTCCCAGATTTGATCGGGCCGGTGAAAGAAGATCGAGACAGCAGTAGACTACCCCTGATGATAGCTTCTAAGAATGGTTGACTCGCCAATAAGTCAAAGTGTAGGAAGTCCAGTTCTGAGACACCGACATTTTTCATGTTATCTTGTTCATGTCCGCGCATTCGTAGTTTCTTTTCTGTGTAATTGCAAATTTCGCTCTTAAAACTTGTTGTTTTTCAATTGATATTAATAAACGAAATGAATATGCATGTTTTGAATTAATCCAGTCGTGTTCACTCTTTGTTTTGCTTTAATGCTTAATGCTTGTTTTAGCAGGAATCTGGGGAGGATGACGAAAACAGATGACGAATAATATTCCGATCGTATGCTTTTGGATAAAAAACTTGTTGATGAAATACAGGCATTGTTTCAATCCATAAACACTGGAGATATAAGGAAGGTAATCCCTTGATAACCCCTTTCGAGCCAGTAGTAGGAGGTTCTTTTGGAAAATGAAAAAACCCCAAATCTTAACCCGGGGCAGGGTAGGTGTCAGTTAGTTTGACCAAGCGTTTGAATCGTGGAAAGAGTGTCCGGTTGAGGATAAATCACACTTGTATAAGTCGTGCCTAAAGAACCGCAATGGTTAAACCTTGTCGACAAAGAGTGAAACAGTCACATTACTCCACAAGAAGTCAGACAAACCAGTGTCACACGACTTGTTCAAAAAAAAAAGAGAACGAAAAGTGAAAAGAATCAAGAGCCCGCTAAGTCAAAACTTGAAAACAAATGACTTAGGCAAAAACAGGGGCATCCCGCTGGACTGGAAAATCAAAAGAATCTCAAAAGATACTCAGTCCAGGCAAAAGTTAGGGAACGAAAAAAACGAAAGACGAAAAGGATTGTCAAAGAAAAGAACAAATCCTCGAAAAGGACAAAAGTCGTGTGATTCTAGGCACCCAAAGACGAAAAGCAAATGACCGTCACTCAAAAAAGAAAAACGCGTGGTATCCTGAACCATCACTCCTATCATTCCACCTCTAATAGGTGAACGCTGAAGTCAGATTAGCTGAACATAGGATTGGAGAACATCACGAAGAATGGGTGGGTTGAAATAAATTTTGAGCCTATATCTTTCCTTGTTAACCGTGAACCTGACCACGTTACAACCCACAAAAGTCCTAATTGAAACAGGTTTTGTCTGAGGGCATACGTCAGTAAAGATCTCGTCGATTCTGACTCCTAAAAGGGTTCCTCTTACCAGCTTTCATATTGACATTTTGATAATTGATTCATTACATGTCACAAAATTTTTTAGTGAACAGACTTGGATTTTGAAACTGTCATATGCATTGCGTTTAATATATCTTTTATGCAGAACAACTTGTGTTACCTGCGAGTAAGCGCATGCCGACAGGAAAGATTCCTACAGTGGAAGGTATGATCAGGATAAAATGCAGAATGCCCAAATATTTCGTGAACTGGGGCAAGCTATACTGATTAATTCAGGTAGAGTCGGTCATCCTAGAATCAGTAAATCCGGGGCAGTCAGGTCAAGATTTGGCAAATCTCTCATAGCTATGGGCAGTGCTCCACGACACAGTCGATCAGAGACAAAAGATTGTTGCGAGACCGGGGCATGTCACCCTAGAAGCACGAAAGTTATGTTCTTGAAACACCCCTTCGAGGTCCGAAATGTAGAAGTCGTCCATGTCTGGTCGTCAGGATACAAAGACTGTAGGGTCCATTCCAAAGTTGTTGCAGATTCAGGGGCAAGCTGGGCATGTTAGTATCCCCGAAGCGGAGTTCTCTCCTTTCAGCAAGTGTTCTTTCCTCCCAGTAGAACTCGAAGATTAAGACTCTCCCCAGCAGAGTTGGTTGTGGGTCCTGACATTTATTTTGTCAGGGATACTGTGTAATATCAGTTCACTCTCCAGCAGAAATCCAATCGTACTGTGCACATCTGCTATTCCCCAGCAGAGTTATATTCCCCAGCAGGATGCTACTTCAACAAGGTGTTTGGTTTAAGTTCCTAATTTCCCAGCTGAGTCGACTTCACTCTTACAGCATTTATTTTGCTGGAATAATTCTGTAGCACCTGGCTATCCCCAGCGGAGTTGGCATTATCTTCAGCATTTATTTTGCTGAAGCGGTTCCTGTATCCCAGCAGGTGGGGAGAGCACTTGCTCAAATGAACTACCAAACACTCAAGATCTCGGCATGAGATATTCAATGATAATGTCAGTTTCGGCAGTATTCCCACAGAGTTACCAGGATAAGTCTCTCTTTATTCCCAAGCAGAGTTATTTGTCATCAAAAGGTTTCATGAACCAGAATTTCAGAAGTGGCCTCCAGGCATCAGAACAGGCATCTGGTAGTTTGGTTTCCAGATATCCCCAGTAGAGTCCGCCTCAAAGTCGCTGTCACGTCAGTGCTAAGAAGTTTGTGGGTCGGGACCAATGAAGAAGTGAGTCCTGACGTGAACAAGTTGTATTTCCCCAGCGGGTCGAAGATGCCTGAGTCCTGACGTGGACAAATCAAGACGAAACATGGGTCCTGACGTGGAACGAAGTTGTTTCCTTACGTGGAAAGATTGAGTCCTTACGTGGACATATCAAGCCAGAGTCCTTACATGGACAGATTGATAACGTATTCATTACGTGGAAAGAAGACGAATTCCTTACGTGGAAAGATGGGGGTCCTTACGTGGACAAATCAGAAAGAGTTTCCTTACGTGGAAAGACGATGTTTCCTTACGTGGAAAGAAGATGAATTCCTTACGTGGAAAGATGGGGGTCCTTACGTGGACAAATCAGAAAGAGTTTCCTTACGTGGAAAGACGATGTTTCCTTACGTGGAAAGAAGATGGCCTCCTTACGTGGAAAGACGATGTTTCCTTACGCGGAAAGAAGATGGTTTCCTTACGTGGAAAGAGATTGATTCCTTACGTGGAAAGTTTAGTCCTGACGCGGACTGATTGAAAAAAGAAATTATTCCTTACGTGGAAAAATGTGATTCCTTACGTAGAACGAGATTGTATTCCTTATGCGGAAAGATTGAGTCCTTACATGGACATATCAAGTCGGAGTCCTAACGTGGACAGATTAAGATGGAGATTCCTTACGTGGAAAGATTTGAGTCCTCACGCGGACATATCAAGATTGATTCCTTACGTGGAAAGATTAGAGTCCTTACGCGGACATATCAAGAGGAGATTCCTAACGTGGAAAGAAGGTAGATTCCTTACGTGGAAAGTTTAGTCCTGATGTGGACAGATTTAGATCAAGAACATTCCTTACGTGGAAAGATTGGAGTCCTTACGTGGACAGATTAAGATGGTGTTCCTGACGTGGAAAGGTGGGTCCTAACGTGGACGATGTTCTCCTTACGTGGAAAGACAATGTTTCCTTACGTGGAAAGAAGATGGTTTCCTTACGTGGAAAGACGAATTTATTCCTTACGTGGAAAGAAGTTGGTATTCCTTACGTGGAAAGATTGAGTCCTTACGCGGACATATCGAGATGGATTCCTTACGGGGAGACAAGTGCATTCCTAACGTGGAAGAGTTTAGTCCTGACGCGGACAGATCCAGACGAAGTCTTATTCCTTACGTGGAAAAATGGTGATTCCTTACGTGGAAAAGAGATTGATTCCTTACGTGGAAAGTTTAGTCCTAACGCGGACAGATAGAAAAGAAGTTGATTCCTGACGTGGAAAGAGAAGGTGTTTCCTTACGTGGAAAAGTTTAGTCCTGACGTGGACAGATCAAGGTTTGATTCCTAACGTGGAAAGATCAGAGTCCTTACGTGGACATATCAAGAGCATTCCTTACGTGGAAGAAAAATGGTTTCCTTACGTGGAAAGACGAGTTTATTCCTTACGTGGAAAGATTGAGTCCTCACGCGGACATATCAAGATTGATTCCTGACGTGGAAAGAAAGAGATTATTCCTGACGTGGAAGAGTTTAGTCCTGACGCGGACAGATCAAAGAAGTTATTCCTAACGTGGAAGAAGAAGATAGATTCCTTACGTGGAAAGTTTAGTCCTGACGTGGACGGAAAGAAGAAACGGTATTCCTTACGTGGAAAGAAGAAGCATTCCTAACGTGGAAAGAAAGATTGATATAGTATTCCTCACGTGGAAAGATTGGGGTTCCTTACGTGGAAAATTTGTGATTCCTAACGTGGAAAAAGAAAGAGTCCTTACGTGGACAAAGCAAAAGAAGACATATTCCTTACGTGGAAGACTTTGACAAAGCAGAGAAAAGTCACCCCTGACGGGGAAAAGCGATGTATTCCTTACGTGGAAAGGTGAGTCCTAACGTGGACAGTATTATTCCTAACGTGGAACGATTATTCCTTACGTGGAAAGGTGAGTCCTAACATGGACGGTGTTATTCCTAACGTGGAACGGTTATTCCTTACGTGGAAAGGTGATTCCTAACGTGGACGGTGGTATTCCTAACGTGGAAGAGTTTATTCCTAACGTGGACGATTTATCTCTGACGAGAAGGCAGACGAGCCGTCCCCAGCAAAGTTGTTGAAGTTTTTTCCGAGTTGACAGCAGATAGAGTCCTGACGTGGACAAGCAAAGGACAAAGTTTCCGATGATTCAATCTTTTTCAGGATGATGAGAAGAATCCCCAGCACGGTCGCACGAGATCAGTGGGTTGCCGTAACAGTTAAATTCAGCTGATGAATGTCGTTCCCCAAGCAGTGGCGCAGTTTATTTCTGCGGTTGGCAAATTTCTGGGTTCCTAGTATTCAACCGTCTCGTACCGCGAATGTCTGAAGGCTCCGGGCTCTTCACCCAATCGGGTCCAAGCCGCTTGAATAGGGGCAGCTGTTGCACCCTAAAAATTTGCCCAACCTTATTCACTTGGTTTATGTTTCAATTGCATTAGCATTTGCATATAGGGCCATGTACATAGGTTACTCATCTGCATAGCATAAGCATAGCAAGTCAGCTAACAGGGGACCAATCATTATTCTCATCTCTAGAGGCCTATCAAGAGGTTATTATCCTGATTCAACCTCATTCAAGTCATCAGAAAAGAATTTGGAAGCTATCAAGTCAATGGATCAAGCAGTTCATCTATCTCCTAACTGAGGGTGTCTGAGGATCAACAAAGAAATGGTGAGTTGTGGGCTGAGCATGGGGAGTATCTAGACATCTTGGAGGACTTAGAAAGTCATTTGGAGAAGGAGACAAGTCATTGGTGAAGTCACCAGAATTACAGTTGAAGACAGTCAACTAGGATTTCATCTGGGTCAACCCTGGGTCAACTCTAGGTCAATTGACTGATTGAAGGGCATTAAGGGCTATTGGAGAGATGTTGGGTTCATCATTTGACATGAAGAATAAGGATATGTTGTTATGCTAAGAAGAATTCAAGAGAAATCAAGGAGAAGAGGAGTTTCTAAATTAGGGTTTCTGTGTAAAATTCCCTAGTTTAGGACAAACTTCCAAGCAAGATAAGTCAAAATGCAAGCTTCAAATGGATCCTTGGCCAACATGAAACTTGTAGAGGATCTCAAAACCTTTAATTTGAGTGGTGGAAGACATCAAGGAGATTTATATAACTCAAGTTATGGTCCTTGCAAGTTACAGGTCATCTGAGGTATCTGAAGTTTTGTCTGTGAAAGTGACTTGACTTCCAAGCAATTTTTACCCCTCAAGGAGATTTCAAATGAATTTCTGGTCAACATAAGAATTGTTCCTCATTGTCGTAGCTTTCTAGAATGGTATGGTATGCCTTCATATGATTTGTGGAACTCTACGTATGGTCTTGGCAAGCAAAGGGTATTTTGGTCATCTGGTGATTACAGGTCATTCTTAGCCTATACCTAAAACTCATACAAGGGAGCTTCAAATGAAAAACTTCCCAACATCAAAGTTGCTCAAAATGCCATTTTAAGTCAAGAAAAGAAGTCATGAAAGTTTTGAAATGCATGGAACAAGACTTGATAAAAGTTGGTGAAAAATGACTTAAAAAAGGCATATAACTTGAAAAAGTTCAAGTTGGAAAATGGTTTGAGAGATCTACAAGTCCAATATGGGTCATCCAATATACCAAATTGATTCCCAACATC
This sequence comes from Lathyrus sativus, assembly GCA_963859935.3. NCBI lineage: Eukaryota > Viridiplantae > Streptophyta > Magnoliopsida > Fabales > Fabaceae > Lathyrus > Lathyrus sativus. The sequence continues at coordinate 417,101,604 of OZ012736.1, read as the reverse complement.
ATTTTAAAGACATTGGTTCAGCCACTTTTTTGAGTTAGGGTTTAAAAATTGGACTTGCTTTGTATTTTTGTTACTTGCATAATAAGGCAAGTATAGAAAACTTGGCACAAGATGAATTTTCAAGGCAAGGAGCTTACATACACTTCCCATATCTCATGTAAGGATATTTTGACATAAGTTTGGAAAGGTGCAAGCATGAGATAAGAGATATTCAAAGTATCATGGCATGAGAAGTTCATGAAATTTCCACAACTTTCTAGAATCCTCCAAGATTATTCTAGAAACCTCTAAGTTTGTTAATCATCATCTATATATTGGATTGAGATCATTAAGAGTAAAGGTTGGTGATGGTTGATGTTGAATCCATTTTTGCAAATCATATTGAATTTTTTTCTCTTCACCATTTTTTCCATTTTCCCCACATTTTTTCTTCCTTCCATTTTTTTTCTTTCACATTTTTGCCACCCTTTGAACATTCAAATTTCATATCTTTCTTTCTCTCCATTTTTTTCCATTCTATTATCACAATTAATTCCATACCATTCACATACCATTTTCCTCAATTTTTTGACAAACTTTTGGTGCAAGAAAAGTGTATTACATGTTCATTAAAGAAGCTCCATAAGCCATTTTTCGGAGGTATAAAGAATTTGACATAACTCATGATTTATGAGTCTTTCTTGCATTATTGTTGTTGCATTACATTGCTCTCATCTCCTACATGGATTCTAGTACAAAAAAGATGGGTTTTATGACAATTTTTGGTTCTTGAGTTTTTCTTGAGGTGCCATGTTTTGGGAGTTAGAGGGAGTTTCAAGAAAATCTAAGACCATATTTGGATTCCTTGATTTTTTTCCTTCAAGTTTGACCCAAATTTTGTGCGAAACGGATAATTATTGATGGAGTTATGGTGCTTCAAAGTAGCAAAAAACTCATGTTCATGGGGCTGCGGGTTACTATTCACAAAGTTGAAAATTTTGATTTGGAGAAGAAGGTGTTAACACCGTCGGATGCATTTCCAAGTCAAGGTTTCTTCCATTCATCCAACGCCTCTCACTGCGCCACGCAATCGGCCACATAAGCCTCATGCCACTTTTATTTATTCATGTTATTTTCTTTTTATTTTCCTATTGCCATGTTTCTTTTATTTTTTCTGTTTTGTATGCTGACTTCTAAATATCATAAAAAATAGGAAAATTAGTCTTTTTGATCCCCATTTTTTTTGCTGAATATTTAAGATGTCTAGGATTTAATAAAACTGGAATTATAATTTTACCATTTTCTGACATTTTCTTTGGATTTTTTACATTTGGGTCGTCATAAAAAGGCTAATGCTGGTGCTATCATTTTGTTGAATTTCTTTGACCTATCAAAACACAATTTAAATGTCAATCCTTTTGCAGGGATCTCATACACACGTTAGGTATTGTGATATATTTTTGTGGGAATTTTATTGTACCATTTTAATTGGTTTTGGATGCTTTCTTTAACATGCTCCACTTTAATCTTTCCTTTGGTATACATGAGATATCTTGCAATGTTTTCATCTTGTTTGACCATTTATCTTTGGATATTTTTGTGGTATCTCTCACCCCTGGTTTGTGGCTTGATGTAGGGCATTGGAGATTTTTATTTGAATTTGTTAGCACCTTTTGCTATTTTTCTCATATTTTGTATTCGAACTTGTAATTTGGACTTCCGAACGGACTTTATTTTTGTTAAGGCTCCAACGGCCGATTTGTGTTTGCGTGGTGAATGTCGTGGTTTATATTTCTTATTATAGATAGGATAGAGGTATTTGAAGACCCCTTAGGTGGCTGTTATTTGTATGTGTAACTTGCCCGATTATCGACTTGTTTGCATGATAGCACGTTGCGATTCCAAATAGTGGATTACGCGTTTCATTCGGAGTTTTCACTCGATTCTTTGCATATGATCACTTGATATTTTCTTATTCCATCCATGAATGGGCTTGAGGTTGAGATGAACCTTCCTCCCTCCTTTGCATTGCATTTACCATTGCTATATTCATGTTCACTTGTATGCGGTTATTACTTGTATTTCCGTTTCTTCCTTTCGTTTCCTTTCCCGTAGGACTTCCATTCTTCCTTGTTCAAGGGAGGATGTGATAGACATTAGGAGTTAACCCATGCATGATAACATTAGGGTAGATTTTATTCCCTTTTAACCCTAGGATTTGTAGAGTGTCATCTCTTTTTCCTTCAAAACAACAAAAAAAACATTAATAAAGGTTATAACAGAGATTAATTCATTTCTTCCGTCAAAAGATTTGAATAGACATCAACCTTTTGCAATAAGAAAACCCTTATTTAAGGTGAGATTTTTCATAAAAAACAACAGACAGACTTGTGACGTACGTGGCCCGAACTACGTTTGCTCTGATCTTTCATGCTGTATGAAAGTACGTAGGCATAGGATACGATATCCTAGCGAGCAACCTTCCCCTCCTTTCCCGTAGGTAGGCGAACTACGTTGACTCTGATTTCTCGTTCCAGGCGGGAATACGTAGGCATAAAGTGCGATACTTTGCCGAGTCATTTTTATTTTCATTTTATTTTCTTTTTAACCCTTGACCTATAGTTTAGATAGAATAACAATCCATACCCGAAAACAAGCGTGGATCCCGTCGAGTACGACGGACGTGAGGGGTGCTAATACCTTCCCCTTGCGTAACCGACTCCCGAATCCAGGTTTTGGTTGCGACGACCATACCTTTCCCATGTTGTGCGAGGTTTACTCTGAGCGTTTCCTTTCCCTCCCGTGGGATAAATAACGCACGGTGGCGACTCTTCTGTTCAGCCGGCGCCGATTTTCGCAGTAGCGACAGGAACACCAAACAAACACTCCATTTGTAAAATATACTAAAAATACTAATATAGTATTTAAAATTCTAAGATTAATTCTAAGGGGATTTCTACCTCTACCCTACATACCCTATATGTCCCAGAACCTAATTCATGCTAAAAACCCCAAAATAAAATGTTAGAATGCACCTATGTTGAGTTTGAACCCTACTACTATCACCCTAATGTTCTCTAATTAAAACTAAACAAGATTAAATCACAAAAATGTGAGATAAATCTCTAAGGGAACACTTCTAATCTAATCAACCAAACAAGAATCAACTCAAAACTATTCACCAATTGGTCACAAGAAAATTTACAAAAAACGTATCCAATGTACAAAATTAAAGAAATTAATAAAATGGGAAAAATCAAATTAAATTGAAAAATGGATGAATGTGAAATTTATTATTTTCATAAAATCACAAATAAATCCAAGATCATGGAGGTATTTTTGAAATATTTTTCTGATTAATTTTGGATTTATTATGATTTATTTTGTAAACTATATGCAAATATGAAAGAAAAAGAAAATTCAATCAAAATTGAAAAACAGGGGGGCGTCAACAGCAAGTATTTATACTTCAGAACTACATTGAGCCCAGGAGGGGGGGGTGCTGGTAGCACGCGCTGGGCCCAATATTAATCCAGAAAAAAAAACAAACACTAAGAGAACAAAAAACAAACGGAGGGTTGCGAATAGCAACGAATTTGCTTTGTATTCCAGGTTGGGCCCCAGACGGGGGTGCGAGCAGTAAATCTGCTAGGCCCAAATGAAATTCACACACTAGGGGAGGGGGTGCCAAAGGGAAAACATGGAGTATGAACCAGCAATCCCAAATGGGCCTAATGCCCGAGCCTGGTTCAACCCATCCTCAACATTAGTAAACCCTAAACAAAATTCTCCTAACTCTCCCTCTCCACTAATGTTCATTACCCTCTCCATCGAAACCCTAGCGTCGCTACCACTCTCCATCTCTCTCACCGAAACCCTCTCTCTAAAACTCCCTAACAACTCTCTCAATCTCTCAACCTAAAACAACACCTAAACCTCTCTCTAATCAGAACACTCAACATGCATCCAAACTCACGACAGCAAACAACGATTCGAAGGAAAAAAACGTAGCTGATGAAGTGTGAAATCTGGAGATTTGTCTGGAGGAAGATCTTGGAGATTGATGAAGATCGAGAAGTCCTGATGGCGATCTTGAAGCCGGTGATCGAAGATACTCAAAGAAAATTGAAGAACAACGAAGGATCCGTTGACCGCGATGAACACAATGGAAGATCGAACAAATCTTGGCGAAGAATGTTCTTGGTGTTAGGATGAAGATCGCTGACGATGCACACGGTGAAGGTTGTTGAATCTATGGAAGCCGCTTGAAGAACACTTGAAGGTTCTCTTCTGGAAAGAGTTGAATGGCCTGATGATGATTCTTGACCGTCCGACGAAACACTGATGAACGCGTTCTAACGGTGAACTCTGATGAAGTTCGTGAGGGTTTCTGTGGAGGCTTTTGGTCGCAGGAGATGAAGATCTTACTGATCTGGAATACTTGGATGAAGGTTGAACGTTGATCGGTGAATCTATGAAGAATTGGATGAAGTTGATGCAATTTGCAGTTTCCGGCGAGTTTGAAGATTCCGGCGATGATGGATGGAGGATGATCGGTGAGGATTGATGTTGAGAGGAGAAATAAATCTGGGAAAAAATGCAGTTTCCGGCAGTCTCACCAGACTCCGGTGACTGTTACGGCGGAGGAGGATGGTGGCTGCATGCACTCTGGCGAGGGGGAGTTAGTGGAGCACACGTGTGTTAAATGCAATCAGAGAGAGAGAGGAGGTTGAGACGCGTGGCCACAGAGGGATCAGAGAGGAAGACACGTGGGGTGCTAGGTGGCAGAGAGAGTGGGGTCTGAGGAATGAGGTGGCTGAATCTGAATGAGGTGGAGAAAAACTCAGATACACGCGTGACACACTATATATACTGACACTTGGCATGCGAAATGGACCTTTGTTTTGGGCTTTCTGACTTGGATAACTGGCCCAGTTGCTAAACTCCGATTAATGACCCAATTAACTAAACCAAATGAAAATTAAACCAATTAACTAAACAAAAAATTAATAATAAAAACCCTAATTAGAATAAAACGAAAATTAATAGAAAAATCCTAATTAAAATCTATCATTAATCCTAATTAAAGCCTAAAACGAAGATTAAAAATAAAATCCTAATTAATCTATTAAAAAACAGAAAAAATTATTTAATATCTAAAAGCTATTTTAAAAAATCTAATTAAATCTAAAAAAAAACAATTAAACTCTAATAATAAAAAAATCTGAAAAACATTAAATTCCAATTTTAAAAATCTATTCTATTAATTTTGAAAAATCAATTAAAACATAATAAAATCTAAAAACATGAATATCTATTTAAAAATCCACTCTTATTTAAGGAAAAAATAATATCTAGTTCTATCTATTTAAAAAAATCTATTAAAAGGAAATTAATATCTAAAAAACTTTTAAATCTATTAAATCTCTAAAAAAAGAAAAGAAAATCTATTTAAAACTCTAAAAATTATTAAAAAAATCTATTAAATTCTATAAACAAAATACCACCCTATTTATTATCTAAAAAAACAAATAACCCTATTAAAAAAATCTATTAAATGCATTAAAAATCTAGAAAATAAAAGAAAAATCCTAAAAATGCCAGGAGGTCGATTAAATCGATTATAAAACGATTGCGCAACCATAACGAAACCCGGGCACCGAGATGGTCTGAAAACACAGGGAACAAGCACCAACTCTCAAAATACGCTTATTCAAACCGGCCTGAACTGCCTGAAACGCCAGGGGCTGCAATCCCAATAAAATCGATCTGACTGAGGAAAATGCAATGCATGCAGTATGCGAATGCGAATGCAAAATGCGTTGAAGCATAAACCAGATATGGGAACCGGTTGGTCAAATTTCGGGGTGCAACAGCTGCCCCTATTCAAGCGGCTTTGACCCGACTGGGTGAAGAGCAAACGGCCTTCAAACATTCGAGGTACGAGACGGTTGAATACCAAAGAAACCTGAAATTTGTCAACCGCAGAAATAAACTGCACCACTGCTTGGGGAACTACATTCGTCGAGTGAACCTAATTGTTACGGTAACAATCGATCATTTGTCGGAGAATAACTCCGATTTTGACTCCCACCACCCATGTAACACCACAGGTACTGAACTTTCTTTGCAAAAACACCTATGTCCACAACTGGACTAACCTTGTCAATACAAGAAGAGGAACAAATTCGTCAACATGAGTAGAGATCCCATCATCACAGGAAAAACCTTGTACACGATTGCCCTTAAATTTCGTCAACACGAAAAGCCATAAATTCGTCATCACGAAGAAATCCTATCATCATAGGAATAACATTTGCCCTCATCAGGACTTTTCAAACTTGTCCTCATCAGGACTCCATATTCCATCAACATGGAGAAATAAAACTTGGCGACTTCACTGGGGATGAGTTGTCCGCATCTTGTCAACGCAAGGAGATCCTATCAGCATAGGCAATAAAGTCTTATTTACATCTTATCAACACAAGGAAAACATAGATTCATCAACACGAATAAATCCTATCATCATAGGAATACCACTCTTGTACATATTTGAACTCCCATTTCGTCGATACGAAGAAATCCTATCCACATAAGCATAAATTGTCCTCATCAGGACGCACATTCCATCAACACGGAGGGAGTAATTCGTCAACACGAATACATCCTATCGACATAGACATAAATTGTCCTCATCAGGACTCCCTATTCCGTCAACACGGAGAAAGCAAACTTCGTCCTCAACAGGACTCCATATTCCATCACCACGGAGAGATCAATCTTGGTCCTCAACAAGACTCCATATTCCGTCAACACGGAGAGAGTAATTTGTCAACACGAATAAATCCCATCAATATAGGCATAAACTGTCCTCTTCAGGACTCCATATTCCGTCAACGCGGAGGGAGCAGTTCGTCAACACGAATAAATCCTATCAACATAGGCATAAATTGTCCTCATCAGGACTCCATATTCCATCATCACGGAGAAAACTCGTCCTCATCAGGACTCCACATTCCGTCACCACGGAGAGATCAAACTTGGTCCTCCACAGGACTCTATATTCCGTCAACACGGGGAAATCGATTCGTCAACACGAAGAAATCCTATCAACATAGGCATAACTGGTCCTCATCAGGACGCACGTCCCGTCAACACGGAGGAAATAATTCGTCAACAAGAATAAATTCTATCAACATAGCTGGGGATATCCTGAAAACCCATGACCGACACCCGTTCTGACAACAAGCGACCACTTCTGAAATTTTGATTCATGGAACCCTGAGATGCTACTGCAGCAACAAACTTGACAAAACAGTCCGCTGATCGGATACGAGAAAACCTCAATCAGTAACTTTGTGGGGATGATAATAAACTGAATCACATCATCCTACGTCTCACGGCAAGACCTTGATTGTCTGAAAAGACATCTGAGCTTTAGAACTTCATACTCCTGTTGAGAAACACACTTGAAAGCAAAAGGTTAACCAACCTGACTTATGATTCAAAATGCGTATGTTTGACAATGGCGTAACGCTCCATACAGCATGGAAATGCTACGCGTTTTCTGGGTAGATGCAAATATGATAATGCATGCAAATGCAAATGCGGGTTCCGGCTGCTGGGAAAACCTCTGATAAACTTGCTTCAACACGGCCGCTAAGGATGAATACCACCTCGCTGGGGCAGGAACGGGTACCCCCAAGTATTCTGGAAAAATAAATGCCAGGACATACAAAAAACTCTGCCGGGGAGAGCTTTAAACCTTCAATTTCCTCGGGGAGGAAAGAAAACACCTGCTGGGGAGAGAACACTCCGCTGGGGAAGAAACGACTCTCTCAGGGAATCTTAACCAACTCCACTGGAAACAGGGAGTGACTCTGCTGGGGGAGAATAAACAACCTTACTGGGATAATGAACTGTCTGGGCACAGTTTACAACTCTGGAATGATCAATCCACTGAAAACTAAACAACTCCGCTGAGGACGAAAAATCCTTTTGGAGAAACACCACTGTCTGAATACAGCTTACAAACATTAAAGTTATCAAACTTTGCTGAGGGTAAACGACCCTGCTGGGGAAAGTAAACCATTTGGCCACAGTTTACAAACTCAGGACTGAGGATAGACATCCTGTGGCGAGCATTAACCTTGACCTGCTGGAGAATATCCTTTGGATAAGTTGCGGCTAGCTGGGGAAATTGATCCTTCTTCAGTAAAGACCAGTGTCATCTCAGCTTCAGGGAATGAAGCGCGACCTGTGTGGGGATTCACTTCACATAATGATCGAGTCTTTTCGTCACGAGCCTCTAGTTAGGAATAAAATTTTCTGATCGTCCACTTCACATGGGCAAGAACCCTACAACACCACGAACGAGACAAAACAAGTTTATACAATCAAATCTATTCATGTTAGCGTTAGTGACATCATATTCAGTCAATTCGAAGTTTTAGCAATTATTGGCAAGGGCCAGCAACGTTATGCAACTGCTAGTTTTATCAAAACATTGGCGTTTTTTACATACAAAACAGTAAAGAACAAGCATCAAATACTGAATAACATGTTTTATTGATTGGGCCCCTGAATAGGCAGAGTTTTGTACACTGGATGTAACTCCTGAAAAGAGGAAGTTACACACAACAAGTATACAAGTATGCACAGGAAGCATAAATATGATGACAAATCAAATTTGCGCATATGTCGGCAACGGGGTGCAGACCATCATCATGAGCTGATCCTCATATGACTCGCCTGACTCTGGCGCTTTCCCGGTATTCAAACTTCGGAAGAGATTGTATCTGATACACGAATCCCCAAAGTATTCTCCCAACCACCAAGCAATGCAGTATAAGATTCGGATCGCAGTCATTTTCTTTTTAAATCCCTAACTTTTGCGTGAACTGCCCTTTGCGGGTTTTCAATTCACCGGGATACCCTTTTTTGTCGAAGCCGCCCAGTGTAGGTTTTCGACTCCGCGGGTGTACATCTTTTTAATTTTATCCCTAATTTGTGCCCGAACCTTTTATTCTGTTTTCTGGTTCGCCAGGATGCCCCATTTTTGCCTGGACTCTCTTTTTCTTGTCCAGCGGGTCAATTTTAAGCAAAGTATTTTTTAACTGCGTCCGAATTCACAGGCGACGTAAAGTCTTCACCGTCCATGGTGGACAGCAACAAAGCTCCTCCTGAAAAGACTTTTCCGACAACGTATGTCCCTTCGTAATTAGGGGTCCACTTGCCCCTGTGATCAGTTTGTGGCGGGAGAATTCTTTTCAGCACAAGGTCTCCCGTCTGAAAGCTCCGAGGATGCATCTTCTTATCATATGCTTTCTTCATCCGGCTCTGGTACAACCGACCGTATGCTAGAGAAGCTAGCCTCTTCTCATCCATTAAACTCGGCTGATTCAACCTGTCTTTCACCCATTCTGCCTCGTCAAGTTGGACATCTCGTAATACCCTCAGGGAAGGAATCTCAACTTCCAAGGGTAACACCGCTTCCATTCCGTATACCAACAAGAACGGGGTTGCCCCAGTTGATGTGGGTACCGTCGTATGATAACCGTGCAAAGCGAAAGGTAGCATCTCGTGCCAGTCCTTATAGGTCACCACCATCTTCTGAACAATCTTCTTTATGTTCTTATTGGCCGCTTCAACAGCGCCATTCATCTTGGGTCGATAAGGAGAAGAGTTGTGATGTTCGATCTTAAAATTCTGACACAGCTCCTTCATCATCTTGTTATTTAAGTTCGAACCATTGTCGGTAATAATCCGCTCAAGGATTCCATATCTGCAAATGATATCTCGTTTGATAAACCTGGCTACCACCTGCTTGGTCACATTAGCATATGATGCCGCTTCCACCCATTTGGTAAAATAATCAATTGCTACCAGAATGAACCGGTGTCCGTTAGATGCCGTCGGCTCAATCTATCCAATCATATCAATTCCCCACATCGAGAATGGCCACGGTGATGACATCACGTTCAGAGGACTCGGAGGCACATGGATCTTATCCGCATAAATCTGGCATTTATGACACCTCTTCGCAAACTTGAAACAGTCAGTTTCCATAGTTAGCCAGTAATAACCTGCCCACAACAACTTTCTGGTCATGGCATGCCCACCAGCATGTGTACCGAACGTACCCTCGTGTATTTCCTCCATGAGCAACTTCGCCTCTTTCTCGTCTACACAGCGTAGCAACACCAAGTCGTGATTCATTTTGTATAGGACACCGTCCGGATTTAGATAGAAATTACCAGCCAATCTCCTGAGAGTCTTCTGATCGCGACTGGATGCCCCAACCGGATACTCCTTGTTCTTCAGGAAATTCTGGATGTCGAAGTACCAGGGCTTAACATCAGATGCTTCGTCAATGGCAAATATGAATGCGGGCCTATCAAGCCGAGAGATAACAATCCTGGGAGCCTCGTTCCATAAGTTAACTTTATACATGGAAGACAATGTGGTCAGGGCGTCAACCATCTGATTTTCTGCTCGCGGCACATGATGCAATTCAACCTTGTCAAAGAAAGGCAACAATCTCCTTGCATAATTCATGTACGGTATTAAATTGGGCTGACTTGTCTCCCATTCTCCTTTTATTTGATTCACCACTAGAGCTGAGTCTCCGTATACATCTAGATCTTTGATTCGCAAATCAATGGCTTCTTCAAGCCCCATAATACAAGCTTCGTATTCGGCTTCATTATTGGTAACCGGAAAGGTCACTCGAGCAGTAAATGGGATGTGCGACCCATGTGGAGTAGTGATGATTGCCCCTATTCCGCTACCATAGGAGTTTACAGCTCCGTCAAAGATCAATTGCCACTTGGAATCTGTCTTTGGCCCTTCATCCGGCAACGGTTCTTCCCAATCTTTCATCTTCAGGTACATGATATCCTCGTCAGGAAAATCAAACCTCAGAGATTGGTAGTCCTCAATAGGCTGCTCAGCAAGATACTCTGATAACACGCTCCCTTTTATAGCCTTCTGTGAAACATACTGGATGTCATATTCGGTCAAAACCATCTGCCAACGGGCAATTCTCCTCGATAGTGCCTGCTTTTCGAATACGTATTTGATAGGATCCATCTTTGAAATCAGCATGGTTGTATGATTTAGCATGTACTGTCTTAAACGCTTGGCGGCCCAGGCTAGCGCACAACACGTTTTTTCGAGCATTGAGTATCGAGATTAACAATCAGTAAACTTCTTACTCAGGTAGTATATCGCATGCTCTTTACGTCCTGTCTCGTCATGTTGACCGAGAACACAACCCATACTCCCCTCAAGAACCGTAAAATACATAATCAAGGGTCTCCCTGCCACTGGAGGTATCAAAATGGGAGGCTCCTGCAAATACTGTTTTATTTTATCGAACTCCTTTTGACAATTTTCATTCCAGGTCACAGCCTGGTCCTTTTTCAACAGCCTGAATAATGGTTCACACGTAGCTGTTAGGTGAGATATGAACCGGGCGATATAGTTCAATCTCCCTAAAAACCTGTGCACTTCTTTTTCTGTTTTAGGCGTCGGCATTTCTTGTATTGCTTTTATTTTCGCAGGATCAACCTCTATTCCTTTTCGCTCACGATAAACCCCAGCAGTTTACCCGATCTCACCCCGAAGGTGCATTTGTTAGGGTTCAGTCTCAGCCTGAACTTCCTAAGCCTCTTGAACAGTTTCAGCAGATTCACCAAATGTTCCTCCTCCGTCTGGGATTTGGCAATCATATCATCAACATAAACCTCGATCTCGTTATGCATCATGTCATGAAAGAGAGTCGTCATTGCACGCTGATACGTTGCCCCAGCATTCTTCAATCCGAAGGGCATCACTTTGTAGCAAAATGTTCCCCAGGGCGTAATGAAGGTAGTCTTCTCCATGTCTTCTGGCGCCATTTTAATCTGATTATAGCCCGAGAAGCCATCCATGAAGGAGAATACGAAGAATTGAGCGGTGTTATCGACCAGCACATCAATGTGAGGAAGTGGAAAATCATCTTTCGGGCTCGCTTTGTTCAAATCACGGTAATCTACGCACATTCTCACTTTATCGTCTTTCTTTGGCACTGGCACAATATTAGCGACCCATGAGGGATATTTTGTAACAGCTAGGAAACCAGCATCCCACTGCTTTTGAACCTCCTCCTTGATCTTCACAACCATGTCCGGTCTAGTTCTTCGGAGCTTCTGCTTAACCGGCGGGCATTCTTATTTTAGCGGCAGACGATGCACAACCATATCCGTATCCAGCCCAGGCATATCCTCATACGACCAAGCAAAAATATCACTGTACTCTTTGAGCATTTCAACCAATCTTCGCTTGACGTCGCTCTACAGCGCGGCCCCTATACAGATGTTCCTTTCAACCCCTTCTGACCCCAGATTGACGATCTCAATGACTTCCTCGTGAGGCAGAATGATTCTTTCTTCTTGTTTTACCAACCAAGACAACTCTTCTGGAACATCGCCATCTTCAACAATCTCTTCTTCGGCCTGAAATACCGGGTCCTCAAAGTCGAAGTGAGTCATAGGCGGTTCATAGATGTCATCTGAAATAGTAATCCTGCAAAGGAAATGGTTAAATGCTTCAAAACACATACAAAGCGAATAACCACGTTGCCATTTTATTGTAAAAATAAAAACAGGAAAAACAGAGATTACAATATTTGTACATGAAAAACGCCTTTTATTTAACGATTAAACAGTGCAATGTACATAACAGAATGGCCCTAAGCAAAATCACGATGCCCCGGGTAGGACACCAGATTGTTCAACAATTAAGAAAACAAAGCATTATTGTTTAGTTGTCACAGGAACAGTCTCCTGAATAGACCAATTGTAAAGCCCTTGTCCTGGCACGCTCGGCTGAATCCAGACGTCCATGTCGCAGTCGCTGTCTCCCTCTTCAGAATCTGAAACAGCATTGATGGTCTCGTGATATACCCCACCAGCCGTAATTGTTATTGGTCCTTTGAAACGGGGTGCCCCTGCAGTAGGCGTTGATGATGAAGGTTGATATCCAAGCCCAAATCTGTCCATTTTCACGGGGATATCCAAAACCTTGCCCCAGCCCTTGGTCTCGCCGGTCTTCACTAGAGCCTGAGCTTCTCTATACGACGACACTGCCACCTCTGATGCTTTACTTGGCCCTGGAACTTTGTCCTTAATGCGCAACCCCTCAAAGGCTTGACAGGGTGTTTCATGGATTTCTCCGTCGACTTCCACATACTTGAATGACGACAAATGGCTGACCAGTATATCCTCCTCTCCACAAACTGTGACCACACTGTCCCCCACCATGTACTTCAGCTTTTGGTGTAAGGTAGATGTGACTGCCCCGGCACCATGAATCCATGGTCGTCCAAGAAGACATCTATATGCTGGCTGGATGTCCATAATATAGAATAAAAATCTCCGGCCCCACTTGCAGAGGCAAATTTATGGATCCGAAAACTGACCTCCGTGTACCATCAAATGCCCTGACCACCAAGTCACTCAGCATACAAATGATCCCCCTGATGTCCAACTTCATCATTGCTTTCTTTGGCAACACATTCAAGGAAGACCCGGTATCTACCAACACATGGGACATGACTGTGCCCCTGCATTCAACTGAGACGTGTAACGCCATATTATGCTCTCTTCCCCTCGGGGTCAAATCAAAATCCGTAAATTCCAAACTATGGCCTACATTCACGTGCGCCATCACCCCCTCCAACTGATTCACAGAAACATCTTGGGGTATAAACGACGTGTCCAGAATTTTCAATAACGCATTCCTATGGGCTTCGGAACACAATAACAGCGACAATATGGAGATCTTCGATGGCGTTTGTTGAAGGTGCTCAACAATTTTATAGTCACTCTTACGGATAAGACGCATAAACTCTTCTACATCTTTCAGTGACGTTTCTTTTTCATTCCTCTGCACTGGAACATTCTCATTCACTTTACCTTTACCTTTTGCCAATCGTTCAGCCTCTACCTCAGGCGATATAAAAATTCTCCCGCTCCTTGTCATCCCTCCAGTCCCGACGACATTATCCACAACCCCAGCTGGTCGTTTACTGATATCAACTTTCTCCCCATCACAATATGCTTCCAGCCCATAAGTCCATGGTACTGCCTTGGTGCTCTCATAAGGGATTGGCCCTGCCTTCGTAATAGTGATCGTCGGTCGCCTGGCTGGCGCCGCTATAGTTATCATTTTCCGTGGAATTGTCACCGTAGCAACATCACTTTGCTCATCAGCTAACATCTCTGCAGGTTTCTCAACTGCCGTTCTATCAAATTGCAACGTGCCTTCATCTATCAAGGTCTGAATACCCTTCTTCAATTCAGCACAACCCCCAGCTTGGTTCCAACATTCTAGACAAAACTCATCGCAGCCCGGATACACACCTCGTTTCAATAACCTGCTCTTTACTTCACACAACGGTGTTTTCAGTTCATCAACATTCATGATCAGATTCAAACCCTCCTCAGTCAAAATAGCATTTGCCCCATGGTTGGGCATAGGCTGTTGTACTATATTCGGACCCGCTTGTCCAAAATTTATGGCCTTGCTATCCAGTAGATCCTGAACCTTATGTTTAAACGCATGACAGGCCTCTATGTCATGCCCGGGTGCCCCGGAGTGGAAGTCACAATGTTTGTTAACATCATACCCATAAGGAAGGGTGGGTCCCGTGGGCGGCGCCAAGGTCCTCTTTTCAACTAAATTCAGCCCCAACAGTGTCTGAAAGAGTTTCGCGTACGTGGAAGGAGGCGCTTCAAACACTCTTTTCGGTTTCGCATTCGGAAATCTTCTTTGGCCAGCATTCTGCCCCTGCTGCTGCTGTGGCTGCTGTTGTTGTTGTTGCGGTTGTTGTTGTTATCTCTGTTGTGGAATCGGAATCGTGACACTAACTATCTGCTGCGGCTGATTATACTGGTGTCTTCCTCTGCCTCTGCCCCGGCCACCAAATACTGCACTAGAATCACCTTGACGACGACCACCAAATGCTTTTCTATTACTTCCCGACGAAGTAGACTCCCCAGCTTGGAACCTTCCCACCTTAATACTATTCTCAATCATTTCATCCATCAAGATCAGATCAGAGAAACTGCCCAACGCAACAGGAAACAACTTCTCATAGAATATCCCCGTGAATGTTCCAATGAACATATCATTCATTTCCTTCTCCACTAGAGGAGGATGCACTCTGGCCGCCATGTCGCGCCACCTTTGCGCATATTCTTTGAAACTCTCCCCAGTTTTCTGTGACAAGCCTTGTAGCTGGACCCTGTTCGGTGCCAGGTCACTGTTATACTTGTAATGAGTCACAAACGCCTCAGCCAGTTGCTTCCATGTTTTGATCTGAGTGGGTTCCAGCCCCATATACCACTCAAGTGACGGTCCAGATAAGCTGTCTTGAAAGAAATGCATCAGCATTCTTTCATCATTCGAGTAAGCGGACATCCGTCTATAGTAAGAGCGAACATGCACATTCGGACAAGTGTCTCCCTTCTATTTATCAAAGGTGGGAGCTTTAAACTTCAGCGGTACCCTTAGGCCAGGCACCAAGCCCATCGTGGTCATATCTAAACCAGAAGTATTCTGATTCACTACACCCTTCATTTGTTCCTCAAGCATTTTGATCCTTTGAACAGGATCCACAGGTCCATCCATACCCTTACCAGAGAAGGCATCTTCTTGTTGGTCTTCCATCCAATTAACATTCTCATTTCCGTACCCATCATACCCATTGTTACGACCAAATCTAGTCTGATTCATCACAGGGCCCTGTCCTCTGTTACCATACCCTTGAGCGACCCCGGCAGGTCCAAAAGACATCATTCCAGCACCATTTCTGTTACCGAATCCACCATAGGCCTGATTAGCATTACCAAATCCATCATGTCCGAAACCCTGAGCGTTGAAACCAAACTTCCCATCCTGGTTGACATAGTCAAACCCCTGGTCGTTAGAACCGAATCCGTTGTTACCAAAGCCATTACCTCCATTGTTATCACCGCCCAGATTGGCGTCTCCGAATCCAACATTGTTAATGACGGTCTCATTACCAATTCCCGTATTACCATTCCCGACGCCAGCGCCATTGTTCATATTCGCAACAGGTATATTCACCACAGGTGGAGCTACAGGCGTAGGAGTACCATCCCCATGAATGGTTTCAACACGTACAAAATTGTGGTCTTCGTTTCCATTCCCAGCATTTCTCGCCAGCAATGGCTGCACCAAAGTTTGCAAGTTTTCCTGCCCCTTCATAATTGTCTCCATCGTCTGCATGAACAACGTCAGCTTTTCACGCATCTGCTGCATCTCATTTTGCATCTGGTCCATGACTCTTTTGCAGTTGGTACGAGTAGAGTATCGGTGAGGACGTTGACTTTCAATCCTGGAAAAACCTGGCGAGATGCAGGAAATGAGACACAGTTCAATAATTACCTGGTAATGCAATATGAACGTGTATGCCAATGCAGCATATGTCTGTGCATTAGGGAATATCACTCCCCAATTCTAGTGCCAATGTGCTAGTGCGGTGACGGTGATAGCAATAAGAAGCTCGAAACTCAATCATAGAAAAACATCTCATACATTGCAGAGAATCCCATCAAGTCAGGAATACAATATTAATGAGCGTATAATAAGAAAGCATGACCTCAACCAACAACCCTGGTGATGGCCAGCATAATGCAAATAAAGCATACACATCAATACATGAGATAGTCAAGTGCAACCATATGCCTGGTACTCCTCTAATAATCTCTTAGTCTCGGGATGATTTGGTTGAGTAAGCAAACCCTCGACAAGTAGAACTCTTCGCTTGAGAACACGTCGTAAATCACCAATAGATTCCTCCCATGCCCCTTCTCCGAAGCGGTCATCTAACTTCCGTTTCTGAGACACAACCTCCTTCTTGCACTCGATGGCTTTGTTCAATGAGTTCTGAAGACTATATCTTGTCATAACCTCCTCTTCATACTTTCTCTTGCTAGCCTTCAACTGATCTTCGAGTTCAGCAATTTGCTGTTTCAATTTGTCTTCCCTCTTTTTGTTGTTGGTTAGCGTAGCATTCCACGTTTTGTTGCACGAAGCGATTTCCCGGTAGGCGGCATCGAGTGACTTCTTCTTGGACTCTAACATATCATGAGAGCTTCTGAATTCTTTTCCCAGGCGTTCACGTTTCTTTGTCTCTTCTGTCAGTTCGGCACCTAGCCTGTTTACCAACTCAGTCTGCTGTTGGAAGGAATATACAGCTTTGTTCTTCTCACTCCGGATTTGAGCCAATTCCTTCTCTAGCTCTTCATTTATCTTTATCAAGTCTTCTTTTTCTTTCACAACCCGCTCATAGACCTCAATAGCCACAGTAGTCGGTTCCTCAACTGGAATGGGAACGGGACGTGATACTGCTGGAAAAGGCATCTGCACCTGTCTTACCCTCTCTTGGATCCACACCTTGGAAGGCATATAAGCTTGACAATCATTCTTGCCTAGTAATGGTTTCCCTCTTTTGCAGATATGATTCCAAACATGCTGAAGCTTGGCCAATAACTCCCCACTCAGGTCACCAGTGAAATACAGAGATTCCTGTATTTCTTCTTCCTTCGGCGGACTCTTCAAAGCATACCCAAACTGTCGAACCAACAAAGATGGGTTATAATTGTTACATCCCTTCCTTCCAATCAAAGGAACGTTGGGAAACCCGGCGCAACTGAAGATAATCTCTGAACCCAATAAATCTCTATCGAACCAGACAATGTCTTCTGAAGAAAGTCCCATTAGACGCTCGGGCCATTCAGCTGTATCTGCAGATTTAACAAAAGGACCCTTCTTGGGCAGATGGCTCTCAAACCACATATTCAACAATGGTACACAACAATGGACGTTTTTCCCCCTTCTGTTTTCATTCTTATAATGCAAGGAATGATAGAAATCCCCAATCAAGGTAGGCACCGGGTTGCCTGCAGCAAATAAGTAGAATGCATCCAGATCAACGAATTCAGGCAGATTAGGGAACAGTATAATCCCATAGATGCACAAGGCAAGAACATCGTTAAAAACGATCCAGCAGCCACTTTTGGCATATTCTTGAGCTTTGCCAACCAAAAACTTGAGAGAAAACCCAGAAACTCCATGCCAGGAAGTCAACAACAACTCTGCAGGATCCATATGCAAGGGAACAGCTAAGTCTTCCAGCTTAGGCTTTGCATCAAAGTGAATGAAGGGAACTTTGTTCTGAACTGGCAACCCTAGAAACTCAGCGTACTCCTCCATGGTCGGAGCCAAAATGAAGTCCTGGAACATAAAACACCTCAAGGAGGGATCATATAACTGCATCAATGTGTATAACCCATTCAGCTCATATGCAGTTGGCCTGCAAACCAAACTCAGCAGCTTCCCATAGCTCTTCCTAAAGCTTCTCTTCACATCATCGTCAGCTAGGGAAATCAAACCCAATAGAGAAGTCACATCAGGAGTAGGCAACTTATATGCAACAGTCTTCCTCAAAGTACTCATAACAACAGATATAAGTCCGGAGCACTAGAATCGGGAAGTATGAAAATGCACCTGCAGCACAGACACACGTTAATGATATGCACATGATGATGCAAACAATGCAATATGCAAGCAATGCAACAAGGGATAAAGCGCCCCTGGCTGAGAAATCCAATCCACAATATTGGCCTCAAATAGCCCCACAAACTGCTCAAAACCAACCACGATGCTCCAACCTGGTCTCTGACAGACCCAATAACACTGTCCTCAAATACCACTGAACCTCAATCAAGAAAACCGGTAATTTGGAGGTCAAGTTTCCTGCATGTCCCAACCCCTCTCACAGGTAGGTGTCCTAATAACTGACACAAGGTATGGCATCCTATGCGGTCGTTCGCGTCACAAACTTTCAAGACTGATGATACGATACCCAGAAGGTGTGGCATCATCATGTCCTGAAGAGGCCTCACTTAGCCAACTTCCAAATGATCGGTCCCCGGAGTCGACAATCCAACTAACCAACAACCCCCTTAACCCAAAGGGTTGAAAAAGAAGTCAACCAGAGGAACCTCGTCCGAGCGTGGATTTCATGAGACACTAGTGCCTGCAAAGCAAGCATGCGCCCACTAATTTCCACTCTAATTCTAGGTGCACTCAAGTCCAGGTCCGGTTTATCTCTCAATCATAGAACCCCCTCATACCCACAACAATAATCACAATAAAATAATGCTGAAAGTAAATGACTGAAAAGTAAATCCATACAAAACCCACGACGGGAAAACAATCGCTAGGATTGACTTGCGTAGGGGACCGTTGGAATCCCCAACAGAGTCGCCAGCTGTCGCTACTGCGAAAATCGGCGCCGGCTGAACAGAAGAGTCGCCACCGTGCGTTATTTATCCCAACAGAGGGAAAGGAAACGCTCGAAGTAAACCTACCGCAAAGACGGGAAAGGAATGGTCATCGCAACCAAATCCTGGATTCGGGAGTCGATTACGCAAGGGGAAGGTATTAGCACCCCTCACGTCCGTCGTACTCGACGGGATCCACGCTTGTTTTCTAGTACGGATTGTTATTCTATCTATTCTACAGGTCTCGGGTTAAAAGAAAATAAAATGACTCGGCAAAGTATCGCACTTTATGCCTACGTATTCCCGTCTGGAACGAGAAATCAAAGTCAACGTAGTTCGCCTACCTACTGGAAAGGAGGGGAAGGTTGCTCGCTAGGATATCGCATCCTATGCCTACGTACTTTCATACAGCATGAAAGATCAGAGCAAACGTAGTTCGGGCTACGGAAGACACAAGTCTGTCTTGATTGTTTTTTTATCCTTCTGAAAAAGGTTTTTCCTGATTACGGGTCCAAACGGACAAAAATGACTCTTTGATTGGCTTACAGTCTTTTACGCAAGAACTGTCTTTTATTGATGTTTGAAATCTTATTACTGTGTTTTTGATTGTTTTGAGATAGGAGAGAAAGAACTCTAAAACCTAGGGTTAAAATGGGAATCAAAACTATCCTAATGTTGTCATGCATGGATTGGCACCTAATGTCTGTCATATTTCTCTCTTGCGCAGAGAGAAACAGAGATCCTACGGGATAAACGAAAAAGAAACAGCATATATACAGTAAAGCAGTAAAATGCATGAATGCGGCAGTACAAGCGAGGCAAGGGAGTCCCACTCAACCTCGAACCTGGAAAACAATAGGCAAAGTGAAACGGCTTCACTTCAAACCTAAGGGGAAAATTAACAAGCAATACAACAAAGAAAAATAAACCCCAAAACCAGCTCTGACAGCTCACCAGCTCCTACAGCAGCAGCTCTGAAAAACACCCAACTCTGACAGTTGGTTAACAACAATCTTCCAATGAACCCCAAAGATCCAACTCTAATGATACCCAATCTACAACAAGCTTCCATCTCCAAGAAATCACCAAGCTCAAGCAAGCACAAAATCTTAACCAGTTGACAGCATCAGACAGCAGATAGCTTCAAACAACAGTAAACCCTAGCTTTAACAGCTGCACAGTTTTGACATGAATAATCTTCATCTTTGTCAATCTTTGATCTTCATCTCTATCTTCAATGGCTTCTTTCTTCAAGGCAAGCTCTCCTAGATGATAGTCACTTAACAAGATGAGTTGAATGTTAAACAGTTCATTGACTACCAAAGGAAGCCTACAAACAGTTTAACATTATAGAAGAGTGGCTCTCTCAAAGTTCTACCTCTAAGGTAAGGCCACTTATCCCTCCAAAGGAGGGAGGTGAATACCATAGAGGGACTTTATGTCATAGAGAGGAATGGAAGCACAAGAAGCTTACCATGTTTGCACAAATAATTTGTTCTATTCTAAGGCTTTACCTATCTCCTATCTCCTATGTCTTCAATCAACACCTTCAATCTCCAAGCTCCAAGGATCTTCCTTTATATTCAATTAACATCTTTGATTCTTCATGCTCCACAAGCTCAAACCAAGCCCCCATACCCCATAGAAAAGCCCCAAAGCCCAAGCAAACAAATATAAACCCCAAGTGGGAACACCAAACAAACACTCCATTTGTAAAATATACTAAAAATAGTAATATAGTATTTAAAATTCTAAGATTAATTCTAAGGGGATTTCTACCTCTACCCTACATACCCTATATGTCCCAGAACCTAATTCATGCTAAAAACCCCCAAAATAAAATGTTAGAATGCACCTATGTTGAGTTTGAACCCTACTACTATCATCCTAATGTTCTCTAATCAAAACTAAACAAGATTAAATCACAAAAATGTGAGATAAATCACTAAGGGAACCTATACTTCTAATCTAATCAACCAAACAAGAATCAACTCAAAACTATTCACCAATTGGTCACAAGAAAATTTACAAAAAACGTATCCAATGTACAATATTAAAGAAATTAATAAAATGGGAAAAATCAAATTAAATTGAAAAATGGATGAATATGAAATTTATTATTTTCATAAAATTACAAATAAATCCAAGATCATGGAGGTATTTTTGAAATATTTTTCTGATTAATTTTGGATTTATTATGATTTATTTTGTAAACTATATGCAAATATGAAAGAAAAAGAAAATTCAATCAAAATTGAAAAACAGGGGGGCGTCAACAGCAAGTATTTATACTTCAAAACTACATTGGGCCCAGGAGGGGGGGTGCTGGTAGCACACGCTGGGCCCAGTATTAATCCAGGAAAAAAACAAACACTAAGAGAACAAAAAACAAACGGGGGGTTGCGAATAGCAACGAATTCGCTTTGTATTCCAGGTTGGGCCCCAGACGTGGGTGCGAGCAGCAAATCTGCTAGGCCCAAACAAAATTTACACACCAGGGGAGGGGGTGCCAAAGGGAAAACATGGAGTATGAACCAGCAATCCCAAATGGGCCTAATGCCCGAGCCCGGTTCAACCCATCCTCAGCATTAGTAAACCCTAAACAAAATTCTCCTAACTCTCCCTCTCCACTACTGTTCATTACCCTCTCCATCGAAACCCTAGCGCCGCTACCACTCTCCATCTCTCTCACCGAAACCCTCTCTCTCTGAAACTCCCTAACAACTCTCTCAATCTCTCAACCTAAAACAACACCTAAACCTCTCTCTAATCAGAACACTCAACATGCATCCAAACTCACGACAGCAAATAACGATTCGAAGGAAAAAAACATACCTGATGAAGTGTGAAATCTGGAGATTTGTCTGGAGGAAGATCTTGGAGATTGATGAAGATCAAGAAGTCCTGATGGCGATCTTGAAGCCGGTGATCGAAGATACTCAAAGAAAATTGAAGAACAACGAAGGATCCGTCGACCGCGATGAACTCAATGGAAGATCGAACAAATCTTGGCGAAGAATGTTCTTGGTGTTAGGATGAAGATTGCTGACGATGCATGCGGTGAAGGTTGTTGAATCTCTGGAAGCCGCTTGAAGAACACTTGAAGGTTCTCTTCTGGAAAGAGTTGAATGGCCTGATGATGATTCTTGACCGTCCGGCGAAACACTGATGAACGCGTTCTAACGGTGAACTCTGATGAAGTTCGTGAGGGTTTTTGTGGAGGCTTTTGGTTGCAGGAGATGAAGATCTTACTGATCTGGAATACTTGGATGAAGGTTGAACGTTGATCGGTGAATCTATGAAGAATTGGATGAAGTTGATGCAATTTGCAGTTTCCGGCGAGTTTGAAGATTCCGGCGATGATGGATGGAGGATGATCGGTGAGGATTGATGTTGAGAGGAGAAAAAAATCTAGGGAAAAATGCAGTTTCCGGCGGTCTCACCAGACTCCGGTGACTATTACGGCGGAGGAGGACGGTGGCTGCATGCATTCCGGCGAGGGGGAGTTAGTGGAGCACACGTGTGCTACATGCAATCGGAGAGAGAGGAGGTTGAGACGCATGGCCACAGAGGGATCAGAGAGGAAGACACGTGGGGTGCTAGGTGGCAGAGAGAGTGGGGTCTGAGGAATGAGGTGGCTGAATCTGAATGAGGTGGAGACAAACTCAGATACACGCGTGACACACTATATATACTGACATTTGGCATGCGAAATGGACCTTTGTTTTGGGCTTTCTGACTTGGATAACTGGCCCAGTTGCTAAACTCCGATTAATGACCCAATTAACTAAACCAAATGAAAATTAAACCAATTAACTAAACAAAAAATTAATAATAAAAACCCTAATTAGAATAAAACGAAAATTAATAGAAAAATCCTAATTAAAATCTATCATTAATCCTACTTAAAGCCTAAAACGAAGATTAAAAATAAAATCCTAATTAATCTATTAAAAAAACAGAAAAAATTATTTAATATCTAAAAACTATTTTAAAAAATCTAATTAAATCTAAAAAAACAATTAAACTCTAATAATAAAAAAATCTGAAAAACATTAAATTCCAATTTTAAAAATCTATTCTATTAATTTTGAAAAATCAATTAAAACTTAATAAAATCTAAAAACATGAATATCTATTTAAAAATCCACTCTTATTTAAGGAAAAAATAATATCTAGTTCTATCTATTTAAAAAAATCTATTAAAAGGAAATTAATATCTAAAAAACTTTTAAATCTATTAAATCTCTAAAAAAAGAAAAGAAAATCTATTTAAAACTCCAAAAATTATTAAAAAAATCTATTAAATTCTATAAACAAAATACCACCCTATTTATTATCTAAAAAAACAAATAACCCTATTAAAAAAATCTATTAAATGCATTAAAAATCTAGAAAATAAAAGAAAAATCCTAAAAATGCCAGGAGGTCGATTAAATCGATTATAAAACGATTGCACAACCATAACGAAACCCGGGCACCGAGATGGCCTGAAAACACAGGGAACGAGCACCAATTCTCAAAATACGCTTATTCAAACCGGCCTGAACTGCCTGAAACGGCAGGGGCTGCAATCCCAATAAAATCGATCTGACTGAGGAAAATGCAATGCATGCAGTATGCAAATGCGAATGCAAAATGCGTTGAAGCATAAACCAGATATGGGAACCGGTTGGTCAAATTTCGGGGTGAAACACTATGCCTACGTACTTTCATACAGCATGAAAGATCAGATCAAACGTAGTTCGGGCCACGGAAGACGCAAGCTTGTCTGAGTGTTTTTTATCTCCTTATGAAAGGGTTTTTCCTGATTAAGAGTCCAAGCGGACAAAAATGACACTTTGATGTTTGTTTTTAGTCTTTTACGCAAGAACTGTCTTTTATGATGTTTGCAATCTCTGACGTACTAGAGACTATGATTTGAGGGTGACTACGTCGTATGTCACCCTAAGGGTAACACACTAAGTAATCAGATTACTGAAGAGTGACCCTTCAACAACCTTTCTCAAATAGCTCAAGGCTCGTAGCGTACGTCATCGATTATCCTTATTACTGTGTTTTGAATTGTTCTGAGATAGAAGAGACGGAAGTCTAAAAACCTAGGGTTTGAAAGGGGAATCAAAACTACCCTAATGTTATCATGCATGGATTACAACCTAATGTCTGTCATAATTCCCTCCTGTACAGAGGAAATCAGAGATCCTAGGGGATAAACGGAAAAGAAACAACAGATATATAGTAAACAGTAAAATGCATGAGATGCAGCAAAACAAACGATAGGCAAAGTGAAACAGCTTCACTTCAAACCTAAGGGAAAATCAACAAACAATACAGCAAAGAAAACCACACCCAACACCAGCTCAGGCAGCCACACTAGTTCCTACAGTAAGCAAGTTCAAACAGCACCAGCTCCGATAGCTACAGTTGATAAACAACAAAGGTTGACAGTAACAACTTTAGGCAAGATCCAATCTTCACTTTCCCATGATATTCAAACTTCAGACAAGCTCTCATCTCCAATAATCTCCAGCTTTAGCAAGCACTGAACCCTAGTAAGTAGACAACTCCAAATAGCAGTATAACACTAGTCTTCAACAAATATCTAGCTTTGTCAGGCACAAGCTTCCTCTTCTCTAGTCTTCAATGCACTTCATCTTCAAGAAGCTTCCATCTTCAAGGCAAACACTCACAGGAGAGAATCAACTGATAGAGGGAGTTGGAATGTTAAGAGGCTTAATGACAACCCAGGGAAATTATTAAGATCTTAACATAGCAGGTGAAAGGTATCCTCAAGGTTCTACCCAATCAAAGTATGCTCTACATCCCTCCTAAGGAGAGATGGAATTCTTTTAGGGGACCTTGTGTCATAGGATATAATAGAGGCACAAGAAGCTCTCTATGTTTGACAGAAGAAATCAGTCTACTCTAGAGCTCTCCCTATATCTCCTATCTCCTAAGTCTTCATTCGGCAATCTTCAAGCACAAGAAACTTCAAGCTTCAAGCATTATTATTTGTCTTCAATCATCCTCAAAGTCTTTATACAATCCTCAAGCCAAGCACAAACCCCAACACCCAAAGAAAAGGCCCAAAACCCATCAAACAGCACAATATCCCAAGAGGAAACACACCACTATCAATCAACTTGCAAAAATCAAATAAAATGGAAATATTCATCATAAAATCCTAGATTAATTTCTAAGGGACCCTAACTATGTACCCTATACCCCACATGAACCCCAAGGCCTAAATCAAACTAAAAACCCAAGAACTATGTGTTGAAATGCACCTATGTCAAGTCGAAACCCTAATTCTAGCATACTAAATTTCCTTATTCAAAACTAACTAAACTTAAATCACAAAAATGTGATAAAATTCCAAGGGGAACCTAATACTCTAATCTAACCATATAAAAAAGAATGGCATCAAAAATCAAAGTGAAATGATCATACTAAATTCAGCAAGTAACATATATCAAATGAAAATGAAATAAAAGCTATTAAAAGTAAAAATAAACCAAAAATAGGAAAATGCATGAAATGACATTTTTATTCTTTTATAATTTTCTTTATGTCTTGATGAAAATGGGAAAAAAAAACTCCCATCTAAAAATATTAATTTTTCAATTTATTATGAATTTTTTAAAGAACTTAAAAATAAATGGGAAAATAAAAGAAAATATGAGAAAAATGCAAAACATGTGTGTCAAATAGCAATGAAAATCAATAGAAAAACCAACTGGGCCCAGAGAGGGGGTTTGGATAGGAAAACACGCTAGGCCCAAACATTATTCAGAAATTAAATGGAAAATAGAAAAGAAAATGAAAAAAACGCGGTGAGAATAGCAAGCAAATGTAGTGCATTTCTCAGTGGGCCTTGGACAAGGGGTGTGAATATCAAATTACAACTTAAGCCCAATGTTACAACTTAAGTGATACGATGCGTTTTGGTGCTCAGATTTCTCCTTCACAAATTGAGAACAACTCACGGCCGTTGGATCTTGTTTTGGTCAACAGTCTCATTCTAATCTAATGGTGGAAAGGTTATCTTCAACCTTTGAACTTTCATGGAGGGAAAAGCCATGGATGAACAGAGTGATAAGCTTCATCTTCCTCTTCATCGTGCTCCCTCAAATTCTCATCAAATGCCAAAATTTAAAACCCTAATCCACTCAGAATTTCACCAGGAATCTAGCTATGGTAATAAAACATCTTGAAACTAATCCTAGCTCCAAACACGATTCAAACTTCAGAAATTACTTAAGAACCAAAACTCATCAAACTGAAAATTGAGTGGCCTAAACTCTTCACCATACTTCACTGAACATTTCTAGCCATCAAATTAATATTATAACACCAAGAACAACAAGATACAAGCATGAACAGAAATTGAGTCACTCACTTAATTGTATCTAAATCAATCCTAAAGCTACCAGAAAGCTCCATACACTAACCTACATTGAATCTAACTAATCAAAACAGATTGAAACTACCTAAATCAGGCTGTGGAGTGAAGTTTACATACCTGCAAATTTGAGATGAACAGAGGTATGAAATCTTCAAATCAAGCTTTGAGAACTTCCAGACACCTTCAAGGAGTCATAATCTTGCTTTTGTATGCAAAAGAATTGGTTGAATCCTCTTGAATCTTGGAACCCGATAGTGAGTTACAGGTGAGAAAATCCAAGAGCAAGAACACGATTTCTCCACCAATTTGCTTGGAACTTGATCTGGAAACACTCACTAGTATCAATGGAAGCTATAACAATCAAAACCATGGATTGAAATGGTGTAAAAGCTTGTAACCGATTCTGAATTGCAACAAGAAATTTCTGATCTCAATCTCTCTTCTCTCCTTCAATTCTCACCAACCTTAGCTTTGGATCACTTCATATGCATATATAGAGTGTGAATGAAGACTCTAGAAAGTTCTAGATTAATCCAATGAGAAATTCACCATCTCATGTCATGGAAATTTCATCTCATGCTATGCACATATCATCTCATGTTTTTGCTTGCAATTCCCTTGGTTCTGAGTTTAAATTCTCTCCAAATGATATATTGGAGGTGTATGGATGGAAATGAGCCTTGCATTTGCTTGGAAATGTGGTTTTGCAATTGTTACTTATGATTCAAGTAACCAATTTTCAAAGCAAGTACTAAAAATAATCCTCAATTCAAAATTTTGGCAATGTCAATGTTCTCAAAATGCATTTTACAATCAAATTGGTATGTCATATGGCTTGGTTTGGTTTTGTAGGTCAAAAACCCTAATTTCCAACCTTGGTTCATTTAAAATATACCTTCATTTTAGGCCATTTTTATGATTTTATGAAGAAATCCATTCCAAGTTCTCATGACCTCTTATCTAGCCTAAAAAAAATCATTTTGAACACATCTCATGTTGAACATTTTTTCATTTGAGGAGTGGAAGATGGAGATTTGGACCTATGTTGAAAAATGACCTGTAATTCAACTTCCCCAAAATACCCCTGGGTTGCCAAGACCATAACTTGAGTTCTACAAATCCTCTTTAGGACTTCTAGTACTAAACTTAAAGCTAAGATCAAGATCTACAACTCTTATGTTGGCCAAGAATCCATTTGAAAACTCCTTGATGGGCAAAAGTTGCTTGGAAGTCAAGTGACTTTCACAGATAAATTTCAGTGTCCTCTGATGACCCATAACTTGCAAGAACCATAACTTGAGTTCTATAAATCTCCTTTAAGACTTCTAGTACTTAAATTAAATCTATTGATAAGCCCTACAAGTTTCATGTTGACCAATAATTCATTTGAAGCTTTCATTTTGACTTATCTGGCTTGGAAGTTTGACCTAAATCAGGGGATTTTACACTGAAACCCTAATTTAGCAACTCCTCTTCTTCTTGATTTCTCCTTGGCACAACACCACACATATATCCACATATAAAATCATGAATTCCACATCCTCCAAGTAGGCCTTGATGCCCTTCAATCAATCATTTGACCTAGGGTTGACCTAGGGTTGACCCAGATGAAACCCTAGTTGACTGCATTCAATTGTAGCTCTAGTAATCACACCAATGACTTGACTCATCTTCAAAATGACCCTCTAGGTCCTCCATGAGCTTTTCCATACTCTCAGTCATGGCTCACACACTTATTGATGATATTCGACACCTCAAATTAGGAGAGAAATCCATTGGTTGACCCTCAAACTTCTCAAAGCCTCAACTCATTTCTTGATTACTTGGATGGTCTTGAACTTGAATAAAACCCCTTGATGGGCCTCTTTATGATAAGAATGGCACTTGATCCCCTGTTAGATGACTTGTTATGCTATGCTATGCAAATGAATGGACTATGTACATGACTTATTATGCAAATGACAATGCAATTGAAACATAAACCAGGTGGAATAAGGTTGAGAAAATTTTAGGGTGCAACACCCGCCAAGCGGCCAACTATCACGATAACGAAAGCAAGACCCGTTCCTTATGAGAGTACGAAAGCCATTCCATGGAATTATGGGTTGGAAGCTTTTTGCAACGGGGAAAAGATTAATGTGGATATCCAGCCAGCAGGGGCAGTGGGTAGTCTTGTTGAAGCAGGAGGAATGACCCGCAGTGGTAGAATCTTCACTTCATCTGAAATTGAGGCTGAGAGGATTGCTAGAGGCAAAAGCAAAGTGAATGAAGAAGGACCTTCCCAGTCGAAAGAGAAGGAAACATCGATCAAGGATGTAGAAGAGTTTATGAGGTTGATTCGCAAAAGTGACTATAAGATTGTGGAGCACTTGCAGCAGACGCCCTCCAAAATTTCAATACTATCCTTGTTGCTTTGTTCAGAGGCCCATTGGAATGCCTTGTTGAAAATCTTGGACACGTCTTTTGTACCTCAGGAAGTAACTGTCAATCAGCTTGAGGGGGATGTGAACGCTGGCCACAGTTTGGGATTTACTGACTTTGATTTGACGCCTAGAGGTCGGGACCATAATATGGCCTTGCACATTTCAGTGGAGTGTCGGGGCACTGTTATGTCACATGTTCTTGTAGACACCGGATCATCTTTGAATGTTTTGCCTAAGAAGGCTATGATGAAGCTAGATGTCCGAGGAATCATATGCACGCCAAGTGATTTGGTTGTGAGGGCTTTTGATGGGACCAGAAGGTCGGTGTTTGGGTTCATAACGTTGCCACTCCAAGTCGGGCCGGAAGTGTTTGACACTGTGTTCTATATCATGGATATACATCCCACTTACAGCTGTTTACTTGGGTGACCATGGATACATTCTGCAGGGGCTATAACGTCCATGCTGCATCAGAAACTTAAATATATGGTCGGTGACAGTGTCGTTACTATTTGCGGAGAGGAGGACATTCTGGTTAGTCATCTTTCGTCATTCAAGTACGTCGAAGTGGATGGGGAGATCCACGAGACACCATTCCAAGCCTTTGAAGGGTTGCAGATCAAGGAAAAGTCTCATGTTCCCATCAAAGGGCCAGAAGTGGCCATGTCTTCGTACAAAGACGCTCAGGCAGTGGTTCAGGCTGGAGAAACCAAAAGATGGGGCCAAGTCTTGGAAATTCCGGTCAAGATGAACAAGTTCGGGTTGGGGTATCGCCCGACGTCGTCACCTTCCGCATCAGGCGTGCCAAAGTTCAAAGGACCAGTGGTGATCACTCCTGGTGGGGTCTGTTATGAAACGATCAATGCTGTTTCCAATGCTGAAGACGGAGATAGTGACTGCAATATGGACTCTTGGATCAAGCCCGGCGTGCCAGGACATAATCTGTGCAACTGGTCTATCCAGGAACTTGTTCTAGTGACTACTAAACAGTAATGATTTGTTTTCTCAATTATTGTATAATCCTGTGTCCTGCCCGGGGCATAGTGATTTTGTTTTTAGGGCTACCTGCTTATGTGTGTACTTTGGTTTAATCATTAATAAACGCGTTTTTCTTATACAAATTTTGTGATCCTTGTTCTTCCTGTTTTTGTTTTAACAATAAAATGGAAACGTGGTTATGTGCTTTGTTTGCATTATTTGAAACATTTAACCATTCTCATTGCAGGATTCATATTTCAGACGACACTGATCACGAACTTCCTATGACTCGCTTCGACTTCGAGCACCCGATATTTCAAGTAGAAGAAGAGATTGTTGAGGATAGTGGCTTATTAGAAGAGCTGACTCGACTTTTGAAACAAGAAGAGAGAATCATTCTGCCTCATCAGGAGGAAATTGAAATTATCAACGTGGGGTCCGAAGAGGTTGTCAGGAGTATCCGGATAGGGGCTGCACTGCAAAGTGATATCAAGCAGAGTTTGATCGAGATGCTTCGAGAGTATAGTGATATCTTTGCTTGGTCTTACGAAGACATGTCTGGTTTGGATACTGATATGGTGGTTCACCGTCTGCCATTGCGTGAGGAATGTCCGCCGGTTAAGCAAAAACTTAGAAGAACTCGACCAGATATGGCTGTGAAAATTAAGGAGGAAGTTCAGAAACAGTGGGACGCCGGTTTCCTAGCTGTTACAACTTATCCCTCATGGGTCACCAATATAGTACCTGTACCAAAGAAAGATGGTAAGGTGCGGATGTGCGTGGACTATCGAGATTTGAGTAGGGCGAGCCCAAAGGACGACTTTCCGCTTCCTCATATTGATGTGTTGGTCGACAACACAGCTCAATTCTCCGTGTTTTCCTTCATGGACGGCTTTTCGGGCTATAATCAGATAAATATGGCGCCGGATGATATGGAGAAAACAACTTTTATCACCCCGTGGGGAACGTTCTGTTACAAAGTGACGCCCTTTGGTTTGAAGAACACCGGGGCAATATATCAGTGAGCTATGACAACACTCTTTCATGACATGATGCATAAAGAAATCGAAGTCTACGTTGACGATATGATTGCCAAATCCCAGACGGAGGAAGAGCATCTGGTCAATCTTCTGAAATTGTTCAAGAGGCTTAGGAAATTCAGGCTAAGGCTGAATCCTAACAAATGCACCTTCGGGGTGAGATCTGGTAAGCTATTGGGGTTTATTGTGAGCGAAAAAGGAATTGAGGTTGATCCTGCTAAAATAAAAGCCATACAAGAAATGCCAGCGCCGAAAACAGAAAGAGAGGTTCGTGGCTTTTTAGGGAGGTTGAACTACATTGGCCGGTTCATATCTCATCTAACGGCCACGTGCGAGCCATTATTCAAGTTATTGAAAAAAGATCAGGCTGTGACCTGGAATGAAGATTGTCAAAAGGCGTTTGAAAAAATAAAAGAATATTTACAGGAACCTCCAATATTGATACCCCCAATAGCCGGGAGACCATTGATTATGTATTTGACGGTTCTTGAGAAAAGTATGGGTTGTGTTCTCGGTCAACACGACGAGACTGGACGTAAAGAGCATGCAATTTACTACTTGAGTAAAAAGTTCACAGACAGTGAGTCTCGTTACTCAATGCTCGAAAAAACATGTTGTGCGCTAACCTGGGCTGCCAAACGTTTAAGGCAATACATGCTAAACCATACAACCATGCTAATTTCAAAGATGGATCCAATCAAATACGTATTTGAAAAGCAAGCACTTTCCGGAAGGATTGCCCGATGGCAGATGGTATTGACAGAATACGATATTCAATATGTTTCTCAAAAGGCTATTAAAGGTAGTGTTCTGTCAGAATACCTAGCTGAGCAGCCAATTGATGATTACCAGTCGATGAGTTTTGATTTTCCTGACGAGGATATCATGTACTTAAAAATGAAAGACTGTGAGGAGTCGTTGCCAGATGAAGGTCCAGAGTTGGGTTCCAAATGGCAATTGATATTTGATGGTGCCGTCAATTCATACGGAAGTGGAATAGGTGCAATCATTACTACTCCCCATGGGTCGCACATCCCATTCACTGGTAGATTGACCTTTCCAGTTACCAACAATGAGGCCGAATATGAAGCGTGTATTATGGGGCTCGAAGAAGCTATCGATCTGAGAATTAAAAATCTTGATGTGTACGGAGACTCTGCTCTAGTTGTGAACCATATCAAGGGAGAATGGGAGACTCGTCAGCCCAATCTGATACCATATATGAATTATGCAAGGAGGTCGTTACCTTTCTTTGACAAGGTGGAATTGCACCATGTACCAAGAGCAGAAAATCAGATGGCAGACGCTCTCGCGACTTTGTCTTCGATGTATAAGGTTAACTTCTGGAATGAGGCTCCCAGGATAGTTATCTCTCGCCTTGATATGCCCGCCTTCATTTTCGCTATTGAGGAAGCTTCCCATGGTAAACCATGGTATTATGATATCCGGAATTTCCTGAAGAACCAAGAGTATCCGGCTGGGGCATCCAGTCGTGATCAGAAGACTCTTAGGAGATTGGCTGGCAATTTCTATCTGAATCCGGATGGGGTTTTGTACAAGAGAAACCACAACATGGTGTTGTTGCAGTGTGTGGATGAGAAAGAGGCTAAGTTGCTCATGGAAGAAATCCATGAGGGTACATTTGGCACACATGCCGGCGGACATGCGATGACGAGAAAGCTATTAAGAGCAGGGTATTACTGGCTAACAATGGAAACAGATTGTTTCAAGTTTGCAAAGAAGTGTCATAAATTCCAGATTTATGCGGACAAGATTCATGTGCCTCCGAGCCCTCTGAATTTTATGTCGTCGCCTTGGCCTTTTTCCATGTGGGGGATTGATGTGATTGGAAAGATTGAGCCCACGGCATCCAACGGACATCGGTTTATCTTGGTAGCTATTGATTACTTCACCAAATGGGTTGAAGCGGCATCGTATGCTAATGTTACCAAGCAGGTGGTGGCCAGATTTATCAAGAAGGATATTATCTGCAGATATGGAATCCCGGAGCGGATTATCACTGACAACGGTTCGAACTTGAATAACAAGATGATGAAGGAATTGTGCTAGAATTTCAAAATTGAACATCACAACTCTTCTCCTTATCGGCCCAAGATGAATGGCGCTATTGAAGCGGCCAATAAAAACATAAAGAAGATTGTTCAGAAGATGGTTGTGACCTACAAGGACTGACATGAGATGTTGCCTTTTGCTCTGCACGGTTATCGTACGATGGTACGCACATCGACCGGGGCAACTCCTT
The DNA here is from genome assembly GCA_963859935.3 of Lathyrus sativus. Lineage (NCBI taxonomy): Eukaryota > Viridiplantae > Streptophyta > Magnoliopsida > Fabales > Fabaceae > Lathyrus > Lathyrus sativus. The sequence continues at coordinate 417,068,158 of OZ012736.1, read as the reverse complement.
TTTCACTTGTGTATGGTATGGAAGCTGTCCTACCATTGGAGGTTGAGATTCCTTCTTTGAGGGTTTTGCGTGATGTCCAACTTGATGAGGCAGAATGGGTGAAAGATAGATTGAATCAGCTCAGTTTAATGGATGAGAAGAGACTGGTTTCTCTAGCATATGATCGGTTGTATCAGAGCCGGATGAAGAAAGCTTATGATAAAAAGGTGTGTCCTCGAAGCTTCCAGACGGGCGATCTTGTGCTGAAAAAGATTCTCCCACCACAATCAGATCACAGGGGCAAATGGACTCCCAATTATGAAGGTCCATATATCGTTAGAAAGGTTTTCTCTGGAGGAGCCTTATTGTTGTCCACCATGGATGGCGAGGACTTCACATCCCCTATGAACTCAGACGCAGTTAAAAAATACTTTGCTTAAATAGACCCGCTGGATAGAAAAAAGAAAGTCCAGGCAAAAATGGGGCATCCCGGCGAACCATAAAAAAGGAATAAAAGGTTCGGGCAAAAGTTAGGGATAAAATTGAAAAAATGTACACCCGGGAAGTTGAAAACCTGAAAAGGGCAACTTCGGCAAAAAAGGGTATCCCGGTGAATTGAAAACCCGCAAAGGGCGGTTCACGCAAAAGTTAGGGGTTTGAAAAAGCAAATGACTGCGGTCCGAGTTTGATACTACGTTGCCTAGTGGTTTAGGAGTACCTGAGGGTCGTATATCCGAAACAATCTCTTCCGAAGATCGAATATTGGGAAAGCGTCAGAGTCAGGCGAGTCATAGGAGGATCAGCTCATGGTGTCCGTTTGTACCACGTTGCCGACATGTATACAAATTTTCTTTGTATTTCTGTATCTTTGTATTTTGTTTGTGCGTGACTTCCTCTTTTCAGGAGTTGCATCCAGTGTAAAAATTTTTGCCTATTTACAGGCCCGTTATCAATAAAGCATGTTATTCAGTACTTGATGCTTGTTCTTTACTGTTTTGTTTGTGAAAAACGTCGATGTTTTTGATGAAGTTGCATGCGCATAAACTTGCTGGCCCTTGCCAATAATTGCTAAAACTTCGAGTTGACTGAACGAACGTCACAGATGCTAACCGAAATAGATCTTGTTGTATAGATTTGTTGTGTCTCGTTTGTGTTTTGCAGGGTTCTCACCTTTTGAGCAAACAGTCAAGGAATTTATGTTCCCTCAGCCAGAGTCCTGTGACATATTGATTGTATCATTCCTCAGCAGACGGAAGTCACATCTTATCTCAGAAGATTTGAGATGGCACTTACCCCTATTGGATGTGGGTGGTCCTCCCTAGAAGACTATTCCCCTAGGAAAGTTGCCAAGAAAGTATCCTTAGTGGATTGTGATTCCCCAACAGAAAGTGCATTCCCAGCAGTGAGTATGTACACAATCACTCCCGCAGAATATAACCAAGTCGTCTTTGGTTCAGAAGGATCATCCCCGCGCAGGATTGTTTCTCCTTCTCCCCAACAGGTTGTTTTTTCCTCCGACAGGATGAACATCCTCATCAGAGTTCGTAATTTCAAGCTTGTGAGCTATTCCTCAACAGGATGATTATCCTCAGCAGAGTTGGTTGCATCGTTCCAACATTTTTTTTGTTGGAATGCTTTGTGATATTTGGTTATCCCCAGCGGATTGGGTCTTGTCTTCAGCATTTATTTTGCTGAAGCGCCTCTTGGCATCTTTGCATTTTGCATATATCATCATATTTGCATCTACCTAAATGCGTAGCATTTCCATGCTGTATGGAGCATTACGCCATTGTCAAACATACGCATTTTGAAACATAAGTCAGGTTGGTTACCTCTTTGGTTTCAATTGTTATCCCCTGCAGAGGAGTGAGATTCTTGATTAGAAGGATCTCCATATATTCAAATTTTCGGCGTGAGATAGGTGATGATAACGTTCGTCCCCTAGCAGAGTTACTTGGTTAAGTTTCTCTTCATCCCCAGAGGGATTATTGTCAGGTTGTTGTTACGTCAGCAGTAAAAGATTTCATGCATTAAACTTCCGGAGGTGTCACTAGTGATTTCCCCACATAGTTGTTTGGTTAAGTTCCTCGTAGTTTCCAGCAAAGTATTCTTCAAATTGTACCTGTGTTGACAGTGATGGTTGTCCGTGTTGACGGAATTGTTCCCCTGTGTTGACAGTGTTTGATACCCGTGCTGACGGTGATCGTTCTCCATGTTGATGGAATTGTACCCGTGCTGACGGTGATTGTTATCCGTGTTGACGGAATTCTCCCCTGTGTTGACAGAGATTGTTACCTGTAATGGACAGAGATTGCGCCTGTGTTGACAGAGATGTTTACCTGTGGCTGACAGAGACTGTACCTGTGTTGACAGAGATCATACCTGTGTTGACGGAGTTGTCCCAGTGGAATCGCCGGAGATTGTTATCCGTATTGACGGATTTGGTACCTGTGTTGACAGAGATCGTACCTGTGTTGACGGAGCCGTTACCCGTGATTGACGGAGTTGTCCCAGTGAAATCGCCGGAGATTGTTATCCGTATTGACAGATTTGTTACCTGTGTTGACAGTGATTGTTACCCGTGTGGACAGAGTTATTATCCGTGATCGACGGAATTGTCCCCAGTGGAGTTGTTACCTGTGACTGACAGAGATCGTTATTCCAGTTATGGACGGAATTATACCCATGATGATGGAGTCTTTCCCCGTGTTGACGAAGTTTAGTCCAGTTGTGGACGGAGTTGGTTCTTGCAAAGTTAATTCGATACCTGTGGCATCACACAGGGGGTTAATGTTGAAATCCCAAGTTTTATCAGATGTTCGATTAGTTGTTGCTGTAACAACTGGGTTCAGCACAACGAATGTTGTTCCCCAGGCAATTTTCGCTGTGTATTTCTGCGGTTGGCAAATTTCCGGGTTTCTTTGTATTCAACCGTCTTCCACCTCGATTGTTTGAAGGCCGTTCGCTCTTCACCCAGTCGGGTCCAAGCCGTTTGAATAGGGGCAGCTGTTGCACCCCAAAATTTGCTCAACCTTTTCTTACCTGGTTTATGTTTCATTGCATTATCATCTGCATAGTTGTATCATTTGCATATCATGTTATCATTCATATAGCAGGGGATCAAATGTGATTCTTTTCAAGAGAAGCCTAGCAAGAGGTCTCATTCAAGATTGAGAAGTTGTCAAAGTCATCAGAAGGTGGTTTGAGTGCCTAAGGGTTTAAATGTTTGACACTACAAGAAAATTTGTCAATACCCAGGGCCAAAAACCCTCGGTAACAAGAAAAAGTCGTGGGAAAAGTAAATTACCGAGGGCTTACCAACGACTATGGGGCCCTCGGTATTTCGCTCCTTGGTAACGTCTACCGACGGCTATATAAACCCATGATATTATCCACGGCTAAACCGTGAATAGTTTGCGGGTAATAGGTGATCAAATATCAAATTTTTTGTCTTATATTATCCACGATTAAGCCGTCAGTAAATTTACCGAGGGCTAAGCCGTCTGTAAATTTACCGAGGGCTAAGCCATCAGTAAATTTACCGAGGGCTAAGCCTTCGATAAGTTACTCAATTTTTGGTATAACTTTACTGACGGTTAAGCCATCTGTAGTATTATAATTTTTTATCAAAAATACCAATATTTGATCAATAGACTTATTTTGTTAATATTTTCCTTGTTTGAAGACAATATGAATATTTTTTCGTAACATCTTATAAATATTTTTTCATAACAACTTATTAATAAATAAAAACTCTTTTATGAATATTTTTTTATATTATAAATCTACAAAACCCTTTTTTTATCATGACCATAATTATATATAAGAATTCAACAAACAAATCTCAAACAAAACCTCAAACCTTAATATCAATGAGATCTCAAAAAATATTCCATTCAACAAGTTTGATGTAAACAAGCTTAAACAAAACATAAAACATGTTCAATCAAAATATAATGTGATTGTCAAAGTATTCTCATGAGTAAAAGTAAAGCATAATATGATCTTAAATGCTTCCAATAGAGTCATCATCACTGTCGGAGTCATCATCATAGTCTGAATGACGACGACGACGTTTGTCACCTTTGATAGAAGCAACACTTTCAGCTAATTCCCTCAATTGTCTTTCCAAATCTTGTGTGCGTTTATTTTCCTTGTGACATTCCTCTCGTGCAACTCGAGCATCTTCCTCTGCAACATTTGCTCTCTCTTCAATTGTTGCCATTTGTGCAGCAATCTCAGCAGAAACTTGACCGCTACATGTAGATACACGTGACTGTTGGGTTAACGAGGAAACACCTGGCTTGTAATGCTTAGACAAGTCACCAGCACCATAGAGACGCCCTCTAGTCTTTCCACCGGCAGCTTCAGCCCAAAAATTTAGCCGAGTTGCAGAATCAACTTCCTTAGGGCCACTATTTGATGTCTCTCCTACTTGAGAGGCGTGTTTTAGCTTCTCTTGAAATGTTTCCTGATAAAAAAATACTTAAAATTATATACATTACAATATTTTCATGATACGAACTAACAGAACAATAATCATTTAATTGTTTGTTGAAAGTAGCAAAAACAGGAATTTCGACCAAAATCTATGTTAATTTCTTTAACAATTGACATCTTTATTACATTAATTTGTAATTTGTGATTCTCCTAAGGTTAACCATGGCTGTTTGTTTTAAGTAAGAACTAAAATTTTGTTTGTTTTTAGCATGACATGGGATAAGATAATTTTCTAATAATTTGTTTATTGTGACATGGGATAAGAATCCACTTCTTAAAAACAGGTATTGAATTGTGAGAAAAACTGGTATTGAATAAAGTAATCTTTTAATCATTTCCCCACTTACTCTTATTAATCCTACCATATATATGATCATGATCCATAATATATGTAATTAATAATTTTTTTTAACAAGAGGGTCTAAGTTCAAAAGAAAATATTAACACAACATATCTATGTAACTTGTCCTTTTCAAATAAATGCCATTAAAGATTTTATCCAAGCATACATCAAAATTTAGTAATTACACTTACATATGTCTTCTTTGATCTGTCGTCCACCCATGAGGAGTCCTTCTTTTTTGTATGAGTCCTTAAGAAGACTTCATCTAATGTGGGCTCTCTACCTAATTCCCGACGCTTATGCATTATAAAAAATTGATGTCAAATGTTAGGAAAAAATAAATTATGAGCTAAAGTTTAAGGAATCAAGTGTTTAAAATGAATGACATACCATTCGTATGATGTGCTCATTTATGGATATGGAGCCACCCGTATGGACAGATCCACCCTTAGCAGATGCCCGATTTTTCTTATTCCTGGCAGCTTTGACCTTATACTCTGGTGTTTCCCATTTAATTTTGAGCCCTTTCCAAGCACCCTCTCCCATCCAAGATGGACGTTCTTGTTTCTTCCTTGCATCCATCAGAATCTCTGAGAGGCGCTTTGAGCCTTTGCTCTTAAAGATACTCTTGAGTTCAAACTCATCCTCAGGCCGCCAAGCAACTATTTTCTGCAACATTTTAATAATAGACAAATTAAGAAGCAACGAATTAGAAGACCAGGTCCAAACCTCAAAACCAGAAGAAAAAAAAGCATAGCCCAAACAATAATCACATTCTAATTATAAAAGTTTTTTTGTTCTTTAAATTATTGATACTTAATTTGTCTGTATCCGGAATTGAACTAACAATCTATTATCAAATAGGCCATTGCATAATAGGTTTTGTTCTATTTATATTTGTTTGATTTTTATTATTATTATTGTAGTTTAGTACATCTTGTGTCAATCCTCTATGCATTTATATATTAGGCTCTTTACCCTTTATTATTAATATATATTGTTTGTCTCTTAAAAAAAGTCTTAGCCCAATAGTTAAATGTTGGATTATTTGTGAAATTTCAAATACTTCTTTAAACCATTCCCGAAAATGTCTACACTAAAAGTACATATGTAAAAACAGATACTCCTATATAAAATAATAGTGGTGTCAAGAGTTGTTCGATACTTTAGTTTGGACAAGCAAATTAATAAAGTAGAATAAAGTACATAAATTAATAACTCTCTACAAAAATGACTAACATATTTAGTTATTATGTGTTAATCTTGTAATCTTGTTTGTGTGAAACTATAATAACTAGTTTACAAATGAAATTGGTTCGTTTACTAATGAAAGTACTTTTTTAATCTTATTACTTTATAGTTAAGTTAGCTATCCTAACTAAACAAATTATAAACAAATTAGAAGTACATAAATTAGCTATCCTATTTAGTTATTAATAACTCTCTATCAAAACTAAACAAATTATAAATAAATTAGAAGTACAGAAATTAGAAAAACTAAACAAATTAACAAACTTACCCCAAATTTCATGAACATCCTATTCACCCTTTTATCTGGTATCTCCCTCCAACTAATCCATGCCTTACGGAATTGTGACTCAATTACTTTGGTAAGGGCCCTTTGAGGTACATTCCAATTTGTTTTGCAAGCCATAAGCTTCACACATACTGAAAGTTTCGATTCAGAAGCACCCTCATATAATGGTTGGTTTGCAGAAGTTAGCATATCATAAAATTCTTGAGCTTCCTTATTTGGTGGCTCTTCATGATTGTCTTCCATATTAACCTGTTCTCTATCAACCTCATATTCATCGACATTATCTTCATTAATCCCCCTTTCCTCACCAACCTCGTTCTCATTTCCCACATCCTCATTAACATTATATTCGTTATCGACATCCTTATCACCTTTGTTGCCCATACTTCGAAAATCATAATCAGGCTCTATTGCATCCTCGACCATATGTTGCATTAATTCAAAATGGTCTTCATTATCCACATGTCTACTACTAATTGGTACATTTGCTGAGTCAATACGTGGGGCTTTTTCACCGTGATCTCCAATACCAATAATTTGGTTGGAATCCATATTTATACAAGTGAAATCTAACGTCACCTTCGGACAATACCGGCACACACATGCACTTGTTACAAGAACATCTAATTCCACCATCGCGTTCAACATTAAGTTGCATTTTAGCCTTTTTAATGAACTCATCAACCCCGTTTACAAAGGTTAGTTTCAACCCCCCCCCCCTATGAGGATAATGCCTATCATATATCCAACTACGTTCTGGAGGGTAACGATCCATATACAATCACTTACTTTATCGATGACTTGAAGCTATCTAGACAGAAGAAATAAATTAAAAAATCAGCAATCTTATCTATAACTATATTTTAAAATCCAATTTCATCCACTACAAAAATTAACTGTGCAACATAACTTCCCACACTAAGTTATATGCAGTTACCAAATAAATAGTACAAGATAAGAGCATCTAACTACATATACCTCTAAAGTTATATACATACAAAACTAATTTTTATTTTGGATTGAGTGGTAGTATATGTCTAAACTAGAAGTAAATCTATCATATCGTATATGGTATACTACCATAAGCTCTCAGAACAATATGGCAGAGATGTCATTTATCCAACTAAAAGAGAAACAATACAAAGTTAAAGAAGCTAGATTTAGTTTACACATGCACATTTTCTAAATACATATTCCAGAAAAGAAAACCAAATCATCCATATATCACATAAACAATAGCTGACACACAGAAAAATATAAAATCCAATATGAATAAACATAAAACTTCTGAAATACCCTTCAAGCAAATCAGTAACTCAAAGCTCATTAACAGATACAACATATTTTCTTTTGCATATTACCAACACCAAAACAGGTCGGTAAATTGAATGCTGTAAAAATTTCAAATTAAAATTGTCTTTAAAATCAAGTATATATATACACATAACAAAAATTTAGTTACCAGGGTGTGGTACTAGAACTCATGTCAATGTTCAAAAATAAGTTTGGACTAGAACTCATATAGCTGGAGGGGAGTTTGGACTTTGAATTATAAGTTTAGTCAGAAAAGGGTGAAAAGTGGTAATATACTTCCAAAATTTTACCCATGTGGTGGTGGACTGAATCTTTTCCAACTCTTCTATTCCTTGAAAACTACTTGTACCTATTAATATATTTTTTCAGATTGTACCTATTAATATAGTTTTACAAGAACTTAAATCTCACTTATCCTATATACAACAGAGACTTCAGATGTTTGGATTGTTATTAATAAATGAAAACTAAATAAGTTAATTCCATTTATCCCAGATTAGTGAATTTAAACACTTATCTTCTTAAGCTATTCATTGCCATATATTGTTGGACACAGAGAAACACCCATAACAATATATATATATATATATATATATATATATATATATATATATATATATATATATATATATATATATATATATATATATAAATATATATATATATATATATATATATATATATAAAGTATATATATATATATATATATATATATATATATATATATATATATATATATATATATATATATATATATATATATATATATATATAAGTATATATATATATATATATATATATATATATATATATATATATATATATATAAAGGGAATGGTCATGTGATAAATGAACATCACAATTAAAGGCAGAAGTTTGTATTGTCACTTCACAATTAAACGTTTTGTGGCAGAAGTGCAGGCATGCAGAGATTCCTGAACATCACAATTATGGAGCATGCGTGATAAATGAAAGGCAGGCAGAGATTCTTGACTTGAGCATCACATGTAAATGCAGAACTTTGCATGTGCATTGATTATAGAGTAGACAGGACAAGTGAAAGGCAGAACTTTATCAAACACTCAAACACTCAAACATTGATTATAGAGTAACACGCAAAAACACTGAGCCCATTTTATAAAGCCTTTGTCAAACACGCAAAAACACTAAGCCCATTTTATAAAGCCTTTATCAAACTCAAAGTCTCAAACACACTCAAAGTCTCAAACACACTAAAACATTGAAACACTGCATTATTCAAACACCACAATTTCCACAATGTCTCAAACACCACAACACATGATTGCCGCTCATATGAATGGTGAAACTTTCGAATGTGAGGTATCGGGATACAGTTTCAGAAACACGGAGGTTACAAGATTTTTAATTGACAGAAGGTCTAACTTTTTACACCTTAAGTCAAGATTAGAAAAAAAATTGCAGTGTGGTCTAGTTGGGCAAATAATATACAAAAACCCAATATTCTTTGCCGGACTTGATTCATGCAAATTTTTTCCTTTAAAGGTGCGAGATGATGAAGACGTGCGTAACATGTTCCGCACTCACGAGTATTCAGGGTTCTCAGAAATCATGGTTTACGTTACGTTACAACAACAACAACTATCTCAGCAACTTGATTCGTCACAAGTTTTTTGCGATTCTGAAGATGAACACCCCGAAGTCAATGTCGTTGACGAAGAGGAAGAAGCAACTGAAGTCATAGTTGACGAGATGGTGAACAATCCGGAGGATGAAGTTCAACCTGAGAATGTCTATTGTCCACCAAAACACATGACTGATATCACCTTAGGTGATGATGAACCCCCAACGGATGTTTTCTTCAACCCCAACTACACAACACATGGCCAACTTAAAGAGGGTGACGAGTTTCGTACAAAACAAGATTGTGTCCGGGCTATCAAACAGTTTCACATGGAATTGTCAGCCGATTACAGAGTTGATCACTCAAATCCAACGCGGTATATGATCTATTGTCGTAACGAGGAGTGCCCGTTCAAATTAACAGCATCTTTCAGGAAGAGAAGCGATTCCTGGAAGATAGGGTCAATGGGTCCGTCCCACAGCTGTATAATCTCGAATCCTATGCAAGACCATCGCAAACTCAACTCTAAATTGATTTGTGATGAGATTCTATCAGTCGTCAGCGACAACCCATCTTTGAAGGTGAGTACCATAATTGCACATATGGTACAACGGTACAACTACACTCCTTCGTACCGAAAAGCCTGGATAGCCAGGAATAAAGCTGTTGAAATGGTGTTTGGAAATTGGGAGGAGTCATACAAGGAACTTCCTAAATTTCTAGTAGCCCTTAAACACTACTCTCCAGGAACAGTTGCGATATTGGAGACGATGCCTGCTTGTACACCAGACGGGAGTTATGTTGCTGGAAATGGAATTTTCCACAGAGTCTTTTGGGCGTTCGAACCATGCATCAAAGGGTTTGCATTTTGTAAACCAATAATTCAAATTGACGGAACCTGGCTTTACGGGAAATATAAGGGCACACTTCTGATGGCTGTTGCACAAGACGGGAACAACAACATTTTCCCGATAGCCTTCGCCATAGTTGAAGGGGAGACTGCTGGGGGTTGGAGTTTTTTCTTAAAAAACCTACGCTCTTACGTGTCTCCCCAACCTAACTTATGTTTGATCTCCGATCGACACCCATCCATCGAGAGTGCTTACAACAACCATGACAACGGTTGGCAGGATCCTCCATCGACCCACGTCTATTGCATAAGGCATATTGCCCAAAATTTCATGAGGGAGATCAAAGACAGGACGCTGCGGAAGAAGGTTGTGAACGCGGGGTATGCACTAACTGAACCAACATTCAGATACTACCGTGACGAGATCAGACTGAACAACGCGGATGCATTAAGATGGATTGATGGCATTGATAGGGAGAAATGGACGCGGGCATACGACCATGGGGTGCGATGGGGCCACATGACAACCAACCTCGTCGAGTCAATGAATTCTGTTTTCAAGGGAATTCGAAACCTCCCAATTACTGCTTTGGTAAAGGCAACCTATTTTAGGATGGGATCACTTTTTGATAGCAGACGTGCAAAGTGGGGTTCGGTATTACAATCGGGTCAGCTGTACAGCGATACTGCAATGCAATTCATGAAAGACGAAGCTGCGAAAGCCAACACCCACGTGGTCACAATATTTGACCGTACAGCTGGTTGGTTCAGTGTTGTCGAGGCTATAGATCACAATGAAGGAAGGCCCAGAGGATGTTATCGTGTTGAATTAGATAAGAGCTGGTGTGATTGTGGAAAGTTTCAAGCATTCCGTATGCCTTGCTCTCATGTCATAGCAGCTTGTTCAAAGGCGCGCCAGGACCCAACCAACCTTCTTTCTACAGTTCACCAAGTCATTAGTCTATGCAATGTCTACTCATGCAGTTTTCATGTGGTGGCAAAGGAAGACTATTGGCCGGAATACGAAGGCGAAATTGTTTGGCATAATGACTTGATGCACAGAAAGAAGAAGGGTCGGCCTAACAGCACGCGCATACGAACAGAGATGGATACCTCAGATAAGCTAGTGAGATTGTGTAGTTCGTGTCGGCAACCAGGACACAATCGTACGACATGTCCAAACGTAGGACCAAGCAACAGATCATAGTTTCATTTGTAAACGTGTCCATTTAATTCAATAGAAACTTTCATTTGATTAACATTCATAAATTAAACAAACATAACAACAAAGTAAACATTCATAAATTAAACAAACATAACAACAAAGTAAAGACATAAAACAAAACACTGGAACAGAGCGTCTACGATATCACGACCATCAACTTTATCTCCTTTGGCGTCAACATCATCACGAGGACGCCGGCATCATTTTCCACTTTTCTCCATTCACGAGTAACTCCGTTTCTATCGGTCTTCTCCACCAACCTCTCAATTTTCCTAATCTTTTCTCCTGGAGCAATATCCCCTTCTAGCCAGCGGTTCAGTTCCCTGTGCAAGTGCTCCAACGTCTGCGTATTCCAGAGGAGCACCTTCATCGGAGGCTTTGTTGCTGAAAACACCACAAGGGCATTTCTTTTCATTATATCAAACGTTGGAAAAGGTTCCTCCGATGCTGATGACGAAGAAGAAGAACGTTGATTTAAAAATGCAGACATTATAGACTCCACTCAACAAACATGTGTTTGAGCTCGTATTTATAGCCAAGTGAAAATAAAATGAAAAAAAAAAACAAACAAAAAAACAAGAAAAAAAACAAAAAAAAAAAAATAAACAAAAAGATTGAACCTAGGCTAGCAAGGTGAAATGCGCATTTGGTGACAAAGTGATTACCACTGGGGTGACTATACATTCATTGATAAAAGCCACCCTATAAATATATATGGGAAGTTTAAAAACCAGGCTTGGCAAATTTTTAAAAATTAATACAAATAATACATTTATAAATTCAAAATAATAATCAAAATAATAAAAATATAAATAAGTTTAAAAATAATATTTATAATTTATAAATTCAAAAATTAATTTATAATTTAAAAATAAGTTTATTAATAATATAAATAATATTCAAAATAATAATCAAAATATTTTATATTTTAAAACTTAAATTAAAATTATAACTTATATTAAAGTTAAAATTAAAATTAAACTTTAAAAATAAAACTTAAATTAAAATTAAACTTATATTATAAATTAATTATATTATAAATTAATATATTAAACTTAAATTAGTAATAATAATAATTAAAAACAAATAAATTTTTAAACTTTAAAAATATGAAATCATAATATAAAAAGAAAAAAAAAACAAAAAATAAAGTTATACTAATTCGCCAAATGATGTGGCGAGTTTGTTATGGTTTGGCTAATTCGCCAATTCATGTGGCGAGTTTGTTATGGTTTGGCTAATTCGCCAATTCATCTGGCGAATCTGTTGAAATGGGATTTGCCTAATTCGCCAATTCATCTGGCGACTGACTGCTTCCACCTTTCAAAACCTTGCCATTTTCGTAAATTAATTGAAACCTTATTTTGTTTGGTAAATAAAATTTATAACATTGCTACTTTAAAAAAAAATTCTATATATATATATATATATATATATATATATATAAAGTGCCTATATATATATATATATATATATATATATATATATATATATATATATATATATATATATATAAAGTGCCTATATATATATATATATATATATATATATATATATATATATATATATATATATATATATATATATATATATATATATATATATATATATATATATATATATATATATATATATATATATATATATATATATATATATATATATATATATATATATATATATATATATATATATATATATATATATATATATATATATATATATATATATATATATATATATATATATATATATATATATATATATATATATATATATATATATATATATATATATATATATATATATATATATATATATATATATATATATATATATATATATATATATATATATATATATATATATATATATATATATATATATATATATATATATATATATAACAATTTAACAATATTTCACCGTTAGCTATCAAAATAGATTATATGAAATTATGAAAAATTAAACATAGGCACTTAAATGAGTAAACTGTTTACTTGAAAGCTTATTTTTCTATTTTCATAGAATGTTTAAATCATAACACACAATAATTTTAATAAAAACATACATAATATCATCTAATTATATGACTCTTCCATACTAAAATTTAGGAAGCATAAAAGTAACATTCTAACAAAAACCTTTAAGCCAGGCATTGATGTTAATTAACACACATTGAAAAAATATAAGAATGAATATTTTTTCATTAGCTTACAAAGTCAGAGTATCCATAATACTTGGATCAAAATCAGATATAATTCAAATTTTAAATTTAGTATTTTTTTTAAAAATAATCTCTATTGAATTTAGATAGTTCAATCTAACTATCCAAATAAATTATAAGAACACAAATTATATTAATTCTTACCTTCCACTTACATCCTAGTTTTTTAACTTCTGTCCACATGATACTTTGCAACAATTACATCCTAGTTTAGATTTATGAGGATTATCTTTCACAAAGACTTATTTTATAGTTTGTTAAGAGTACATATCTAGAATCTTGCAGTCCACACAAGTGGAGTTTTCTTTAAAAAAAATATAAAAGGCAATGGTAATTCTTGGATATTCTATCAAGTATCTGATGGATATTTCTGCAGGATGATTTTGTATCATTGTTTTATAAAGCCCTGATAGATAAGTGCAGGATGATTTGTTAGGGAAACTATTTATTGGAAGTTACTTTTCCAACTACTTATGTTTTGGTTAGAAAATTGCTATACAAATTTTCACTGATAACATGTTTCATCTAAAGAAACTTAACATAGTGGCCTCAAGGCAAATTTAGACCAACTGAAGCCGAAGAATAATAAAACTACATATCTCAGTTGCAACATATATACTCTGTATCAAAAAATCAATTGAAGAAAGTGTCAATAGTACCCAAAATTAACAACAACTAACAATAACAATATCAAAGACCACAGCAAAACAAAGATTAATAATAATAACAAGAAATCGATAAATTAGAAAGAAAAGTTATAAAATTAGGGTTTTGAAAATAAAAAGAAAAAAATAAAGTCTAAGAAGTGAGAAGTGAACTTACCGTTAAGAATTAGGGTAGAAAACAATCGCGGTTGAGAGAAATTTGAAGGATGAAAGAAGTTTGAAGAACGAGGGTGCAAGCCGCTAGCAGAGAGAGAAGTCTGAAGGAGGGTTTGAACCGCTAGCTCACTTCCGCTTCTCTTTATCAAATATAATTTGTTTATCTTTGTCCCCAAAAAAATTATAATATAAATGTATCCAAATTGTTACAAACACTAACACTAATAATTTATCTTTATAATAAAAAATTTATACTTATTTTATAATTAGAATAAAAAACTATATTATTAATATATCCAAACTTATTAGTTTAAGTAAAAGATTTTAAGTAATTTTTAGTTCCTTTTAAAAATATCATTAGTTTTTTTTTTAATTTATATTAAAAAAAATTATTGATTAATAGTATATATAAGTTTATAAGACTTTACCGAGGGTTTAACCGTGGGTAATTACCGACGGTGCAAAACCGTGGCTGCTTTCCATGGCTAAGCCGTGGATAATGTTTAAAAACATATAATTGATATTGTTTCAGGTACTCACGAATTACTGACGAATAAACCCTCTATACCAAAAAAATTATCGACGACTACATGGCCGTGGGTAATGATCCGTGGGTATATACAACTTTTCTTGTAGTGTGAGTGTGAATCTTCTCCTAACTTGAGGATCAACTAAAGACCATCAGAGGGTTGTGAGGTGTTGAATGTGAGAAGAGGATGTGCATGAAGCTCACAGAATGCCTAGAGGGCCATGGGAGAGTTTAATCAAGTCATTGTGTCAAGTGCAAGGGCCACAGTTGAGGTGCAAGCAATTAGGGTTTCATCTGGATCAATCCTAAGTCAACTGTACAATTGAAGAGTATCAATGCCTACTTTGAGGTTATGGAGTTCATGAAATGATATGATAATACATTTGTGGTGTTGTGCCAAGATCAAATCAAGAAGAGTCAAGAGTGTGGGAAGTTGTTAAATTAGGGTTTCAGTGTAAAATCCTCTGTTTAGTGCCTAACTTCAAGGCCACATAAGTCAAGATACAAGTTTCAAATGTATCTTTGGCCAAAATGAAACTTTTATAGCATCTCAATAACTTTAATTTGAGTACTAGAAGTCCTCCATTGGATTTATAGAACTCAAGTTATGGTCCAGACAAGTTACAAGTCCTCAGATGCCACTGAAATTTGTCTGTGAAAATCATCTGACTTCAAAGCTATTTTTGACCTAGAAGGAGTTTTCACTTGAACTTTTGGCCAACATGAAAGTTGTTCCTCATGATCTTATCTTTCTAAATTGTACTAGAAGTCTTCCATCTGATTTGTATAACTCAAGTTATGAGGTTTACAAGTCAGGGGTATTTTGGGAAAGTGAGATTATAGGTCATTTTCAGTCATAGGCCAAAATCTCCAACTTGCACTTGTCGAATGCAATTTTGTTCAACATGAAAGTTGTTAAAAATGGGATTTTTAGGCTATCCAAGAGGTCATGATGGATTTATTTGTAAGAGGAAGATTTGTCTCTACAGGATTATCTCTATGTTTTGATGATAACAATTGAGTATTTGTGAAAGAACCATTTTATGGTTTAATGTTTGTTATGTGCAGATCATATTAAATTAAATATATTAGATCAAACAATCAAAAGCAACGTGTACAACTAGTAATATATGTAATTACTATGTGTGACATCATGAAGCGCCTGGGAGAAGCTAGTTTGCTTATGTGTCTGATCACCATCAGTAAAGAACCAAGGATGCTGTATATTGCAGTTGCAATGCTCCTGTGGTTTATGATCTGAAGAAGTGCATCTGATCTAAAAGCAAATGAAGCTCAGTAAAGAATCAAGTTTGTTTCTGCATCTGATCATGTTCAGTAAAGAATCAAGGATGCTGGATATTGCAGTTGCAATGTATCTGTGGATTCTGATCTGAGTTGTGCATCTGATCTGGAAGCTAACGAGCGTCTCTGAAGAGTGAGCCCTCTGAAGAACTGAAGTGCTGAAGAATCTGATAACTTGAAGTTCTGAAGGCTGAAGGCTTTGAAGACCAAGTGTGTCAAGACTCTGAAGACATGTTCTGAAGGTCAAGACTCTGAAGATATAATCATCTGAAGAAGTTTGTGCTGAAGAATCCGATAACTTGAAGTTCTGAAGGCTGAAGGCTTTGAAGACCAAGTGTGTCAAGACTTTGAAGACATGTTCTGAAGGTCAAGACTCTGAAGATATAATCATCTGAATAAGTTTGTGCTGAAGACTCTAATGACTTGAAGTTCTGAAGGCTGAAGGCTCTGAAGACCAAGTGCAAAAGACTCTGAAGAAGAAAGATTATGAAGCTTCACCTGACAAGACGTGTTCAATCAGATGAGCTATTGCTATCAACTCTGATGAACAAAGTTCTGAAGTCAGAATCTGATGTTTACTGCGCTATCAATTCCAAAGTAGTTTATGAACTACTCATCTGTAACATCATTAGAAGAACCAAGCCAGAAGAAAATTTGTCCAAGCTGTTAAATGAAATATTACCGTTGCAAGAAAAGGACAAGAAAGTGATGTCATCCAACACGTGCTTATCTATCCGTTGAAATATGACCGTTGGAAATAGAAAGGACTTTTCTATCCTCACAACGTCATTCTTGGAAGCACTATAAAGGCAGAATCATTTGATTATTCAAGAGTTGCTTGGTGAGCTGAAGTGGTTACTAAGTGGCTGGAGCTGTTGCTCGTATTTGCTACTTGCGTTGTTGTGCTACTGTTGCCATGAAGAAAAGCTCTTAAGTAATATAAAAGCTATGTTTTAATAATCTCTTAGAGAGTTATTATTAGATTTAGTTTTTATATTAGAAAGTAAGGAGTTGTTGCTCTTTACTTGCTAGGAACTTAATTAGGAGTAATCTGCTTATTTGAGAAGCACTTATGTAATCTCCGGCAACACAATATTCTATTTTAGAATTAGTGGTTCCTCAAGTGATCTTGTGAAGATCTGTATACTTGAGATGACAAGTGACAGTAGTCATTTGTGGAAATCCTAATAGGAGATCTTTAGTGATCGGATTCTATTAAGGTGTCAATGAACGTTATATCCTTGGGGATCCCTGAACGTGTCATTGTCAAGTTGTTAGTCACTTGCAGTTAGCTTGTGCAACTGTAATCTGTTTGGTTATAGTGGATTAATTCCTTGCAGTGAGAAAGGCGAAATCACCTTGGAAGGGTGGACTGGATTAACTTGAGAGTTGCTCAAGTGAACCAGGATATATCTTGTGTTCTTTAATTGTTTAGTTTATCATTTATGCTTCCGCATTGCCACATCTATAAACAATACAGAAGAAGATGTCAAAAGTTTTAAGTAACCAAATACCCAATTCAAACCCCCCTTTCTTGTGTATTTTTCACACCTTCAGTTGGTATCAGAGCTCTGGTTCTGTTATTGATGGATATCAAACACCTAACAGTGTCAGATAAAGATCCATAGGTTGTGTGAAGAAATACTTTTGGGTATTTTTTACCGTTCCTACAATTTCAGCCTCACATCAGTTTTTGAGGATAATGTGTACTAAAATTGTAATCTATTGGGTTACCTTGAGCAAGTCACTGATTTTGTGAAGTTTGAAGTTTGAAGTGTTGTAGCCTTCAACAACAAATCTTCTCCATTAGATTCTAGAAGAAGATTGAAGAATCAGCAGACAAGACAGATTCATCAAACAAGAAGATATATCTATCGAATGCTATCTTAGAATACATTTGGATTTACAATGTATTTGCTCAAAGTCCAAATCTTCAGCAAGCAAGAAATCTTGATTGCTAAAGATTAATTCTTGTGAGTCTGAGATGTTTTCAAGAAACAGATTAGTCCACACTTGACTTTCTCATGAAAACTCATTGGAATTTATCTTAAGTAAGAAAAGATATTATTGCTGGATAATGGAATTTATTCATCAGAACGCCAGAATGAAGTCTACAGAAAAAGGTAAGTTCAGAAAAATATTCAAATCTGGAAGAAATTTTTCTTCAGATTCAAAGCATTTGAAAGTTGCTCTCCTTGAAGAGCTTCAAAGAATTCTGCAGAGGTTTCAAGAAAGGCAGTGCTGTATCAACTCATATGGATATGATGAATTCAGAAGATCTGATTTGAAGCAGAATGGACAATTAAGTTCTGTTAACTTGAGATGTTATCTCAGTTGAACAAACTAAAATTGGTCAGATGTTTTTAGGCATTATTTTTCAGAATTTCTTGATAAATGTTTTGAGAAACAAGTTATGAAGAAAGATACAATGGCAGAAGTCATTCTGTCGGATGTAAAAAGGATTTAAGTCTCTGGTGTTATTCATTCTGAATAATTCAGTAGACATTATTTTTCAAGAACAGATGTACTGTCAACTCTGATGATCTAACTATTTACAAGTTAGCTCAGCATTGTAAGAGCAAATTGTCAGTCAGACTGTGTCTCTTGATACATCTGAGTTTGATGATAAGTGTATCTTGTTTTGGATCTGTATTTGTTTCAAGTAGACAAATTCAGAAGTTAAAGCCTGATTGAAGCTAGATGCTTTCCAATCATGAAAATCAGTTTATCTGTGCTCTGAAGATGTTACTCATAAATCAGATGGATGGTGTTGTGTTGATGAAGATTCTGCAGAATGCAACCAAAGGATATGAGATCTGTCCAAAAGAGTTTTTTAGAAGATGCTACTCCAGATGCTATTTAATTAGCTGCCTCTGAAGAATCAACCTTGAGAAGTTTTCCCCAGAATCAAATCTTCTCTCTCAGAAGAGACGTTCAGTGGAAAGAAGGATGATTCCAGAAGAACAAGATTTTTTCTTCTCAAAGCTTGTCAGTAAGAAGTCTTTGACTATACAAAAGATATTTACTTCTGTGACAAGGTTAGAATTCATGTTCTTGTCAATCTTTTTTTGTTGATCAGAATAACATCAATATAAATCAGATGTATATTAAAAATACTTTTTAAATGGTTTTTGAAAAGTAGTACGTGTTCAACAACCCTTCAGTTTTGAATTTGAAAAATTCCGGAAATTTTTTTTGAAAATTATTTTGACAAAAGAAAAGCTTATACTACTCTTTTCATAAATCATTAAGGAAGAAATTTTAAATCTATCAGATTTATTTATGTTGATGATATTAGTCTTTGGAACCATATACTTCACTTGGAAAGGAGTTTGCTGAGTGTATGCAGGCAGTAGCTAAAACTAGCATTCTAGAAAGAGGCTAGTGAAGTCAGATCAGTAGCTGTACAGAAGGTTCTGTAACACTGAGTTTGTAGAGGCTCTGTCAGTCAAGACATCTCTCCTTCAATGGTTAGTGATTCTGAAGCAAAGAGACTAAAGTAAAGCATCAAAAGCAAAGTAACCAAGGAAAGATACAATAGACACTCTCATTTGGTATCAGTATAGATTCAGAAGAAAGGCTACAGTGGTAACGTACAGAAGAATCTGATGAAGCAAAACTATATGAGTTTCTGAAAGTTGTTGAAAAGCAACTCTACAGAAGACTTTGAGCAGTTGGTTGAAAGCAATTGTTTTTGGCCTAGTGGATACCTAAAGAATAAAGATCTGTTTTGATCTGAAGCATATCTCTGGATGAACTGTTTGCTGAAATAGTTATTAGAGCTAAGCTGCATAGATCTAAAGCAGAAGATCTAATGCAAGGAATCATTTCCATAGTTGGTATCAGACTCTTATCAGTTGATATCGGACTCTTATTTTTCTCCAACCTTCTGTTGATGATCAGAAGAACTTACTAACATAACAGAAATACTTATGGTTAGAAAGTCTGATGTAGAGAATCTCTTCAGAAGATTAAGCAGAAGCTTTGAAGGTTTCTGAAGCTAATTCAGAAAGGAAATATTGGTAATCATGTTTGATGAAAGTATTCAATACTGTAGTCAGAATGATTGATCAGTACCAGATGCAATTCGTATCTCTCTTGATGCATATTATTCTGAAAGCTTCAATTGGTATCAAGTATTATCTAATGAAGCTTTGATGCTAAGATTTAAGTTTTGATAACAAGCTTGGAATCAGAAACCAAAGGTGGAGAAACCTAAGGTGATCTAGCAGTAGATCCTACTCCTTCTATTGGTACGAGAATTCTAGAAGAAGAAGTCACCCTCAGATACTGATTGATAAGAACAAGATTGTCATTCAAATCAGTTCAAGAAATTCATCTTGGTTTGATGATAATTTTTGATGATCAACCACGTCTGTCCAAAAGATAAATTCTTGGTGCAAGAAGATATAGCTTTCATCTGGAAACAAGTCATCTTGAAGATAAAGAAGCATGATCATTGTCATCAGAAGATGGATGATCAGAAGATGAAGACCAAAAGAGGAATCAGATAAAGAATGTAGCAGACAGAAGAGTAATCTGTCAGAGAGTAGCCAGCTAAGACTCTCATGCATTCAACGTACACTCTGAGAAAGAAAGAGGTTAGTAAAATGGTAGATCAGAAGCTCTACAAAGGTATGAGTTGTACTCTTCTGTATTTTACTGTTTCTAGTCCTGACATTCTTTTCAGTATATGTATATGTGCTTGATTCCAATCAGATCCTAAAGAATCTCATTTAACAGTTGTTAAGAGATTTCTGAGGTATCTGAAAGGTACTACTAACGTGACTCTGTGTTGCAGAAAACAAGATAACTATTTTTAGTAGGTTTCTGTTATGCTGTTGTTACTGAAGTCAAAGTTAGTTGCAAAAGTACCTCTGGATAGCACTCTCCCTTAAAGAAGCAAAATACATCAGATGCTAATTGAAGTATCAGATGCTCTGGATGAAGAGTCAGCTGAAGGACTCTCATACACATAAGATTGAAGGATAAGAATGCACAAAGTTGGTACATCACCTTCAAATGATATCAGATGGTTTCTAAAGATCTGAGAAAATCTGAAGTTGTAGACCATCAGAAGATCTGGATAAAAGATTCTATTAGAAGATGAAGCAAAGCGTCAGATAACTCTGAGCAAAACTTTAGAAGATGTTTGAGTGAAGATACAGAAGGTTCTGGGCGCAGAATCAAGAATCAAAGCAAAGGCCAAAACAAGCACTTCAACTCTGGAACTTGAGACTTCTTGAGATATTTTTCAGAAGTAATTAGACTCTGAAATTGGATGCATTTCAAGTTGTTCTAAGGACTGGAATTATTGGTATCAAGATCAAGCTAGAAGGAAGAAGAGTTTTCAACCTTCTTGTCTAAATCTAGCAGAGGAAAATTTCAGAAACGAAACTTCCAGATTAGTACAAGAAGCTGAAGATGCTAAGAAGACTAAGCAAAATGTTGTAGTTGGATTCTCTTGTGAAACTACTTTTGTACGTTGAGAACGTGACATTAGTAAGTTTAGAGGAGATCAACAGGCTATGAAGGATGTACAACAAGTTGTCAGAGAAAGTTCTGTTGAATAGAAACCTGTCAACAATCCTCGTCAGAGCATGCTTCTACAAATTCTGAAGAATTGCCACTCTCAAAGAAACAGGGGGAGATATAGAAGATGAAATCTGAGAAAAGATATCAACCTACCTTAATTGGTATCAACCTGTAAGAATTAAGTTCTCAAGGGGAGAAATGAAAGATGATTAAGTTCTCAGGTGCTATCTCTCAACTCTTATCTTTTTAATTTCTGACTTTAAAAAGAGAAATTTTTTTAAAAAAATCTGTTTTGATGAAAAACTCAAACTTTTTGATGATGTCAAAAAGGGGGAGAAATGAAAGATGATTTTGATATTATCTGGAAGAATAGAATATAACTTGGGGAGAAATGGAAAATGTTTTTGAGAAATAGAATATAACTTTGATATATTCTATAACCTGAAAGAGAATGCAAAAACATATAAACTACGTTTATTACTAATTATCTGTTTGATGTTTTCCAAGGAACTCTGAACAAGTTCACTAGGCATTCTAAACAGGATAAATGAAAGAAATCTGAGTTCAAATGAACTGGTGTTCATATAATAGAAGTTATACACTTCGTGAACATAGATTCAGAATCAGATGGACCCAATACTGTTCAGAGATCTGAAAGTTAAAGTCATCTGGAATCATGATGTTCAGAAGATGTAAATTGTCTGTGAAAATGACAGTCAGAGCATAAGAATCAGAAATCTTCATAGAGCAAGATTTGGATTCAGACTCAGAATCATGAGTATCATGTATTGGTATCTGTCTTAGAACCAACATTGGTATCAGATTCAGAAGCTTGCTAATTGGGATCAGACTATGCTTCAAAAGATCAAGAAGTGAATCTGATCAACGCATTGAGCTCTGATAAGACCAAGAATCATAGATGAAAGCAAATCTGAGAAAGCAAGAATCAAGACTGTATAAAGCTCAGAAGATCCAAATATCTGATCTATTGTAGCCAGGGGGAGTTCTCCCAGGAAGGTTCACAAGGCAGTATATTTGATCTTCACCCAGTCTGAAACTCAGGGGGAGTTTCTCATCTGAAGAAGAAACAAATATTCTGAAGTCATATGACTCTGATATGATGGTTAGAGAAAACATGTTCTAAAGATCTGAAGATGGAAGTTCTGCTGAACTAGTCCAGATGCTGAAGACTTATGATCTCTTATATCACAGGGAAGTATTCCTTCTATTCTATTCTAATTGATTGTGTTTTATCAAATTTATTTTTTGTAAGTCTTGGGATCAGAGTATGTCTCTGAACAAGCATAAAAATGTTTTTAAGATTAACACATTCAGGGGGAGCAGTTGCTTAGAACTCTGAATAGGTTAATGCTTGGTGATTACCCTGTATAAAATGTTCTATCAAAATACATGGTTTTGTCTTCATCAAAAAGGGGGAGATTGTAAGAGCAAGATTTGTCTCTACAGGATTATCTCTATGTTTTGATGATAACAATTGAGTATTTGTGAAAGAACCATTTTATGGTTTAATGTTTGTTATGTGCAGATCATATTAAATTAAATATATTAGATCAAACAATCAAAAGCAACATGTACAACTAGTAATATATGGAATTACTATGTGTGACATCATGAAGCGCCTGGGAGAAGCTAGTTTGCTTATGTGTCTGATCACCATCAGTAAAGAACCAAGGATGCTGTATATTGCAGTTGCAATGCTCCTGTGGTTTATGATCTGAAGAAGTGCATCTGATCTAAAAGCAAATGAAGCTCAGTAAAGAAGCAAGTTTGTTTCTGCATCTGATCATGTTCAGTAAAGAATCAAGGATGCTGGATATTGCAGTTGCAATGTATCTGTGGATTCTGATCTGAGTTGTGCATCTGATCTGGAAGCTAACGAGCGTCTCTGAAGAGTGAGCCCTCTGAAGAACTGAAGTGCTGAAGAATCTAATAACTTGAAGTTCTGAAGGCTGAAGGCTTTGAAGACCAAGTGTGTCAAGACTCTGAAGACATGTTCTGAAGGTCAAGACTCTGAAGATATAATCATCTGAAGAAGTTTGTGCTGAAGAATCTGATAACTTGAAGTTCTGAAGGCTGAAGGCTTTGAAGACCAAGTGTGCCAAGACTTTGAAGACATGTTCTGAAGGTCAAGACTCTGAAGATATAATCATCTGAATAAGTTTATGCTGAAGACACTAATGACTTGAAGTTCTGAAGGCTGAAGGCTCTGAAGACCAAGTGCAAAAGACTCTGAAGAAGAAAGATTATGAAGCTTCACCTGACAAGACGTGTTCAATCAGATGAGCTATTGCTATCAACTCTGATGAACAAAGTTCTGAAGTCAGAATCTGATGTTTACTGCGCTATCAATTCCAAAGTAGTTTATGAACTACTCATCTGTAACATCATTAGAAGAACCAAGCCAGAAGCAAATTTGTCCAAGCTGTTAAATGAAATATTACCGTTGCAAGAAAAGGACAAGAAAGTGATGTCATCCAACACGTGCTTATCTATCCGTTGAAATATGACCGTTGGAAATAGAAAGGACTTTTCTATCCTCACAACGTCATTCTTGGAAGCACTATAAAGGCAGAATCATTTGATTATTCAAGAGTTGCTTGGTGAGCTGAAGTGGTTACTAAGTGGCTGGAGCTGTTGCTCGTATTTGCTACTTGCGTTGTTGTGCTACTGTTGCCATGAAGAAAAGCTCTTAAGTAATATAAAAGCTATGTTTTAATAATCTCTTAGAGAGTTATTATTAGATTTAGTTTTTATATTAGAAAGTAAGGAGTTGTTGCTCTTTACTTGCTAGGAACTTAATTAGGAGTAATCTGCTTATTTGAGAAGCACTTATGTAATCTCCGGCAACACAATATTCTATTTTAGAATTAGTGGTTCCTCAAGTGATCTTGTGAAGATCTGTATACTTGAGATGACAAGTGACAGTAGTCATTTGTGGAAATCCTAATAGGAGATCTTTAGTGATCGGATTCTATTAAGGTGTCAATGAACATTATATCCTTGGGGATCCCTGAACGTGTCATTGTCAAGTTGTTAGTCACTTGCAGTTAGCTTGTGCAACTGTAATCTGTTTGGTTATAGTGGATTAAGTCCTTGCAGTGAGAAAGGCGAAATCACATTGGAAGGGTGGACTGGATTAACTTGAGAGTTGCTCAAGTGAACCAGGATATATCTTGTGTTCTTTAATTGTTTAGTTTATCATTTATGCTTCCGCATTGCCACATCTATAAACAATACAGAAGAAGATGTCAAAAGTTTTAAGTAACCAAATACCCAATTCAAACCCCCCTTTCTTGTGTATTTTTCACACCTTCATTATTGAGCTCATAGCAAAATTTGGTTTGAAATGGTTTGAATAAGGGAGGTTTTCAAAGGATTCAAAGTTGGAAAATTCAAAATTATTGGTTGTGTGACCAAAATAAGTCAAATGAGTACTTGATTTGATCAGAAATCATGTTTTGGGAACATTTGTTCTTTTAGATTTTTCAATTGACCCTTAATTCATGAGTCTTTCACTTGTTTCTTCACACTTAAGCAACCTCATGGCAATTCATTCACCAAGGCAATGGGGAAGCTCTTATTGGTCTGAATACACTCCAAAGGTGGTATGCAAGTGATTCAAAGCTTCTAAGGCAAGCTGTTTGAGCAAATTCGTGCACTTGCCATGTGAAAATTTTGGAGAGGTTGGAGTTTTTTGATCTTCCAATTTGGGCCTGGACTTGGACTCTAGAAGGTCCCAAACGATTTTATAAATGTTCAGAAGAAGAATTGAGCAGGGGTTGGTGGTCATTTGAGGCTGAGCAGAGAGATTGATATTGGAATTTTGGAGCTCCAACTCAAAATCGTATTTGAGATTTAGAGAGGTTTTAGATCAAATTGAAGTTGCAAGAGGTTTCTATCATCATCAGTGAAGGATTTTGGAAGTTCTTGGAGCAAAGATTGAGTCAGAATCATCTCCATTTGAAGCTTGAAACAAGGTTAGTATAATTCAAAATTCCTCTTGATCTAAGGAGATATAATCCGTATTATGCATGTGGTTAGGTTCCTTGTGACTTGTAGAACGATTTAGGATCCATTTGTTAGCATTTGGTGATGATCAAGAAGGTGTCACGATTTCTGTTTGGATTCAGTTATGGTTGATATTGAGGAATCAACGCAATTGTAATAGCTTAAGATGATCAGTGTAACTTGAGGAAGACATCTATACCTTTGGTTTAAGCTTTGGTGACATTCAATAATTTGACATAATTTAGATCTGGTATCGATTTTGAAAATGCATAAGGATTCAGGAAATTTGGAGTTGATATTCATGATCTATGTGGAAAATTGAGTGAGATTGGTGTCTTGTTTGTTTGATTTGGCTGCCTGTAATTCATGCTCACCGGAGAAGACGGTGGTTTCCACCGTGGGAGTCACCGAAAGTTGCTTGACCTTGCCTGAGTGGAAGGAGGAAGATGATGTTCTGACCATTAGATCTGCTTGAAGTTGGACTTGTTACGCTCATCGCACGACCACGATTCAAACTCAGATTTACCTCCAATAACACAATACGCTGCGTTTCATTTAATCCCAATCAGCTGGGGACTGGGACGCTCACGTGGATGCGCTGATTGCCTCAGGATCTGATTACTCAGTCAATTGATCCAAGCGCTGTTGTTTTATTCTGAGTTTTGATTTTCTTTTATTCATTTTTGTTTTATTTTTAATGCTTTATTGATTCCAAAAATCATATTAAATTCATTCTTGATCAGAAAATTATTTTAAAAATATCTCCATGATCTTGAGAGAATTTGTGATTTTCTGAAATCAATAAAATGCATTTTCATGCATTTTTCAATTTAATTTGGTTTTTCTTATTTTTGTTAATTCTTTTAATTTTGCATATTTAACCATCTATTTTGTGGAATTTTGTTCTTCCAATTGATGATGATTTTGGCTTTTTTTTTAGAATGTGTTAGGGTAGACATGTATGTTCCCTTATAATTTTTGTTGGATTTTTAGAATAACTTTAGGTTCTGTTTTAGGTGTTGAGATTAGAGCCTTCCCAAACTTGTGGATTACCTTGATACCTTTCATCTTATAAATTATTTAGGTGACTTAGAAGTTGAATTAGGCTTAATATTTTAACCTTAGGTTGTACAAACATTCATGTTACCCTAGGAATTTAATTAGAATTTTACAATTTGGTTTTCTATTTTAGTTGAATTTTGTAAGTTGCTTGTGTTTATGTTGTTCTCTCTTGAGTGCCTTTGCTTGTTTGTCTTGGTTGGTGACTTTGGAGCTTGCTTGGCTTGGAATCCCTTTTGGGAGGTCTTTTGGACTTGGTTTAGATGCTATGGCTTGAAGGTTGGAGCTTGGAGTGAAAGTTTCCTTTTCTTTTAAGAGTTGTTTTAGGAGCTTAGAAAATTAGGGTTTTAGGAAGAGCCATTAGAGCTAGTTTTGATTTCTTCATTAAACATAGAATGCATTGTGTGCTTCTATTCCATCCAATGATGTAAAGTCCTCCTAGGAAAACTCCATATCTCCTTTGTAGGGATGTGTGGTATGCCCATAGTTGAGTAGAGCTTTGAGGATACCTTTCTATTTCAATGTTGGTACTCGATGATTTCCTTTGGTTTTCATTAAGTTTTCAATATTTCAACCTTGATCTTGATGATTAATCCTTTGCTTGGAGATGCTTGCTAGAGCTTGAAGATGAGGTTTGATAGAGCTTGAAGATAGAAGCTAGCTTGAAGATGAAGTCTTGCTGTCAACTTTGCTGTTATTTCAACTGTGCTGTTTAGAGCTTGATGTTGCTGTCTGCTGTAGGAGTTTGTTGCTGCTGCTTGGGCTGCCTCCTCTGTATCCTTTATTTTTCTCTGTATTGTCTGTTTGCTTGTGTTGATTACCTCTAGGTTTGAGCTGGAGCTTGTCTCCTCTTGCCTGTTGTTTTCTCCCTTGTTTTGCTGGTATTGTTGCATAACATGCATGTTTACTGTTTACTGTTTACTGCTTGCTTTCTTTTTGCTGTTTCCCCTAGGATCTCTGATTTCTTCTGTGCAAGAGGGAATTATGACAGACATTAGGTTTTGACCCATGCATGATAACTGTAGGTAGATTCCCCTTTCAACCATAGTTTTAGGGTGTCTCTCTCCTCCTCTTAAAACAAATTAAAAAACACTGTAATAAGGTTAATTGAAGTCGTGCGTTACGAGCCTTAAGCTATCTGGGAAAAGGTTGGTGGAGGGTCTCTCTCCAGTAATCTGGATGTTAGTGTGGTACCCTTTGGGTGACATACGAAGCGTTCACTCCTGGGTCATAGTCTCTAGTGCGACTGAGATTGCAAACATCCTAAAAAACAGTTCTTTCGTAAAAAACTCCAACAAACATTCAAACTTTGTTTTTGTCCTCTTGGACCTTTAATCAGGAAACCCTTTTCAGAAGGAGATAAAAAATTGTCAGACAAACTTGTGTCTTCCGTAGCCCGAGCTACGTTTGCTCTGATCTTTCATGCCGAATGAAAGTACGTAGGCACGAGATGCGATATCTCGGCGAGCAACCTTCCCTCATAACCCGTAGTTAGGCGAACTACATTGACTCTGATTTCTCGTTCCAGACGGGAATACGTAGGCATAAAGTGCGATACTTTGCCGAGTCATTTTATTTTCTTTTTAACCCAGACCTGTAGAGTAGATAGAATAACACACCCTTAGATAGAAAACAAGCGTGGATCCCGTCGAGTACGACGGACGTGAGGGGTGCTAATACCTTCCCCTTGCCTAACTGACTCCCGAATCTAGGATTTGGTTGCGATGACCATTCCTTTCCCTCTTTGCATTAGGTTTACTCTGAGCGTTTCCTTTCCTTCTTGTGGGATAAATAACGCACGGTGGCGACTCTTCTGTCATAGCCAGCGCCGATTTTCGCAGTAGGTACAAGAACGATAAAAGAAGTAGACAAATACTCTTTTTGTAGGTCGTTAACAGCAAAATAGCTAAAATGACACTTCAAGAGCCCTTTATACCCCCGCTAGAGCAATAGGGATCAGCCAATCACCCGCACTATCAACGGTCAAGATCTTCTTAAAATAGCTTAAAAGGCACTTAAGTACTCTAAAGAAGGGGAAACATCATTATTGACTAGCATAGGGAGACATGTTAGTCATTTATAGCATTACATAACATCTTACAAAAGGGGACGTATAATACACTAATTCCCAAGAACGAGAACAACTCATCTAGAACTTCCACGATGGTATACTTCGCGTTCGGGTATGAATACATGTCTCAAATCCTCGCTCAACGAAGCAGAAATAAGGACTTGAGGGCAACTATGCTGGGTTGTTTGCAAGACCCAGAAGACAAAGACTCAATATTGAAGCATAGAAACAATGAAAGTAGGACATATAGATCATTTCATTCTATTGGACAGACAATCTTTCACGTGAATTGTAACATCCCAAATTTTATCGGAATATTTTAATTAATTATTTAATTGAGAATATTTATGTTTCTGTGAATTTTTCGGTGGTTTTGTGAAGTACTGGGAAACTGTGCATTTTTGGGTATTTATTTGATTAATAGCATATAATATTAGTTTATTAGTATTATTATTGATTAAAATGAATATAAGTGAAATAAGGGTAATTTGGGCATTTGAGGGAGTTAGTAAGGGTAATGAGGAAAAAGCCCAATTTGTGAGGCCCAAGACTAGGTTTGACAAAATTGAGTTCTGAAGGGAAATTAGAATTCATTTGTGTTAACCGTGAAAGTTTGGTGGCCAGAGCTCTGAAGGAAAGGTTGGAGGCAGAAGATCCCAAAGTTAATTGTGAAAGCTGCGAATCGACTAAGGTATGAGGAGTATCGCTTTTCATGATTTTCTATGTATGTCTTTCGGTGTGTTTATGGTGGGGTTAAGATTTAAGGTATTTTGGGTTGATTGTGGGGAAATTATGGAAATTGATGATAAGACTCTGAGATTATGGCTTGTGATATGTATCACTGAGTATTTGAATATTTGATATGAGGATTAGAGAACCTTAGGCCTTTGTGGCTAAAGCCTTGCAATGTTATAAGTCTGACCCTGAAGGAATTTGATATGGGAAATTATGATGCCTTGGGTAATTTTAGGGGAATAGTGTTTTAGGAGTAAATATGTCCCAGAATTAGCCTAATAACTCGTAGGTTTTGTTCTGTTATCGCCGTATGACCTTAGGGATGATTTAGGGAGGTTTTGGGGCATTGGATAAGTGAATCGTATGAGTATTTGAGTGAAAATCAGTTTTGGTGTGTAGCAGTTTTTGCTGTCATCGCACTGTTCGCCTAGCAAATCATGTTTTTCTAGACTCGCCTAACGAGCATGCCAGCGAACGTAGCAGAGTTTCGTGAAATTTGATCGTGTGCAGCGATGTCGTGATGTTTGAATCTGTGATTTCTGTGATGAGTTACCATGAGTATGACAGTGGATTTTGGGTGATATGTCCATGATGGCATGATGGTTTTTATGATGTATTGATTGAATTAACATGATAAAATTACCATGATTTGATGAATTATGTGATAACATGAGATATGATGATTTATGTGATGATGATGAATATGATGAATGATGATGCATCATATGCTGTATTATGAGGATTATTATTGTGGCATGTGCGTCATGCATTCATGTGCATCCGGAATTCGGTTCAGGATCTCGATTACTTTGGCTTCAATCCCACTGTGTGGATGTGAAGTGTTTTGATGTGCTCCACTTCTCTAGTAGAATCGATCCTATTGATGAGGATCTATGGAGGGTTGATGGCCCAGTGTCCATCGAGCTGTGATGATTGGTACCACATGCATTGAGTAGTGTCGCATTGCATTTATGAGTTTTTTTGTATAAATTACACTATGCCAAAAAAGACCTTTAGCAGCGCTTAAAAGCGCTGCCAAAAGTGGCGCTGCTAAAGGTAAAGGCATCGCTTTTTTATGGACAAAATGCTGCTAAAGGCTCCCTTCAGCAGCACTTTTAGCAGCGCTTTTTTAGCCCTTTAGCAGCGCTTTTATAAGTGCTGCATATTCCCCCCAACCATCCCCCCTTTAGCAGCGCTTTCACAAAGCGCTGTCTTAGAACCCACCTTTAGCAGCGCTTTTTAGAAGCGCTGTCTTAGACCCCCCCTTCCAAACCTATAGCAGCGCTTTTGTAGCGCTATGTTTGTAACCTTTAGCAGCGCTTTTTTGTAAAAGTGTTGTCTAATGTCCCAGATTTTAAAATTTTTTTTAAAAATATTCACCCTATTTTGTATATTTACCAACAACCTGCTTATAATTCAGGCCTTTATTTCAACACTTTGGCCTTATATATACAATTCAAAACTTTGGCCTTAAATATACAATTCAAAACTTTGGCCTTATATATACAATTCAAAACTTTGGCCTTTAAGTATACATTGTAACTCATCACTTTGTCCATAATCATTTTAATACACATAAACCTGCTTAAATATGTTACAACAAAATCCGATCCTCAGAATTACAACATCACAAATACATTCAATTTACATATAATTACAATTCTTCCAATCCGATAACTTTATACAATTTTCAACTCAAGAATAAATTGACACCATTCCTCTTTAATTTCTTCCAATCTTGCTTTCGTGTAAGTAGCACACTTGAATTCATCAAAATACTACATAATATAATAGAACATGCAAGATTTAATTTTAAAACTAATTACTCAGATGAAGTATCGGATAATTATCAAAATGAATCATATAACTTATATAATGAATTGATCCATACCATGATTGGAATCTCAAGTTGACCAGAAAGAATAATTTCCTTCATAAAGCACAATACAAAATATCCGCAGTCAATCCCATTGCGCTGACGAGGACACTGTAAATGGAAAAAACAAACGAACATTTATCAGGATATATAGTTTAAATAGTTTTATCAAGTAGAACCACTATAACAGTCAAACATGGGAAAATATACCTCCACTCTGATCCAGTTGATGTTGTTAGCCTTGCTTTTTGGCACCGTTGCATCTCTTTGTGCTCTGAATATTTGTATAACTCTAACATAATATAAATGCATATTTAGAACAATGTCACATAATAAATAAAGATATATAATTAAAGACAACAATATATCTCATCACTTACGTATCAACCATGTTCCTCAAATTTTCATATTTTGTTGTATCGCCATCCAATGAATCTATATAATACACTATTTCTTTCCTCGGATTAATCACGACCAACAACCAATGTCCACTATAAAATAAGACAACAGTTTAGACGGAAATGTTATATAGAAAGGGAAAAATCAAATAATTATAATAAATGAATTTAGAATAAAATCTAACCCATGGCCAGTATTATATGGCAACAAGAACAACTTCTCTGTAGTCGCGCCCATAAACCTCTGCACTGTGTACTCTTTGACTGTATCTGGTGTCTGGTCTATTATCCGTGAGTTGACGCAACTAGCAGATAAGAATGCGAATACTGAAGTCAATTCATTCGGGACCAACAACTTGTCATACAAGAACCTAAAAAAACATAATCAACATTAGAATATTCAGTTAAACAAGCAAATTTTAAAATGTTCAATTATTTAATTAAAATGGATCGAAGTACCTGATGTATGAATGCATAACACTAACGCCCAATTCAGAATGGTTGAAAACCTGATCAAAATCCTCCTTAGCAATTGTTTCGGGATATTCAAAACCGAAAATACCTTCGTCCATATATATTTGACAGATGCCACCCTCAGGCACATCTGATGTTCCCACATATGTTTCAAGGCACATCCTAAATCGAGGAACAAATGCTTTTCTGGGCACCTTGGAAGTTTTAGGCATCTTACCCTTGCTGACTTATTGCGACTGCTGATCATGAACCTAAAAGTCAATATAAGTTCAGTAATTAATGTATAACAAGATAATCATGTAACTGTAGTAGTACCTGTTTCTTTGATGCAGCTGAATCGGTATCCCGCATAATAATTCTATCATCTTTTGATTTGGATTTTGTAGGAGTCTAAGATCATCATGTAAATAAGAAAATGTAAATGTAAGAATAAATTTCATGTATGGATCATAAAACATTTGAGTATTAAAAGGTTCAACCTACCTCATCATCTATGCAAATGAGATTTGTCGGCCATGCCACATACGCTCCTATTGCGTCTCCCACCACTGTTGCGCCTGAAATATCATCTGGTATAGGCAACAATGCACCCCCCCTCTAACGTAATATCAATAGATACTTTCAAAAATCTAGAAGGGAGCAATTTATGGTGAAGTAAGTCTCCTAGAAAGTTATGCACCTTTCCCTTGCCAACCATTCGATGAGTCGGTGACGATAAATATAGCCGACAAAGTGAAATGCCCTAAACAAATAATGATCAGTTAATGTGTCAATTAAGTAAACTGTGCTAAATTAATTTCAATGTAATATATATAATTACCTCTGGAAGCTTCTGCGGACAACCGATACTATCTTTGTCACTATTAGCTTTACTCTCTGGAGCGCGTCTTTCCGACATGTATCTCTCCTTGTCCTTCTGTAATTCACGGATCTGCGCTTTCAATTCCTCCAAAGTATCCATCACTTCTTTATTGGTTGTATTTTTTTTCTTTGGCTGCTTATACAGTTTGGATGGAGTGACACCAAATCCCTTACCCCTCACACGCCCAGAATACTCAGGAATATTCAACACTCGGCTCAGTAGGCTCCTGCAATCATCGTCCTCAACGGGAGTTATGGTCTGGGATAGAGTCTCCTGAAATATAGATAAAAACATATATAAATATATTATACACTTTTGATCAGTTACTGACAAAGATAACGTTGTACTTACACATTGTTCAAAGACTTGTTGAACTTCTTCCTGAACGACTTCATCTCTTCCCACACGGGCAGCCTTCCATACAACATGGTCCGGAAGAGATGTCACATCACTCTTCTCCTCTTCCAACTACGCATTAAGACGGATAATAAAGCATTATATCCTATTATATATACTTACTATTTTTTGTAAATATATCATATTAAAGAATTTATATGTACTTACTATTTTTTGTTCTAAGCGTGCATATCCCAAACGCCCCTTTCTGTATGGATATGCGGGATTTGATGCCCGTTGATGATTTACACCACTAAGAACCTGAAAAAACAAGTTTATCAGAACTCTTGTGGAAGAAGTATATATACTATACATAGTTCATGATAAGTTATACTTACTTCAAATTCTTTTGTTCTTCGCTTTGCAACAAACGTCTCCCATTCTTCCTCCGAAATCAAATCCGCGTACTTCATTGGACGCTCCGAGTCAACAAAGTTTCCTTCAGAATCTTTTAGAAACTTGTTTGTTAAAAACGCTCTAAATCCCCTCAAGCGTTTTCCGGCCAATTGAATACAATATTTTCTCCTACGATCTTCAATATTAAAAGATCTCTGCAAACAAACACACATACATATAACATGTTAGTATAATTAATTTAAAGACGTAACTGTCAACATAATTAAAAATAATCAAATATCATACCTGAATCTCGCTCCAAACTTTATCTTTAGCCGGTTGTAATGAAAGAATTCTCCAATTATCGCAAGTAATCGGAACTTGCGAATGTACAAGTGCTCCGATGTAACTTGTTAGCAACGCACCGTTAGGCTCAACTAACTGATCTCTTTCATTCCAATGGACATCATACTTTACTCCTTTATCTCTCGCACGGATGATTTTTTTCATAATCGTTATGCCTCTTTTAATATCGCCTTCCACGTCTTTCGTTGTTTGTTTTCCATCATGTGATGTTTCCTCGTTGCTGGCCATAATATATATACCTGTAATTCAGAAAAACCAAAGTATCAAATGAATGACATGCAAATATGTAAATAACAAATATATACATAAGAAATGTATAAATAAGAAAAACATGGTATAAATAAGAAATAATATGTTACAAGTACCTTTAACATCTCTTTCTTTTTTTCGTTTTAACGGGGTTTACTTGTCTCTTAACAACACGGACAGATGGATTGATCCAAATTCCCTCGTTATGATCATTTCTAATATATGATTTGTCCGCTCTAATATTCTCATTTGGATCATCTATAATATAAGATTCATTCTCAACATCAACATCCCCCTTTTCTCCAATGTTATCATCGATTACTTTGTTGAAAAAAAGAACTATAGACCATTTCGTACTTGTCGGATCAGTGACATAGAACACTTGTTTAGCTTGTGTGGCTAGAATAAAAGGCTCATCTTTGTACCCCACCTTATTAAGATCCACTTTTAAAAAACCTGATTTATCCATTCGTATGCCACTATTATTTTCAATCCACTTGCATCCAAAGATAGGAATCTGAAACTTCTCATAATCAAACACCCAAATGCGCTCGATAACCCCATAATACGAGGAAATGTGCATTGCTTCGGCAAGCACGGTGACACCACTATTTTGCATTGTACTTTTATCATCTTGTTCCTTGGTATAAAATATGTATCCATTAATTGCGTATGCGCTATAAGAAAACACATGCAAACTTGGACCATATGCTAAACATCTCAACCTTTCTGTTATTGAAGCGGGATCAGAATAAAACTTTGAAAAAATATGCTCCTTGAACCATGTTATAAAACTTCGATTGTACTCACGTACTATCCAATTTTCATTTCTATTCAGATTTAAACCTCGGAGAACGTCCTTATGCATTTCAACATACGGCTCAACCTCAATGTCATTGTGCATAACATACAAATGCACTTGCTCCCGTTCATCCCTTGAAACTATCACAACTTTATTTCCAGTTAACTGTTTACCTACTATTTTTTCAACAATATGAGATTTTGGGAGGCCAATGGATTGAACGTTGGACAAATATTCAGTAAAAAACTCAATAGCTTCTTCAACAATGTATCGTTCAACAATACATCCCTCTGGTCGACTTCGGTTTTTCACATACCCTTTCAATATTTTCATATAACGTTCAACAGGGTACATCCATCTCATATAGGCAGGTCCACACAA
Source organism: Lathyrus sativus (assembly GCA_963859935.3). Lineage (NCBI taxonomy): Eukaryota > Viridiplantae > Streptophyta > Magnoliopsida > Fabales > Fabaceae > Lathyrus > Lathyrus sativus. The sequence goes on along the minus strand of OZ012736.1, from coordinate 417,032,359 downwards.
TTGTGTCTCTTTCACAAGATGAACAACTAGATGTACCATTATGTCAAAAAATGATGGAGGAAAATACATTTCAAGCTCGCACAAAGTAATAAATACTTCTCTTTGCAATGTTGGTAAGATCGCAGGATCTATCACCTTACTACAGATTGGCCTAAAGAAAAAACACAATTTAGTTATTGCGCCTCTCACTTTTTCTGGAAAAATAGAACATATACCTATTGGTAGAAAGTGTTCCATTATAACATGGTAATCATGTGTCTTTAAACTCTTTAACTTGAGGTCTTTCATAGAAACAAGTCTTCCAATATCTGAAGAGTATCCTTCTGGAACTTTAACTTCACTCAGAAACTTACACAATATCTTTTTCTCCTTTCTAGATAAAGTATAAGCAGCAGGTGGTAGATATGTGCGATTTTCTTTCTTCAAGGGTCCTAATTCATTTCTTATTCCCATTGCTACCAAGTCCTTTCTTGCTTTAAGGCCATCCTTAGACTTTCCTTGTATATTGAGTAACGTACCAATAACACTTTCAAATACATTTTTTTCAATATGCATAACATCAAGAAAATGTCTTACATACAACGACATCCAATACGGCAACTCAAACAAAATTGACCTCTTCCACCCACGCGTGACAAGCGTATGAGCAAAAGGCTTGCCAAACTTAGTACTCACATCTTTCACCTTTTCAAAAATTTGTTCGCCGATCAATGTAGGTGGAGCTTTACGTTGTTCTGAACTTCCATTGAATGCTTTCTCCACCCACGGTAGTGATGACTAGAATTTAAGAATCTAAGATGACCAAGAAAGACATTCTTCTGACCAAATTCCAACCGCGTCCAATCTGTGTTTTCTTCACAGATAGGACACGCACATTGACCTTTAATGCTATACCCCGATAGATTTCCGTATACTGGGAAATCATTAATTGTGTCAAACAACATCGCCCTCAAATTGAAACTTTCTTTCCTATATCCATCATAAACCTCCACACCGTTCTCCCACAAACTCTTTAAGTATTCGATTCAAGGTGTCAGGTATACGTCTATGTCATTCCCTGGTTGTTTAGGGCCAGAAATTAACATAGATAACATCATGTACTTACGCTTCATACATAGCCATGGAGGTATCTTATAAATCATAATAATTACAGGCCAGGTGGAATGTGAGATACTCTGCAGACCATGCGGATTCATTCCATCAGTCGATAATGCCAAGCAAAGGTTTTTAGCTTCTTCTCCAAAATCAGGATAATCATTATCAATTTTCATCCACTGTGGTGAATCTGCCGGATGTCGATACTTCCCCTCTACAATTCTATCATCTGCATGCCAAGTCAGGTGTTTTGCATCTGTTTCACTATGAAACATGCGTCTGAATCTCGGAATTATAGGAAAATACCATAATACTTTTGCTGGTGACAATTTTTTCTTATACCGAGATACACCGCATTTAGGACACTCGTTTAATGATGCATATTCATTTCGAAATAAAATGCAATCATTTGGACAAGCATGTATCTTATCATAGCTCATGCCAATAGAGCATAACATTATTTTAGCTTCATAGGTTCGATTGGGAAGAACATTATCCTCCGGAAGCATCTCTTGAAGTAGGGCTAACAACTCTGTGAAACTTTTATCCAACCATCCATTACCCGCCTTTAAATTGTACAATTTTAATACCGTGGACAATCTTGTGAAAGTAGTGCAACCTTTATACAACGGTTTCTCTGCATCGCTTACCAACCTCTCAAACATCTTGGGACAATCTTGAAGATCTTCTTCAAGTGATTCTGCAATCTCTTCGACTCGATCACAATCATATGTATCCCTGCCATTGTCCTTTGAAGCACATGCGGTATTATTCCGGGGTTCAACATTCTCGTTACTTATCTCACCATGTAATGTCCAACATGTGTAACTTCTATCAATTCCATGTCTCATTAAATGAGATTCCAACTGAACGGCGTCAACTCGACGCCCATAACAGCATCCTAAGCAAGGACATGTGATCCTACTGGGATCTTTGGCGTGTTCAACAGCACACTTAACGAACTTCGATACCCCATTCTCGTACTCTTTTGACAATCGATTACCAGACATCCATTTTTTATCCATACTAATTGAGTAATCTACACTAAACTACGAAAGTTAAACAAAACAGAGAATACCTGTAAAGAAATCACTAACTTCTAAGAATGCTACGCAATAGGATGCTTGGAAACGATCACAACTTTGCTCTTCACAGGTAACCCCTATAGCAGACAAAATATAAATTTTATTAAAATCATATTAATAAATAACCAAAACAAAAATACTAGATAATCCACCAAAACAAATCATATTAAAAATACTAGATAATCCTTAAACCAAAATGACACCCTTACTAAACATTGAGAAATCCTAACTAAACATATAAAACCATAATAACATATAAAACCATATCATATAAAACCATATTCATGTTGGCTACTCTCTTAAAAAATAGGAATTTCCAAACTATATTGAACATGCAAAATATAAACTCTTGTTTGTCAATCTAAAACATACAAAATATAAACTCTCTTAAAAAATATAAACTCTCTTAAAAACATATTCAACAGAGAGACTTAATATATAAACTCTCTGTTAAGACATACAAACTCTCTTAAAAAACTCTCTTATAAACTCTTCTAAAAAACTCTCTGTTTATAAAAACTCTCTTAAAACATACAAAATATAAACTCTCTTAAAAAATATAAACTCTTGTTTGTCAATCTAAAACATACAAAATATCCCTAACAATGACAGAGAGACTTAACATGTAGATTAAAATACAAAATATATAACATGCAACAGAGAGACTTAACATGTAGATATCCATACAAATAATAAAAACATATTCAGTTTGTCTTAAAGATTACAGAAAATGACTTAACTTGATTGTATTCAAATAATAAAAACATATTTAGTTCTACTTAAAGATTACAACAACAATGGTGAAAATATAAGTAAAAAAGAAAACCAGAGTAAAACTTCAAATACTGTAACAATGGCGGAAATGCAATGCAGACGAGCAGAGGATATCGAAAACGGACGGTGAACGGCGGCGAAATGCAACAGAGGAGGGCGACGACGGTTGGACGGCGACGGTGGGTTTATAAGGCAACGTTCTTTGTTCGCCAGAGAGAAAGAAAGAAAGAAATACGATATGACTGTTCTGTTTCTTATAAAAATTCTGGTGGGTATTTTAAATTAATTCTAATTAAACCTATAGCAGCGTTTTTTAATGGCTTTAGCAGCGCTTTAAAAAGCGCTCTCAAAGATCTTCTTATGTACCCCATATAGCAGCGCTTTATGGAAAAAGCGCTCTCGTAGACTAGACCTACAGCAGCGCTTTAGGAAAGCGCTTTTATAGGGATGTCTTAGACCCCCCCTTTAGCAGCGCTTTTTAGAAGCGCTGTCTTAGGTCCCCCCTTTAGCCGCGCTTTTTAAAAAGCGTTGTTTTTGGGCTACCCTTTAGCAGCGCTTTTCAAAAAGCGCTGTCTTTGGTAAGCAATTTTTTTCTTTTTTTTTAATGCCTCTTTAGCAGCGCTTTTTCTAAAAGCGCTGTCTTTGTATGCGCTGCTAAAAGTCAATTATGGCGTAGTGTTATGACGTTGTGGCCTTTTGAGGCATATTTGAGGAATATGAATGTGTTGAATATAATTATGATGCCGTTTATGCATTAATTGTTATACATTGATTATTATGAATTGTTTTACTCACCCTGCCTGTTTGAATGTTACCTCCACGTGGGTAACGTGTAGATGATCCAGTTTAGCCGTGGATGTCGTCGAAGAGTATTTTGAAGTTTTGAGTCGTTAGCCTTTATGGTTAACTTAGAGGGTCTTGCTCTGATATGTAACATCGGGTTGAGTTCTTTGAGTTAAACTTTATTACCGTTGAGTTATTTTGCTAACCTTCCCTTTTTGAGGAAAATTTTGATTTATGTTTTGAGTTCCGTTGTTTATGATGTTTTGATGTATTTTGGGAAAAACCCGTAGTTACGGAATATGAACCTATTTTAATGACATTGAGAAATGTACGCCCTTTTGGTGACTTTTTATTGAGATTTATTTATTTACTATGAAATCTGTGTAATTTTTCCATGATAATTGTGGGATAGAAAAGATTGTTACATGAATGTCATGGCAACCGCCCAGATCAATCTAACGGATGACTACATCTCACGTCGTCCAACGCCTTATGTTGCCAATTATTTCTCCTATTTAAAGAGAAAAACACGTCACTTTACAAATATTCAAATTCTCTCTCATTAAAACACCACTTTGTTACTCTCATACTTACTTAAATGTTTGAGTGTCAACCTTATAGACCAACTCCCTCTCTACTATAATAAATTTTGAATTCTTACTTTCAAATCAACTTTAATTCCACCAAAGAACATATTCCTTTCTTCAAATTTCCAAATTTGTATAGTTCACTTATTTATTTATAATTCTCCTCCTATAAATCTTCACTCACTTTTGGTTCAAGTTAAAACAACTGTCCATTTTTATATAAATGATTGTTAACCTTTAAGCATCATTCTTGTCCCCACGATCCTAAACGTACACGTCTACATTAGCGATTGAGTAAAGAAATGACCATGAAAACCGAATGAATCGACTTAACTATTTTAGACACATCATGTACCATATAACATTACATAAATTCATCAAATGAAATAAAGTGCTGAACTCTTATAACTTTTCTTCCTCTATCTCTCTGGTTTTACGTGTGTGAGTTTGCGTTAAATTACAAACATGTCCTCGCAAGCAGTGCAGTTGTATATAGAGAAAAATCAAGTAAGTTTGTAGAATTTAGGGTTAATACCATAAATTTATAGCATGTTGAAACTTTGATATTGGAATTTCAGGTGGTTATGGACAATGGTATAGTAAAAGTGTATTTCTCAAATCCTGGTGGATTTGTGACTAGAATACAATACAATGGCATTGATAATTTGCTTGAAGATCTTAACGAAATGAAGAATAGAGGGTACATATTTATATATATATAAATAAGTTAAATTAATTTATTTTTTACTAATTATGCAATTATAACATATAGTTTTTCTCAATGGAATAATAGGTATTGGGATGTTGTTTGGAGTGAAGCTGGAACTACAGGAACACTTGGAACATTTGAGAGGTATGTGACAACGGAATCAATTATTTTCCAATGAATTACACATTTAATTATTTAACTTAATTTATGGTTGTGAGAATAATGCAGGGTTGTGGGAACAAGTTATAATGTTATAATGAAAACAGATGAACAAGTTGAAATCTCATTTACTAGAATATGGGATCCATCTCTAAAGGGAAAACAATCACCTCTAAATATAGACAAAAGGTATCCATAATGAATTTTGAAAAAAGCTTAAATATATATTTAAATAATTAATTAATTAATTAATTAATGATTATGTAATGTAGGTATGTGATGCTACGTAATTCATCAGGATTCTACTCTTATGCTATATTTGAACACTTAAAAGAGTGGCCAGCTTTCAACATACCTCAAATAAGAATTGTTTATAAACTTCGTAAAGACAAGTAAGAACTAATTAACTATTTAATTAAGATTAATTAACTTTATGAGAATATTAATAATTGTGTTAATGGTGTTAAACGTGTAGGTTTCATTACATGGCTGTGGGGGATGATAGACAAAGGTTTATGCCTCTACCTGATGATCGATTACCTGGAAGAGGAGAAGAACTTGTTCCTCCAGAAGCTGTTTTGCTTGTTAATCCTGTGGAACAAGAGTTCAAAGGAGAGGTATTTCTTTTTGAAAAATAGTAGGTGATTAAACAAAATAAAATAAAATCAACATGTTAAACTAAGAATACCTTAAAATTAAGAAATAATCCAAATTACATAGTTGTTTTAGTAAAAACCAAGTATTTAAATAGTTGATGAGTTGTTGAATGACGTTGAGAATTTTTTAATGGAACTAATGCCATCAACATAAGTGAGCCTAATGATAAAGTAGATGGAACTGATCAATGTGAATAGAGAAGGATTACACTGGCCTGAAAACTAAAGTTGTGTAGGGTTGAATTACGCCTCTCAAGCAAGATCGCAAGACCATTGGTGCTTGTTTGAGGTCATAAATAGTTTTATTGAGTTTTCACATAAATTATGTATCTCAGTTGATAAATTTAGGTGGTTGTTTCGTGTACATTTTCTCTTAAAACAACCTATTTAAGAATGTATTATTCAAATCAAGTTTTCTTCTATTAGCTTGAAATTTGTAGTTGTTAAAAAGTCAACAGAGAATGGTAATGGCTATGTTGAAAATACCAAGTGTCAAAGTTTAGACCAAAAACTTTGATACGTTGACTGTGTCAACCTAATGGTTCGACTAAGCTGTAAGTGGAATCGAGATCAAGAATAATTTGAAGGAGCCTCAGGAACAGATCTATAAGATTAAGATCAGTCTTTTTTCCAAACATGATTAGAATCTTGAAATTCATATAGCAACTCTTCGACAAGATGTCGAAGTAGACACTTAGTAAGTTTTAAGGACTTACGATATTCTTAAAGTCCAAAGACTGTGATGTGGAGATGTCTCATTGATCGACAAGGGCAATTAAGGCGTTCATAATGGATATCAAAGCAGTTATCGCCGTGTCTGTTTGGTTTTCAGCTATTTCTCTTTGAAAACTCGTGGAAGCAAGTTAGAGCAAAATAACCCACGTAGTAGGACACGCGCTGAACATGTAACCAGTGATTGTTGTTGGCAGTTATTTTAGGACTAATATATAAAGCAGGGTCAGGCCTTGAATTAGAGGTTGCAAAATTCTCATTCATTCTCTATAGAATCAAAGTACCCAAGTCATCGAGCAAAATAGTTAGTGAAAAATTCGAGTTTGCGTCCACTCTTTAGATTCTCTTAAAATCCTTCGTATTTCAAACAGTTACAATTAATGTCATTTACTTCATTTACTTTGTTTATTGCTTTTTAACTTTATCCAAAGTTTATTGCTCACATATAGTTGGTTTATTATCCAAGTTTTTTAAATTCAGATCACACACTTTTCATTGTATATTTTCTTTACATGAATTGTGTTTGAGATTTTTTGAGTTAATCTTGTAAGTGAACTAAACGTGTGATTCTTTATTAAAAACACCAGTAAACAAATTGACACTCTCAGTGGGACCTTTTTATGTAAAAAGTTTATTTTTGCATAAAATTTGTGTTCTTTTCGTCTAATTTTTTGTTCTTCATTCATGAAATGACTTCGGTTGTCGAGTGTGTATGTGTTTGAGGAATTGCAAGACTCTTCTTGAAATGGAACATCCACTGTCTAGAAACATCCCCCTCCCAGAACAATGCTCAGAACTAAAAAAAAAAAACTAGTTGCGCCGACGGTTGCTCATGTAGAAACTTCAGCTTTTGCTGGAGAAATGCCTATTGTTATAAGTCAAATAATTGTGTCATCTGTATCACTAGAAATGGTGGCATCCTTATCACAAGTAACGAGTGTGTCCACTACCCCTAAGGCTACACAAAATATGATAGGATGTCAAAGGCCTTTTTACCATTGAGTTTCACGTTACCTCTAAGTGGTAGAGAATGGTCTTACAACATGCCAACTGCTATGATGGCAAGCCTACACCCTAGTACATCTACGTATACAAATAATGCAATGGATATTGCATCCTCTATTAACCCATACTTAGCATCAGGGTTTGTTGTTAACAACCCTAGTTGAATGGCACAATATTCAGGAGGTTTAAAATATATTCCTCCAGGTATGCCACCCTTAACCAATAGATTTCTCCAGTCTGTAAGACAACAAATGAATGAGAGTAATTACAAAATGGTTAACATGCTTAGACACCAAATATGCACAATGTTCAATCCTTTGATTCAGAACATTAATCACAGTTACCATCAATTAGCACAACATATGGTTCAGATTGTTGACTTCTTTGGTGCTCCTTAGGCGACTATTCAACAAGTTCCTAACAATCAGATACCACAATAGGCAATACCTATCGAGCCACTCGTACCCGGGGTATGCGAAAGTAATGCATGCCAACATTTCCTTGAGGTAGTGTTGGTTAATAGAAACCAAGATGAAGACCAAGTAGTTATAAATGCCTAGAAAACTAATTTTGGAGAGCAGAACATTATGACTAATGTGGTCGAACTGATTTTGGCCCATAATAGCCTTAATGTCGGCCTGCATAGGCCAAAATTTTCCTCTTCATTGTCTGATTGTATATTGCAGACTAAACTACCAAGGGGTTGGAAGATCCCAAAGGTCACTGGGTTTGTAGGGGATATTAATGAATCTACTGTCAAACATGTGACACGGTATGAATCAGAGACAAGAGATATAGCTAATAATAAGAATTTGAAAATGAAATGCTTCTCAAATTCCTTAACTAAAAATGCTTTCACATGATTTACTTCCTTACCCCCCACATTCCATATGTAGTTGGAACCAACTAGAGAGAGTATTCCATGAAGAATTTTACATGGGTCATTTCAAGATTAGCTTGAAAGAGTTAGCTAGTGTGAGGTAAAAGTTGGCCAAATCGATAAACGACTACCTCAACATGTTTATGATAATGAAGACAATGGGCTTTACTAAACTTCCTAAACATGAATTATTCTAATTATCCTCATGGTGTCTGGACTATTCAATTAGAAATAAGTTAGACACCTATTATTTGAGGGACACGGCCCAACTAGCAGGCAGAGTTTGGTAAGTTGAACGCTTGAAAGCTGAAAAGGCTAGGTCAAATAAATATCATAAAAATAAAAATAGCCTACGTCGAAATAGACTAAATATATGGTTCTAATTATGTTAAAGAGTGAGGTTAATATGGCCTAATTAAAATCAGGGCCACCTTACACCTCTAAATTGTTAAGACCTTCAAACGGGAAGAAAAAGGGTCAAGAATGCTCTCAAGAAAGAGAGGTTGAAATTTTCTAAAGAACCCACCATTAGAGAAAAGAAAGAAAAAGGTTTTTGCAAATTTCATAACTTCCTAGATCATACAAGCTTACAATGTGTCCTTTTTAGGGATCTGGTCTAGAATGCTCTCGAGGAAGGGATGTTGAAATTTGTTGATAAGCCAAAGCTTTGGGAAAAAGGAAACTCGGAGAAGAGGCTCTCTATGTTAAAACTCTTGACATAATGATGGTCGAAATTTTGGATAATAGCAACACAGAGGCGATTGAAATTAGCCCACTCGATTACACAGAGCATGTGAAAGTGGTGTATCCAAAAGCAGAGCAAGAGTTTATTGATTTCTAAAACAGATGCAACCTGAAAGATTTTGAAGTAATGATGTGCCTGCCTTACAACACATTCTTTTATAAGGAGGCTGCCAAAAGCTTGGAGAAGTTTAGGCCATAAATATCTGGAAGGATTGATAAGAAAGACAACTTCACTTTCGACAAAAAAGGTATTCGTAGTAGAACTCCTCAGGGCAAAACTTATGTACCATATACAAATGTCCCCATTGAAGAATGGATGAGAGCTGTAGAGAATACTGACACTGATCAACACAAGTGGAAAACGATCGACATTGGTGCGGGATATTCGTACTATGATAATTCTCTGACATCAAAGAAGTATTCATATAATTCAAAGAACTACCTAGGGGAAAAAAACCCAATGACTAGAACTCAATGGAGGAGGTACCAAAGGAAGAAAAAGTTTGCCTTTGAAGCTGAGAGTTCGAACAAAAGTGACAGTGTCAAAGTTGTGAAGGGATAACAGGCGAACAAAAGTCCTGTCAATCAAAGACTATTCCCTCCCTTATCTCCTCTAGAAAAGTCAGAAGTGTGGAAATTCGTTTCAAACGAGGATGAAGATATGGCAACAAATAGTTTTAATTTTGGTTTTGGAGAAGAGCTAGACATAATTTATAGCATGACATTCGTATTACCCGTGGAATATGATCAGGTTACCGAAATGACTAAAGATGAAAATGGGTTAGTCGAAGAATTGGCCAATCACAAACCTCTATGCTAATATGTGATGAACAATAGTATCATAGGAGAAGATAAGGCCATTTTTGAAAGGTATGACTATGGGATACAACAAATCCTTAAGCCTTTCTTCATTTGGGCAAAGGTTGAAAGTGTGAGGATCAACAAAATGTCAGTCGATGAAGGAATGACACTCAACATAATTCCACACTCAATGTTGAGTAAGATTGGTAAATTTGACACCGACCTCATACCTCACAACATGTCTCTTTTAAAATATGAAGGAAAGCAGACACATCCCTGGGTATTATTCAAGTAGATGTCATGGTAGGAACAATAGCCAGGACAACATTGTTTATGTTATCCCAACCAAAGAAAATTATAACTTGTTGTTGGATCAAGAATGGACCCATATCGTAGAGGTTGTCCCTACGACAATGCACCAGAGAGTATCAATTTAGAGGCCTGGTGGCATTGTTGAAAACAGAGAAGTGGATCAAAGTTTCTTTATAGCAGAAGTCAATTAGATTAACAAGAGAAATTTTGATAGAAAATTGGCCCATATTGCACCATGTACACCGGATGGAGAACCATTTTCTCTATAAGGGGACATATCCCATTCCATGAAGCTACATGAAACTCATGGATTCATTTGGGAATATGAAAACATGGGAGGAAATTGGACCAGTGTTATAGGATGGTCGACCAAAGAGAACAATGACTTCAGAGCAATTTCCTGGGATTTTGGCTTACATGACAGTAAGTAAAATAAGAGCGGCTTTAGAAGCTGAAGCTCATTAAAAAATGGTTTTCGAAGCCACAATAGTTCAAACTGTTGAAACATTAGATATTGGCCAAATGGCTAAATAACAGCTTCAGAAAGCCACGGGCTCAACTGCATATATGATGACGAACCTTTGGTGTTTAAGAAACACATAATAGCCTCAACCAAAAGGATGCAAGCATAAGATCCTTTAGAAAAGATAGACTTAGGGGATGGGATGACCAAAAGGAGAGCCTATATAAGTGCTAAAATCTAGCCAAGCTTGAGAACTCAAATAATCAAAGTTCTAAAGGAGTTCAAAGACTGCTTTTTATAGGATTATTATTAGATGCCAGATTTAGTCAGGATTTGGTGGAGTTAAAACTGTTGATTCAACCTAACAAGAAGCCAATAAAGCAAACGCTGAGAAGGTTTTCACCAGAAGTCATGTCAAAGATTAAATCAAAAATTGAAAGGCTTCTCAAAACTTAACTCATAAGGATCGCCTGGTATGTCAAGTGGTTAGCAAACATTGTCCCTATAATTAAAAATAATGGGAATCTTAGAGTCTGTATTGACTTCAGTATCCTAAATGTTGTTGTGCCAAAATACGAATACCCAATGTTAATGGCATGGATGCTAGTCGATTTTGTGGATGGTTTTGAGTATTTAAGTTTTTCATATGGTTATTGTAGATATAACTAAATTTTTATTGTAGAGGAGGATGTATCGAAAAGGGCATTTTGATGCCTTGGGGAAATAGGAACTTATTAATGGGTGGTAATGCCTTTTGGCCTGAAGAATGCTGGTTCAACATATTAGAGTGTAATGAACTCTATGTTTCACGACTTCATATAAACTTTTATGCGATTTTATATATATGACATAGTCATCTAATCCTCATTGGAAAACGGTCACTTAGACCACCTGCAACATTCCTTTGAAAGAATTAGGACATATGGATTAAAAATGAATCCACTAAAATAAGCCTTTGGTGTCCATGCATGTGACTTTCTAGTTTTTGCGGTACATAAAAGGGCATTGAAATAAACCAGAACAAGACGAAGTCTACATTTAATACAGAGTCCCCGTCAAACAAGAAACAACTACAATCTCTAATTAGAAAGATAGATTTCTTGAGGAGTTTCATTTTGAACCTAAGTGGCAAGACAAAAGTGTGTTCACCTTTGCAATGATTGAAGAAAGAAGAAGGATTCATATGGGAATCAGAGCATCAAAAGGCTTTTCATGAGATCAAGGCGTACCTGTTGAACCCTCTTGTTCTTCTACCTCCAGAGAAGAATAAACCAATGAAGTTGTATATTTCTACATCTGATTCGCCAATAGGCAGCATGTTACCACAAGAGAATAATGATGGCGTTGAAAAAGATCCATTTATTACCTTAGTCTAGTGTTGAATGATTCATAAACTAGGTATTTCTCAATAGAGAAATTATGCCTTTGTTTATATTTCTCTTGTACAAAGTTGAAGTATTATATAAAGTCAATTTATGTGTTTGTTTATGCTCGCTTTGATATTATTAAATATATGTTGCTCAAGCCTATTTTACATAGTAGAATAGGAAAATGGGATTTATTTTTCGTTCTCCGAAAGTTGCTAGGGATGAAAATGGAAAAAAGTTTGGGAGTTTAAGTATTTAGGGCTTTGAAGAAGAAGAAGAAGAAGAAGAAGAAGAAGAAGAAGAAGGAAAGTGGAAAATGAAAAACATAAGGGATTTTTATAATGGAGAAACGTTTCAATCCCCCCCCCCCCAACGCAGGTGGACAAAGAGAACTTAAAAATAGGACACTTGGCATTTGAATTTCTTGAATTTCTTGAAGAAAATTTAGTTAATTATTTATTTAATGTGGTTTAATCGTGTGGACACGATTGTCCTAGGAAATCAGAATAATGATGAGGGTCTGCACGCACCTTTGTGAATTGACAGTTTGATAGAAAGTGGTCATGATGACCATGACGTATACATGCTATGATAAATAGTGTCGGGCAGTTACAAAAAAATGCCACCTTAATTTCATCTGATACATATGATCAAAATTGGCATTTTTGGGGAAATCTGTTAGCTTGGAATTTCTAGTTATTGAAAAATCAATAGAGAATGGTAACGACTACGTTAAAATTAATAAGTGCCAAAGCTTTAACCAAAAGCTTCGGCGTGTTGACAGTGTCGACCTAGTGGTTTAACTAAGATGTAAGGGGAGTCTAGGTCAATAATGGTTTGGAGGAATCTCAGAAACAGATCCATAAGATTATGATCACTCTCTCTTCCAAACATGATTAAAATCATGAAACTCATACAACAACTCTTTGACAAGATGTTGAAGTCAACACTGAGTAAGTGTTAAGGACTTAGGATATTTCCAAAGTCCAAAGATTTTGATGTGGAGATGTCTCAGTTTTTAACAAGGACAGTTAAGGCATTCAAAATGGTTATCAATGCAATTATCACCATGTTTGTTTGGTTTTCATTTGTTTCTCTTTGAAGACACGTGGAAGAAAGTTAGAGCAAAGTAGCCCACGTAGTAGGACACACATCAAACATGTAACCAGAGATTGTTGTCGAAGGTTATTTTAAAACTAGTATATAAAGCAATATCATGCATAGAATTAGAGTTAGCATAATTCTCATTCATTCTCTATAAAACTAAAGTATCCAAGTCATCGAGTGAAACAATTTGTTAGAAATGCGAGTCTACGTTCACTCTTTGGATTTTCTTTAAATCCTTTGTATTTCAAACATTTACAATTAATGTCATTTACTTCATTATCTTTTTTTATTAGCTTTTATCTGTATCCAAAGTTTATTGCTTACATTCAGTTTGTTTATTATTCAAGCGTTTTAAATTTGGATCACATATTTTTCATTGTATATTTTCTTTACACAAATTTTCTTTGAGATTTTTTGAGTTAATCTTTAAAGTGAACTAAACTCATGATTGTTTTGTGATTGGAGTGAATTTTTCCTGAAAATCAAACACTTTATTGATGGAAATCTTTGCTAGCTAGTCTTATTCTATACTTCATAACTAAACCATCAAGATTTTCTTTGCTTTAAATATCAATTTCAACTAAAAGACCTCTTGTTGGCATAGGGTGATGTAAGGGCCCAAGTATTATTGTTTATTAAAGAATTGTATTAATCTTGCATAATAGATACCCATTTGGGATCTTTGAAGATCATTTTCTGATAAGTTGGTTCAAGCATAGTCAAGAGAATACTATGGTAAAGCTTATGTATAACTATCACATGTTGACTTTAATAGTCATAACATGAGCACTATTAGGATAAATTATATGGATATATTGAATAATGGTGAAGGAAAGGGAGTTGACATAGTGGATGATTTGGTTGTGAGAGATGAGGTAGGAAACATATTGACATAGGTAAACCTCAATTAATAGAATATTATATCATGAGTTAATGAAGACAAAAATAAAATTTGGATTGAGTAGGCATGGCAATGTTACAGAAAGTCAATGTATACTTGAGTGCCTCATGACGAGGAAGACCCAATTTATTCTTCCACATAATGTATATAGAAGGTTCTATACGGATGGCTCAAAGCTATAGATGTAATTCTCATGAGTATGTGTGCATAAGGTAATTTGAAGATGACAAAATCCAAATTTGCAGGCTTGCAATTGACCAAATTCTAAACAAGTGTTAAAATCCATTGGTATATAACACTTTGTGATTTCACTAATGAAGAAAATTTCTTAACTCATAAATGGATTTTGTGACATTGCAAATTATATTTAAGAACCTCAATCTTTAATCATTGTTTTCACTCTATATTGTCAAGTCTTTTTACACAATTTGACATATTTTTAGCATATACAATATTTTTTATAATTTTTCTTTACTAAATAAAAAATAAACTAAAATAGGGATGTATCCCTTCCGTTACTAAATAAACTGAGATAATATAAGTAACTTTATATACTAATAAAACATGAAATATATCCATAATATAACAATGTTTCTTTTTATAAATTAAACATTGGTAAGAGGCAGGACAATAACAACAATATTATGTAGGATGGATAGTAAGAGCAGAAAAATAATTTATTGAAGGTGAGTGTTAGAAGAACAACACATAAACAAATAATTTTTATGTCTTGATATTCATCTCGAAGAATCATGTTTACAAGTATAAAGTGATTGTATATATGAGTTATGTTTAGAAAAAAACTTAGTGAATGAATAGTTAAATCTGGGTAGCATACCCCTTGATTATTAAGGAAACCAATGGAATATATTAATTAATAATTAAATAAAAACTAAAATAAAAATAAATGCGTCACTTTTAAAAAAATAAAAATAAAATTTGTTGTTGCTGGTATTCAAAGCGTGTACGTTGAATTAGTTTATCCCTCAGTTTAATATAAAACTGATGAAATATATTGTAATTATTAAAAAGTAAAATAAAACATGGCGCTTACAGGTATGATACTTCGGATTTTTATTACTTGAGGTGAAATCGTTATCATAAAATATATTATTTGTAGTAGTCACTAACAAAAACTAAACTCAAATTTTATACTCATAATATAATTAAATTTGAAATTAGAAATTAACTTAAAAACGAATAATTGCAGTAACAAAAATTCTTAGATGTTCTTATATTTGACAAAGATGAAATATCAATAATTATTCATTCATATTAAATCTATTTAAGAAAAACTATATTATGTTATTATTTAAAATTTTGACTGATATATGTAGGTGAGTTAAACGAGTATAAACTAATGGTTTAGAATTCAATCTTTAACGACAACATTTATTTATATTTATATATTAATATAAATAAGTTTTTAATATTTATAATTCAACAATTTAAAAAAAAAACAAATTTAGTTAGAGAACTAAAATAATTCTTCATACATTTTTTTAAAAAATAAAAAGGGTTTCATGCATATTATCTTTGTAGTTATTAAAATTTTCTATTAACTTAATATATTGAAGGTTGATGACAAGTACCAATACTCAAGTGAAAATATAGACCTCAAGGTGCATGGATGGACAAGTTCAAAATCTGAAACAAACCAAGCAATAGGGTTTTGGGTAATCATACCTAGCAATGAATTCCGATCAGGTGGCCTTGCCAAACAGAATCTCACCTCTCATGTTGGCCCTATCAGTCTTGCAGTAAGTATTTTTCTTTAAATATATCAATCTTATTCACAATGTTTACTCATTATTATTTAATAATGCAAAAACAAAAAATTACATGAATTTAAAGTATATATAACCTAAAAACAAAGAGTTTGCAATATTTTTTGTTTTCTCTACAGATGTTTCTTAGTGCTCATTATGCAGGAGAGGACATAGTTCTCAAACTCCAGCCCAATGAGCCATGGAAAAAAGTTTTTGGACCAACTTTTGTCTATCTTAATACCATTTTAGATCATCATCAGGATTCACTAGAGCTATGGAAGGATGCCAAATATCAGGTTGATAATCAAAATAAATCGAGATATTTCAGTTTTATTTATGAATGATAAACGTAACAAATAGTTATTACTAATTATTTAAGTACTAATTAAGATCACTTAAAATTACTTCAAGATGAACAAGGAAGTTCAAAGTTGGCCCTATGATTTTCCAGCTTCAATTGATTTTCAAAAGTCTAGCGCACGAGGATCTGTTAGTGGAACGATACTAGTTCGTGATAGGTAAGATTGATATATATTCTTGTATCTTAACTTGAAATTTCAAAATATTAGGTATATGAATCGTCTCATTCATATGTTTTATAATATCCATTTTTCCATTCGGTGTGGTGCATAGATTTAAATGTTGAAAATGAAAATTTTTAGGTTTGTAAGTGATAAGGACATAATAACACAAGGTGCATACATAGGTTTGGCACCACCAGGAGATGTTGGATCTTGGCAAAGAGAATGCAAGGTTTGTGGCAAGATATGTATAAATATAAGGATGCAACAAGTGGTGATTAGTTAGAAACTTTTACTCATAATACCTTTATTTTAGGGATACCAATTTTGGTGTAGAGCAAACAAGGATGGACACTTTTCAATAGAAAATATACGAAGTGGAAATTACAATCTATATGCATGGGTTCCAGGTTTCATCGGAGAATATTGGAACAATATTGTCATCAAAATAATCCCAGGTTAATATTATTATAAATGTTCTTGCCATTTAATACACTAATATTCATGTCTTATTGAATATTATATGCAACATGCAGGTTGTAAAATAAACTTTGGTGACATTATTTTCGAGCCTCCAAGAAATGGTCCAACATTATGGGAGATTGGAATCCCTGATCGCTCTTCTGCTGAGTTCTACATTCCGGATCCTAATCCAAAATTCATAAACAAGCTCTTTATAGATCATCCAGACAAGTTAGTTACTCTTTCTTACAAATCATTTAGGACAACTTTAAAAAATCATAGTTAGGATTCAAAAATATTATACTGTAAATTTTAATAGGGGTGTTCGCGGGCCGATTTAGTTCAATTATGAGAGAATCTGATACCCAAACCGATTAAAAATATATGGATTAGTTTGGATTGAATTTTAACATTTTTCCGATAAAACCCAAACCGAACCAAACAGAGGAATAATAGGTTGATTTGGGTTATGAAATTCTAGCAAGCAGATTGCATATGTCCTAACAACATGTCACGACATTGTTCTCTGCATAACTTTAAAAGAAGGGCAGAATAAACAAGCTGACATTCTGAATATCAGCAACAGAATCATGACAGATGTTTCAACATTTGTTACAACATGTTAATCAATAAGCAAATACTGAACTGTTAGTATAATTAAAAGATCTCTGCAAACAAACACACATACATATAACATGTTAGTATAATTAATTTAAAGACGTAACTATCAACATAATTAAAAATAATCAAATATCATACCTGAATCTCGCTCCAAACTTTATCTTTAGCCGGTTGTAATGAAAGAATTCTCCAATTATCGCAAGTAATCGGAACTTGCGAACGTACAAGTGCTCTGATGTAACTTGTTAGCAACGCACCGTTAGGCTCAACTAACTGATCTCTTTCATTCCAATGGACATCATAATTTACTCCTTTATCTCTCACACGGATGATTTTTTTCATAATCGTTATGCCTCTTTTAATATCGCCTTCCACGTCTTTCGTTGTTTGTTTTCCATCATGTGATGTTTCCTCGTTGCTGGCCATAATATATATACCTGTAATTCAGAAAAACCAAAGTATCAAATGAATGACATGCAAATATGTAAATAACAAATATATACATAAGAAATGTATAAATAAGAAAAACATGGTATAAATAAGAAATAATATGTTACAAGTACCTTTAACATCTCTTTCTTTTTTTCGTTTTAACGGGGTTTACTTGTCTCTTAACAACACGGACAGATGGATTGATCCAAATTCCCTCGTTATGATCATTTCTAATATATGATTTGTCCGCTCTAATATTCTCATCTGGATCATCTATAATGTAAGATTCATTCTCAACATCAACATCCCCCTTTTCTCCAATGTTATCATCGATTACTTTGTTGAAAAAAAGAACTATAGACCATTTCGTACTTGTCGGATCAGTGACATAGAACACTTGTTTAACTTGCGTGGCTAGAATAAAAGGCTCATCTTTGTACCCCACCTTATTAAGATCCACTTTTAAAAAATATGATTTATCCATTCGTATGCCACTATTATTTTCAATCCACTTGCATCCAAAGATAGGAATCTGAAACTTCTCATAATCAAACACCCAAATGCGCTCGATAACCCCATAATACGAGGAAATGTGCATTGCTTCGGCAAGCACGGTGACACCACTATTTTGCATTGTACTTTTATCATCTTGTTCCTTGGTATAAAATGTGTATCCATTAATTGCGTATGCGCTATAAGAAAACACATGCAAACTTGGACCATATGCTAAACATCTCAACCTTTCTGTTATTGAAGTGGGATCAGAATAAAACTTTGAAAAAATATGCTCCTTGAACCATGTTATAAAACTTCGATTGTGCTCACGTACTATCCAATTTTCATTTCTATTCAGATTTAAACCTCGAAGAACGTCCTTGTGCATTTCAACATACGGCTCAACCTCAATGTCATTGTGCAGAACATACAAATGCACTTGCTCCCGTTCATCCCTTGAAACTATCACAACTTTATTTCCGATTAACTGTTTACCTACTATTTTTTCAACAACATGAGATTTTGGGAGGCCAATGGATTGAAAGTTGGACAAATATTCAGTACAAAACTCAATAGCTTCTTCAACAATGTATCGTTCAACATGAGATTTTGGGAGGCCAATGGATTGAAAGTTATAATGTTATAATGAAAACAGATGAACAAGTTGAAATCTCATTTACTAGAATATGGGATCCATCTCTAAAGGGAAAACAATCACCTCTAAATATAGACAAAAGGTATCCATAATGAATTTTGAAAAAAGCTTAAATATATATTTAAACAATTAATTAATTAATTATATATTTAAACAATTAATTAATGATTATGTAGGTATGTGATGCTACGTAATTCATCAGGATTCTACTCTTATGCTATATTTGAACACTTAAAAGAGTGGCCAGCTTTCAACATACCTCAAATAAGAATTGTTTATAAACTTCGTAAAGACAAGTAAGGATTAATTAACTGTATAATTAAGATTAATTAACTTTATGAGAATATTAATAATTGTTAATGAGTGTAGGTTTCATTACATGGCTGTGGGGGATGATAGACAAAGGTTTATGCCTCTACCTGATGATCGATTACCTGGAAGAGGAGAAGAACTTGTTCCTCCAGAAGCTGTTTTGCTTGTTAATCCTGTGGAACAAGAGTTCAAAGGAGAGGTATTTCTTTTTGAAAAATAGTAGGTGATTAAACAAAATAAAATAAAATCAACATGTTAAACTAAGAATACCTTAAAATTAAGAAATAATCCAAATTACATAGTTGTTTTAGTAAAAACGAAGTATTTAAATAGTTGATGAGTTGTTGAATGAGGTTGAGAATTTTTTATGGAACTAATGCCATCAACATAAGTGAGCCTAATGATAAAGTAGATGGAACTGATCAATGTGAATAGAGAAGGATTACACTGGCCTGAAAACTAAAGTTGTGTAGGGTTGAATTACGCCTCTCAAGCAAGATCGCAAGATCATTGGTGCTTGTTTGAGGTCATAAATAGTTTTATTGAGTTTGCACATAAATGATGTATCTCAGTTGATAAATTTAGGTGGTTGTCTCGTGTACATTTCCTCTTAAAACAACCTATTTAAGAATGTATTATTCAAATCAAGTTTTCTTCTATTAGCTTGAAATTTGTAGCTGTTAAAAAGTCATCAGAGAATGGTAATGGCTATGTTGAAAATACTAAGTGTCAAAGTTTAGACCAAAAGCTTTGACACGTTGACTGTGTCAACCTAGTGGTTCGACTAAGCTGTAAGTGGAGTCGAGATCAAGAATAATTTGAAGGAGTCTCAGGAACAGATCTATAAGATTAAGATCAGTCTTTTTTCCAAACATGATTAGAATCTTGAAATTCATATAACAACTCTTCAACAAGATGTCGAAGTAGACACTTAGTAAGTTTTAAGGACTTACGATATTCTTAAAGTCCAAAGACTGTGATGTGGAGATGTCTCAGTTATCAACAAGGGAAATTAAGGCGTTCATAACGAATATCAACGCAGTTATCGCCGTGTTTGTTTGGTTTTCAGCAGTTTCTCTTTGAAAACTCGTGGAAGCAAGTTAGAGAAAAATAACCCGCGTAGTAGGACACGCGCTGAACATGTAACCAGTGATTGTTGTTGGCAGTTATTTTAGGACTAATATATAAAGCAGGGTCAGACCTTGAATTAGAGGTTGCAAAATTCTCATTCATTCTCTATAGAATCAAAGTACCCAAGTCATCGAGCAAAATAGTTAGTGAAAAATTCGAGTTTGCGTCCACTCTTTAGATTCTCTTAAAATCCTTTGTATTTCAAACAGTTACAATTAATGTCATTTACTTCATTTACTTTGTTTATTGCTTTTTAACTTTATCCAAAGTTTATTGCTCACATATAGTTAGTTTATTATCCAAGTTTTTTAAATTCAGATCACACACTTTTCATTGTATATTTTCTTTACATGAATTGTCTTTGAGATTTTTTGAGTTAATCTTGTAAGTGAACTAAACTTGTGATTCTTTATTAAAAACACCAGTAAACAAATTGGCACTCTCAGTGGGACCCTTTTATGTAAAAAGTTTATTTTTGCATAAAATTTGTGTTCTTTTCGTCTAATTTTTTGTTCTTCATTCAAGAAATGACTTCGGTTGTCGAGTGTGTATGTGTTTGAGGAATTGCAAGACTCTTCTTGAAATGGAACATCCACTGTCTAGAAACATCCCCCTCCCAGAACAATGCTCAGAACTAAAAAAAAACAACTAGTTGCACCACGGTTCCTCATGTAGGAACTTCAGCTTTTGCTGGAGAAATGCCTATTGTTATAAGTCAAATAATTGTGTCATCTGTATCACTAGAAATGGTGGCATCCTTATCACAAGTAACGAGTGTGTCCACTACCCCTAAGGCTACACAAAATATGATAGGATGTCAAAGGCCTTTTTACCATTGAGTTTCACGTTACCTCTAAGTGGTAGAGAATGGTCTTACAACATGCCAACTGCTATGATGGCAAGCCTACACCCTAGTACATCTACGTATACAAATAATGCAATGTATATTGCATCCTCTATTAACCCATACTTAGCATCAGGGTTTGTTGTTAACAACCCTAGTTGAATGGCACAATATTCAAGAGGTTTAGAATATATTCCTCCAGGTATGCCACCCTTAACCAATAGATCTCTCCAGTCTGTAAGACAACAAATGAATGAGAGTAATTACAAAATGGTTAACATGCTTAGACACCAAATATGCACAATGTTCAATCCTTTGATTCAGAACATTAATCACAGTTACCATCAATTAGCACAACATATGGTTCAGATTGTTGACTTCTTTGGTGCTCCTTAGGCGACTATTCAACAAGCTCCTAACAATCAGATACCACAATAGGCAATACCTATCGAGCCACTCGTACCCGGGGTATGCGAAAGTAATGCATGCCAACATTTCCTTGAGGTAGTGTTGGTTAATAGAAACCAAGATGAAGACCAAGTAGTTATAAATGCCTAGAAAACTAATTTTGGAGAGCAGAACATTATGACTAATGTGGTCGAACTGATTTTGGCCCAGAATAGCCTTAATGTCGGCCTGCATAGGCCAAAATTTTCCTCTTCATTGTCTGGTTGTATATTGCAGACTAAACTACCAAGGGGTTGGAAGATCCCAAAGGTCACTGGGTTTGTAGGGGATATTAATGAATCTACTGTCAAACATGTGACACGGTATGAATCAGAGACAAGAGATATAGCTAATAATAAGAATTTGAAAATGAAATGCTTCTCAAATTCCTTAACTAAAAATGCTTTCACATGATTTACTTCCTTACCCCCCACATTCCATATGTAGTTGGAACCAACTAGAGAGAGTATTCCATGAAGAATTTTACATGGGTCATTTCAAGATTAGCTTGAAAGAGTTAACTAGTGTGAGGTAAAAGTTGGCCAAATCGATAAACGACTACCTCAACATGTTTATGATAATGAAGACAATGGGCTTTACTAAACTTCCTAAACATGAATTATTCTAATTATCCTCATGTTGTCTGGACTATTCAATTAGAAATAAGTTAGACACCTATTATTTGAGGGACACGACCCAACTAGCAGGCAGAGTTTGGTAAGTTGAACGCTTGAAAGCTGAAAAGGCTAGGTCAAATAAATATCATAAAAATAAAAATAGCCTACGTCGAAATAGATTAAATATATGGTTCTAATTATGTTAAAGAGTGAGGTTAATATGGCCTAATTAAATTCAGGGCCACCTTACACCTTTAAATTGTTAAGACCTTCAAACGGGAAGAAAAAGGGTCAAGAATGCTCTCAAGAAAGAGAGGTTGAAATTTTCTAAAGAACCCACCATTAGAGAAAAGAAAGAAAAAAGGTTTTTGCAAATTTCATAACTTCCTAGATCATACAAGCTTACAATGTGTCCTTTTTAGGGATCTGGTCTATAATGCTCTCGAGGAAGGGATGTTGAAATTTGTTGATAAGCCAAAGCTTTGGGAAAAAGGAAACTCAGAGAAGAGGCTCTCTATGTTAAAACTCTTGACATAATGATGGTCGAAATTTTGGATAATAGCAACACAGAGGCGATTGAAATTAGCCCACTCGATTACACGGAGCATGTGAAAGTGGTGTATCCAAAAGCAGAGCAAGAGTTTATTGATTTCTAAAACAGATGCAAGCTGAAAGATTTTGAAGTAATGATGTGCCTGCCTTACAACACATTCTTTTATAAGGAGGCTGCCAAAAGCTTGGAGAAGTTTAGGCCATAAATATCTAGAAGGATTGATAAGAAAGACAACTTCACTTTCGACAAAAAAGGTATTCGTAGTAGAACTCCTCAGGGAAAAACTTATGTACCATATACAAATGTCCCCATTGAAGAATGGATGAGACCTGTAGAGAATATTGACACTGATCAACACAAGTGGAAAACGATCGACATTGGTGCGGGATATTCATACTATGATAATTCTCTGACATCAAAGAAGTATTCATATAATTCAAAGAACTACCTAGGGAAAAAAACCCAATGACTAGAACTCAATGGAGGAGGTACCAAAGGAAGAAAAAGTTTGCCTTTGAAGCTGAGAGTTCGAACAAAAGTGACAGTGTCAAAGTTGTGAAGGGATAACAGGCAAACAAAAGTCATGTCAAGCAAAGACTATTCCCTCCATTATCTCCTCTAGAGAAGTCAGAAGTGTGGAAATTCATTCCAAATGAGGATGAAGATATGGCAACAAATAGTTTTAATGTTGGTTTTGGAGAAGAGCTAGACATAATTTATAGCATAACATCCGTGTTACCCGTGGAATATGATCAAGTTACCGAAATGACTAAAGATGAAAATAGGTTAGTCGAAGAATTGGCCAATCAAAAACCTCTATGCTAATATGTGATGAACAATGGTATCATAGGAGAAGATAAGGCCATTTTTGAAAGGCATGACTATGGGATACAACAAATCCTTAAGCCTTTCTTCATTTGGGCAAAGGTTGAAAGTGTGAGGATCAACAAAGTGTCAGTCGATGAAGGAACGACACTCAACATAATTCCACACTCAATGTTGAGTAAGATTGGTAAATTTGACACCGACCTCAGACCTTACAGCATGTCTCTTTTAAAATATGAAGGAAAGCAGACACATCCCATGGTATTATTCAAGTGGATGTCATGGTAGGAACAATATCCAGGACAACATTGTTTGTGTTATCCCAACCAAAGAAAATTATAACTTGTTGTTGGGTCAAGAATGGATCCATAACGTAGGGGTTGTCCCTACGATAATGCACCAGAGAGTATCAATTTGGAGGCCTGATGGCATTGTTGAAAACATAGAAGTGGATCAAAGTTTCTTTATAGCAGAAGTCAATTAGATTAACAAGAGAAATTTTGATAGAAAATTGGCCCATATTGCACCATGTACACCAGATGGAGAACCATTTGCTCTATAAGGGGACATATCTCATTCCATAAAGCTACATCAAACTCATGGATTCATTTGGGAATATGAAAACATGGGAGGAAATCAGACCAATGTTATAAGATGGTCGACCAAAGAGAACGATGACTTCAGAGCAATTGCCTGGGATTTTGGCTTACATGACAGTAAATAAAATAAGAGCGGCTTTAGAAGCTGAAGCTCATCAAAAAATGGTTGTCAAAGCCACAATAGTTCAAACTGTTGAAACATTAGAAACTGGGCAAATAACAGCTTCAGAAAGCCACAGACTCGACTGCATATATGATGACGAACCTTTGGTGTTTGAGAAACATATAATAGCCTCAACCAAAAGGATGCAAGCACAAGATCCTTTAGAAGAGATAGACTTAGGGGATGGGATGACCAAAAGGAGAGCCTATATAAGTGCTAAAATCTACCCAAGCCTAAGAACTCAAATAATCAAAGTTTTGAATGAGTTTAAAGACTGCTTTAGCTAGGATTATTATTAGATGCCAGATTTAGTCGGGATTTGGTGGAGTTAAAACTGTTGATTCAACCTGACAAGAAGCCAATAAAGCAAACGCTGAGAAGGTTTTCACCAGAAGTCATGTCAAAGATTAAATCAAAAATTGAAAGGCTTCTCAAAACTAAACTCATAAGGATCGCATGGTATGTCAGGTAGTTAGCAAACATTGTCCCTATAATTAAAAATAATGGGAATCTTAGAGTCTGTATTGACTTCAGTAACCTAAATGTTGTTGTGCCAAAATACAAATACCCAATGTTAATGGCATAAATGCTAGTCGGTTTTGTGGATGGTTTTGAGTATTTAAGTTTTTCATATGGTTATTGTGGATATAACCAAATTTTTATTATAGAGGAGGATGTATCGAAAAGGGAATTTCGATGCCTTAGGAAAATAGGAACTTATTAATGGGTGGTAATGCCTTTTGGCCTGAAGAATGTTGGTTCAACATATTAGAGTGTAATGAACTCCATGTTTCACAACTTCATAGAAAATTTTATGCGAGTTTATATATATGACATAGTCATCAAATCCTCATTGGAAAACAGTCACTTAGACCACCTGCAATATTCCTTTGAAAGAATTAGGAAATATGGATTAAAAATGAATCCATTAAAATAAGCCTTTGGTGTTCATGCATGTGACTTTCTAGTTTTTGCGGTACATAAAAGTGCATTGAAATAAACTAGAATAAGGCGAAGTCTATATTTAATACGGAGTCCCCGTCAAACAAGAAACAACTACAATCTCTAATTGGGAAGATAGATTTCTTGAGGAGTTTCATTTTGAACCTAAGTGGCAAGACAAAAGTGTGTTCACATTTGCAATGATTGAAGAAAGAAGAAGGATTTAGATGGGAATCAGAGCATCAAAAGGCTTTTGATGAGATCAAGGTGTACCTGTTGAACCCTCTTGTTCTTCTACCTCCAGAGAAGAATAAACCAATGAAGTTGTATATTTCTACATCTGATTCGCTAATAGGCAACATGTTAGCATAAGAGAATAATGATGGCGTTGAAAGATCCATTTATTACCTTAGTCGAGTGTTGAATGATTCATAAACTAGGTATAACTCAATAGAGAAATTATGCCTTTGTTTATATTTCTCTTGTACAAAGTTGAAGTACTATATAAAGTCAATTTATGTGTTTGTTTATGCTCACTTTGATATTATTAAATATATGTTTCCGAAGCCTATTTTACATAGTAGAATAGGAAAATGGGATTTATTTTTCGTTCTCCGAAAGTTGCTAGGGATGAAAATGGAAAAAGTTTGGGAGTTTAAGTGTTTAGGGCTTTGAAGAAGAAGAAGAAGAAGAAGGAAAGTGGAAAATGAAAAACATAAAGGGTTTTTATAATGGAGAAACATTTCAATCCCCCCCCCAATGCAGTGGGACAAAGAGAACTTAAAAATATGACATTTGGCGTTTGAATTTCTTGAAGAAAATTTAGTTAATTATTTATTTAATGTGGTTTAATCGTGTGGAAACGATTGTCCTAGGAAATCAGAATAATGATGAGGGTCTGCACGCACGTTTGTGAATTGACAGTTTGATAGAAAGTGGTCATGATGACCATGACGTGTACATGCTATGATAAATAGTGTCGGACAGTTACAAAAAAAAATGCCACCTTAATTTCATCTGATACATATGATCAAAATTGGCATTTTTGGGGGAATCTGTTAGCCTGGAATTTCTAGTTATTGAAAAATCAATAGAGAATGGTAACGACTACGTTAAAAATAATAAGTGCCAAAGCTTTAACCAAAAGCTTCGACGTGTTGACAGTGTCGACCTAGTGGTTCAACTAAGATGTAATGGTTTGGGTCAATAATGGTTTGAGTCTAGGTCAATAATGGTTTGGAGGAATCTCAGGAACAAATCCATAATATTATGATCACATTCTCTTCCAAACATGATCAAAATCATGAAACTCATACAACAACTCTTTGACAAGATGTCGAAGTCAACACTGAGTAAGTGTTAAGGACTTAGGATATTTTCAAAGTCCAAAGATTTTGGTGTGGAGATGTCTCAGTTTTTAACAAGGGCAGTTAAGGCATTCAAAATGGTTATCAACGCAATTATCACCATGTTTGTTTGGTTTCATTTGTTTCTCTTTGAAGATACGTGGAAGCAAGTTAGAGAAAAGTAGCCCACGTAGTAGGACACACGTCAAACATGTAACCAGAGATTGTTGTCGAAGGTTATTTTAAGACTAGTATATAAAGCAATATCATGCCTAGAATTAGAGTTAGCATAATTCTCATTTATTCTCTATAGAACTAAATTATCCAAGTCATCGAGTGAAACAATTCGTTAGAAATGCAAGTCTACGTTCACTCTTTGGATTTTCTTCAAATCCTTTGTATTTCAACTATTTACAATTAATGTCATTTACTTCTTTTTCTTTTTTTATTAGCTTTTATATGTATCCAAAGTTTATTGCTTACATTCAGTTTGTTTATTATTCAAGCGTTTTAAATTTGGATCACATATTTTTCATTGTATATTTTCTTTAAACAAATTTTCTTTGAGATTTTTTGAGTTAATCTTCTAAGTGAACTAAACTCATGATTGTTTTGTGATTAGAGTGAATTTTTCCTGAAAATCAAACACTTTTTATTGATGGAAAGCTTTGCTAACTAGTCTTATTCTATACTTCATAACTAAACCATCAACATTTTCTTTGCTTTAAATATCAATTTCAACTAAAAGAACTCTTGTTGGCATAGAGTGATGTAAGGGCCCAAGTATTATTGTTTATTAAAGAATTGTATTAATCTTGCATAATAGATACCCATTTGGGATCTTTGAAGATCATTTTCTGATAAGTTGGTTCAAGCATAGTCAAGAGAATACTATGGTAAAGCTTATGTATAACTATCACATGTTGACTTTAATAGTCATAACATGAGCACTATTAGGATAAATTATATGGATATATTGAATAATGGTGAAGGAAAGGGAGTTGACATAGTGGATGATTTGGTTGTGAGAGATGAGGTAGGAAACATATTGACATAGGTAAACCTCAATTAATAGAATATTATATCATGAGTTAATGAAGACAAAAATAAAATTTGGATTGAGTAGGCATGGCAATGTTACAGAAAGTCAATGTATACTTGAGTGCCTCATGACGAGGAAGACCCAACTTATTCTTCCACATAATGTATATAGAAGGTTCTATACGGATGGCTCAAAGATATAGATGTAATTCTCATGAGTATGTGTGCATAAGGTAATTTGAAGATGACAAAATCCAAATTTGCAGGCTTGCAATTGACCAAATTCTAAACAAGTGTTAAAATCCATTGGTATATAACACTTTGTGATTTCACTAATGAAGAAAATTTCTTAACTCATAAATGGATTTTGTGACATTGCAAACTATATTTAAAAACCTCAATCTTTAATCATTGTTTTCACTCTATATTGTCACGCCTTTTTACACAATTTGAAATATTTTTAGCATATACAATATTTTTTATAATTTTTCTTTACTAAATAAAAAATAAACTAAAATAGGGACGTATCTCTTCAGTTACTAAATAAACTGAGGTAATATAAGTAACTTTATATACTAATAAAACATGAAATATATCCATAATATAACAATGTTTCTTTTTATAAATTAAACATTGGTAAGAGGCAGGACAATAACAACAACAATATTATGTAGGATGGATAGTAAGAGCAGATAAATAATTTATTTAAGGTGAGTGTTAGAAGAACAACACATAAACAAATAATTTTTATGTCTTGATATTCATCTCGAAGAATCATGTTTACAAGTATAAAGCGGTTGTATATATGAGTTATGTTTAGGAAAAAACTTAGTGAATGAATAGTTAAATCTGGGTAGTATACCCCTCGATTATTAAGAAAACCAATGGAATATATTAATTAATAATTAAATAAAAACTAAAATAAAAATAAATGCGTCACTTTAAAAAAATAAAAATAAAATTTGTTGCTGCTGGTATTCAAAGCATGTACGTTGAATTAGTTTATCCCTCAGTTTAATATAAAATGGATGAAATATATTGTAATTATTAAAAGGTAAAATAAAACATGGCGCTTACAGGTATGATACCTCGGGTTTTTATTACGTGAGGTGAAATCGTTATCATAAAATATATTATTTGTAGTAGTCAATAGCAAAAACTAAACTCAAATTTTATACTCATAATATAATTAAATTTGAAATTAGAAATTAACTTAAAAACGAATAATTGCAGTAACAAAAGTTCTTAGATATTAAATCTATTTAAGAAAAACTATATTATGTTATTATTTAAAATTTTGACTGATATATGTAGGTGAGCTAAACGAGTATAAACTAATGGTTTAGGATTCAATCTTTAACGACAACATTTATTTATATTTATATATTAATATAAATAAGTTTTTAATATTTATAATTCAACAATTTAAAAAAAAAAAAAAAAACAAATTTAGTTAGAGAACTAAAATAATTCTTCATACATTTTTTTTAAAAATAAAAAGGGTTTCATGCATATTATCTTTGTAGTTATTAAAATTTTCTATTGACTTAATATATTGAAGGTTGATGACAAGTACCAATACTCAAGTGAAAATATAGACCTCAAGGTGCATGGATGGACAAGTTCAAAATCTGAAACAAACCAAGCAATAGGGTTTTGGGTAATCATACCTAGCAATGAATTCCGATCAGGTGGCCTTGCCAAACAAAATCTCACCTCTCATGTTGGCCCTATCAGTCTTGCAGTAAGTATTTTTCTTTGTAAATATATCAATCTTATTCACAATGTTTACTCATTATTATTTAATAATGCAAAAACAAAAAATTACATGAATTTAAAGTATATATAACCTAAAAACAAAGAATTTGCAATATTTTTTGTTTTCTCTACAGATGTTTCTTAGTGCTCATTATGCAGGAGAGGACATAGTTCTCAAACTCCAGCCCAATGAGCCATGGAAAAAAGTTTTTGGACCAACTTTTGTCTATCTTAATACCATTTTAGATCATCCTCAGGATTCACTAGAGCTATGGAAGGATGCCAAATATCAGGTTGATAATCAAAATAAATTGAGATATTTTAGTTTTATTTATGAATGATAAACGTAACAAATAGTTATTACTAATTATTTAAGTACTAATTAAGATCACTTAAAATTACTTCAAGATGAACAAGGAAGTTCAAAGTTGGCCCTATGATTTTCCAGCTTCAATTGATTTTCAAAAGTCTAGCGCACGAGGATCTGTTAGTGGCACGATACTAGTTCGTGATAGGTAAGATTGATATATATTCTTGTATTTTAACTTGAAATTTCAAAATATTAGGTATATGAATCGTCTCACTCATATGTTTTATAATATCCATTTTTCCATTCGGTGTGGTGCATAGATTTAAATGTTGAAAATGAAAATTTTTAGGTTTGTAAGTGATAAGGACATAATAACACAAGGTGCATACATAGGTTTGGCACCACCAGGAGATGTTGGATCTTGGCAAAGAGAATGCAAGGTTTGTGGCAAGATATGTATAAATATAAGGGTGCAACAAGTGGTGATTAGTTAGAAACTTTTACTCATAATACCTTTATTTTAGGGATACCAATTTTGGTGTAGAGCAAACAAGGATGGATACTTTTCAATAGAAAATATACGAAGTGGAAATTACAATCTATATGCATGGGTTCCAGGTTTCATCGGAGAATATTGGAACAATATTATCATCAAAATAATACCAGGTTAATATTATTATATATGTTCTTACCATTTAATACACTAATATTCATGTCTTATTGAAGATTATATGCAACATGCAGGTTGTAAAATAAACTTTGGTGACATTATTTTCGAGCCTCCAAGAAATGGTCCAACATTATGGGAGATTGGAATCCCTGATCGCTCTGCTGCTGAGTTCTACATTCCAGATCCTAATCCAAAATTCATAAACAAGCTCTTTATAGATCATCCAGACAAGTTAGTTACTCTTCCTTACAAATCATTTTAAATAACTTTAAAAAATCATAGTTAGGATTCAAAAATATTATACTGTAAATTTTAATAGGGGTGTTTGCGGGCCGATTTAGTTCAGTTATGAGAGAATCTGATATCCGAACCGATTAAAAATATATGGATTAGTTTGGATTGAATTTTAACATTTTTCCGATAAAACCCAAACCGAACCAAACAGAGGAATAATAGGTTGATTTGGGTTATGAAATTCTAGCAAGTAGATTGCAGATGTCCTAACAACATGTCACGACATTGTTCTCTGCATAACTTTAAAAGAAGGGCAGAATAAACAAGCTGGCATTCTGAATATCAGTAACAGAATCATGACAGATGTTTCAACATTTGTTACAACATGTTAATCAATAAGCAAATACTGAACTGTAAATTTGCAGAATGATAAATAGCATAAGATATGTTAACCCAGTTCAGTGCAATTCACCTATATTTGGGGGCTACCAAGTCAGGAAGAAGAATCCACTATCAATAGTATAGTTTACAGTAAACAACCTCTGGTTTACCTATCACTACCCAATAAAAACTTTACCATTAGAAGTCACATCTAATTGATAAGAAAAACCCATCTCACTCCCTAAATCATTACTCGTGATATCTAACAGTTATAGTCATAATAACTATATCATTATACTTGAAAGACACCTCTTTTAATACAAAGTTCAGTCAAGCAACCTTGACTAACAATCCTCCTCGGATTCTATTGGATTTGCTTAAAAGCTTCATCCAAGAACAATACACAATTCATTACCTACAGGTTTCTGATTCTATATAAACATCTATGTCTGCCACAACATATCCAACTGATACAAAGGGAGACTTACAACACAAGAAAACCTACGACTCTCAAAACCCTAAACCCTTATTTTCTACTTTATAAGTATTACACAAGGATTCTTCTTTTACCCTAGGTCTATGTCTTCTTTATAATCTTCTGCAGTCTTGGGCTTTAAATCTTCTGTTTATTTGATCCACTGCTAAACGTGTCTTGAATCTTGGAACATATTTGTTAAAAAAAACCTGCTGAGTCAGTCATGATGTCGAGTCTTTATGCTGGGACATCTTATTCTAAATCTTTGTTATCTACAGAATTCTTCATGTTTGATCATCTTGTTCTTCAACAAGTTATACCAAAATTTAGTCAAACTACAGGAGCTTTCAATCTCCCCATTTTGACAAATTTTGGCTAAAACTCCTTAGTAACTTAGAACACAAGGCATGACTGTGTTCATAACTCAGATCACAAGACACGAAGGAAAGACTCAGATTAGAAAAGGACCCTGAGAATCAGACAGAATATCAGAACATCCTATCCAACATCCTTGCAACCCAACTATACGAACAGACTCAACCCCTGTACTTTTCTCCCCCTTTTTAGCCAAAAATTGACAAAGATGTCCAGTACATACTCATACCCAGACTGAACATATCCAAAGGTGGACAAATTCCATGAGAACAAGGCACAACAAAAAAACAACTTAGGACAAATCGAAGCCAAGAAACCCCTTTTTAAACCTGAGCTATTTCCTTAGGATGTAATGAACTATTTAAAATAACGAAGGTCAATTTAATGAGAACATTAAATGAGGAATGTAACTTCACCAAAGAAATATGCACCGACCAAGGCACTTTTGATTGTTTCAACTTTAGGGTAAACTGTCTAAAGAATGTGCATGTATCAAGACACATGTTTAACACGCCTTCTCTTAGGAACATGCTCCACCGTCCAAGAAACACGTCCAAAGAAGTAACTTGAAACAACCACAAGCCCTAAACAATGTCCTGACACTTTGTTAGAATTTGTTCATACCATCTGGTAAACTCTAAAGCATAGCCATAATGCCTTTCAATGAGCCCCAAGAATACTCCTTTCAACTAGAAGTAAAAACAACTAACCATGATGTTAAGACATTTCTTCAAACATCTCCCAGTTAACAACCAGGTCTCTCCTGAGCCTTACCTAATCCTGCAGAGAAAAATACATTATCACAAACACAATTAGTGATTCTCAGGACACTTCCAAGAAGCTTGCACAACTTTGATTCAATTCATTGACATCCCAAAGACAGAACCAAAATCAACCTGTCTAGTCCACCCAGAACTATAACAGTAACACAATGTCACAACATCTTGTCTGATATTACACCCTCACCAGAGGATCATAATCACAAACTATTTGAACCACAAACAATCTTGATAAATAAATGCACTACTGCATCATTAGATCCTAGACAGAAGTATAACTCCCTCTATCAAGGATAACCAATGCTCCTTTGCCAAAATAACACCTTAACGTGAATGGAAAACATAATACTCATCTTCAGGTCTTCAAGAGCTCACTCCTTGTTCAACACACCTGCTGAACACATTCACTCACTGCTTGATCCATAAGCAATCTGTGTACCACAATAGTACACCCATCAGATAGAAGCTTTCCCCCTATCTTTTATAAAAGATGCTCCCTCCAACAAGAAACGCCCAAAACTACCACTTGTTATCTCATGACGAACTTCATGCTCATACAGTGAGAAAGTACCAAGATTACCATCCTTGTACTATAACTAATGAACTCTTAGATTAAGACCAAAATCACCATTGACCCCTCTCATCCTGAACCCATCCATACCCTATACAAATCCACCTTGAATCTTACAATCATAGATATCCATGTTCCTTGAGAAAAAATCCAATTGAACCTGGAATGCTTCATATTCCTCAAAGAGACATACAAAGCCTCTTAGTTTGTTGGTTATCCCAAATGTCATTCACACTTGAAGAACATCAAATACATGCTCCAGAAATCATCATCTTACTTGCTTCACAAGCACCAAACTGATCCACTTCTTTCTAGAGTTACTTGCAGCAGAAGAAACCACTTCTCCACAAGCATTCTGACCTTATCATGAGTCAAAGAACAAGATAGACACCCTATAATCCAAGACTGTCTTCACCTCATCATTCTCCTGTATGATAAGTTAGAACACTTCTAATTCAACTAGTGAATATCAATTATCACAATCTGAATTCGAAGTTCAGAAAACATGATGATGTTCTAACATCAGTTAGGACATCCAGATCATATCACAAACACCACACATTATGGTTCTTGATACAATAACAATTGGACTGACTATCTGCATAGTAATCCAACTGAAGATCTTCAGTGAATACAACTTCTTCCAACTTGATCATCAAGAACTTCGGACAACTGTAGAGAGAAATAAACTCTCATACTTCCACCAAAGCAAGCTTCTTAAGCGAATATCCCTTCAACAATCAGCAAGCCAAGAGCAGAACTAACTCCTCATTTAGATTTCCAAGAGACAAAAAGAAACTCTTGGTCCAACCAAGAACCTGGGTCTTCAGTAAACATCTTAGATACACTAAGACTATGAAATGTAGCCTCAACTAGCTTTTGCAATTCCCATACATTGCATATGATTTTTGGAGCATCCATTCCAAACACATATGAGATAATAATCTTTTCTCAAGATGATGTACCTCCACTATAACCAAATCCCTCAGAGGAAATAATCTAATGATAACCCTGATGTTAGAACATCTGATTTTGACATCAATGTCATGACTTCCAGCTGATGAGCTCAAGTCTGTCTCATACAGTCTTGATCATCTCCTCCTCAGACGTACCATTTCAAGGAACTTCTCCACTTCTACAGAACAAGATTTCCATGCTCTCATAAACGTGATTAAGATATAAAGTTTGAGTAGACAACCTCTATCCTATTTATGAACTATACCTAAACTGTTCAAGGACACACATCTTCAAAAGAATCTAACATGCCAAAGTCCGATTCTTTAGAAAAGGGTAATCAAGACCCGTCCACATAATAGCTATACCAAAAGAAATCCAGCTTTCCTTAAGTAGAGAATTCTTCAAGATGCCAAAGATACTGTCCTGGACACTCCTCCATGTTGAAATGGATCACATGCTCTCAGCAACTGCACTCCAATTTACCTAGATTAGAAATAAACTGACCCAGGCAATATTCATCAAGATTAAGATGTCTTCATCTTCACTTCCATCAACACCATATTCTAGATAAGTTTTCTGCCACAAAACTTCCTAGTCAGATAATGCGCCTTTGTAGATCCAACCTGAAGAAAGTTCCTAGCAATTTATGTTAACACACAAAAGTTTGGGTTCCCAGAGTGTAAGCTACTCCCCTTCCTTATCCTAGAGATTCGTTCCTTAAATCAACAAGATTCTACATAAACTCGCTGATGGGATTTTCAACATCCTGTTGAGCATCAGATCTTTGAAGTAGTCAAACAGATCCAAGGACTAGATACTTGAGCATCAACTGATGAGACACCTTGATCCTCAACTAAGTATAATCCATTAAATACTTGTGAGTAGAAATGAATCTTAAATCCTTATAATAAATCCTTCTCACAGAAGACTAACTTGAATCATCCACCTGATGTTAGTCCTTGAGTTGTTGCAACGAGAAATGTTGCACCTCCTGATGAGTCGTCTGAACTCCAGTAATCTTGAGCTTCAAGGATAACCAATTAAATACTTGTGCATTCCACAAATAGAAATTGATCTTAAATGCTAGTTCAGAAAACCACGCATCTTATAGAGAAGACTATCTGACAAATATTTACACTTCAACAATACTAAAAGTATTCTTTAGTGTAAGTATCTTTGATGTTGAAACATCAAGGCTGACACCATTGACTCAACCTGCCTATGACTTTCTCTTGCTGATGAAGTCCTTGCAACACATGGATGGTGAAAATAAATCACCTCCAATTTTTTCAGATTGATGGTCCTCAGAAAGCATCCTTAATCCAAAAGAGCAACCAGAGAACTCCAGAGACATAACATAGAAGCCTTTATGAGTGGACTTGAGAGAAATCTCAAGTGTCTTTGGCAACTTTGTCATGATAAGGGTAGATTACCAACTTCATAGACCATAAATTTGATACCCCAGAACTCAACTCATCTTTACTCCAAAATGACTTCAAGATACTTGAAGGAACCAACCTTATAAGTACCAAGACATCAAAGGCGAACACCAACAAACAACTCTCTCTATTCCATTACTCCCGACTGGAACAACTAGAACTTCCATAAATGTTGACGCCTTCATGATAACCAGAGGATAAACAGAGTCTTCAATCTAGCTTTATCAACTTCCTTTCATCAAAAACACATGCAGTAGAACAATAACACATCTTCAACAGGCTCTAGTCAAGATGTCAAGACATCTTAGCAAACACCATGCAGAAAGGAACCTCAACACCAGCAGTAGCAAGAACATCTTCAGAGAAAAAAAACAACCAAACAGTAGTTGTCATCCTTGATCCATTATCAATTATTCTGGATATCTAATACCTTTGAAAACATCAGAATGAATGGTTTGATCCCACAAACACACACCTTGTTTAAAGAACCAGAAAGTATCTCCCATGATCTCATCCAGAAACAGACAAGATGCCGACTCTGATACCAATTGAAATTTTGGCAAGCAAATTGCATATGTCCTAACAATGTGTCATGACATTATTCTCTGCATAACTTTAAAACAAGGGCAGAATAAATAAGCTGACATTCTAAATATCAGCAATAGAATCATGACATATGTTTCAACATTTGTTATAACATGTTAATCAATAAGCAAATACTGAACTGTAAATTTGCAGAATGATAAATAACACAAGATATGTTAACCCAGTTCGGTGTGATTCACCTACATTTGGGGGCTACCAAGCCAGGAAGAAGAATCCACTATCAGTAGTATAGTTTACAGTAAACAACCTCTGGTTTACCTATCACTACCCAATAAAAACTTTACCATTAGAAGTCACATCTAATTGATAAGAAAAACTCATCTCACTCCCTTAATCACTACTCTTGATATCTAACAGTTATAGTCACAACAATTATATCATTCTACTTGAAAGAAACCTCTTTCAATACAAAGTTCATCCAAGAAACCTTGACTAACAATCCTCATCGGATTCTATTGGATTTGCTTAAAAGTTTCATCCAAGAACAATATACAATTCATTACCTACATGTTTTTGAATCTGTATAAACATCTATGTCTACCACAATGTATCCAACCGATGCAAAGGGAGACTTACAACACAAGAAAGTATATGATTCTCAAAACCCTAAACCCTTATTTTCTACTTTACAAGTATCACACAAAGAATCTTTTTTTATACTAGGTCTACGTGTTCCTTTTATAATCTTCTGTAGTCTTAGGCTTCAAATCATCTGTTTATTTGATCCACTACTAAACATGTCTTAAATCTTGGAACATATTTAAAAATAAAACCTACTGAGTCAGTCATGATGTCGAGTCTTTATGCTAGGACATCCCATTCGACTTCTTTGTTATCTGCAGAATTCTCCATGTTTATTCATCTTGTTCTTCAACAAGTTTTACTAAAATTTAGTCAAACCGCAGGAGCTTTTAGGTTGGATTGATCAGATACATTAGAAACTAATCTACAAATATATTTTTAAAAAATATCTAATTTACATCAACTAATTTTATATGATAATATTAATTTTTTAAAAATTTTCATTTATTCATATAGATTGTGAAAGTCACAAATGAAATTTCATTTTTCTTCCTTCTTAAAGTTAAATATATTATACTAGTTTCCATGAGAATGATATAAATTATATGAATTAATATGGTTGGTTCGGGTAGACGGGCTCGTGGGTCAAATTTTGAAAATCCATTGGTCGAACCAATTAAAATCGGGTTTTATTAATTTAGTTCGGTTTTTACCTGAACTAAAAATATGTCCGACCTAAACATCATGGTTTGATTTAGATTTTGGTTTGGTTCGAATTTACCCGAACCAATGAACACCCCTAAATTTTAAGCTAATAAGAAACTATTTTTTAACTCGTTTTTATTGTTATATATTGTTTGTGTAAAATTTTCTGTACATACAATTATATTTCAATATTATACAAAATTCTAATAAAAAATTCTAAAATATCTCAATTAATATATTTGTGATTGTGAGATATTTGATCGAACTCTAGTGATGTCGACTGGGATGTTGTCAGTAGGAAACGTTTTCATGTTTCGACAGGAGACGAGCATGAAATCGAAGCTGGTTCACATGCTGACGTCGAAGTGTTACATGTTGTAGTCGAAGTTAGTTCTAGTATGTAATGTCGAATTGGGCCTTGTTTCTTGGATCCAATTGTTTAAGTTAGCTTAGTAGCCTATAAATAGGCTAGTTCTCTCAGGTTGTTGAGAGAGGTTAATTATTGTTATTCACTTGTAACCATTTGTACCCTAATTGAGTAAGTGAATAGAAAAATAGTTTGCCCAATCCAATTATCCTTCTTTCTTGTCTCTCTCTTTGTTAACCTAACTGTTCCATTGTTCATCAAGAAACTCCGTTTGTAAAATATTTATTTGTTAATCGGTATCGTTTGTTACAACAAACTAGTGCGATGAGCATGGAGAAAGATGTTGTAAACAAAGTTTGAAATTGAGAAGTTCACCTGAGTTAATGATTTCGATTTATGGCGCTTGAAGATGCGAGTCATTCTTGTTCAACAGGGGTTTGCTAGAAGTGTTAAAGGGAGAAAAAGCCACATATGTTTCATTGACGGAGAAGGATAAGACAACGATGATTGATAAAGCCAACATTGCCATTGTTTTGAGTTTTGGTGATAAGGTTCTCAGGCAGGTTTCAAATGAGACGACGACAGCTGGTGTTTGGCTGAAACTCAAAGGATTGTATAAGGTAAAATCCTTGGTGAAATGTTTGTACTTGAAGCAAGATTTGTATTCATTCAAGATGAATGAAGATAAAGCATTGACGGAGAAGCTGGATACATTCAGCAAGCTGATTCTTGATCTTGAAAATATTGATGTTACCATCAATGATGAAGATCAAGCATTGTTACTATTGTGTTATCTACCTAAGTCGCATGCTCACTTCAAAGAAACCCTCTTGTATGGAAGAGAGTTCTTGATATTTGAAGAAGTTCAATCAGCCTTGTATATTCTAAATATTTGAATGAAAGAAAGGAGCAGAAACCATCATCAGTTGGCGAAGGATTGTTCATTAAAGGGAAACTCTTGAAAAGAGATGGTAGGTTTAAGAAGAAGAAAGGTAAAACTCAGCAAAAGTCTTATGGTGGTGATATTTCGGGTATTAGGTATTATCATTGTAAGGATGGGGTCACACAAGAAAGGTGTGTCCTGAGCGCCTGAGTAATCATGAAGGTAAGGATAATGGCAATGCATCTATTGTGCAAGATGATTATGAATCATCTGATGTTCTTATGGTTTCGAGAAGCAACTCTTGCAAAGAGTGGATTACGGGTTCAGGATGTACTTGGTATATGACTCCAAACAAGAATGTGTTTGAAGAATTATGTGATCAAGATGGTTGATCAGTGCTGTTGGGAAACAATAAATCTTGAAAAGTTGTAGGTATTGGATTTGTGAGATTCAAGCTCCATGATGAGTCAATAAGGCTATTGACTGGTGTTAGGTATGTACCTAATCTTAAGAGGAATTGATTTCTCTTGGTGAATTCAAAAAGAAAGGATATGTCTTTAAAGGAGAGCAAGGTATCCTAAAAGTCATGAAGGGGTTGGAGGAAGTCTTGAGAGGCGTGAAGAAATAAGGCTTGTATACTCTTGAGGCTGAGGTTGTAAGTGGTTCCGTAGATTTTGCATTCATGAAATTGGTGTCGAATACAGAATTATGGCACATGAGATTGGGCCACATCACCGAAAGAGACCTGGTCGAATTGGGGAAACTGAATCTGCTAGGTAGTGACAAAGTCGAGAAGTTGGAGTTTTGTGAACCTTATGTATTTGGCAAATCTTGTAGGGTGAAGTTTAACAAAGGTAAAAAAACAACACATGGATCCCTTGATTACATTTATGCTGATCTTTGGGGCCCTGCAAGGAATCCTTCACATTCAGGTGCAAGGTATTTTCTATCCATAGTTGATGATTATTCTCGAAAGTTATGGGTATTCATTTAGAAGAATAAGGATGAAACGTTTGAGAATTTCAAAAGTTGGAAGGTTTTGATCAAAACTCAAACTGGAAGAAAAGTCAAGAGGTTGAGAACCGACAATGGCTTTGAATTTTGCGATGAAACTTATGAAAGCTACTATGTCGAGTATGGGATTGCAAGGCATACGACTGTATCATGTACTTCTCAACAAAATGGCTTAGCTGAGAGATTCAATCTAACAATAATTGAAAGAGTTAGATGCATGTTGGTTAGTGTTGGATTGAAGAAGGGGTTTTGGGCGGAGGCTGTTTCGACAACAGCTTATCTGATAAACAGATGTCTCTCGACTGCCTTGGGAATAAAGACATATGAAGAAGTCTGGTCGAGTCAACCACCAGATCTCGACAAACTGAGAGTATTTGGCTGTTTATCCTACGTTCACATTAGGCAAGACAAGGTCGAACCTAGAGCTCTGGGATGCATATTTCTTGTATATCCTGAGGGAGTCAAAGGCTATAGGTTGTGGTCTCTAGAACCAGGTCACATAAAATGTATCACAAGTCGTAATGTAGTTTTCAATGAAGTCAAGATGGTGTTCAAGAAAACTGGTGATGCAGGTCGAAGTGCAGAAATCTCTGAAGATGAGATGGAACAAGTAGAGATTCCTGTTAAGGTGGAACATAGTGATGTTGAAGTGCATAACCCAGATGAAGTCGAAGAAGATGAGCAAGATGCTAAAGGGATTGGGGAAAATGTCGATGACTACCAACTAGCAAGAGATAGGTCGAGAAGAGTTATCAAGCCACCTTAGAGACTTGGTTATGCAGATCTTATAATGTTTTCCTTAATCTCTGCAAGTGAGGTACTTGAGCAAGAACCTAGAGACTACAAGGAAGTTATGAGGAGTCAAAATAAGACTAAATGGTGAAAATCCATGGATGACGAGATGAAATCTCTTCTTGATAATAACACTTGGGAGCTGATTGAGAAACTTGTAGGAGGCAGGTTAGTCAGTTGTAAGTGAATTTTCAAGGTCAAGGAAGAAATTGAAGGAATGATGTCGAAGCGCTTTAAGGCAAGGTTGGTTACTATGGGGTTCAGTCAGAAAGAAGGTGTCGACTTCAATGATGTATTCTCATGTGTTGTAAAGCATAGATCCATTAGAATGTTGTTAGCCACGGTGGTGAAGCTCGGCCTGAAACTTAAACAAATGAATGTGAAGATATCCTTCCTATATGATTATCTAGATGAGACGATCCTGATGCAACAACCTGAAGGGTATGCAGAAAAGGATAAGGAAAATTATGTGTGCAAGCTGAATAAGTCTTTGTATGACCTGAAACAATCTCCTTGACAGTGGAATAGGAGATTCGACAAGTTCATGACACACATTGGTGGTTTCACTATGAGCCATTTTGATCATTGTGTTTACTTCAAATTTTGACCTAGAAACTCACTTGTTATTGTGTCGCTTTATGTGGATGATATCCTCATAGCTAGCAACAGTGTTGAGCATGTAATGGAGGTGAAGGTTTAACTCAGTAAGGAGTTCGAAATGAAGGATCTAGGAGCTGCCACAAGGATTCTTGAGATTGACATCCGAAGAGATAGAAAGCAGTCGAAATTATGCTTATCTCAAGAGACATACCTACGGAAGATTATCGACAAGTTTGGTATGTCGAATTTAAAGCCTATTATGACTCTGAAAAATCCTCAGTTTAAGCTTAGTACTACTCAAAGTCCAAGTACTGAAGCTGAAAGAATCTTTATGAGTAGCATTTTATATGCTAGTATAGTAGGTTCTTTAATGTATGTTATGGTATGTACGAGGTCAGACATAGCGTATGAAGTGAGCCTTGTAAGTCGATATATAGCAAATCCTGAAAAGACGTACTGGCAAGCTTTAAAATGGATTCATAGGTACATAAATGGGTCTCTAAATAGAGTCTTGATTTATGGTGGAGCCTGTGGTGATGATAGGAAATTCAAAATCGAAAGACATGTCAACTCTAATTATGCAGGTTGTATGGATTCTAGAAAACCTATTTTTGGATATGTGTTTACTATGTTCGACACAACAATCATTTAGAAAGCGACACTTAAGAAGGTTGTTGCATTATCAACCATTAAAGTAAAATATATTACCCTCACTGAAGTTGTGAAAGAAGCATTGGAGCTTGAAGGTTTTGCAAAGGAGCTGAAACTTCAAGGTCGAGTTATCATTGTTAAATGTGATAGTCAAAGTGCAATACACATGTCGAAGAATTCAACCTATCATGAGCAAATCAAGCACATCGATGTAAGGTTGCACTTCGCCAGAGAGATAATCGAGCGTGGAAAATTCCAAGTGCTGAAGGTTTGGTCTGATGACAATGCTGCTGATATGATCCCCAAGACATTGTCGAGCTGCAAGTTTTTCCACTATATGCAGTTGATAAAGCAACATGATGAAATCTAGTTTTTTCCCTGTTATTGTAGAGTTTGTTCTAATGTGGAGATTTATAAGATATTGGATCGAACTCTAGTGTTGTCAACTGAGATGTTGTCAATAGGGAAAATTTTCATGTTTCGACAGGAGACAAGCATGAAGTCGAAGTTGGTTCACATGCTGACGTCGAGGTGTTACATGTTGTAGTAGAAGTTAGTTCTAGTATGTAATGTCGAATTGGGCCTTGTTTCTTGGATTCAATTGTTTAAGTTAACTTAGTAGTCTATAAATAGGCTAGTTCTCTCAGGTTGTTGAGAGAGGCAAATTGTTGTTATTCACTTCTAATCATTTGTACCCTAATTGAGTAAGTAAATAGAAAAACAATTTGCCCAATCAAATTCTCTCTCTCTCTCTCTATATGTGTGTGTGTGTGTGTGTGTGTGTGTGTGTGTGTGTGTGTGTGTGTGTGTGTGTGTGTGTGTGTGTGTGTGTGTGTGTGTGTGTGTGTGTGTGTGTGTGTGTGTGTGTGTGTGTGTGTGTGTGTGTGTGTGTGTGTGTGTGTGTGTGTGTGTGTGTGTGTGTGTGTGTGTGTGTGTGTGTGTGTGTGTGTGTGTGTGTGTGTGTGTGTGTGTGTGTGTGTGTGTGTGTGTGTGTGTGTGTGTGTGTGTGTGTGTGTGTGTGTGTGTGTGTGTGTGTGTGTGTGTGTGTGTGTGTGTGTGTGTGTGTGTGTGTGTGTGTGTGTGTGTGTGTGTGTGTGTGTGTGTGTGTGTGTGTGTGTGTGTGTGTGTGTGTGTGTGTGTGTGTGTGTGTGTGTGTGTGTGTGTGTGTGTGTGTGTGTGTGTGTGTGTGTGTGTGTGTGTGTGTGTGTGTGTGTGTGTGTGTGTGTGTGTGTGTGTGTGTGTGTGTGTGTGTGTGTGTGTGTGTGTGTGTGTGTGTGTGTGTGTGTGTGTGTGTGTGTGTGTGTGTGTGTGTGTGTGTGTGTGTGTGTGTGTGTGTGTGTGTGTGTGTGTGTGTGTGTGTGTGTGTGTGTGTGTGTGTGTGTGTGTGTGTGTGTGTGTGTGTGTGTGTGTGTGTGTGTGTGTGTGTGTGTGTGTGTGTGTTAACCTAACCGTTTCATTCTTCATTAAGAAACTTTGTTTCTCAAAGATTTATTTATTAATCGGTATCGTTTGTTACAACGGTGGTGAAGTCTAAATGAATGTAGAATAGTCATTCTTTTCAATATATATATATATATATATATATATATATATATATATATATATATATATATATATATATATATATATATATATATATAACTTTTTTTTGTGTACAATATTTATAAAACTATTTTCTAAGATATAAATTAAATCTCAAAGGTTAAATATCTTTTTATCCTTGATCACCTACAAAACGAACAACTTTCATAATAGATTTGGTTGATTAATCACAGGTTTAGGCAGTATGGCTTGTGGGAAAGATATGCAGAGTTATAT
Source organism: Lathyrus sativus (assembly GCA_963859935.3). Lineage (NCBI taxonomy): Eukaryota > Viridiplantae > Streptophyta > Magnoliopsida > Fabales > Fabaceae > Lathyrus > Lathyrus sativus. Next base: position 416,988,517 of record OZ012736.1, on the reverse strand, counting down.
CCAAATGAAGATTTGATTTATACCATTGGTGTCAGTGACTACACAAAAGATTGGTTCTATGCACATGTCACAAGGTACACTTAAAACCAATAAGTTTAAGAATGAAAAAAATTGGTACATATTTTAAATTTTTTATTCACATAGATTAATTGTTATTATGTATATGAAATACAGGAAGAAAAATGAAGGTATTTATGAAGGAACTACATGGCAAATTAAGTTTAACCTAGATGACTTGGAAGTAAATAAAATATATAAATTGCGGTTGGCTCTTGCAAGTGCAAATGTCTCTGAATTACAAGTAATAAAAATACATTCAATTATTTAACTTACTAAACACCTACACTTTATGCTATCATGGCTCATCCAATTATTTTTGGTTTTGAATTTAAAGGTTCGAGTGAACAATGTTAAACAAGATCCTCCAATATTTACTACTGGGGTGATTGGAAAAGATTATGCAATAGGTAGACATGGCATTCATGGACTCTATTGGCTATTCAACATTGATATACCAAGTCTTCTTCTATCCAAGGGAGATAATACTATTTTTCTAACACAAACTATGGCTTTTGGTCCTTTGGCTCGGTTTCAGGGAATAATGTATGACTATATTCGTTTAGAAGGTCCTTAATCTTGTTCAATTAGTAACAAAAAAAAGATGATGTGGGTGTTATTTTGAGTCTATTTGAATTTTCTAAAGTTTATCTATTTATATTAATACTTATGAGATTCTTTATAATAGTTTATAAAGTGTAGTTCATGTGAAAATAGTTTAACATTTTATATTATAGAAATAATTTACACTTAAAGCTCTTTTGATTTGGTTTTGTTAAGCTGTTTGTTTAGTTTTTAAATTTTGGAAAGAGTAAAAGTTATTTGGTAGTCAGTCTTTTAAAACTATTTTTAAAAATTATTTTTTATTTATGAATTTTAAAAACTAAAAAAATTAAAGTATATTTTAGAGATTTTTGTTTTTGGTTCTGAAAATTAAGAAGAAGAAAATGATAGATTTAAAATAAATATGATAGACACAAATTATAGTATATTATAATATTATAGAATACTAGCGTCCAAACGGGCACAGACCGTTTGTCCGCTTTTTTTAATTGACACACGTATTAAAATATAAAAAGATATTTTTTTCAATTTAATTTTGTTTTTAATATAAATTATTTTTAATATAAACTTTGTGATATATTTTCTTCATGTGTATTTATATGTTTTTTTCAATTTAATTTTTTTTTGGAATTTATATTTTTGTTTCAATTTTATTAAAAGGCATGACAGAATATTTTTAAGAAAAGATAATTAAAATAATTAGTGGTTCAAGTTTTAAGAGTATTTATTACAAAAATAACTGCTCTATTTTCATATTTTTTTAATGTATTTGTTTATAATTGTAGAAATAATATTAAGAAGCATAAATTTTTTTCTAAAGATTCTTTTATTGATTTTAATTAATAAAATAAAAAATAAAATTGTAAGCAAGATGATTATAGGTGTTATCATTTCGTTCTAACTGCCAGAAAAATTATCACATGCAATTATATGTTGTGTAATGAGGCAGCAATTATATGGTGTGTAGAAGAATAAGTTAGAAAAATAAATAAGCGAGGGACATAAATAAAGATCATATAAAAGAGAGTAAAACAATATTAATATTCAAAATAAATTTGAAAATTCAAGAAATTTTTTATAAACACAATATCTTCTCATAATCACAATTCTTAAATATAGTAATACCGTTTCTAAAATAATTTTGATGATTACAATAAAAGTGAAATAGATGAAAAGATAGAAGAGATAAGAGTGAGTGAGATTTTTGTCTTCTTAAAATTTTTTGTTCTCTCCTCTCTTATATCTCAATTTAATAGTCATAATAAATTAAAAATAATAATAAATTTATTATCAATAAATATTATTTATGTTTTAGGAAATAAAAAATAGTAATAGTTAATTATAAATAATCTATAAATATTATGTATAACTATATATAAAGTGATACATTATCTTAGACTGACCTATATTTGTTCCATATATGCCCTTTACTGCTATTTTAAAACTACAAAATATACCCATTAAATAATAATGCATTGTCATTAAATTAATAATGTTTTCACATTAATAATACTTTCTTCTAATATAAATCTATCTTAATAAAAAAATAAAGATAACACAATACAATGGGAATCATAACAATGTTTTTTATAAAAATAAAGATAAATATTTTTTTTTCTATTTTGTTGAATGGCATAAAATATATTAAAAACAAAAGTAACAAATGAATAACATAATTAGGATTACAAACAAATAGTTAAAAACTAAAAGAAGAAAAAATTCTAGTTTTGAATAAAGATGCTAAAATTATCATTATAAAATAATATAAATTATATGTTGTGAATCGGATACCTTTAAACAAAGTATAAACGGTTTCTTAGCAAGAAACACACAAGGGTTAGGGTTAATAAAGAAGAAAATAACAAGGATTGGTTACTAAACTGTTATTCTTTCCTTTCTCTTTGAACAAGATTACAAGTATATAAGAATAACAAAATAACTTCCCTCTCTTGAAATTAAAATTTTATCTTCCTAATTTTCCTTATATCAAGATTGAAAAACTAGTATCCTATTTATAAGAAAAATAGCACACTAACCTAATGGGCTTTTTAACAATTACCCATTACAAGCTAACTTAGGATACAAGCTAACTTAAACAATTGGGCTTACAAGCAAGGCCCAATTCAACATGCTAATAACCCTAGCAATATTGACTAATGTATGTTAGAACAAACTTCGACTACAACACGCATTACTCGCGAACAGACTTCGACCATACTAGAGTTCGATCCAACATCTCACAAATCTCCACCTTGGATCCAACTTTGTAACATCAAGAAACTAGTTTTCTTCATGCAGTTTTACTAACTGCATACAGTGAAAAAACTTGCAACTGGACAACGTCTTAGTGATCATATCAGCAGCATTATGATCTGTCGAAACCTTCAGCACTTGGACTTCTCCATGCTCGATTACCCCTCTGATGAAATGCAACCTCACATCAATGTGCTTGGTTCGCTCATGATAGGTTGAATTCTTCGACAAGTGTATTGCACTTTGACTATCACATTTAACAGTGATAACTCGACCTTGAAGTTTTAGCTCCTTTGCAAAACCTTCAAGCCACAATGCTTCCTTCACAGCTTCAGTTAGGGCAATATACTCCGCTTCAGTGGTTGATAAGGCAACGACCTTCTGAAGTGTTGCCTTCCAACGGATTGCTATCCCAAACATAGTGATTACATATCCAGAGATAGATTTTCTAGAATCCATACAACCTGCATAATCAGAGCCGACATATCCTTCGATTGCTGCTTTACTATCTTCACCCAAGGCTCCACCATAAATTAGTATTCTATCCAAAGACCCATTTATGTACCTTAAAATCCACTTCAATTCTTGCCAGTGAGCCTTTCCAGGATTCGCCACATACCTGCTTACAAGACTTACTGCATATGCTATGTCGGGTCTAGTACAAACCATAGCATACATCAAAGAACTTACTATATTAACATATGGAATGCTATTCATATAAGTTCTTTCAACATCAGTGTTAGGACACTGATCTATACTCAGCTTGAATTGAGAGTTTGTCGAAGTCACAATAGGCTTTGAATTCAACATACCAAACTTTACGAGAACCTTCTGTAAGTATGCCTCTTGAGATAAGCATAATTTTGACTGCTTCCTATCTCTCCGGATGTCAATCCCAAGAATCCCGGACGCAGCTCCTAGATCCTTCATGTCGAACTCTTTATTGAGTTCAACCTTCACCCTCATTAGCTCTTCGACATTGTTGCTTGCTATTAGAATATCATCCACATAGAGCAACAAAATAACAAATGAATTACCCGGTCGAAATATGAAGTAAACACAGTGGTCGAACGGACTTCTGATGAAACTTATGTGTGCAATGAACTTGTCGAATCTCCTATTCCACTGTCGAGGAGATTTTTTCAGCCCATATAAAGATCTATTCAATTTGAAAACATAATCTTCCTTCCCCCTTTCGACATACCCTTGAGGTTGCCTCATTAGGATTGTTTCATCTAGATCACCATACAAGAAAGCAGTCTTCACATCCATCTGTTACAGTTCAAGGTCGAACTAGGCCACCATGGCAAGCAACATTCAAATGGATCTATTCTTCACAACAGGAGAGAACACATCATTAAAGTCGATACCTTCTTTCTGAGTGAACCCCCTAGCAACCAATCTTGCCTTGTATCTCTTCGACGTCACTCCTTCGATTCCTTCCTTAACTTTGAAAATCCATTTACAGTTGACTAACCTGGCTCCAGCAGGTTTCTTGATCAGTTCCCAGGTGTTGTTATCATGAAGAGATTTCATCTCATCATCCATGGCTTTCAGCCATTCAGTCTTCTTTCGACTCCTCATAACTTCCTTATAGTCTATAGGTTCTTCATCTAGAACCTCACTAGTAGAGATTAAGGAATAAGCTATAAGATCTGCATACCCAAGTCTCTGAGGTGGCTTGATGACTCTCCTTGACCTGTCTCTTGCTAGCAGGTAGTCATTATCAATCTCCTCATCTTTGACAACATCTTCTGCGTCTTCTTCGACTTCATCTGGGGTAAGCAATTCAGCATCAACATGCTCCACCTCAACAGGAATCTCTCCCTGTTCCAGCTCTTCGTCAGCATCATCAGTTTTCTTGAAAGCCATCTCTACTTCATTGAAAACTACATCTCGACTGGTGATATACCTCCTGTGACCTGGCTTTAGGAACCATAGCCTATAAGCTTTGACTCCTTCAGGGTATCCCATGAACATGCACTTTAGAGCTCTAGGTTCGACCTTGTCTTGCCTAATATGAGCATAGGCCACACAGCCAAATACTCTCAGTCTGTCGAGACTAGGTGGATGTCCCGACCAAACTTCTTCAGGTGTCTTCATTCCCAAGGCAGTCGAGGGACATCTATTTATTAGGTAAGCTGTTGTTGAAATAGCTTCCGCCCAAAACACCTTCTTCAATCCAGCACTAACCAACATGCATCTGACCCTTTCAAGGATTGTTCGATTGAATCTCTCAGCTAAGCCATTTTGTTTAAGAGTGCCTACTATAGTCTTATGCTTGGCAATCCCAGACTCAACACAGTAACTGTTGAACGCTTCGTTGCAGAATTCAAGGCCATTGTCGGTTCTCAACCTCTTAACCTTTCTGCCAGTTTGAGTTTCGACCAGAATCTTCCAACTTTTGAAATTCTCAAAAGTTTCATCCTTCGTCTTCTGAATGAATACCCATAGCTTTCTCGAATAGTCATCAACGATGGATAGAAAATACCTTGCACCTGAGTGTGAAGGATTCCTTGCAGGGCCCCAAAGATCAGCATGAATATAATCCAATATCCATGTGTTCTTTGCTTGCCTTTGTTGAACTTCTCCCTACAGGATTTACCAAATACACAAGATTCACAGAATTCCAACTTTTCGACTTTGTCACCTCCTAGCAGCTTCTGCTTCCCCAATTCGACCAGGCCTCTTTCACTGACATGGCCCAATCTCATGTGCCATAAATCTTTCTTCGACATAAGTTTCGTGGATGCAACATTTGTTGAACCACTTACAACCTCAGCCTCAAGGGTATATAAGCCTTGTTTCTTCGCGCCTCTCAAGACTTCCTTCGACCCCTTCATGACTCTTAGGATACTTTTCTCTCCTTGAAAAACGTATCCTTTTCTGTCGAATTCACCAAGAGAAATCAAATTTCTCTTCAAGTCAGGTACGTACCTGACTTCAGTCAATAACCTTATTGACTCATCATGGAGCTTGAATCTCATAGATCCAATACCGGCAATTTTGCAAGATTTTTTATTTCCCAGCAGCATAGATCCATCATCTTGATCACATAGCTCCTCGGACAATTCTCTGTTTGGAGTCATGTGCCAAGTGCAACCTGAATCTATAATCCACTCTTTCCTCGAGTCGCCACTTGAAACCACAGGAACATCATATGAGTCGAAGTCATCTTGAACAATGGTTGCATGGCATTACCTCCATGATCTTTCAGGCGTTTAGGGCACATCTTTCTTATGTGACCCTCCTTCTTACAGTGATAACATCGAATACTAGATGTTTCGCCACTATAAGACTTCTGTTGACTTTTACCTTTCTTCTTGTCGAACTTACCATCCTTTCGCAAGAACTTTCCCTTAACGGACAAACCATCGCCCGCCGTCGAAGGTTTATGCTCCTTTCGTTCGTTTAAGTCCTTAGAATACAAGGCTGATTGAACTTATTCAAAGGTCAGGGACTCCCATCCATACAAGAGAGTTTCTTTAAAGTGAGAATGTGTTATGGGCAAAGTACATAGCAACAACAGTGCTTGATCTTCATCATCGATCTTCACGTCAATATTTTCAAGATCAAGAATCAGCTTTTGGAACATATCCAATTGCTCAGCCAACACTTTGTCTTAACTCATCTTGAATGAATATAAAGCTTGCTTCAGGTAGAGTCGATTCACCAGAGATGGTCATGTACAAACTTTCAAGTTTCACCCATAATCCCGATGTTGTAGTCTCCTTTGATACCTGTCAAAGAACCTTATCACCAAGGCTCAACAATATTGTGTTGTGGGCTATCTCGATCATGCCCATATTTTCTTTTGCCGTTAAAGCGGCGTCCATGGCTGCCTCACCCTTCAACGCTTCCAAACAACCCTGCTGAACCAATAGGGCTTTCATCTTCAAGCGCCACAGACCGAAGTCGTTCACTCTGGTAAACTTTTCAATCTCATACTTTGTTGAAGGCATCTTCTCCACGCTCACCGCACCAATTTATTGTGAATCGGATACCTTTAAACAAAGTATAAATGGTTTCTTAGCAAGAAACACACAAGGGTTAGGGTTAATAAAGAAGAAAACAACAAGGACTAGTTATTAAACTGCTGTTACGGTGGAAATAGGATATCAAACTATTAATTAGTTTGAATCACAATTCTTGATTCACAACCGCTCTTTGATTTATCCGAAGGAAAAGGTCAAAAGAGGGAAAACCTATTTTTGCATCGTAAACACAATGCGAGGAGAGACCTAGGTAAGGGGTTGGTTAAGTTTAGGGAAGGTACTAGCACCCTAAACTTTTGTAGTACTCTACAGGAACCTTTTGTTTATTGTATGCCTTTTATTTTATTATCTTCTTTAATATATATTGAGCTAAGGGATAAAGTGACCTAAAGACCTAAGGGTTAGTCCTAAGTTTACTCGGCAAGATTCGCATCTTGTGCCTACGTATCTTGGATAGGGAATGGAATCAGAGTAATCGTAGTTCTCCTTGAAAGGGAGGTTAGAAACGTCTTGACTATGGTCAAGGTTTCAATGGGGAATAAACGTATCTTAAGGACACGCTTACGTGGAGTCTTTGAAACTCTTATTTCTATGTTGAATTTGTTATTAAATTAGGGTTAAATTAGGGATTCCATGGCGGGAAACCCTAAATAGAGTACGGCGACTCTTTGACCTAATGCTAGGGTAAAGGGTATTTTTGTCCACGGCGGGACACCTAAGATAATTATGGTTTTGAAATGGTTGAAACTAGGGTTATTGACTCGGCGGTCAAACTGTTAATCCTAATTCCTCCGGAGGGGAAAATAATGGTAAAAACATGCAAACCTGGCAAATTATTATATGGCGGAAATTAAAGAGCGGAAAGTAAAGAAAACGGTAAAGAAATAAGTGCAATGCGACGATAGCCTCGCGTAAATTACAAATCCCCAAAACAAATGCGAAAATAAAATGAATCGCGACCACAGCCTCGCGTAAATTACACCCATGGAACAAGAACGAACAGATGATATGATACTAATAAACTGAAACAAGCAAATTAACAAAGGGATAGACGAAAATGAACCGCGGGAACAATAACTTTATTTTTGCATTTTTGTTAAGAGAAAGATTAATTGAAGGAGAAACCATGCCACTTTGATGTTTTTATTTTAAAAAATGTTTTAATTTAAATAAAGAACATGCTCCTTATTTAAAGTTTTATTTTAAGAAAAATTCTATGTTAATTTTATTAAGAAAAAAGATTTTTATTTTTATTGAAAAATGTTTTAATTTTACTTCTTTTAATGAAGGAATTTGACTATTTAAAAAAATGAGTTAACTTCAAAATTTAAATTAATCATGGTTTAACACAAATGGTTTAATTAATCCTAATCCTACTGAGTTAATAAAATATAAAAGATAAAACAAAAAGAAAAAAAAAATAATGAATGAAGAACAATGGATTCCCGCTTTCACCAATTCTCTCCTTCTTCCTCCTGCTCGCCCAAAACCAAGGCTGGCGGTGTCCTTCCCCTTTTTGCGAAACCGATTGTGAAGAACGGAGGGTTCGCTGGGCTATCATCGCTCCGACGACGATGAGGGGAAAATCCATCTCGAATCGATTCGCAGAAATCCCTAGAAGACTCCCATCGGAGCGACCACGACACGCTCTCGGGGCAAAAATTGAACAAACCGTGAAAGAGAAAAAAACTGAAATAACATGCTAATGATGCGAAGACGAATATGTGGTGAACTTACCTGTAGAAGTTTATCCGACGTCTCCTCGATGGCAAAATATCGGTATGTGTTCAATGTTCTCCCTGTTGGTCGCCCCTTTTCCCCTCTCTACTGTGATGTTAGGGTTCCAATTGTTGTGGTTGTCGTCAATGTTCCTTACCGTGAAATCCTCCAGCTCCCCTCCTTTAGGGTTTCTGCTGATCCTTTTATATTGTCGCTTAACCTTTCTTTTACGTTATTATTGGGCCTGGATTGATGAGTTTGTTTCTATTTTTCAGGGATTTTGGTTCGATTCACTTGGAGCAAAACCTAGGGTAACTGTTGCGACCTTTACGGCTGAGGGTTAGTAATAGGGATGTTGGCATTTTTCTGTTGTTTCGATTTGCATACTTGGACTTCGACCTTGAAACTTTTTAATATTGCGACTCGTGAAACTTGTGTCGAACCTCTTTGTTTTGCACTTGCGCTTACAGCTTGATGAGGATAGTTTCTGCCAAGTTCTGATTTCCTGTAATGTTATTGATGTGTTGTTTTAACTCATACACAGGGGATGTATAGCTTACAGAACAGCGTGCCGTTGGGTTTGACAGGTATGAACAACTTCGCGTAACTTTCGACCACTTCATATTTCTTCCTCATTGGAACTCCTGGCTGTTGAAATAGTAATTACGACAGATATCATTCCACAGGGTTATCAAGGCTTCATGGTACAAACAGATGATGACTTGGTGTAACGAGTTCGAAGCCGCGTTGCCAGTTGGAAAAGCCACGTATGTTGAAGTCAGATCCATTCCGTTGACACTGTCAGGAGGAAAATCAATAGGTATCACCTCGCTGTTGCTGACGAAGCATACTTACGGTTTTAGTTGAGCAGGGGACCGATGGAGTAGTACAGTAAGAGCAGAATCCAACATGCATTATTGCTTCCTATTTCTCGCATCCGACCGTGTTTCTGTTTTCATGCCATAACCGGATTTCCACTCTCAAATCATGTTTTGTAACAGGCCAACTGATTCAGCAAGAATAAGTCACAGGCCAACTGCAGCAAGGTGGTGCGCAACAAAAGAAATGAATAAAATCAACAGGGAGCTCTCTTTAACTCATTTATTGCGGCTCTTCACCATCATTTTACCAACTTTTCCTATGTCTACCAATGGTCACTACAGGAGCGATGCCTTCGTTGGAACTGGTGAAACAGAAAATTGTGGCAATCAAAACAAAATGCAGATATTAGAGGCCATTCTCAATGCCGGTGGAGTGATACAAATACCAAATGCGATTTCCAGTTTTCCACTGTGGTAAGAGAGTGTGTGCCCTTTTCCTTGGTCATCCCTCTTATGTATTTCAGGCAAAATTTTAACAACAGAACCAGCTACCCCAGCTGCTTGTTAATCTCATCCCTTGAACTGAATTATGACTTTGGTTTTCATCGTTTGTTTTTGCAGGCCACTAATCTTATTTCAAGTTTGATCCTTCGGCGCTAAATCATCCGAGCCGACTCGAGACTACGCAATCATCACTGGATTCTCCCCTTGAAACGGCAGAGTCACAGGACAATGCTGCAGTATCACTAGATGGACATGCTAGCAGTAATACAACCGACGATGTCAAGCACGAGGATTTAGATGTTGCACGATCAAATTCTGTCGGAAATTCTGGAGCTACTACTGAGAGCATTCTGCACTCCGCTTTATCTGCAGAAGGCTCACATGCTGTAGTTGTACAACTTGTAGATGAGAAAAAGTATGAGCAATCTTGCGGCATACGATGAATTTCAACAAGAACATGACAGAGAAGCTCAATTGAGGCAAGCGTTGGTGTACAACCCCTTTTTCTTTGCAGGTCCAAAAAATCATCTCAAACCATCATCTGTTGATCAGTCTCCAACATACATATTTCTGTAACTCTTATCTCGCTTGCTTCATTCAGGTCATGGTACTTGTAATATAGAAAGATCGCAAAGGATAGGTAAGCAATCCCTCAAGCTCTTGCTCTCCTGTTTTAATAATTTCCTTCGATTCGGCAGTTGTGAGTGCCCAAGTTTGATCGCTTATTGTCCTTTATGCAGGTTTTTTTACTCAACACCATTGAAGGAAGTTGATTCTGCCCAGGAAAGTTCGAAACCTGAAAGGCCATCTTTTGTTTAAGTTGTGCTACAATTAAACCAGAACGGATTCGACGATTACCAGACACTGCGACGTTAAACTCACCCTTACTGATACAACAGTCCGTTGATAAAACAAAACTAGCTCACAAATTCTTCGGAGCTAAATGTCGTAAACAAAGCGAAAGCCTCGATTATACCGGCAGCAATAAATAACGGCGTCCCCAAACAGTTGCTTGAAGAAAAGGGAGAGTATGCTGCTAAATTAAACTATGGTGTTGGCGCGTGAACCAAGTCGGCTTCGAATCCTGCATTATAAATTCAGACCATGAGCTCGACGGCTTATTGTTGCTGCTTATTTTTCTAATGCATTGTAGGTTTTGAACATTTATAAAGCGCCTTTCAGAGCGGTTTGTGAGTGGTTCTCAGGGGTTCTCATCTGTTCAAATTAAGAAGCTAGAAAAACCTTGCACGAGGTTTGGCCATGAAGATAGATTTCTATATAAAAATTTGGGCGTTCCCGTCCATTAGTACATAAAGGCGATTAGACAGATGAGGAAACATTGTTTGGTGAAGTTAATAGTGAGAGGGTTGTTGACTTTAGAGCTTAGTAGGAAAAAATGTAATTCACTTGTATTTTCCTTCATTACTAAACATTGTATTGAAGTATCAATAAAGTTGTATTTTATTATTTAGATCTGAACATCAAAACAATAAAATAGGAATTCTATTTTTCCATTAACTCGAATTTTTCACTCCAAATTAATCTGGTAAATCATTTGCTTAAGCTTAACCAGATAACTCCATGTAACGAAACTTGTCTGATCACCACAACGCTTGACCATTCTCTACTCTTGCAAGTCAATTTGTATCCGATAAAAGTGAATATGGCCTACTCATTTGAGGAGCCATGATAACGACTTGAACTCTCGGATTATTGCCAGATTGCCAGTTAATGACCGACTTGTCCTTCACCGCTTGAATTGCGCACAGGATTTTTCCTGCAAAAATCGAACAGACTACACAAACCTGTTAGTTAAACTCAATGCAAAAATGAAATGGGATGCAAGATGAAACGACTAATCTTAGGGAAAAATTTGGGGTATTATAGTTGCCCCTATTTAAATAGCTTCACCAGATGATTTGAGCGACGAAGGCTCGAGAAATCATGGTGGAGGGATTTAAATATAGATAACCGAAAATTTTGCCCTTAGATGCAGTGATATGCAATGCTATGGACAAAACAAAACAACAGGTAATGCTAACAATGCCATGAATGTAGTATGATGCGTATGATGGAATGGTAAATGCAGAGATGTAGACGACACGATGACATAGGGGACAAACGCGACGAACGAACCACACTGGGAATACGACGCACTGGGTGACAGTACGACACTGGGGAATTCTAAAGTGATAGTCATCTGGTGCTGTTGCACCCTAAAATTTGCTCAACCTTATTCACTTGGTTTATGTTTTAATATCATTAGCATTTACATATAGAGGCATGTACATAGTCTACTCATCTGCATAGCATAAGCATAGCAAGTCATTCAACAGGGGACCAATCATTATTCTCATCTCTAGAGGCCTATCAAGAGGTTATCATTCAAATTCAATCTCATTCAAGTCATCAGAAAGAATGGGAAAGCTATCAAGTCAATGGATCAAGCAGTTCATCTACCTCCTATCTGAGGGTGTCTGAGGATCAACAAAGAGATTGTGAGTTGTGGGTTGAGTATGGGGAGTATCTAGACATCTGGGAGGACTTAGAAAGTCATTTGAAGAAGAAGACAAGTCATTGGTGTAGTCACAAGTATTGCAGTTGAAGACAGTCAACTAGGGTTTCATTTGGGGTCAACCCTGGGTCAACTCTAGGTCAATTGACTAATTGAAAGGGATTAAGGTCTATTGGAGAGATGTGGGGTTCACCATTTGACATGGATAATAAGGATGTGTTGTTATTCTAAGAAGAAATCAAGAGAAATCAAGGAGAAGAGGAGGTTCTAAATTAGGGTTTCTATGTAAAATCCCCTAGTTTAGGTCAAATTTCCAAGCAAGTAAGTCAAAATGCAAGCTTCAAATGGATCCTTGTCCAACATGAAACTTGTAGAGGATCTCAAGAACTTTAATTTGAGTGGTGGAAGGCATTAAGGAGGTTTATAGAACTCAAGTTATGGTCCTTGCAAGTTACAGGTCATCTGAGGTATCTGCAATTTTGTCTGTGAAAGTGACTTGACTTCCAAGCAATTTTTACCCCTCAAGGAGATTTCAAATGAATTTCTGGTCAACATAATAATTGTTCCTCATTGTCTTATATTTCTAGAATGGTATAGTATGCCTTCATATGATTTGTGGAACTCTACTTATGGTCTTGGCAAGCAAAGGGTATTTTGGTCATCTGAGAATTATAGGTCATTTTAACCTATGCCCAAAACTCATACAAGGAAGCTTCAAATGGAAAACTTTACAACATCAAACTTGTTCCAAATGACATTTTGAGTCTATAAAAGTGACCATGAGAGATTGGAAAGATTCATAGCCCAAGGTTTCAAAATTGTTGGATTTAATGAATAAAAATGACCTTAAAAATGAGATTTTTCATATTTTGGCCAAATGAAGCAAAATTATAGGTCATTTTGAATGGAAAGATCATTTTAAAGACATTGGCTAAAGTAGAATTTTGAGCTTAGTTCACATTTTGGGAGTTATCCATGGTTACTTGTAATGGAAGATACATAAACCAAATCCAAAGGAAAGAATGCAAGGGAAGCTTCTCCAAGCTTCTAGGAGTTTCTAACATCATGTATATATTGATATGAGATGGTTCATGCCATGGTTGGTGATTACATTTTCTCAAAATCACAAGTATCACACATTTTCTTCATTTTGCAAAAGCTTCTCAAACCCTCACAAATCTCCATCAATTTCCACATTTCTTGCTTGGATCATCATCAATACCTTTCCTAGATCAGAATCCTATCAAAGAATTGGTTGAATTGATCAAGAATTGTGCTATCCATCTTCTCCATCCAAGTTGCAAGAAGGTTTCAAGTACAAGATTCAAGAAGTTTGAGCCAAGATCTTTGCATACAGAATCAAAGTGGTAGTGTGTGGATCAGTTTCAAGTCCCTGCAAGCATTGATTCAAGGGTTTCCATAGTTGTTTCTCCATTTTAAACCAGGTTGGTATCTCTGCTCGATTTGCATAGTTTAGTCAGCATGATAGGGTTTTGTTAGCTTAGACTGGTTAAGTTAGGTTAGATGATGATTTCCACAAAGTTTGGACAAGTTTCATGGAGTTTGACCAGAGTGCACCAATTCTGTTAAGGTTCATAACACATGGAATATGGCACGATAATTCCCTTTTTATAGCTTAGAATGACCAGTATGAGGTGTAGATTAGGTTAGGATAAGTTTTGGCAAGAATTGAAGCATTTGATAGCAGGTGTCAATGGTGGATTTCATCTGTTACACCTATCGGGTTTGGGGCTTGGATGAGTTTTAGAAGGATCTAACACCATGGTTGTATAGAGGGTGAGGAGGAGAGTGTTTTTTGTCTTTGGATCGTGTTGTTTCATGGAGTGAGTAAGGAGAACGAAGGACTGGAAAATCTATGCATGGAAGTCGGAATTTCAGAAACCCTAGAGTTCAGTTGGGGACGATGATGGCCATTCGTTGGATCATCCAATTGACTTTGACTCTGAGCCTAATCGTGTGGCTGTGGTTTGAAGAAAAAACGGAGGGAAACCCTGGGCATCAAAACGCCCCGTTTCATTTAAGTGTTCTGAGTGGGCCTTGAAATTTCATTGCTTTTGACACCCCCAATTGCCAGGCCCAATGAATTATAACTGGTTTCTTTGCTATGTGCACCGTTTGAGTTTTTGTTTAAATTCTGAAGCGCGCTGGGCCTATCTCTTTATTCTATTCGCACCCCCTGCTATGTGGCCCACCTGGAAAAGTAACTGAGCGCATTGGCTATTCTCACCCCCTTCCCTCTATTTCTCTATATTTCATTTTTAATTTCTTTTCATTTTTCATGCATTTTCTAAAAATCATAATAAATCATAAAAACCTTATTTTTCAATAATTCTTTTTGCATAATTTTCTTTAAAGAGTCAAGAAAATTATAAAAAATAAAAATTGCATTTTATTTTTTATTTGATATTTTTCCCATATTTTCCAAATAAATGCATATTTTAGGTGTTTCATTTCATACATGATTTTGATAATTTTTGTTCTATTAGTTGCTTTAATATTTTTCACCCATTCTTTTTAGGTTGATTAATAGACATTGGTAGCTTGTATATGAAATTTAGTTTATATTTTTAGGACTTGATTCTAGGTGATTAGTTTAGGTGTAAATAACATGAATAAAATTAGGGTTTTAAATCAACTTAGGTGAGATAGTTTAATTCTTTTAGGAGATTTTCATTTGATTTTTGGGGTATGGACTATAGGGGTTATGGGTATAGGGTAGATCCCCTTAGAAATCACTAGGATTCCCCTACTGCTATTGGTATATTACTGTCTATCTTTGATTGATTGGTGTGGTGTGCCCTCTGGGGATTATTGTCTGTCTGTGTGGGTATTGGGATTGTCTGGGGATTGGGGAAGCTGAAGACTTATGATGATGAAGCCATGGGAGATCCAGAGACTGAAGACCAACTTCCAGAGTTGAAGAGGAGATTCCTGTTAGCAGCTGTTGAGGAGATTAGGGTTTAGGAGCTAGGCAGAGCTCTAGATTAGAAAGCCTGTTTCTCAAACATGGAATGCTTTGTCTGCATCCATCCTTTCCTTATGATTCAAAGTCTCTATCAAATACCCACCTCCTTCCTTTGGAAGGATCAGTGAATGTATTTGAAAGATAGAACTTTTGAGGGGAAACTTTCTGTTTAATGTTAACAGTTAATGAACCACCCTTGGTAGGTAATTAACTGTCTAACATTCATTCACTTCATCTTGTTGACCGATGTTTCTCCTGGGGCCTGAGACTTGAAGAAAAGCCATTGTAGATGGAAGACTGATGATCAAGACCTTGCTTGAAAGCTGTGGAGATGGAGATTGATGCTTACTGAAGCTTGTTGCTGTCTGAAGAGGACTTGAAGTCTGATGTTGATGCAGAGCTGCTGTGGCTGTTTATTTTTTCTGCTGTTATTCATTCTTGATGTATTGATTGGTTTTCCTGACTGTATTGTTTGTTGTTTACCCTGTTGGGTTGGAAGTGAAGCCTGTTCACTTTTGCCTATTGTTTTCTAGGTTCGAGGTTGAGTGGGACTCCCTTGCCTCGCTTGTATTGCTGCATCCATGCATTTTATTCCTTTACTGTATATATCTGCTATTGTTTCTGTTTTCGTTTATCCCTTAGGATCTCTGTTTCTCTCTGCGCAAGAGAGGAGCATGATAGACATTAGGTCTTAACCCATGCATGATAACATTAGGTCAGTTTGATTCCCTTTGCAACCATAGGTTAGAGTTCTGTCTCTTCTTCCTCAAAACAAACAGAAAAATACAATAAAATTTCAAACACAATAAAAGACACTTCTTCCGTAAAAGAATGTGAACTCATCAAGGCGTCATTTTTGTCCGCTTGGACTGCTAATCAGAAAAACCTTTTTCAGAAGGAATAAAATCAATCAAGACAGACTTGTGTCGTACGTGGCCCGAACTACGTTTGCTCTGATATTTCATGCTGTATGAAAGTACGTAGGCATAGGATGCGATATCCTAGCGAGCAACCTTCCCCTCCTTTCCCGTAGGTAGGCGAACTACGTTGACTCTGATTTCTCGTTCCAGACGGGAATACGTAGGCATAAAGTGCGATACTTTGCCGAGTCATTTTATTTTCTTTTTAACCCTTAACCTTTAGTTTAGATAGAGATAACAGTCCATACCCGAAAACAAGCGTGGATCCCGTCGAGTACGACGGACGTGAGGGGTGCTAATACCTTCCCCTTGCGTAACCGACTCCCGAACCCCGGTTTTGGTTGCGACGACCATACCTTTCCCGTGTTGTACGAGGTTTACTCTGAGCGTTTCCTTTCCCTCCTGTGGAATAAATAACGCACGGTGGCGACTCTTCTGTTCAGCCGGCGCCGATTTTCGCAGTAGCGACAGCTGGCGACTCTGCTGGGGACCCAACGTCCCCTGGCTGCTAAGGACTGCGATAGTTCTTATGCATTTGGGATCCAACGTCCCTTAAGAGAGTCAATCCTAACGCTTGTTTTCCCGTCGAGGATTTTGTATGGATTTATATTTCTAACGTTTATTTTCAGCATTATATATATTGTTATTACTGCTGTATTGGGTTGTGATGGGTGGTTCTATGATTGAGAGATAAGCCGGACCTGGGCTTGAGTGCACCTAGAATTAGAGTAGAAAGTAGTGGGCGCGTGCCGGCTTTGCTTGCATTAGTGTCTCATGAAATCTACACTCGGACGAGGTTCTTCTGGTTGGCTTCTTTTTCTACCCTTTGGGTCGAAGGGGTTGTTGGTCAGCTGAATTGTCGACTCCGGGAACCGATCATTTGGAAGTTGGCTAAGTGAGGCCTCTTCAGGATTTGATGATGCCACTCCTTCTGGGAATCGTATCATCAACCCTGAAAGTCTGTGACGCCGACGACCGCATAGGATGTCGTACCTTGTCAGTTACTAGGACATCCACCTGTGAGAGGGTTTGGGGTTATGCAGGTAACTAGACCTTCAGATCCCGGTTATTTCTTGATCAGAGATCCTGGGTATTTATGGAGAGTTATGAGGTCTGTCAGAGACTAGTGGGAGATGTGTTCTGAGGTCTGTCAGAGACCAGTTGGAGATGTGTTCTGAGGTCTGTCAGAGACCAGTTGGAGATGTGTCCTGAGGTCTGTCAGAGACCAGTTGGAGTTATGGTTTGAGGTCTGTCAGAGACCATTGTCGGGGCTTTGTTTTAGGTCTATCTGAGACCAGGGTTTGAGGACTTCTATAGAGTCTATCTGAGACCTCTTGATATGGTTCAGGCTGTTCAGCTACGGCATTTGGTCCCTGTTGCATGTTACTTGCATTTCATTGTTTGCATACTCATTATCATTGCATCCCATTAACGTGTGTCTGTGCTGCAGGTGCATTTGCATATCCTCCGATTCTAGTGCCCTGACTTCTGAGTATTGATTATGGCTGGTTTGAGGAAAACAGTTGCGTATAAGCTGCCTTCACCTGATATTACTTCTTTGCTTGGTCTGATATCTCTTGCTGATGAGGAGGTTAGGAGAAGCTTCAGAATGAATCATGGGAGATTACTGAGATTAGTCTGCAAGCCCACTACTGATGAGATGAACGGGCTGTACACCCTGATGCAGTTCTATGACCCCGCATTGAGATGTTTTACGTTTGCCGACTTCATTCTAGGGCCTACCATTGAGGAGTATGTGGAGTTTACTGAGTTACCCGTGCAGAACAAGGTTCCCTTTATTCACTCTGCTGCTGAGCCCAAGTTGGAGGACTTAGCCAAAGCCTTACATATGGACGCTGCAGAACTGCTACTGACTTCTTGGCTTGGGGTTTCAGGTTTCTCTCTTGATTTCTTGGTTGGCAAAGCTCAGGAGTATGCCAAGAGCGGATGTTGGGTAGTTTTCAACGCTATATTGGCCCTATGCATTTATGGGATTGTGTTGTTCCCTAACTTGCCCAATTTCGTAGACCTGGACGCTTTCCATCTATTTGCTGCCGGCAATCCAGTGCCAACATTGATCGGAGACTTCTACCACTCCTTGCACTACAAGAACGAAAACAGAAGGGGAAAGGTTGTTTACTGTTGTGCTCCTTTGCTGAATATGTGGTTCAAAAGTCATCTTCCCATGAAGGGGTCTTTTGTGGAAAGTGCAACCACCGCTAGCTGGTCAGAGCGCCTGATGAGGCTATCTTCCGAAGACGTTGAATGGTTTGATAGAGATCTGCTGGGATCCGAGCTTATATTCAGTTGTTCGGGGTACCCCAATGTGCCGCTGATAGGAAGAAAAGGGTGTATCAACTACAACCCATCGCTGTTGGTCCGTCAGTTCGGATATGCGCTGAAGAACCCGCCAAAGGAGGAAGAAGTACAGGAATCCCTGTACTTCACCGGAGATTTGAAGGGGGAGTTATTGGCCAAGTTGCAGCATGCCTGGACGAGTATTAACCGAAGAGGGAAGCCGTTGTTAGGGAAAAATGACTGTCAGGCCTATGCACCTTATAGAGAGTGGATCTAGGAGAGGGCCAGTCAGTTGAGGATGCCATTTCCAGATGCACCAGTTCTTGTTCCCATTCCGGTAGCAGAGCCAACTACTGTTTCCATGGAAGCCTACGAGCAAGTGGTGAAAGAAAAAGAAGCCTTGATGAAGATCAACGAAGGGTTAGAGCAGGAGCTAGCCCAGGTACGCAGTGAGAAAAACAAGGCCGTCCATGCTTTCCAACAGCAGATTGAGCTAATGAACAGATTAGGGGCTGAGTTGACTGAGGAGAGGAAGAAGCGCGAACGTCTGAGGCAAGAGTTCAGAAGCTCCCATGACATGCTTGAATCCAAGAAGAAAGCGCTTGACATCGCTCACCGAGAGATCTCTTCTTGCAATAAGACTTGGAATGCTACGCTCACCAACAATAAGAAGAGGGAAGATAAGCTGAAGCAGCAAATTTCCGACCTCGAAGAGCAATTGAAGTCCAGCATCAAGAAGTGTGAAGAAGAAGTGATGACCCGGTACAGTCTCCAGAATGCACTAAACAAGGCCATCAAGGGCAGAGATGAAGCTGTGTCTCAAAAGCGTAAACTAGAGGATCGCTTCGGAGAGGGGGCATGGGAAGAAACTGCTGAAGACGTGCGGCGTGTTCTTAAGAAAAGAAACCAACTTGTTGAAGGGCTACTTGATCGACCAAGTCATCCGGAGACCAAGAAGCTGCTAGAAGAGTACCAGACTTATGGGAGGATTTGATCATTTCATGTAGTAACTTGTATGCTTTATTTGCATAGTGCTGACCATCACCAGGATTGTTGGTTGAGGTCATGCCTTCTTGTTGTACTCTCAGTGATATTGTATTCCGGGCTCATTGATTTCTCAGCAATATATGAGGCTTTCTGTGATTCAGCTCCGATCTCTGTATTTCTAGTACTGTCATTGCACTGGCACCTTCACACTAGAATCGGGGAATGTATTTCCCTAATGCACAGACACACGTTGCATTGCATTCATATTGCATTACAGGTAATCTTTGGATGGTGTCTTATTTCCTGCTCTGTACCAGGTACTTTTCAGGATTGCAGATCAGCACCCGCACCGCTATTCTACTCGCACCAACTGTCGAAGGATCATGGATCAAATGCAGAATGAGATGCAAGATGTGCGCGAGAAGCTAGCTCTCTTTATGCAGACCATGGAAGCTATTGCAAAAGGTCAGGAGAATTTGCAAGCCATGGTCCAACCTCTGTTGGCCCGAAATGCTGGTCACGGTAACGAGGATCATCAGTCTGTGCGAGTCGATACTGTTCATGGAGATGGCACTCCCACGCCAGTGGCTCCACCTGTAGTCAACATACCTGGTGCTAATGTCAACAACACTACCGCTGCTGTGAACGGTAACGTCGGAGTTGGGAACGAGACTGCTGTCCATAACGTTGGGCTTGGTGATGTCAACTTGGGTGATAATATGGGAGGCAACGGCTTCGGCAATACTGGATTCGGGTTCAATGATCAGGGATTCGATAATGCGGGGAAATATGGTTTCAATGCTCAAGGCTTTGGGCAAGATGGTTATGGTGTGGCCAATCAGGGTTACGGAGGTTTCGGAAACGGAAACGACGCTGGGTTAATGGCTTTTGGGCCTGCTGGAGGTATTCAGGGATACGACAACAGAGGCCGAGGTCCGGGGATGAATCAGATTAGAGCTGGCCGCAATAATGGATATGATGGGTATGGAGCTGGGAATGGTATGTGGCAAGAAGATCAGCAGGAGGACGCTTTCTCCGGCGGAGGTTTCGAAAGGCCGATGGATGACTCCCAGAAGATCAGAATGCTGGAAGAGCAGATGAGGGGGGTCCTGAACCAAAGTGTTGTGGGCTTGGACATGGCAACAATGGGTCTAGTACCTGGTTTGAGGGTGCCAATCAAATTCAAAGCTCCTGCGTTTGATAAGTACAAAGGGGACACATGTCTGAAAGTGCATGTGCGAGCTTATTACAGAAAGATGTCTGCGTACTCAACTGATGAGAGAATGCTAATGCATTTCTTTCAAGATAGTCTGTCGGGCCCTTCCTTAGAGTGGTACATGGGGTTGGAGCCGACTAATATCAAGATGTGGAAGCAATTAGCAGAGGCATTTGTAGCTCACTACAAGTATAACAGCGACTTGGCGCCCAATCGGGTCCAATTGGCAGGGCTGTCGCAGAAGAAGGGGGAGAGCTTTAAAGAGTACGCGCAAAGGTGGCGCGATATGGCCGCCAGGGTCCGTCCTCCTGTAGAAGACAAGGAAATGAATGACATGTTCGTCGGCACATTCACAGGTTTATTTCATGACATGTTGTTTCATACATCCCTGGCCAGTTTTTCAGACCTAATTTTGATGGGAGAAAAGATTGAACGTAACATTAAGCAAGGAAAGTTCCAGGCTGAGGAACCAACTACATCTGGCAGTAATAGGAAGGCTTTTGGTGGGCGCCGTCAGGGCGAGGCAAGTGCAGTATTTGGAGGCCGAGGCCGAGGCCGAGGCAGGGGACGAAACCAATATCATCAGTCGCAGCAGGTGGCAAGTGTTACTATCCCGTATCAACAACAACCACTTCAGCAACAACAACCGTCTCAGCAGCAGCCATTTCAACAGCAGCAGCAGCAGCCACAGCAGGGTGCACAACAGGCTCAGCGAAGATTCCAGGGTGGTAAACCAAGAAGAGTGTGTGAGAAGCCTCCCTCAACCTATGCAGATTTGTTGCAGACGCTGTTGGGTTTGAACCTGGTAGAGAAGAGAACGCTGGCACCGATAACGGGAACTCCTCCGTATGGTTATGATGCGAGCAGGCACTGTGAGTTTCATTCTGGGGCGCCGGGCCACGATATAGAAGGTTGCCATGCTTTTAAGCATGTTGTGCAGGATCTTTTGGACAATAAGACTATCAATTTCGGAACGGCAGGTCCGAATATAGTGCAGAAACCCATGCCTAATCATGGGGTGAACGCCATTCTGACTGAGGAAGGGTTGAATCTGATTATGAATGTCGACGATTTAAAGACGCCGCTGAGCGAGATAAAAAGCAGATTATTGCAAGGGGGTGTTTATCCAGGATGTGACGAGTATTGCTTAGAATGCTGGACCTTAGCTGGAGGGTGTGATGATTTGAAGAAGGGCATTCAGGCTTTAATTGATGGAGCACATTGCAGTTTGACCGAGCAGCGACCGAAGAGCCTGCAGGGGCAGTAGCAGATGATCAGAGTGATGTGGCCACTGTAACGATTCCTCGGAAGACAATCACTATAACAACACCGGCTCAGCGACCGCCGATCACCATAACTAAGGCCGAACCAATCCCGTACGAAAACACAAAAGCAGTCCCATGGTCATATGGGTTGGAGGTGTATTGTGACGGGATAAAGATTGATGTTAATAAGCAGTCAGCCGAGACTGTGGATAACGTTGTTGGTTCAGGAGGTATGACAAGGAGTGGTAGGATCTTTATATCACCTGAAGTGGAGGCCGAAAGACTAGCAAAAGGAAAGGGGAAGATGGTTGAGAATGTCTCAGTGCAAGCAAGCGACAAAGAAGCAGTGTCGAAAGAGGTAGAGGAGTTCATGCGCTTGATTCAAAAAAGTGATTATAAGATTGTGGAGCATCTGCAGCAGACGCCGTCCAAAATATCTATCCTGTCATTGCTGTTGTGTTCTGAGGCTCACAGAAATGCTTTGTTGAAAGTCCTGGATACTTCCTTCGTACCCCAAGACGTCTCCGTGAATCAGCTGGAAGGAGTGTTGGCACATGTAAATGCAGGCCACAGCTTGGGCTTTACCGACTTCGATTTGACCCCTAAGGGGAGAGATCATAATATGGCGCTGCACATATCTGTCGAATGTAGAGGATCAGTAATGTCGCGTGTATTGGTCGACACCGGATCATCTTTGAATGTGATGCCTAAGAAAGCGATGATGAAGCTGGATGTCAGAGGAATCCTGTGCACGCCCAGTGACTTGGTAGTTAGAGCCTTTGACAGCACGCGAAGAACAGTCTTTGGATCGATAACATTGCCCCTGCAAGTAGGGCCGGAGGTGTTTGCAACTGAGTTTTATATCATGGATATACAGCCTGCGTATAGCTGCCTGCTCGGAAGACCCTGGATTCATGGGGCTGGGGCAGTCACGTCTACCCTGCATCAGAAATTAAAATATATGGTCGGAGACAGCGTAGTCACCGTATGCGGAGAAGAAGACATCCTGGTCAGCCATCTATCATCGTTTAAATATGTGGAGGTCGACGGAGAGATCCACGAAACACCTTGCCAGGCATTTGAGGGTTTGCGTATCAAGGACATAGGTCCCGGGCCGAGCAAAGTGTCGGAGATAGCCGTTTCGTCGTATAAAGAAGCTCAAGCTCTGGTAGAGGCAGGAGAAGCAAAGGGCTGGGGCAAAGTGCTGGATATCCCTGTGAAGATGGACCGGTTCGGGCTGGGGTACCGACCGTCGTCATCAACTCCCGCTGTGGGAGCACCCCGTTTCAGAGGGCCAATAACCATCTTTGCCAGTGGAGTATGTCATGAAACCATCAACGCTGCTTCGGAGTCCGACGAAGGAGACAACGACTGTGATATGGATGCCTGGATTCAGCCAAGCACGCCCGGACAAGGACTGTGCAACTGGTCTATTCAGGAGCTTGTTCCTGTGACTCTTAAACAGTAATGCTTTGCTTTATTAATTGTTGAATAATCTGATGTCTTGCCCGGGGCATCAGTATTTGCTTAGGGCTGTGTTGTTATGAACATTGCGTGTTAATCATTAAATAAATGGCATTTTTTCATGTGCAAATACTGTAATCTCTGTCTTTCTTGTTTTGTATTTTTCAATAAAATGGCAACGTGGTTATTCGCTTTATACGCATTTTGAAGCACTTAACCGTTCCTTTTGCAGGATAACATTCTCAGATGACATCCTTGAACCACCTATGACTCGTCCCGACTTTGAGCATCCGGTATTACAGGCCGAAGAAGAGGTTGTCGAAGATAGTGACGTTCCTGAAGAACTGTCTTGGTTGGTGAAGCAAGAGGAAAGAGCCATTCTGCCTCACGACGAGGTCATCGAAATTATCAACTTGGGGTCGGAAGGGGTTGAGAAGAATATTCGTATCGGGGCCGCACTGCAGGGTGATATCAAGCGAAGACTGGTTGAAATGCTCCGAGAGTATAGTGATGTATTCGCTTGGTCATATGAAGATATGCCAGGGCTCGATACAGATATGGTTGTGCACCGTCTGCCACTGAAAGAAGAATGCCCGCTGTCGCTTGCGCGAAAATAAGGTGTCGGCATGACAGAAGAGTCGCCACCTTTCGTTATTTATCCCTCAGAGCGGGAAAGGAAACGATCGGAAAAACCTGACGAATAAGGGTAAGACAAGGTCGTCGCAACCATTGTCTGGGTTCGGGAGTCGGTTACGCAAGGGGAAGGTATTAGCACCCCTCACGTCCGTCGTACTCGACGGGATCCTCGCTTGTTTGTTTACTTGGACGGGTTGGTTATAATCTATCTACCTATCAAGGCTGGCTGAAAAAGAAAAGAAAAATGACTCGGCAAAGCGTCGCACTTTATGCCTACGTATTCTCATCAGGGAATGAGAAATCAGAGTCAACGTAGTTCGGCTAACTACGGGGGATTACGGGGAAGGTTGCTCGCTAGGACGTCGCATCCTATGCCTACGTACTTCCATCTGGTATGAAAGATCAGAGCAAACGTAGTTCGGGAAACTACGGGTTATCTCCTAAAAGAAGTGTTTTTTATTGTTTGCGATCTCAACCGCACTAGAGACTATGACCTAAGAGGGAACGCGTCCTTTCTCAGATAGCTTAAGGCTCGTAATGTACGAAAGAAATCATTCATGATTACTGTATCTTAAACTGCTTCGAGATGAGAAGAGAACAGGCCCAACTAGGAGGGAGACTATCAAGTCCTACTGTTGTCATGCCATGGATTCATCCTATGGTTGAGGTTTGAACAGGGAACTCCTAGATGTTGTCATGCATAGGTTTCAACCTAAAAGTCTATCATCACATCCTCATCAGAGGAAATGAGAGTCCTAAGGGATCATGTCAATGATACACCAAAACAGACAAAAGCATCAGCTTTAACAGTAAAATGCATGCAATGCAAGTGAGGGAGGAAATGTGTGTGGGGCTTCAGCCTCCACAAGCTCGTCTCGACCTCAAGCCAGTCATGAAATAACAGTAATCATACTGAAGATAAACAACATACTATCAAGCAATGAACAGATAAAAGAAATGAAGTGCCATCAGGCAAACAAAACACATGCTTGAGAAAGAATCATTTACTCTCTAATCCTAACCCTAACACAGAATCTAAATCAAAATGAAAGCAAATCCCTAAAGCAAAACCTAACCAAAAGAGAAAACAATCCCAATCTTCAAGCTTCAAAACAAGCTTACCAAAGAAAGGGAGCTAAGTAAGCAGACTCATAGTGTCTTCCTCAGGAAAGCACTAGGAGGTGTATACTCAGGAGTCATATCCTATGTGGCTCAACCACTGTGATCAGTTTACATTCCTCCTCAGGAGAAATTAAACTCACAAGCAGGCTCCAACATCACTGGATATTTAGGAAATCCTATCTGAACTAGTGGAACTAAGTGAATAGACCCATAGGACCTTCCTCAGGAAAGTACTAGGAGGCTTCCACTTAGGAGTTGTACCCTATGTGGCTCAACAACTGTGATCAGTTTACATTCCTCCTCAGGAGAAATTAAACTCACAAGTTGGCTCCAACATCATTGGATACTTAAGAAATCCTAGATACACTAAGGGAACTAAGTGAATAGACCCATAGGACCTTCCTCAGGAAAGTACTAGGAGGCTTCCACTTAGGAGTTGCATCCCATGTGGCTCAACAACAGGTGATCAGTTTACATTCCTCCTCAGGAGAAATTAAACTCACAAGTTGGCTCCAACATCATTGGATACTTAAGGAAGAGGTGAGAAGAAAGAATGAAAGTCATTCATAGTGCCTTCCTCAGGAAAGTACCATGAACTTCCTTCAAACTTCAGGATCTCAAACCTCACAGACAGGGAACAAGCCAAGCTCTGGGTCTCTGAGTCTTGATCTACAATCTTCTCTTCATGATGCTCTCCAACAATATCTTCAAGACAACACAAGCCCCACAACAAATTCCCCAAAACAAACCCCAAGGATGGGCAGATAACCACAGCACAGACAAAATCAATAGGCAACTTCAGAAAATACCTAAAAATGCTAAACCAATGGGGAAAAATCTAACAATTATTCACAAGGGACCTACAACATCTACCCATAACATCCACATAGGCCTCTACCCAAGAATCAAGACAAAACTATCTAAATAAAATGGATTTCTTTACCTATGCACAACCTAAACCCTAATTAGACTATCCTAAGTTCAATTCAACTAAACTAATCAAATCTTAATCTAAAAATCTAGTAATAAATCCAGGAAATATTATGATTCATCATCTAATTACACAAAAAATAATGAGTTAAAAAAACCTAAGGGAAAGTCCTAAAACAATTCTCACAAAATAAGGTATCAACTAAAAGAAAGAAAATACACTATATTAAAGAAAATATCACCAAAAATTCTACATTAAAAATAAAATTCCATTTTTATTTTTATAATTTTCTACACATTATCATCTAAACATAGCAAAAAGAATGAACAAAAAATCATTATTTATCAATTTTATATGCATTTTTAAAGAACAAGAAAAATATTGAAAGAATAAAAAATAAAAGAAACAATTAAAGGGGAGGGGGGGGTGGAAATAGCAAGAAGCGCTAGTTGATTTTCTAATGGGCCAGAAAATAGAGGGGGTGCGGATAGCGAAGAGATAGGCCCAGGGACCACCATTTAAGTGAAACGGTGCATTTCACTTATATGGCTTCCCTCCAATTCACGAGTTTAAATCCAGGCCGTTAGATGGGGAGATTTTGTCAAAGCCTGGGGACTCATCCAACGGACAACCGTCATCGTCCCAGCTCGACCTAGGGTTTTGCAGAAATTGATGCTCATGCACACAAACTCAACCATCTCGTTCTCTCTGCTCAGTGGATGAAATTCCACGATTCCAAAACGAAAAATCATCTACTAATCAAGAGGAACACAACCATACGTACCATTTTCCCTAACTCTCTCTAGATCATCCCAACAGAAGTCTACAAGGTCATGGTCCAAACAAAATCCTCTGAGATCAACCATCATTAACCTTGATTCTAATGATGTACGGTTGTTCTACAAGCTACCCTAACCATTCTAAACTAATTCTTGCTAACTAAAACTAACAATCTAGCTAATTCTTGAAGATCAAAGATTCATGGACCTGTTATGGAACTCCATGGATTTGGCTCTAACTCTCAGAATTTCATCACCTAGTCTAGCCTAACAATTCTATACCTAAAGAATGAACTGAAACTAAATAAATTAAGAGGTATAGGGAGAAGAAAGAACCTGTCAAGTGATGATGGAGAAGGTATGAGGAGAAGGTTTCAGGCCTTGTAATTGCTTCAGGACACTCTTCCAATGGGGAGAAACTTTCTGTTTGCACTTGTGATGATGGAGAAGGTCTGCAATGGAAGGAAACCAGAGTTGCTTCAACTTGAAGAAATCTCTTCAATGGATGCTTCTCTCTCTCTCTCCCCTCTGAATTCTCTTGCTATCACCAACCTTGAACACTATGAAGATCACTCTTCTTATAATGGTGGATGGAAGTTACTAGAAACATCTAGAATCCTCTAGAAAGTTCATGAACTTCTCCTTAAAAGAGACTTTGAAAATCTCATATCCCTTGCATTAAACCTTGTATTCTATGCCAAAATGCCTTAATATGAGATATTGAGTGATAAGGAATGAAATCAGCCCTTTACTTTTCCTTGTGCAAGCCTTTTCAAAGTTGCCTTCTTTTGCAAGTAACACTTTTCCAAAGGAACCTCATTTTTTAAGCTTCAAATCAAAATTCTATCTAAACCAATGTTCTCAAAATGATGTTTCCAATCAAAATGATATATTGGATGACCTATTTTGGATTTGTGGATCTTCCAAACCAATTTCCAATTTCAACTTTTCAAACTTATAAGCCATTTTTAGTTCATTTTTGACCAATCATGCAAATCCATGCTATGAGCTTTTCCAACAATTCATGACCTTCTTTCTAGACTAAAAATCACATTTTGAACAACTTTCATGTTTTGAGTTTTTCCATTTGAGGCTTGGAAATAGGAGATATGGCCTTTGCTTAAAAATGACCTATAACTGACAAATGACCAAAATACCCCTGTCTTGTTCAAACCATAAGTTAAGTTCCACAAATCCTATCAAGGACTTCTACCACTCAAATTAAAGCTAAGAAGATTCCCTTCAACATTCATGTTTACCAAGAGATCATAGGAATCATCCTACTAGGGCAAAAGTTGTCTGCAAGTTGGGTGACTTTCAAGGACCCAGATTCACACACCTCTGCTGACCTGTAATTTGTCAAAACCATAACTTGAGCTCTGTAACTCCTATCAAGGACTTCCACCACTCAAATTAAAGCTAAGAACAAGCTCTACAACATTCATGTTGTGTGGAAGATGAGATATCAATCACATCTAGAGATAAAACTGCCTGGAAGATAGGGATCAAACTAGGGTTTTTTCACTGACAATCCTTGGAAACCCTGACTTGAAACTTCTCAAACTCCTCAATCATGATGAGTTGGTCTAGGAATCATCTTCATAACATCTCTATGCATCATTCCATGATCTCATGGCCCTTGGATTAGGTCTCAACCTGTAACCCGGTGAACTGACTTTAAACAATGTTGCGGATAGCAGGAGTCGCCACCGACTTTTATTTTATCCATAAGGAAAGGTTATAAAAGAACAGGAAAGACCTTAGAGAATATTTTGGGTCCGGGGGGTAGGTTATGAAAAGGGAAGGTATTAGCATCCTTTTCATCCATGGTTATCCATGGGCTCTTAGGTACTTAAGCTCACTTTTGAATTGTTTTGAAATTGTAGTGTGTGAATAGAAAATTTTCAGAATAGTTAATAAATAATCCATGTAAGGATGTGTTAAGAACTTATTTGAAAACTTGTTGAAAATTTGTTTAAGTGCGAAACAATTTTGAAGTGAGCAAGCACCTAGGAGTAACCTACCCTAATGTTTAAAGGTCTTTCTTATTCTTCATTCTTTCCTTTAGTAAGACTATCCCTACTATAATGGAGTAGGTAGTCCTTACTTTGGATGTTAAGGGACATGTGAGGGACAATTTGACTTTGAAGGCCATTGTGGGATGTAATAAGCACATATAAGGGACCATCATCATTTTTCGAAAGGGACTCGATTCGTAAAGGCAACCATAAGGGACTTTGATGATTTTTCTATTTGAGGGACTTGCTTTATACACCCCACTTAACCATTATTCGTAGGCAACTTGAGGGATATCCTTAGGAAGTGAGACGGCGATTAAAATCGACTTACGTGTGTGACGTGTTTATTTTAATTATCTTTATTTAAAAGTGATCTAAATTTATTTTAATATTACATACATGTTGTTACACTCCCTAATTACTAACCATAATAATAATTAAATAATTAAACAACTTTACATCCAAGAAACAATTACAAAATAATAAGCAAAATAATTAAATAGCAAAGATAAATAAAATATAAATAAGCAATAATAAATAATAAAGGGGGTTAATTCTAAGTTTACTCGGCAAGACATCGCATCTTGTGCCTACGTATCCTTACGGGAGTGGAATCAGAGTAATCGTAGTTCCCCTCAATAGGGAGGTTAGAAACTTCTTGACTGTGGTCAAGGTCTCAAGGGGAATAAACGCATCTTAAGGACACGCTTACGTGGAGTGTAGAAACTCCAAATCTCTACGTTGAAATGTTAAGTTGTAATTAGGGTTAAATTAGGGATTCCACGGCGGGAAACCCTAAAATGAGCGCGGCGGCTCTTTGACCTAATGCTAAGGGTAAAATTGTAATTTTGCCTGCGGCGAGGCATTTGTGAAAATTAGGGTTTGTAGTTTGTAGTTTTGAGGATTTGAAATTGAATGTGTGAAGTTTTACGGACTATTGGCGCGGCGGCCAAACAGTTAGACCTAACCTTCGGATGTGTGCAATGTGACAGAAATAATAGTAAACGCGTGAGATAATTGAATCATGCAAACAGAGAGATAATGTCATAATTTAAACCATGCAAGCAGAAATTTAAAGGCAGAATTTAAAGAGCGATTGTTAAGTTCGCGAGGTTACATGAGAGGAGCAGATACAATATGATAATGAAATTTGAATTGAACAATAATAAAATAAAATAAATAACGGTTCTAGTTATTATTTTAAAAAAAAGATTTTAGTTATTATTTTAAATTTATCTAAAAAAAGTTTTTCTTAAAAATAATAGGTTTTCATATTAATTTGGAAAAGATGTTAATGTTATTTATTTTAAAAAACAGATTTTTATATTATAACAAATTTTAATAAATTAATGATAACAATAATAATAATAATGGTAATAATAATGATAATAATGATAATAATAATAAATAATGATAATAATAATAATAATAATAATAATAATAATAATAATAATAATAATAATAATAATAATAATAATAATAATAATAATAATAATAATAATAATAATAATAAAGCAATAATGAATTTTAAATGTGCCAAATAACCCAACAATGTTGCTAACGCAGAAATGCGCTCATCGCAACCAGATCTAAATCGGACGAAACAAAATTTATCGCAAAGAAAAAGAAATTAAGCAAAAAATAGTATTATTGCTCACACAAAAATGCGATCATCGCAACCAGATCGAACTAACACAAATGTCATGCGTCATGCACACAAATGTGCAAACATCGTATCGACATAATTCGATCAAAAATCTTATATATATAAACTCTAACAATTTAAAAATTATATATATATAAACGTAACAGAAATAGATAAAGAAAAAGAAATAACGGTAATAGATGAAGAAAAAGAAATAACGGTAAAAGATGAAGAAAAAGAAACAACAGTAATAGATGAAGGAAAAGAAATAACGGTAAACGATGAAGAAAAAGAAACAATAGTAATGGATGAAGAAGAAAACTAAATAACGGCAAACGACACTCACTCCTCTTAGGTTTTTTTCATTCTCTCCTCTTTTTTCCAACAAGGCAACACATGTATATATAGGGAACAAATTAGGGTTAACACCAAATTGTCAATAATGTCCCTAAAGCCCATTTTAAAGCCCAAACTAAATAATTAGTTAAGAAAAAATAAAATTTAAATAATTTAAAATAATTAAAATAAACTTAAAATAAAAACTAATAATCCTATTGATTCCTAAAATAAAAAATATTATAAAAAGAACAAAATTTTTTTCAATATTTTTTATTTTATGATTTTTTGGATATTTTTATGAATAATTTAGAAAAAAGTGAAAAAAATAATATTTTAAAAAATGATTTAATTAAAATACGAAAATAATAATTAAATAATAATAAAAAACTATTTTTGTTATTTTTTTAATGAAAGATAGAAAAATTTAGAGTAAAAATAATAAAAAACAAAAAAAGTGACAAAGGTGAGATTCGAACTCTCAACCTCTCACACTCATAACTCCTTACACATGTCCTCCTGCCAATTGTGCCATTTTTACTTTTTAGAAAAAAATGCATGCCATATGATATTTACCTGCAAAAAGTCAAACGACTACACAAATTTGTTAGTAATTGATTAAATGCAATGAAATGCGACGACAAATCTTAGGGCAAAATTTGGGGTATTACAGTTATTATGATAATATTTCTCACCCAACCTCTCTTTGATGTTGGCAAAAAAAAATCATGAAGTTTGACTTTGGTTTGACCACAGTTGACCTCAGTTTGACCTTTTAACTGCATTGACTGCTTTTGACTTATCTGATCATCTGACTGAGCAAACTTTTGAGAAAAGTCTTGAAACTTGACATGGGGGTTCTTATACACATATAAGATGTTATGAAGCTCACTTGAAGTCTTGGAAGTCCATTTAGCCTGATTAAAGTCAAAACCCTAGTTTTGGATGCACTGCTTAGGAGGTGCATTGTCTGAGGGAATTGTCAACTCTTCTGACCAATTGTGAATTTTGTGAACCTTGTGAACCTTCTTGGAACACAAAGTCTTGTATTGTGAGGGCAAATTTTGGGGTGCAACAGCTGCCCCTGTTCAATTTTCTGAAACCTGAGGGGTTAGATTGGTATATTTGCCAGTCGTAACCTGGAAGGTTGAAGGGGATTGAACACAAAAGCCCAAAAATTTGCACTCACCAGTGCATGGAGTGATATTGATGATTGGTTGAACATGATTGAGTGGGCTTAAAGATGCCACTAGGGGAAAGTTCTTCAGTAGTATAATGAGAACTGTCAGGAGTCTGGAGTAATACTGATGTAACAGCATGTCTTCATGAGGATAGAGCAATCAATAATGATAACCCTAAAGCAGTCTTGAAGTGATAAATCTGACCTCAGGAGGATAGAGCAATCAATAGCTCTAAAGCAGTCTTGAAGTAATAATGGCTTCAGGAGGATAGAGCAATCAATAGCTCTAAAGCAGTCTTGAAGTAATAGAATGGCTTCAGTAGGATAGAGCAATCAACAGCTCTAAAGCAGTCTTGAAATAATAATGTGATATGTCTTCAGGAGGATAGAGCAATCAATAGCTCTAAAGCAGTCTTGAAGTAATGATTTCAGGAGGATAGAGCAATGGATAGCTCTAAAGCAGTCTTGAAATAATAATGTAATTTCAGGAGGATAGAGCAATGGATAACTCTAAAGCAGTCTTGAAATAATTAGATGGCTTCAGGAGGATAGAGCAATGAATAGCTCTAAAGCAGTCTTGAAATAATAATGTGATATGTCTTCAGGAGGATAGAGCAATCAATAGCTCTAAAGCAGTCTTGAAGTAATGATTTCAGGAGGATAGAGCAATGGATAGCTCTAAAGCAGTCTTGAAATAATAATGTAATTTCAGGAGGATAGAGCAATGGATAACTCTAAAGCAGTCTTGAAATAATTAGATGGCTTCAGGAGGATAGAGCAATGAATAGCTCTAAAGCAGTCTTGAAGTAGTAATATGACCTCATGAGGATAGAGCAATGAATAGCTCTAAAGCAGTCTTGAAGTAATAGGATGATTTCAGGAGGATAGAGCAATCAGTAGCTCTAAAGCAGTCTTGAAGTCATGAGAGGCTATCAGGAGGATAAAATAACCCTGAGGTTACAATAAAGCAGTCCCAAAGTAATAAGAAGCTCATCAGGAGGATAAAGTAACCCTGAGGTTACAATAAAGCAGTCCCAAAGATCATAAGATTGTTTGTTGGATAATTAACCTGAAAACAAGGTAGCATTCTGTATAACAACATTAGTTTATGCTTTATGTATGCATGTATGACATGATGCACTTAGGTAATGTACTATAGACATATATGTTATGGTATGATGTAAATGATGTATGTATGCTATGACACTGCTGGAAGTGTCTGGATATCCTTGTATAACAACTGCTGGCCAAGGAAAATAAATCCCGATTCGTTGTTGAAGAATATATAACCCTCCGTCTGCTGGGGATAACAAGGTATAGATAACCTCCCGTTGTTGGGGATAACAAGGTATAGATAACCTCCCGTTGTTGGGGATAGTAGGGTATAGATAACCTTCGTTTTCGTTTGATAGTAGGATAAGTATAACATCCCGTCTTCGTTCATCGTGCCCTTATTGGAAAGTAATTTCCCGTATATCCGTATGAGGATAAAAGAGATGGATATAAATTCCAGGGGAGATTAGACTTTGTGAAAATGGATTAGTCCTACTGATGGTTTGTAACTGTCTTGTAAAGATGAACCGGCGAAGCTTCGTTGAAATCCTTCCCTCGTTCGTCCTTAGTAAATACTATTACTGCATTTTCATGCATTTCTGGTAAACATCAATCATATTAAAAACATACATGCGTTTCTGGTAAACATCAATCATATTCAAAGGCATACATACATTCAAACACAACCAATGGACGTTTCGCTTATGTAAATAGGGTAAAAGTGAATCTGGATTCAAAAGATGGAATTTATTTATATCAAAAGTGACCCATACACGGGTAAGTTTGTACAAGGAGACATAAACCCTAGTAAGAGAATTTTGTCATGAAGCTTTACAAAAAGAATCAGCTATGTGGGAAATAATCCTATTGAGTTTCAATTCTACTATTGCCACTCAAGTATCTCATCTTCTTGCTGTTGAGACGGAAACGATTGGATTGAGCTTTATCTGTTTGAGCTTGAGTAAGTAGTACAACTGGTTGCAGTTTCATGAGTGATCCGAACGAGACATAGTCATACGCTTTAATCCCTAACTTTTGCCTGGATTGCCCTTTCAGGTTTTCAATCCACCGGGATACCCTTTTTTGCCCAAGCCGCCTTTTCAGGTTTTCGACTTGCCGGGTGTACATCTTTTTATATATATATCCCTAATTTTTGCCCAAACCCTTTTGGTTTGCCGGGATGCCCTTATTTTTGCCTAGGCCTGTCAACCTAGCGGGTCTCTTTTTATGCGTAGTATTTTTAACTATGTCTGCGTTTACAGGTTGTGGGAAGTCTTCACCATCCATTATAGTCAGTATCATGGCACCTCCTGAGAACACTGTCTTGACTACAAATGGTCCCTCATATGTTGGAGTCCACTTGCCCCTAGGATCACCCTGTGGTAATATGATACGCTTGATTACCAAGTCACCAGCCTGATATACCTTTGGCTTAACCTTCTTGTTAAAAGCTTTAATCATCCGTTTCTGGTACATCTGGCCATGACAAACTGCTGCTAACCTTTTCTCATCAATCAAATTTATCTGGTCAAGTCGAGTCTGAATCCACTCATCTTCATCCAAGCCTGCATCCTTCATAATTCTCAAGGAACTGAATCTTCATATCAATAGCAACTTGCATACCCATGATACATGCCTCATACTCAACCATGTTATTGGTACAATAGAAACAAAGTCTGGCAGTAATCGGGGTATGACAACCTTCAGGGGAACTAATCACAACACCAACACCATTACCATGTGCATTGGAGGCACCATCAAAAACCATAGTCCATCGGGATCCTTGTTCAGGTTCGTCATATTGTCCAGGTTCTTTGGTAACAGACATAATGTCTTCATCAGGGAACTCAAAATTCATTGACTGGTAATCACCTACTGCTTGATGAGCCAAATGATCAGCAACAACACTCCCCTTAATGGCCTTCTGAGTAGTATATTGTATATCATATTCCGTCAAGATCATTTGCCATCTTGCAATTCTTCCGGAGAGAGCGGGTTTCTCAAATATGTACTTGATTGGATCCATCTTCGAAATCAACAAGGTAGTATGGGTCAACATATACTGTCTTAGTCGGCGAGCAGCCCATGCCAAAGCGCAGCAAGTTTTCTCGAGCAGTGAGTATCTTGTTTCACAGTCGGTAAACTTTTTGCTAAGGTAGTATATTGCCTGCTCTTTTCGACCAGACTCGTCATGTTGCCCCAATACACACCCCATTGAGTTGTCTAATACTGTTAAATACATAATCAAGGGTCTTCCATCAACTGGTGGCATTAAAATTGGAGGTTCTAGCAAATATCTCTTGATTTCATCAAAGGCAGTCTGACACTCATCATTCCATTCCATCACCTGATCTTTCCTCAACAACTTGAAGATTGGCTCACAGATGGTAGTTAATTGGGAAATAAATCTTGCAATGTAGTTCAATCGTCCCAAGAAACCTCTAACCTCCTTCTCAGTACGGGGAGCTGGCATCTCTCGTATAGCTTTCACTTTTGCAGGATCCACTTCAATACCTTTTCCACTGACAATGAAACCCAAGAGCTTTCCAGATCTAACTCCAAAAGTACACTTGTTTGGATTTAATCTCAACCTGTATTTCTTCAACCTCTCAAACAACTTGTGCAGATGATCAAGATGTTGTTCTTCATTCTGAGACCTGGCTATCATATCATCCACATATACCTCTATCTCATGATGAATCATATCATGAAACAAAGCCACCATAGCACGCTGATATGTTGCCCCTGCATTCTTCAAACCAAATGGCATTACCTTATAGCAAAAGGTGCCCCACTGTGTCACAAATGTTGTCTTCTCCATATCTTCAGGTGCCATCTTGATTTGATTGTAACCAGAGAAACCATCCATAAAAGAGAATACCTTATGCTGAGCAGTGTTGTCTACCAGAATATCGATATGAGGAAGTGGAAAGTCGTCTTTAGGGCTAGCCTTGTTCAGATCTCTGTAGTCTACACACATACGTACCTTACCATCTTTCTTAGGAACTGGTACCACATTTGCAACCCACTGAGGATAAGAAGTTACGGCCAAGAACCCTGCATTGAACTGTTTCATTACCTCTGCTTTGATCTTTTCTGACATTTCAGGACGCATACGACGAACCTTCTGCTTCTTTGGACGACAATCTTCTTTCACTGGCAAACGGTGAACCACAATGTCCGTATCCAACCCTGGCATATCTTCATAAGACCAAGCAAAGATCTCCACATAGTCACGTAGCATCTGAACCAACCTGCTCTTGACACTGTCCTCTAAATCAGCCCCTATCTTGACCTCTTTTCTGTTTTCTTCAGTTCCCAGATTCACAACTTCGACTGGCTCTTCATGTGGCTGTATAGCTTTCTCTTCTTGTTGTAACAACCTAGCAAGCTCTACAGGTATTTCACAATCGTCCTCGTTTCCGTCTTCAGTTTGATAGATCGGATTCTCGAAATTGTAATTGGCAATAGTAGAACTGTTATCAACTGGATCCAGAGTGGGTGAGGATCTGCATTTTAGTGACGTGGGTGTGTGTAAGAACACATAGCTGATAAAGCAAAAATAAAAGAAAAAGAAAGACAAGGAACACAATATTTACGAAAACGAAACGTCCACTGATTTTATTGAATGAAGTATGCAAATGAAATGACAACCCGTAACAAGCACACCATTGTGCCCCGGGTAAGGCACATGGCTTGAAAGTTTTAATTATTCCAGAAATTATAAATTTAAAAACATAACACAGTAATAGTATTTACTCCTGACTAAAGGAGATAGGGATAACATCTTCAGCTTTCCAATTATTGAGTCCAGCACCCACAGTAGGAAAAATCCATGCCTCCAAGTTGTAGTCTTCATCTTGATCTCCCACAGCGTTGATAACCCCTTGATTGGTGATACGAACAGCACGAGCACGATGAACAGCCTTCTGGGACTCTTCTTCCACCACAGCTTTTGCATCATTGAGGGAGGCCATTGCCATTGTTGGAGGGTTTCTGATGACCACAGGAACCTTCTTCACAGCAGGAGGAGTCACACAATCCTTAGCAGCCCAGGGAACCACTTCAAATGACTGACATGGAGTTTCAATGTATTCACCTTCTACTTCCAGATACTTGAAAGTGTTTACATGGCTGACAAAGTATTCTTCCTCTCCAAAGACAGTAACAACTTTTCCATTCACCGGATATCTCAACTTTTGATGTAATGTGGAGGTCACAGCACCTGCCCCATGGATCCAGGGACGACCAAGCAGACATGAGTACGAAGGACGAATATCCATCACATAGAATGTAGCAGTAAACACCTGAGAGCCAACCTTGATTGGAAGATCAATTTCCCCATGCACTACTCTTCTAGAACCATCAAAAGCCTTTACCACAATATTACTGGGCTTCAATACCGTATCTTCAGGACTCAGCTTGTTCAGGACTTCCTTAGGCAACACATTCAGAGAGGAACCATTGTCTATCAGCACATGAGACAGGGTAGTGCCCCTGCATTCAATTGAAATATGCAAGGCCCTGTTATGATCCCTCTTGGCAGGGGTCAAGTCAGCATCAGAAAATCCTAACCCGTTGTCATAAGTCAGGTGAGCAACACAATTCTCAAACTGGTCCACAGAAATTGCACTGGGTACATGAGCCATCTTTAGAAACTTGATCAATGACTTGGCATGAGCCTCAGAACATAATAACAGGGAGAGCATAGAAATCTTTGAGGGAGTATGCCCCAGCTGATCAACAATATCATAATCACTCTTGCGAATGATTTTCAATACTTCTTCCATCTGCTTAGAGAGGTCATCAGCAGCTGGCACATCAGTAGATACAGGCTCAATAACAGGACCCTTGCCCCGAGCATCAGTGGTGGAGGTAACAGCAGGAGTAACTGCACTCTTAGAAGCAACTGGAGGAGAGAAGACTCTTCCACTACGAGTGATTTTGCTAGATCCAGCAATATTATCAATGTCAACAGGCATATCAGGTAAAGGCTCCTGCTTGACACCATGGATGTAAACATCAGACCCATAGTGCCAAGGCACAGCTTTGTCAGATGTATAAGAAATAGGACCAGGAGTGGTAATGATCAGAGGAGCTACTCTGGCTTCAGCGACAACTTTCACAGGACCTTCAGCAGTAATCTTGATTGGGCCCTGATGAGTGATTTTAATGGGACCCTTTGAAGTGATTCTTAGTGGTACTTTGTCAACCATGTCAACCTCTTCAATCTTCTTACCCTGAGTCAGATGATCCACCATACTTTCTACAGATGCTGGTCTTCTTTCAAACACTGTAGTATATTTATCCATGAGACGTTGAATCCCATCTCTCAAAATGAAGCAACTATCCGGCTTATAGGTACAATATAGACAATCTTCATGACAACCTGGAAAGATCCCAGCTTGTACTAACCTCTTTTTGATAACAGACAATGGTGTGCTCAACTCCATAACTGAATAGACATGCAGATCTTCATCAATATCTTCATCAATGGCGTTGACAGTCTTCTCGTGATTTGGCATTGGAGCTGTAATCACATTTGGAGTACCTGGTGGATCAAACTCAATTTCTCCAGCATCAATCATATCCTGAATTTTGTTCTTCAAGACCCAGCAGTTATTAGTATCATGTCCTGGACAGTTTGAATGATATGCACATCGTGCATTGGGATTGTACTTGGGAGATGTAACATTGGGATTCTGAGGGGCCTCCCTCAGGGTAATAAGTTCAGCTTTCAACAAGTGTTGCAATGCCTGAGCCATTGACATGTTGATCTTCGTGAACTGTCTTCTAGCCCTCTGTTGGTTGCCTTGAGGCTGCTCTGTTGTTGCAGGAGTTGGATTTGAAATATGAACTGCACTAACAGACTGATGCCTTCTGTTACGATCAGGCTGACCATACACAGCATTAGATTCTTTCTTCCCAGTGGGAGGCTTCTTTGCAGCACCTGATGAAGAAGTGCCCACTTGGATCTTACCACTCTTGATACCATTCTCTACTCGCTCTCCTGTCATGATCAACTCAGTGAAGCCAGATGATGAGCTTCCAATGAGATGACTGTAAAACGGACCATTCAGCGTACACATGAACATATCAACCAACTCCCTATCAGTCAAAGGGGGTTGAACTCTTCCATCTAAGTCTCTCCACTTCTGAGCATACTCCTTAAAGCTTTCTTTGGCACCCATAGACATGCTTTGAAGCTGCATGCGAGTGGGGGCTAAGTCAGCATTGTATTGATACTGCTTGTAGAAAGCTTCAGCAAGGTCATTCCAATCTCTGATGTTGACACTCTCCAACTGATAATACCACTCTAGCTGAGCTCCAGATAAACTCTCTTGAAAGAAATGGATCCACAACTTTTTATCGGCAGTGTGGGGTTGAATTCTTCTGACATAAGACCTCAGATGCAATTTGGGACAAGAGACCCCATCATAGATAACAAATGTAGGAACTTTGAACCCAATGGGTATGACCACCCCAGATATCAAGCTCAAATCCTCAAAATTCAGCCCAGATGATTTCTGTAATTCCATAGCATCCATTCTATCCACCAGCATCTTGAATTTGTCTTCGTTAGGCTCATGGTAGTAGTTAGCCTCAGAATCAGAGTCCCCCATAGTGTTGTGGAGACTGCCTCTCTCCTGCTCAGATTCTTTAGATTCATAGTCTTCAACATGTTCCTTGGTCTTGACAGGACCTTTGAACCTTCTTCCCATGTTGAGCAACCCAGCAGACTTTCTAGCCTTCTTAGTCTTCTTGGCCAGCAGTGTCTTCAATTCATCCTGCCCCTTGGATAGGTTCAGGATCAGCTCTTGGAACTGTGCATTCTGTGCCTGGAGATCCTTAACTGATTGTTCAAGAGCCATTGCTGAAATAAACAGCGAGGAGATGAGAAACCTGTGCACAATTATAAACCTGTGATGCAATGATATGGGAATGCATATGCAATGTTTTCAAGGACCGCAGGATTTAAATTTGCTTAAACAAACAAGAAAGTAACTTTTTATTAGTAATAACTTGTTTTGCCTTTTAGGCTTACAAAAAATGAAAACGAAATAAGTACAAAAGATGGGGTTTTAAGTCTCCCATGGACGTTTCCTCTTTGTGTTGAGGTATGAGTTGAGGTTTCGTTCCTCATGAAGTAGCTTTGTTAGCTCTAGGATCCTTGCTTGGCTTGCTTTGTAATGAGCCTCGAAAGTATCCCTTTGCTCTTTCAGTTGGATCCATGATCTCTGCAAGTCTTCCATATCAGTAGGCATGTCTGGGTGAAGGATGGTATAAGCTGTGTCTCCTTCAGCAACAGGTTCCATGGTAACTGGTAGGACGGCAGGATATGGCATCATGAGTGTCTGAGCACGAGATCGTACCCATCTGAGATAAGCCTCCATAGGAATAGTGTACTTAGGCTCCAGTGTCTTGCTGTCAATCCTGTTTACCTTTCCCCAAGCTCGGATGAATCTCTGACGGTAACCCTGAAGATCGTTGTCATAATCAAACACAATGCCCTGAATCAACATGTCATGTGGACCATCGCTCCGGGCGTAACCAAACTGTCGTAAAGCTAGAGATGGGTTGTAGGTGATGCCTCCTCTTATGCCTAGAAGTGGCACATTAGGAAACTCCCCACAACGGTCAATGATGGTGACATTCTCCATAGATCTGGAGCACCAATGGATGTCTGAGTGAGAAAGTGACATGATCCTCTTGGACCATCTGAACCCTTGCTCATTCTTCATTAATGAGCGAGGAAGGTGAGAAATAAACCACCTAGAAAGTAAAGGTATGCAGCACATCAAAGTTCCTCTTGCCCTTGTAGTACGGGTGTGAAGAGAATGTAGGATGTCTCCAAGTAAGGTAGGCACTGGATTGTGACTCAGGAATATGTTGATGGCATGAACGTCTATGAACTGATCAGGATTGGGGAACAACACTAAGCCATAAATCAATAAGGCTAAGATCTCCTCAAAAGCATCGTAGCTCATAGCCTTCAAGAACATTTGAGCTTTATCCACTAATACCTTGGCAAGAATACCTTTAACTCCACTTCTCGTCTCTAGAACAATGTCAGACTTCTTCAGATGTAGAGCTGCAGCAATAACTTCTGGTTTAAGCTCCTTCTCTAAGCCTGTGAATGGCTTCTGATCAAGAACAGGTATACCCAGAAGTTTAGAGAACTCCTCCATGGTTGGAACCAGCTGATAATCAGGAAATGTAAAGCAATGGTGCTTAGGGTCAAAGAACTGAAACAGCACACTCATCATGTCTTCACTGAACCCTGAAGTAACTAGATCCAATAAGTGACCATGTCTCTTGTTGAACTGGGAATGATCAGGCACTAGGGAAACCAACTCCTTGAGTTTAGCAGGTATCCCTACAAAGTTGATCCTGATGGTGTTTCTACGAGCAGAAGCCATGACCTGCAACAAAGAACAAAGATAAATCCTTTGGTCCTTGAAATGGTTAGGGAAAATGATATGCTTATGATGCATGATGATGTCATGATGTCATGCTCAATCACAAACATGTGGCACACACAAACAAGTCACACCATAGCCCTAGGTTTAAAGGCTTGCATGAGGTTCAAAGGCAAGTACCCTCCCCTGAAGTTAGATGGTTCATCCTGTCCTACAAAAGTAACCAGGTTCTAAGGGATCTCAATATCATTGATCCTTCACAAGGGTGGTTGTTCAGAAGGCAACTTACTTGCCAACCAAAACCCTCCAAGTTTAAGATCTCAATGAGCGTAGTATCGAGTGTCAACCAACTTCAGTCTGCACCAAAGCCGGTTACCTCACTACTTTCTAAAGGCCAAGATGAGTTAACTAGGGTTCTAAAAGTCAGTTAGTGCATTGACAACATATGGCAGCCTCAATATTATCCTCAACTTGACTTAAGGAATATAAGCACCAACCAAGAAGTCACACTAACTATGGCCACCAGATCAACCGTATCGATATACGTCGTACAGTTTCCTTGGTCTATTGCCATTTACCTAAGGTACACTAGATCCGGGTTAGGACCTTTCACACATAAGAGCACCCCAACAATATAATAATAAAGCAAACAAGGCAAACAATTTAAAGTGATCTTAATTCCTAAGGGTACCCCTCTTAAATTTATCCCCAGCAGAGTCGCCAGTTCTGTAACCCGGTGAACTGACTTTAAACAATGTTGCGGATAGCAGGAGTCGCCACCGACTTTTATTTTATCCATAAGGAAAGGTTATAAAAGAACAGGAAAGACCTTAGAGAATATTTTGGGTCCGGGGGGTAGGTTATGAAAAAGGAAGGTATTAGCATCCTTTTCATCCATGGTTATCCATGGGCTCTTAGGTACTTAAGCTCACTTTTGAATTGTTTTGAAATTGTAGTGTGTGAATAGAAAATTTTCAGAATAGTTAATAAATAATCCATGTAAGGATGTGTTAAGAACTTGTTTGAAAACTTGTTGAAAATTTGTTTAAGTGCGAAACAATTTTGAAGTGAGCAAGCACCTAGGAGTAACCTACCCTAATGTTTAAAGGTCTTTCTTATTCTTCATTCTTTCCTTTAGTAAGACTATCCCTACTATAATGGAGTAGGTAGTCCTTACTTTGGATGTTAAGGGACATGTGAGGGACAATTTGACTTTGAAGGCCATTGTGGGATGTAATAAGCACATATAAGGGACCATCATCATTTTTCGAAAGGGACTCGATTCGTAAAGGCAACCATAAGGGACTTTGATGATTTTTCTATTTGAGGGACTTGCTTTATACACCCCACTTAACCATTATTCGTAGGCAACTTGAGGGATATCCTTAGGAAGTGAGACGGCGATTAAAATCGACTTACGTGTGTGACGTGTTTATTTTAATTATTTATTTAAAAGTGATCTAAATTTATTTTAATATTACATACATGTTGTTACACTCCCTAATTACTAACCATAATAATAATTAAATAATTAAACAACTTTACATCCAAGAAACAATTACAAAATAATAAGCAAAATAATTAAATAGCAAAGATAAATAAAATATAAATAAGCAATAATAAATAATAAAGGGGGTTAATTCTAAGTTTACTCGGCAAGACATCGCATCTTGTGCCTACGTATCCTTACGGGAGTGGAATCAGAGTAATCGTAGTTCCCCTCAATAGGGAGGTTAGAAACTTCTTGACTGTGGTCAAGGTCTCAAGGGGAATAAACGCATCTTAAGGACACGCTTACGTGGAGTGTAGAAACTCCAAATCTCTACGTTGAAATGTTAAGTTGTAATTAGGGTTAAATTAGGGATTCCACGGCGGGAAACCCTAAAATGAGCGCGGCGGCTCTTTGACCTAATGCTAAGGGTAAAATTGTAATTTTGCCTGCGGCGAGGCATTTGTGAAAATTAGGGTTTGTAGTTTGTAGTTTTGAGGATTTGAAATTGAATGTGTGAAGTTTTACGGACTATTGGCGCGGCGGCCAAACAGTTAGACCTAACCTTCGGATGTGTGCAATGTGACAGAAATAATAGTAAACGCGTGAGATAATTGAATCATGCAAACAGAGAGATAATGTCATAATTTAAACCATGCAAGCAGAAATTTAAAGGCAGAATTTAAAGAGCGATTGTTAAGTTCGCGAGGTTACATGAGAGGAGCAGATACAATATGATAATGAAATTTGAATTGAACAATAATAAAATAAAATAAATAACGGTTCTAGTTATTATTTTAAAAAAAAGATTTTAGTTATTATTTTAAATTTATCTAAAAAAAGTTTTTCTTAAAAATAATAGGTTTTCATATTAATTTGGAAAAGATGTTAATGTTATTTATTTTAAAAAACAGATTTTTATATTATAACAAATTTTAATAAATTAATGATAACAATAATAATAATAATGGTAATAATAATGATAATAATGATAATAATAATAAATAATGATAATAATAATAATAATAATAATAATAATAATAATAATAATAATAATAATAATAATAATAATAATAAAGCAATAATGAATTTTAAATGTGCCAAATAACCCAACAATGTTGCTAACGCAGAAATGCGCTCATCGCAACCAGATCTAAATCGGACGAAACAAAATTTATCGCAAAGAAAAAGAAATTAAGCAAAAAATAGTATTATTGCTCACACAAAAATGCGATCATCGCAACCAGATCGAACTAACACAAATGTCACGCGTCATGCACACAAATGTGCAAACATCGTATCGACATAATTCGATCAAAAATCTTATATATATAAACTCTAACAATTTCAAAATTATATATATATAAACGTAACAGAAATAGATAAAGAAAAAGAAATAACGGTAATAGATGAAGAAAAAGAAATAACGGTAAAAGATGAAGAAAAAGA
The DNA here is from genome assembly GCA_963859935.3 of Lathyrus sativus. Taxonomy (NCBI): domain Eukaryota; kingdom Viridiplantae; phylum Streptophyta; class Magnoliopsida; order Fabales; family Fabaceae; genus Lathyrus; species Lathyrus sativus. Next base: position 416,943,895 of record OZ012736.1, on the reverse strand, counting down.
AACAACAGTAATAGATGAAGGAAAAGAAATAACGGTAAACGATGAAGAAAAAGAAACAATAGTAATGGATGAAGAAGAAAACTAAATAACGGCAAACGGCACTCACTCCTCTTAGGTTTTTTTCATTCTCTCCTCTTTTTTCCAACAAGGCAACACATGTATATATAGGGAACAAATTAGGGTTAACACCAAATTGTCAATAATGTCCCTAAAGCCCATTTTAAAGCCCAAACTAAATAATTAGTTAAGAAAAAATAAAATTTAAATAATTTAAAATAATTAAAATAAACTTAAAATAAAAACTAATAATCCTATTGATTCCTAAAATAAAAAATATTATAAAAAGAACAAAATTTTTTTCAATATTTTTTATTTTATGATTTTTTGGATATTTTTATGAATAATTTAGAAAAAAGTGAAAAAAATAATATTTTAAAAAATGATTTAATTAAAATACGAAAATAATAATTAAATAATAATAAAAAACTATTTTTGTTATTTTTTTAATGAAAGATAGAAAAATTTAGAGTAAAAATAATAAAAAACAAAAAAAGTGACAAAGGTGAGATTCGAACTCTCAACCTCTCACACTCATAACTCCTTACACATGTCCTCCTGCCAATTGTGCCATTTTTACTTTTTAGAAAAAAAATGCATGCCATATGATATTTACCTGCAAAAAGTCAAACGACTACACAAATTTGTTAGTAATTGATTAAATGCAATGAAATGCGACGACAAATCTTAGGGCAAAATTTGGGGTATTACAGTTATTATGATAATATTTCTCACCCAACCTCTCTTTGATGTTGGCAAAAAAAAAATCATGAAGTTTGACTTTGGTTTGACCACAGTTGACCTCAGTTTGACCTTTTAACTGCATTGACTGCTTTTGACTTATCTGATCATCTGACTGAGCAAACTTTTGAGAAAAGTCTTGAAACTTGACATGGGGGTTCTTATACACATATAAGATGTTATGAAGCTCACTTGAAGTCTTGGAAGTCCATTTAGCCTGATTAAAGTCAAAACCCTAGTTTTGGATGCACTGCTTAGGAGGTGCATTGTCTGAGGGAATTGTCAACTCTTCTGACCAATTGTGAATTTTGTGAACCTTGTGAACCTTCTTGGAACACAAAGTCTTGTATTGTGAGGGCAAATTTTGGGGTGCAACACAACCTTCTCCAAATCTTCAGTTATCCTAGGGTTGACCCAGTCAAAACCCTAATTCTACCATTCATGGGTTGAATCCTCTGAACTCTTGCATAATGACTTCTCTGGGCTTTATGATGGCTATCAAGACATCTCATAGGCTTTCTCAAAACATCAAGTTCATTCTCAAAGTCTCAGAATCATCTGAGGAGCACCCACAACTCTCAAGCTATGAAGCACACAACCCTGGTTCCAACCAATTCCTCTGAAGATCTCTTGAACTTTCTGATGAAGGTATCCATTTTCAAACACTCAATGAATAAATAATTGTTGGTCAAATTTTGGGGTGCAACAGCTGCCCCTATTCAAACGGCTTGAACCTGACTGGGTGAGAAGCGAACGGCTCTCAACCAATCAAGGTACGAGACGGTTGAATATCGGTAAACCCGAAAATTTGCCAACTGCACGAGCACACAGTACTCTGCGGGGAACAAATCTTTGAATACTGCAATACTAGCTGCTCAACAACTAGCTGGAGAAATATCGACCTGACATCGTTGTCAGTTATCCACATTAAATTCTTCTGACATTGCCTTCAGACAACCACAACACCTATCATTGCCGCTGGAGGACTGAATCTGACATCGCCGTCGAGAACAACCATAACTCAGGGAAACTAGCGTCCAACATCGCCGCCGGAGACCTAAACCTGAATCACCAAAATATCCAACATCGCCGCTGGAGAAAATACAACAATGAACAAAATACCCCGCATCGCCGCTGGAGAGAATACATCTCTGAACAAAGTACCCCGCATCGCCGCTGGAGAACTGCATCTGACATCGCCGTCGGACAATCCACATACCCCGCATCGCCGCTGGAGAAATAAATCTGTCCAAATACCCCGCATCGCCGCTGGAGAAACACATCTGGCAGAATACCCCGCATCGCCGCTGGAGAAACACATCTGGCAGAATACCCCGCATCGCCACTGGAGAAACACATCTGGCAGAATACCCCGCATCGCCGCTGGAGAACTAAAGGATCTGCATCACCTAACATCGCCGTCAGAAGACTGGATCACCTTGACATGCCCAACATCGCCGCCGGAAAACTGAATCTGACATCGCCGTCGGAAACAAACATCCTCTTAGAGACACTCGACATCGCCGTCGTACAAACATCATCTTTACTGGGGATTTAAAGAGTCTGACATCGCCGTCGAACATAATCTTCTGACATCGCTGCCAAAACAGACATAATCTGACCTCGCCGTCAAAGCAAACATCCAACATCGCCGCTGGAAACAAACATAATCTGACCTCGCCGTCGGAACAAACATCCAACCTCACCGCTGGAAACAAACATAATCTGACCTCGCCGTCAAAGCAAACATCCAACCTCACCGCTGGAAACAAACATCTGACCTCGCCGTCAAAGTGGAGGAACTTCATTGGGGAATTGGTCACACGGTAACCGGTAATACGTAGCCGATCATACCGCTTCATTAACACGGTTAGACCTCAATCATGGAGTCTTCAGGAGAGATTCTAACTTCGCCGTTGGAAAACCTGCTGGGGATGACGCTTTGCCGCTGGGGAATTTGGATAACTATCACGTAACTCCGCTCCGGGGGTCCAGAACTCATTCTGGATAAATCAACTCTGCTGAGGACTGCAATAATCATCTTGAACTGATAACCGTTCTGAGCAAACATTTTGTTGGGGATTCCAGGAACTATCCTGGGCAACTCTTGCTGGGGACAAACCAATCACGGCCTGAGCAGCTTCCAAGGATTCGGCTCTCTTGGAGTTTCAGGAATCATCCTGGGCGATCTTCGCCGGGGACTCTAGGTATCAACTTAAGCAACCAACTCTAGAGACTGCGCTGGGGTCTTAAGGATCATCTCGAGCAAACGGCCCTGCTGAGGGATTCGAGAATCATCTTGAACTGAAGACTTCGCTGGGGATCTCAAAAATCATCTTGAGCACGCGACCTCGTTGGGGAGAATGTCAGGAATCGTCCTGAGCAACTGATCCTTCGGCGGAACACCTGTAAAACAAGAATGGTAACAACCTAGATCATGTTTATGATGCATATGCTTCGGCGCCATGCTCCACACGGTGGAAATGCTATGCGTTTATGCTAAATGCTATGCAATCATGCACAATGATGCGATCCTGTCAGCAAAATAAATGCCGAGGGGGAAATCCTCCTGTCAAGGAGAAGGGACTACTCATATAGAGGAATCGTCCTGCTGAGGAGAGCGTGGACACGCCAATATCAATCGGACTCTGTCTGGGGAAACGATCTTCTGGTTGACTGCTGCAGGGAAAACAACTTCAGCTGACTGCTGCAGGGGAACGAAGCTCTACGAGAACCTGGACCTGCTGAAGGAAAGCGATGTCAATCGCGGGAGTGAACTGCGCGGCCGCCCTTGCTACTCTTCTGGGGATGACCACTCTGTGGGGAAACAACTTCAGTTGCTCAACACTCCACTGGGGAAAAACCAATCATGATCTGATCAACTTCCAAGGATTCGGATCTCTTGGACATCTGCAAACTCGGCTGAGGAAGGAGAAATCATTCTGCTTCGATGGAGAGAGTGCGACTCTGGGGAACCACAGCATTAACTGCCCCACGCTCTGCTGGGGAAAATTGATCATGATCTGATCAACTTCCAAGGATTCTGCTTTTCTGCGGACTCAGCCGGGGAGAGAAATCATTCTACTTCACGGGAGAGTACGACTCTGGTGCGGAATTTCAATTTCGCCGGGGAAGAAAGGATCATCTGCCTTCGGGGGAGAGTACAACTCTGCAGGGGAATACAACATCAGTCGTTCCAATACTCTATTGGGGAAGAGGGAATCGTCCAACTTCAGGAGAGAATACGGATCTGGTGGGGAATCTCAATTCCGCTGGAGACCTCAGTCTGGCACCATCAGTTACTGCATCCTTCGGCATACGAACAGCCTCCTGCGAAACCTGCACTTGTGACCCGGTGCGGGGGAGACACCTGCTTCGGTGACTTTATTGGGGAAAACACGAGCTTCGGCACCCGAACACTTCTCTGAAATCTGCACTTGTGACCCGGTGCTGGGGAAAGACGAAGTCATTCTTCGGTGCTTGATTCAGCTGATGAGGTGACGCTCCCTCAGGATGCGTCTGCTTGGGGAAGGGAATCATCTCTGCGTGGGGAGACATATCAATGCTCACTATTTGCATTCAGATTCTGCGGAGGAGAGACTACTGAACTCTGCTGGGGAAGGAGGACTCATCCTGCTTCGGGGATACGCACGGCACATCTTCTGGCAAGTGCTACACCTGCAACAACACAAACAAACAGACAGGATACCCTCCTCAAAGGGGCCTATCCAGGTTATTATCTCGTGACAATATTCAGTTAATTAATTGTTTCAACAATCAATGGGCCTAGGCCCGCAGGTTTATGTATGCGCATTTTATCAAAAAACATCGGCGTTTTCATTCGCAAACAAAACAGATAAATGCTAAACAGACAAACAGAATTGCTGAATAATGTGCATTTTATTGATGATGAACCCCTGAACGGGCAAAAATGTTTTACAACAGAGGCAAGCTCCTGGAATGAGGAAGCCGCGCAAAAAAGAAAACATAAATATACATCAGTATATACAAATGTCGGCAACGAGGTGTAGACGAACACCATGAGTTGATCCCTCTAAGACCCACTCGACTTCGATACTTCTCCGACGCTTCAGCTTTGGAAGAGATTGATTCAGATAAACGGCCCTCAGGTCTTCCGAACCACTAAACAATGAAAGTCCACACGCGGAACGCAGTCATTTGCTTATTCAAATCCCTAACTTTTGCGTGAACCGCCCTTTACGGGTTTTCAGTTCACCGGGATACCCTTTTTTGCCGAAGCCGCCCAGTGTAGGTTTTCGACTTCGCGGGTGTACATTTTTTCAATATATCCCTAATTTTTGCCCGAACCTTTTATTCTGTTTTTGGTTCGCCGGGATGCCCCTTTTTTGCCTGGACTCTTTCTTTTTTGTCCAGCGGGTCTCTTTCAAGCAAAGTATTTTTTAACTGCGTCCGCGTTCACCGGGGATGCAAAATCTTCACCATCCATCGTGGATAACAACAAAGCTCCTCCTGAGAAGACCTTGCTGACGACATACGGCCCTTCGTAATTCGGAGTCCACTTGCCCCGGTGATCGGAATGTGGCGGAAGAATCTTCTTCAGGACGAGATCACCCGTCTGAAAGCTTCTGGGACGCACCTTCTTATCATAAGCTTTCTTCATTCGGCTTTGGTACAGGCGACCAAATGCAATCGATGCTAACCTCTTCTCGTCCATCAGGCTGAGTTGGTTCAAACGATTCGTAATCCATTCTGCCTCATCAAGTTTCACGTCAACCAAAACTCGCAAAGAGGGAATCTCCACTTCTAATGGCAGGACAGCTTCCATACCGTACACCAAGGAGAAAGGAGTTGCCCCGATCGACGTACGCACTGTAGTACGATAACCGTGCAAGGCAAACGGCAGCATCTCGTGCCAATCTTTGTACGTCACAACCATCTTCTGAACAATCTTCTTGATGTTCTTGTTGGCCGCTTCGACAGCGCCGTTCATCTTCGGCCGGTAAGGAGATGAGTTGTGGTGTTCAATCTTGAAGCTCTGGCACAGCTCCTTCATCATCTTGTTATTCAAATTCGAACCATTATCAGTAATGATCCGTTCGGGAATTCCATAGCGACAGATGATGTCCCTCTTTATGAATTTAGCTACCACCTGCTTGGTCACATTAGCGTACGAGGCTGCCTCCACCCATTTGGTGAAGTAGTCGATAGCTACCAGAATAAAACGATGACCATTGGATGCAGTGGGCTCGATCTTGCCTATCACGTCGATGCCCCACATGGAGAACGGCCAAGGGGGGGCATGACATTCAATGGGCACGGCGGCACATGAACTTTATCAGCATAAATCTGGCATTTGTGACATTTCTTCGCGAATCTGAAGCAATCCGACTCCATCGTCAGCCAGTAATATCCTGCTCTCAGGATCTTTCTCGTCATGGCATGCCCGCCGGCGTGCGTACCAAATGTGCCCTCATGGACTTCTTCCATGAGCATACTTGCCTCTTTCTCATCTACACATCTGAGCAGCACGAGATCGTGGTTTCTCTTATACAGCACTCCATCAGGGTTGAGATAAAAGTTTCCAGATAGCCTCCTTAGAGTCTTCTTATCCTGGGTTGACGCACCCGCAGGATACTCCTTGGTCATAAGGAAGGTCTGGATATCGTGGAACCATGGCTTGCCGTCAGTGGCATCTTCGATTGTAAAGACAAATGTTGGTCTATCAAGACGCGAAAGTACAATTCTTGGAGCCTCATTCCAATAATTGACCTTGTACATCGAAGCCAGCGTGGCTAAAGCATCAGCCATTTGATTTTCGGCCCGGGGTACATGATGAAGTTCTACTCGGTCGAAGAACGGAAGCAGCCTCCTAGCATAATTCATGTACCGTACTAGATTCGCCTGACGAGTTTCCCACTCCCCTTTGATTTGATTGATTACAAGCGCTGAGTCACCATATATGTCTAGATTCTTGATTCTCAAATCAATTGCCTCTTCTAGACCCATAATACATGCTTCATACTCGGCTTCATTGTTGGTAACTGGAAACGCCAGTCTCACAGTAAACGGGATGTGGGATCCGTGAGGAGTCGTGATGATAGCCCCGATACCACTTCCATAGGAATTAACCGCTCCGTCGAATATCAACTTCCACTGAGACTTCCTATCTGGCCCCTCATCAGGCAATGGCTCCTCGCAATCCTTTGCTTTGAGAAACATAATGTCCTCGTCAGGGAATTCGAACTTCATCGGCTGGTAGTCTTCGATTGGCTGTTCGGCAAGGTAATCAGACAATACGCTACCCTTGATGGCTTTTTGAGAGACGTACTGAATATCATATTCTGTTAACACCATTTGCCACCTGGCAATCCTGCCCGAAAGAGCCTGCTTCTCGAAGACGTACTTGATCGGATCCATCTTCGAAATTAGCACAGTGGTGTGGTTGAGCATATACTATCGTAGACGTTTGGCAGCCCAAGCTAATGCACAACACGTCTTCTCCAGCATCGAGTATCGAGATTCACACTCAGTGAACTTTTTACTCAAATAATAAACGGCATGCTCTTTTCTGCCCGTCTCGTCGTGCTGACCGAGAACACACCCCATACTATTCTCCAGAACCGTCAGGTACATGATTAATGGCCGTCCAGCCACTGGGGGTATCAAGATGGAGGTTCTTGAAGATACTGCTTTATTTTGTCGAATGCCTTCTGGCAATCCTCATTCCAAGTAATCGCCTGATTTTTCTTTAACAGCTTGAACATCGGTTCACAAGTGGCCGTGAGCTGAGAGATAAACCTTGCAATGTAGTTTATTCGGCCCAGGAAACCACGAACTTCTTTCTCTGTTTTCGGCGCTGGCATTTCTTGGATAGCTTTTTTTTTCGCAGGATCAACTTCAATACCTCGTTCACTAACGATAAACCCCAATAACTTTCCGGACCGCACTCCGAAAGTGCACTTGTTAGGATTCAGCCTCAGCCTGAACTTCCTAAGCCTTTCAAACAGCTTCAGTAGGTTGACCAGATGCTCCTCCTCCGTTTGGGACTTTGCAATCATGTCATCAACATAGACCTCGATCTCATGATGAATCATGTCATGAAACAAAGTTACCATTGCTCGCTGGTAAGTGGCCCCTGCGTTCTTCAGACCAAAGGGCATTACCTTGTAGCAAAATGTGCCCCAGGGGGTAATGAACGTCGTTTTCTCCATGTCCTCCGGTGCCATCTTAATCTGATTGTAACCGGAGAAGCCATCCATGAACGAAAACACGGAAAACTGGGCTGTATTGTCGACCAACACATCGATATGAGGCAACGGGAAATCATCTTTAGGGCTCGCCCTGTTCAAATCCCGATAATCGACGCACATGCGTACCTTACCGTCCTTCTTCGGTACAGGCACTATGTTGGCGACCCACGGAGGGTAAGTGGTAACGGCTAGAAATCCTGCGTCCAACTGCTTCTGGACCTCTTCTTTGATTTTTACAGCCATGTCTGGTCTCGTCCTCCTAAGCTTCTGCTTGACTGGAGGACAATTTTCTCGCAACGGCAAGCGATGAACCATGATATCTGTGTCAAGTCCGGGCATATCCTCATATGACCAAGCAAAGACGTCACTATACTCTCGAAGCATCTCGACCAGTCTATGCTTGACATTATTCTGCAATGCAGCCCCTACTCTGACATTTCTGACGAGCTCCTCAGAACCCAGATTTACGATCTCAATATCCTCCTCGTGAGGCAGAATAACCTTCTCCTCTTGTCTCAACAAGCGGGCCAACTCTTCCGGAAGGTCCTCGTCTTCATCAATCTCATCCTCGGCTTGATAGATCGGGCAATCAAAGTCGTAGTAAGCCGTAGAGGGTCCAGAGTCGATGTCGTCTGTTACGTGGATCCTGCAATAACAAGGGTTAAGTTTAAAGCAAGAATATGCAGGTTAGCGCGAACCTCGTTGCCATTTTACTGTTTTTCGAAATAAACATAAAACAGGAATAACAGAGAACACAATATTCGATTACGAAGAAAACGCCTTTTATTTATTAACAAAATGCATGCACATAATCCAACAAGGCCCTGACAGTAAAACCACTATGCCCCGAGCAGGACATAGGGTTGTACAAATATTGTAAAAAGCAAATCATTACTCTTCACTTGTCAGCTTGATAATCTCCTTGATGGTCCAGTTGTGGAGGCGCTCGCCCGGCTTGCTCGGTTGAATCCAGGCGTCAAGATCGCAATCACTGTCTCCGCTGTCCTCCGACACAGCGTTGATGCTCTCGAAAATTACTCCCCCCTTGGTGAATAGGATCGGCCCTTTCCCACGAGACGAGCTGCCAGAAGAAGATGAAGCCTCAGCTCCAGGAGAATATCCCAATCCAAACTTATCCTGCTTGATTGGTATATCCAAGACATGCCCCCAGCCTGAGGTGGAACCGGCTTCGACAACGGCCCGTGCTTCCTTAAACGAGGAGAGATTCATCTCCTGCTTCTCTGCGACGACAGGAGCTACCTCCTTCACCCTGACGGTTTCAAATGCTTGGCAAAGAGTCTCATGGATCTCGCCATCCATTTCGACGTATTTAAAGGACGATAGGTGGCTTACCATAATGTCCTCCTCACCACAGACTGTTACAATGCTGCCCCCGACAGCATATTTAAGCTTCTGATGCAGCGTGGACGTCACGGCACCAGCAGAATGGATCCACGGCCGACCTAAGAGGCAACTATAGGCGGGCATGATATCCATGATATAGAAAACCGTATTGAACGTCTCTGGACCAACTTGAATTGGCAGGGTCAATTCTCCGAAGACGTGGCGCTTGGTCCCATCAAAGGCTTTTACGACCAAATCACTGGGCGTGCACAGCAGTCCACGGGTATCCAACTTCATTAGTGCTTTTTTCGGAAGCACGTTAAGCGAGGAACCCGTATCCACCAGGACATGTGACATAATCGTGCCTCTGCACTCTATTGAGACGTGCAAGGCGCTATTGTGATCTCTTCCCTTAGGAGTCAGCTCCAGATCTGTAAATCCCAGCCCATTACCAGCATTAACATGGGCCACCACTTCCTCGAGTTGATTTACTGATATCTCCTGCGGCACGTATGCAGCATTCAATACCTTCAGTAATGCGTTGCGGTGCGCCTCAGAGCACAGCAACAAGTTAAGAATAGAGATCTTTGACGGAGTCTGATGAAGATGATCTACAATTTTGTAGTCACTCTTCTTGATTAGTCACATGAACTCTTCAGCATCTTTAACCAGCAAGTCTTTCTCTGCCCCTGCAGGGACCTCCTCAACAGCTTTACCTTTACCCTTATCCACAGCGTCAGCCCGGACCACTTTCTCTGCTGCAACCTCCGTTGGCGCAAACACTCTACCGCTTCTGGTGATACCACTGACTTCGGTAAGATTCTGCACAGTCGATCCGAACGGCTCAAGCTCTATCTTCTGACCATTACAATAAACTTCGGCGCCATAATGCCATGGAACGACATTGGTGCTTTCGAATGGAATTGGTCCGGCCCTGGTGATGGTGATAGCAGGCGGACGGGGCACAGAAATAGTGATAGGGTGACGAGGAATAGTAATGGTAGCAACTTCGTCTGCCTGCTTCAGCATGACTTCCCCTGATGCACTCTCAACGCTCCGGCTGAATTGCAAAATACCCTCGGACATCAGACTTTGGATACCTTCGATCAGCTGCTCACACCCATCAGGAAGTGTAGCACAAGCCATACATAATTCTCCACATCCAGGAAAGAAGCCCTTCTTCAGCAACTTAGCCTTGACAAAACTCAACGGCGTCTTCAAATCTTTGACATCGGTCAGCAAGTCTGAACTCTCCTCAGTGATAACAGCATTCACTCCGCCCCCCTTATGATGAGGCATTGGATTTTTGGTGACGTTGGGCACGTTGTCAGAAAAGTTGATAACCTTGGCGTCCACCAAGTCCTGGACTTTGTGCTTAAAAGCTTTACAATTCTCAATCGTATGGCCAGGTGCCCCAGTGTGGAATTCACAAGTAGCATTGGCATCATACCCCGGTGGTGGTGCCCCTGTTAAGGGAGCCATTGTCCTCTTTTGAACCAATTGGAGCTGAAGCAACGTTTGCAGAAGCTGTGCATACGACATAGGTGGAGTATCAAGATGACGGCTTGCCAGAGGAGCCCGATTCTGATATCTTTTATACCCCTGATTATTCTGCTGCTGAGGCTGCTGCTGCGGCTGCGGTGGAGCAGCTGGAATGTTTATGCTAGCAATCTGAGGCTGAGGGCCCTTGCCCTTTCTCCTAGCATTAGTGACAGCACTGGCCTCTCCCTCTCGACGCTTGCCAGTATAGGGTTTCTTGCTACCTCCTCCAACTGAGGATGATTCGCCCTGAATTTTTCCGATCTTTATACCGTTCTCAACATGCTCGCCCAGAGTGATAAGAGCCGAGAATGTTCCCGACATGCCACTGACCAGCTTTTCATAATAGATTCCAGGAAGGGTAGCCACGAACATTTGCACTAGCTCACGCTCAACCATGGGCGGTTGAACCCGAGCAGCCAATTCACGCCACCGCTGGGCGTATTCTTTGAAGCTTTCATTGTTCCGCTGTGAGAGATTCTGAAGCTGAACTCGGTTAGGAGCCAAGTCGCTATTATATTGATAGTGGAGAACAAACGCTTCTGCAAGATCTTTCCAGGTGCGCATAGTAGCGGGCTCCAAACCCATATACCATTCGAGCGATGGACCAGAAAGACTATCCTGAAAGAAGTGCATCAGCAGCTTCTCATCGTCAGAATAAGCGGACATCTTTCTATAATAAGATCGGAGGTGAACACGGGGACAAGTAGTACCCTTATACTTCTCAAAGGTAGGCACCTTGAACTTGTGAGGTACTTTAAAGTCAGCAATCAACCCGAGTTTGGACATGTCAACGCCCAATGTGTTCTGATTTTCTATGTCTCTCATCTTGTCTTCCAGCGCCTTGAACCTGAGTCGAGCTTCAGCAGTCAACTCTGCCTCTACACCTCTCTGAGAGAATATGTCATCCTGATGGTCCTCCAGCCACGGTTGAGGCACCACCAGATTTCCTGCACCAGCGTTGCCGTTGACCGGCCCTATGTTAACATTGGCTCCCAAACTACCATTGCCGACGCCAGCCGCGTTGAGTCCGAGATTAGCCATCAGATTGCCGTTAGCACTGCCGTTGCCCCCGGCAGTAGGAACAACGTTCTGTGGAGTATCCCCTGGAGGAGGAGTGGGTACGGCCCCGCCGTGAAGTATTCCATTACTGTCAACCCTGGAGATGAGAGGTTGAACCAAAGTACGAAGCTGGTCTTGCCCATTCGCAACTACTTGCATCAGCTCCATAAAACGATCCATCCGTTCACGAAGCTCTTGAACATCTGACTGTACCTGGTCCATTATCCTTGTCTGATTGGCGCGAGTTGAGTAGCGGTGGATGAGTCTTTGATCAATCCTGGAGATCGAAAGCAGCTCGGAACCTGAGTACCTGAAAAACCTGTCGACATCAAAGGTTAGGAAAAGCAACAGAATGTATGTCATGCAAAATGCTTTTATGCAGATGCAGGCGTGTGTCTGTGTGCTTGAGAGATTCTCCCCCGATCCTGGCGCCTTAGTACCAGTGCTGACAATAATAAGGAGAGGAATCTTGGCCCAATCATGGAAACAGTAACCTCACATGTACATAGCAATAGTCAGATTCGACACATCAAGGACCGAGAACTCGTACGCAACAATCTTCCTGAGAGAGGCTGCAGTAACACAATAAGAGGCGAGAGATCCTGGATCGGGGAAACGGTACCTGTCACAGACACACGCCGATGGGATGCGAATGATTATGCAAACTAATGCAAAATGTAGGCATGCAACAATATATCCAGGTGGATGCTGTGGAGATTCGGTGTCAACAGTCACTACGGAAACCCCGGTGTAAAACCACTGATCTGATCTGCTGAGAATAACCATCTGATAGGATTGAGATCAACATTCTGCCCTAACAGGAACAAGGGCCTGATAATAAAGACCCCGGATGCAAGATCAAGTAACATCTGTTGATGAAGTCTTCAGACCCCAAATCAAAAATCTGCCCTGTCGAGAACAAATGCACAGCTGCTGATGAGATCTTCAGACCCCACTCAAAATCTGCCCTATCAAGAACAAACAACAACTGCCGATGAGATCTTCAGACCCCACTCAAAATCTGCCCTATCCAGAACAAACCACTGATAACAATATCCTGATCGAAACCTTCTCTATCAAGAACAGACAAACACCCGATGATAAGATCCTCTGATCAAACCCTTGCTCTATCAAGAACATATCTGCAACTGAGAACCCAACATAACTGATTCACTGTCGAGAAAACCAGGTAGTCTGGAGGTCAAAGTTTCCTGCAATATCCCAACCCCACTCACAGGTATGGACCTAATCCATGGACAAAGGTACGACATCCTATGCGGTCATCAGCGTCACAGACTTTCATGAGTGACAATACGATTCCCAGAAGGAGTGGCATCGTCAAGTCATGAAGAGGCCTCTCTTAGCTGACTTCCAAATGATCGGTCCCCAGAGTCGACAATCCTCACGTCTGGACTCCCCTCAGATCCTCAAGACCGGAAATGAGCACCTCTGCAAGAATCTCGTCTGAGCGCAGATTTTCGTAGGGAACTGTGCCTGCTCAGCAGACAGGTTCGTCTACTACTTCTCCGCAACTATATCTAGGTGTGTACTCAAGCCCAGGTCCGGATTTTCACTCACAGTAACATCCCTCTCCCACAGCAGCACAGATCATCATATCAAACTGGAAATAAAATGCGGGAAATAAAATGCGGGAAGTAAAGTGCAGGAAGTAAAAATGCGATAAATAAACGCAACCCAACAAGCAAACACACAAACGATAGGATTGAATCGCGTAGGGGATGGGAAACGGTCCCAGCATAAGGGATGGGAAAAGTCTCTAGATGCTATAAGTCCCCAGCAGAGTCGCCAGCTGTCGCTTGCGCGAAAATAAGGTGCCGGCATGACAGAAGAGTCGCCACCTTTCGTTATTTATCCCTCAGAGCGGGAAAGGAAACGATCGGAAAAACCTGACGAATAAGGGTAAGACAAGGTCGTCGCAACTATTGTCTGGGTTCGGGAGTCGGTTACACAAGGGGAAGGTATTAGCACCCCTCACGTCCGTCGTACTCGACGGGATCCTCGCTTGTTTGTTTACTTGGACGGGTTGGTTATAATCTATCTACCTATCAAGGCTGGCTGAAAAAGAAAAGAAAAATGACTCGGCAAAGCGTCGCACTTTATGCCTACGTATTCTCATCAGGGAATGAGAAATCAGAGTCAACGTAGTTCGGCTAACTACGGGGGATTACGGGGAAGGTTGCTCGCTAGGACGTCGCATGCTATGCCTACGTACTTCCATCTGGTATGAAAGATCAGAGCAAACGTAGTTCGGGAAACTACGGGTTATCTCCTAAAAGAAGTGTTTTTTATTGTTTGCGATCTCAACCGCACTAGAGACTATGACCTGAGAGGGAACGCGTCCTTTCTCAGATAGCTTAAGGCTCGTAACGTACGAAAGAAATCATTCATGATTACTGTATCTTAAACTGCTTCGAGATGAGAAGAGAACAGGCCCAACTAGGAGGGAGACTATCAAGTCCTACTGTTGTCACGCCATGGATTCATCCTATGGTTGAGGTTTGAACAGGGAACTCCTAGATGTTGTCATGCATAGGTTTCAACCTAAAAGTCTATCATCACATCCTCATCAGAGGAAATGAGAGTCCTAAGGGATCATGTCAATGATACACCAAAACAGACAAAAGCATCAGCTTTAACAGTAAAATGCATGCAATGCAAGTGAGGGAGGAAATGTGTGTGGGGCTTCAGCCTCCACAAGCTCGTCTCGACCTCAAGCCAGTCATGAAATAACAGTAATCATACTGAAGATAAACAACATACTATCAAGCAATGAACAGATAAAAGAAATGAAGTGCCATCAGGCAAACAAAACACATGCTTGAGAAAGAATCATCTACTCTCTAATCCTAACCCTAACACAGAATCTAAATCAAAATGAAAGCAAAGCCCTAAAGCAAAACCTAACCAAAAGAGAAAACAATCCCAATCTTCAAGCTTCAAAACAAGCTTACCAAAGAAAGGGAGCTAAGTAAGCAGACTCATAGTGTCTTCCTCAGGAAAGCACTAGGAGGTGTATACTCAGGAGTCATATCCTATGTGGCTCAACCACTGTGATCAGTTTACATTCCTCCTCAGGAGAAATTAAACTCACAAGCAGGCTCCAACATCACTGGATATTTAGGAAATCCTATCTGAACTAGTGGAACTAAGTGAATAGACCCATAGGACCTTCCTCAGGAAAGTACTAGGAGGCTTCCACTTAGGAGTTGTACCCTATGTGGCTCAACAACTGTGATCAGTTTACATTCCTCCTCAGGAGAAATTAAACTCACAAGTTGGCTCCAACATCATTGGATACTTAAGAAATCCTAGATACACTAAGGGAACTAAGTGAATAGACCCATAGGACATTCCTCAGGAAAGTACTAGGAGGCTTCCACTTAGGAGTTGCATCCCATGTGGCTCAACAACAGGTGATCAGTTTACATTCCTCCTCAGGAGAAATTAAACTCACAAGTTGGCTCCAACATCATTGGATACTTAAGGAAGAGGTGAGAAGAAAGAATGAAAGTCATTCATAGTGCCTTCCTCAGGAAAGTACCATGAACTTCCTTCAAACTTCAGGATCTCAAACCTCACAGACAGGGAACAAGCCAAGCTCTGGGTCTCTGAGTCTTGATCTACAATCTTCTCTTCATGATGCTCTCCAACAAGATCTTCAAGACAACACAAGCCCCACAACAAATTCCCCAAAACAAACCCCAAGGATGGGCAGATAACCACAGCACAGAAAAAATCAATAGGCAACTTCAGAAAATACCTAAAAATGCTAAACCAATGGGGAAAAATCTAACAATTATTCACAAGGGACCTACAACATCTACCCATAACATCCACATAGGCCTCTACCCAAGAATCAAGACAAAACTATCTAAATAAAATGGATTTCTTTACCTATGCACAACCTAAACCCTAATTAGACTATCCTAAGTTCAATTCAACTAAACTAATCAAATCTTAATCTAAAAATCTAGTAATAAATCCAGGGAATACTATGATTCATCCTCTAATTACACAAAAAAGAATGAGTTAAAAAAACCTAAGGGAAAGTCCTAAAACAATTCTCACAAAATAAGGTATCAACTAAAAGAAAGAAAATACACTATATTAAAGAAAATATCACCAAAAATTCTACATTAAAAATAAAATTCCATTTTTATTTTTATAATTTTCTACACATTATCATCTAAACATAGCAAAAAGAATGAACAAAAAATCATTATTTATCAATTTTATATGCATTTTTAAAGAACAAGAAAAATATTGAAAGAATAAAAATAAAAGAAACAATTAAAGGGGAGGGGGTGGAAATAGCAAGAAGCGCTAGTTGATTTTCTAATGGGCCAGAAATAGAGGGGGTGCGGATAGCGAAGAGATAGGCCCAGGGACCACCGTTTAAGTGAAACGGTGCGTTTCACTTATATGGCTTCCCTCCAATTCACGAGTTTAAATCCAGGCCGTTAGATGGGGAGATTTTGTCAAAGCCTGGGGACTCATCCAACGGACAACCGTCATCGTCCCAGCTCGACCTAGGGTTTTGCAGAAATTGATGCTCATGCACACAAACTCAACCATCTCGTTCTCTCTGCTCAGTGGATGAAATTCCACGATTCCAAAACGAAAAATCATCTACTAATCAAGAGGAACACAGCCATACGTACCATTTTCCCTAACTCTCTCTAGATCATCCCAACAGAAGTCTACAAGGTCATGGTCCAAACAAAATCCTCTGAGATCAACCATCATTAACCTTGATTCTAATGATGTACAGTTGTTCTACAAGCTACCCTAACCATTCTAAACTAATTCTTGCTAACTAAAACTAACAATCTAGCTAATTCTTGAAGATCAAAGATTCATGGACCTGTTATGGAACTCCATGGATTTGGCTCTAACTCTCAGAATTTCATCACCTAGTCTAGCCTAACAATTCTATACCTAAAGAATGAACTGAAACTAAATAAATTAAGAGGTATAGGGAGAAGAAAGAACCTGTCAAGTGATGATGGAGAAGGTATGAGGAGAAGGTTTCAGGCCTTGTAATTGCTTCAGGACACTCTTCCAATGGGGAGAAACTTTCTGTTTGCACTTGTGATGATGGAGAAGGTCTGCAATGGAAGGAAACCAGAGTTGCTTCAACTTGAAGAAATCTCTTCAATGGATGCTTCTCTCTCTCTCTCCCCTCTGAATTCTCTTGCTATCACCAACCTTGAACACTATGAAGATCACTCTTCTTATAATGGTGGATGGAAGTTACTAGAAACATCTAGAATCCTCTAGAAAGTTCATGAACTTCTCCTTAAAAGAGACTTTGAAAATCTCATATCCCTTGCATTAAACCTTGTATTCTATGCCAAAATGCCTTAATATGAGATATTGAGTGATAAGGAATGAAATCAGCCCTTTACTTTTCCTTGTGCAAGCCTTTTCAAAGTTGCCTTCTTTTGCAAGTAACACTTTTCCAAAGGAACCTCATTTTTTAAGCTTTAAATCAAAATTCTATCTAAACAAATGTTCTCAAAATGATGTTTCCAATCAAAATGATATATTGGATGACCTATTTTGGATTTGTGGATCTTCCAAACCAATTTCCAATTTCAACTTTTCAAACTTATAAGTCATTTTTAGTTCATTTTTGACCAATCATGCAAATCCATGCTATGAGCTTTTCCAACAATTCATGACCTTCTTTCTAGACTAAAAATCACATTTTGAACAACTTTCATGTTTTGAGTTTTTCCATTTGAGGCATGGAAATAGGTGATATGGCCTTTGCTTAAAAATGACCTATAACTGACAAATGACCAAAATACCCCTGTCTTGTTCAAACCATAAGTTGAGTTCCACAAATCCTATCAAGGACTTATACCACTCAAATTAAAGCTAAGAAGATGCCCTTCAACATTCATGTTGACCAAGAGATCATAGGAATCATGCTACTAGGGCAAAAGTTGTCTACAAGTTGGGTGACTTTCAAGGACCCAGATTCACACACCTCTGCTGACCTGTAATTTGTCAAAACCATAACTTGAGCTCTGTAACTCCTATCAAGGACTTCCACCACTCAAATTAAAGCTAAGAACAAGCTCTACAACATTCATGTTGTGGGGAAGATGAGATATCAATCACATCTAGAGATAAAACTGCCTGGAAGATAGGGATCAAACTAGGGTTTTTTCACTGACAATCCTTGGAAACCCTGACTTGAAACTTCTCAAACTCCTCAATCATGATGAGTTGGTCTAGGAATCATCTTTATAACATCTATATGCATCATTCCATGATCTCATGGCCCTTGGATTAGGTCTCAACCTTCTCCAAATCTTCAGTTATCCTAGGGTTGACCCAGTCAAAACCCTAATTCTACCATTCATGGGTTGAATCCTCTGAACTCTTGCATAATGACTTCTCTGGGCTTTATGATGGCTATCAAGACATCTCATAGGCTTTCTAAAAACATCAAGTTCATTCTCAAAGTCTCAGAATCATCTGAGGAGCACCCACAACTCTCAAGCTATGAAGCTCACAACCCTGGTTCCAACCAATTCCTCTGAAGATCTCTTGAACTTTATGATGAAGGTATCCATTTTCAAACACTCAATGAATAAATAATTGTTGGTCAAATTTTGGGGTGCAACACCCGCCAGTCAAACAAAAACTTCGCAGAACTCGACCAGATATGGCAGTAAAGATCAAAGAGGAAGTTCAAAAACAGTGGGACGTTGGTTTCCTGGCTGTAACAAAATATCCCTCATGGGTTGCTAACATCGTACCAGTGCCAAAGAAAGATGGCAAGGTTCGAATGTGCGTGGATTATAGAGATTTGAATAAAGAAAGCCCAAAAGACGATTTTCCACTTCCTCATATTGACGTGCTAGTTGATAATACTGCTCAATACTCCGTATTCTCATTCATGGATGGCTTTTCAGGCTATAATCAGATTAAAATGGCGCCAGAGGATATGGAGAAGACTACTTTCATAACGCCTTGGGGAACATTTTGCTACAAAGTGATGCCCTTTGGTTTTAAAAATGCTGGGGCAACATATCAGCGTGCGATGACGACTCTTTTCCATGATATGATGCATAAAGAGATCGAAGTTTATGTTGACGATATGATTGCCAAATCCCAGACGGAGGAAGAGCATCTGGTGAATCTGCTGAAGTTATTTAAAAGGCTCAGGAAGTTCAGGCTGAGGCTGAACCCTAATAAATGCACCTTCGGGGTGAGATCGGGTAAGCTGCTGGGGTTTATCGTAAGCGAAAGAGGCATAAAGGTCGATCCTGCTAAAATAAAAGCGATTCAAGAAATGCCGACGCCTAAAACAGAGAAAGAGGTGCGCGGGTTTTTAGGGAGGTTGAACTACATCGCTCGGTTCATATCTCACCTAACTGCTACGTGTGAACCATTATTCAAGCTGTTGAAGAAAGATCAAGCTGTAACATGGAACGAAAATTGTCAAAAGGCGTTCGATAAAATAAAGCAGTATTTGCAGGAGCCTCCTATTTTGATACCCCCAGTGGCAGGCAGACCCTTGATCATGTATTTGACGGTTCTTGAGGGAAGCATGGGTTGTGTTCTCGGGCAGCACGACGAGACAGGGAGAAAAGAGCATGCAATTTATTACTTGAGTAAGAAATTTACAGATTGTGAATCTCGATACTCAATGCTGGAGAAAAATTGTTGCGCGCTAGCCTGGGCTGCCAAGCGTTTGAGGCAATACATGCTGAATCATACAACCATGCTCATCTCGAAGATGGATCCTATCAAATATGTATTCGAAAAGCAGGCGTTGTCAGGGAGAATTGCCCGTTGGCAGATGGTCTTGACTGAATATGACATTCAATACGTCTCGCAAAAGGCTATAAAGGGGAGTGTGCTGTCTGAGTATCTGGCAGAGCAGCCTATTGAAGATTACCAATCGATGAGGTTTGATTTTCCTGACGAGGATATCATGTACCTAAATATGAAAGATTGTGAAGAGCCGTTTCCAGACGAAGGATCAGAGTTGGGTTCCAAATGGAAGATGATATTTGACGGAGCTGTGAACGCTTACGGTAGCGGAATAGGGGCAATCATCACTACGCCACACGGGTCGCACATCCCGTTTACTGCCCGATTGACCTTTGCCGTCACCAATAATGAGGCCGAATACGAAGCTTGTATAATGGGGCTCGAAGAAGCCATTGATTTGCGAATCAAGAATCTGGACGTATACGGAGACTCAGCTCTGGTGGTGAATCAAATCAAAGGGGAATGGGAGACACGTCAGCCCAATTTGATACATTACATGAATTATGCAAGGAGATTGTTGCCTTTCTTCGACAAGGTTGAATTGCATCACGTACCGCGGGCAGAGAATCAAATGGCTGACGCCCTCGCCACTTTGTCTTCCATGTACAAAGTCAACTTCTGGAATGAGGCTCCCAGAATCATTATCTCTCGGCTTGACAGACCAGCTTACGTATTTGCTATTGATGAAGCATCCGACGACAAACCGTGGTATTTTGATATCCTTAATTTTCTAAGGAATAAAGAGTATCCGGCTGGGGCATCCAGTCAAGATCAAAAGACTCTCAGAAGATTAGCGGGTAATTTCTATTTGAATCCAGATGGTGTCTTATACAGAAGAAACCACGACTTGGTGCTGTTGCGTTGCGTAGATGAAAAAGAGGCAAAGCTGCTCATGGAGGAAATACACGAAGGTACCTTTGGTACGCATCCTGGCGGGCATGCTATGACAAGAAAGCTGCTGCGGGCAGGTTATTATTGGCTGACTATGGAAACTGACTGTTTCAAGTTTGCGAGGAAGTGCCACAAGTGCCAAATCTATGCTGATAAGATCCATGTGCCTCCGAGTCCTCTGCATGTGATGTCATCGCCATGGCCATTTTCGATGTGGGGAATCGATATGATTGGAAAGATCGAGCCGACGACTTCTAATGGGCATCGGTTCATTCTAGTAGCAATCGATTATTTCACCAAGTGGGTAGAAGCGGCGTCATACGCAAACGTAACGAAGCAAGTGGTGGCCAGATTCATCAAGAGAGATATCATTTGCCGATATGGGATCCCCGAGCGGATAATCACGGACAACGGTTCAAACCTGAACAACAAAATGATGAAGGAGCTCTGTCAGAATTTCAAGATCGAACATCACAACTCCTCCCCTTACCGACCCAAGATGAATGGCGCTGTCGAGGCGGCCAATAAAAATATCAAGAAGATCGTTCAGAAAATGGTGGTGACCTATAAGGATTGGCACGAGATGCTACCGTTCGCTTTGCACGGTTATCGTACGACGGTACGCACATCAACCGGGGCAACCCCGTTCTCGTTAGTATACGGAATGGAGGCGGTATTACCATTGGAAGTTGAGATCCCTTCTCTGAGGGTATTGCGAGATGTTCAGCTGGACGAGGCAGAATGGGTGAAGGACAGGTTGAACCAATTGAGTTTGATGGATGAGAAGAGGCTAGCTTCTCTAGCATACGGTCGTTTGTACCAGAGCCGAATGAAGAAAGCATATGATAAGAAGATACATTCGCGAAGCTTTCAGACGGGCGACCTTGTGCTGAAAAGGATTCTCCCGCCGCAGGCAGATCACAGGGGCAAGTGGACCCCCAATTATGAAGGGCCATACGTTGTCAAGAAAGTCTTTTCAGGAGGAGCGTTGTTGTTGTCCACCATGGACGGTGAAGACTTCACGTCACCTGTGAATTCGGACGCAGTTAAAAAATACTTTGCTTAAAATAGACCCGCTGGACAGAAAAAAGAGAGTCCAGGCAAAAATGGGGCATCCTGGCGAACCAAAAACAGAATGAAAGGTTCGGGCAAAAGTTAGGGATAAAATGAAAAATATACACCCGCGAAGTTGAAAACCTACACTGGGCGGCTTCGGCAAAAAGGGGTATCCCGGTGAACTGAAAACCCGTAAAGGGCGGTTCACGCAAAAGTTAGGGATTTGAAAAGCAAATGACCGCGGTCTGAATTTGATACCACATTTGAGCATCAGTGCGGGAGAATATACCTGAGGGGTCGATTATCAGATACAACCTCTTCAGAGGTATGGATACCGGGGAAACATTAGAGTCAGATGAGTCATAGGAGGATCAGTTCGTGGTGTTCGTCTGCATCCCGTTGCCGACATGTGTACAAAATTTAATTTGTCAAAGTATTTATGCTTATTGTGCGTACTTGTATATCTGCTTTGCGTAGCTTCCTCTTTCCAAGAGTTACATCCCGTGTACAAAAAAAAACTCCGCCCATTCAGGGGCCCAATTAATAAAATTGTTATCCAATACTTGATGCTGGTTCTTTACTGTTTTGTGCATGATAAAACGCCTAAGTTTATTGAAACTAGCATGTGTATAATATCACTGGCCCTTGCCAACAATTGCTAAAGCTTTGAATTAACTGAAAATAAGGTCACTAACCTGAATCGATTTGGTTGCATAGGCTTGTCTTGTCTTGTTTGTGTTGTTGCAGGTTTCATAGCCGTACGAGGAAGATGATCAAAAGATTGCGGTAACGAAAGACTCGACCCTCACGCAGGTCATGCACGTGCCTCCTGAAGAAGGATCGAATTCCCTAGCTAGTCATAGTCTATCCAGAAGGCATGCTCCAATAAAGCCCTTCATCCTCAGCAGAGTTGGCAATTATATGATTGTAGGCTGTGTTCAGACAGTATGGTGTCCCCTAGAAGGATTCCCCCCATCTCAAGCAGAGTGGTTTAGCCTCAGAAGATTAATGTTTCCAAATTGGTGAGCTGTATTCAGGCAGTTTACCTTTCCCCGCAGGGTCATTTACTCTCCCCCAGCGGAATCAGTTGATTTTCCCCAAGAGAATCGTCCCGTCCCCAGTGGAGTTCTCTTTTCAGCAAGTGTCTTCCTCCCAGTGGAACTCGAGGATTAAGGCTCTCCCCGGCAGAGTTGGTGTGGCGCATTGGCATTTGTTTTGTCAAGGTACCGTGTGATATCAGTTCACTCTCCAGCAGAAGTTCAATCATATCAGGCGCATCTGCCATTCTCCAGCAGAGATATGTTCCCCAACAGGGCGTTACTTCAAGGAGGAGATTGGTATTGAGTTCCTAATTTCCCAGCTGAGTCGACTTCACTCTTCCAGCATTTATTTTGCTGGAATAATTCTATAGCATCTGGCTATCCCCAGCGGGGTCGGCATTATCTTCAGCATTTATTCTGCTGAAGCGGTTCCTGTATCCCAGCAGTTCGAGTCCGCAATCGCATTGGCATATAGTGTCATACTTGCATCTACCAAATAAAAGCGTAGCATTTCCATGTCGAATGGAGCATTGCATCATTGTCGAACGCATGCATTTGAAACATGAACCAGGATGGCTGACCTGTTGTTTCAAGTATTGTTTCTCTTGCAGGCAGAGAGAGCCCTTGTTCAGGTGAATCAATAAAACATTCAGGATCTCAACGTGAGACATTCGACGAAGTGTCAGCTTTGGCACTACTCCCCGCAGAGTCAGCAGGATAAATTTCTCTTTGTCCCTAAGCAGAGTTGTTTATTTCCCCGCCAGGGTTTCTTGTTGAAGTTTCTCTAGTCCGACCAGCGGATGGTTTCCTTCAAGGTTGTTGTTACGTCAGCATTAAAAGGTTTCATGAACCAGAATGTCAGAGGCTACCGCCGGTTATCAGAGCAGGCGTCCAGCGGTTTGGTTTCCAAATATCCCCAGTAGAGCCAACCTCAAAGTTGCTGTAACGTCAGTGATAAGAAGTTTGCGGACCAATGGAGGGATGAGTCCTAACGTGGACAATTTCTTGACGGGTTTTCTTCGTGCTAGAAAAGTGGAGTCCTAACGTGGATAGTTTTATTTCCTGGGCTGCTAGGAGGTGATAGTCCTAACGTGGACAGGTTCGATTTTTCAGAATTGTTGGAATATGGAGTCCTAACGTGGACATTGCTTCCAGGTGACGATATGTGTTGGTCCTAACGTGGACAGCTTCGAGTTCTCGGTATTGATTGAGTATGGAGTCCTGACGTGGACAAAAGTGGGTTACTCTTCGTGTTGGTGTCCTGACGTGGACAATTTATTTCCAGCTGATAGCTTTATTCGTAATGGTGAAGTGGGTGTCCTGACGTGGACAAGTTTGTAGTTCTTCGCGATGACAAGATGCGAGAGTCCCGACGCGGACAAATTTATCCTTTCTTCGTGTTGTTGGCAAAGTATGAGTCCTAACATGGACAAGTTTTATTTCCTCAGCAGGTCAAGAGATTGGAGTCCTTACGTGGACAAAGCATATCAAGTTATTCCTTACGTGGAAAGATGAGTCCTGACGTGGACAAAGTTACTCCTTACGTGGAAAGATGAGTCCTGACGTGGACAAGGTTATTCTCTACGTGGAAAGAGAAGCTTCAGTTCCTTACGTGGAAAAGCAAGTTCAGTCCTGACGTGGACAGACGCAGGAAAGACGAGTTGGTTTCCTTACGTGGAAAGATTGTGATTCCTTACGTGGAACGAAGATTGGAGTCCTTACGTGGACAGATCGAGCAAAATTGCATTCCTAACGTGGAAAAGAGATATTCCTAACGTGGAAAGAAAGCGTGTTCCTTACGTGGAAGGAAAAGAGAAGTTGCTTCCTTACATGGAAAAATTTAGTCCTGACGTGGACAGATCAAGAATTTTATTCCTTACGTGGAAGAAGATTGGTTTCCTTACGTGGAAAAAAGATGAATACTTAACGTGGAAAGATGGGAGTCCTTACGTGGACCTATCAGAAAGAGTTTCCTTACGTGGAAAGATAGCATTCCTGACGTGGAAAGATGGAGTCCTTACGTGGACAAATCAAGAAGAGAGTTATTCCTAACGTGGAAGAGTTTATTCCTAACGTGGGCGATTTATTTCTGACGAGAAGGCAGACGAGCCATCCCCAGCAAAGTTGTTGAAGTTTTCTGAATTGACGAAGCAGGCGCCCTGACGTGGACAATGTTCTATCTCTGCGATGATACAATATTTTTCAGGCTGATGAAAATAATCCCCAGCACGAGATTAGTGGGTTGTCGTGACAGTCAGATTCAGCTGATGAATGTCGTTCCTCAAGCAGGAGCGCGATTTATTTTTGCGGGTGGCAAATTTCTGGTTTCACTAGTATTCAACCGTCTCGTACCGCGAATGTCTGAAGGCTCCGGGCTCTTCACCCAATCGGGTCCAAGTCGCTTGAATAGGGGCAGCTGTTGCACCCTAAAATTTGCTCAACCTTATTCACTTGGTTTATGTTTTAATATCATTAGCATTTACATATAAAGGCATGTACATAGTCTACTCATCTGCATAGCATAAGCATAGCAAGTCATTCAACAGGGGACCAATCATTATTCTCATCTCTAGAGGCCTATCAAGAGGTTATCATTCAAATTCAATCTCATTCAAGTCATCAGAAAGAATGGGAAAGCTATCAAGTCAATGGATCAAGCAGTTCATCTACCTCCTATCTGAGGGTGTCTGAGGATCAACAAAGAGATTGTGAGCTGTGGGTTGAGTATGGGGAGTATCTAGACATCTGGGAGGACTTAGAAAGTCATTTGAAGAAGAAGACAAGTCATTGGTGTAGTCACAAGTATTGCAGTTGAAGACAGTCAACTAGGGTTTCATTTGGGGTCAACTCTAGGTCAATTGACTAATTGAAAGGGATTAAGGTCTATTGGAGATATGTGGGGTTCACCATTTGACATGGAGAATAAGGATGTGTTGTTATGCTAAGAAGAAATCAAGAGAAATCAAGGAGAAGAGGAGGTTCTAAATTAGGGTTTCTATGTAAAATCCCCTAGTTTAGGTCAAATTTCCAAGCAAGATAAGTCAAAATGCAAGCTTCAAATGGATCATTGGCCAACATGAAACTTGTAGAGGATCTCAAGACCTTTAATTTGAGTGGTGGAAGGCATTAAGGAGGTTTATAGAACTCAATTTATGGTCCTTGCAAGTTACAGGTCATTTGAGGTATCTGCAATTTTGTCTGTGAAAGTGACTTGACTTCGAAGCAATTTTTACCCCTCAAGGAGATTTCAAATGAATTTCTGGTAAACATAAGAATTGTTCCTCATTGTCTTAGCTTTCTAGAATGGTATAGTATGCCTTCATATGATTTGTGGAACTCTACTTATGGTCTTGGCAAGCAAAGGGTATTTTGGTCATCTGAGAATTACAGGTCATTTTAACCTATGCCCAAAACGCATACAAGGAAGCTTCAAATGGAAAACTTTACAACATAAAACTTGTTCCAAATGACATTTTGAGTCTAGAAAAGTGACCATGAGAGATTGGAAAGATTCATAGCACAAGGTTTCAAAATTGTTGGATTTAATGAATAAAAATGACCTTAAAAATGAGATTTTTCATATTTTGGCCAAATGAAGCAAAATTATAGGTCATTTTGAATGGAAAGATCATTTTAAAGACATTGGCTAAAGTAGAATTTTGAGCTTAGTTCACATTTTGGGAGTTATCCATGGTTACTTGTAATGGAAGATACATAAACCAAATCCAAAGGAAAGAATGCAAGGGAAGCTTCTCCAAGCTTCTAGGAGTTTCTAACATCATGTATATATTGATATGAGATGGTTCATGCCATGGTTGGTGATTACATTTTCTCAAAATCACAAGTATCACACATTTTCTTCATTTTGCAAAAGCTTCTCAAACCCTCACAAATCTCCATCAATTTCCACATTTCTTGCTTGGATCATCATCAATACCTTTCCTAGATCAGAATCCTATCAAAGAATTGGTTGAATTGATCAAGAATTGTGCTATCCATCTTCTCCATACAAGTTGCAAGAAGGTTTCAAGTACAAGATTCAAGAAGTTTGATCCAAGATCTTTGCATACAGAATCAAAGTGGTAGTGTGTGGATCAGTTTCAAGTCCCTGCAAGCATTGATTCAAGGGTTTTCATAGCTGTTTCTCCATTTTAAACCAGGTTGGTATCTCTGCTCGATTTGCATAGTTTAGTCAGCATGATAGGGTTTTGTTAGCTTAGACTGGTTAAGTTAGGTTAGATGATGATTTCCACAAAGTTTGGACAAGTTTCATGGAGTTTGACCAGAGTGCACCAATTCTGTTAAGGTTCATAACACATGGAATATGACACGATAATTCCCTTTTTATAGCTTAGAATGACCAGTATGAGGTGTAGATTAGGTTAGGATAAGTTTTGGCAAGAATTGAAGCATTTGATAGCAGGTGTCAATGGTGGATTTCATCTGTTACACCTATCGGGTTTGGGGCTTGGATGAGTTTTAGAAGAATCTAACACCATGGTTGTATAGAGGGTGAGGAGGAGAGTGTTTTTTGTCTTTGGATCGTGTTGTTTCATGGAGTGAGTAAGGAGAACGAAGGACTGGAAAATCTATGCATGGAAGTTGGAATTTCAGAAACCCTAGAGTTCAGTTGGGGACGATGATGGCCATCCGTTGGATCATCCAATTGACTTTGACTCTGAGCCTAATCGTGTGGCTGTGGTTTGAAGAAAAAACGGAGGGAAACCCTGGGCATCAAAACGCCCCGTTTCATTTAAGTGTTCTCAGTGGGCCTTGAAATTTCATTGCTTTTGTCACCCCCAATTGCCAGGCCCAATGAATTATAACTGGTTTCTTTGTTATGTGCACCGTTTGAGTTTTTTGAGTTTTTGTTGAAATTTTGAAGCGCGCTGGGCCTATCTCTTTATTCTATTCGCACCCCCTGCTATGTGGCCCACCTGGAAAAGTAACTGAGCGCATTGGCTATTCTCACCCCCCTCCCTCTATTTCTCTATATTTCATTTTTAATTTCTTTTCATTTTTCATGCATTTTCTAAAAATCATAATAAATCATAAAAACCTTATTTTTCAATAATTCTTTTTGCATAATTTTCTTTAAAGAGTCAAGAAAATTATAAAAAATAAAAATTGCATTTTATTTTTTATTTGATATTTTTCCCATATTTTCCAAATAAATGCATATTTTAGGTGTTTCATTTCATACATGATTTTGATAATTTTTGTTCTATTAGTTGCTTTAATATTTTTCACCCATTCTTTTTAGGTTGATTAATAGACATTGGTAGCTTGTATATGCAATTTAGTTTATATTTTTAGGACTTGATTTTAGGTGATTAGTTTAGGTGTAAATAACATGAATAAAATTAGGGTTTTAAATCAACTTAGGTGAGATAGTTTAATTCTTTTAGGAGATTTTCATTTGATTTTTGGGGTATGGACTATAGGGGTTATGGGTATAGGGTAGATCCCCTTAGAAATCACTAGGATTCCCCTACTGCTATTGGTATATTACTGTCTATCTTTGATTGATTGGTGTGGTGTGCCCTCTGGGGATTATTGTCTGTCTGTGTGGGTATTGGGATTGTCTGGGGATTGGGGAAGCTGAAGACTTATGATGATGAAGCCATGAGAGATCCAGAGACTGAAGACCAACTTCCAGAGTTGAAGAGGAGATTACTGTTAGCAGCTGTTGAGGAGATTAGGGTTTAGGAGCTAGGCAGAGCTCTAGATTAGAAAGCCTGTTTCTCAAACATGGAATGCTTTGTCTGCATCCATCCTTTCCTTATGATTCAAAGTATCTATCAAATACCCACCTCCTTCCTTTGGAAGGATCAGTGAATGTATTTGAAAGATAGAACTTTTGAGAGGAAACTTTCTGTTTAATGTTAACAGTTAATGAACCACCCTTGGTAGGTAATTAACTGTCTAACATTCATTCACTTCATCTTGTTGACCGATGTTTCTCCTGGGGCCTGAGACCTGAAGAAAAGCCATTGTAGATGGAAGACTGATGATCAAGACCTTGCTTGAAAGCTGTGGAGATGGAGATTGATGCTTACTGAAGCTTGTTGCTGTCTGAAGAGGACTTGAAGTCTGATGTTGATGCAGAGCTGCTGTGGCTGTTTATTTTTTCTGCTGTTATTCATTCTTGATGTATTGATTGGTTTTCCTGACTGTATTGTTTGCTGTTTACCCTGTTGGGTTGGAAGTGAAGCCTGTTCACTTTTGCCTATTGTTTTCTAGGTTCGAGGTTGAGTGGGACTCCCTTGCCTCGCTTGTATTGCTGCATCCATGCATTTTATTGCTTTACTGTATATATCTGCTATTGTTTCTGTTTTCGTTTATCCCTTAGGATCTCTGTTTCTCTCTGCGCAAGAGAGGAGCATGATAGACATTAGGTCTTAACCCATGCATGATAACATTAGGTCAGTTTGATTCCCTTTGCAACCATAGGTTAGAGTTCTGTCTCTTCTTCCTCAAAACAAACAGAAAAATACAATAAAATTTCAAACACAATAAAAGACACTTCTTCCGTAAAAGAATGTGAACTCATCAAGGCGTCATTTTTGTCCGCTTGGACTGCTAATCAGAAAAACCTTTTTCAGAAGGAATAAAATCAATCAAGACAGACTTGTGTCGTACGTGGCCCGAACTACGTTTGCTCTGATCTTTCATGCTGTATGAAAGTACGTAGGCATAGGATGCGATATCCTAGCGAGCAACCTTCCCCTCCTTTCCCGTAGGTAGGCGAACTACGTTGACTCTGATTTCTCGTTCCAGACGGGAATACATAGGCATAAAGTGCGATACTTTGCCGAGTCATTTTATTTTCTTTTTAACCCTTAACCTTTAGTTTAGATAGAGATAACAGTCCATACCCGAAAACAAGCGTGGATCCCGTCGAGTACGACGGACGTGAGGGGTGCTAATACCTTCCCCTTGCGTAACCGACTCCCGAACCCCGGTTTTGGTTGCGACGACCATACCTTTCCCGTGTTGTACGAGGTTTACTCTGAGCGTTTCCTTTCCCTCCCGTGGGATAAATAACGCACGGTGGCGACTCTTCTGTTCAGCCGGCGCCGATTTTCGCAGTAGCGACAGGTGCGAGTACGACCAATTATCACTTTAAGAAAAGGAATGGTAAAAGCGGGATCCTCAATGGAGATGGCACCGGTGAAACGACCTCCACTGGGGAAAATCTAAGAGTAATTATTCAACAGGTTCAGGCGTGACCGGATGATATTCTAGAGTAAAAAATAAAACTGGATCTGCACGACTGTAGGATTGATTAACAAGATGCTGGAGCATTGAGCAAAGAATAACATCTGAGCTTCTGGAAACTCTCCCTCGTGACAGGATCAGACGAAATTTAGGAATCCGTAGAAAATATACAGGGTAAAATCGACTGTATGCCAAAATAAATGGACTTTAATGGGAAATGCCCTGATAAGCCTCTCGAGAGAGAATAGCCACTTATCATTGGAAAGGACTTATAGGCCAAACTGGATAAGCTCTCAAATAAAGAGACTGCTGCTTATCGGTGAATAATAGATGAAAAATTGATTGGTTGATGAGCTCCGCTGAAGGGATTGTCACTCATCTGGTAAATAACCCTCTTCATATCTAAGGTCGGTGCCTGGAATACGATTCGGATTCCTCTTTTACTAAAAGATAAAACGAACTTCTTCATACCTCAAGGTCGGCGCCCTGAACATGATTCAACTCCTTCTTTTACTAAAGGATAAAATGAACTTCTTCATACTTCAAGGTCGGCGCCCTGAACATGATTCAGCTCCTTCTTTTACAAAAGGATAAAATGAACTTCTTCATACTTCAAGGTCGGCGCCCTGAACATGATTCAGCTCCTTCTTTTACTAAAGGATAAAATGAACTTCTTCATACTTCAAGGTCGGCGCCCTGAACATGATTCAGCTCCTTCTTTTACTAAAGGATAAAATGGTCCAGGGCGGGAGGCCCAAGAATAAGTACGGCGACTCACCGTTTTGAAGTTTTCAGAAAAGATATGTCCACAGCGGGACACCCGAGCATGAGTGCAACGACTCAACTCCTCAAAGTTTAGGAAAGGATATGTCCACGGCGGGATGCCTAAGAATGAGTGCGGCGACTCAACATCTTAAGGTTTAACGGATATGTCCACGGCGGGACGCCCAAGAATGAGTGTAGCGACTCACGTCTTAAGGTTTAATGACATGTCCGCAGTGGAACGCCTAAGAATGAGTGCGGCAACTCAATGTCTGAAGGTTTAGTGTAGGTGATACGCTCCTCGGCTGGGAACTGTCGCTTATCTGTAAAGAATTGTAAATGTTTTCCTTGAAAGATAGTGCAAAATAAATGCACGTCCAGGAAGGTTCAGTGACCAACGGGACCGAAGTTCGATCTAGGATTGGGCTAGTAAGAACCGACGAACAAGACTCCATTGAGGAAATGAACTCAAATGAGGATTATCTTATCCTATCATGGAAATACAACTGGAATAACCATCGTCCACGAGGGTTGAACTCTGTGGGGATTAGCTGAGAATAAATAGTATTTTATGCTTAGGGATGACGATCTACTTGGAGAGAGCGGACAAACCCAGTTACTCGGCGGTAACGACAAGGATGACAATAAATAGCAAGCATGCAAATGCTAATGCGTATGCCAAAGTGTATACGAATGTGTATGTTCATGGCTATGACAATGAAATGAAAATGAGTATGTAATGTTCATGCTTATACTTATGCTGACAAAACAGAGATGAGAGGAGACATGAGATGAAATAAACATCTCGACAGGAATACCCGGTGACCTCTGCAACAGTACATCTATCGGAGGATAG
The DNA here is from genome assembly GCA_963859935.3 of Lathyrus sativus. Taxonomy (NCBI): domain Eukaryota; kingdom Viridiplantae; phylum Streptophyta; class Magnoliopsida; order Fabales; family Fabaceae; genus Lathyrus; species Lathyrus sativus. Next base: position 416,912,279 of record OZ012736.1, on the reverse strand, counting down.
GAAGAGTTGATGGTAGAACCGAATCTTGCTTCAAAGTTATAACTTCCCTGGGGAGAAAAGATCATGACTTCCACATGGGGATACGTCTTCACTAGAGAGTACGATGTCACGACTTCAACTGGGGATCCATGACCTCTGCACGAGGGTATGATGTCATGACTTCACAGGAGGGATTGCTATCATGAACCGTAATCAGCCAAAGAACTTTTGGGATCAGAGACTTTCGGGAATAAAATAAATATCCGCTTCATGGTGAAGATGTGGAATTAGGCAACTTCATGGAGATAACGTAGCAACTTCCTGGGAATAATACTTTGGCTTCCTGGGGAAAATGTACGTCCGACTGGGGATAAAGTATATCAAGCTTCCATGCGGAGAGTTCATCAGACCTACTGGGGGAGAATTCAACGGACATTCCTGGGGACAGTATCTTGACTTCTTGGGAGAATATGGCAATCTCCTGGGGAAAATTCCAGAGGAAAGTAGGGCAATTTCACCGAGGAACAGATGATTCCACGGAGAAATGGGTCTTCCAAAACATATGTCACTTGGAGGATACTGGGACATCTCTGCATTCTTGAGAGTCACTGGGGATAATCGGATGGATCCCAAAAGCGTTGTCAGCTTAAAGTCTCGATGGGGACTATCACCAGGAAGATTCTGGTAACGAACAAATGCTTATGCAACAATGAGACTTCCTGGGGACGAAGAGATCCTTCACAAATTTCCATAAGTCAAAGTAACTTTCATTTCCACCTGTATTTTTGAGAAAATATATTTTAGTTTTGAAAAACACTTTTCATGTTCACAAGTTATTAACAGCAGCAAATTGCATAACAAAAATAAAATAGAGATAATGTGCACAAAGGAGTTGAAAATCAAAAGGTAAATTTTATTGAAGAATGGTAGCTTGCTAAAGGCATAGCTCCATGGGAAATTACAAATTTGAAATTGGCAATATGAGAAAGGTTACATTGAATCCAACGACCTACTGACCCTAACGACTAAGACTACCCACAACCTTGCTTCTGAAGAGAGCGATGGGATTTGAAAATGGATTTCTGTAAATGCGTCTGCAATGCTCGGTGTCGTCCGATGCAGTGAAATGCCTTTGTCCCTAACTTTTGCCTGGACCTCCCTTTCGGGTTTTCAATCCACCGGGACACTCATTTTTGCCTAAGTCGCCCTTTCAGTTTTTCAACTTAGCGAGCCATATTATTTTTTATTATTTTTCCTTTAGGCATAATATTTTTGGACTGCATCAGAGTTCACAGGATGTGCGAGCTCTTCTCCATCCATTGTTGTAAGAATTAGCGATCCTCCAGAGAAAACTGTCTTAACAACAAATGGGCCGTCGTAATTGGGCATCCATTTCCCACGCATGTCTTTGTGAACTGGCAAGATCTTCTTGAGTAAAAGTTCTCCTTGTTGAAACTCACGAGTTTGGACTTTCTTGTCGAAGGCTCTCTTCATCCATTTCTGGTATAGCTGACCATGACACATAGCTGCCAAACGCTTCTCGTCGATGAGATTCAGCTGGTCCAACCTATCTTGAACCCACTCGGCTTCATCTAGATTGGCTTCCCTCAATACCCTTAAGGAAGGTAGCTCAACTTCAATAGGGAGGGCAACGTCCATTCCATATACTAATGAGAAAGGAGTTGCCCCTGTTGAAGTTTGAACTGTAGTTCTATATCCATGCAAGGCGTACGGTAACATCTCATTCTAATCCTTGTAGGTCTTGACCATCTTTTGTAGGATCTTCTTGATGTTTTTGTTTGCAGCTTTGACAGCTCCATTCATCTTAGGACGGTTGGGTGACGAATTATGGTGCGCAATCTTGAAGTGGTCACACAACTCTTTCATAGTCTTGTTATTCAAATTGGTACCGTTGTCAGTGATGATCCGACTCGGAATCCCATAACGGCAGATAATCTCTTTCCTGATGAATCGAGCAACTACTCGTTTGGTCACACTGGCGTAGGAAGCAGCTTCCACCCACTTGGTGAAGTAGTCAATAGCGACGAGAATGAAACGATGACCATTGGAAGCTTTCGGTTCAATTTCCCCAATCATGTCAATGCCCCACATAGAGAAAGGCCACGGCGAAGTCAGAACATTCAATGGTGAAGGAGGAACATGCATTTTGTAAGCATAGATTTGGCACTTGTGACACTTCCTAGCGTATTGGATGCAGTCGGATTCCATAGCTAACCAGTAATATCCAGCCCTCAAGAGTTTCTTGGACATGGCATAACCGTTGGCATGAGTTCTGAACGTCCCTTCATGAATCTCCTGGAGTAACATGTTTGCTTCACGTCTATCCACACACCTAAGCAGAACCATGTCATGGTTTCGTTTGTATAGTACGTCGATGCTGATGAAGAACTTAGATGCTAGTCTTCTCAATGTCCTTTTGTCAAGATAAGAAGCATCTGCTGGATACTCTTGCGTGAGCAAATAATTCTTGATATCATGAAACCAAGGCTTTTCATCAATTTCATCTTCTTCAATCAACAAACAGTGGGTGGGTTCCCTTCTACGCTCGATTCGAATGAGTGGCGCTTCATTGACAAACTTGACCTTCCACATGGATGCTAGCATGGCTAAGGCGTCAGCAATATGATTTTCAGTCCTCGGAATATGTTCGAACTTGATCTCATCGAAGTACTTAATTAACTCCACAATGTAGGCTTTGTAAGGGACCAGCTTCTCATTCTTGGTTTCCCATTCACCTTTCACTTGATAGATAACCAACACTGAATCTCCGCTTACTTCAAGAAGTTTGATCCGGAGATCAATAGCTGCTTTAAGGCCAAGGACGCATGCTTCATATTCGGCGACATTGTTTGTGCATTCAAACTCTAACCTTGCTGTAAATGGGGTATAGCCACCTTTTGGATTCATCAAAACGGCGCCTATGCCATGCCCACTGTAATTGGAGGAACCATCAAACATCATCTTCCACCAGAGACCCGGTTCGGGACCATCCTCGGGCTCTGGCTCTGGCTCGTCGAAATCATTTACCCACATAATGTCTTCGTCTGGAAAGTCAAACTTAAGAGGCTCATAATCTCCGACTGGTTGGTCTGCAAGATAATCTGACAATATACTTCCTTTGATAGCTTTCTGAGGTACGTATTGGATGTCATATTCCAATAACAACATATGCCAACGAGCAAGCCTCCCTGTCTGAGCAGGCTTTTCGAAAATGTACTTTATTGGGTCCATCTTCGAAATTAACAAGGTAGTATGACCCATCATATATTGCCTGAGACGCCTAGCAGCCCATGCTAGCGCACAACAAGTCTTCTCCAACAGTGAATATCGGTTCTCACAATCAGTAAACTTCTTGCTCAGATAGTATATAGCGTGTTCCTTTCGTCCGGTCTCATCGTGTTGCCCAAGTACACAAGCCATAGACTTCTCAAGAACAGTGAGGTACATAAATAATGGTCTTCCATGAACAGGAGGCATCAAGATAGGAGGCTTTTGTAAGTAGTCCTTGATCTTTTCAAACGCACGCTGACAATCTGGATTCCAATCAACAGTCTGACCTTTACAAAGCAACTTGAATACCGGCTCACAAGTGGCAGTCAGGTTAGATATAAACCTGGAGATGTAGTTCAAACGTCCCAGAAAACCTCTGACTTGGGTTTCGGTCTACAGAGCCGGCATGTCTTGAATGGCTCGGACTTTATCAGGGTCTACCTCGATTCCTTGTTGGCTGACGATGAAACCAAGTAGCTTTCCAGAGCTGACACCAAAAGTACACTTAGCAGGATTTAGTTTCAACTGATATTTTAGGAGTCGTTCGAACAGTTTCAACAGATGAATCAAATGCTCATCCTCGTCATGAGATTTGGCAATCATATTATCCACATACACTTCAATTTCTTTGTGCATCATGTCATGAAAGAGAGTTGTCATAGCACGTTGATAGGTTGCCCCTGCGTTCTTCAGACCGAAGGGCATAACTTTGTAACAGAAGGTCCCCCAAGGAGTGATGAATGTAGTCTTTTCTCTGTCGGCGGGATCCATCTTGATTTGATTATAACCGGAGAAACCATCCATGAATGAGAAAACTGCAAAACTAGCTGTATTGTCGACAAGTGTGTCAATATGCGGCAAAGGGAAATCGTCTTTTGGACTAGCCTTGTTCAGATCCCTGTAATCCACACACATTCTGACCTTACCATCCTTTTTGGACACGGGAACAATGTTGGCAACCCAATCAGGATACTTCACAACTGCAAGAAAACCTGCATCCAACTGTTTCTTAACCTCATCTTGAATCTTCAGAGCCATGTCAGGTCTCGTTCTTCGAAGTTTCTGCTTGACAGGCGGACATTCTGGCTTAAGTGGTAACTTGTGAACTACAATATCTGTGTCTAAATTGGGCATATCTTGATACGACCATGCAAACACGTCAACATACTCCTTCAGCAGCTTCACCAATCTCTGCTTGACCTCGGCCCCAAGTACTGCACCAATCTTGACCTCTTTCTTGTCTTTATCTGTGCCAAGATTAATCAAATCTACCTGCTCCTTGTACGGTTGAAGCTCTGTGTACTCGTACTCAACCAATCTCGTCAGTTCCGCGGGTACCTCAAAATCTTCTTCACCTTCATCTTCAGCTTGGTAAATGGGTGAGTCCCAATCAGGAGAGACAATAGAGTCATCGGATTCAACAAGGTTTGTAATGTCACTGCATGTTGAAAGGCTTATTTTATCAAATGTTCAATGGAAATGCAAGAGAAAATGAAAATGCTTTTAGTTTGTTTTTGAAAAGATTGCCAATTTCATTTTAAAAAGGTGAAAACGAAAAACGCTAATGAAACAAGATGGAACGGGAACAAAATGCATTTATTAATAATTGTTTGAAATGAAAGGTGGCCCTACAAAGCGATCCAATAGCCTTAGGCAGAGCTGTGGATTTGAAAACACATATGAAAAATTAAATTACTTTGACAATGGAAAAATGACTGGAATCTCTATAGCCTCCCAGTTGCCCAAAGCTGCGTCACTTTTGAACACTAGACTGCTCAGGTCTTCATCTTCATCACCGTTGCTGATGGCATTAACTTGAAAACCTCTGCTGACAAACACTTCTTGAAAAACCTTCGGACGCCCTTTGACAGATGCAGAAATTTCCTCAGGAGTTGGTTTGTAACCCAACCCATAGCGGTCAGTCTTGGTCTTGATATTGATTACTTCTCCCCAACCTTCAGGAATGCCCCTGTCGATCGTTGATCTGGTACTCTTCAAAGATGCAAAAGATGGATTACTCTGGACTCCTGCAATTTCTTCGAATTCCACTAAAACAGCATTAGCAATTTCGAGTGCTTGAAATGAAGTTTCCAAAGCGTCTTCCTCAGTTTCAATATACCGGAATGACGATAAGTTGCTAACCATTAAATCTTCATTGCCATGTATAATAACCAGCTTACCATCAACTACAAACTTCATCTTTTGGTGCAAGGTAGAAGTTACTGCCCCAGCGGCGTGGATCCAAGGTCTTCCAAGTTAACAGCTGTAATTGGGATTGATATCCATGACTTGGAAAGTGATATTAAAAACATGCGGACCAATCAGAATCGGAAGTTCTACCTCCCCAATCACAGCTCTACGAGAACCATCAAAAGCTTTGACAATCAAGGAAGTAGGCTTCACCATAGTCTCTTTATAGGCCAACTTGCTAAGGACTCTCTTGGGTAGGACGTTCAAAGACGAACCGGTATCCACAAGCACTCTGGCTAAATTATCCTCTTGATACTTCACGGATATATGCAAAACACGGTTGTGATTTGGACCTTCTTTAGGTAATTCCTCATCAGTGAAGCTGAGAGTATTACAAGCAGTAATGTTAGCAATTACACTATTAAACTGGCCAGTAGTGATATCTTGAGCAACATGAGCTTGAGTCAAGACCTTCTGCAAAGCAGCTCTATGCGCAGGTGAATTCAGTAACAATGATAAGACAAAAATTTTGGAGGGAGTCTGGTGAAGCTGGTCCACAACTTTATAATCACTCTTTCGAATTATCCTCAAGAATTCAACGTCCCCCTCATTGGTAACAACCTCCTTATTTTTATCTCTGGCCGGCCCAACAATATTAGCAGTTGTTTCTTTAGGTGGAGCCTCTTCAAAACGGGGAGTGTACACGCGACCATTGCAGGTCATCCTGCTTGCCCCGGCTATATTAGACATACTCTCACTATCAACCTTCACTTCTTCTCTTGGAATGACCTTCCCAGATTCTTTGTCAATCGCGGTTACATCATACTTCCAAGGTACTGCTTTGGGATCACTGAATGGAAAAGGACATGGCTTTTGGATAACCAAAGGTTTTAGGCTGGTCCACTGTTGGAGTGACAGGAGTCGGTATACTGAACATTGGCATGATAGAATTTGGTGCTGGCAGATTAAACACGGGCATCCTACCCCTTGGTTCGGGCAAGTTGAAGGTAGGCTCAATCGCGGCTACTTCTTTCGCCTTGTTAACTACTTGCAGAAGACCATCATCAATCAAGCTCTGGACGTCTTTCTGAACCATATCACAACCTTTATCACACCCTTCATAGCTCGTACAACCGACGTGGGAAACCGATACCAGGCCTGCTTCAAATAGCTTTGAATGGAACGCCTTGAGCGGAGTCTTGATCTGGGCTACATCCAGGATAAAATTCTCTTCGGGAGAAGTATCAATGGCGTTAACAGCCCCATGGTCAGGCAAGGAGTTACTTTTGACATTGGGCGGAGGATCATTGAACGACAAAATCTTCTTTTCCATCAGATCCCTCACAAGGTTTTTCAAAGCATAACAGTTCTCTAAATCGTGACCTGGCGCACCCTCATGAAATAAACAATGAGCGACGGTGTTGTAGCTGGCTGGAAAAGGATTCGGAGGCGGTCCCAAAGCTCGAGTAGTGACCAAACCTTGTTGCACTAAGTAAGGATACAACTCGGTGAACGTCATTGGAATCGGCGGACAAGTCTTGTATAATCTCCTTGGAGCATTTTGGTGAGGTGCCTGATTCCTCGGTTGTTGATTTGCCTGAGCATTGGACGCTTGCTGGTAGTTAGGAGGAGGTTGTTGATAAACCGGAGGCAGATACCCAGGAGCCTGCGGCATAGGCTGGTAAGCAGGAGCTTGAGGAGCCTGCTGACTAAAAGATGGTGCGACAGCGGCTACATACGGAGGTGGTGCATACTGAACCGAGTAACCTTGGGGTTGGGCATACTGTGGCGGATATTGATACTGCATATTCCTTCTCCTATCTGAAGACACAACATGGGTCTCTCCTTCCTTCTTTTTCTAAGTATTGACGGAAGTCTTCTTGGCTTGGTCTTTCGAACTCGTACTGCTAAAACCACTAGACCTTTTTCCCCTCTTCATAGCCATTTCAACCTTTACTTCAACAACAACAATATCAGCGAAATTCGTGGTTACACTACCTACCATCCTTTCATAGAACTCAGGACGAACCGTGTCAACAAACCAATCTGCTAATTCCTTGTCGGTCAACAGAGGTTCCACCTGGGAAGCAATTTCCCTCCATCGCTGGGCATATTCCTTAAAGGTCTCAGAACTTTTCTGCGTCATACTCAACAGTTGTCTCCTGTCGGGAGCTAGATCCATATTGTACTTATAGTGCTTAATAAAAGCATCAGACAAATCCTGAAAAGACTTGATGCGAGACTGGTCTAATGTTAAATACCACTTCGAAGAGGCACCTTTCAGAATTTCTTGAAAACAGTGGACCATCAACTTATCATTTTCCACATGAGCAGCCATCTTGCGGTAGAACATTGTCAAATGGCTTTTCAGACAAGTGGTCCCTTCATAGCAGTCAAAATTCGGGGTCTTGAACTTTGGCGGAATAACCAGACCGGACACCAAACAGATATCTCTAGCAGCAACATCAAAGATCTGGTCTCCTTCCATCTTTCTCAATCTTTTATCAATAGTAACAACTTCCTTGTGAAGCTTATCACGTGGTTGGTATCCTCCATCCTCATCACCCAGGATTTCATAAACAGGCTCATTAAGATAAGGCTGCACGTGAGTGCGGACGTTAGCTTGTGTGAAAGTAGGGACCACCTTGTGAGGCTCGGAAACCAAAGGCACAGTTTGTTGTACATTATGTATAACAAGAACAGCTTGTTGAACTGATGCGGCCATAGGAATAGCTTGGTGAGCTGACGTAACAACAAGCGGATGTATGAAACTCTGCGAAAGACCATAAGGAAATGGATTCTCAATAGAAACAATTGGAGGGTCTACGGCAGGAGTAGCGTTAATCTCAGAAACTACAGTAGTCTGAGTATCCATCTTTGCATTGATAACCTGGAGCAATTCCATAATTGTTCCAACATTCCCTCAAAGGTCTGCTAGCTTGTTGTTAACGCGATCCATCTCTTGAGCGTGTTCTTCCATCCTTCTTCGAGCTTGAGCTCTAGTGTTGTATCGACTCAGGATGATGAAACTGGAAGGCGAGAGAACCGAGTATGAGAAACAGAGAGATACATGTAATGCAAATGACATGATTTCATGGAATTCAAGTATTTATGAGTATTGCGGGATAACGAAAACTTTTATTGATTGAAAAATGGATTACAAATAATATTCTTAAAAGAAAAGTATCACTGAAAGTAACCAACTAAAATTCTAGAAAGCCCTAAGGAAGCACTATTCATGACTTTGACGGTTAGGCGGAGAATCGGAGGAAAATAAATCCTCGTGGAGTCTTCTCTTCTTGTAGGAGAGTAACTCTTCATTCCTTGACTGAAGCCGTTTCTGAAGTTCGTCGTACTCGCTGACCATCACATGGTATTTGTCCTTCCATGTTTCTGCTTCGTGCTGAGCTTTCTTCAATTCGATCTTCAATGTTTCAGCCTCGGACATGAAATACTGGACAGGTTCTTCTCTCGGAGGCAAAGGATCTTGGCGAGGATAGAGCATCTTCAATTTGATAGCTCTTTCTCGGACCCACTGAAGATAGGGCTCCATGGAAATGCAATTTGGCCTACCCAGACTTTCTCGACCTTTCCTATGCAAGTGTCCCCAAGAAGATATAATTTGATCCTAAAGCTCTTTGTTGAATTCGAAGAAGATCTTCTCTATGTAGATAATTTTAGGTGGTTCTTTTAAGGGATACCCTAACTGTCGGCGAGCTAGGACTGGATTGTAGCTAATTCCTCCAGTAAAACCGAGTAAAGGCATGTTAGCAAAGTCTCTACAACCATCAATGACTAGTATTCCATCGTACCTGCGATTGTACCAATCAATATCAGAGTGAGTTAAAGCCATAACCTTTTGTGACCAACGTCCTTGAGTGGGACTCCAAAAAGGACCAGACTTAGGCAAGTGCGAAATAAACCACTTGTGCAGTAACGACACACAACAAGTAATCACCCCTCCACCATGGAGGTTTCGGAGATGGACTGAGTGATAAGTATTACCCAATAAGGTCGGTACTGGATTCCTTTGCATGAAGATCTTGATGGCATTAAGGTCCACAAATCCTTCAAAATTAGGGAAAAGCAGCACTTCATAGATAAGCAAGGCAAGGATCATCTCAAAGGTAGGCATGCTCAAGTAATCGGCATAATATTGGGCCTTCTTGATTAGGAACTTCGTAGGTAACCCAAAGATTTCACCTTTATGAGTCATATTCTCCTTAATGTCAGATACCTTCAAACGTGTGGCTTTAGCAATATCCTGTTCTTTAGGGTCCTTCTCCAAGAAAGGGAAAGGAGACTTATCCAGAATAGGTAACCCTACAAGCTGAGAATATTCTTCCAAAGTAGGTAATAGCTGATAATCGGGGAATGTGAAGCAGTGGTAGTCGGGATCATAGAACTGTAGCAAAACTGAAAGAAGTTCCTCGTTTACTTTATATTCCAATAGAGATAACAAACTTCCATACCGGTTACAGAATCCTTCTCGATCTTGGACTAAAGATCCTAGCTTCCTTAAGTCATTTAGCTTAGGACTTTTAAAAGTATATTTCAAAGTTTTTCTTCTATTGTAATCCATAATCCTGCAATATTCATAAATAAGATTTGAATTCCATGAAGTGTAATGCAATGTGATGCTTTAATGGATGCAATGCACATATATTCGCAAGTCCTAGGTTAAAGGTATGTGCAAGGAGTTAGGGTCTACCCATCCCCATAAGGTATGTACTACGGTTAGTTGTACCTGCAGAACAAGGGTTCTAAAGAAGTGCCCAAAGTCATCAGTCCATCCTTCAAATATTATCAACTTTCCAACTGACTCGGAGGTCAATAATATTCTCAAGAGAACCTCTTTTGAGTGTAGTATCACATAGCAACCATTGTAGGACTACTCCCACATAGTTACCGCACTACGTCCTACATAAGGCCAAGGTGGTGTTAAGGTAACTACGGTCCTTAATATCACAGAATCCAATCGAAAATAGTAAAAGTTTTCACGACTAACTCGATCAACCGAACCATTTTCGACAGGGTCTCAACTGAGCGGTGATTCTCGAGTCAACTTGGTCGGGACTCACTCCCGGCAAGCCTCGTCGAATATCTCACCATCCTATAATAAGGTCACTCAAGTCCGGCTTAGGACTTATCTCCGATAGAAAGATATCCCCACAATATACAATAATATATATATAGATAATTAATAAAAGAAAATAATCATACAATAAAACAAAATAGGGGCAACCCTTAGAAATTAGGAGGGTCCCCAGTGAAGTCATCATTTTCTGTTGCGGTGGAAATAGGATATCAAACTATTAATTAGTTTGAATCACAATTCTTGATTCACAACCGCTCTTTGATTTATCCGAAGGAAAATGTCAAAAGAGGGAAAACCTATTTTTGCATCGTAAACACAATGCGGGGAGAGACCTAGGTAAGGGGTTGGTTGAGTTTAGGGAAGGTAATAACACCCTAAACTTCTGTAGTACTCTACAGGAACCTTTTGTTTATTGTATGCTTTTTATTTTATTATCTTCTTTAATATATATTGAGCTAAGGGATAGAGTGACCTAAAGACCTAAGGGTTAGTCCTAAGTTTACTCGGCAAGATTCGCATCTTGTGTCTACGTATCTTGGATAGGGAATGGAATTAGAGTAATCGTAGTTCCCCTCAAAAGGGAGGTTAGAAACGTCTTGACTATGGTCAAGGTTTCAATGGGGAATAAACGTATCTTAAGGACACACTTACGTGGAGTCTTTGAAACTCCTATTTCTATGTTGAATTTGTTATTAAATTAGGGTTAAATTAGGGATTCCATGGCGGGAAACCCTAAATAGAGTACGGTGACTCTTTGACCTAATGCTAGGGTAAAAGGTATTTTTGTACACGGCGAGACACCTAAGCTAATTAGGGTTTTGAAATGGTTGAAACTAGGGTTATTGACTCGGCGGTCAAACTGTTAATCCTAATTCCTCCGGAGGGGAAAATAATGGTAAAAACATGCAAACCTGGCAAATTATTATATGGCGGAAATTAAAGAGCGGAAAGTAAAGAAAACGGTAAAGAAATAAGTGCAATGCAACGATAGCCTCGCGTAAATTACAAATCTCCAAAACAAATGCGAAAATAAAATGAATCGCGACCACAGCCTCGCGTAAATTACACCCATGGAACAAGAACGAACAGATGATATGATACTAATAAACTGAAACAAGCAAATTAACGAAGGGATAGACGAAAATGAACCGCGGGAACAATAACTTTATTTTTGCATTTTTGTTAAGAGAAAGATTAATTGAAGGAGAAACCATGCCACTTTGATGTTTTTATTTTAAAAAATGTTTTAATTTAAATAAAGAACATGCTCCTTATTTAAGGTTTTATTTTAAGAAAAATTCTATGTTAATTTTATTAAGAAAAAAGATTTTTATTTTTATTGAAAAACGTTTTAATTTTACTGCTTTTAATGAAGGAATTTGACTATTTAAAAAAATGAGTTAACTTCAAAATTTAAATTAATCATGGTTTAACACAAATGGTTTAATTTATCCTAATCCTACTGAGTTAATAAAATATAAAAGATAAAACAAAAAGAAAAAAATAATGAATGAAGAACAATGGATTCCCGCTTTCACCAATTCTCTCCTTCTTCCTCCTGCTCGCCCAAAATCAAGGATGGCGGTGTCCTTCCCCTTTTCGCGAAATGATTGTGACGAACGGAGGGTTCGCTGGGCTATCACCGCTTCGACGACGATGAGGGGAAAATCCATCTCGAATCGATTCGCGGAAATCCCTAGAAGACTCCCATCAGAGCGACCACGACACGCTCTCGGGGCAAAAATTGAACAAACCGTGAAAGAGAAAAGAAAATGAAATAACATGCTAATGATGTGAAGACAAAGATGTGGTGAACTTACCTGTAGAAGTTTATCCGACGTCTCCTCGACGACAAAATACCGGTATGTGTTCAATGTTCTCCCCGTCGGTCGCCCCTTTTCCCCTCTCTACTGTGATGTTAGGGTTCCAATTGTTGTGGTTGCTGTCAATGTTCCTTACCGTGAAATCCTCCGGCTCCCCACAATTAGGGTTTCTGCTGATCCTTTTATACTGTCGCTTAACCTTTCTTTTACGCTATTATTGGGCCTGGATTGATGAGTTTGTTTCTATTTTTCAGGGATTTTGGTTCGATTCACTTGGAGCAAAACCTGGGGTAACTGTTGCGACCTTTACGGCTGAGGGTTAGTAATAGGGATGTTGGCGTTTTTCTGTTGTTTTGATTTGCATACTTGGACTTCGACCTTGAAACTTTCTGATATTGCGAGTCGTGAAACTTGTGTCGAACCTCTTTGTTTTGCACTTGCGCTTACAACTTGATGAGGATAGTTTCTGCCAAGTTCTGATTTCCTGTAATATTATTGATGTGTTGTTTTAACTCATACACAGGGGATGGATAGCTTGCAGAACAGCGTGCCATTGGGTTTGACAGGTATGAACAACTTCGCGTAACTTTCGACCACTTCATATTTCTTCCTCATTGGAACTTCTGGCTGTTGAAATAGTAATTACGACAGATATCATTCCACAGGGTTATCAAGGCTTCATGGTACAAACAGATGATGACTTGGTGTAACGAGTTCAAAGCCGCGTTGTCAGCTGGAAAAGCCACGTATGTTGAAGTGGGATCCATTCCGTTGACACTGTCAGGAGGAAAATCAATGGGTATCACCTCGTTGTTGCTGACGAAGCATACTTACGGTTTTAGTTGAGCAGGGGACCTATGGAGTAGTACAGTAAGAGCAGAATCCAACATACATTATTGCTTCCTATTTCTCGCATCCGACCGTGTTTCTGTTTTCATGCCATAACCGGATTTCCACTCTCAAATCATGTTTTGTAACAGGCCAACTGATTCAGCAAGCATAAGTCACGGGCCAACTGCAGCAAGGTGGTGCGCAACAAAAGAAATGAATAAAATCAACAGGGAGCTCTCTTTCACTCATTTATTGCGGCTCTTCACCATCATTTTACCAACTTTTCCTATGTCTACCGATGGTCACTACAGGAGCGATGCCTTCGTTGGAACTGGTGAAACAGAAAATTGTGGCAATCAAAACAAAATGCAGATATTAGAGGCCACTCTCAATGCCGCTGGAGTGATACAAATACCAAATGCGATTGCCAGTTTTCCACTGTGGTAAGAGAGTGTGTGCCCTTTTCCTTGGTCATCCCTCTTATGTATTTCAGGCAAAATTTTAACAACAGAACCAGCTACCCCAGCTGCTTGTTAATCTCATCCCTTGAACTGACTTATGACTTTGGTTTTCATCGTTTGTTTTTGCAGGCTACTAATCTTATTTGAAGTTTGATCCTTCGGCGCTAAATCATCCGAGCCGACTCGAGACTACACAATCATCACTGGATTCTCCCCTTGAAACGACAGAGTCACAAGACAATGCTGCAGTATCACTAGATGGACATGCTAGCAGTAATACAACCGACGATGTCAAGCACGAGGATTTAGATGTTGCACGATCAACTTCTGTCAGAAATTCTGGAGCTACTACTGAGAGTATTTTGCACTCCGCTTTATCTGCAGACGGCTCACATGCTGTAGTTGTACAACTTGTAGATGAGAAAAAGTATGAGAAATCTTGCGGCATACGATGAATTTCAACAAGAACTTAACAGAGAAGCTCAATTGAGGCAAGCGTTGGTGTACAACCCCTTTTTCTTTGCAGGTCTGAAAAATCATCTCAAACCATCATCTGTTGATCAGTCTCCAACATACATATTTCTGTAACTCTTATCTCGCTTGCTTCATTCAGGTCATGGTACTTGTAATATAGAAAGATCGCAAAGGATAGGTAAGCAATCCCCCAAGCTCTTGTTCTCCTATTTTAATAATTTCCTTCGATTCGGCAGTTGTGAGTGCCCAAGTTTGATCGCTTATTGTCCTTTATGCAGGTTTCTTTACTCAACACCATTGAAGGAAGTTGATTTTTCCCAGGAAAGTTCGAAACCTGAAAGGCCATCTTTTGTCTAAGTTGTGCTACAATTAAACCAGAACAGATTCGACGATTACCAGACACTGCGATGTTAAACTCACCCTTACTGATACAACAGTCCGTTGATTCAACAAAACTAGTTCACAAATTCTTCGGAGCTAAATGTCGTAAACAAAGCGAAAGCCTCGGTTATACCGGCAACAATAAATAACAACGTCCCCAAACAGTTGCTTGAAGAAAAGGGAGAGCATGTTGCTAAATTAAACTATGGTGTTGGCGCGTGAACCAAGTCGGCTTCGAATCATGCATTATAAATTCAGACCACGAGCTCGACGGCTTATTGCTGCTGCTTATTTGTCTAATGCATTGTAGGTTTTGAACATTTATAAAGCGCCTTTCAGAGCGGTTTGTAAGTTGTTCTCAGGGGTTCTCAGCTGTTCGAATTAAGAAGCTAGAAAAACCTTGCACGAGGTTTGGCCATGAAGATAGATGGGACTAATAGGGCATATAGTTCTATATAAAAATTTGGGCGTTCCCGTCCACTAGTACATAAAGGCGATTAGACAGATGAGGAAACATTGTTTGGTGAAGTTAATAGTGAGAGGGTTGTTGACTTTAGAGCTTAGTAGGAAAAAATGTAATTCACTTGTATTTTCCTTCATTACTGAACATTGTATTGAAGTATCAATAAAGTTGTATTTTATTATTTAGATCTGACCATCAAAACAATAAAATAGGAATTCTATTTTTCCATTAACTCGAATTTCTCACTCCAAATTAATCTGGTAAATCATTTGCTTAACCTTAACCAGATAACTCCATGTAACGAAACTTGTCTGATCACCACAACGCTTGACCATTCTCTACTCTTGCAAGTCAATTTGTATCCGATAAAAGTGAATATGGCCTACTCATTTGAGGAGTTATGATAACGACTTGAACTCCCGGATTATTGCCAGATTGCCAGTTAATGACCGACTTGTCCTTCACCGCTTGAATTGCGCACAAGATTTTTCCTGCAAAAATCGAACAGACTACACAAACCTGTTAGTTAAACGCAATGCAAAATGAAATGGGATGCAAGATGAAACGACTAATCTTAGGGCAAAATTTAGGGTATTACAACTGCTATTCTTTCCTTTCTCTTAGAACAAGATTATAAGTATACAAGAATAACAAAATAACCTCTCTCTCTTGAAATTAGGATTTTATCTTCCTATTTTTCCTTATATCAAGATTGAGAAACTATTATCCTATTTATAAGAAAAATAGCACACTAACCTAATGGGCTTTTTAACAATTACTCATTACAAGCTAACTTAGAGTACAAGCTAACTTAAACAATTGGGTTTACAAGCAAGGCCCAATTCAACATGCTAACAACCCTAGCAATACTGACTAATGCATATTAGAACAAACTTCGACTACAACACGCATTACTCGCGAACAGACTTCGACCATACTAGAGTTCGATCCAACATCTCACATTATACTTTATACTCAGAATCATAATCACAATCTATATACACCAAAAGTGAATTAATGCACATGTTAACTATAGAATGAATACAAAGAGGCAAGTAATAGTATGCAATTATTTTTAATAAAATGGTTGTACATGATAAAGGAAAAATGATAAAACATAATAAGCAAGAAATTACATCAAAAAAAAAAACTAAAATAAGGATATACTTTGATTGTAAAGTCAAACTTCAAGATAGATAATGGTATGAAGAATACATATTAATTATATATAGTGTGAATGAGTACAAATATTTCATGTCTATAATCCACCCATTCAACATGACACTATATTCCATTCATTCAACACGACAGTTAATGAAATGAAAACTATAGTTTAATATGTACACATTCACTGTTCTTCCAAATGAATGAGTATACTAGAGAGAATCTGCAAAAATGACAACATAATTGATGGCTGACAGTTTCATAATTAAAAACAACAGTTAGGAGAAACCGATAATGAATAACAAATGAACAACACATAAAATGCACACTGATACATCTGAATTTTTTATTTGGTTGTCTCATAATTCTTGGTTTCCACTGAGCAAATCTGATGTTTATACTACTTGATTTACCCATAAACATAATGATAGTCACACACACATAAACATAATTTAAAGATTCAATAGTGAAAAGAGAGACAACTTACAATCTAAAGATTCAAAGTTGATCTGAAAGAGAAATTTGTAGTAATTATCAAAGAGAGGGAGATGATTTGTAAGTGAAAGAGAGAATTTGGCAAGAAGTTAACGATAATTAAGGAACAAAAATAAAAAACGTAGAAGTTTTAAATTGAGAAATGAGCGGTTATTATGTAGAAGTTTTAGATTGAGAAATGAGCGGTTATTATTTAATGGGTGTATTTGGTAGTTTTAAAATAACGGTTAAAGGGCATAATAGGTAAAAAAAAATAGGCTACATCAAACCATTTTTTTCCCTTTTATATATTATTATAGATTAAAATTAATAAGAATAGTGTATTTTACAAGATTGAAGAGATTGTCGTCGGAGAGTGTGAGTGTGAGAGAATTACTACTCTCATTGCCGTTTAGGGTTTTCGAAGTATTTCAATTATCTAATGGGAAGACACTTAAATAGATAAACGACTAAGAGCATAGACCTCTCATTAGGCTTAACTGAATGGTTCAATCCATCACGGTTCATTCAGAGACAAATCAAATCAAACAATTCATCTATTTAGTGTTTAATAACAATAGACCATAATATAATTAATTAATAATTAATCATGTCAATCCATATTTGATTAATTAAATAATTAATCTAACAATCTCCCACTTGGATGACGATAATTAATTATTAAAAAATATTGATCTTAATATCAGAACATCAATAATGGTCAAAACACTAATAAATAAAAAGAAGTAAATTTCAACGATTCAGAAATTGTATTCGCGATAGGGAAGACAAATCATACATGTTGAAACTCATAATTTAATATAAAGAATGATGAATTTAGAGTAACTTATTTAAGTTAAGAGTAATATGTTATAAAGAATGGCCCAAACATATGAAAATGCTATTGATAAAATCTCACTAACCCAAAATATCATAAGACTTACTCATGTGTATAAGTCTTTGGTTAATGATTATACTAATGAGTTTTCAATTTAAAGATCATAGAATATCCACATAGGTCTAAGAATAGTAATTACATATAGCCATGCTATATTACGAGAGTAATTAAATTTTACCATAAGTATCTTCATTACACAATATCATACTCGATAGGAGTATTGATATTATATTTTTACTTTCTTATTTATGACCATAAGAATCTGGAATGTTGGTGACAGAATAACACAATATTATTGCATGCTAAAGAGTTTGATCTTACCAGATCAAAAGATGATCATCAGCTAGCAACACGTCGTGAGCTCCTTAGTTCGCCGGTGGTGGAGAAGAGGACGGGGGTGTACCTTCAAGGTACTCCAATGTCAAAGTATGAGACATAGTAGAAAGAGCAAGTACAGAGAAAGTGTGTAGATAATAGAATATCTGACTCTCTGATGAAAGAGTGTATTTATAATGTTCTTCCAACGCTGGGCCAACGGTTACTTTGCACTGGATTGGATTGCTAGATCTAATATGAGTAACTGCCAGGGTTTGTGTGGCGTAGGGAAGACCGGCACATGGTCTTCTTCCTGGGTCAACTACCCCGTGACCTTCGGGAGGTCGATAGTTGTATAATGGCGTGTCCCCGCGTGGGGGCACGTGGAGACCGGAGGGAGACGTTTGGGAGCTCCACATATGCGTTGATGGATTGGGCCTTCATTGGGTCCTCCCCGATAAGGAGCTGGGTTGGACTGTGTCAGACGGTGGGCCAGCCTCTGACCCAGTCCAAAACAGGAGCCTTTCAAGTCGTTGCTCAGAAGCAAAGGAGTAATTACTTAGTAGTCAATTCAAAATGTCGAGGACTTGTCAGGAGGAGCGTTGTGCGTGTCTGAAACACTGGACTCAGGGACAAAGCACGTGGCCAGGTGAAGGAACCGCTTGACCAGATAGGAGCTCGCGGGAGGCCTGTCTATCAGATGTAGTCCTGGATATTATCCTTTTTCCCCGGGGATATGTCCCCGTTGGGTGATATGGTCGATGATGTGACGAAAGCGGAAGGGAACGAGCAGCTCTTGTCTCGAGCAGGAGAGGGAGTTGAAAGGGCGTGCGCAGTGTCATTTAGGGCCACGTGTCAAGAGCAATAAATGCCTAGGACGCTACGAGTATGAGAACTTGAGTGCTTGGTGATGCTTTGTTTCCCGTGCTAGGGTTATAAATAGGGGGAAGCATGTTTCATTTGCACGCTCCCCTTCATTTTGCTCATGAATTTTCCCAAGTCTCTCAAAGCTCTCTCTGCTCTCCAAAGAACGTCCGTCGTTGCTGCCTCCGTCAGCCTTTCTTCGTCATCTAGAATCTTTATTCCTCAAGTAAGTCTCTGGTCTTTTCTTCAAATTTATGAATTTTCCAGCAATTTATGCGTTTTCCGACAGTTTCTCTCGGGAGCTCATGAAGTTCCTATGGAATGCATGAAGTTTCTGGCGACTTTCGTGAAGTTTACGGTGCTCCTATGAAGTTTCTGATGAAGACGCCGGAAAGTTCATGAGGATTCTGGGAAAATCCATGAAGTTTTCGATGAAGGCCTCGGGGACCTATGATGGAGGTCTCGGGGAGCCTTGCTTCACTTGAATATGTGAACCTTGCGAGGAAGCCTCTTGTCGGGGAAGCTCGAGGAGGCTCATCGCGCTCCTCTGGGAGATCTTACACGCCGAGGAGCCTTTCCATCGGGAAGGAAGGTCTGTTGTCTCGCCTCAAGGAAAGCCTCCTCATAGAGGAACCTCTCTATTAAGGAGGGAGCCTCATTACTCTGCATCGAAGAGAGTTTGTCAAGCAGCTCCTCGTGAACGAGCCTTTTTGTCAAGCAAGAAGGCTTGATCAACTACATCGAGGAGAGAGCGTGCCAAGAAGCTCCTTGTGAACGAGCCTTTTTGTCGAGGTGGGAGGCTCACTATTCTGCATTGGGAAGAGCGTGCCAAGAGGCTTCTTTCCCCCCTCTTTTCCCTTTCACTTGATTTGTGGTGGAAGGGTGGATTTGGTCTTAGATGTCGAATTCACCATTTTCCTCTGCTTTTCAGGTAAAATGGTCGCAAGGATTCAATGTGTTATTATGATTGATGAAAAATTTGAGTCCGATACCCAAGTCGATAAAGTTGGGGCTGAGAGAGCTTGCACGCTCGAAGATTAGGCCAGGCAGGAACCCCTCGGCATCACGTCACGCTTTGTCGTCGATGACACAGACGCCTTCACCACTGTCGAGGACCGTGTTGAGGGCTTTTCCCCGAGTTGGATGGTCTATAAGCCCAAAGAGAAGCACTGCATCTGCTCAAATTTCAAGGGGATGACATTCCCTATGTATGAGTTCGTGTTTCGGGAAGCAGGGCTTCGTCTGCCCTTCAGTGACTTCCAGAAAGGAGTGTTCTAGTGGATGCATATGGCGCCTTCACAGCTCCATCTCAACGCAATTGCATTCGTGCGAGCGTTCGAGCTTGTGTGTCGACACCTCTGTATTGGAGCTACGCTCCCCTTGTTCTTCCATAATTTTCATCTAAAATGACAATCTTTTCAAGTCCGGCATAGTTGGGTGTCCCTGAAGGAGCCGAGGAAGTTGTTTCGAGCATGTGTGGATTATGTCTGTTCCTTTAAGGACAGGTACTTTGTCGTGAAGCTCGTGTCGAACACATCCATCGACTCCCTATACGACCTCATGGTCAAAGAGGAGGACGGGAAGCGAGAGGATTCATTGGAGTTGAAGTTTCCCCTTGAGTGAAAGGAGGACCACTTCAAGCAGGGCACAAACTGCTACATCGTCAACCTGGAAATCTGGATGCCGATGATCGGCTTTCTTATGAAAAAATAGTCGAGTTCGTCTCCGATTTTACTTCTGCCAAATGCATCAACAAGGACGGGAGTTTTATTCTGGATGAGCACGGGGAGGTTCGCCGTGATCCTCAACTAATTAACACTAAGGCCCTTATCGAGTGCGGGTCTGATGAGGCGGCCTTGAGGTTCCTAGGTAGTGGGTGTTTTTCGCTTTCTCTTATTCATTTTTCTTTGTCATATTGACTTGTTTCCCTTTTTCTCCCATGCAGGCCAGATGTCGAACCTTCAGAAGAGCATGATGAAGCTCGCAACAACCAAGGGCGCGAAGAAGGCTTTTAGTGGAAGAGCCTCTCAGTTCTAGCAGATGTTGAGGCCCGATCAACCAGCTAGCGGTTCCTTCTCCCTACAATGTAACTAGTTTCCTCCCTTGCAGAAAACTTCATCCAAAAGATTGTGCACCGACGGCCTTGTCCCTGTCGACCTTCCTGAGAACGTGCTCGGGGAGAAGTTCGTGTTGCCTCCTTGCTACCTCAATCGATATTTCTTCTGCGGGGGAAATTCTCCGACTATGGTCAAGGCCGAGACCAAGGATATCATGGGGATCAACAGGGCGTCCAGAAGGAAGGTTTTGTCGGAGGACATGGCTGCTATGATGAGGATCTTCGAAATGACCTTGGTCCTCAATGATGAAACCAGCCCAAACTCTAAGCTTAAAAAGCTGCAGGTAGAGAATGCTACCCTTTGGATGGAGAAAAATAAGGTGGAGAGCAACCTCCTTGAAGCTTAGACGAGGTGCGAAAACCATGTGCGCCTCTTCCAATAGATGACCGAGATGCGAGAAACACTGAAGAAGGCTAAGGGGGAAAGGGATTAACTCCAGACCAAGGTCGCTGAACTAGTGACTGCTACCAAGCCCATCGAGGATGAAACTGAAAAGGAAAAGACCCTCGCCTCTCGTAGCTCCCTGGTCTCCCGGATCTGGGAACTCGAGTAGGATTTCTTAGGAGCTCTTGAGGTGGGGTTTAGTGGTGCTTTGAAGCAGCTCCAAGTTGTGAATCCTGAGGTCCAACTTGTCCTCGAGGGGATTGGCCCGTACCATCGGGTGGTGGATGGTCGGGTGGTTGCTTCCGAAATGCTCGACGATGAAGTTGGTCAGAACGACGAAGAGCCTCGTCTCGATGAGAAAGCTGTTGTTTATTTCCTTTTAGTTGTTCGGCTTATGTGCCATTTGAGTTGTTATTTAGTCTAACATGCGTGCCATAGTTTTTAATTTGACTTTGCCCAGCCGGCGTGCCATGGGCTTTGATTTGTAATTTTTTGAACAAGGGGCTCTGCCCGTCATAATGTATGGTTCCTTATCATTTGGTATATTCATATTTCATGTGCGTTGTTGTATGTCAAATATATGCTTTCTTCGTATTTGTGTATTTTTACTAAGTGATTAGGGCTTTTGCTCGACGTAGTTGATCCTCGGCCGTGCGGGGATCTAACCAAGAGGTTGGAGTTGGGTTCCGACTGTCGACAAAGCTAAGACCTCGATAGAGGTCTTTGTATCGTGGCGTGAACTTTCCATCGTGAGCTGGTGAGCATCCCGTTGAATGATTAGATCGACTTCTTTGAGTTCGGCGTTGGGAACTCGGAGAAGGCCCTGCACATGTTGGGGTTCGCCTCTATTCCTTGCTCCGTCAAGTAGAAGCCGAGGATCTTGCCTGCTCGAACCTCGAAGGTGCACTTCTCCGGGTTGAATCTCATTCTGCATCTCCTCGCCGTATCGAAGTCCCTTCTAAGATGGGCAGTGTGGTCAATTTCTTCTTAGGATTTCACGATCATGTCGTCCATTTAGACCTCGAGCGTATCTTTGATCTCGCTCTAGAAGACTTTGTTCATCATTCGCTGATAGGTCGCACTGATATTTTTCAGACCGAAGGGCATTACATTGTTGTAATAATTTCCCGACTCGGTCATGAAAGTTGTGTGCTATTTGTCGGCCTTCAGCATGGGGATTTGGCTGTACCCCAAGTAGGCGCCCATGAACGACAGTAGTTTAAAACCTACAGAATTGTCGACCAGTTTGTCGATGTTAGGCAATTGTGCATCTTTGGGACATGCCCGGTTAAGATCAGTATAATCAACACACATTCTCGATTTTCTATTAGACTTTTTAACCAATACAACATTGGACAACCAAGTTGTGTATCGGGCTTCTGAAACAAAATTTGCCTCTAGGAGGTCTTTTACAGCTATATCAGCAACCTTCGCTTTCTCGGGAGAATGCATATGCCTACATTGTACTACGGCCCTAGTGGCCGGATCTATGGAGAACTGGTGACGGGCCATGTCGGGGTTAAGCCCAAGAATCTCTGAGGCGCTCCACGCGAAGAGGTCAACATTCTCCTAGAGGTAGGCCTTTAGATGCTTCTGAGCCAGGTTGGGGAGCCTAGTTCTAATCTTCGCGCTCCTGTCGAGGTCGTCACCGAGCATAATGAGCTCGAACTCGCCATCTGGAATGGGGCGTATTAGATAGGGTGGCTTCCCGTTGTTTGCTAGAGGTGCGTATTCCGGTACTTCGTTTCGCTCCTGCTTTCTGGGGAAGCGGCTGTCGAGGTTGACGGAGTTGACGTGGGGCAGCGGCTTCTGCTCCTCAGCCTGGACTGGCTTGTCAGCATTCTTGGGTGTGATTTTGATCGAGTTGAGTTCGTTGATGGCCGCTTCGAAACATCTTCTGGCTGCTTCGATGTCTCCATAGAGGGCGACTATTCGACCCCTGTTCATGTAGTACTTCATCTTTAGGTTCACTATGGACGGTACCACAGTCATCTCGACCAGGGTCAGCCTCTCCAGAATGCATTGATACAAGGAGGGGCATTCTATCACCAAGAAGCGGACTTTGATCTGTCTCGCAGTCTCTTTGGACCTGAAGGTGACGAGGAGCTCCACATACCCCCATGGCCTCATGGTGGTACCATTGAATCCATACAGGTCAAAGCCAACATACGGTGTTAGATGGCTCTTGTCAAGCTGGAGAGTGGTGAAAAGGTGGGCCGCCAGGCAGTGTTGAAACAGTAAAGCAGCAAGCAAAAATGTCATTTTAGGAAGAATTTCCTCCGGGATTTATGTCGTCTCCATAGGGATCAGTGTGAGGGAAAGAATGGCGTTCGACAATCTCTACGTCTCTAAGCTTAGGTTTAAATGGTTTGGGATAAAAATGCAAAAGAAAAATAACATAAAACAAGAAAATGAATACATTCTTAAGAAATGAGAAAACTCGTCAGGAGTTGTATTTCGTTTTACCCATCATGTATTGCTCACAACTAAATCGCTTGTCAATATCATCACGTATCACTCACAACAGAGGTTATGTCTAACGCAAAGTCGAGAGATCAACCGTATCGTCTCATTGGTGATGTCTCACGCAACTTGATAACACGGAGCATTAAAAATCGATACCCACGTGAATATTAGTCTTAAATCTATGTCTAGAGTTTAGAATCTAACAAATGTTAATCTTAGATCGAGTTTGAATCGTATATGTCTATAGCAATCGAAAGTAAAAAATCAAGATAATCATCGATAAAGAGTTGTAAAAGAGATTTTATACAAAGATTTATAAATATACATACAATCAAGATAAACTTACATACAAAATTCTAACAAATAAAAAATACATAGAGAGGAAGGAAGAAGAACACAAATCTCATGGTCTGTCAACTCTGACTGAAGTGGATTCGACTCCGGATCATTAAGATGCAACCTTCAATGTTGTTTCTAAGCTAAATCTACTCAAGAATGTGTTTGATGAAGTTGGGGTAAAAAGTTCCCAAACAACATAACCTAAAAAATGTAGAAAAAATGACTTAAATAGGCAAAATGGGTTTCCGTGTTCGCCTAGCGAAGTCCCGTTCACACAACAAACTTATGCATCTTTCGCTACTATTAAAACAGTGTTTTTCACGTGTTTTAGAACTTTTTGTTCGCACCGCAAACTTTTGTTTGCATTGCGAACATGACAGCAAACCAGCACTTGTTTTTATCATAACTTTTAAACTGTAACTCTGTTTTACGCGCGGTCGGAAGCGTTGGAAAGCTTATTCAATGCCCTATAAGATAATGGTAAAATAGCATTGCTTGTATACCTACAAAAATGAGAGAAAAATAATTAAACTCAATGATATTTACATAATACGCAATATATACATTATAATATAAACTATACAACATATGCACAAAAGTTGAAGTTTATTGGTTGAATTAAGCCAATAAGTGCCAATTATTCACACTCAAAATCAGTACAATTTAGCACTTATCAACTCTCTTCAACTATAACTTGTTTGTCCTCAAACAAGAATCGATCAACTCAAGGAAACAAAAGTAACAATCAAGCAATCACGACTCAACAAGTTTCGAAAAACAAAAACAAATGTATGGTTCAACATAAAAACGTACATGCAAAGCAAAACATACCACTAAACTACAAAGATAACATGAAAACAAAACAACTCCTAAATACAAAACATATGTCAAAAATTCTAAGACAATACAATGTTCATAAATGAATCACACCTAGCACACATTTCATCGGTAGATGAATAAAAAAACATTAGGGGCATAACTCTTACCCAACAATCATGCTAATAACAAGTTAAATTATGTATTCATCAAGAAAAAACTCACATTAAATTATGTAATGTGGTTTGGGTAACAAACGATTTTTTTCTCAAGGTAAAAGAAACAAAAACTTGCCTAATCAAATGAGAGTGATCATTTCTCACAATCTTAGGCACTCATAAATTCCAATCACCTTTTTCTCTTTTTCAAATTATTACACCATTCCACATAACTTCTTAACATAACATTATTCTTTTTTTTTCTTTCTTTTTTTCAATTCTTTTCTTTTTTTTTTCTTTTTCTTTTTTATTTTTTATTTTCTTTCTTTTTCAAACTTTTTCTTTTTCTCAGCCTCTTAGCAACCAACCTCTTCTCCCCAACTTGAATACAACCATACATAGTGACATGAATGCTCCCAAACTTATTAGACAATGGTAGAAAACTCAAATAATAAGTCATGGTTATAGTTCAAGAAAAAGTATTAGAGTCCATACAAAAATGAATTTAACACCAACATGGATTCTAACAAAGGCTCAAAGGGGGTAAGCAAATTATCACTCACTCACAAGGTAGATTAACTATTTGGTCAAGCGGGTATGCTCAAAATCGAACAAAATGCCTTGATCATTTTAGTGCTATCATACAAATCAACACAAATACAAGATTAAACATAATAAAACCGAGTTAAACAAGAATGTTGGTCTCTTGCATATAGTAAACAATGGAAAGCTCTTCACAAAAAGGTTTTGTTCTAAAGTGATTCAAAACTAAACAAGTATGGCAAAATAATGAATGACATGAAAATTGTACAAATGAAAAGTCTCCTAATCATGATATTTTCTAGAAAGCGATAAACGAGTACCTTGCAAAGTACCAACTTCAAACAATATCAAAATCGTACATTCGCAAGTTGAAATGGTCAAACTTAGAGAATCACAAATTGCACCCTCAAGCTAATAAAAAACAAACTTGAGAGCAAACACAAACATTATTCTAACAACCTAACAAAATTGAATTAAAACTAACTAAACACAAATACCACAATTGGTGAGAGGGATGGGAGATGAGAGATTTGTCCTTGTAAAACAAGGCGCGCTAAGCACGGGCAGGAAAACTTCGATTTTCATATTCTTTTTCTCACATGTGATCCATCCATTTTCACTTTATATTAACTATACTACTAAATATAAAACTATACAAACTCAAAAACCGTTGGGTTGCCTCCCAACAAGCGCTTGTTTCATGTCGTTAGCTCGACACCTTTATTGTTCTTTGCTAGTAACTTTCTAACATACACGCTGATGTTTTGTCCAAGCGCCAATCTAAAGAATGTTTCCTAACCAAACACTTGAACAAACGTTACGGGAACAAAATATATACAACACTTGAATAAACATAATGGAAGACAAAAACAAAACAAGTATCTGTACAAGCATATATACAATTATGTGCAAAGCTTAGAAATATAAAAACTATCACAATGCAACTCAATATCAAAATTAATCCCCGGCAACGACACCATTTTGTTGAAGCGGTAAAGCGGAAAACAAAAATATTATTTTCGGAAGATTTTCCTCCGGGATTTATGTCGTCTCCACAGGGGTCAGTGTGAGGGAAAGAATGTCGTTCGAAAATTTCTACGTCTCTACGCTTTTGTTTAAATGGTTTGAGATAAAAATGCATAAGAAAAAGAACATAAAACAAGAAAATAAATACATTCTTAAGAAATGAGAAAACTCGTAAGGAATTGTATTTCGTTCTACCCATCATGTACTATAAAATATATGGATCAAATGCACGCAACCTAAATCGCTCGTCAATATCATCACGTATTGCTCACAACAGAGGTTATGTCTAACGCAAAGTCGAGAGATCAACCGTATCATCTCATCGGTGATGTCTCACGCAACTTGACAACATGGAGCATTAAGAATCGATACCCACGTGAATATTAGTCCTAAATCTATGTCTAGAGTTTAGAATCTAACAGATGTTCATCTTAGATCGAGTTCGAACCGTATATGTCTCATTAAGTAAAAAATCAAGATAATCATCGATAAAGAATTATAAAAGAGATTTTATACAAAGATTCATAAATATACATACAATCAAGATAAACTTACATACAAAATCCCAACAAATAAAAAATACATAGAGATGAAGGAAGAAGAACACAAATCTCACGGTATGTCA
The DNA here is from genome assembly GCA_963859935.3 of Lathyrus sativus. Taxonomy (NCBI): domain Eukaryota; kingdom Viridiplantae; phylum Streptophyta; class Magnoliopsida; order Fabales; family Fabaceae; genus Lathyrus; species Lathyrus sativus. Next base: position 416,885,099 of record OZ012736.1, on the reverse strand, counting down.
ACTCCGATTAAAGTGGATTCGACTCCGGATCATCAAGATGCACCCTCCAATATTGTTTCTAAGCTAAATCTACTCAAGAATGTGTTTGATGAAGTTGGGGTAAAAAGTTCCCAAACAACATAACCTATAAAATGTTGAAAAAATGACTTAAATAGGCAAAATGGGTTTCCTTGTTCGCCTAGCGAAGTCCCGTTTGCACAGCAAACTTATGCATCTTTCGCTACTATCGAAACAGTTTTTTCACGCGTTTTAGAACTTTCTGTTTGCATTGCGAACTTGATAGCAAACCAGCACTTGTTTTGAGCATAACTTTTTAACCGTAACATTATTTTACGCGCCGTCGGAAGCGCTGGAAAGCTTATTCAATGCTCTATAAGACAATGACAAAATAACATTGCTTGTATACCTACAAAAATGAGAGGAAAACAATTAAACTCAATGATATTTACATGATACGCAATATATACCTTATAACGTAAACTATACAACATATGCACAAAAGTTGAAGTTTATTGGTTGAATTAAGCCAATAAGTTCCAATTATTCACACTCAAAATCAGTACAATTTAGCACTTATCAGGCAGCTCCTCAAGGTAGAAGGTGATCGGGTTCGAGTTACCCTTGAACTTCTCGAGGGTGGCATTCTGCTTTGAATTCTTGTCGATCAGCTCCTCAAATTTCCTTTTGACCAACCCTACTGAAAACTTGTTGATCAGTTGTTACTAACAGATAAATATGCAATCACACAGTTGATCGTGTAGTCTTAAAAAGGTTGTCGAACCCACAGGGAAAAGGTAATCAAACTAATGTTATCTATGGTTGTTTTGCAAAGATAAGGCTTGAGTTAAACAGAAGTTAATACTAATTATGGGGCTAAAATAAAAAATCTATGAACAATACTAAAACAAGCCTGAAATATGTTTTCCGCGCACCTAAGGGACCTTGTAGATAAAAAGGGTACTAATTTCTTCTACATGCCTATTCCGTAGGATACACCGACTTAAAGGCTCCGCCTCACGCTCTCGCGGTCTTAACTAAGTCGTACTTCTTTATCCCAAGATTTTGCTCTCGCTCACCTGGTAACTAAGAATTACTCTTTAAAAGTCGATATTATCTTAATCAACAGCTAAACCGCTCTCGCTGAATTTAGATAATGATGCCTAATTTCTACTATCCGGTTCACTCCTCACGCTCTCACGAATCTCGGCTTAAACCTTTATTTGCTTCTCACTCTCGTGACGAAACAATTTTAAATAACCTCTCACTCTTGTGACAAAGCTACTTAAATTTGACTTAGAGATTACAACCAAAATGGCATGCATTACAATTTCGTACCTATTATAACTACGGAGTCCCGCCAGTTACGACGGTCCTCATAAGACGATCTCTAATTAATCTAGCCGGACATGGTTAATTCTAATCCTAACATGTTAACAATTCTGAGAATTACAAAATACATATGGAATTAAACTTAAGAAAATATTAGTTTTTGGTTTTTATGAAAATAAATTAAGTGCAGACACGTAGAAATAAAGATGCAGTAAAACAAAAAGAAACAATAACTTGTAAATCAAGATGGAATAAACGTAAAAAAAATTTATTACTTTGATCTGAGTATTACAGCAGTGCAACAGAAAGTAAATACAATATTGCAACAATTCCTCGATGTGAGCAATTGTTGCTTTGGAAAAGTAATATACTGGGTAAAAGTCTAAAAATGGTTCGGCAGCGCTTCCGCACGGGTCGGTGCTTTTCGAAACATCCTAAAAGGGGACTATTTATAGAGAAAAAGATAGTTGGATAACTCCCCATTCGAAATCAGAATTTGGAGGGAAAGCATAACCGCCAGTAACCGCTCAAAAACTGATTTCTGCAATTAAAACTGCTCCTGCGAACTGCACGGCAATCGCCTTGATGCCCGTGGTGAGCGCCATGGTTTCAATGGGCAGATGGTGAGCGCTATTTGGTGGCGGCGAGCGCCATATCAGTAAGGCTGGCAGAATTGCTGGTTTTTGCTGGATTTTCCTTGTCTTTAACTTCTTTTCTTAATTTCTTCTAGAATCTCGACGGGAACGCCTGCCAACATAAAAACGGAAGTAAAAACACATAAAAATGCGAAAGACTCGATAAAAACTCGGACCTAAAATGTGCAAAGTGATCCTAAAAATATGATACAAAATCATGTTATCAAACTCCCCTATACTAAGACTTTTGCTTATCCTCAAGCAAACTCCCAACAGAAGTAAAACAGTAAATGCAGCGGTCGACTCATAGGCATGAAAAAAACAATCAAAGCACAAGGTTACTAGGCTAATGCTAAACGGATAAGTACTAAATAGTGAAAACAAGGATACCGTACCAACACAAATTCACCAAAGCGGACAAAGATTTCCTTCCTATACAATACCAATTCAAATCACGACATTATAACTTGACCTGCAGACATTATTCTTATTCACCCCTCTTTCATTCTTGCGTTGTCACATTAAGCCCGTTATCCTTTGTACTTACATGGTAAGTGAACCTGTTAGTGTTATACGATCTCTTATTCAAAAATTCTTTCTTTTTAGCATATTATGTTTTCTTTTGTTTATGAATTTCAAGAGTACGAACTTTTAGGCTAAACGGTCGGGTGAGGGCCACCTAGCTTAGTGGGAACTTGTCTTTCATTTGCTTTTTCTATAAAATCACACAATTCAATTTTTGAGATCAACACATATTTGCATCAGTTCATTACTTAGTTCGTACACAAAGATGGTGATGACTGCTATTATAAACTAATCAAGAGGCTACTTCTAAAGAACTAGGAATAAGGTCTCGACATAATGTCTATTTAAATCAATAACACATATTTAGGGAATCTAGGGTGTATGAACGTTACCGATATTAACAAAACTTTACCAAGTCCGACTAACATAGCCTAAAACAACGGTAAACAACATATACTCGCAGTGTCATGCCATTGAGTCAAAACAAAAAATTTTAAAGTTGGGGTCAAAATGAGGGAATTTCCAAACATATCAAAAATGTAAAGTATAAATGGACTCCGACGCATATGACTCGATAAACAAAAAATAAAACAAATAAAGAAATAAACTAACTAGAAAGCATAAAAACATAAAGACATAAAGCAATAAAGCTCCTCCCCCACACTTGAACTAAACATTATCCTCAATGTTTTGGAACAAGGTGAAAGAAGGAGAGGAAAAACCGGGTGTGAAATTAATGATGGCGGCCTCGGCCGCGGTGTTGCCCACCACCTCTATTGAAGGGGTTTGGAACATGATGCGCGTAAGCACTTAAGTCTTGAACTTCTAATCGCAAACCACCCATCTCCTCGATCAGGTCACCAAGATCGTGGTGAGTCCTCTCAAGGTAGTCATGTTGTTGCTGGCTAATATGGTCAACAATGACTCTTAGCTCCTCCTGCTGTCTCTGCAAAGTCTGAAGCATCAGGTCACAATCGGCCTCCATGTCATTCATGTACCTCATCTCTGACAAAATATCATCAAGTGCACTCCTCATAGCAACGTAATCATACTCCTAGGGCGACTGATATATACTTGCAAAATGGTCAGCAACAAAAGGTGGAGTGTGTGTGCGTGTGTCCCAGTCTGTGGGGCGGTTCGTCCTATGACAGTGTGATAGTGCCTATCAGCTCTCTCCTTCTCTAAATTGGGTGCGTCAAGATCAAATACCTATTTAGTCTTAACGCACACATTAATACACTCAGAGCAAGGCAATGTGACACCTCTAACCTCTTTGGTGCGAACCATTAGATAAAACTTGCCATTGGGCAAGAACTTTACAAGTCACATAGAACGACAATAGTCTAAATCAGCAAAAAGGAAAGGCATACTCTCAAGAGTATCTAGCTCAGTGTGTAAGTTGAGTGAGCAAGTTATGGCAGTTATAATTCTGCCGACACAAATAGGACCACTATTTCTATTTCCGGCATAAACCATGTGTGCTAAAAGAAATGGTGTTGGATTCACTTTAGCTTGGGAGAGGGTGCAATGGATAAAGAATAAATCTTTGGTATTCACGTTTCCGGTGTTCTCTTGGCCAAAGATTGTGGAAGAAAGAAAATGGTGAAGGTATCTAATGGTTAGGTTATGGATGGTGGTAGCCTTTAGGCCTTCCCAAGTAGTAGTGTGGGTGTTAGCTATTTGATACCAGAAGTTAAAAGCACTGGCCTCCCACTCACTCTCTAGGGGTGCTTGAGTGAAGAACACCTCACCGCTAGGAAAACCAAAAATACCACCTACTTGCTCTTGGGTGAGGGAATAATCTACGTTAAATAACCTAAAATGAACGGTGCCTGAAATACGAGAATGGTCGGTAAGATAACGGAGAAAACTCAAGAACTCATATGTCAATCTAACAGATGTAGCATTAGTCATAGAGTAGAATAGAGATATACCTAAGTTATTGAGCATTCAGGAGATGCTATCAGAAAGGCCTAGAGCACGCACAACCTTAGGGTCGGGGTACCTCGTTGCTAGAACAAGCCTCTTGCAGAGTCTGTGAAAGTTGGTTCGTTGGGTTTCTCCAATACTTCCTTCAGGGAAGATAATGCCCATGTAGTCAATCACTGGAGCGACTTTTAGAGGCATTGTTGCAGTTGGTTGAAGATTTTGGTTAAGGAAGTTGATGTATATAGATAGAAGGATGATGTTATGGTGATGATGATAGAAAATGGATTGGTTAAGGGTTTAAATAGACGGAATAAGGAGAATATGGATGGTTGTAGGTTAAAGGAAGTTAATGAGAAGATATTAGGGTAGTTAGGATTCTAGGAAGTTGAAACGGTGATTGTTAAAGGAGGTTTTTATGGGAAAAACACGCAGGAAATTTGAATTTGCGCGAGTTCTGTCTTCAGGGCTTCATGGCGAACGCCATAAGGCACATGGAGAGCGTCACATGCTTCAATGACAGAAATATCAATCTTTAACCTTATGGCGAATTCCACAAGCATCATGGCGAACTCCATGAGGCAAAATGAGATTTTCAACCAGAAGCTCAACAAGATCAATTTTTGTGGATTTCGTTTTCTTTTTCTTAAAAGAAAACTAAGGGAAATTTCTAAAACATTAAAAGATACAAAAATACGTAACTAATGGGAAATATGCATTTAATCAAAGTACAGTACACGAAACAATTCCACATCAGCAGTTTGATGGTACAACAATGGAATGAAAAATAACAGTACAGACAATACGGGAAAGGGAAACACTAATACAAATGAAAAAACTATCTTAAGAAAGCAAGGGAAATTAAATGCGACTTCAGAGTTATATGTTGCGGCTCCTAACTGAGTAAACAATTTGGAACAGATGGTCCAACTTCTCATGCACAAAATCCATAAGTCCTATGAAATCCACTCTCAAAGAACTTATCTCATCTCTCACAAAGTCTAGCTCGGACTGAAGGGCATGGATAGCAGTGGCTATAGAGATAGGCAGATTAATTGAATGGACTATAGAACCATAAGTAGTACCATCATACATATTAGTATCCATATTCTCGTATGCCTGAGGAGAATCGGGTGGAGTCAAGGTCTCATTCAGGACTTCCAAGTCATACAACCAATTTTCCTTATTATGAACACTAGTCCTTTCATGGTTTGGCAAGGTAAAAGCATGAACAACAACATTATCAATTAACAATTCAAACTCAACCGGGCCAAGATTTGCAATAATTCCATGGTTAAAATAGAAGTTGATGTCCATGGGGCGAATGCCAGCAAAAACATGAGTACGGTTCAAATGATATCGCATTCCAATAGCATCTCCGATCATTGTGACCAAACCTTCTATGATAATAGGATCAAAGGAATCTTGGGCAAGCCTAATGAAGTTGGCTAGCATGAACGGGGCAACATTGACCGGCTTCCCTGATAAGCATAGAACATGATGTAAAGCTCATATCTAGGAACAGCAGTAGCATTCTCTTCCTTTCTGAAAAGGGTGTGAGCAATGATGTTATGGAAGTATTTGACTCCATGATTATGGATGCTCACAAAAAACATACCATTAGGCTCAGAATGGTAATTACCAGTAATAATATCCCATAACTGATCGAGGTCGTAACCAGAGAAGGCTTCTTTATGAGTTTTAGTGATGACATCTGGCCCATTAGGAAATCCTAATAAGTCAACCATCTCATGATAATTAAGCGATACTTGTTTCCGAACAACCTGAAAGTGGCCAATCCATGGTTGAACCCGTATCCATGAGTGGGATCATAATTGAGGGAGCTAAGGAACTCCAAGGTCGGATTGTGGTAGGTGCTGAATTTCTTAGTGATAGCAAAATTGATCTATCATATCTAATTAAGTAGAAAGATAACACTATCCTGAATGCTAAGGCCGGTCATGGCAGAGTCATCAAGGTAGATGGACACAGTAAAGTCCTTATGAGAAAGAGCCTCAAAGTGACGTCTCTGGACATCATTCCTAAAGACGAAAGCGTGGTTCTCAAATGTCTGTATATTCTCGGTAATAAGGTTATCCTAAGGACAGTTATCATGAAATTTGAAAGTAATTTACTATTAGAAAAATTATACCATAAACGTAAGTGAACGCAAGATCTAAGCTAGTAATAAAAATAGTAAGAGCTAAGGATCGTGGGTTGCCTCTCACAGAGTGCTATGTTTAATGTCGGAAGCTCGACATTGAAACATACAGAGATATCATTTGTATGGAGGAGCGGGAAGCTCTCCAAATTTATAACTAGTGTTGAACTCCTTATTCTCTACTGAGTGGTAATGCTTGAGTCTTTGTCCATTCACGATGAACTTTTCATTTGACTTTCCTCTAATTTCTATTGCTCCACTTTTTAGAACTCTAATAATTTCAAAAGGACCAGACCATCTGGAACGCAACTTTCCTGGATAAAGCTTAAGATGAGAGTTGAAAAGAAGAACTATGTCTCCTTCATTGAATTCTATCCTTGATATCCTTTTATCATGCCATTTTTTGGTTCTTTCTTTATAGTTGCGGGCATTTTCATAAGCGTCAAGTCTTAGTTCCACTAGTTCATGGATATCCAAAATTCTCTTCTCGTCCGCTGCTATGTAGTTCGTGTTTAGGGTCTTTATGACCCAATAAGCCTTATGATCTAGTTCTACAGGCAGGTGACATGATTTACCATAAACTAGTTTAAACGGAGTAGTTCCTATAGGGGTTTTGTAGGCTATCCTATAAGCCCATAGAGCTTCATGAATTTTAGTGGACCAATCTTTTCTAGAGGTTGTGATGGTTTTCTCAAGTATTTTCTAATCTCTCTATTTGAGACTTCAACTTTTCCGCTCGTTTGAGGGTGATAAGGTGTTGCTACTATGTGTTGGACTCCGTATTTCAACAATAATCTTCCAAAGGTATTCGAAATAAAATGGGATCCTCCACCACTTATAACAACTCTCGGCACTCCAAATCTAGGAAAAATGATATTCTTGAAAAGCTTTATAACTACTCGAGCATCGTTGGTGGGAGAGGCTATCGCCTTAATCCATTTTGATACATAATTGACTGCAACGAGTATATATTTATTTCCAAAAAAAGATGGAAAAAGGCCCATGAAATCTATACCCCACACGTCAAAGACTTCTACTTCCAAGATACCTTTTTGTGGCATCTCGTCGTGTCTAGAGACATTACCAGTGTGTTGGAACCAATTACAGTTCAATACAGCGATGTGGACGTCCTTCCAAAGGTTAGGCCAGAACAAACTAGATTGCTGAATTTTTGCGCAAGTCTTAGAAGTGCTTGCATGCCCTCCATAGAGTGCAGTGTGACAATGAGATATGATGTCGTTAACTTCAAATTCAGGGACACGTCGACAAAAAATTCCATCGGCGCCTCTCTTAAAAAGCAAGGGCTCATCCCAATAGTAATGTTTAAGATCGTGAAAGGATTTCTTCTTTTGTTGGTAAGTTAAGTTCGGTGGGAGCACTCCAGTTGCTAAGTAGTTGACAAAGTCAGCATACCAAGGCAGTGTGGCTCCAGTATGGATTGATTCCATAACTTCATTAGATTCTGCGTCATACAAATTTAAAGAGCATTTTTGCGTTTCGCTTTCATTTTCTACTGGGCTGCAAGTCTATCGTAAGGAAAATCATCATTGATGGGAACTTTTTCGGGTTCTAGACCTTCGATTCTAGAAAGATGATCTACTACTACATTATCAGTTCCTTTCTTATCTTTAATTTCTAAATTGAATTATTGTAAAAGCAGGATCCATCTTAAAAGTCTTGGTTTAGCGTCCTTTTTGCTCAACAGATACCTAATTGCAGCGTGATTGGTATAGACAATTATTTTTACTCCTACTTATAAGTAAGAACGAAATTTTTCAAAACGAAAACAACAACTAAGAGTTCTTTTTCCGTGGTTGAGTAATTCAATTACACGCTGTCTAAGGTTCTACTTGTGTAGTAAATAGCATGAAGCTTTTTATCCTTTCTTTGTCTTAGGACAGCGCCAACGGCAAAATCACTAGCATCACATATTATTTCAAACGGTTCATTCCAATCAGGTGGTTGCATAATAGGTGCAGTAATTAGAGCATTTTTAAGGAGTTCAAAGGCTTTCGAACAATTCTCATCAAAAATAAATTCGACGTCTTTCATTAATAAGCCAGTTATTGGTTTGATATTCTTAGAGAAATCTTTAATGAATCGTCGGTAGAAATCGTCATATCCAAGAAAACTATGAATTTCTCTAACAGTTTTCGGAGGTCGAAGACTTTCTATTATTTCTATTTTTTGCTTTATCTACTTCAATTCCTCGATCAGATACAATATGTCCTAATACAATTCCTTCTCGGGCCATGAAATTTCATTTTTCCCAATTTAGCACAAGATTGACTTTAACGCATCGCCCAAGTACCAATTCTAGGTTTGATAAACATCCTTCGAAACTTCTCCCACAGACAGAGAAATCGTCCATAAATACTTCCATTATATTGTCTATAAAGTCAGTAAATATTGACATCATACATCTCTGGAATGTTGCGGGAGCATTACATAATCCAAAAGGCATTCGTCGATAGGCAAATGTACCATAAGGACAAGTAAAAGTTGTCTTTTCTTGGTCGTCAAGATGAATAGGAATTTGGAAGAATCCTGAGTATCCATCTAAATAGTAAAAATAAGAGTGTTTAGCCAATCGTTCAAGCATTTGATATATAAATGGCAAGGGAAAATGATCTTTATGGGTGGCTTTGTTCAGCTTTCTGTAGTCTATGCACATCCTCCATCCAGTATGAACACGTTTCATAACGGATTCACCTTTATCATTACTAACAACTGTAATACCTCCCTTCTTTGGTATTGCATGTACTGGACTGATCCAATTGCTATCTGATATCAGGTATATAATTCTTGCTTCTAACAGCTTTTGCACCTCTTTTTTGACTGCGCCGTTTATGATAGGATTTATCCTTCTTTGATGTTCTCTAGAGGTTTTACTATCATCTTCTAGCATAATACGGTGCATGCATATGGATGGGCTTATTCCCTTTAGATCTGAGATATTATAACCCAGTGTTATACTTCCGTAAAACATGCAGTAACTTTTCAGTTTCTATCTGTCCTAAGTTAGCATTGACTATCACTGGTCGTTCAAGTTCGGTGTCTAGGAATTCATACCTTAGATTTTTGGGTAATGTTTTTAGTTCTATAGCAGGTTTCGCTAGGCTAGGCATTGGATCGGGTGTTAGCGCAAGACATTCTCGTAGAGTGTCATCTGTGAATGGTATTTTCCAATCATCATCTTCGAATATATGAGGTGTTGGAATTTTAAGTGCATCACAGTATTCAGATGATTGCATCTCCATCTCTTTAACATATTCATCGATAACATCCAATAAGCAGCATGAATCGTCAATAGCTGGAGCTTTTAGGAATTGAGCCAAAATAAATTCGACTTTTTCTTCACCAACTTCAAAAGTCAGCTTTCCCTTTTTAACATCAATTATAGCTCCGGCTGTAGCTAAAAATGGTAAAATAATAGGTATATTGGAGTCTTCTTTTATGTCCATTATCACAAAATTGGTAGGAATATAAAATTGACCAATGCGAACTGGCACATTCTCCAGCATACGCACGAGATATTTGACAGAACGGTCTGCAAGTTGTAAAGACATCTTGGTTGGTCTCAGTTCACCTAAATCGAGTTTCTTACATGTGGATAGAGACATTAGACTAACACTGGCTCCTAAGTCACATAGGCCATTGTCTATGACGTACTTTCCTATTGCACAAGGTATTAAAAAACTACCTGGATCTTTCAGCTTAGGAGGCATGTTGTTTTGAATTATAGCGCTACACTCAACAGTGAGCATAATCGTTTCATTTTCCTCAAGCTTTTTCTTATTTGAGAAATTTGGCATATGAAGGCATGTGCGTAATAGCTTCTGTGAATGGTATAGTGACATTCAATTATTTTAGAAGTTCTACGAATTTCTTGAATTGTCTTTCATTTTTGGTTTTAGCTAACCTCTAAGGGTAAGGTACAGATGGTTTATACAGTGGCGGAGGCACATATGGAATTCCTTTCTCTACAGACTCTTTGATTTTATCATTATTATCATTGGTTTTTAGTCAATTTACCTCCTCAGTTGCTTTCTTAGAATTTTGGTACATGGAAGGATTTTTGAGTCTCGGATCAACCGGTCCATCATACTCTGTTCCGCTTCATAATGTGACGGCATTAGCATGTCCTTTCGGATTTAGTTGAGGTTGACCAGGAAATGCTCCAGTCGGGGCTGCTATGGTTGGTTGTTGTTGTTGGGCTAGTTGAGAAATTTGCAGTTCTAGCATGTTGTTGTGAGTAGCCGTAGTGTCAAGTTTACTCGTCATTTGTTTTATCAGTTCGCTCGCATGAGCATTTTGATTTGCAAATTCTTTATTTTATTAAACTTGAACGTTTATGAAGTTTTCCATAATGATCTCCAGATTTGACTTTCTAGGTAGTTGTGGAGCTGATGGTCCTCCTTTCAAATAACCAGGTGGAATAGTAGGTGTTGGACTTGGTGGATGCAAAGCATTGTTATTTTTATATGAAAAATTTGGGTGATTTCTCCAGTCAGGATTATAAGTGTTTGAATATGGGTTTCCTTGAGCATAGTTCACTTGGTCGGTAGAAACACCAGCCAATAACTGACATTCAGCATTTGTATGTCCAGGGGTTCCACATAATTTTCAACTTGGTGTAACTGCAGCTACGGTAGTTGCTATTGGTGTTAAGGCTAAGATATCAATCTTTTGAGTTAATGCGTCCACTTTAGCATTTATGCGATCTATGGCATTAACTTCGTGCATTTTTCCTTTCGGAGTTGGTCTATCGGTAGCAGCGCGTTCTCCTCCCCATTGGAAGTGGTTTTGAGTCTTGTTATCTATGAGTTCAACGACTTCTTTATATGATTTATCCATTAAAGCACCACCTGCGGCAACACTTAAGTTCATTTTGGTGTTGTACAACAGACCATTGTAGAAAGTATGGATTATCAGCCATTGCTCGAGTCCGTGATGCGGGAAAAGCCTCATCACGTCCTTGTATCTTTCCCAAGCATCGAAAAGAGATTTGTTCTCTTTTTGCATAAATCCATTAATTTGGGCTCTCAGCATAGCTATTTTGCTTGGCGGAAAATATCGGGTTAGAAAGACTCTCTTTAATTCGTCCCATGTCGTGACAGAATTTGAAGGTAGAGACTGGAGCCATGCTCTAGCTCTATCTCTTAAATAAAATGGGAAAAGCCGTAGTCTAATCGCTTCTTGAATGACACCATTCACTTTTGCAGTGTTGGCATATTGCACAAAAACTGATAAATGTAAGTTTGGGTCATCCGTAGGACTTCCTGAAAATTGATTTTATTGAACGGCTTATAACATCGAAGGTTTCAACTCGAAATTGTTTCGATTGATTGTTGGGGCAACAATGCTGCCATGAGGTTCATCTTGCGAAGTTGATGAAGTAACATATTATTTTGTAGTGCTAAAGAAAGAACCAATCCTAGTGTTTTAGTTTTACAACATGACTAAAATTCTCATTATGATTAAGGTCTGACTATTGATGAAAACCCTTGGATACCAATCGAGCTTTGTATTTTTTTCAACATTATTGTTGGTATATCTTTTGACTTGTTAAGCCGATTTAAAACCTATAAGATTAACATTGTGAGGCCCAAATTATGTACTCCTTAATGGAATAAGGCATCAATTTATAGGCTCATGGAATCACGCCGCTCAACTTATTTTAGAGTTTAACTAACACTTGTCACTTCAACTAAGTTGGAAGGGGGTGTTTGTAAGTGAGTATGTATTTGGGGTTAGGCTTATATATTCAATTCATCACTCTTGTGAATGGTTCATAAGATTTAAGAAATGAGAGAGAAGTTGATGTGTGAGTGTTTGTTGAAGAATATAGTGGTGATCACAAGGCATATTTTGGTGTATGTTGTATAGAATAAGTGGATAAGGTAGGGTCATTTGGTAGGTATGTGAAACCGTATAGGAAAATGAGAGGTTATGTTTTAAGGAATAGGTGGATGGGTCATCAATTGATGAATTTGCTAGAGTGTACAGGGATGAAGAAAGGCATTGTGAGCATGTGATATATATGGGTAGGAATTTGTTGATGGAAAAGTATTGTGAAAATTAGATAGAAATGAGAATATCATTTATTGGAAGATTACGCTTGTGTTTGGTTTTACATTGAAGAGAATTAATTTTGAGTGAATTGATTATGTATAAATTGATTTTGGCTAAAAGTGAGATCAAGGTAAAGTGATTTATGTTTGAATAAATTATCGTAAAAGTAAGTTGAATAGTACGTTTAAATATAAAAATTACATCTAGACTAAAAAACTACAAATCTTAACTTCAAGTAGAATCGGTTCTAGAAAGCATAATCAATTCTACCTAAGAGAAACTAAACATGTTAAAATCAGTTCTACATATTCATAATCAATTCTGAGTGCTCTAACCGTGAAACCAAATATACATGTGTCTTTAAAGGTACAATTTTTGAGTTGGGGGGTGATAACACCGATAAGAATGATGTTGAGGAGAAAAACCTAGAAAGTCACAAGGCATGCTACAAATTGACTCCCATTACTTGTTTGCAAAATCTTCAAGGTCATCCATTTTTTATTTAACACGGGTGGAATGTTAAACTTTTTGTGTTCATTATAGTTAGCTTTCTTATGGGAATATTCCTTAATCAACTTCTAAGTAGCATCAAGCTCCTTGATGGCCTTTTCTTTATTTGTATTGGCAGACTCCAATTGCTTCCTTAAGGCATCCATCTCTTTTCGAAGCCTCCCTAATATTAGAATGTTGTCTTGCCAAGCAATTATAAGAGAAGCTTGTGATCCTCGAAAGATGGTATACAAACTCCACCATCACCTCATAATTGGAGATCTCACTTAGCTTGACCAATTGAGTAGTGTCTTTGTCTAGAGGTTGTCATGTCAATGTTATTTATAGTTTGTGGAAAAAACATGTATAAGATCACAAGAACAAATACAACTTAAAATAAAATAAAACAAAAGAGTTGATAATGGATTCACTTCTTACCAAAGAGCTTTTTCCTTTCCACCCTGCTACCTATCTCGAGAAACCTGTGAGTCTCAATGTATCAAGGTTTCCTTTTGGGTGATTTGATTTCCTTAGGATCAACTTCTTCAGTACACTCAAAATAACCCTAGAACTTTACAAGGGCCCTCTTCAACCTCTGTTCTTATTAATATAGTTTAATTTCCTTGCAAATGTACATTCTAGAAACTTGGATGAAATGGTTTTGTTGTTAAGACACATAAAACTTATTAAAACACTTAGGAAGGGAAGTGTCACACTAATAAAGTTGGTATATCTCTTTGGGATCATCATGGTCGTAAAATATTTATCATCAAAATAATTGAAATTTTGGTATGCAGATCTCAGATGTCCTAAGAGATGCAAAGAACATTGATCTCGGCTAAAACAGAACAAGGACAGAACATGTTCATTTTAATTCACTTTAAAAATTAGCAGTGTCGTGACATCTGTTGTAACATCTGCAGACTGACAGAACAGTTTATCTAACCTTTTAAATTGAGTAGAATGTTAAATGTATAAAGATAAGTAACTGACAGTCGATGTTATATCGGATGTTATGACATCCGTTTCTGAACAGATTATTGCTCTTAGCAGTAAACAGGTAACGAAAGCAGTAAAGAACACAGGAAATTGTTTACCCAGTTTGGTGCAACATCACCTACATCTGGGGGCTACCAAGCCAGGAAGGAAATCTACTATTAGTAGAATTAATTTAGAGCTAAACTCCCAGTTTACAACTCCTCACTTAATCTCTACACAATGCAATTTCTGCCTAGAAACCACTAGACAAGACACACCTCTCACTCCCCCTCAATCACAACAGTGATAAACAATTCAATACAAAAAGAAGACTTTAGAAGACACTCTTCAAAGTCACAATACTTGATTTTGCTTAACAACTTCAATCAAGAACAACACACTCTTGCTTAAAAGCTTTGAGTGAACAATTAACAATATGTATACCACGATGCATCCAAAGATACAAAGGGTGACTTACAAAGTCACACACACAAGACTCTCAAAACCCTAAACCCTTATTTTACACTCAAGTTGTTCTTGTTGTGAGTCCTTCATTTTCCTTTCTTCTATGCCTCCTTAAATAGTAATTTAGTATAGGCTTGGGCTGATCAAAAGTAACAACAGGGAGAGAAGATTTCAATGTTCATAAATTGCAACAAAAATTAGGTCATAGGCGTTTCATGTTATGCTCAGCACTGCCTAGAGTCTCGCCTGAGATAACTAAGGAACCCTAGCAGGTTTCCTGAAATCTAACCTGAGATAACTCAAGAACCATAACAGAAAAACAAACACGCGCCATTGCTGGCAGTTACCCGATGTCATAACATTCAGCATGACATCCAATACACTATGTTCTAGCTAACCAAACTTACCCAGCAGTACATTACACAAGTATGTCATGACATCAGTTAAGACATCTACACACAACAATGTTTTACCATAAAATACAACCAATCAAGAACATCTTCAAACTCCCATTTTTTGCAGAATCTTCTTAATAACAGTAGAAACAAATGTATTATAGTTTCCTAAAAAGTCTCAAAGATCCTTTTTATGAAAACCAATTAAATCTGCACTTTGTTCAAAATAAATCTCTTTGACCTGCACACACTGATGAGGTATATCCAACAGGATCTCATAAAACCAAAACACCTCTGTCAAGAGATATAAAATAGCAGCTCCTGCTGTACCATACAAAGATGTCATGACATCTATCTTGACATCTTGGTTAAAACACATGACAGGAGTTTTGTCTTCACAGTAGATGAAGATGTTATAACATCTTGCTTAACATCAGTGCAGAATCATGTTTTACCAAAATTTAGCCAATCATAGAACCATGGACCATCATAGAATCATGGAACTAACAATCTCCCCCTTTGGAAAATTTTGGCTAAAACAACCAAACAAACTTATCAAGGCAGCAACAGCAGTAGTTTTCTCAAATACATCCAGCCTCACAAACTAGCATGCTCCCCCTTAATAGCTGCATCCAACAAGCAACACCAACACACTACTCTTCCCTTAGCAGTAGCAAAGTCCTATCACAATGTTAGTCATCATGTCAATACATGTGACATAACATCAGGACAACATATAACATCAATACTTTACTCCCCCTTTTTAGTCAAAAATTGACAACAAATAGAGTAAATGTGCATACATAAACTCAGATGCACACAAATAACAGAGCCAAACCCAAAAACTAAATTAAAACCACAACCTTCCAGGAGATAAACACAGACTAAATCAGATACACAAGCTGCTTGATCCCTAATCAATATAAGGACTGTACCACTGCAGCAACAATCCATGGACAAGGACTTAACCACAACTGAACTCTAGCTTTCGAATCACCCCCTGTTGAACTCACTCAAACACAGTAAAATCAATCTTGATTCCAGCCCATGACATCAACTCCTTTACCACTCACTTTGGTTCTTTAAGACACCAACCACAAGGCTTATTATTTCCATAGTAGTCCATATATAGGATACACATGAAGTTCTCAGTAGGACACAGCAGCAGCAGCTTAACAGATCATCACAAACACCAGAACATCATAGAGAAATAAACTCTCATGTAGCTTCCTCAGAGACATAATGTTCAGACATCCTGTCTGACATTACAACTACAATAAAGATTCTTAAGCACCAAGTGATTGAATCTTGAGTTCTTGCCTTGTCTGAAGTTGCACCTTCAAGAGAGACACTTTTGACATCAGCAATTAAAGGATAATCAATTAAATACTTGCCAAGTAGCAATTGATTTTAAATCCCCAATTTGAGACACAAAAATATTTTGCAGAGAAAAAATAAATTCTCCCAGACACAAACCAATGTTATTTCCTAGGTCATTCATAAGAAGTAAGTACAAACCTAGTTCAAACCAACAGTCTCACAAAGCCAGACCCACAATCACATTGTCAAGAAAAATTACACCAGACAACACAATGTCAGGACATCTTATCTGACATTACAACCTTATCATTGGTTCAAGAACACAAGCTTGCTTGATAATCAATAAACTTTATACATAGCTCCACATCAGCACAAAGTCACCACAAGTGATGCAGCTACACATCATACAGGTACACAGCTCCCCTGTCATGCATAATCAACACTCCCTCTAAAAGAGATAACCCAAACACATGAAGAACCACTTCATCACACACTACAACTTTACACTCCTTGTTTCACAACCCATACTAGACCAAATAGCAGAAGTAGTTGTAAGATTACTTAGATTCAGCTTTGAAGGACTAGAAAAATCTCCAAGATGACAGGGTGAAAGTCCTTTCTTATGCACAAAATCAGAGCTAATGATATCTTGATCTTCATCTTCACCAGCCATACAAGAAAAAACACTTGGATAGAGGCCCAAAAATCTGATTTGATCCATTGATACCCAATGACAGAACCAAAAAAAAATACACTGTCAGGTTCACCATGAGCTAGAGCAGTAACATAATGTCACAACATATTGTTTGACATTCCATCCTCATAGAGGCATACAATCACAAACTATTTGAGACCACAAACAATCTTGAACTTGTACTATTACAGCAACAGATCCTAGAATTATAACTCCCCATATCAAGGATAACTAGTGCTCTTTTTCCAGAAGCATGTGAATGGAAAACATAAGACTCATCTTCAAGTCTTCAAGAGCTCACTCTTTGTTCAACACACCTGCTGAACGTATTCACTTACTACTTGAACCACAAGCAAATAGTACACCCATCAACCAGAAGTTCTCCCCCTATCTTTTATATAAGATGCTCTTTTCAGCAAGAAATACCCAAGATCACCGCATTATCTCTCATGAGCAACTCCATGCTCATACAGTAAGAAGGCACCAAAATGCTCCATTTCTTTCTAGAGTTACCGCTTCTCCACATGAATTCTGGCCTGAGTCAGAGAACAAGATAAACACCCCATAATACAAGACATTCTTTCCTCATCATTCTCCCATATGATAAGTTAGAACACTTCTGATTTGACTAGTGAATATCACTTCCATATAACACATCAGAATCCAATCAACCAATGATCCACTCCAGTTTTGTACAATACCTTCACATAATACTCCAAGACAGTCTTTTTACCTCATCATTCTCCCATCATTCTCCCGTATGACAAGATAGAGTACTTCTTAGTCAAGATGTGGATCACAAGTTCCACAACATATCTTCAAGTCCTTCTCCAAGGAAAAACAAACCAGATGATACATATCACAGACACAACATCCAATGGTTCTTTGTATGCCCACAACTAGACTTACTACTGCCTAGTAATCCAACTGAAGATCTTCAGAGAACACATCTCCACCAGCTTGATCAAATACATCTCCAAAAGAAGGTAATCTTCTATAAGCAACTTAGGGCTTCTACCACAAGCACCAATATATGAACAGAACCAGAACCTCCTTTGGTCTTCAAACACTTACCCTTCTGCACAAGAGTAATTCTTAAATAACCAAATGCCACTGTTTGGTTAACACAACTTCTTTCTAGAAAATCTTCTGACCCACCAAACAAACTTGATCTTCATATCCTTCATGCTCCATAGCAAGGCAACTTGGATACACCAAGACTTGGACCTGTAACATCTACTCCTTCTCACAGCTCCTACAAACTGAAGTTTCTTCTTGATGTCACAACATCTGATCAGACATCCTGCTAGAGAGTTCAAGCTTTCATTTTGCCACTTAGAATAACCTTCTCCATATAACAGAAAAGGGTTCCATGTTCTTATAGACTTGAGTAGACAACCTTCATCCTGTACTTCTGTACACACCTTAAGGAACTACTCTTTAGTGAACCCAAACATGCCAAGGCTTGATTCTTCAAAGAGGATTAGTCACAAAAGATCATTACAAAAGGACTCCCTCTTTCCTTAAGTAGAGAATTCTTCATAGATAACTGCCACTTACTCTTGACCTCCAAGATGAGCAAGGTCACATGCTCCTATGCACTTAGATCAGAAATAAGCTGACCCAAGCAGTGCTATCACCAACACCATCTTCTAGACAAGGTTCTTGCCAGGAAACTTTCTAGATAAAGATCAGATGCTTCTAGGAGAAACTAGAACACACTTGTTATACTCTAATACTTCTAGATTAGAAATAAACAGATCTAAGAAAAAATGTCTTCATCTTCACTTCCATCTGTCGCATCGCTGCGAAGAGGGGCCGATAATGACAGAAGAGTCGCCACCGTTCGTTGTTTATCCCAAAGAGAGGGAAAGGAAACAATCAGAGAAAATCTACGAAAAGGGAATAAGACAGGTCATCGCAACCAAATCTTGGGTTCGGGAGTCGGTTACGCAAGAGGAAGGTATTAGCACCCCTCACGTCCGTCGTACTCGACGGGATCCACGCTTGTTGTCTAGTCTATAAGGGTGTAAATCTATCTATGCTAAAGGCTCACGGGGATAAAATAAAAGAAAAGAGACTCGATAGAGCATCGCCGCTTTATGCCTACGTATTCCCTCATGCAATGGGAAAGTCAGAGTCAACGTAGTTCGGAAAACTACGGGTGAAAGTAGGGAAGGTTGCTCGCCAAGACATCGTCGTCTTATGCCTACATATCCTCGTCTGGTACGAGAAATCAGAGCAAACGTAGTTCGGGCTGGCGAGACCACTGGTTGGTTCAAGTGTTTTAACTGAGTAGGGTTAAACAGTCGTTCCAGCAGTTAGGGATGATGCCTGTTTGCGGTAGAACCAAAGTTTAACAAAACTCTTTCTGAAAATGGTTTTCCAATTGAGATTCCGAAGGATAAAAAGATTTAATGTTTTTTTTTTTTGTTTTTTAAGACAAGAAGTGGATTGAGTTATGGTTTGAAACTCATGTCGCACTAAAGACTATGACTTGAGAGTGAATGCGTCGCATATCGCCCAAAGGGCATACGCTAAACACTCTAGACAGTTGAGAGGAGGCCCCCAACCATCATTCCTCAAGTACTTAAGGCTCGTAGCGTATGACACAAATCTTTCTTTATTAAGTGTCTTGAATTGTTTAGGAGATGAGAAGGGAAAGACACAAACTAGAGGGAGACTGAACCCTAAAGTTGTCATGCACAATGCTCCTAAAGTTGGTATGAAAGGGAAGATACTATCCTAATGTTATCATGCATAGGATTGAACACCTAATGTCTCTCCTACTCCCATCCTGAACGGAGGGACTAGGAATCTTAGGGGGATCATGGCACAAGGCCAAGTAAACACTAAATAATCCACTCACAAATGAAATGAGAAAGAAATGAAATTGATTGGAATAAATGATAAACCACAAAGCACATTAATTTGTTAATTCAAAATAAAATGACAAAATAAAATAAAAAAGATGGAAAATAAATTGACACAATAAAATATGAGAAAAATGATTTTTTTTGGATCTTTTAAGATACTTAAAACTATTTTTTAAAAATAAATAACAAAAACAAGAAACAATTAAAGTAAAATAAAAAGAAATGAAATAAATAAGAAAACAAATGGCTAAAAAGAAAGAAATGCATCACCCAAGGCTTGAACTCAAGACATTGGGGCTGCAAGCACAAAACTATGCCAATCCAGCCAACCACACGCACATGATAAAATTTGGAAAGGGAAGGAAAACTATTAAAACAAGGAAAATAAAAAAAAGGAAGCAAAAACGCCCCCGCTGGGGGTCGAACTCAGGTTCTCATGGCAAGGCGTTTAACCACTGGGGTGGAGATACATCTGTTGTATCAAACCACCCCATGTGTACATATACTTGAAACATGCGCATGGCTGGGCACAACTCAAAGGCAAAACAAGTGAAAATCTCCAAACCGATTTCTTCATAACTCTTCCAAATCTCAACCAAATTTGATGAAATTTTAGTCTAACTCACTTGAAATTTGACAAGGATGATGATGGTGCCAACCAAACTTCCAAATAATGCCCACAACTTAAAACACGATTGCTCACGCACAATGAAGTTTATAAAATGCACTTTGAAATCAAAGTTTACAAACTAATGTATTTAAAGCAAAGTGATGTTCTGAGCATCTTCCAAACATGCTATGGAATGAGTTTCAACAAGAAATTTGGTTTAAAACACAACAGAGCAAAAAATGACATATGAGTTGAAAATTGCACATGAGTTGGACACAATCAAAACAAGAAGAACAAAATAGGTGGGTTCAAGATCAAACAAGGGTTTGCTCATGCTTGAAATATGCTATTCATGGATTAGATTCAAAGAAAAGTCTCAGTTTTTCCATGAATCAGAATATGGTTGTCAAGTTACAATGAAATGGTTTGAAAACAGATTTTGCATACACACTGTTAAGTGATCCAATGATAAAATAATGTTCATCAATCTAAACTGTCACTGATCAGGAACTTTACACATACCTTACAATGGTTTTCTATTAAAAAAACTTGATGGTATCTCAATCATGTGGATGAATTCCAAAAGTGTTTTTTGACAGAATCAATACACACACAGATCACTAGTCTTAGTTCCAAACAAAACCCTTCAACTAAAATTCACAGTATGAGCAAACTTTAATGATGAGAAATTAAAAGAGCAACCACCAGATATGAGGAGCTGACCAACTCAAGCCTAAAAAAAAGTGACAACACCCAAATTATTAAGAGCCATGAGTTAACTCCATACACATGAAAATAGCAACAATCTAAAAGGAAACTTGATGTTATCAAAGGTTAACCAACTTGTCAGAAACCTGGCTCTAGATTGAGGCTCATAAACCAAGGCAAATAGCTCTCAATAGAATGTTGACACCAACCTCCTAATAAAAGGGCCAATGACACTAACAAGTGAGTCATGGCAGATCTTCACAACAACAGGACAAGGGAAAACATGTTATGCTTTAAAACAACAGACAATGGCACCAAACAATGTTGAGGCAAAATCAAATGGTACATCAGTTACACATAAATTATATTAGCCAGAAACCTAATAAAATAAAGGTAAATGAAGTCTTGGACAAATAGCATGACAACATAACAACACATCAAGCCTGTTATAATTGGCTTTGCAGCCTCATAAATTCCACAGCTTACAATCTAACCCAACCAAAATAGAAGGTAAATTTAAGATTCTAAAGGATCCTAACCAAAAGACTGATCAACAGGCACAACACCTACCCAATGTATCCACAAAGTTGAGGTCCTATGCTGTCAAGAACTCTCATGACAGTCACCATATCAGTTATCCACTTTAAGCATCTTAATCATGAGTTGACAGGTCTAACACAACTTCTAACAACAAATCCTAAACCAAAATCCCAAAGACAGCCCTAATGATCTAATCAGCAACAATCTTGAACCCCGAAGATGGCCTTTACATAGTCCTCCAACTCTGCTCCAAAGCCCTCATGTAGAAAATAACAGCATAACCTAAACACCTAAACAACCATGATGGCAACTACACCTAGGTTGACAAACTCAGGGCTCAAGCATACACATTGACAGTCACAGTCTCCATACTAAACCATACATACTAGTTAACAATAAAAGACATGGTCAGCCCCCAACCAACTTATGATAGTAACAGCTTTAACACAATGTCAAATTCACACACTAATTAAAAACTGTTTTAGATGACAGCTCCCAATATTGTTAAAACAAACACAAGTAGCCAGTCAACAACCAAGAGCAAAAGACTTTGAACAAAACAGAATGCAAAATCAAGGCAACTAAGTTTTCAATAGTTTGATGCAAAGCAAGGGCATACATATGCTTAAAACAGTTGGCAATGGCATCAAAATAATGGACAGATTCACAGCTAGTGGCATCAATATAAAAACTGAACAGATCCTAATACTGAATTCTACCTCAAAGCATCAGCCAAAACAAAGGGTTTAAACATGGTTCTGATGGGAATCAATGTTGGTCAAATTCTTCCATAAACCTGGACAGTAAGCTGAGCAACAAAGTACTATGTTAATGAAATCTAAACTTCAAACTGTCATGAACTGAAGCAATCACCCTCCCTCACCAGAGCATACCTCAACCAGTCCTATTTCCATCAATCTATGAATCTTATCACCCCCTAACTTAACCAAACCTTCCTAAAGCACCAACAGGCTGCTAATGGTTAACCAGCACCAAAAGTTTAATGCAAACTATACTAAACTGAGCTAACAAACCTAAACACTCAAACAACAATCTAGTTACAAACTTGCCTCAGATGATCATCAGTGGCAATTCACCAACTTCCTAGAAGAAACTTAACAAGGAAACAACTATGCATGAGCTGGCCAAACTCAAAACCTAGAAAATCCAACAATACTGAACCTCAACTCTAAATTAAACTAAAGCTCAAAAGCCTAATCTTCATTGCCTAAGGGAACCTGCATAACACTAAGCAGAAGCCAATTCAAGGATGAATCACCCCAACTAAAGAGTCCACAGTATTAGTTCACAAACTAGCAACACCTCCTCTGAACAAAGGAAAAACAAATGATAGTCCAATGATACAAACTCCATCTGATGCTAAACTGATCCAGAACTAAGAACAAGGACCAGTCTTTTCCAAAGGGAAACATATTTCTCATAAAGTTGAAATTGAAGCACTAAACCAAGCCCCCTCATGCTAACAGTTCCTTAAAACAGTTTGGATACTAATGGACATACACTTGGCAAAACAATGTCAAAAACACAAACTCTCCATGTAATCAACACATTACTTTTACAAAAGTAATAACAAGCATACCACTGATGACATTACAACAAAAATGCACATTTTGACAGATACCACCTCTAACTAGATTTGGACATCATAAACACCATTTATCATAACAATGTTTAATCAATCTCACCAACCATAAAGCATAACATATGATGCATAATGAAGAGGCTTAGAGTTACATACCTCTTGTAGACCTCCTTGAGCAAGCTAGCAGCAAGAACAATGTACCTCTTCTTCCTTTGGTGAACTTTGAGCTTTCTTCCCTTTGAAGCAACAAGTAGCTTTTTGGGACAGTTTGAATAAACAAGCTTCCATCTGGTGTTTGTAACTATGGATAGCTAGAGTATCATGGACATGATGTGTTTTGAGTGTTGAAATGGTGGGAATGGATCTAGATAGTGATTTGGTATGAAATGTGCACAAAAGTCAAACTATGGTGGTATGAAGTTTGACTTTTTGATCTATGGATTTTTTGATGAATGTGATGATGGAAACAGCTTCAGATGGTCATTTTAAGGGCGCGTATATGGTTTTTATGGTGGTTTAGTGTTTGGAACAAGGACTGGTGTGAAAAGTGTAAAGAGGCAATTTTTGGTGGTTTTGTGACTTTCTTCCCTTTCAAGCAAGGAGAGTATGAATGAGAGCTATGTGTTTCTGGTTTTTTGGATAGCTCTGGTGTGTTGTATATAATAGGATGAAGCCTTTATTTATAGGCTAAGGGAAGGGTTGGGGCAGATCTGGTTTTTTTTCCTTTGGAGGGAGATTTTGGAAGAAAATCTATCCAAGATTATATGGCAGCTGTGCATATCAGCTCCTTGGCTCAATGTAGGGAAAAACGCAAGTGAAATGAAGGGCATGAGGTGACTGAAGTGAGGCTAGTGTGTAGGGGACTGCAGCTGCCAGATTTCTCATCATAAAGTTTCTCTTTCTTGTTTGTTTTTGAATAAAATATTATCCACTTGCTTGCCACCTTGCAAAGCTCTCAAGCTCTCATTCATTCTGCATTTTCTAACCATCATCCTCTCTAAATATCAGATTAAGACATGATCCAATGGTTGAGAATGATCCAAGTAGCTGAAAAGTGAATTTGTAAAAAAGTGGAAATGGTGCACTCAAGTGTGGAGACCCCAACTTTCTGGATTCATAACTCTCAACTCATAAGTGCTATGGAGGAGTTCTAGTACTTTTTGAAAATCCCTCATGGAGATCTACAACTTTCATGTTTACATGATCTTCAGATTCCAAGTGGAACTAGGTCAAAAAGCCCTTCAAAGTTGGCTGAAAACATGATTTGCAAGGCCAGAAAACAGAAATTTTCTAAGTGTTTTACCCTCTTATAATGATTTTGATCATAACTCCCATTCTACTCATTTTTTGCACATGGACCCCTGTGAGACTTTTGTAGGAATTGTCAAGACCTTTCCAACAAGCTTTGAACCACCTCAATTGGATGTGTGGTTAAGAAGTTATGGTTTTGCCCTTTTCAAAACCCTAATTCCCGACTTTTCCAATTACTCCCCAATCCTTGATCAAATGGTCATGAAACTTCATGGATAGGTGTAATATGTCATTAGGAACATTTTTGCTTCACACTTTGAGGTCAAATTCCTTATGGTTGAAGGAGTTGACTTTTTCACTGCACAGTTAACTTTTTCCTCGAATCTCCTGATTTTCAATTGACTGATCAATTGAAGCTCTTTTGATTAAAATTGATGGTCAATCTCTCATCCCCAAACACCTTAGGAGATATGGAAGACCATGGAAATAAGTCTTGCTCCCGAAAACAAATTTATCCTGATTAAAAGTAAAACCCTAATTTCACCCTTTTTGCCTAGGCAATGTGCAGATGAGTTGAGTGACCATTCCCACTCCCCAATGACCTATGAGGTACTCAACAAGCCTCTACCAATGATAAATCTTCATGGACCCCTTAACAACCTTCTGATGGTTCCTTTATAATGGTGTGGCACACCTCTTCTTTCTAGGAGCTCTGATATCTCCATGATGATAACACACATAACAACCTCTACCAATGCCTCTGCTTGAGCTTGTGGTCAATAAGGATCTCTTCTTGGATAGGACACAAACAAACACTTGATCCCCTGTAAGAACTATGCTATGAAAATTCAAGATGCTAAAATGCAATGAAACATAAGCCAAAGATTAAGAAAAGAAGTTGGTCAAATTTTGGGGTACAACACCATCAGCACTACATTTTAGCCTTAGTTTCTTGCCAAGAACCTTACTACAATAAAAATAGATCCAACTATATCTCCTTTGATCTAGTGATTCACTCCTTGAATCAACAGAATTCTGCACAATCTTTACTAATAGAATGTCTCCACATCTGGTTGAACATCAGATCCTTGAAGTAGACCAAACAAATAAGGGGCCTGACACTTGTGCAACAACTGATGAGACAACTTGATTATCAACTAAGGATAATCCATTAAATATTTGAGAATATCTCAAATAGCAATGAATCTTAAATCCTTATGATAAGTCCTTCTCAGAACTTCATGGATAACCAATTACATACGTGTGTAATCCACAAATAGCAATTGATCTTAAATCCATACAACTTGTTGAGAAGACCATCTAATAGATATTTACACTTCAGTAATACCAGAAGTATTCTTTAGTATAAGTATCTCTAATGTTGAAACATCAAGGCTGACACCCTTGACTCAACCGGCCCATGACTTCCTCTACTGATAGAACCCTTGCAAATAATGAGTGGTGAAAATAAATCACCTCCCACTATTTTCTCTAAAATAGTCTTCAGCAACCTGTAATACACAACAGAATAGTCCAAGCACACACGCAACAACCCAGGCACACAAACAACAACCCAGGCACACAAACAACACAACTACAACATTCAGCAAGATCAACATCTTGTCAAAGCAACCAGAGCAGCAACTAACACCATCTTCCAACCATCTACACTCTTTCCACAACCATGCATCAAACTGTATATAGGTCAATCTTCTCCCATGGCTACCAGAGTTCTTTCCTCAGAAAAATATGCAGTGGAACCACCAAAAAAACAACTTCAACATGCTCTAAAGAAGATGTCAAAACATCTTATAGGACATCATATAGAAGTAGCCACTTCTCCTTTGGCAAAACATTCAACGGGTCACAGAAGCTCCTATATCAGAGGGCACAACAGCAGATACACAAAATCCTTCAACAGCAGGAGTAAACATAAACTCCCCCTAAACTCCATAAGCAGCAGCTCAAACATTTAGCAAGATAAACAAAACAGCTACCACTTCTCCTTGTTCAAAACACCAGAAAGTATGTCCCAAGATCTCATCCAGAACAGACAGGATGCCTGCTCTGATACCAATTAAAATTATGGTATGCAGATCTCATATGTCCTAAGAGATGCAAAGAACATTGATCTCTGCTAAAACAGAACAAGGACAGAACATGTGCATTTTAATTCACTTTAAAAATTAGCAGTGTCGTGACATCTGTTGTAACATCTGCAGACTGACAGAACAATTTATCTTACCTTTTAAATTGAGTAGAATGTTTAATGTAGAAAGATAAGTAACTAACAGTCGATGTTATATCGGATGTTACGACATCCGTTTCTGAACAGATTATTGCTCTTAGCAGTAAACAGGTAACGAAAGCAGTAAAGAACACAGGAAATTGTTTACCCAGTTTGGTGCAATATCACCTACATCTGGGGGCTACCAAGCCAGGAAGGAAATCTATTATTAGAAAAATTAATTCAGAGCTAAACTCCCAGTTTACAACTCCTCACTTAATCTCTAAACAATGCAATTTCTGCCTAGAAACCACTAGACAAGAGACACCTCTCACTCCCCCTCAATCACAGCAGTGATAAACAATTCAATACAAAAAGAAGACTTTAGAAGACACTCTTCAAAGTCACAATACTTGATTTTGCTTAACAACTTCAATCAAGAACAACACACTCTTGCTTAAAATCTTTGAGTGAACAATTAACAATATGTCTACCACGATGCATCCAAAGATACAAAGGGTGACTTACAAAGTCACACACACAAGACTCTCAAAATCCTAAACCCTTATTTTACACTCAAGTTGTTCTTGTTGTGAGTCCTTCATTTTCCTTGCTTCTGTGCCTCCTTAAATAGTAATGCAGTCTGGGCTTGGGCTGAACAAAAGTAACAGCAGGGAGTGAAGATTTCAATGTTCATAAATTGCAATAGAAATTAGGTTTAACCAAGTTAATCCAATCTTCACAATTGATGGTGCTATCAAATAGGTCATAGGTGTTTCATGTTATGCTCAGCACTGCCTAGAGTCTCGCCTGAGATAACTAAGGAACCCTAGCAGGTTTCCTGAAATCTAGCCTGAGATAACTCAGGAACCATAACAGAAAAACAAACACGCGCCCTTGCTGGCAGCTACCCGATGTCATAACATTTAGCATGACATCTAATACACTATGTTCTAGCTAACCAAACTTACCCTACAGTGCACTACACAAGTATGTCATGACATCAGTCAAGACATCTACACACAACAATGTTTTACCATAAAATGCAGCCAATCAAGAACATCTACAAACTCCCGTTCTTCTGTAAAATCTTCTTCATAACAGTAGAAACAAATATATTATAGTTTCCTAAAAAGTCTCAAAGATCCTTTTTATGAACACCAATTAAATATGCACTTTGTTCCAAATAAATCTCTTTGACCTGCACACACTAATGCGGTATATCCAACAGGATCTCATCAAACCAAAACACATATGTCAAGAGATATAAAATAGCAGCTTCTGCTGTACCAGACAAAGATGTCAATACAAATGTCATGACATCTTGATTAAAACACATGACAGCAGTTATGTCTTGACAGTAGATGAAGATGTTATAACATCTTGCTTAACATCAGTGTAGAGTCATGTTTTACCAAAATTTAGCCAATTATAGAACCATGGACCATCATAGAATCATGGAACTAATAATAATATTTTTAGAACTATCCCTCACTTTTCCACATGGAACCCTCATTCACCTTCATTAGAAGCATGTGTCAAAATCTCACTGAGAGTTTTATGGGCGTTGCAATTGAAGGGGAGGGGGGACCAAGAAATATATTTCTTTAAATTTTTTAAAACTATTCATGTACACTTCAAACATCTTGCAACCTTGGCTCAATGAGGTAAACCCTTAAGGGTGGCCTAGAATAACAGACTTCCTTAACACATGAAATAAATGGAAGAATAAGTTCAACATATGTGACTTATTCTTGTACTCAAATTACTGTTGAAATACCTTCGCATACGCTTAACTTATGGGATGTAACTTAGAAAGAGTGGTCGCAAGTGGTTAAGAATTGCAACTTAGAAATCATTGAAATGTATAGTGGCCTCATAGCCTATATAACAAACATTCATACATGGGAAACATGTACATTTTAATTGGATACATACGCATTTGTCCTTTTTCAGGAGTGTCACCTACCAATCTGATGATGACTTAATATCTCGGTATGCAACTTCTATCATATTCTCTTCTAGTAAAACGATCGAATTTCTTGGACCTCTTCATCCACTCAGGGATGATTATCAAGAGTTCGCTCGAGCATTGGTGACTCCTCCTCCTTCCCTATGTCTTCTTTGATATTCAAAGACAAAAAATATTTACCATACATGAAACATCTCAATCTCTCTCCCTAACACCAGCTTGCCTCATCCTCAAAAACCTTACGCTTGAACATGTGTTCTAAGCTTCAAGAAACACTTTGCGCCTTACGATCATCCATGAGGTTT
This sequence comes from Lathyrus sativus, assembly GCA_963859935.3. Taxonomy (NCBI): domain Eukaryota; kingdom Viridiplantae; phylum Streptophyta; class Magnoliopsida; order Fabales; family Fabaceae; genus Lathyrus; species Lathyrus sativus. The sequence goes on along the minus strand of OZ012736.1, from coordinate 416,856,015 downwards.
GTTACACAGATGGGTTAGTCATCTGGATTTCACCAAAGATAAAGACAACACTAGTTTTTTTTCATATCTAACCTAATTGGGGAAGGCTCTCTATCTCCACGATTCAATACTAGAATCGTCATCGCTAACATTGTGTCATCAAGGTCTACAGTGTGAATATCCCAATTTGGATTCCCTAGATATGCAAACAATATTGAATGTTGTATAAATGAAAGAATGAAGAGGAAGTAAATACCTGTGTTAATACAGGTGCCTGGAAGCTCGAAGCAAGAATGCAGAAAAATCACAAATGACACGATCCAAATCCTAGAAGTTCCGACAATAAACAATGACTCACAAGTAAATTTATCTCTAGTAGTGCTTAGGAAATGAAGAAGAAGACACAATGTGAGACTAAACTTCAAGTTTCTGCTTTATAGGCACAAGTGGCCTAGTTTGATGATTGCAATTCATCAGAAGATCAAATGTCATATCCATCTACTATAATAAAGTTTCAAATTTGTAACTGCAGTTGAGTGCACTCGATTGGACCCATCTGTGTCGCCTCCCTACCCATCACGCGTGAAGTTTTCATATTTTGCAGGTGTCATAATTTAATCATCAAAGAACCATAACCACCATATCAAATGTCTTCCTATGATAGTCATCATCAACCTCTTATCTACATTATATTCAAGTACAAAATAATATATACACATTTTTTTCAAATAACAAATTATTAGTGGTTAATTACTCTGTCCCACAATGAGTGACTCATTTTTAAAAAAAGTACCACAAAATGAATAACCTGTTTCAATTTACAATAGAAATTAATTTTTTTTCAATTGTATCTGAAATTATGGCACGCAGATACCATATTTCGAGATAGATGTCACAACACTAGGATCAAGAAAATTTGATCACACAAGTAAATATGCAGAAACTTAAATGAAAGAAAGATAAAATAACACCAGTAGTTATTAACCCAGTTTGGTGCAACTCACCTACATCTAGGGGAAACTAAGCCAGGAAGGAAATCCACTATAATAGTATTAGTTAAAACCTAACTTCCCCCATTTACAACTTATAACCTAATCACTACTCGTGCTAACTTCTACCTAGGAACTCTTAGATATGAGAAACCCGCCTCTCACTTCTTACCAGCCACAAACTAGTGAAAATTCAACAACACCAAAATAGAAGTGCCATACTTCTAATACAATACTTAGTTTTCCTTAAAAGCTTCAACTAAGAACAATAAACTCTTGCTTAAAAGCTTTAGAATGAATAATTGACAATGAACAATCAGTCAACTCAATGCATCAACCCTGATACAAGAGTGACATACAAACAAAACACACTAAACCCTAAAACACCATCAAGACATGGCTAATCCTAATTCTCCCAAATTTTCCCAATGTCTAAGTTGCAATAGGTTTAGCACCTTTCTTTAAATAGCCTTCTGATTTCATGGGCTTGGGCTTCTTGAAGCGCAAATCATCATGAATCAGCTTTCAATCATTAGCATAATTTCCTGCACAATAATAGGAACAAAATATAAAGTTTTCTAAAAAGGTTCGTAGATCCTTTTTACGAAAACCAACACAATTTGTCAAGACAGAAGTTCCCAAAATATCCCCCATTGGATAACACAAATGTGTGAATTAAAACACACTCAAAACACAAACTAAAATACCAGAACAGTCAAGCCCTAGACATCTGGTATAACATGTCCTGGCACATGTCACAACATTATGCTGAACATGATATCTGACTGTCATGGCAAAACGTTTGATTTAACATCTTATTGTCAGCATGTTTTTACCAAAATGACCGCCAATCCAAAAGCCATAGAACTTACAATCACCCCCTTTGGCAAATTTTATCTAAAACATCCCTAGCACACATTAGAGGCACACACAGCAGAATCAAAACAGAAACACCAGACAACAAGAACCACAACCACAAACACAATTGAAATTCTGGTATGCAGATCACATGTGTTCTAAGAACATTGATCTCTGTTCAACAAGGATGAGGACAGACCATGGCCAATTTAAATTTATTTAAATTGTCCCAATGTCATGACCAATGTCACGACCTCTGTTGTGACATCTGCAGTCTGTCATACTATTTATCTAACTATTTAAAGTACAGAATTGTAAATGCAGAAAGATAAATAACACAATAATTGTTCGCCCAGTTTGGTATCAACAACACCTACATTTGGGGGCTACCAAGCCAGGGAGGAAATTCACTATTAGTAGAATCAATTCAAAGTCAAACCTCCAGTTTGCACTTCTCACTTAATCTCTACCCAATGACACTTCAGCCTAGAGACACTCTAGTACCTGAGTATACCCACTCACTCCCCCTCAATCACACAACAGTGATATCAAAAAATTACAGAAATCAGTATGAAGAGACACTTCATATACACCTTGATCTTTCTTCACAGCTTTGATCAAGGAACTCACACACTCTTGCTTCACAGCTTTGAGTGAGACACAACCTAGAATCTACCTAACCAATGCAATCGTCAACCAGACAATTGCTTGGATTACAAGTATTTCTAAACAGACTTTACACGTGAAGACTAGCCTTCTTCACTTACAAATATGTCTACCTCAATGTATCAAAAGATACAAAGGGTGACTTACACACAAGGGACTCTCAACCATAGACCTATATTTTTCACTCTGGTTTTTCTTGATGTGAGTGCATTTTTTTCTCTGCTTCTACACCTCCTTTTATAGCAATGCAGACTGGGCTTGGGCTGCTCCAAAGTAACAAACATTAAGTTTAACAAGGTAAACCTAATTTCCACTGATCAAGGTGCTGTCAAATTAGGTCATGATACTGCCTAGAATCTCGTCTAAGATAACTCAGGAGTCATAACAGGTTTCCTGATATATCAGGTATCATAACAGAAAAGCAAACCCAGCCTGTCTGATGTCATACGATCAATGTCATAACATTCAGTATGACATTCAGTATGACATTCAGCTTTTACTCCTTCTTAGCTGACCAGCTTTCTCTGCTGCACACTTCTGCAGAATCTTCTTCATGACAGTATAAACCATTGTTTTATAGTTCCCTAAAAAGTATCAAAGATCCTTTTTGTGAACACCCATTAAATCTGCACTTTGTTTCTAACAAATCTCTTTGGCCTGTACATACTGATGTGGAATATCCAACAGGACCATTAAATCTGCACTTTGTTTCTAACAAATCTCTTTGGCCTGTACATACTGATGTGGAATATCCAACAAGACGAAAACACTTATGTCAAGAGATATAACATAACAGCCCCTGATGTACCAGACATGATGTCATACGATCAATGTCATGACATTCAGTATGAAATTCATGACAGCAGTTCTGTCATCAACTCCTTTTGCATCCATGACAGCAGTTCATCCATGACAGTCGTTCTGTCATCTGCTCCTGTTAGCTCCTGCTGCACCAGATATCAACACAGGACATCAGTTCTATTATCAGCTCCTGCTAGCTCCTGTTGTTTCTCACACATGACAGCAGTTCTGTCATGACAGCAGATGGATGTTGTGATGGATGTCACGACATTCAACATGACATTCACATTAAAACACTTCACAACATTTCTTTCACCACAGCAGATGGAGATGTCATAATATCCTGCTTACCATCAGTGCAAGATCATGTTTTACCAAAATTTAGCCAATCCTAGAACCATAGAACCATGGTACTAACAATCTCTCCCTTTGACAAATTTTGTCTAAAACACCCAAACAACTTATCAGGGCAACAACAGTAGTTTACACAAAGTATCATGCTCCCCCTTAATAGTTACATCCAGCAAGCAACAACATGACATCAATAATGCTTTTCTCCCCCTCGGTTTAGTCAAAACTTTGACAACAAATGGAGTAATTGTGTGTGTGTATATATATATATATATATATATATATATATATATATATATATATATATATATATATATATATATATATATATATATATATATGCTTAACACAAACTGTACATACAATCATCTCACCATCTCCCAAGAAATACACATGCTGCTTGACCTCTACTAGAGACTGCGCCACTGCATCACTAATCCATGGACAGAGCCTTAATCCCCCCTTGCTGAACTCACTTAGCCAGTGTAAAATCAGTCCTGAATCATAGCTCCTTGAGTCTTGAGTTCTTGCCTTGTCTAAAGCTGCACCTATTTTGTAGAGAAAACTAAATTTTCCCAGACAGAAACCAATGTTGTTTCCTAGGCCAGTCATCACAGTTCTAGTTCAAACCAACATCAGTGGTTCAAGAACACAAGCTTGCCTGAGAATCAGCAAACTTTGTACAGGGCTCCACATCAGCAGCTACATCTCAGACAGGTACACAACACCTCCTGTCATGCATAATCAGCACTCCCCCTAAAAGAGAGCACCCAAGCACACGAAGAATCATCTAATCTTCATATTCCCACACTGGTAGCACATGCACTTCTGCACCCCTTGGTTTTACAGACCACACCAGAACCAACCCTTATAGGAGAGGTAGTTTCCGGATAGACAACTATCTTGTGAGTTCACTCAGATTCATCCTAAAACCTCCTTCAAGATGTCAGGGTGAAGGTCCTTCCATCAGAGCTAATGATGTCTTGATCTTTATCTTCACCAGACATATTAGTATAGAGGCCTATAAACTTAACTGGATCCATGAACATCCTAAAGATAGAACCAAAAGGAAGGCACTTGTCATGTTCACCATGAGCTTGTAGCAGTAACCCAATATCACAACATCTTGTCTGACATTCTATCTTCATTAAAACCCAAACTGTTTAAAACCACAAACAATCTTGGTACCAGCACTCTTGTAGCAACAGATTCTGGATAGAAGTATAACTCCCCATATCAAGGGTAACTAGTGCACGTGAATGGAAAACATAAGACGCAACTTCATGTCTTCAAGAATGCATTCTCTGTTCAACACACATGTTGAACACATTCACCATAAGCAAATAGTATCCCAATCAACCAAAAGCTCTCCCCCTATCTTTGACAACAGATGCTCCTAGATCATTATATCTCAAGACTAACTCCCTGCTCATCCACTGAGAGGGTATCAAACTGCTCCACTTCATTCTAGAGCCTAAGATGGATCTTCCATACTCCAAGACATCCTCTACCTCATCATTCTCCCGTATGATGGGTTAGAACACTTCTGAGTCACTTAGTGACTTGATCACTTCCATATGCCACATCAGGATGCAATCAACTAATGATCCATTCCAGTCTTGTATAATGTCTTCACATCCTCCTTCAAGATAGTCCTTTTACCTCATCATTCTCCCGTATGACAAGATAGAATACTTCTTATTCAAGATGTGAACCACAGATTTTGCTCCAACTCTTCAAGTCCTTTTCCAAGGGAACCCAACCCATATCCACTGGTTCTTTATCTGCCCACAACTGGACTTACTTCTGCCTAGTAGTCCAACTGAAGATCTTCAGAGAGCACAACTCCACCAGCTTGATCAAATACATCTCCAAAACAAGGTAATCTTCCATACACAACTTAGAGCTTCTACCACAAGTTCTAATCTACGAACAAAAACAGATCCTCCTTTGGTCTTCAACCAACTACCCTTCTGCACAAGAGTAATTAGTTCCAAGCATGAACAGTCCCAGAACCTTCTGTGGTCTTCAAATAACTACCCTTCTGCCCACGAATAGTTTTCTAAAGGCACACTGCTTAAATAGCCAAATGCCACTATTTGGTTATTCAGCATCTTTCAGATCTCTAGAGAATCTGCTAATCCACCAGGCCACTTTGATCTTCAAATTCTTCTTGCTTCAAAGCAAGGCATCTACTCCTTCACACAGCTCCTGCAAACGGCATGATATGAAGCATTAATTCCATTCATACCTGAGAAGATCAACTTATCTTCAAATGATGTGCCACAACATCACTTGAGGCCCTGAAGTTACTCCTGGGTGTCACAACATCTGATAAGACATTCTGCTAATGAATTCAGTCCTTCATTAATCCATTTAGACGAGCCTCATCATTACTGTCAGCAACTTTGAGTAGACAACTTGTATTCTGCAATAGCTACCTTTGAGATGCATTTGCTCCAGAAAACTCCTCTTTAGAGAAACCAAGGATGCCAAGGCTTGATTCTTTTAGGGAGGAAGAATCACACAAGTCTTTACAAAAGGATTCCCACTTTCCTTAAGTATAGACTTCTTCAGAAAATCAAGGATAATTGCCACTTATCCTTGACCTCCAAGCTGAGCCAGATCTCATGCTCCCATGCACTTAGATCAGAAATAAACTGACCCAAGCAGAGTGTCGCTACTGCGAAAATTGAGGCCGACAATGACAGAAGAGTCGCCACCGTGCGTTATTTATCCCAAGAGAGGGAAAGGAAACGCTCAGAGAAAACCTAACGAAAAGAGGGATAAGATCGGTCATCGCAACCAAATCTCGGGTTCGGGAGTTGGTTACGCAAGGGAAAGGTATTAGCACCCCTCACGTTCATCGTACTCAATGGAATCCACGCTTGTTGTCTATCTAAAATGGTGATTAAAATTATCTAGCTACAGGCTTGAGGACAGAAGAAAAATAAGTGACTCGGCAAAGCAATGACGCTTTGTGCCTATGTATCTCATCTGGAATGAGAAGTCAGAGTCAACATAGTTCGGCTAACTACGGGTGAAAAGGGGGGAAGGTTTCTCGCCAAGATATCGCGTCTTGTGCCTATGTACTTTCATCTGGTATGAAAGATCAGAGCAAATATAGTTCAGGCTAAGAGGGAACACAGGTTTGTTCAACGGTTTTTTATCCGAGTAGGGTTAACAAGTAGTTCTAGCAGTTGGTGTATGCAGCTCGAGCATGGGAGACTTAAGCATTACCGTTTGCGGTAGAACTAAGAGTTAACAACACTCTTTTTCTGAAAAGATTTTCCATGATTAAAGGCCCCAAAGGGAAAAATGATTTGAAGTGTTTGTTTTTATGTTTTTTAGAGAAGAAGTGTTTTTGAATTGTTTGTAATTCATATCGCACTAGAGACTATGACTTAGGAGCGAATGCGTCGCATATCACCCAAAGGGTGCTATACTAAACAATCAAGTCATTGAAAGGAAACCCTTCAACAACCATTTCCCAAGTGGCTTAAGGCTCATAACGTGCAATATTCATTAACCTTTATTAGGTGTTTTATGATTGTTTTGAGATGAGAAGAAGAAAAGACGCACTAAAGGGGGACTAAACCCAACCTAAAGTTGTCGTGCAATGGTGATCCTAAGATTGAGGTGAAAGGGAAAAACTAACCTAATGTTATCATGCATAGGATTGAACACCTAATGTCTCTCCTACTCCCATCCTAAACAGAGGGACTAGGAATCCTAGAGGGACCATGGCACAAGGCCAAGTAAACAACAGATAATTCAATCACAAATGAAATGAGAAAGAAAATAAATTAAGGTTCAAAAATAAAAATGATAAAATAAAATGATAAATAAAATAAAAACATGGAAAATAAAGTAACACACTAACATATTAGACAAATGATTTTTTTTTGGGTTTTTATAAAATTTAAAACTATTTTTAAAATAAGTAGAACAAATTAAAAAGAAAAGAAATAAAATAAACATGTCATAAAAAAATGAAATGCCCACACTAAGGGTTGAACCCTTGACCAAGGGGTTCAAGACTGAACATTAAACCAGCCCAACCACTCATACACATGTGAAACATAATGGAAGACGAAGAAGAAATCATAATACATGAAAAATAAATGGATAAACGCAAAAAATGCCCCCAGCAGGGGTCGAACACGGGACAAGGGCAATGCAAGGCGAAGCTTTAACCACTGGGGTGGTGATACATCCATGTATTAATGCCACCCCATTAATACAAGTACTAAAACGTGCGCATTTCTGGGCAAAGGCTAGGGCAAAAACATGAAATACGATTCGATCCTAACTCTCTCAATTCTCAACCAAATTCTAAGAAATTAAAGTCTATCTCACCTAATTTTTCACAAGGAACACGATGGTACTGACCATTTTTCCAACTGATGTATGCATTGTAAAATACGAATGAACACGCAAGTAAGACTTTTGAAAATGCATTTTCCAATTTTTTAGATCCAACAGATGCAATTAAAGGTGGAAAATGATTTGAGCAAGTTACAAATATGGTATTGGGGGAGTTCTAACAGAAACAAACATTCAAAATGCATTGGATCAAAAACAAGCATGTAAGTTGTGAGGGATGAACATGACGTGAACACAATCAATTTAACATGAAGACCAAGTTTGAACAACAAGTGGACAGTAACATTACAATTTCAAAACAGCAGGCCACAACAAAGTATCATTGGTATCTCAATGCAAATTGATGAATTCCAATCAACATACAAGCACAAATGCCACACTGATTTAGCAACACGAATGACATGGCTTGATCAAAAGAATTGAACAGTTCATCCTAATCAAAAAGTTCTAGTTTTCAAAAGACAAACTAACTGCTAAACCTACCCTCAAACAATGATATCCACATGCTCAAACTGCACAGTTCAAGCCTTGCCTTCCTTCCATTAAGCATCAGCTAAAACAAAGGAGCCTAACCATAATTCTAATGGAAATCTGAGTTGGTTTTTTCTCTCCCCAAGGACTGGACAGTGTGCTGAATGAGAAGCCAAGCACCTAAATACTTTGCTGTCAATGTTTGAAATCTCAGTCTTGTTATGGTTTCAACAAGGCACTTCATAACAGCAAGCTAGAACAACAATACTCACACAAAGGAAACCTATAAGCACTGAACTATACTATACCTAGACTACTTAAAACTGATATCATGATTAGTGAACCCTGCTGCACATGACAGATCCACCAAGTGACAAAAATCCAACCACACATCTCAATGACAGTAACAACTTGTTTACACAATGTCAAACACATTACCTTCATGACAATACCAACCTTATATTCCATGACAGTTCCAAACTTGATCTTGCCAAAACCACACACTAATTCAAAAACTGTCCCATAAGTGAAAAACCAAAATCTAAGCACAAACTCAATTCTAACCAAAAAGGTCCAGGAAGCCAGCAATGAATTGGCAAAATTAAAACCTCAAAACAAAACTTGCTAACTCAATGTACTTAGAGTCTTGACAAAAACATATGCAGCAATAAGTTCTTGACATTATGCATCATCAATCTAAAGTAAAGCGAATAGAATAGGTTGAGTGACTTAAAACAAAAGATGTTTCAAAAACATGATTATGGAAATGTGTCATTGTTCAAAAAAAGCAACCAAACCATCCTGTCCTACTTCACATGACAGTTGACAGAAAATGAAGCCAAACCACATGCTTTTCAAGCCAAGAAAACTCAATTGACACACCAACGGGTTTGAAACAGCTTGACAAAGTTGAATGAACTCATGCAGAACTGTAGACCAACAGTTTAATCAGACAAGCTATGAATTAATCCAAATAAACCTCAAAATGTCAGAGTGGATTCTGATGAGAAATTCAAAATGGTAAACACCAACAACAAACTGGATAGCAGGCCCATCATCAAACCACAATGTTAATCTAAAATTCTAGGAGCATAACAGGCCTATGACGGTCCAACTTCAAATTAAAACACACTCCTCAGATGGAAACCAACAATAAGCAATCTCTTATCATGTGCAATATGCCTTTATCAACAACTATGAGTTAACCAGCTCTACTCTAATAGCAGTCATGAATATCACCAAACTAAACCTCCATCCTAGATTAAACAACACAGGGCTTACAACCTAACCTCAAAGTCCTGAAGGAAATCCCATGGATGAGCAGAAACAAACACTATCACTATAATGCATATGATATCATGCCAAAGAGTTAACAACCTTGAATGCCTTACCATGGCCTGATGAAAACTAGCTTCAAACACTCTGTCAACAGTCCCTAAACAAAGAACTGTCAAACAGCTCCAAACCAAAACCTGGCTGAATTGCTAAAATGATAAGCCAATCTTGGCAGCAAGAGTTGACAAGTTCAGCCTGCAAGAACAGGTCAAATACAACATGCCTAAGGGATCTCTAACACTAACAGTTTAGCAAAAATCCTAAAATCTAGGGTGGGACTATCAAGCCATGGCAGTAAGCTTTCAACAAAAGCTAGAACACTCAAGACATTGAGATTTAAGATACCTACAAGTGATTCAAGGCAGGATCCAACATGATTTTTAAAGCAATGCAGACATGCTTGATCAGAACATACCCCACACACTTGCTCCAAAACAAGGGCTAATCACCAAGACCTGCTTACAACTGGTTGTATAAATCCAGAAACTGTTCCAGCCTAAACATCAATCCTAAAAAACAACCCTCTGCATACTATCAAGAGCTGACAGCTGCTTAAACACAAATCCTAACAACATCCTCTCCAATACTCTAATGACAGCAACATAAACAAATCGCTAGATCCATCAATCACAAGGTTAAATTCCACAGATGAAAGCGACAACTTGATTTGTGCAAAGCTATACAATCACACACTAATGCCTTATGATAGTTTATGAAACAAACCAAGAAGAGCAGAAACAGACCTCACAGTACCAAAATACCAAAGTCCAATAGCAGCTATCTCAACAACATCCTCTAACTGTCCTAATGACAGTTACTAACCAAAACTTAACCAGAGTTCCAAGTCAACAGACATAGCCATGAGCTCTTAATGGTAACACCTTCCTTCTACCAACAAACTCCCTAAACTCCAATCCATGATGGGCAAAGATTAAAATACCAACAAGTTTGATTATGAGAAAAAGGTTTTGGTAAGTAATGAACAACAAATTAACATAACCACATCAAGCCTAGCCTCATCATACATTTGACAGTATACTTTCACAAAACTAAACAAATGCACCCCCTACCGTAATGGTCATTCAACAACAAAAGCAAATGGCCTACACCATGTTTAACAAACCAAATCCACATGACAAATGTGTAAACGTATAACAGAAATCAAACACACATGATACATGAAGATGAAAAGGTTCAAGATTACATACCTCTTGGAGCCTTCCTTGAACAAGCAAGCTGTCTTTCCTTCTATCAACTTTGCAATTTCCTTTTTCAACAGCAAGTGGTTTCTGAGGCCAACCTTGAGCAGAATATCAACAGTTTCCCCTTTTCTTTTCTTTTTCGCAAACAGTTTATGGATTAGATTATAGAGGGTATGGAATGATATGACACTTGAGATAAGGGTTCAATATGGAGAGGGATTCACAGGTTTTGACCAAAGAAATGCTAAGAATTTAATTTCTAGTTTTTGCTCAAAGTGGCTGCTAGGGTTTGTGTGAACTGAAGCTTAGCTTAAATACATGAATGAAATTAGGTTTAGGGTTTGACCAAAGGCAAGAAGATGAAGGGACAGATCTTCATTTCCATGACCACTTTTTGAATCAAGGGTAGATGCTGAAATGGTGTTGCAGCTGTTGCATCAGTTGCTTTCCTTGAAACAGTATGGGAAGGCTTTGGGGAGTGTAGACTTTGGCTCATAGCTCATTTGGGCAATTTATTTGAAAATGAACAAAATGGCACAAGAAGGGATTATGATGGTTTTGGCAAAGCTGGGTAACAACATGTCGCTACTGCGAAAATCGGCGCCGGCTGAACAGAAGAGTCGCCACCGTGCGTTATTTATCCCAAATGAGGGAAACGAAATGCTCGAGGTAAACCTACTGCAAAACGGGGAAAGGAATGGTCATCGCAACCAAATCCTGGATTCGGGAGTCGGTTACGCAAGGGGAAGGTATTAGCAGCCCTCACGTCTGTCGTACTCGACGGGATCCACGCTTGTTTTCTGGTACGGATTATTATTCTATCTACTCTACAGGTCAGAGGTTAAAAGAAAAGAAAATGACTCGGCAAAGTATCTCACTTTATGCCTACGTATTCCCGTCTGGAACGAGAAATCAGAGTCAACGTAGTTCGCCTACCTACGGGAAAGGAGGGGAAGGTTGCTCGCTAGGATATCGCATCCTATGCCTATGTACTTTCATACAGCATGAAAGATCAGAGCAAACGTAGTTTGGGCCACGCACGACACCAGTCTATTTTGATTGTTTTTATTCCTTCTGAAAAAGGGTTTTTCTTGATTAAGAGTCCCAGCGGACAAAAATGACGTTTTGATGAGTTCACATTCTTTTACGGAAGAAGAGTCTTTTATTGTGTTTGAACTATTTATTGTGTTTTTCTGTTTATTTTGAGAAAGAAGAGACAAAACTCTAACCTATGGTTGAAAAGGGAATCAAACTAACCTAATGTTATCATGCATGGGTTAAGACCTAATGTCTATCATGTTCCTCTCTTGCGCAGAGAAGAACAGAGATCCTAAGGGATAAACGGAAACAGAAACAATAGCATATATACAATAAAGCAGTAAAATGCATGGATGCAGCAATACAAGCGAGGCAAGGGAGTCCCACTCAACCTCGAACCTAGAAAACAATAGGCAAAAGTGAACAGAATTCACTTTCAACCTAACAGGTTAAACAGCAAGCAATACAGTCAGGGAAATTCAATCAATACATCAAGGATTATAAACAGCAAAAATAAACAGCAAACATCAGCTCTGCACAGCAAGATTCATCAACATCTGTCTTCAAGTCATCTTCAACCATCTACAAGCTTCAAGCAAGCATCAGTCTTCATCTTCACAGCCTTCAAGCAAGATCTCTATCTTCAATCTTCAATAGCTTTTCTTCAAGTCCCAATCTCCAAGATGAATATCAATCAACAAGATGAAATGGATGTTAAGCAGTCAATTGCCTACCAAGGGTGGCTCACTGGTTGTTAACATGATATTGACAGTTTTCTCTCAAAAGTTCTATCTTTTAAATACATTCACTAATACTTCCAAAGGAAGGAGGTGGATATTTAAAAGAGACTCCGAATCATAGAGAAAGAATGGAGGCAGACAAGACCTTCCATGTTTGTGAATCAAGTTTTCTACTCTAGAGCTCTGCCTAGCTCCTAAACCCTATAACCTTCAACAGCTGCCAGCAAGATGCTCTTCACCAACTCTGGAAATTGGTCTTCATTCCTTTTGTCTTCAATGGGCTTCATCAAAAAAGTCTTCAGCTCAACCCCCAAACCCCAAGCAGGCCCAATACCCCACACAGTCAAATAATAATAACCCTAGAGAGGGCACACCACACAGTCAATCAAATGCAAGCAATATACTAATAGTAATAGTAGAATAGGGGAAGCCTAATATTTTCTAAGGGTCTATTATCTACCCATAATACCCCTATAGTCCCATACCCCAAAATTCAAACTAACGCTCCTAAAAGAAATGCTTTATTACACCTATGTTACCTCTAAACCCTAGTTTTGATTCTCCTAATCACACCTAAACAAACCATCTAAAATTTAGTCCTAAAATCATGAATTAAATCTCATATGAAAATTAAAGTCCTAAATGAAGTACTCTAAAAAGAATGGGTCCAAAATATACAAGGGTCTAGCTAAACTAAAATCAACAACATCAAGTATTAAACTAAACATCATTTAAACCTATTTAAAAGAAAAATATACTAAAAATGCAAAAATAAAATAAAATGCCAATTTTATTATATGATAATTTTCTTAACAGAAATATGAAAAAGATGCAAAAACAACCATTTAAAAATATGAAATTTTCAATTTGATATGGATTTTACAAAATCAAAAGAAATTAAAGAAAATAAAAATAACAAACTAAAAGGAAAAGAGAGAGGGAGGTGCAAAGAGAAATGCGCCTAGTGCATATCTAGATGGGCCAGGGAATGGGTGGTGTAGATAACAAATGTACTAAGCCCAATGTAATCAGAAATTAAATCAAAAGAAAATGGATACGCACGCGGTGTGGATAGCAAGGAAATGTAGTTAAAATCTGGATGGGCTTCAATATGGGGGTGGGGATATCACGCTTTCATTCAGGCCCAGGAGTCAAGTTAAATGAAACGCAGCGTTTGCTGCGTGACATTTCCCTCCGTTTTTCCAATTAAATTCCAGCCCTTAGATCGTGTTGAAAGTCAAAGTCTAACCCCAAGATCCACGGTCCTCCTTCATCTTCTTCCTCATGAAACCCTAAAACCAGAAAATTCTCTCCCATGCAACCACCTTCTTCATCTCTGTTCTCCCTCAATTCTTGATGAAATTCTATCATTCAAAAATCAAAAATGCTCTACATCTCCCCCTCTACACAACCCTAGTCTTGGTTTTCTCTAAAACTCACCCCAGCACCAAACCCGATAGGTATAAACCTAGGGCACACTGAACTATCACTGTCATGCACCTTAATGATTCTTGCTAAATCTTGCACTAATGCATTCTACATGCTATGCTGATCATTCTAATCTATCTAGCTAAGATTAACATGCCCTAACCTAAGTGTTCTAAGCCAAAACAGTTTTGGTGCTCCTATGGTGAACTCCATGAAATGCCCTCAAATTCCTCAGAATCATTCATCTACCTATTCCTAACAATTATAAACTAAAGATTCTCTATTATTCTAACTAATTCTAGCCAATTCGATGAGATTACTAACCTGGTGTAATCTTGAAAACAGATGGAGAATTCCTTGGATTCACAGCTTGCAGTGCTTTGGACTTGATCAATAGACTTGATTCTTGGTTCTGTATGCAACAACACTTGCTTAAACACCTTGGATTGCCATAACCACTTCCTTTTGCAATTTGGATGATACACTTGGTAGCACACGAATTCTACCTCAACTCAGCCAGATCTTGATGGAAACTTGATCTATGATGAATATAGATGATGATAGGATCAAGAATTTTGGAAAATGATGAAGATTTGATAGAGTTTGGAATGAATTTGCAAGATTGAAGAATGAGATGCAACTATGAGTTTCAACCAAAATGAATCACCAACCCCTGATTGGATCCTCTCAATTCAATATATATATGCTCATGGAACACTCTAGAACTTGTTAGAAACTTCTTGTGCATGAATCCCTTGTGAATTTGGATATGTTACTTCTTTTGTAAGCCAACTAGTATAACTTCCAAACTTTGAACTAAACTCAAAAATCTACTTTTTCCAATCATCTCAAAACATTCTTTCCAATCAAAATGACCTATAATTTCATCCCATTTGGACATGGTATGAAAAATCTCATTTTTAGGTCACTTTTATTCATTAAATTCATCTTTTAAATGACCAAATTTGGAACCTTGAGCTATGAACATTTCCAAACTTTCATGATCACTTTTCTAGAATCAAAATGTCATTTGGAGCAAGTTTTATGTTGTGAAGTTTTTCATTTGAAGCTTCCTTGTATGAGTTTTGGGCATAGGCTTGAAATGACCTGTAATTCTCAAATGACCAAAATACCTTTTGCTTGCCAAGGTCATAAGTAGAGTTCCACAAATCAGATGAAAGCATACCATACCTTTCTAGAAATCTAAGACAATGAGGAACAACTCTCATGTTGACCAGAAATCCATTTGAAAGCTCCTTGAGGGGTAAAGGTTGCTTGGAAGACAAGTAACTTTCACAGACAAAATTTCAGATACCTCAGATGACCTGTAACTTGCAAGGACCATAACTTGAGTTCTATAAATCTCATTGATGTCTTCCACCACTCAAATTAAAGGTCTTGAGATCCTCTAAAAGTTTAATGTTGGCCAAGGATCCATTTGAAGCTTGCATTTTGAATTATCTTGCTTGTAAGTTTGACCTAAATCAGGGGATTTTACACAGAAACCCTAATTTAGAAACTCCTCTTCTTCTTGATTTCTCTTGATTTCTCCTTGGCACAACACCACATCCTTATCTACATGTCAAATTATGAACCCCACATCTCTCAAATAGACCTTGATGCCTTTCACTCAATCATTTGACCTAGGGTTGACCTAGGGTTGACCCAGATGAAACCCTAGTTGACTGTCTTCAACTGCAACTCTTGTGATCACATCAATGACTTGTCTCACTTTCAAAATGACTCTCTAGGTCTTCCATGATGTCTATATACCCTCCCTGGCCTCAATTCACAGCTCACAACTTCTTTGATGATCTTCAAATACCCTTAGATAGGAGAGAGATCCACTGCTTGATCCACTAACTTCTCTAGGTTTCCATTTCTTTCTGATGACTTGGATAGGCCTGAATTTGAACAATAACCTCTTGATAGGCTCATAGATATGAGAATAGTACTTGGTCCCTTGTTGGATAACTTGCTATGCTATGCTATGCAAATGATCAAACTATGTACATGACTTTATATGCAAATGCTAATGCAATTGAAACATAAACCAAGTGAAGTAGGTTGAGCAAATTTTAGGGTGCAACAGCTGCCCCTATTCAAGCGACTTGGACCCGATTGGGTGAAGAGCGAACGGCCTTCAAACATTCGAGGTGCGAGACGGTTGAATACTAAGAACCCGGAAATTTGCTAACCGCAGAAATAAACTGCACAAACTGCTTGAATAACAACATCTGCTGACTGGATCTGGTTGTTACGGCAACAAACTGATCCATTAGCGACCGTGCTGGGGATTATTTTCATCAGCCTGAAAAAGATTCTATCATCGCAGGGATAGAACTTTGTCCATGTTAGGACGCCTGAAGAAATCTCAACTAAAACTTGTCCACGTCAGGACTCCACCTGCCGTCAACACGGAAGAATCTCGACGACTTCGCTGGGGATGACTCGTCTGCATTTCATCAGCACGAGGGGATCCTATCAACATAGGAATGAATTGTCCATGTCAGGAATAAATCGTCCACGTTAGGAATAAACTCTTCCACGTTAGGAATAAACTCTTCCACGTTAGGAATAAACTTTCCACGTCAGGAATAAACTGTCCACGTTAGGAATAACCTTTCCACGTTAGGAATAACTTGTCCACACTAGGACTAAACTTTTCCACGTTAGGAATACATCGTCCATGTTAGGACTCACCTTTTTCCACGTTAGGAGTACACTTTTCCACGTTAGGAATAAACTTTCCACGTTAGGAATAAAATTTCCACGTTAGGAATAACATCGTCCACGTTAGGACTAAACTTTCCCCGTTAGGAATAACATCGTCCACGTTAGGACTCACACCTCGTCTTGATTTGTCCACGTCAGGACTCACATCTTCGCCCCGCTGAGGAAATAAAACTCGTCCACGTCAGGACTCACGCTTCGCCAACATGAAGAAAGATAAAATTGTCCCCATCAGGACTCGCGCATCTTGTCATCACGAAGAACTATAAACTTGTCCACGTCAGGACGCACATTTCACTATTACGAAGAAAGATATCTGCTGGGAATATATGGTCCACGTCAGGACACCAACACGAAGAGTAATCAATTTTGTCCGCGTCAGGACTTCACATTCAATCAATACGGAGAAATTGAATCTGTCCACGTTAGGACTAGCACATCTCGTCAACCCGAGGAAATAAATCTATCCACGTTAGGACACCCATTTCTCTAACACGAAGAAATCCCGTCGATATAGGAATAAATTGTTCACGTCAGGACTCATATCTCGTCAACGCGAGGAACTACTAGCTGGTCCACGTCAGGACTCATATTTCGTCAACGCGAGGAACTCTTATCAACATAGGCAATAAAATTCTGACGACTCCGGGGAAATACTCCCGTCAACCAGTAAGAAAATACATCCGTCTGCTCCTACGGGAAGATACTCTGAATACAGCTTCTCTGCTTATCTCCACAATAACTAACTCCATTGGCCCCAACCCACAAACCTTTTAGCACTGACGTGACAGCGACTTTGAGGCGGACTCTACTGGGGATATTTGGAAACCAAACTACCGGACGCCTGTTCTGATAACCGGCGGCAGCCTCTGAAATTCTGATTCATGAAACTCTTTGATGCTGACGTAACAACAAATTTGAAGAAAATAATCCGCTGGCCGGACTAGAGAAACTTCAACAAGCAACTCTGGCGGGGAAAACAAGAGAAATTCAAACCAATAACTCTGCTCGGGGACAAAGAGAAACTTAACCTAATAACTCTGTGGGGAAAATAGTAAGATGAACCGTATCATCACACGTCTCACGGCGAGACCTCGAATGTCTGGTCATAGATCTAAGCTAGAACTCCATACTTCTGCTGAGAAAACACACCTGAAAGCAAAAGGTTAACCAACCTGATTTATGTTTCAAAAATGCGTATGCTTGAAAATGGCGCAATGCTCCGTACGGCATGGAAATGCTACGCGTTTTTTATTTGGTGGATTCAAGTATGACACTATATGCCGATGCAAATGCAGACTCGAACTGCTGAGATACAGAAACCGCTTCAGCAAAATAAATGCTGAAGACAATGCCAACTCCGCTGGGGGTAACCGATGTCACAGAATTATTCCAGCAAATTAAATGCTGGAAGAATGAAGCCAACTTCCCTGAGGAAGAACCGAATGCACCAATCCTGATTGGACTTCTGCTGGGGAGTGAACGGGTATCACACGGTATTCTGACAAAATAAATGCCAGGGCACACAGCCAACTCTGCCGGGGAGAGTTTTCTCTTTTAATCTTTGAGTTCCACTGGGAGGAAAGAAAACACTTGCTGGAAAGAGAACTCCGTTGGGGACGAAACGATTCTCTTGGGGAAAATCAACTGACTCCGCTGGGGGAGAGTAAATGACCCTACTGGGAAGGGTAGACTGCCTGAGTACAGCTCACGAGCCGGAAATGTTAATCTTCTGAGGCTAAACCACTCTGCTTGAGATAGGGGAATCCTTCTGGGGGACACCACACTGTCTGAATACAGCCTACAATCTTGGAATCGCCAAACCCTGCTGAGGATAAATGACTTTGCTGGAGAATATCCTTTGGATAAGCTACGACTAGCTGGGGAATTCGATCCTTCTTCAGTAAGGAACATTGTCATCACAGAAGCGCGACCTGCGTGGGGATCGAGTTTCTCGTTACGAGTTTCTGGTCCATACTGCACTCTTTTGATCGTCCACTTCATACGGCTACGAACCCTGCAACACCACAAACAAGACAAGACAAGTCTACGCAACCAAATCTATTCAGGTTAGCGTTAGTGACATCATTTTCAGTTAATTCAAAGTTTTAGCAATTATTGGCAAGGGCCAGTGACGTTATACACACGCTAGTTTCATTAAACCTAGGCGTTTATCATGCACAACACAGTAAAGAACCAGCATCAAGTACTGAATAACATATTTTATTGATAGGGCCCCTGAATGGGCGGAGTTTTGTACACGGGATGTAACTCCTGAAAAGAGGAAGCTACGCATAACAAATATACAAGTATGCACAAGAAGCATAAATATAATGACAAATCAAATTTGTACACATGTCGGCAACGGGATGTAGACGAACATCATGAATTGATCCTCCTATGACTCGCCCGACTCTAATGCTTTCCCAGTATTCACACTTCCGAAGAGATTGTATCTGATAATCGACCCCTCAGGTATATTCTCCCGCACCAATGCTCAATGTAGTATCAAATTCGGACCGCAGTCATTTGCTTTTCAAATCCCTAACTTTTGCGTGAACCGCCCTTTACGGGTTTTCAGTTCACCGGGATACCCTTTTTTGCCGAAGCCGCCCAGTGTAGGTTTTCAACTTCGCGGGTGTACATTTTTTCAATTTTATCCCTAACTTTTGCCTGAACCTTTCATTCTGTTTTTGGTTCGCCAGGATGCCCCATTTTTGCCTGTACTCTCTTTTTTCTGTCCAGCGGGTCAATTTCAAGCAAAGTATTTTTTAACTGCATCCGAATTCACAGGCGACGTAAAGTCTTCACCGTCCATGGTGGACAACAACAAAGCTCCTCCTGAAAAGACTTTTCTGACAACGTATGGCCCTTCGTAGTTGGGGGTCCACTTGCCCCTGTGATCTGCCTGTGGCGGGAGAATCCTTTTCAGCACAAGGTCGCCCGTCTGAAAGCTCCAAGGACGTATCTTCTTATCATATGCTTTCTTCATTCGGCTCTGGTACAAACGACCGTATGCTAGAGAAGCTAGCCTCTTCTCATCCATTAAACTCAGCTGGTTCAACCTGTCTTTCACCCATTCTGCCTCGTCTAGTTGGACATCTCGTAGTACCCTCAGGAAAGGAATCTCAACTTCCAGTGGTAGCACTGCTTCCATTCCATATACCAACGAGAACGGTGTTGCCCCGGTTGATGTGCGTACTGTCGTACGATAACCGTGCAAAGCAAAAGGTAGCATCTCATGCCAATCCTTATAGGTCACCACCATCTTCTGAACGATCTTCTTTATATTCTTATTGGCCGCTTCAACAGCGCCATTCATCTTGGGTCGGTAAGGGGAGGAGTTGTGATGCTCGATCTTGAAATTCTGACACAGCTCCTTCATCATTTTGTTATTCAGGTTTGAACCGTTGTCGGTGATTATCCGTTCGGGGATTCCATATCTGTAAATGATATCTCTCTTGATGAATCTGGCTACCACCTGCTTGGTCACGTTTGCGTAAGACGCCGCCTCCACCCATTTGGTGAAGTAGTCGATTGCTACTAGTATGAAACGGTGCCCGTTAGAAGCCGTCGGCTCGATCTTTCCAATCATATCGATTCCCCACATCGAGAATGGCCATGGCGATGACATCACATTCAGAGGACTCGGAGGCACATGGATTTTATCTGCATAGATTTGGCACTTGTGGCACTTCCTCGCAAACTTGAAACAATCAGTTTCCATAGTTAGCCAAAAATAACCTGCCCGCAGCAACTTCCTCGTCATAGCATGCCCACCAGCATGCGTACCAAATGTACCCTCATGTATTTCCTCCATGAGCAGCTTCGCCTCTTTCTCATCTACACAACGTAGTAGCACCAAGTCGTGATTTCTTCTGTATAAGACATCGCCCGGATTCAGGTAGAAATTACCCGCCAATCTCCTGAGAGTCTTCTGATCGTGACTGGATGCCCCAGCCGGATACTCTTTATTTTTCAGGAAATTAAGGATATCAAAATACCACGGTTTATCGTCAGATGCTTCGTCAATAGCAAATACGAAGGCAGGTCTGTCAAGCCGGGAGATAACAATTCTGGGAGCCTCGTTCCAGAAGTTGACTTTGTACATGGAAGACAAAGTGGCCAGGGCGTCAGCCATCTGATTCTCCGCTCGCGGTACATGATGCAATTCAACCTTGTCAAAGAAAGGCAACAATCTCCTCGCATAATTCATGTACGGTATCAAATTGGGCTGACGTGTCTCCCATTCCCCTTTTATCTGATTCACCACCAGAGCTGAGTCTCCGTACACATCCAGATTTTTGATTCGCAAATCAATGGCTTCTTCAAGCCCCATGATACAAGCTTCGTATTCGGCTTCATTATTGGTAACTGGAAAGGTCAATCGAGCGGTAAACGGGATGTGCGACCCGTGTGGAGTAGTGATGATTGCCCCTATTCCGCTACCATAGGCGTTTACAGCTCCGTCAAAGATCAACTTCCATTTGGAACCCAATTCTGGTCCTTCGTCTGGCAACGACTCTTCACAATCTTTCATCTTTAGGTACATGATATCCTCGTCAGGAAAATCAAACCTCATCGATTGGTAATCATCAATAGGCTGCTCTGCCAAGTACTCAGACAGTACACTCCCCTTTATAGCCTTCTGCGAGACATACTGGATGTCGTATTCAGTCAAAACCATCTGCCAACGGGCAATCCTCCCCGATAATGCCTGCTTTTCGAATACGTATTTGATAGGATCCATCTTCGAGATGAGCATGGTTGTATGATTCAGCATGTATTGCCTCAAACGCTTGGCGGCCCAGGCTAACGCACAGCAAGTTTTCTCAAGCATTGAATATCGAGATTCACATTCAGTAAATTTCTTACTCAAGTAGTAGATCGCATGCTCTTTTCTTCCTGTCTCATCGTGTTGACCGAGAACACAACCCATACTTCCCTCAAGAACTGTCAAATACATAATCAAGGGTCTCCCTGCCACTGGGGGTATCAAAATAGAAGGCTCTTGCAAATACTGCTTTATTTTATCGAACGCCTTTTGACAATTTTCATTCCACGTTACAACCTGGTCTTTTTTCAACAGCTTGAATAATGGTTCACACGTAGCTGTTAGGTGAGATATGAACCGGGCGATGTAGTTCAACCTCCCTAAAAACCCGCGCACCTCTTTCTCTGTTCTAAGCGTCGGCATCTCTTGTATTGCTTTTATTTTTGCAGGATCAACCTCTATTCCTCTTTCGCTCACGATAAACCCCGGCAGTTTACCCGATCTCACCCCGAAGGTGCACTTGTTAGGGTTCAGTCTCAGCCTGAACTTCCTAAGCCTTTTGAATAACTTCAGCAGATTCACCAAATGCTCTTCCTCCGTCTGGGATTTGGCAATCATATCATCGACATAAACTTCGATCTCCTTATGCATCATATCATGGAAAAGAGTCGTCATTGCACGCTGATACGTTGCCCCAGCATTCTTCAATCCGAAGGGCATCACTTTGTAACAAAATGTTCCCCAAGGCGTAATGAAAGTAGTCTTCTCCATGTCTTCTGGTGCCATCTTAATCTGATTATAGCCCGAGAAGCCATCCATGAAGGAGAATACGGAGAATTGGGCAGTGTTGTCAACCAGCACATCGATATGAGGAAGTGGAAAGTCATCTTTCAGGCTCGCTTTATTCAAATCACGGTAATCTACGCACATTCTCACTTTACCGTCTTTCTTTGGCACTGGTATAATGTTAGCGACCCATGAGGGATATTTTGTAACAGCTAGGAAACCAGCATCCCACTGTTTTTGAACCTCCTCCTTAATTTTCACTGCCATATCAGGTCTAGTTCTGCGAAGTTTCTGCTTGACCGGCGGGCATTCTTCTTTCAACGGCAGACGGTGCACAACCATATTTGTATCAAGCCCAGGCATGTCTTCATACGACCAAGTGAACACATCACTGTACTCTCTGAGCATTTCAACCAGTCTTCGCTTGACGTCGCCCTGCAGCGCAGCTCCTATACGAATGTTCTTTTCAACCCCTTCCGACCCCAGGTTAATAATTTCAATGACCTCCTCATGAGGCAGAATGACTCGTTCTTCTTGCTTTACCAACCAGGACAATTCTTCGGGAACGTCACCATGTTCGACAATCTCTTCTTCGGCCTGAAGTACCGGGTGCTCAAAGTCGAGACGAGTCATAGGCGGTTCAATGATGTCATCTGAAAATGTTATCCTGCAAAAGGAATGGTTAAATGATTCAAAATGCGTATAAAGCGAATAACCACGTTGCCATTTTATTGTAAAACACAAAACAGGAAAAACAGAGATCGCAATATTTGTACATGAAAAAACGCCTTTTATTTAATGATTAAACAACGCAATGTTCATAACAGCACAGCCCTAAGCAAAATCATGATGCCTCGGGTAAAACACCAGATTGTTCAACAATTAAAAAAACAAAGCATTATTGTTTGAGAGTCACAGGAACATTCTCCTGAATAGACCAATTGCATAATCCTTGTCCTGGCATGCTCGACTGAATCCAGGCGTCCATGTCGCAATCATTGTCTCCTTCGGAATCTGAAACGGCGCTGATGGCCTCGTGACACACTCCACTAGCGGTGATTGTTATCGGTCCTTTGAAACGGGATGCCCCCACAGCAGGTGTTGATGACGACGGTTGATATCCCAGCCCGAATCGGTCCATCTTCACGGGAATATCCAGCACCTTGCCCCAGCCCTTTGTCTCACCAGTCTCTACTAGAGCCTGAGCCTCCTTATATGACGAGACGGCCACCTCTGACGCTTTACTCGGCCCGGGACCTTTGTCTTTGATGCGCAACCCTTCAAAGGCTTAACAGGGTGTTTCATGAATCTCACCGTCGACCTCTACATACTTGAATGATGACAGATGGCTGACCAATATATCTTCTTCTCCACAGACTGTGACCACACTGTCCCCTACCATGTATTTCAACTTTTGATGCAAGGTAGACATGACTGCCCCAGCACCATGGATCCAAGGTCGTCCGAGAAGGCAGCTGTATGCTGGCTGGATGTCCATAATATAAAATTCAGTCGTGAAAACCTCCGGCCCCACCTGTAGAGGTAATGTTATAGATCCAAAGACTGTTCTTCATGTACCATCAAATGCCCTGACCACCAAGTCACTAGGCGTACACAGGATTCCTCTGACATCTAGTTTCATCATCGCTTTCTTGGGCAGCACGTTTAAGGAAGATCCAGTGTCTACCAGTACATGAGACATGACTGATCCCCTACACTCAACAGAGACGTGTAACGCCATGTTATGCTCTCTCCCTTTCGGGGTCAAATCAAAGTCTGTAAATCCCAAACTATGGCCTGCGTTCACATGTGCCAACACCCCCTCCAGCTGATTCACGGAAACATCTTGGGGTACGAAGGACGTATCCAGAACTTTCAACAATGCATTTCTGTGAGCTTCGGAACACAATAGCAACGACAGGATGGATATCTTTGACGGCGTCTGTTGAAGGTGCTCAACAATCTTATAATCGCTCTTGCGAATAAGGCGCATGAACTCTTCCACATCTTTCGATGTCGTTTCTTTTTCGTTCCCCTGCACCGGGACATTCTCATTCATCTTTCCTTTTCCCTTCGCCAGTCGTTCAGCCTCTACCTCAGGCGATATGAATATTCTCCCACTTCTTGTCATACCTCTGGTACCGACAACGTTGTCTACCCCCTCAACTGGCTGTTTATTAACATCAATTTTCACCCCATCACAGTATACTTCTAACCCATAGGTCCAGGGGACTGCCTTAGTGCTCTCATAAGGGATTGGTCCTGCCTTGGTGATAGTGATCGGCGGTCGCTTGGCCGGCGCCGTTATAGTTATCGTTTTTCGGGGGATCGTCACAGTAGCTACATCACTTTGCTTGTCTGCTGATACCTCTGCAGGCTCTTCAACTGCCGCTCTGTCGAATTGCAATGTGCCGCCATCTATTAAAGCCTGAACACCCTTCTTTAAGTCAGCACACCCCCCAGCTTGGGTCCAACACTCTAAACAATACTCGTCGCAACCCGGATACACACCACCTTGCAATAATCTGCTCTTTATCTTACACAACGGTGTCTTTATGTCGTCAATATTCATAATCAAGTTCAAACCCTCCTCGGTCAAAATGGCGTTTGCCCCATGGTTGGGCATGGGCTTTTGCACTATGTTCGGACCTGCCTGTCCAAAATTGATAGCCTTACCGTCCAATAGATCCTGCACCACATGCTTGAACGCATGGCAACCCTCTACATCGTGGCCAGGAGCCCCGGAGTGGAATTCACAGTGCCTGCTTGCATCGTAACCGTACGAAGGAGTGCCTGTTATTGGCGCCAGAGTTCTCCTTTCCACCAAGTTCAAACCCAGTAGCGTCTGTAGCAATTCTGCATACGTTGAAGGAGGCTTTTCAAACACCCTCCTTGGTTTTCCCCCTTGGAATCTGCGCTGGGCAGGATATGCCCCCTGTTGTAGCTGCTGTTGCTGTTGTTGTTGTATTGGTTGTTGCTGAAACGGAATAGTAACGCTTGCCACCTGCTGCGGCTGATTGTACTGGTTTCGACCTCTGCCCCGGCCTCGGCCTCGGCCTTCAAACACTGCGCTTACATCACCTTGATGGCGCCCACCGAAAGCCCTTCTGTTACTGCCGGCTGAGGTGGATTCCTCAGCTTGGAATCTTCCCTGTTTAATGTTGCTTTCAATCTTCTCTCCCATCAGGATTAAGTCTGAGAAACTGCCCAAAGAGGTATGAAACAACTTGTCATAAAACATGCCAGTGAATGTTCCTATGAACATATCATTCATTTCCTTGTCCTCCAAAAGAGGATGTACTCTAGCAGCCATGTCGCGCCATCTCTGCGCATACTCTTTGAAGCTCTCGCCCTTCTTCTGGGACAACCCCTGCAATTGGACCCGGTTGGGTGCCAAGTCACTGTTGTACTTATAGTGAGCCACAAATGCTTCAGCCAGCCACTTCCATGTCATTACATGAGTTGGTTCCAATCCCATATACCACTCGAGGGAAGGACCAGACAAGCTATCTTGAAAGAAATGCATTAGCATCCTCTCATCGTTTAAGTACGCCGACATCCTTCTGTAATATGACCGCACGTGCACCTTTGGACAGGTGTCCCCCTTATATTTGTCGAAGGTGGGAGCTTTGAATTTTATTAGTACCCTCAGGCCAGGCACCAGACCCATTTTTGACATATCTAAGCCAACAACACTTTGATTCACGACCCCCCTCATCTGCTCCTCGAGCATCCTGATTCTCTGAGAATCATCCATAGGACCTTCGAAACCTCCGCCGGAGAAAGCATCCTCTTGCTGGTCTTCTTGCCAATTACCATTCCCAGTTCCATATCCATCGTATCCGTTGTTGCGGCCAACTCTGGTCTGATTGATTACAGGGCCTCGCCCCCGGTTGCCATACCCCGGAGCGACTCCTGCAGGTCCAAAAGCTATTAACCCAGCGCCATTTCCATTTCCGAATCCGCCATAACCCTGATTAGTCATACCAAATCCGTCCTGCCCGAAGCCTTGAGCGTTGAAGCCGTACTTCCCAGCATGATCAAACCCCTGGTCATTGAAGCCGAATCCAGTATTACCGAAGCCATTACCTCCCATATTATCACCCAGGTTTCCATCTCCGAGCCCAACGTTGTTGACGACAGTCTCGTTACCAATTCCAACGTTACCGTTCCCGGCGGTAGCGCCGTTGTTCACATTGACAGCAGGTATGTTTACCACAGGTGGAGCCACTGGTGTGGGGGTACCATCCCCGTGAATAGTGTCGACTCGCACAGACTGATGATCCTCATTTCCGTGCCCAGCATTCCTTACCAACAGAGGCTGCACCAAAGCCTGCAAATTCTCCTGTCCTTTCGCAATGGTCTCCATTGTCTGCATGAAGAGCGTCAGCTTCTCACGCATGTCCTGCATTTCGTTCTGCATCTGATCCATAATTCTTCGGCAGTTGGTACGAGTGGAGTATCGGTGCGGGCGCTGTCCTTCAATCCTGAAAAAGACCTGGTACAGTGCAAGAAATGAGATACCGTTCAATAATTACCTGTAATGCAATATGAATGAGAATGCAATGCAATATGTGTCTGTGCCTTAGGGAATGTCATTCCCCGATTCTAGTGCGAATGTGTCAGTGTGGTGACAGTGCTAGCAATACGGTGATCGGAGCCGAATCATAGAAAACCTCATATATTGCAGAGAAATCCATTAAGCCAAGAATACAATATCACTGAGTGTACAATAAGAAGGCATGACCTCAACCAACAATCCTGGTGATGGTCAGCACTATGCAAATAAAGCATATACATCAATACATGAAATGGTCAAGTACTCCCATATGCCTGGTACTCTTCTAGTAACTTCTTAGTCTCTGGATGACTTGGTCGGGTAAGCAGACCCTCAACAAGTAGATCTCTTCGCTTGGGAACACGTCGCAGATCACCAGCGGATTCCTCCCATGCCCCTTCTCCGAAGCGATCCTCTAGCTTCCGCTTCTGAGACACAACTTCTTTCTTGCCTTCGATGGCCTTGTTCAACGCATTCTGGAGATTATATCTGGCCATTACCTCTTCATCATACTTCTTAATGCTAGCCTTCAACTGTTCTTCGAGTTCAGAAATTTGCTGCTTCAATTTGTCCTCCCTCTTTTTGTTGTTGGTTAGCGTAGCATTCCACGTCTTGTTACAAGAAGAGATTTCCCGGTGGGCGGCATCGAGTGCTTTCTTTTTGGACTCCAACATGTCATGAGAGCTTCTGAACTCTTTCCCCAGGCGTTCACGCTTCTTTTTCTCTTCAGTCAATTCAGCACCTAGCCTGTTTACTAACTCGATCTGCTGTTGGAAAGAATGCACTGCCTTGTTCTTCTCACTACGCATCTAAGCCAGTTCCTGTTCTAACCCTGCATTGATCTTCATCAAGGCTTCTTTTTCTTTTACAACTCGCTCGTAGACCTCCATAGTGACAGTGGTCGGTTCTTCCACCAGAATATGAACAGGGACTGGTGCGGCTGGAAATGGCATCAGCAGCTGTCTTGCTCTCTCTTGGATCCAAACTTTGTAGGGTGCATAAGCCTGACAATCATTCTTCCCCAACAGTGGCTTCCCTCTTCTGTTGATACGCATCCATGCATGCTGAAGCTTGGCTAGCAACTCTCCATTCAAATCACCAGTGAAGTACAGAGATTCCTGTACTTCTTCCTCCTGAGGTGGGTTCTTCAACACGTATCCAAACTGGCGAACGAACAGAGATGGGTTGTAATTAATGCACCCTTTCCTTCCTATCAACGGAACATTAGGGTACCCAGAACAACTGAAAATAAGCTCAGACCCCAACAAGTCTCGGTCAAACCACTCAATGTATTCAGAAGATAGCCTCATTAGGCGCTCTGGCCAGTCAGCTGTAGTTGCACTATCCACAAAAGGTCCCTTCAGGGGGAGATGGCTCTTAAACCACATGTTCAACAGCGACGCACAACAGTAAACAGTCTTTCCCCTTCTGTTTTCATTTTTGTAGTGCAATGAATGATAGAAATCTCCAATCAAAGTAGGTACCGGGTTGCCAGCAACAAACAGATGAAAGGCGTCCAAGTCCACAAAATTGGGTAAGTTGGGAAACAACACTATTCCGTAGATGCATAGAGCCAAGATAGCATTAAAGACTATCCAGCACCCACTCTTGGCATACTCTTGAGCTTTACCAACCAGAAAATCAAGGGAGAAACCTGGAACCCCAAGCCAAGAAGTCATTAATAGCTCAGCAGCGTTCATGTGCAAGGCCTTAGCTAAGTCCTCCAACTTGGGCTTAGCGGCAGAGTGAATAAAGGGAACCTTATTCTGTACTGGTAGCTCAGTAAACTCTACATACTCTTCAATGGTAGGCCCCAAAATAAAGTCAGCAAACGTGAAACATCTCAATGCAGGGTCATAGAATTGCATCAAGGTGTACAACCCATTCATCTCAACAGCAGTTGGCTTGCAGACCAGTCTCAACAATCTTCCATGACTCATCCTGAAACTTCTCCTAACCTCCTCATCAGCAAGGGACATCAGGCCAAGTAAGGGAGTAATGTCAGGTGTAGGTAATTTGTACGCAACTGTCTTTCTTAAACCAACCATGATCAATAAGCAGAAGTCCGAGCACTAGAACCAGGGAATATGCAAATGCACCTGCAGCACAGACACACGTTAATGGGATGCAATGATAATGGTTATGCAAGCAATGCAATGCAAATAGATGCAACAGGGACCAAACGCCATGGCTGAGAAGCCTGAACCATATCAAAAGTCTCAGATAGACCCTCCAAAATTCCTCAAGCCCTGGTCTTGGACAGACCCAATACAAAGCTCCGACACTGGTCTCTGATAGACCTCATATCATAACTCTGACTGGTCTCTGACAGACCCCATATCACAACTCTAACTGGTCTCTAATAGACCTCACAACTGTCCATAAATACTCAGGATCTCAGATCAAGAAACAAACCGGTATCTGAAGGTCTAGTTACCTGCATAACCCCAAACCCCTCTCACAGGTAGGTGTCCTAGCAACTGACAATGGTATGGCATCCTATGCGGTCGTCGGCGTCACAGACTTTCAGGGTTGATGATACGATTCCCAGAAGGAGTGGCATCATCAAATCCTGAAGAGGCCTCACTTAGCCAACTTCCAAATGATCGGTTCCCGGAGTCGACAATTCAGCTAACCAACAACCCCTTCGACCCAAAGGGTAGAAAAAGAAGTCAACCAGAAGAACCTCGTCCGAGTGTAGATTTTGTGGGACACTAATGCAAGCAAAGTCGGCACGCGCCCACTACTTTCTACTCTAATTCTAAGTGCACTCAAGCCTAGGTCCGGCATATCTCTCAATCATAGAACACCCGTCACAACCCCAATACAACAATAATAACAATAATATAATGCTGAAAGTAAATGACAGAAATATAAATCCATACAAAATCCTCGACGGGAAAACAAGCGCTAGGATTGACTCGCTTAAGGGACGTTGGATCCCAAATGCATAAGGAACTATCGTAGTCCTTAGCAGCCAGGGGACGTTGGATCCCCAGCAGAGTCACCAGCTGTCGCTACTGCGAAAATCGGCGCCGGTTGAACAGAAGAGTCGCCACCGTGCGTTATTTATCCCAAAGGAGGGAAAGGAAACGCTCGAGGTAAACCTACCGCAAGACGGGGAAAGGAATGGTCATCGCAACCAAATCCTGGATTCGGGAGTCGGTTACGCAAGGGGAAGGTATTAGCACCCCTCACGTCCGTCGTACTCGACGGGATCCACACTTGTTTTCTGGTACGGATTATTATTCTATCTACTCTACAGGTTAGGGGTTAAAAGAAAAGAAAATGACTCGGCAAAGTATCGCACTTTATGCCTACGTATTCCCGTCTGGAACGAGAAATCAGAGTCAACGTAGTTCGCCTACCTACGGGAAAGGAGGGGAAGGTTGCTCGCTAGGATATCGCATCCTATGCCTACGTACTTTCATACAGCATGAAAGATCAGAGCAAACGTAGTTCGGGCCACGCACGACACCAGTCTGTTTTGATTGTTTTTATTCCTTCTGAAAAAGGGTTTTTCTTGATTAAGAGTTCCAGCGGACAAAAATGACGTTTTGATGAGTTCACATTCTTTTACGGAAGAAGAGTCTTTTATTGTGTTTGAACTATTTATTGTGTTTTTCTGTTTGTTTTGAGAAAGAAGAGACAGAACTCTAACCTATGGTTGAAAAGGGAATCAAACTAACCTAATGTTATCATGCATGGGTTAAGACCTAATGTCTATCATGTTCCTCTCTTGCGTAGAGAAGAACAGAGATCCTAAGGGATAAACGGAAACAGAAACAATAGCATATATACAATAAAGCAGTAAAATGCATGGATGCAGCAATACAAGCGAGGCAAGGGAGTCCCACTCAACCTCGAACCTAGAAAACAATAGGCAAAAGTGAACAGAATTCACTTTCAACCTAACAGGTTAAACAGCAAGCAATACAGTCAGGGAAATTCAATCAATACATCAAGGATTATAAACAGCAAAAATAAACAGCAAACATCAGCTCTGCACAGCAAGATTCATCAACATCTGTCTTCAAGTCATCTTCAACCATCTACAAGCTTCAAGCAAGCATCAGTCTTCATCTTCA
Source organism: Lathyrus sativus (assembly GCA_963859935.3). NCBI lineage: Eukaryota > Viridiplantae > Streptophyta > Magnoliopsida > Fabales > Fabaceae > Lathyrus > Lathyrus sativus. The sequence continues at coordinate 416,824,832 of OZ012736.1, read as the reverse complement.
CAGCCTTCAAGCAAGATCTCTATCTTCAATCTTCAATAGCTTTTCTTCAAGTCCCAATCTCCAAGATGAATATCAGTCAACAAGATGAAATGGATGTTAAGCAGTCAATTGCCTACCAAGGGTGGCTCACTGGTTGTTAACATGATATTGACAGTTTTCTCTCAAAAGTTCTATCTTTTAAATACATTCACTAATCCTTCCAAAGGAAGGAGGTGGATATTTAAAAGAGACTCCGAATCATAGAGAAAGAATGGAGGCAGACAAGACCTTCCATGTTTGTGAATCAAGTTTTCTACTCTAGAGCTCTGCCTAGCTCCTAAACCCTATAACCTTCAACAGCTGCCAGCAAGATGCTCTTCACCAACTCTGGAAATTGGTCTTCATTCCTTTTGTCTTCAATGGGCTTCATCAACAAAGTCTTCAGCTCAACCCCCAAACCCCAAGCAGGCCCAATACCCCACACAGTCAAATAATAATAACCCTAGAGAGGGCACACCACACAGTCAATCAAATGCAAGCAATATACTAATAGTAATAGTAGAATAGGGGAAGCCTAATATTTTCTAAGGGTCTATTATCTACCCATAATACCCCTATAGTCCCATACCCCAAAATTCAAACTAACGCTCCTAAAAGAAATGATTTATTACACCTATGTTACCTCTAAACCCTAGTTTTGATTCTCCTAATCACACCTAAACAAACCATCTAAAATTTAGTCCTAAAATCATGAATTAAATCTCATATGAAAATTAAAGTCCTAAATGAAGTACTCTAAAAAGAATGGGTCCAAAATATACAAGGGTCTAGCTAAACTAAAATCAACAACATCAAGTATTAAACTAAACATCATTTAAACCTATTTAAAATAAAAATATACTAAAAATGCAAAAATAAAATAAAATGCCAATTTTATTATATGATAATTTTCTTAACAGAAATATGAAAAAGATGCAAAAACAACCATTTAAAAATATGAAATTTTCAATTTGATATGGATTTTACAAAATCAAAAGAAATTAAAGAAAATAAAAATAACAAACTAAAAGGAAAAGAGAGAGGGAGGTGCAAAGAGAAATGCGCCTAGTGCATATCTAGATGGGCCAGGGAATGGATGGTGTAGATAACAAATGTACTAAGCCCAATGTAATCAGAAATTAAATCAAAAGAAAATGGATACGCACGCGGTGTGGATAGCAAGGAAATGTAGTTAAAATCTGGATGGGCTTCAATATGGGGGTGGGGATATCACGCTTTCATTTAGGCCCAGGAGTCAAGTTAAATGAAACGCAGCGTTTGCTGCGTGACATTTCCCTCCGTTTTTCCAATTAAATTCCATCCCTTAGATCGTGTTGAAAGTCAAAGTCTAACCCCAAGATCCACGGTCCTCCTTCATCTTCTTCCTCATGAAACCCTAAAACCAGAAAATTCTCTCCCATGCAACCACCTTCTTCATCTCTGTTCTCCCTCAATTCTTGATGAAATTCTATCATTCAAAAATCAAAAATGCTCTACATCTCCCCCTCTACACAACCCTAGTCTTGGTTTTCTCTAAAACTCACCCCAGCACCAAACCCGATAGGTATAAACCTAGGGCACACTGAACTATCACTGTCATGCACCTTAATGATTCTTGCTAAATCTTGCACTAATGCATTCTACATGCTATGCTGATCATTCTAATCTATCTAGCTAAGATTAACATGCCCTAACCTAAGTGTTCTAAGCCAAAACAGTTTTGGTGCTCCTATGGTGAACTCCATGAAATGCCCTCAAATTCATCAGAATCATTCATCTACCTATTCCTAACAATTCTAAACTAAAGATTCTCTATTATTCTAACTAATTCTAGCCAATTCGATGAGATTACTAACCTGGTGTAATCTTGAAAACAGAGGGAGAATTCCTTGGATTCACAGCTTGCAGTGCTTTGGACTTGATCAATAGACTTGATTCTTGGTTCTGTATGCAACAACACTTGCTTAAACACCTTGGATTGCCATAACCACTTCCTTTTGCAATTTGGATGATACACTTGGTAGCACACGAATTCTACCTCAACTCAGCCAGATCTTGATGGAAACTTGATCTATGATGAATATAGATGATGATAGGATCAAGAATTTTGGAAAATGATGAAGATTTGATAGAGTTTGGAATGAATTTGCAAGATTGAAGAATGAGATGCAACTATGAGTTTCAACCAAAATGAATCACCAACCCCTGATTGTATCCTCTCAATTCAATATATAGATGCTCATGGAACACTCTAGAACTTGTTAGAAACTTCTTGTGCATGAATCCCTTGTGAATTTGGATATGTTACTTCTTTTGTAAGCCAACTAGTATAACTTCCAAACTTTGAACTAAACTCAAAAATCTAATTTTGCCAATCATCTCAAATCATTCTTTCCAATCAAAATGACCTATAATTTCATCCCATTTGGACATGGTATGAAAAATCTCATTTTTAGGTCACTTTTATTCATTAAATTCATCTTTTAAATGACCAAATTTGGAACCTTGAGCTATGAACATTTCCAAACTTTCATGATCACTTTTATAGACTCAAAATGTCATTTGGAGCAAGTTTGATGTTGTGAAGTTTTTCATTTGAAGCTTCCTTGTATGAGTTTTGGGCATAGGCTTGAAATGACCTGTAATTCTCAAATGACCAAAATACCCTTTGCTTGCCAAGGTCATAAGTAGAGTTCCACAAATCAGATGAAGGCATACCATACCTTTATAGAAAGCTAAGACAATGAGGAACAACTCTCATGTTTACCATAAATCCATTTGAAAGCTCCTTGAGGGGTACAAGTTGCTTGGAAGACAAGTAACTTTCACAGACAAAATTTCAGATACCTCAGATGACCTGTAACTTGCAAGGACCATAACTTGAGTTCTATAAATCTCCTTGATGTCTTCCACCACTCAAATTAAAGGTCTTGAGATCCTCTAAAGGTTTCATGTTGGCCAAGGATCCATTTGAAGCTTGCATTTTGAATTATCTTGCTTGTAAGTTTGACCTAAATCAGGGGATTTTACACAGAAACACTAATTTAGAAACTCCTCTTCTTCTTGATTTCTCTTGATTTCTCCTTGGCACAACACCACATCCTTATCTACATGTCAAATGATGAACCCCACATCTCTCAAATAGACCTTGATGCCTTTCACTCAATCATTTGACCTAGAGTTGACCTAGGGTTGACCCAGATGAAACCCTAGTTGACTGTCTTCAACTACAACTCTTGTGATCACATCAATGACTTGTCTCACTTTCAAAATGACTCTCTAGGTATTCCATGATGTCTATATACCCTCCCTGGCCTCAATTCACAGCTCACAACTTCTTTGATGATCTTCAAATACCCTCAGATAGGAGAGAGATCCACTGCTTGATCCACTAACTTCTCTAGGTTTCCATTTCTTTCTGATGACTTGGATAGGCCTGAATTTGAACAATAACCTCTTGATAGGCTCATAGAGATGAGAATAGTACTTGGTCCCTTGTTGGATAACTTGTTATGCTATGCTATGCAAATGATCAAACTATGTACATGACTTTATATGCAAATGCTAATGCAATTGAAACATAAACCAAGTGAAGTAGGTTGAGCAAATTTTAGGGTGCAACACAACAAGAATAGCTCCCCATGCGTATGAGAGAGTGTGAAGGCTGATAGACCAAAGCAAAATAACAAGAAGCAACTTTCATTCTTTGGCCAAAAATGCTCAAAGTACCAACTTTGATCAATGATAACTTTGTGCTCACAAATCCAATTACTTTAATCTTGGACTCTTTGGTAAGAGGGTATAGAGTAGAACAATTTTCATGTTGGAGTTGTCTTGATTTGAGGATTGGAAGATCATGAAGTTTGTGGTTGAAAATCGTGGCAAACAAACTGCTCATGAATAACTTAGAAAAAAATCTAAGTTATAAAATTGGCTTATTTTTCTTCAACTTTGCACATCCATAACTTGAACTTCACAAATCCAATTGAGGACTTCTTGGACTCTTTGGAAATCTTGGAACGCACTCTATAACATTCATTTGGGACAAAGTTTTATTTGACATCAAGAAGGTGATGAAAATTGGCTTGCAAAGTGGTGCAAAAATCTGCCCAAACTTAACAGCTTTTGAAACCATTGAAATCTCCAACTTTGATCGATCATAACTTGAGCTCCAAATATCATATGACTATGAATTGGTACTCAAAAGAAAGCTTGAAATACAAGGAACAACTTTGATGTTGGACAAAAGTTTATTTGAAACATTTATCATGAAGAAAAATGGCTTTGAAAATGGTTGTTCCAAACATAAAACTTTCCATAAATGGAAAGTTCTAAAACCCTAATTTCCAAAAATGGAAACTTTCAAGAACTCTTGACTTTTTATGATCCTCTTGACTTTTCTTGATCAAATTTCATCCATTGGTCATATTGAAATTGAGGATCATGATCATGACCTCAAAAAGTTAGGAGTTGACTTTTTTTCACCGCACAGTTGACTTTTCTCCAAACCTCCCAATTTTCAATCAACTGATCAATCGGAGCTCTTCTGATTAAAATTTATGATCGATCTCTCATCCTCGAACATCTTAGGACATATGGAAGGCCATGGAAACAAGTTTGCTTCAAGAACCAAATTTTACCCTGATTAAAATTGAAACCCTAATTCCAACCCTTTTCAACTACAGCCATTTGCACTTGGCATAAACACTTGGATGAGCTCCACAATGATCCTCAAGGTCTCCAATAAGCTTAAATGACAATCCCCCTCCATAACCATGGACTTGTGGCCTTCAAATGACCCTCAAATGGCCTTCTAAACAGGAGGTGAACCACATACGATGATTTGCTTTCTCAAAGGGCTTTGTCCTTCTTCTGATGATGATAACCACTTGACAACTTGAATACAACATCTTCATTAGGCTTAGAACCCTTGGCAAAATCCTCTTGTTATACACACATCTCTTGATCCCCTGTAAATGCAAAATTTTATGCAATGCAATATGTTAGAACAATGAAATGAAACATAAACCAAGTAAAGAAAAGGTTGGGCAAATTTTGGGGTGCAACACAGAGCTACCAGCACCATCTTCTAGACCAGTTTCTTGCCAGGAAACTTTCTAGATATGCTTCAGAGACTAGAACACACCTGCTACATTCCAATAAGCAGATTCAAAAGAACTGTCTTCATCTCCACTTCCATCAGCACTACATTCTAGTCTTAGTTTCTTGCTAGGAAACTAGAATAAAGTCAGATCCTACCACACATGCGTATGGTACCTGTGATTCACTCCTTGAACCAACAGAATTCTGCACAATTTCTGCTGATGGAATGTCTTAACATCTGGATGAAAATCATAGCAGATCCTTCTTCCAGAAGACAAACTTGGATCATCCACCTGATGAACCCACAAACCTTTAACAATGTTGATCATTATGGATAATCAATTAAATACTTGTGCATTCCACAAATAGAGATTGATATTAAATCCATACAACTTGTCGAGAAAGCCAGATAATTACACTTTAGCAATACCAAGAGTATTCTTTAGTATAACTATCTCTAATGTTGAAACAACAAGGCTACCACCCTTGACTCTACCTCTCTATGACTTCCTCTGCTGATAGACTCCTTTCAAGTCATGAGTGGTGAAAATAAATCACCTCCCACACAACACAAAAGACCAGGCACACAACTAAACACAGCTGCAAACATCATCCTCCATTCATCTACACAACTGCCACAACCATGTATCAAACTGAATATAGGCCAGTCTTCTCCCAGGGGCACCAGAGTTCTTTAATCAGAGAAATATGCAGCGGAACCACCAAAAGAACTTCTTCAACACGCCCTAAATAAGATGTCAGAATATCTTATAGGTCATCACACAGAAGTAGTCACTCCTTCTTTGGCAAACCCTTCAGCAAATCATAGAAGCTCCTACATCAGAGGGCACAGCAGCAGATACATGCTTCTCTTTAACTCCATAAGCAGTAGCTCAACCATTCAGCAAGATCATCAAATCAGTTATAGCTTCTCCCTGTTCAAAACATCAGAAAGTATCTCCCAAGATCTCATCCAGAACAGACAGGATGCCTGCTCTGATACCAATTGAAATTCTGGTATGCAAATCACATGTGTTCCAGGAACATTGATCTCTGCTCAACAAGGATGAGGAAAGCCCATGGCCAATTTAAATTTCTTTAAATTGTCCCAATGTCATGACCAATGTCACGAACTCTGTTGAGACATCTGCAGTCTGTCATACTATTTATCTAACCATTTAAAATACAGAATTATAAATGCAGAAAGATAAATAACACAATAATTGTTCACCCAGTTTGGTATCAACAACACCTACATCTGGGGGCTACCAAGCCAGGGAGGAAATTCACTATTAGTAGAATCAATTTAAAGTCAAACCTCCAGTTTGCACTTCTCACTTAATCTCTACCCAATGACACTTCAGCCTAGAGACACTCTAGTACCTGAGTATACCCACTCAATCCCCCTCAATCACACAACAGTGATATAAAACAATTACAGAAATTAGTATGAAGAGACACTTCATACACACCTTGATCTTGCTTCACAGCTTTGATCAAGGAACTCACACACTCTTGCTTCATAGCTTTGAGTGAGACACAACCTAGAATCTACCTAACCAATGCAATCATCAACCAGACAATTGCTTGGATTACAAGTATTTCTAAACAGACTTTACACGTGAAGACTAGCCTTCTTCACTTACAAATATGTCTACCTCAATGTATCAAAAGATACAAAGGGTGACTTACACACAAGGGACTTTCAACCCCAGACCTATATTTTTCACTCTGGTTTTTCTTGATGTGAGTGCATTTTTTTTCTCTACTTCTGCTCCTCCTTTTATAGCAATGCAGACTGGGCTTGGGCTGCTCCAAAGTAAAAAAAAATTAGGTTTAACAAGGTAAACCAAATTTCCACTGATCAAGGTGCTGTCAAATTAGGTCATGATACTGCCTAGAATCTCGTCTAAGATAACTCAGGAGTCATAACAGGTTTCCTGATATTTATCCTGAGATATATCAGGTATCATAACAGAAAAGCAAACCCAGCCCGTTTGATGTCATACGATCAATTTCATGACATTCAGTATGACATTCAGCTTTTACTCACTCTTAGCTGACCAACTTGCTCTGCTGCACACTTCTGCAGAATCTTCTTCATGACAGTATAAACCACTGTTTTATAGTTCCCTAAAAAGTATCACAGATCCTTTTTGTGAACACCCATTAAATCTGCACTTTGTTTCTAACAAATCTCTTTGGCCTGTACATACTGATGTGGAATATCCAACAGGACCATTAAATTTGCACTTTGTTTCTAACAAATCTCTTTGGCCTGTACATACTGATGTGGTATATCCAACAGGACCAAAACACTTCTGTTAATAAATATAACATAGAAGCCCCTGTTGTACCAGACATGATGTCATACGATCAATGTCATGACATTCAGTATGACATTCATGACAGCAGTTTTGTCATCAACTCCTTCTGCATCCATGACAGCAGTTCATCCATGACAGTCGTTTTGTCATCTGCTCTTGTTAGCTCCTGCTGCACCAGATGTCAACACAGGACATCAGTTTTGTTATCAGCTCCTACTAGCTCCTGCTGTTTCTCACACATGACAGTAGTTCTGTCATGACAGCAGATGGATGTCGTGATGGATGTCACGACATTCAGCATGACATTCACATTAAAACAATTCACAACAGTTCTTTCACCACAACAGATGGAAATGTCATAATTTCCTGCTTAACATCAGTGCAGGATCATGTTTTACCAAACTTTAGCCAATCCTAAAACCATAGAACCATGGTACTAACAACAATACTGTCAAAACAATAGAGCTCACCAATCAGCATAATGTCAAGACATCTAGTCTGACATCACATATTAACTAGAACAACACAAGCTACATGAGAACATGTAAGCTTTGTACAAACTGCAACTTTGCAGCTACAGAACATAAATGTATAAAGCTCCCCTTGTCATACATAACCAATACTCCCCCTTAAGAGGAAAACCCAAATCACAAGAAAAACACTCATGAATTCTCCAAGCTCACACAATAGAAACACACTTCAAAAACACAAGTTCACTCCCCCTGAAGACCACAACTCACTGCAGAGAAAAATGAATTCTCCCAGACAAGAGACACCTTTATTCATCCTTACAAACAACCTCAGAGACAAATGCAGAAGAAATACCTCACAAACATTCAGAGCACCACAGAGATCAGAATAATGAGTCTGACATCCTACTCTTGTACACCATCAACATTGGATCCTTCCTATCAGTACCAGCATGACAGACTATCATGCTCCCTATAAATAGTTGCATACAGTAAGCAACAATAATATACTATTCTCTCGTTAGCAGTAGAAAAGTCCTATCAAAATGTTAATCAACATGTTAAGACATGTGACATGACATTAGGACAAACAAAAAGACACTAACACTTTACTCCCCCTTTTTTGCCAAAAATTGACGAAAATTAGAGTAAATGTAATAAACAAGTTGGAATCACACAATGCATTCAAGCATAAACAAAGTAATGGAAACACACAAGTGGAAGCACAAAGTAATGGAAACACACATAGCTTGGTGTAAACACACATTCTTGATCATATTCAAGTGATCTTCCACTTCTTGCCCCTGCCAAAGATCCTTCTGCACTTCTTCTTTCTGTCACATGTTTTAGGAGTGTTAACACTGAACTCCCTTGCCATAAACTTAAAACATGTCTTCTTCAAACCAGCCCTTCTATCTTGCAGAGATCTTTTGTTCTATCCCTTAACAATGGCAATTTGCTTAGGCTTATCATGCCTCAGAGAATAGAGGAAAGATACAATATTTGTTGCATTCTTCCACGCTTGTAATTGCTATAAATCCTTAATAGAGCAAGTGCCTAGTCCACTTCTTATGTTCTCAAATTGATTTGAATATAAGGCTTTAGTAAACATAATAGTCAGTTGTTCCTTAGTGTCCACATGCTCCAAAATGACAACCTTGCCTTCAGCAATATTCCTGATTAGTTGATTATGACTATCAAGGTTCTTGTTCCAGCCATGTTGAATGAGATATCTGATAACATTCAGATCTTCATAATGTAATGTCATGACATCCTGCTTGACATTATATTCCTTCAACATCTATTTCATCCACACTAGTTAAGAGCAACCTCTTCTTGTTTCACCATATTCAACTTCTGCAGTGTTCCTAGAAGCATATCCATAAACATTGTAAAATTCTTTCTTCATGAAATTATTGTTGTGAAAGTAGAACACACCATAAACGCTTGTTTCAATGATGCATTTCAAGATCTTATTTTCTTGAATAATAGGACTCAACCTTGGTTCAAGCTTAGAGACAAGACAAGAGTTTGATATTTTCTTTCTAAATTCAGTGATGTTGTCTTCATTAGGGTGTGTTACGATGAATTCCTTAGATTGTTCTGTCTAAAATCTAATAGGGAGACCTGTTGTGACTTGAGAGTTATCTAACACAATGCTAGTAAAATTACAACTTTCTTTTCTTCCTGCCTCATCAGTCTTCCCAGTGAACGTTTCAACATTGGCTTCAACATCTATCCTTTGCTCAGTAATTGAATCTTCAATTACCCCACTGATAGATTCCATTGTCATTCCAGTTCTGGAGTTAAAAACTCTATAAGATCTACTGCTCAAAGAGTAACCCAGAAATATCCCTTCATCACTTATGTGAGCTATCTTACCCCTTTGATCTTTGCCAATCAAGAAATAGCATTTACTTCCAAAGTTATGAAAGTATTTTACTGTAGGTTTTCTTCCTTTCGATAGCTCATAGAGAGTGATTGAAGCACCTCCTCTCAAAGTGACCCTATCATGAATGTAGCATGTAGTATTCATAGCTTCAGCCCAAAACTGCAAAGGTAATTTCTTAGCATGAAGTAAGACTCTAGGTGAGTATGGAAATGCATTCATTTCCTATGCATTGACTCAATTTATGATACTATCGGAGTTAAACAAGTAGATCTAAGAGAGCCTTGTACCTTTATTGAGATTTTTTTTAGGATGGGTGTAGCTTTCTTTCATGTAGGAATTTATCCTGCTGTAATGTAATATATAGGAGTTCTCCCTGCTTTATTTATGATAGTTGTGTTCTTTCTATTCCTTCCAGCCGAGGGAGAAGAAGGGTAAAAGAATGAAAGGTAAGGGCAATGCCGCGTGGAGGTAGAGGCCCTCGGGTCATAAACTTCTTTTCCCGGAGAAGAAAAAAGGACGGTATCTGGGGAATAAGCATCGGATCAGTGTTATTTTATTTTCCATTCAACTCATACATATGTCGATTCTTATTAATGGTTCTCCATCGGGCTATTTCACCTGTTCGCGAGGAGTTCGACAAGGAGACCCTTTCTCTCCGTTGTTATTTCAATTCTTTTTTTTAGATTCATGGATATTGAAGCAATCGAACGTATTTCGAATATCTGTTCCACTTTTGGAAGACCTTGTGTTATATCACTGGGGGACATTTTTAATAGTAACATATAAAATAATAAAAAAGGAAACTTCAAAGTAAATGGATAAATAGAAGACATTTTTAATAGTAACATATAATAGTAACATATAAAATAATAAAAAAATATAAAATAAACATCGAAATAACAATTGTAAATAATCTCTTGCTGTAAAACGTCTAGAATCATTCAAGTGGTGGATATGCCAATTGAAGCTAGCCTGAAGTGAAGGAAGTTTTTCCGGTACCGCTAGCTCCCTTTCACGAGAAGAGAGGCACACTTTAGACTTGAGTTTATTTTTCAAACTTGTCACTCGAGAAGGCAAAATTTTATCTAGACGTGTTAATAAATTGAACTTAAAACAACAACGATGGATTACGATTGCTATAAAACAAGCTCGTATTTTATCTTTGTTACCTTTTGGAAGTTCGTCACCTCTTCTTAAAATTGCAAAAAAAAATATGAAAAAAAAATGAAAAAAGCAAGTCGTTACAAAATAAAAAGGGGGGAATAAAAATAATATTCTTAGTGTAAATTAGTGTAAAATAAGGTATTAGCTACAAACTAGTTACAAAATAAAAAGGGGGAAATAAAAAATAGAGAATCCTCCGGGTAGTATGCCCAACCCCAATCGTCCGAATAGTAATGTTTGTTATTTTGATAGACATAATTATAGAAAAGATACGACAGAGTTAAGAATGTTAGTGTATGAGGTCGATTTAATGTCAAATGCAAAGGCACATAATAGATCGATATGAACATCATGACGCGTCCCGTAAGAAACCCGTTTGTTGCTGCTATTTCCGTCTCGGAACCTTTTTCATTTAAATAGATTAAATGGAATCAGAATCCGTTTCCAATTATCTTGATTCCCGGGATATCAAGATGGCAACAATTTAAATATTTGTTTGATTCAAAGAGTTTTTTTTTTCAATAATATATATACATGGAATATATTACACCACTAGAAGCAATACAAGAGAATTTCTATTTGAATAGATTAATGATATACTAATATTAGTATTAGTATACTCAGATACTAATCTAGAAATAATGTCAAGTTTTAAAATGTAAACTTAATAAAATACAAAGCATTTCTATTTAGATTAATGAATCTAATAATTTTGAAATTTAAATTCAAATTGACTAAGAATTAATATGAATCCAGTATAATTTCCAAAGGCTCTCATCTCAAAGGAGCTATCCTTGGGAGACAGACCTAAAATATCCTCTATATATAAATCATCATTAAAATTAAATTAAGGACAAAGCTTTTTCTTTTAAGAATGCATCCGGTTCTATCTTTCTTTCGCCAGTTAATCCACACCATTGATACATTGATAGTGGATTAAGTGGCAAACCTATATTATGCCCAAGTGAGGACTTACTTATGTAAGGGTATCCTATTGCTAAACATTCGGCTACCCATGTATAGCTCTAGTCTTTTTTTCAACAATTCCTTCTTGCTGAGAAGTGATGCAATAGGAGAATTCATGACTAATATCTTCAGAAGCACAACATTCAGAGATTTTTGCATTCTCTAACTCCTTGTCATGATCACTTCTAACCTTGACAATCACATTGTTCTTCTTCTCTTGAATACTTTGACACAAATCTTGGAAAACTTCAAAAGTGTATGATTTTTCTCTAAGAAAGTTCGTCCATGTAAACCCAGAAAAATCATCTATAACCACATAAACATACCTCTTTCTAACAAAGATTTCTATATGCATTGGTTTAATTAAATACATATGGAGAAGTTCCAGCACTCTAGAAGTAGTTTGATGTTGCTGCATTGGGTGTGACATTATGGTTTGCTTCCTAATTTCACACTCACCACAGACTTTCCCTTCTTCAATCTTGAGTTCTGGATTTCCTAAGATGACTCCTTCAGATATGATTTTCTTCATTCTTTTAAGGTGAAGGTGTCCAAGTTTCTGGTTCTATAGCTTAACTTCATCCTCCTTGGTGTTTAAACATGTGGAAGAATAAGCAGTTATTTGAGGTTCCCATAGATAAAAGTTGTCTTTAGACCTTATACGCTTCATCAGAATAACATCTTTCTCATCTTTGACCAAGCATTATGATTTTTGAGAAATTAACCAACAAACCTTGATCACATAGCTAACTAATGCTAATAATATTACCAGTTAATCCTTTCACAAGAAGAACATCTTCTAAACTAGGTGATCCAGCACACATCAATTTACTAACTCCTTTAATTTCCCCTTTGAAACCATCACCAAACCTGACAGAACTTGTGGGATGAGATTTGATATCCACTAGAAACTTCTGAACCCCTGTCATATGCCTAGAACGTCCATTGTCAAAGTACCAGCCTTCTTTAATTGAAGCCTTCAAGAAATTGTGAGCTATAAGGTTAACATCCTTGTTGATAAGCCTTCTCTTTTTACTCACTTGATTAGCCTTAGAATGAGCTGAAGATTGTTAATCTCCATACAATTTATAACATAAAGACTTTATATGACCATACTCACCACAGTAATGACATCTCCAAGTAGATTGAGATTTATTTGGAGCCTCATCATGACTGTCGGGATGTTGTAACATGTTGTTGGACATCATTTTTTTCCTTTCAATATGAAGGAACTTCTCTGCATACAATCTTCTTTGTTTATTATCAGATTGATAATGAACTTATGTGTCTCCAGCCTTCTTCATCCTTCTCAAGGAATCTATCACGTTATTGAGCTTGGAATTTAAGAGAGTTACCTTATTTTGAAGATGAGAAACAACACCTAAGAGTTCTTTCTTCTCATTTTCCAATCCATCTATGGCCTTTCTCTTATTTTCCTCTATCTTTAGACATTCTTTACACCTGTTGCAGGTTTCTTTGTAGGACATGTCCAGATCTTCATAGAGGTCATTTTAATCACAAGCTTCTATTTCATCGGCCCATCTGCCAGAGAGAGCAGTCACAAGTTTGACTATCTTAGAGTTAGATTCATCTCCTGACTCATCATCATCAAACCAAGATACAGACAAGCCCATTTTCTGTTTCTTGAGATAGGTGGGACATTTTGGCTTGATGTGACCAAAACCCTTACACTCTCTTCAGTCCTAGCATTCTTTTGAGAGTCATTGTTATTTCTAATGTCAGATGTGACGTTCTTGACACTTGGTCTTCCTTTTCTGTCCATTCTCTTCAGAATTCTGTTGAATTGCTTCCCAAGTAATACAATGGTATTTGACAGTCCTTCATCAATATCCAAGTTAGCTTGACCCTCTTTATCTTCAGTGTTGGAGACAAAGGCTATGCTCTTGTTCTTCTTCTCATACTTGTCACTAATAGCCATTTCAAAAGTTTTAAGTGAACCAATAAGTTCATCAACGTTCATTTTGTTGATATCTTGAGCTTCTTCAATGACAGTTACTTTCATATCAAACCTCTTGGGGAGAGACTTGAGGATCTTTCTAATCAGATTTTCTTATGATATTTTCTCTCTCATAGCACTAAAGGCATTGTCTATTTCAAGAACATTCATGTGAAAGTCATGAATACTCTCATCCTCCATCATCTTCAGAGTTTTAAACTTGGTAGTCAGCAGCTGAAGTCTGGACATCTTTACCTTAGATGTGCCTTCATGAATTGTCTTGAGAATTTCCCAAGCATCCTTAGCTACAGTGCAGGTGTTGATAAACCTAAACATATTTTTGTCAACTCTATTGAATAAAGCATTCAAGGTTTTGGAGTTTCCAAGAGCGGTTTCATCTTCCTCCTTGGTCCAGTCCTCTTCTGGCTTCAAGGTCCCCTTCCATCTTTATCTTTAACCATAGGGTGCTCCCAAACCTTGATGATAGCCTTTCAAGTTTTGTTATCCATAGATTTTAGGAAAGCCACCATACATGTCTTCTAATAGTCATAGTTAGTGTCATCTAAGACTGGGGGCCTGTTAACATTTCCTCCTCCTTCCTTGTCCATAGTACCAAAATACAAACTCCTTGGAACTCACCCCAAAAATAGAACAAGGTGACTTGCTCTGATACCAATTGAAATTCTGGCACACAAATACCAGATGTCGAGACAAATTTCACAACACTGGGATCAAGACATTTTGATCACACAAGTAAATATGAAAAAACTTGAATGACAAAAAGATAAAATAACACAAGTAGTTGTTAACCTAGTTCGGTGCAACTCATTTACATCTGGGGGTACCAAGCCAAGAAGAAAATTCACTATAATAGTATTAGTTCAAAGCTAAACTTCTCGATTTAGGAAATACAGAGTTTGCTAAAAAGTTTCAAAGATCTTTTTTACGAAAACCAACACAATCTGTTAAGAGAGAAGCTCCCAAAGTATCTCTCCTTGGATAACGCAAACATGTGAATTAAAACACACTCAAAACTCACCATAAAATACTAAATAGTTCAGCCCTAGACTTTTGGTATAACATGTTCTGGCACATGTCGCAACATTATGATGTCTGACTGTCATGACAGAACAGCTGGCTTAACATCTTACTGTCATCATGTTTTATCAAAATAAATGTCAATCCAAAAGCAACAGAATTTACAATATCTTTTAATTATTATTACTTTCATCGCTCTTAATATTTGATAATGGACACTTTAACTAGAAAATTATTCTCTCTCTCTTTCATTTATACACTTTTTAAATTTGTGTAAAATAACTAACTGAATCATTTATTATAAAACAAAAGGAAGATATATTTACACTTTTGTCATAACTTAAATCTTTGAACTCCAACTTCTTTTAAACTTTAATATTAAAACCCTATGAATATAAATGGCAAACGAGCATATCCGCCATATTTAAATTTTTTCTTTAAAATTTTATTAAAAAAAAGAGTGAAAGGGAATGAACATAGTTGAAACGGTCAAATAAACAATAAACCTTATAAACCTAAAAAAAATGTGAAGTATTATATTAATATATGCGTTTGCAACAAAAAACCGTATAAATCACGCTAAAAAATACATATCTAAAACTTTAATCTATTACAAAAAAAAAAAATAGATGGGATAAAACAGAGAATAGATAGGATAAAACGGGTCGGACGAGACAATCACCTCTACCTATAAGCATATGTAGCTTTAAAGTCTCTAATTTTTTTTTCCTTTCTTTATTCAAATTTTTACAATAAGTCTCTGGTTAATTTTATCTAAAGTTACTCTATTTTCCCTTCTTGAAAATAAAGTATCTTTGTTCGAATATACAAACATTTTCCATTATTTTAATGCCGACTAATACTATAAATTTTAAAAAATCTATAAATTTGACCTGTCTAAAACTAAAGTAACCATCAATTTGTTCAAAGTCTAGTTACGTGTCAGTCACCAATGATTTAGAGTCTGTGTCAATCAACACGTGTCTTAATTTTGACTCTCCACCAAAACATGCAAACAAAAACAACATCAAAAGTTGTTCTCATGTTTATCAAAATCATAGCTTATTCAACCTTATCAACAAGAACAAAAACAAACAGATATTAATCAAAACCAAAACGAAAAACGATAATTAAATTTTATTGCAAACCAGTAGCAGCTAGTATCTTGGATTAATTAAAAACTAAACATTAATTATTGAGCCTATTCTTGATATCTTCAGCAGCATCAGCCGCTTCAACCTGTTTCTTTGAAGTCTCAAGTTCAGCTTCACTTGCTTCCTTCTCATTTCTTGCAGCTATAGTCTTTGCCTGTGTTTTTTTCTTCTTTCGTTCATATCAATTCGTTTCAAATAATAATAACAAAATTGAAGTGAGTGCAATAAAAATGGAAATAATTACCTGACCCACAAAGGAAGCTTTTGCATATCTAAATGTTTCTTGTATAGAAACAGCGAAAGATAAGCAACTGTTCTTAAGGTGAGATGCAAAAGAAGTCTTGTTGTGATTTGGTGAAGGGCTTGAAGATGGAGAACTCGTTGGTTCCATGATATACTAGGATTTTAATTATTGAGTTAAAAGATCATGATGAAAAATTTATGTCCTTTTAAGAAGGAATAGAATGCTAGAAAAATTAAATTAATAAACTGGATCCGGAGCTCCAGGCCCACACCAAATACCTGTTAAGCTATTAAGAATATAATAATTATTTTAAAAATTATTGCATCGGAAAAAAAAAAGTATTTAAATTATTTAACAGATAAAATTAAACATGGAGGTAGGATGTTCTAGTAAAGACGTGATCCTGAAAGATCTAGTAGAAAGTAGCATCAAAATTGATCATGAAGTCAACATATTAATTGAAGGGTGTGGGGGTGATTGTGAGGCGGTTGTTGTCCTGTAATTTATCCATGTCCTGATGATCCTTACTGAAAAGAGATGAGTCTTGACTAAAGACTTGATGATCCTTACTTGCATTTGATTTTATGAGAAACCTTGCGTCAGATAAATTCTTGTTAATTTGAATTTTTGTTCGTGCCGTTTTTGAAATTGGAGGGATTGGACTTGAAGATGATTTTGGTCTTTCGTTGGATATAAATATGAAAGTAGAAAGACGGTCTAGAGAGGGTGAATATACCTAAATTATCGTTTTTCAAAATCAGAGTGTTTTCAAAAATAAGTTGCAAGCGGAAGGTTTGATGAGAAAATGAAAATTATATGAATATTCATCAAGTCAGCATGGATCTTTTCACAAATATCAAAGATTAATATGATGAAATGGATTTATTCAATTACGTAATGTACTAGAGGTTTTTACATAATGATTCAATAGATGGGGTTATAAGTTCAATTCATTTCAGATTATTAATCACAAAGCTAGCTCAACCAGTTATCAAATTTCAACAATCTAATGCTTACGTAATAAATCTCTATCAATGAACAAACGATATAATACGATGAAATTGAAAGACCTAAGCATGCAAATACTACAAATTTAAATGAGAGAGAGAGAGAGAGAGAGAGAGAGAGAGAGAGAGAGAGAGAGAGAGAGAGAGAGAGAGAGAGAGAGAGAGAGAGAGAGAGAGAGAGAGAGAGAGAGAGAGAGAGAGATGACAGTGAGTGTTATACCCCAAATTTTACCCTTAGATTCATCGAGCCTCGCATATCATTTATGTCAATCATCCATGCATAGCTAACTGTTTTATTTAGTTTTTGTTTATTTTGTAGGTTTGCTGAAGGAAGTTTGAAAGTCATGAAGCCCCTGTGTGTACGCCCATCAGGATTCTACTCTTTTATAAGTTATGTTGAATTCATATGGAGAATAAGGTCAATGTGCTCTTATCCTAATGGTCTCGTGGTCAATACCTGGTCAATGTTTTCCTCCGAGGTTGCTAAGAAATTTCCTAAAGAGAATAAGGTTTCCTACCCACTGGTTACAAGGATGGTTGTTTAAGAACTAGATGTAATTTAGTGGTACGTTGAATTACAAATGATGTTCTCACTTTCAAAGCCCCAAAGTATTAGTTCACGTGACAAAGTGTGGCATAGTCTAAAAATTTACTTGAAGCTTCAGCAAAATGTTTCTATGAATATGTCAAGAATAAAGTGATTGAATTGTGACCAAATTGAAGTTTGGAGATGACAAACTCGCAAATTCAAGGGCATTTTCAAGCGATGTCGGATTCTTGGGCATTTATTCTGCCTTAAGATTTGTCTTTGTGTTGGCCTACTGGAAGCTCCAATAATAGAAAGTTTGTTTAAAAATCATTTGTCTGCTTTAAAAGCTTTCACTTATGATACTAGTTTATGGACTAATGTAAAATGGTGGATATAAAATGCAAAATCAGTGTCCTATATCTATTCAAATTGTTCGAGGTTCAAACTCAGATTTGATTCAAATTACAAGAGATTCTCATTTGATTTTTATCAAGTTCTAATGTCAAATCCTATGATTGAGATTCAAAGAAATTCTAAGATTGGTGTCAAGGTTGTGGACTTATATGATTAGAGTCCTAGACAAGATTCATAACCTTTTTCCTCGCAATTCAAGTTGTCGTAAGCTTGTCACGTGCAAGTGAATTCAAGTTATATCTCCACAAATCCATGTTTGGTTCATGATATTCAAATTCAAAGATGGTTCATAAATTGAATTCATAAGATGCAAGAGTCACCTAAGAGTCAAGGAAATTCAAACTTTTGAAAACTTACAAGAAGTTGTTCAATTTCAACCATGAAGAAATTACTCATTAAAGTTACAAGTTCAATCCATTTCTTTTTCCTTTTACAAAATTTCAAATTGAGTCTTGGTGTTCAATCCCAAGTTCGAAATCCTATATTTGCTTCAAGATCCATGTCAAGGTTACAGTTTCAAGAAGTCCAGTTCTAACAAGAACAAGTGTGCAAAGTACCTTCAAGACTCATGATGATTTCAAGATCTATGGATTCAATACCAATTATAAAAATAAAAAGAAAAGAAAGAAGAAGAATTATATAATACTAAAAGCATTTAGTTTTATCAAACTAGAGTTGGGTTCTTATTCCAAATACTGCTAGATGATTACAAGAAACAATTCAATTATGAAAGGGTGCCAATATCAATGGTCCCTACAAGTTCACATCACATAAAGTATTATCACAAAAAAAGAGATTATTATAATTTGTTGGTGAGTCTCGAACGGCCCCCCTTGAAATCGCTTTTAGCTTCACTATGCTTAGACTTTATGATGGTATTACTCTCTTTGCCCCTTTTGATATCACTATATCATGCTTAAACACCACAGTTCAAGATTCCAAACAGAGGGTATACATATTTGGCATATGGAAGCAACACAAAGTACCAAGTCCTTCAAGAGGCAATACCCTCTACTAAGCACTCTTCGTACCCGAGTTATTTCCAACCGTACACATGAAAAGGAGAAAACAAATAAAGCAGTTACAAACATATTTCAAACACAATCTTTTAAAAAAGGAATTAACCACAACATCCTCAAACAATTTTCAACAGCAAATCAAACAAATTCAAATACCTCCCAAAACACATATCAAGCATGTTGGACTAAAAAAAGGAAAAAGCAGAATATGTCTCATACAAAATTGTCACCATCAATCCTCATTCATTCAAAAAAAAATTTGTCCAAAGCATCAGTAACACCGAGTATAAAAAGGAGAGTAAAACACAAAGTTTAGGGGGATCGAATACCAGTTCACAACAATAACAGTGAACATCCACACCAGAAAAATACAGCATATCACATAGCAGGGAAAAACATAATATACATACCCTTCTATTGATGAAAGCTAGAAACAATTTCAGATAGCCTCTCGATTGTTTCTTCATGTGGTTTTTGTTATGATACAATATCATTCCCAATAGCTTGACATCCGATTCTCACCGCAACACCGAGATTTATAGTGCTTCGGCATTTGTTTTTGCTTTGTCTACGTGCACTCTTCAATGGTTTCTCATTGGAACCTGCATAGTTCTTTGTTATTTGACAAATACTTCTAAGAGTTCATAATAACCAATCCATAATATAACAGAGAAAATAAATCTCTTATTTGGATCTTGACTTGTATATAACACATTTGTCAAACACTTCTATGTAATCTTTACTCGAATTACGTTTCTTGAATCTTTCAAAATCACCAATTCTGCTTCAGGACTTTGTGTGTATCAATCAATCCATTGATCCTACCGTTTCCTTGAGCGGTGAAATTGTTTGAAGATTTGAGAAGAACTATGTCTTATCCGTAGTTTTCCACACAATCACTACTAAGGCAATTCTGGAGAGAGAAAACCTATTGTTTTTCAATGAAATTTGTCACCACCATTCACAATCACCTGATTCGTGCTAACAACCCAAAAAACTCAACTATACTTCCAAGAACGATTAGTTTCAAGGACATGTCTCCTTCAATCAATTACAAAAGTCTAGTTATCATGAATTTTTTGCAAGACTTTGAACACTCAAAACAGAGGAAATTAATTTTTCACTAAAATCACACTGAAAATTATGATCAGAATGATAGATGATTTTTTTTTATAGAAATGATGACAAAATGGTTTTTTATATGTGCTTGAGATTAAGCACACGAAATGGTCGAAAATAACATTTAGATTTGAATTAAGAGAAATCTATTATTTGAATCAAATGAGTAAGTATAGTGGAATAAAAGAAAACAACAATTTTGAAAATATGCCAGTTGACTTGAAACAGGGAAAGAGTGATTCAAATCATGAGCCTCGTGATTCGAATCATGTGCAAAAATTAATTTGAATCAAATTCCACAGCCTTGACAAAAAGTTATTGAAAAAGTGAATGATTCAAATCATGTACAAATATTGATTCAAATCAAATCCAACGAAATTGGTCACCATGAAAATGATTTGGATCAAGTGCAAAAATTAATTTGAATCAAATTACCTAGTTTTTCTTCTGTCCAATTTGATTAGGATAAAAAAATGTATGTAAACTCATTGATTCAAATCAAACATATAAAATCTCAATTCTTGAAAATCTCGATTCGAATAAAACATGTTAAGTTAGCTTGTAATGTGTAATTGTTAAAAATCCTATTAGGTTAGTGTGTTATTTTTCTTATAAAGAGCATGCTAGTTTCTCATCTTGCATAAGGAAAAATAGGAAGATAAAATCCTAATCCAAGAGAGAGAGGTTATTTGTTATTCTTGTATACTTGCAATCTAGTTTGATAGGGAAAGGAAAGAATAACAGTTTATAATCAATCCTTGTTGTTTCTTCTTGTTGTTTTGCCTTATTTTTTTTGTTAACCCTAACCCTTGTGTGTTTCTTGTCTATAAAGAAACCGTTTATATTTTGTTTCAAGACATCTGATTCACAACAAATTGTTGCGGTGAGCGTGGAGAAGATTCCTTCAACAAAGTATGAGATTGAAAAGTTTACCGGAGTGAACGACTTTGGTTTGTGGCACTTGAAGATGAAAGTCCTACTGGTTCAGCAGGGTTGTTTGGAAGCGTTGAAGAGAGAGGCAGCCATGGACGCTGCGATAACGGAAAAAGAAAAGACAACCATGATTGAGAAAGCCCACAGTGCAGTATTGTTGAACCTTGGTGATAAGGTTCTTCGACAGGTATCAAAGGAGTCTACAACATCAAGATTATGGTTGAAACTTGACAGTTTGTACATGAACAAATCTCTGGTGAATCGACTCTACCTGAAGCAAGCTTTGTATTCATTCAAGATGAGTGAAGAAAAAGTGTTGGCTGAGCAGTTGGATATGTTCAACAAGCTGATTCTTGATCTTGGAAATATTAATGTGAAGATCGAATATGAAGATCAAGCACTATTGTTGTTGTGTGCTTTGCCCAGAACACATGCTCACTTCAAAGAAACTCTCTTGTATGGAAGGGAGTCTCTGAGCTTTGAAGAAGTTCAATAAGCCTTGTATTATAAGGAGTTGAAAAAACGAAAGGAGCATACACCTTTGACGGTGGGAGAAGGTTTGGTCGTTAAGGGAAAATTCTTGCGAAAGGATGGTAAGTTCGACAAGAAGAAAGGTATAAGTCAGTAGAAGTCTTATAGTGGTGAAACATATGGTATTCAATGATATCACTGTAAGAAGGAGGGTCACACAAGAAAGGTGTGCCCTAAACTCCTGAAAGATCATGGAGGTAAGGATAATGGCAACGCAGCCATTACTCAAGATAACTTTGAATCATCTAATGTCCTTGTGGTTTCAAATGGCGACTCAAGAAAAGAGTGGATTATGGATTCAGGTTGCATTTGTCACATGACTCCAAACAGAGAATTGTTCGAGAAACTATGTGATCAAGATGGTGGATTGGTGCTGCTGAGAAACAACAAATCTTGCAAAATTACAGGTATTGGATCTGTGAGATTCAAGCTCCATGATGAGTCAATAAGGTTATTGACTGAAGTCAGGTATGTACCTGATTTGAAGAGAAATTTGATTTCACTTGGTGAATTCGATAGAAAGGGATATGTTTTTCAAGGAGAGAAAAGTATCCTAAGAGTGATGAAGAGGTCGAAGGAAGTCTTGAGAGGCATGAAGAAACAAGGCTTGTATACCCTTAAGGCTGAGGTTGTAAGTGGTTTAACAAATGTTGCATCCATGAAACCTGTGTCGAAGGCAGAATTATGGCACATGAGATTGAGCCATGTCAGCGAAAGAGGCTTTGTCGAATTGGGGAAGCAGAAGCTGCTAGGAGGTGACAAAGTCGAAAAGTTTGAGTTTTGTGAATCTTGTGTATTTGGTAAATCCTATAGGGCGAAATTTAACAAAGGCAGGCAAAGAACACAGGGATCCCTGGATTACATTCATGCTGATCTTTGGGGGCCTGTAAGGAATCCTTCACACTAAGATGAAAGGTATTTTATATCTATCGTAGATGACTATTCCAAAAAGCTATAAGTATTAATCTAGAAGACGAAGAATGAAACTTTTGAGAATTTCAAAAGTTGGAAGGTTCTGGTCGAAACTCAAACTGGCAGAAAGGTTAAGAGGTTGAGAATCGACAATGGCCTTGAGTTCTGCAACGAAGCGTTTGAGTTACTGTGTTGAGTCTGGGATTGCAAGGCATAAGACTGTAGCAGGTACTCCTCAACAAAATGGCTTAGCTAAGAGATTCAGTCGAACAATCCTTGAAAGGGTTAGATGCATGTTGGTTAGTGTTGGATTGAAGAAGCTGTTTTGGGCGGAGGTTGTTTTGACAGCAGCTTATCTGATAAATAGATGTCCCTTGACTGCCTTGGGAATGGAGATACCTGAAGAAGTTTGGTCGGGACATCCACCTAGTCTTGACAGACTGAGAGTATTTGGCTGCTTGGCGTATGCTCATATTAGGCAAGACAAGGTCGAACCTAGAGCTCTAAAATGCATGGTCATGGAATACCGCGAAGGAGTCAAAGCTTATAGGTTATGGTGCCTAGAGTCAGGTCACAAGAGGCGTATCATCAGTCGAGATATAGTTTTCAATGAAGTGGAGATGGCTTTCAAGAAACCTGATGTTGCTGACGAAGAGCTAGAACAGGGAGAGATTCCTGTTGAGGTGGAGCATGTTGATGTTAAATTGCGTATCCCAGATGAAGTCGAAGAAGACACAGAAGATGTTCTCGAAGATGAGGAGACTGATAATTACTACCTACTACCAAGAGACAGGTCGAGGAGAGTCATCAAGCCACCTCAGAGACTTGAGTATGCAGATCTTATAGCTTATGCCTTAATCTCTACAAATGAGATTCAAGACGAAGAACCTAGAGACTATAAGGAATTTATGAGGAGTCGAAAGAAGACTGAATGGCTTAAGGCCATGGATAATGAGATTAAATCTCTTCATGATAACAATACCTGGGAACTGATCAAGAAACCTGATGGAGCCAATTTAGTCAGCTATAAATGGATTTTCAAAGTTAAGGAAGGAATCAAAGGTGTGGCGTCGAAGAGATACAAGGCAAGATTGATTGCTAGGGGTTCACTCAGAAAGAAGGTGTCGACTTTAATTATGTGTCCTCTCCTGTTGTGAAGCACAGATCTATTTGAGTGATAGGAGAAAGCTGAGAGAGAAAGCGGGTTTGAGAAGAGAAGTTCAGACTTCTTCTTTTCATCCAAAAAAGAATAAGTGTTGTTGTTGCTGGTCTTGGGTCAGGGGGTTAAGGAAACACCCGAACCAATTTCTTTTTTTTTTTCTCTTTTTTTATCTTGTTTAGTTTTGTGGGCTTGAAGCCCACATTTTTTCTTTTAAAAATAATAATAATAGATATATAGATAAAAACATATTTTGTTTTTAAAATTAATTTTGTTTAAATAGTAAGAAATTTAATTAATTTTTAAAGTAATAATTTAAATTGTAGAAGTTAATTAAAGATTCATGCCTACTTTGAATTTTCAATTTTATTATAATCTATTTTGAGTTTGTGGATTTAATTTATCTTGGATTAGGACTTTTAATTGAAGTTTAGTGAATTTCCTTATTAACTTTAGTTGTGATCTTAATGCATCCTTGTTGATATTTTGTGCCATGAGCTTGAAGTGTACCTTTTGCAAATATTTATTGACTGATGTTAATCTACGGGTTCTTTTAAATTTTGATTCAATTATTTATTTTCTTGAATAAGAGTTTATCTTAGTTTCCATTCCCTAGCATTATAACAATATGTTAGAATACCATTCCAAAGGAAACGATCCCTTTCCATTGACTGCCATGTCAATCCCATCTATTTTAGATATTTACTATTATCCTAGCCTTAGGATTGAGAGTCGTTGTACTCCATGTAAGTTCCCGCTGTGGATATGTACTTACTTACCTATCCTTTCCTCCTAGCCTTAGGACCAGGAGTCGTCGTACTCCACGTAAGTTCCCGTCGTGGATACTTACTTACTTACTTACCTACCTTAACCTCAATCTTAGACTTAGAGTCGTCTCACTCCACGTAAGTGTCTCCCTATGAAAGCTTACATCACCCTGGAATCTTGACCGCAGTCAAGAAGTTCCTCACAAAAGAGGGGAACTACGAATACTCTGATTCCATTCCCGTCAAGATACGTAGGCACAAGATGCAATTTCTTGGTGAGTATACTTAAGACTAACCCCTTAGGTCTCCCTTTAACCCTTTAGCATACCTTCAAAAGATACCAAATAACGCAACATGAAAATAAGAGGTTCATGTAGAGTACTATAAATTCTTAGGATGCTAACACCTTCCTTAGGTATAACCAACCCCTGAACTCTAGATCTGCCCGCATTGTGTTTACGATGCAAATTAGGTTTTTCTTTCTAACCTTTCCTTCGGATAAATCAAAGACCGGTTGTGAATTCAGAAGATTTGTGATTCGAGTTCATTTAACAGCTTGACATCTGATTCTCACTGCAACAGAAAATGGCGACTTCACTGGGGATGACAACTTGCGATGACTATAAGGGAATAGTCCCAAAGTAGTTGATACGCAATACTACATTCAAAAGAGGTTATCTCGAGAATATTCTTAACCACCGAGTATTCGGGAAATTGATAATATCCGAAAGATGGACTGATGACTTTGGGCACCTCTTAGAACCCTTGTTCTGCAGGTACAATTAACCCTTAGTACATACCTTTGGGATGGATAGACTATGGCTCCATGCTTATGACCCTCTAACTTAGGACTTTGTTTTCTTATTTGTATATGTGTGTTTGTGCATCCATACATTCAAGCATTTATCACATTTCGGTTTCAAGGAATTCAATTTTCAGTCCTTTGCAAATTTGATAAAGATCTTGAATTTAAAATAAAACCTTTTTCAGCTTTTCCAAAAACATTTGCAACTTGCCATTGAAATCCTTGAAACCAATGCATTGCATTGCATTCATGTCTTTGCATGTGCATTTTCCTTCCGTTTTTCTCATTATGTCGTCTCATCTCCAGTTCTTTCACCCTAAGTCCTCTACACCAATACAACACTAGAGCTCGAGCTCGTAAAAAGATGGCAGAACAAAATCAAGAACTCGTTCATGTCAACAATGAATTAGAAGACCTTCGAGGAAGTGTGGGGTAGATCATGGAGATGCTACAGGTTATACGTGCGAGGATGGATACTCAACCCACTGTTGCGTCTGATATTGCTAATACTGTTATGGATCCTCAGCCAACTATTGTTACTATTGCAAGTGTACTTCCATATGGTCTTCCACCAGGTTTTGTGCTAGCACCTACTGCAGTTCTTATTGATCAACAGGTTCAACAAGTTGTCCCTTTGGTTACTAAAACCCCTCAGGTGATCCCAACTTTTGCACCAACTGTTGTCCACACTCATGTGCAACCCTACTTCAATGAGCAACAACCAGTATATGATATCCCTGATATGAAGGAAGATGAAGATGAACGTCACGAGAAACTCAGGGAAAATTTGGAAATTATCGATAAAAGGTTGAGAATGATGGAAGGAGATCAAATCTTTGGCGCTGCTACCAGAGAAGTGTGTCTTGTATCTAGTCTGGTTATCCCTCCAAAGTTCAAAACTCCTAGCTTTGACCATTATGAATGAGCTACATGTCCAAAAAGTCACCTGATTTTTGTACTATCGAAAAATGGCCGCTCACGTTGATAATGATAAGCAGATGATTCACTGTTTCTAAGACAGTTTAAAAGGTGCTTCGTCGAAGTGGTATTTAAGTTTGGATCAGTCTCGCATTAAGAGTTTCCAAGATCTGTTTGATGCCTTTATCAAACATTACAAATACAATATGGATCAGGCTCCTGACCGAAGGTAGTTACTGAGTATGTCCTAGAAGAGTTATGAATTATTCAAAGAGTATACTCAGAGATGGAGAGAGATCACTTCGCAAGTGGAACCTTCTTTGACTGAAAAAGAACTGGCTGATTGGTTTGTCAACACTGTTCGTCCTGAGTTTTATGAAAGAATGGTTGGTAGTGTCACTGCAAATTTTTCTGATATTGTGGTTGTTGGTGTGAAGGTAGAATTGGGTCTGAAGAGTGGAAAGATGTCAAGTACTGCCGAAAGTTCAAGATCCAACAAAGATCATGCCAATAAGCCTTCATTTAGCTCTCACAAGAAGAAAGAAGGTGAAACTAATGCAGTGATATCAAGCAGAAGAAGAAATCAACCTTGGCAACATTAGTAAAACTGCACTCAACAACAAGGTTATCCTGTTCAGTTTGCTCAACAACCGTATGTATCTGCTGTTACACCTGCTTTTAACCAACAAGTTCCTGCATATCAGCCTATACAACCGACTCCTGTTTATCAACCGCCTGTCTATCAACCTCCTCCAGGTTATCAGCCTACACAAGCTCCATCCAATTATCAACGAGCTCCCAACGCTCCTGCTTATCAACAACCAAAGAATCAGGCACCTTGCCAGAATGTTCCTAATAGAAGACAATATAAGCCATGCCCTCCTATTCCGATGACTTTTACCGAGTTGTACTCTTTATTAGTACAACAAGGTCTAATAACTATAAGGGATTTGGGTCCACCTCCTAATCCATTACCAGCTAATTATAATTCTAACGCTCATTTTTTTATTTCACGAAGGTGCACCTGGCCATGATCTAGAAAGTTGTTATGCTCTCAAGCACCTTGTGAGAGAATTAATGGAAAAGAAGATTCTGTCTTTTGATGATCCTCAACCTAATGTTAAAAGAAATCCTTTGCCTACTCATGGGTCTGTTAATGTTGTTGATAAGGTAACTGCTGAGAGTTTAATCCTTGATGTCTGCCAGATTAAGACTCCTCTCCGAATCTTCCATTCAAAGTTGTTTGAAGTCGGTTTAGTAAATGTATGCCATGATGATTGTACATATTGTAATGCCAGTATCAAAGGATGTACATTGGTCAAAATGACGTTCAGAATTTGATCAATGATGGTTTTTTACAAGTGAGTAGCAAAGCGAAGAAGGATGAAGTTGTTGTGATTGAACCCGTGTTCAACTTGGCTGAACCAGGTGCTAAAGTGCCCGTTTTTAATTTGCCAAAATCAAGTTCTGCAGCACCTGTTTTTAGTGCACCAAAGCCTGTATTCAATGTACTAGAATTAGTTGTTACTTTTGCAGTTAATCAACCAAAGTCAGTGATCATTCAAAAGCCAAGTCCTTTTCATTTCAGAGACTTTAAAGTTGTACCTTGGAAGTATGATGTGACCATGACTGACAAAGAATCTGGGAAAGTTATTCCGAGAAAAAACTTGGAGAGTGTTAGTGAAGATGTGACTAATATAGCTGGGGCAAGCAAGATGACACGAAGTGGTCGTATTTATACTCCCCGCTTCAATGAGGCTTCGCCTAAGGAAACTGTTACCACTGTGCCTGCCAAAGATAAAGAAAAAGAAGTAGCTATAAATGATGAAGGTGATGAGTTCTTGAAGATTATTAGAAAGAGTGATTATAAAGTCATCGATCAGCTTCGCTAGACTCCCTCTAAGATCTCAATCTTATCTCTGTTGATGAATTCACCTGCTCAAAGAACTGCATTGCAAAAGTTGTTGGCTCAAGCTCATGTTGCCCAAGACATTACTACTGGCCAAGTTGATAGTGTGATTGCAAATATTACTTCCTGTAATACTCTTAGCTTCAGTAATGAGGAGTTAGCAAGAGAAGGTCAGAATCACAACCGTGCTTTACATGTGCCCGTGAAATGTCAGGAAGATAATTTATCAAGGGTACTCGTGGATACCGGTTCCTCTGTGAATGTTTTACCTAAGAGGGTTCTTACCAAGTTGGCTTACAAAGAGACTGAAATGAGACCTACTTCTTTAATAGTCAAGGATTTTGACGGATCTCACAGAACTGTGATTGGAGAAGTGGAACTACCGATCTTGATTGGACCGCATGTATTCAACATCACATTCCAAGTGCTGGACATAAACCCCAATTATAGTTGTTTACTTGGAAGGCCATGGATTCATACTGCTGGTGCCATAACTTCAACATTACATCCGAAGATGAAGTTTATGATTGATGATAAGTTGGTCATTGTACATGGTGAGGAGGATTTGATGGTAAGCAACCTGTCTTTGTTCCACTACATAGAATTTGACGAAGACGCTTTAGAAACTTCTTTCCAAGCACTCGAGATAGCCAATGTTGTCCTGTTGGAAGTCGAAAAACCAGTGGGCAAGAGTAATCCATCTTTCGCATCTTTCAAGAGTACCAGGTCAACAATTGAAGCAGGTGTACCCGAAGGTTGAGGAGAGGAGATAGATGTCAAGACAAAGGTGAATCGCCATGGGTTGGGTTACAAACCAACTAATGATAGGGCTTCTACATCCGCCAAAGGTCGTCCGAAGACTGTCCAAGAAGTGTTTGTTAGCGGAGGTTTCCAGGTCAGTGCTGTTGAGGAGGATGATGAAGATGAAGACTTAAGCAATTTGGTATTCTAGTGCGATGCAACTTTGGACAATTGGGAAGCAGTAGAGATCCCAGTGATTTTTCCCTTGTCAAAGTAATTTTTTGTCTTTTATTTTTTGTTTTCAAAAATAAATTCCATAGTTGTGCCCAAAGCTATTGGATTATTTTGTAGGGCCACCTTTTCGCTTTCAAATGATTATCAATAAATGCGTTTTGTTAAATTCTCATTGTTTCATTTATTGTTTTTCACTTTTACTTTTAAAAGAAATTGACAATCTTTCAAAAACTAAAAAAGAACATCTTTCTCTTGCATTTGTCTTTGCATATTTAATAAAATAAGTCATTTCCAAACATGCAGAATAATCCCAAACCCTGTCAAATCCAATGACCTTGCTTTCACTCATAACTTTGATTCACCCATTTATCAAGCTGAAGATGAGGGTGAGGAAGATTTCGAAGTTTCCACTGAACTGGCAAGGTTGGTTGAGTATGAGTACACTGAACTTCAACCGCATAAAGAGTAGGTAGATCTGATTAATCTTGGCACTGATGAAGAAAAAGAAAGAGGTCAAAATTGGTACAACACTTGGAGTTGATGTCAAGCAGAGATTGGTCAAGCTTCTAGAGAAATATGTTGATGTGTTTGATTGTCGTACCAAGATATGCCTGGTTTAGACACTAATATTGTTGTTCATAAGTTGCCACTTAAACCAAAGTGTCCACCTGTAAAGCAGAAACTTCAAAGAACTAGACCTGACATGGCTTTAAAGATTTGAGATGAGGTTAAGAAATAACTTGATGCAGGTTTTCTAATAGTTGCAAAGTATCCTGAGTGGGTAGCCAACATTGTGCCAGTACCCAAAAAGGACAGTAAATTCATAATGTGTATGGACTACAGGGATTTGAACAAAGCAAGCCCAAAAGATGATTTCCCGCTACTGCATATTGATACGCTTGTGGATAATACAACCAGTTTTGTAGTTTTCTCTTTTATGGATGGTTTCTCCGGTTATAATCAGATCAAGATGGGCCTTGTTGATAGAGAAAAGACTACATTCATTAATCCTTGGGGGACTTATTGCTACAAAGTTATCCCCTTCGATCTGAAGAACGCAGGGGCAACATATCAAAGAGCTATGGTCATTCTCTTTCATGATATGATGCACAAAGAGATCGAGGTGTACGTTGATGATATGATTGCCAAATCCCAAAATGAAGAGGACCATTTGGATCATTTGCTAAAATTATTTGAACGACTCAGGAAATACTAGTTGAAACTGAACCCTGTTAAGTGTACTTTTGGTGTCAGATCTGGAAATTTACTTGGATTTATCATCAGCCAACGAGGAATCAAAGTAGACCCTGAAAAAGTCCGAGCCATTCAAAACATGCCAGCTCCGCAAACTGAAACACAAGTCAAATGTTTCCTTGAACGCCTGAACTATATCTCCAGATTCATTTCCAATATGACTGCTACCTGTGAGCCAATATTCAAGTTACTTTGTAAGGGTCAGATTATTGACTGGAATTCTGATTGTCAGTAAGAATTTGAGAAGATCAAGGGTTACTTGCAAGAGCCTCCTATCTTGATTCCTCCTGTTCTGGGAAAACCACTCTTCATGTATCTGACTGTTCTCGATAAGTTTATGGGTTGCGTACTGGGTTAACACGATGAGACTTGACGAAAAGAACACGTTATCTACTATATGAGCAAGAAGTTTACTGATTATGAAAGCCGTTATTCATTTTTGGAAAAGACTTGTTGTGCATTAGCATAGGCTGCTAGACGTCTCAGGCAATACATGATCTGTCACACTACTTTATTGATCTCGAAAATGGACCCAATAAAGTATATTTTTGAGAAGCCTGCTCAGAATGGAAGACTTGCCCATTAGCATATGTTGTTATCCGAATATGACGTCCAGTATGTGACTCAGAAAGCTATTAAAGGAAGTGTCTTGTCAAATTATCTTGCAGAATAATTGGTTTAAGATTATGAGCCTCTAAAGTTTGACTTTCCTGACGAGGATATTATGTTGGTGAAGAAAGATTATAAAGAGCCAGGTCCTGATGAAGGTCCCGAGCCTGGTTCCCGTTGGAAGATGATGTTTGATGGTTCTTCTAATTACGGTGGGCATGGCATAAGCGCCATTCTAATGAATCCAGATGGTGGTTATACCCCATTTACAGCAAGGTTAGATTTTGAATGTACAAATAATATTACCGAGTATGAAGCTTGTATCTTAGGCCTTGAAGCAGCAATTAACCTTCGAATCAAAATTCTTGAAGTGAGTGGAGATTCAGCTTTGGTAATTTACCAAGTCAAGGGTGAATGGGAAACCAGAGATGAAAAACTGATCCCACATAGAGCTTACATTGTTGAAATGATTGAGTACTTTGACGAGATCACTTTTAAACATGTTCCGAGGACTGAAAATCATATTGTTGATGCTTTAGCCATGTTAGCCTCAATGTGGAAAGTTAGATTCGTTAATGAAGTTACACTTATCAGGACTGAAAGGAAGACTAAGCCTGCCTACTGTCAACTGGTTGAAGAGGAAAATGATGACAAACCATGGTTCCACGACATTAAGAATTATCTGAAAAACCAGGAGTATCCATCCAATGCTACAACTCTTGACAAGAAAAACTTTGAGAAGATTAGCATCCAAGTTCTTCCTTAGCAATGATGTGTTGTATAAAAGAAACTATGATATGGTTCTGCTTAGGTGTGTTGACAGACGTGAAGCAGACATGTTACTTCAAGAAATTCATGAGGGAACCTTTGGAACTCACGCCAATGGCTATGCTATGTCTAAGAAAATTTTGAGAGCTGGATATTACTGGTTAATCATGGAAACTGATTGCATCCAATATGCCAGAAAATGCTATAAGTGCCAAATTTACGTTGATAAGGTGCACGTGCCTTCAACACTGGTGAACGTTTTATCATCATCGTGGCCTTTCTCAATGTGGGGCATCGACATGATTGGGGCAATCGAACCTAAAGCTTCCAACGGTCACCGATTTATCTTGGTCGCCATTGGCTATTTCACAAAATGGGTAGAAGTTATTTCTTATGCCAATGTAACCAAACAAGTGGTTGTCGGCTTCCTCAAAAAAGAAATTATCTTCCGTTATGGAAGTCCAAGCCGGATCATAACAGATAATGGGACTAATTTGAACAATAAAACCATGAAGGAGTTGTGTGAAAGTTTCAAGATTGCACACCACAATTCGTCTCCTTACCGTCCTAAAATGAATGGAGTTGTTGAAGCTGCAAATAAAAACATCAAGAAAATCCTGCAAAAGATGGTAAAAACTTACAAAGATTGTCATGAAATGCTACCATTTACTTTGCACGGATACAGAACTTCAGTGCGAACTTCAACATGGGAAACCCCTTTCTCATTAGTGTATGGGATGGGCGCAGTTCTCCCCATTGAAGTAAAGTTACCTTCCTTGAGGGTACTAATGGAAACTAAGCTTGATGAAGTAGAATGGGTCCAAGAAATATTTGACCAACTAAATATCATAGACGAGAAGCGCATGACTGCAATGTGCCACGGTCAGTTATACCAGAAATGAATGAAGAGTGCATTTGACAAGAAAGCCCAAATCCGAGAATTCCGTCAAGGAGAGCTTGTACTTAAGAAAATCTTGCCAGTCCATAAAGACATGAGTGGGAAATGGACGCCCAATTATGAATGACCATTTATTGTGAAGACAATCTTCTCAGAAGGATCGCTAATTCTCACAACAATGGATGATGAAGAGCTTGCACATCCTATAAACTCTTATGCAGTCTGAAAATATTATGTCTAAAAAACCCGCTAAGTCGAAAACCTGAAAAGGCGACTTAGGCAACAATGGGTATCCCGGTGGATCAAAACCTATGAAGGAGATCCAGGCAAAAATTAGGGATGAAAAATAAAAAATAATAATAATAGGAGCTCGCTAAACTAAAAACCCGAAAGGGAGGTTTGGGAAAAAATGAGCGTCCTGGTGAATTGAAAACCCGAAAGGGAGATCCAAGTAAAAGTTAGGGACAAAGGCATTTCACTGCATCAGATGATGTTCATCTCTACAGAAGATCAAATCAAATCCAGTCGCTCTTGTCAGAAGCAGGATTTTGGGTAGTCTTAGTTATTAGGGTTAGTAGGTGTCGCTGGATTCAATGTAACCTATCCCTATTGCCAATTTCAACTGTAATGCTCCATGGAGCTTTACCATTAGCAAGCTACCTTTCTCAAATAAAATCAGACTTTTTGCCTTTTAATTTTTGCCATTTATATTTTCTCTATTTTTATTTTTGTTACACAAAATGGTATTTAAAGTGAAAAGTTTTTCTAAATTCAAAATTGTTTTGGAAACACTTGAAAAAGATATAAAGTTGCTTTGACTCATGAAAATATCTGAAGGAAATCACTATTCCCCAGAAAGTCTTAATGTTGCAGAAGCACTTTTAGACCATTGTTCAGCGAAATTCCCAGTGAAGCATAAGCTGACAACACTCTTGGAGCGATCCTGTGATCATAAGTGATTTTCAAGACTGTAGAGAATCTCCCCAGTATTTGCCATATGATACATGTTTATTGATATTGAGGACCCGCCCCCAGTGGAATCATTTATGTTTCCTCACTGAAGTTGCTATACTTTCTCTAGTAAGCTACCTTAGCTCCATACTTCCCCGATGAAGTGGATATTTATTTTATCCCCCTGAAGTCTCTAATCCTGGGTGACTCTCCCCAGTGAACAGGTTTTCTTTGATAAGAAATTCAAATTCATGATAGCAATCCCTCAAGTGAAGTCATGATATTTCCTCCCCAAGTGGAATGTTCTTCTCCCTAGAGAAATTTGGAACTTTAAAGCAGGACTATGGTTCCGCCTATGACTTTCTAGATGTGTCCTTGTGCAGAGGTTGACCGAGTATCCCCGTCGAGATGTTTATTTTATCTCCAGCTTACTTCTCCTTGTTGTGTTTTGTCAGCATAAGCATCAGCATAGGCACAACATACATTCATTCATACATATATACATACACATTAGCATTGAGCATGCATGCTATCCTTGTTGTCTTTTGTCATTTACTTCAATTGTGTTTACCGCCAAGTAACTGGGTGTCCTTTCTCTCCAAGTAGAGTCGTCAACCTTAGGCATAAAATACCTACTATTTCTAATTTCTCCA
Source organism: Lathyrus sativus (assembly GCA_963859935.3). Classification (NCBI taxonomy): domain Eukaryota; kingdom Viridiplantae; phylum Streptophyta; class Magnoliopsida; order Fabales; family Fabaceae; genus Lathyrus; species Lathyrus sativus. Next base: position 416,790,370 of record OZ012736.1, on the reverse strand, counting down.
CAGAGTTCAATCCTCGTGGATAATGGTTACTTCAGTTATCTTTTCCATCTCTGGATAAGATAATTCCCATTTGAGCTCTTTTCTCGATGGTTGGAGTCTTGTTTGACCATTTCTTTCTAGTTTATTCCTAGATCAAACTTTGGTCCCTAGAGATTATGTTAAACCCTTTTAGGTCACTGAACCTAGCCTGGACGTGTATTTATTTTGCACTATATAACTCAAGAAGAATTATTTACAAAACCTCATTTCCAGATAAGTGACAGTCTCACCTGAGAAGCTTATCATTTTATCTTTATTGTCGATAAGTGGCAGTCTCACCCGAGAAGATTATCATTATCATTTTGCCTACCGATAAGTGGCAGTCTCTCCGAAGAAGCTTATCCTATCTCATCCTTTCCAAATAAGTGGTAGTCTCTTTATTTGAGAAACTTATCCTTTCTTAGTGGCATATAAGTCCCTTTCAACAATAAGTGGCAGTCACTTTCGAGAAGCTTATCAGGGTGTTTCCTCATAAGTCCAATTATTTTGGCATACAGAAGAGTTTAATTACCCTGTATCTTTCCTGATGTTTCCTGAAGATCCCGTTTGATCTCTTCGTTTAAGGAATTTCCAGTAGCTTGGATGTTGTTTTCTTATTTGAAGACTCCAGCATTTTGTTTGCATGATCCTAGTGCCATGTGGATCCTATTTTACCATTTTATCCTAGAGTGTCAGCCGGTCATGCCTAAACCTATTGAGCAACTACTCTGGATATTCCCCAGTAGAGATGATACTAAAATTCTTGTTTCATATTCATATTTATTTATTTTAATAAATAATTATTTGTGTCTGTGTTCATATCTATTTTATACTCTAGTAAAGGAAAATACCAGTTTTAATAAAAGATTTTTATTATTAAATGAGATCGCTTTACTAAAATGATATTCCAAACCATCACTAAATATTTTAAAGTTGCGGTAAAATGTCTTGACAATGTATGGGTAAAATTTTTTATTTAGACTAAAAAATTTCAACAATTTGTGTTTTTCCAATGAAGCCAAAATTTTATCACCTATCTTAAACTCATCAAGCTTATCCACGTAGTACTCGGACTCTAAAGGTCTATCAAGAAAATCTTTGACATATCTTTTGAAGTTGTTCATCATGGATCAAGTGTAAACCTTCTTACTAAAAAGAGATGATTCTTGACTAAAGACTTGAAAATTCTTACTTGCATTTGATTTTATGAGAACACTTGCGTAAGATGATTCCTTGCTAGCTTGAATTTTGTTCTTGCCCTTTTTGGAATTGGTGGGATTGGACTTGAAGATGATTTTTGCCTTTTGTTGGGTATGAATATGGAAGTAGAAAAACGGTCTAGAGATGGTGAGTAGACTTGAATTATCATTTTTCAAAATCAGAGTGTTTTCAAAAATAAGTTGCGAGCAGAAGGTTTGATGTAAAAATGAAAATTATATGAATATTCATCAAGTCAGCATGGATCGCTTCACAAATATCAAAGATTAATATGATGAAATGGATTGATTCAATTGCGTAATGTACAAGAGGTTTTTACATAATGATTCAATAGATAGGGTTATAAGTTCAATTCATTTCAGATTATTAATCACAAAGCTAGCTCAACTAGTTATCCAATTTCAACAATCTAATGCTTACGTGATAAATCTCTATAAAGGAACAAACAATATAATACGATGGAATTGAAATACCTAAGCATGCAAATACTACAAATTTAAATACGAGAGAGAGAGAGAGAGAGAGAGAGAGAGAGAGGGAGAGATGACACTGAGATTTATAGTGCTTCGGCGTTCATTTTCGCTTTGCCTACGTGCACTCTTCAATGGTTTCTCATAGGAACCTGCATAGTTCCTTGTTATTTGACAAATACTTCTAAGAGTTCATAATAACCAATTCATAATACAACTGAGTAAATAAATCTCTTATTTGGATCTTGACTTGTATATAACACATTTGTCAAACTCTTCTATGTAATCTTTACTCGAATTACCTTTCTTGAATCTTTCAAATCACCCATTCTGCTTCAGGCCTTTGTGTGTAGCAATAAATCCATTGATCCTACAGTTTCCTTGAGCGGTGAAATTGTTTTAAGATTTGAAAAGAACTCTGCCTTGTCCATAGTCTTCCACACAATGACTACTAAGGCAACTCTGGAGAGAAAAACCTACTGTTTTTCAATGAAATTTGTCACCACCATTCACAATCACATGAATCTTGCTAACAACCCAAAAAAACTCAACAAAACTTCCAAGAACGATTAGTTTCAAGGACGCACCTCCTTCAATCAATTACAAAAGTCTCGTTATCAAGAATTTTGTTGCACGACTTTGAACACTCAAAACAGAGGAAATTGATTTTTCACTAAAATCACGCTGAAAATTATGATCATAATGATAGATATATTTTTTTGAGAAATGATGACAAAATGGTTTTTAATATGTGCTTGATATTAAGCACACAAAATGGTTGGAAATATCAGTTAGACTTGAATTAATAGAAATATATGATTTGAATCAAATGAGCAAATGTAGTGGAATAAAAGAAAATAACAATTTTGAAAATATGCCAGTTGATTTGAATCAGGGAAAGAGTGATTCAAATCATGAGCCACGTGATTCGAATCATGTGCAAAAATTAATTTTTTGAATCAAATTCCACAAATTTGACAGAAATTATTGAAAAAGTGAATGATTCAAATCATGTACAAATGTTGATTCAAATCAAATCCAACGAAATTGGTCACTATGAAAATGATTTGGATCAAGTGCAAAAATTTATTTGAATCAAATTACCTAGTTTTTCTTCTATCCAATTTGACCAGGATAAAAAAATTGTGTGTAAACTCATTGATTAGAATCAAACATGTAAAATCTCAATTCTTACAAATTTAAAAGGCACTTTGAGATATTACTTTGAATCAAACTTAAACCAAAAATATAAAATGTTTTCATTCCACTTACACATTCAATTGATCAAAGAATATCAAGATCAAGATCAAATCTAACCAAACTTTTATGCATGATAAAAACGGATCTTTTCAAACTTGATTTCAAAATGTGCAATCAAGAAGAAGACTCAATAAATAGAAATTTAAATCAAAGATGAAAGAGATAAGACAAGCAACAAAATAACCGGATATATATGCTCCCCTTGAACAAAGTAGGGACATGCATCTACAAGCTCCCTCTTTTTTATGTTTAGCAAGCTTTCACTTGGAATTGAGTCGACCTTTGAGTATAACGCATATGCTCCCCCCTGGAATATTGCACACAAACTACTCATAACATAAAAACACATACAATAATTCTATACTCATTACAACTTTCCCCCCTTTGACAACATCAAAAGGAGGTAGTTTGAAATGTGTCTAAAACGAAAAAATCAACCACTAATAGATAATTCCAATTAACATAAGAGCTAAGCAACTAAGAAGCATATACAACAAACATGATCTCAAATTAAGCACGAAGATAGACATGTTACAAGCAATAAAATGTAAATAGACATGCAACGCTAAAAATTAAGTGATCAAACTTGTATGTCAAGATATGCATTAATAATCATAAATAATGCATGAACAAGTATACAAATTCTCAAATACACATAATTAGAAACACGCATTTAAAAAACTTAAATTCAATTTAGAGCAATAAAAAAAACATGAGCTAGAGATGAATGAGTAAGATATGAAGGAAATAAGCAAACAAATAAATAGCTTTGTAATAAATACATAGAATGATGTAAGGATTATAGAGACATTCCATTATAGTTTGGTCAAAGCTAGGATGTGATACAAAATAGTGAAAGGATTCCTACAAATGAAACTAAAAAAAATTCTCATTCTATTTAAGGCATGAAGAGTCTAATACTCGAAAATCCCTACAAATCTTGTAAAAGGATTTTGATGACAAACGATTTGTAAAAATACCAGCAAGATGACTTTTAGTGTCATTGTACTCAAAAGAAACATCTCCTTTTTCCACACGAGCTCTTAGAAAATGGTGTTAGATCTCAATGTATTTGGTGTGTAAGTGTAGTACTAGATTCTTAGTAAGATTATAGCACTAGTATTATCGCACTTAATTAGATCGCAACCAAGTTTTAAATCATAGTCCACTAATTATTGCTTTATCCATAAGACTTGTGCATAACAACTACTGGCAGCTACATATTCAGCCTCGGTGGTGGAAAGAGAGACACTATAATGTTTCTTATTATGCCAAGAAACTAAATAGCTTCCAAATAAGTGACAGGTGCCATTAGTACTATTCTTATTTGACTTGCACTTCACAAAATTGGAATCAGAATAGGCTACTAAGTTATAAGCACTTTCTTTAGGATAACAAAGACCGTGATTGGAGGTTCTATTAAGATACTTCAAAATACATTTAATAATCTTAAAGTGGAAATCCTTAAGAAATTCTTGAAATATTAGGTTTACTACCCTGAAGTATCTCATAGGGTGTCTTCTCTAGGATGGATCGAATGATCACACTGTTTAAGACATGGCATGCAGTGTTAATCACATCTGCCTAAAAATACTTAGGTAGGATTATATAATTTATCATAGTCTAGGATATTTCTTCCAAGACACGGCTTTTACGCTCTACAACACCATTTTGTTGCGGAGTTCTCGGACGTGATAAATTGTGAGTAATACCAATTTTGATACAAATGTTTTGAAAATGATGGTTAACGAATTATCCACCATGATCACTAAAAGAGTTATGATTTCAAAACCAAAATAATTTTGAACAACCTTTGCAAAGTCAACACAAGATTTTAAAGTATCATCCTTATTGGATAAAAACTGCATCCACGTGAATCTAGAGTAGTCGTCAACAATCACAAATCTGTAGTAGTTGCCTCCTAGACTTCTTGTCTGCGAATGGCCAAACAAGTATAATGGAGAAGCTCAAGATATTTTGATATCTAAATAACCTTCTTCGGTTTAAACCACACTCTTGTTTGCTTTCCCATTTGCCAAGCATCACATAATTTTTCTTTTAAAAACTTTATTTCAGGAAGACCAACTCCTAAATTTTTGGATGCTATTTTATTTAGCGAGCCAAAATGCACATGACTTAAACGTCTATGTCATAATAAATAATATTCATTCTTACCTACTAAACACTTAGTCCCATGCATTGAAACTTCATCTAGATCAAACATATAGACATTTACAATCCTATAACCCATAAACACAAGGTCCTTATTAGTCTTATTCTCAATCACACAACTAAAAGTATAAAAAATAATGGAATACCCTTTGTCACATAATTGGCTAATACTTAGCAAGTTGTGTTTAAGCCCTTTCACTAACACCACATTTTCAATCGTAAGTACAGAGAGATTTCCCACAGTACCTTCACCAAGAATTTTACCTTTTGTATTGTATCCATTTGTGACGTCACCATTTTCCTTATTGTTGAACTTGATTAACCTAGAAGGATCTCCTGTCATATGTCTTTAACATCCTCTATCTAGAAATAATAATCTTTTTGCGGAGGCAAGACTTTCTTGTGACAAATCAAATAGGTAATTCAAGTCCCCAACTAGTGGGTCTTTTAGGGTTAGTTGAGTTACATTTATGAATCCATAATATTTTACCATTGAGAACATGAATGTTCCTAACATGACCAAGAGGCTTAATGCGACCCTTATCTCCATAATAATGGAAAATAGCTTTATATGAAATGCTTCTTATATTTCTCCTAGTGACATGAGGGTTTTTCTTAAAAACCTTCGCTCTTTCACTCGAAGAACTAGAACACGTATTAGATAGTAAGGAAACATGTGTTAATTTTCCCTTAAGAGTTTCAATTTCAAGTTTTAGAATCAAACACTTAACACATCCAACAACTTCTATCTTTTTAACTAAAGTATCTGAAACATTGCAATGCTCATCCATAAGAGATGTATGAGCTTCCTTGAGACAATATAAAGCACAATTAAAATTATTTATCTCCTTTCGAAGTGTTGAAATCATTTTTTTGGAGAGATATTTTCTTAGACGCTTTTATGGAATCAACATACACGTCGTTGAACGCATTCGACAATTCACTATAAGTATACTCATTTTCAGAGTCAAAATTATATATCTTTGAAGTTCAACTTTTCTTACGCACCATCAAGCAAAAGTTGGCACACTCATCATTTGAACTCGAGTAGGAATCAGAGGAGGAACTCTCAACCCCTTCTTCCCACGTGATGTAGGCTCTACGACCTTTGGGAGATTTTTTATTCGTCTTGTAGAAAGATTTACTTTTACTTTTATGATGTTTGGTGAGATTTGGTTAGGTTGTCCTATACTATCCCAATTTACCACATTCTTAACATGTGATATCATCATCTTCTTTCTTGTGATTCTTCTTGGATGGATGATTATTTTTGAAATCCATTAGACCTTTTTTGGTATGCTTGAGTTTGTTTCTCTTAACATATCTATTGTAGCGTCTGACGAATAAACCAATTTCTTCCTTTTTAGAAACTTCTTCGTCTGAGTTGTCACTTTCTTCCTTTGTATTCTTCCCTTTATAAGATGAATCTTTCAAAGAAAGATATCGTTTCTCTTATTTACATTCTCTTCCTTTTTCGACTTTACTTCGCTATCGGCGAGTCATTTCAGCTCACTATCATGCTCGACTAACTTCCCAAATAGTTTTGTAATATCCAAATTTCTAAGAATTGCTTCTTAGTAGTTACTTTTGGTTTCCAATCCCTGTACATGGATCTATATTTTGTTTGTACAATCTTTGTTGGAATAGTTCTTACCCAAGTCTCATAGTTTGTTGATTAAATGGAGGAATCTAGTTTTCATGGAATCCATGGACTCTCTGGGATCCATATGAAATAATTCAAACTCCTCTATAAACATATTGATTTTAGAATCCTTGATGTCCTTCATTCCCTCATAGAGAGTTTGGAGAGCATCCTGCATACCTTTAGCACTCGTATGATGCGAAATCAAATATGAAACTTTAGCACTAAGTGCATAAATAAGTATATGTTCCTCGCATTCAAATCATATGAAGCCTTTTTGGTTTCACCACCATCCCAATCTTTTAGATGTTTACAATGTCGTCAGCATCCTTGGGAATAAATACTCCCTCGGCGACGACACACAACAAATTTTTGTCAACTGATAACAAGTGTACATACATGATCAATTTCCAATAAGTATAATTTTTGCCTTTGAAAACAGGTGCTCTATTATACACTCCCTTAGGATCTTCATCTTTTGACATATTCATAAACTTTTGGATGTTGCTTAGATGCAATCAAAAGACCAGTTCTTAATGACAATTTTTGGGTGTGAATATGGAAGTAGGAAAATAGTCTATAGGGGGTGAATAGACCCAAATTAAAATTCAACTAACATTTTCCAAAATCAGAGTGTTTTCAAAATAAGTTGAGAGCAGAAGGTTTGATGTGAAAATGAAAATTGTGCAGTTTGAATTATGATCAAGTTAACACGGATTGTTTCACAAATATTAAAGATGAATATGATGAAACACTTGGTATGGATTGATTCAATTGCATAATGCATTAGAAGTGTTTACATAGAGACTCAATAGATAGAGTTCTAAGTTCAATTTGTTTCAGACTATTAATCACAAAGCTAGCTCAGCTAGCTATCCAATTCCAACAAAACCTAACATTTACGTAATAAATTGTTATCAATGAATAAACAAAACGATGGAATTAAAAAACCTAAGCATGCAAATATTATGAATTGAATGCAAGAGTAAGAGAGAGATGACACAGAGATTTATAGTGCTTTGGCGTTCGTCTTCACTTTGCTTACGTGCGCTCTTCAATGGTTTCCCGTTGGAATATGCATAGTTCCTTTTTATTTAACAAATATTTCTAAGAGTACATAATCACCAATCCATAATACGGCTAAGAAAATAAATCTCCTATTTGAATTTTGACTTGTATACATCACATTTTCCATAATCCTTTACGTAATTTTTACTTGAATTACGTTTCTTGAATCTTCCAATATCACCAATTCTGCTCCAAGCCTTCGTGTGTAGCAATCAACCAGTTGATCCTACCAATTCCTTGAGCAGTGAAATTGTTTGAAGATTTGAGAAGAACTCTGCCTTATCTGTAGCCATCCATACAGCCACCACTAAAGCAATTCTGGAGAGAAGAACCTACTTCTTTTAAATGAAATTTGTCACCACCATTCACAATCATCTCAATATTTATAACAACCTAAAAAACTCAACAAGATCTCTAAGAACAATTAGTTTCAAGGACATACCTCCTTCAATCAATTACAGAACTCTCATTATCAAGATCTGAACTCAATTGAAGTTGAAGATACAAGAATTTAGTTGCAAGAATTTGAACACTCAAAGTTGAGGAAATTGATTTTTCACTAACATCACACTAAAAATTATGATGAGAATGATATATATATATATATATATATATATATATATATATATATATATATATATATATATATATATATATATATATATATATATATATATATATATATATATATATATATATATATATATATATATATATATATATATATATATATATATATATATATATATATATATATATATATATATATATATATATATATATATATATATATATATATATATATATATATATATATATATATATATATATATATATATATATATATATATATATATATATATATATATATATATATATATATATATATATATATATATATATATATATATATATATATATATATATATATATATATATATATATATATAGAGAGAGAGAGAGAGAGAGAGAGAGAGAGAGAGAGAGAGAAATGATGACACAATGCTTTTTCATGTGCGCTTGAGATTAAGTATACAAAATGGTTGAAAAGGTCAGTTAGATTTGAATCAAGAGCAATCTATGATTTGAATTAGATGAGAAATTATAATGCAATAAAAGAAAACTATAATTTATAAAATCTTTCAGTTGATTCGAATCAGGGAAAATGTGATTTGAATCATGAGCCACATGATTCGAATCATGTGCAAAAATTGATTGAATCAAATGCCACAACCCTGACAGAAAATTATTGAAAAAGGAATGATTTGAATCATGTGTCAAGTTTGATTTGAATAAAATAAAACAAAATTTGTCACCATGAAAATGATTTGGATCAAGTGAAAAAAATTGATTTGAACTAAATTACCTAGTTTTGCTTCTGGCCAATTTGATCAGGATAAAAAATTGTGTGTAAACTTGTTGATTCGAATCAAACGTGTAAAATCTCAATTTTTCAATGTTTTAAAGGCACTTTAAGATTTTATTTCGAATCAAACTTAAACCAAAAACATAAAATGTTTTCATTCCACTTAGACATTTAATTGATCAAAGAATATCATGATCAAGATCAAATCTAGCTAAAGTTTTATGCAGGATAAAAATGAATTTTTTCAAATTTAATTTTGAGAAGTGAAATCATGAAGGAGACTCAAAAATTTAAAATTTAAATCAAATATAAAAGCGATAAGACATGTAACAAAATAATCGGATATAGATGTTCCCTATGAGTGAAGTAGGGACATGCAACTATACCTTTTTTCTTTTTGTTTCTCAGAAAGATTCTTTTGATGGATGCTATAACTCATTTAGATGGAGGTTGATGAAATGGGTAGATGAGATGATGATGATAATGAGTGATGAAATGATTTTCGAAAATGGGTTTCAAGTGTGAATGGAGGTTTAAAAAAAATATATAAAAAATTGATAAAGAGTTATAAAGGAATGAAAGAGAAAATAAGTGTTGAAACGGTTAAACGTGTGACCTTTGGTTTCATGATTAGAATCATGTTATAATAGTGATTTGAATCATGCATTAAAAATTTCAACGAAATGGACTTTCATTTGAATCATGTTATACCTGTGACTCAAATCAATCTTCATAGTGGAAAATCTCAGATTTTCCAGCCTTTTGATTCAAATCATGAAGAAAATTTTGAAAAAAATTTAATGCATGAAAAATGATTTAATGATATGAAAAAGTTTTAAATGATGATTTAAATGAAAAAAATATCTTTGTTGATGATCGCGACTTTCTGAGTCTATCTGAATTAACTGCAAGTACACAGTCTATCGCGTAGTAATAAAGATATCGATCTAGTGCTATCGAGTGTTACTATGTTTAGCTAAGTCGGAAAAGGTTTTTAATAAGTAAGTGCGGAATTAAAGACTAATTTAAAATAAAGTAATAAGGCTTTTTAAAATAATAACAAGAGAAATCGGTATGCAATACTTTAGTTTTCGGGAATTCGATATATTACCAGCGCGGTTTAATATTTTCAAAATAGTTTTCAGGAGAAAATAATTGTTTAAAGACTTTCGTCTCACGTTGGTTGTTGACGCAAATCACAACTCTAAGGTGGAATGTATGCTTTCGCTATCCCATTCGGGGTTAAAATCGCTTTTTGAAAACTATTAAGTTCTGATTCCTTTTAAAGCGCTTTCGCTGTATTTAAAATGAATGCCTAGTTTTTACTATCTGGTTTGAACCCCAGCTTTCACGTGCAGGTTCGTACCTTAATGAATTTCCCACTGTCGTGGCAAAACTACTGTAAAATAATTTCTCACTGTCGCGACGAAGATTTATTTAGGAAATTGAATTAAAAACTACGGCCAGAAACATGCTTGAAAGGCAGAAAAAGCACCAGATGTTATCGAATCCCTTCCTACTAATTTATTACATACCAATTAATGCAGTTTAGCTAGACATGGGATTTAGAACTTGCATAATTAGACAATGGCAGAATAATAAGTAAACATGCATTATAACGGTAATGGGAAATCAATTAATAATAAAAACCTGTAAATAATTCAGCTCTCGATCCTTGAGTAGTCCTCCACAATGTCGGCAGGATTCTACTTGGGCGAGAATTAAACGTGCGGAAAAAGGAATAAAAACAAGGCAATTGAAATAAAGACAGAAAAAGGAAACAAGAGCAATATTTGGTTTCAGTAATAAATTCGGCAGCACTTCGTGATCTTCAATGCGGCTCCCTTGTTCTGGTCCTGGGCTCTTCTTTTTATAGCTGAGATTCTCTACGTAAAGTCCTCAGGAAGTGGAGTTGATGGTTAGACAATATAGAGAAAACGTTCCACCAATTCTCAGTCTTCGTGGACACGTTTTATTTCTGGAAGTTATTCAGTTTTCGCCTGCATGACGATCGTGAGGGGGTGTGACGTTCGTGAGAAGCGTGACAGTTGTCATGGGCCTGTGACAGTCGTGATGCTTGTGACGGGCGTCACATGGGTGTGACGATCGTGACATCAGCAAAATCCTCGTTTCTGCTATTTCTTGTCTCTTTTCTTCTGTTTTGTCCATTTGATCATGAGTTTTCTCTGTCTTGCTCATTTGGAGCGTGAACTTCATATACCTGCAAAACACTTAGCGAAATAGCTTGGAACGATCTGAAATTGGGGTGAAACCAAACATTAATAGCATACAATCATGGCATTTATAATAAACGTTTTCGCGTTATCAAACTCCCTTAAACTTGAATCTTTGCTTGTCCTCAAGCGAAAAGTCTAAGAGCTGAGACGATGTAGTCACACGGCGCGTTCCTTTGCGTTTTCAAAGTAGCTTTAGAGGCGTTGAGTCGGGAAACCGGAGATAGGATTTAAATTAACACGCATACAGCAGTGACACTAAGCGGTATATGCTCAAAGGCCTCCTTCTTATACGAGCCAGTTCCAATCATGTTGTTGTAGCTTGGCATAAAGTTCATCGCACCAAGTTTTGCCCAGTTTCGTTCCAGCGCAATCACATTAATCCCTTTACCTTTTTGCACGCACGTAGTGGAATAACCTGTTAGTGATTTTGGTCTTTCTTTATACGGGGTCTGGTGCACGAGAGCGGTAACCTTTGATATGTCCTCTTTGTAAGTTGTGGGGGATCAAACTGTAATTCACCCTACTAAGTCCATAACCAGAGACCTATGGACCAACTGAAAGAGGACTTCTTTTCTTTATGATCTTATTTTTGTTATTCCGAGATATCAGAAGTAGATAATCACTACATGGTTGCAAAGCAATTCTTTTCTTTATGATCTTATCGATCACTTATTTGCATCGGCTTTCTACGTGGTATGTGCTTAAGGCGGTGTTGACTGCTTGTATAAACTACTATGGTCTACGTTTGGTGCGTAAACCTGCGGCTTTGGTACAGTAGGTAGTGGGACTGAATCGCATAAACCGGAGGTCTAAGGTGTCAAAGCGGTATTGGTATCGTTAACATTTGTTCTCGAGGTTCCCTGACTCGGCCTTTATCTTGGCGCATCGGGTGTTGCATCGGTTTTGGAAAAAATTTAGTATATCTTGAGTAAAACGGATAAAGCGGGGAAGTTCGCATAACGGAAAAGATTACATAAATGCGCTTTATTGTACTGAATTAAAATAACTAGATTAAAATAGTTGAAAGGAAACGTACATAACAAAAGTGAAAGGAAATAAAGTGCCGCTCTCACACCATCTCAAGCAGTGTCCTCACTGGTTTGAAACGATTGCGGAAGGGATACAACAACAAGAAATAAATTGCAAGAAATAAAACAATAACAAGATAGCTATGGAGAACACTACTCTTTGTCTCTGCCTCTTCCTCGATGTCGTCCGCCTCGGGTGGTGGGGTTCAGAGCGCCAGTGTGATAGATAGATTCGTTTAGGCCTTCAGCACGGACGGTGAGAGCAGCCATCTCATCGATGACGTTGTCGAGGCGTTCACCCTGGGCTACCAACAGTGCCATCAACTGCTGGTGTTGTGCTTGGTGATGAACTTCGAGCAGGGCGGTCGTCTCGTTTTGTTGCCAAATACTGCGAAGGATTTCTTCATTTGTTACCTCAGACTCATGGCGGCGTCGGGAGGACGGACCTTCGTCTACTGGTGGTTGTGATTCGGCGCGAGCGGCTTGGTCTATTGCATCTTCCATCTCATTCGCGGGCCGATTGGCTTCAACGTGAGGAGAAGCTGCAGTCGCTTCTGGAGCAGAAAGATCAAAGAGCCAATTTGCTCGGTCCTGCGGATTTGTGAGGTCACGACATGGCATAATTATGCTGCGGACGGTACGGTTACATACCACCGGATGATATTTGCCGTCGGCTATGACTTTAATGAGGTGGGAGGATCGACAGTAGTCAATGTCAAGTAAGAGTGGAGGCAGTGAGGGGAGGTTCTGCAGACGGTCGCTAAGGCCGAGGGCTAAGGCTACTGAGGTAACGATACCTCCGACGTAAAAAGGTTTTGAACCACGGCCGTAGTTGGCTTGTATGTGGGCTAGTAGAAATGGGGCAGCATTGACGGCTTCAGTAGCGAACACGCAATGGAGAAAGAAAAGCTCCTTGGAGTTTACCTTGTGGTTCCTGTCCCTAGCGAAGATAGTATTGCCGAGGATGCGGTGAAAGTACCAGATGGCAGGATTGTAAATGTAAGATGCATTCAGGCTGTTCCAAGCATCTGTGGTGGTACCTGTAAGCTGGTTCCAGAGGGCGAACGCTTCTTGAAAGAATTGATTGGAGGGGACTCGACGGTGAGCATCGTCGCTGTGGTTGAATTGCAGCATTTCTGCAATCTGATTCTGGGGCAGCCGGTATTCCGTTCCAAACATCCAGAAACATACGACTCCGGTGAGTTGGTTTGTTTTGCCCGTGGGGGTAATGTAAGAGAAAGAACTTAAAAACTCCAGGGTGAGCTTCTCGTAAGTTGGTTATGGTGTGGTGCAAAGATGCCAGAGGCCGACATTCTGCAGCATCCACGTTACACCGTCCAAAATGCCCAGTTCTGTTAAACAAGCCACATACACGTAGCGAGTTGGTTGAACTGACCGTTGATAGAAGGCAATGTAGTTTGTTCGTTGTTGGTAGCCGCGTTCTCCATCTCTGAAAGTGATTGTGGACATGTCAGGCAATTCGCGGTTTTGTCGTGCCATTGATGTGGTTGGGTAGTAGGAAAGAGATTTGGTAGAGAGGGAGAATGGGTTTCTATGAAAAGGAAAACGGAGAAATGTGGGATTTATAGTGAAGGATGGGAAGTGGAACGGTTAATGCAGGGTTGAACGAAGTGAATGAAGATTTGAAAATGGAGGTAGTGGGGGTTACAGTTTGAAGAGGGGAAAAGAAATGAGGAACGGTCGTATTATGCTAAAATATCAGAATTGGTTTTTTTTTAAACCATGACGGTTGTAATAGGGGTGTCACGGTCGTGAGACCTGTGACGCTCGTAACGGGCTTGTGACGATCGTTACATCAACAAATTCTGCAAGTGCAGAAAAGTTGTTGTTGGGTTCGTACTGGCATTATTTGGGTCATTTGATAATTTAGTGCAAGCCAATATGATAAACAGAAATAAGAAATGTATATTAAAGCTGAAATGAATTAACATTAAAGGAATGCAAATTATCAATTTAATGAGAAATAATGCGATTGTTCAACCAAATACAATTACAAAGTAAATTCAGAAATTGAAAAGACATAAACTAGAAAGCTGTAAAATTGTTCCAGTGCGGTAAAAATAAAACTAAAAAAAATACATAAACATCACTCCTTCTGCTTCTTCAACTTGTTGAACTCTTGAGTTATGTATTCGAACTGCTCGACAGCTATGTCCATGAAACTTGTCAAATCCTTTTGCAATGTTTTCAGTTCGTCCTTTACCGTTGTGATTTATGTCTTGAATTCATCCATGGTTTTCAAGATGTTTTCCATCTTTTTAGTGGTTTGGTTAGGATTGGGTTCAGGGAAATCATAGTAATATGGCGGAGTCTCGGGATCTGTCTCAGCTTCTGACATGTAGTCCTCATAATACATAAAATTTTGTGCTTCGGAGATGCGATTATCATCGTACATGTAATCTTGTGGTGTAGAATGAGGTGAAGGTGGACCCATAGGCTCATTCAACTCGTACAACCAGTTATTTCGGTTATGGACACTGGTCAGCTCATGGTTGGGTAGCGTGAAAGTTTGGACCGGTTGGTTAGCAATGAGGTACTGGTATGGTGTTGGTCCTAAGTTACCAACTATGCGCTGGTTGAAGCAGAATTCTCTGTCCATAAGTCTACTGCCAAAGTGAAGAGCTCGGTTCATCTAATACCTAAGGCCAATTTTACTAGCAATCATGGTTACAAGGCCGCCTATTAAGATGGGCAGGATAAGATCCTGATTGAGTTTCTCGAAGGTTCTCATCATGAAAGGTACGACATTAACGGGTCGACCTCGAGAGGCACAGTACAAAATGAAAATTTCTTCCTTAGAGACGGAGGTGATATTTTCCTTCTTCCCAAAGAGGATATGGGCTAGCATCCTATGGAAATAACGAATCGCAGGATTATGTATTTCGTTAGAGTTCATGTTATCCTGTTCAGGGTGATAGTTTTCTGTGATTGTTCCCCAGAAATAATCTAACTTTATATCCATGTCGGCTTCATGGGCATCGGTATACACGAATGGTCCGCTAGGAAATCCTAAGAAGTCAGCTAGTGACTTACGGTTGTATGTGAAGTTGATACCAAAGAGTCTAAAGCAAATCAGTTCCTTGGTGGAGCCATAACCATGTTCGGGTATGTAGGTTAAGGAACTAAGGAATTCAAAAATGAGTTCTCTAAAGGTAACAAATCGAGTCTTCAGGGCAGCGTTTTCCCATCCTAATTGGTTATATAGGAAAAGGATGTTGTCGTGGATTCCTAGTTGGTCAATGGTGGATGTATCGGGGTAAATGGTTAAGGCGATGCCTCTCTGTGTCAGGGCCTGAAATCTGGCTTGCTGAGCTGGTCCTCTAAATACGGTAACCATGTAGTTGATGTTAGCCATGCTCGAGAGTTAGTCAGATAAAAAGAGGAGAAAGTAGGAAGGCTTAAGAATCCTGAAAACAGTTGAAAACAGATTTATTCAAATTAAGTTTTAGAAACAGAAGGGGGTAAAATATAAATAAAAGGGAGAAGATAACATCAAAGTAAAAGTTGAAAGTTAGTAAGGAAGCAGTGTAGAAGCATAGGTAAAACGAAAAAAACATAAAGTAAATACATAAATCAAGCGGAAAGAACAAGGAGAAATGGGTTGCCTCCCATTCAACGTTGTTTTTAACGTCAAAAGCCTGACGATAGCTTGGTGACAAGCTAGTTGGGGTGTTTAGCGGGAAGCTCTAACAATTTCAGACTGCTCACGCGGTTGTTGTGTTCATTCTGATTGTAGTGCTTCAAACGTTGTCCGTTAACTATGCACGGTGTATTATTTTTATCATTGATTTCGACTGCTCCACTTTGAAGGTTTTTAGTTTCCTCGAAAGGACCTGACCATCTTGACTTTAGTTTTCTTGGGAAAAGTTTTAATCTTGAGTTAAATAGGAGCACGACGTCTCCCACATTGAAATGTTTTATGACTAAACGCTTATCGTGCCACTTTTTGGTTCTTTCCTTGTATATGCGGGCATTCTCGTATGCGTCTAGTCGAAACACTTCCAATTCATGCAGATTCAAGATTTGTTTCTCTCCTGCGGCAGCGTAGTTTAAGTTTAGCGTTTTAATATCCCAAAAGGCTTTATGCTCTAGCTCCACTTGCAGGTGGCAGGATTTTCTATAGACTAATGTAAATGGTGTGGTTCCTATTGGCGTCTTGTAAGCATTCCTATAGGCCCATAAAGCGTTGTTTAATTTTGATGACCAATCTTTCCTGGAGGCGGTAATGATCTTTTCTAAGATTTGCTTTATTTCTCTGTTTGAAACCTCCATTTGGCCGTTAGTCTGCGGGTGATACGGTGTTGTAACACGGTGTTTGACTTTATATTTCGATAGAAGTTTGTCAAAGATTCGCGCTATGAAGTGTGAACCACCGTCACTGATGACAAGTTTGGGTACACCGAATCTGGGAAAAATGGTGTTCTTAAAGAGTTTGATGACTACTCGCGTGTCGTTAGTTGGAGCGGCAATGGCCTCAATCCATTTTGATACGTAGTCGACAGTGACGAGTATATATTTGTTTCCAAAAGAAGATGGGAATGGACCCATGAAATCGATCCCGCATACATTGAAGACTTCCACTTCCAAAATACCCTTTTGGGGCATCTCGTCGCGCCTTGAAATGTTTCCAGTGAGTTAGCAACGGTCGCACCTTAGTATTGCAGTGTGGACATCTTTCCAAAGGTTGGGCCAAAATAGGCCAGATTGTAGGATTTTCGCGCATGTCTTTGAGGTACTGGCATGTCCACCGTAAGGGGCGGAGTGACAATGAGAGATGATGTCTTATGTTTCTTCCTCTGGGACACATTGACGGAATATGTTGTTGGCTCCTCTCTTGAAAAGCAAAGGTTCGTCCCAATAATAGTGCTTTAAGTCGTGGAAGAATTTCTTCTTTTGCTGATAAGTTAAGTCCGGTGGGAGCATGCCTGCGGCTACGTAATTTACAATATCAGCATACCAAGGCAGAGTAACTTGTGCGTAGACTGCTTCCACAGCTTTTTCTAATTCTGGTTCTTCCGAGGTTAAGTGTGGCATATCGCTTTCCAATCTAGCTATCAGTCGTTCATCAGGAAAATCGTTGTTGATAGGCACTGATTCATGTTTAATGCCTTCTATTCGGGATAAGTGGTCGGCCACTATGTTCTCGATTCTTTTTTTGTCTTTGATTTCTAAGTCAAACTCTTGTAATAATAGGATCCATCGTAATAATCTCGACTTAGCATCCTTTTTGCTTATCAGGTACCTAATGGCAGCGTGGTCTGTGTAGATGATTATTTTTGCTCCTACCAAGTAGGAATGAAATTTGTCAAGGGCGAACACAATTGCTAGAAGTTCCTTTTCTGTTGTGGCGTAGTTCATTTGGGCAAGATCCAAAGTTCTATTGGCATAGTAGATTGCATGAAGCTTCTTGTCTTTCCTTTGTCCTAGAACTGCACCTACAACGTAGTCACTCGCATCGCACATGATTTCAAATGGTAGTTGTCAATCTGGTGGTTGCATGATTTGTGCGGTGATGAGGGTTATTTTTAGAGTTTCGAATGCTTCCAAGCAGTCCTCGTCGAAGATGAATTCAGCATCTTTCATTAATAGACCTGTTAGAGGCATCACAGAATTATTCCAGCAAAATAAATGCTGGAAAGGTGGAGCCAACTCCGCTGGGGAATAACCGAATGTGCCAAGCATGATTGGACTTCTGTCAGGGATAGCTTACCCGTGCCAATGAAAATTGGACTTGCGCTAGGGAAAACAGACGGAGTCTTCCTGCGTACCAATGAAGATTGGATTTTGAAATTGATGTGCCACCACAAGTTGGGCCTCACAGTGATTGCCAATATGGATTGGGCTTCTTGAAAATTGCCAATAAGGATTGGGCTTTAGGCTCTCTGTGATGGGTCATGTATAATTGACACTGAACAATATCCTGTCTAAATTCATAGGTTCTAATTGAAGGGTCAATAGATGGTAACACGACTTCCCAACATTCGACTCACACTTGGAGATTAGCTGAATCTGCTCGAATAGCTCTGAGTAATTCTGATGACACGGAGAAAAACAATTCCTTCGCTTCTGATATGCCCCAGCTTGTGGGACCTCTGTGGGGATACTCCTCAAAAGGAAATATGAAAATCTGTACCCCGATGGTTTGATATGAAATGCCCCAGCATTCTGAACCTCGGAAAAATGCTTCAAATCAAATGCCTCTCGAATAAAGAATAACTTCAGCGCTCTTAGGATGGTCTGCCCCTGTCTGTAATGATTTTGCCCCTGATGGGCTTGATTCAGTGTAGTGACTCTAGCTATGAGATTTTTACCGAATCTCGACCTGATTGCCCCGGAATAATGACTTTGGATGGCTGACCTCACTGGGGATCACTTGATAATAGCTTGCCCCGGCTCTCGAAACATTCGGGCATCCTGCATTCTACCCTGATCAGACTTTCCACTGTAGGAAACTTTCCTGCTGTCAAGCGCTTACTCGTAAGTAAAACCAGTTGTTCTGCATAAAAGATATATTAATACAATGCATATGACAGTTTTAACATCCAAGCTGTTCACTGGAAAAGGAAAACCAGTTTATGGCATATAATGCCCAAATCATCTATCAGAATATCAACATCAGCACCAACATGTTAAGAAGAACCCTTTTAGGAGTCAGCTTCGACGCGATCTTAACCGATGTATGCCTTCGAAACAACCCTGCTTCAATTAGGACTTTTGAAGGTTGTAACGTGGTCAGGTTCACGGTTTTGAAAGAAAGGATAAAGGCTCAAGGTTTAATTTTAACCCACCCATTCTCCTTGATGTTCTCCGATCCTACGTTCAGCTAATTCGACCTTAGCGCTCACCTCTTAGAGGTTGAAATATAGGAGTGATAGTTAGCGAAACTATGAGCTTTTGGAGTGACAGCCACTCACTCTTCGTCTTTGACACTTGGGGTCACACGACTCGTATTTCATTTGAGGACTTTTCTTTTGTAATCCTTTTCATTTTTCCTTTTCTTTCCCTAACTTTTGCCTGGACTGACTCTTTTGAGTTTCTTTTGATTTTCCAGTCCAGCGGGATGCCCTTATTTTTGCCTAAGTCGTTTGTTTTCAAGTTTTGACTTAGCGGGCTTTCGATTCTTTTTGCTTTCCGTTTTTTTTCAAACAAGTCATGTGACACTGGTTGTCTGACTCTTTGGAGAATAATATGCCTGTCTTACTCCTGATGCTTAACCATTGTGGCTTTTTAGACACGACCTATAGAGGTGTGATTGATCCTCGAACGGACACTCCTTTTGCAATTTGGGCGCTCGGTCAAACTAGCCAACACCTACCCTGCCCCAGGTTGAGATTGAGGGCTTTTCGTTATCAGAAAGAACTCCTACTACTAGGCTCAAAGGGGTTGTCAAAGGATTATCTTCCTTATGTCTCCGGTGTTTAGGGATTTGAAACAATGCCTGTACATCATCAACAGGTTTTATTTCAAAGGCATACAATATCGGAAGCTTGCATGTCGTTCATTTTCGTCATCCTCCCCGGATTCCGCTTAACCAAGCGTCGGATATCTATAAAAATCAATTAGTGAACACGAATGGATTTAATCAAAACATGCATATTCATTTCATTATCATCAATTGAATGAAAACAACAAGTTTTACAAACAAGATTGCAATTTAACAAGAAAGAAACTACAAACATAAAGAAATGACAAGATGAAACACAGGAAAACGTCAGCTTCCGAGGACCGTGCTTTCACATCTGACTTGCCACTGAACCAGCCATCTTCAAAGTTGCCTATTGAAACCATACTGCTTAAAACGGATGCCGGGTGAATTGCCTTTCTGACTTCATTGGGCTCTGTCTAGCATGCAAGTTTGACCGATAACGATAAGGCTGCTGACTCTGGAAAGAAGTTGACGTCTGTTGCGAAGACTGGACAGATTGTTGACTTTGATCAGTCGAACCACTTGGAGGTCGCGTCTGAATTATCAGGGACTCCTTTTGTTCAAGCGCTTTCATCCTCAGGCTTGGTCTAGGCAGCAACTGAGGACAGGGGGATTCTGACACCAATGATTGTAGAATATACTTTTGATCTACGGCAGCTTCAGGAACGTCCATCATTTTAGCACCATCTGGCGTAAGACCATTAGGTACAATTACGCCGCCCGGCGTGAGTTCAATAACTTTTGCGTCAATCAAGTCCTGAACGTTGTGCTTAAAAGCGTGGCAACTTTCCACATCATGTCCGGGTGCCCCGGAATGAAATTCACACTGCTTACTAGTGTCATACCCATAAGGAAGCGTCGTTCCTGTGAGTGGTTCCAATGTTCTTTTTTCAACCAGCTTCAAACTCAATAAAGTCTGAAAGAGCTTAGCATATGTTGAAGGCGGCGCCTCAAATATCCTCCTTGACCTTTGCCGAACCAGATGTATCTTTTGCTGTTGTTGTTGGTGTCGATCAACACGTCTTTTAAGCTCAGGTTCCACAGGCACGAGCTCCACAGACACAGGTGGAACAAGCTCCTTCACTGCGGCTTCAGATAGCTGATCATCCTCTTTCCTAATCACATTCTTGACTACTTCCATGATCAAGCTCATTTGGGTCTTCAGCTGATTATTTTCCTCTTTGAGTATCTTCTGATCCAGACGCAACTCTTGCATGTCTTTCATCATCTGCCCTAGCTGGCTTTGGACTTTAATCAATTCAGCCTGATTCTGTTCCATTTCTCTGAGGAATTCCTGCAACAAACTGGTGATAGGAAATAAGACCCACGGTTCTGATGTACCTGTTATGTGAGAATGCAATGCAGAAATCAAACACATATTCAAGACAAGACAAATACACCCCCAAGCTATAAGCACAGAGATAAACGCCTCACACCACTATGTAAAGCCAACAAGAGCAGCAAACAAGCACCCCCAAGTACAAAATACAATGACCCCAGCCAACAAGCCTGGTGGTGGTCAGCAAACAACAATGCACGAAAGCTAAACAGGTCAGCAGAGAAAAACAGATGCGACACCCAGCGCAGAAACCTCTAGCAACTTCCTCCATACTTAACTGAGCTCTCAGTTGGACATTCTTCCAAACATACACTCTCAGTGAGGTATTCCATGCCATTGACTGACGAACCCACACAACTGTATGAAGGATAATCAATAATCCGAACAAAACCCTAAGGTGTGATAAAGATCCTGTTAGAGTCTAGCAGATTCTGAACTTGGCTTCTAAGCACTTTACAATCATCTGTCGAATGCCCCTGTACCCCAACATGGTACTCACAGCGGGCGCTGGCATCAGAACCTGGAGGATAAAACGGGATCATTGGACTAGTCTCTTTCGGCACTATTAATCCATTTTCGACCAAATCTGGCAACAACTGGTTGTACGACACCGGTAGCTGAGTAAACTGCCTTTCAGGTTTCCTTGGTCTTTGTCGGGCGTGACGACGCGGCTGACGATAATATGACTGCTGGTTTGAAGTGTCTGACAACTGAGCCTGAGACGCTAGAGATTCTGAGACAACATCGCTTCCTTCTTCCCACTCCTCTTGAGAACTGAGAACTGATTCATTCTTATCAACTGGGATATAAGGATCCTCTCGAATCTTTCCATTCTTAAGTCCTCTCTCAATAAGCTCTCCCATTCTCATCAAGCCTTCAAAGCTTGTACAAGTGAACATCATGTCGTAATAACGGCCCTTCAGAGTACCCAAAAATAGGCTAACCATTTCTCTCTCCTGAATCGATGGTTGAACACGAACAGCCAATTCTCTCCATCTTTGCACATACCCCCTAAAGGATTCATTCTCCGCACGAGATAATTCTTGCAACTGCACGCGAAAAGGAGCCATTTCTAGGTTTTAGTCGCACTGCTTCACGAAGGCATTGGCTAAGTCTGACCATGATTTAATACTATCACCCCTCAAGTGCAGGTACCAG
This sequence comes from Lathyrus sativus, assembly GCA_963859935.3. Classification (NCBI taxonomy): domain Eukaryota; kingdom Viridiplantae; phylum Streptophyta; class Magnoliopsida; order Fabales; family Fabaceae; genus Lathyrus; species Lathyrus sativus. Next base: position 416,767,947 of record OZ012736.1, on the reverse strand, counting down.
TCCAAAGATGTTTCGATCAAACTATCTTGGAAACAATGAATCATGAGCTTGTCATTGGTGATATGTGAAGTTATTCTTCTGCAGAATATAACCAAATGTAGCTTTGGACAACTATTCCCTTTGTACTTCTCAAAATTGGGCATTTTGAACTTCAGAGGCAATACAAGACCTGGCACCAAACACATGCCCGCAGCATTCAGATCAAGAGTATTCTTATTCACCATGGCAGCAATCTGATCTTCCAACGTCTGAAGTCTTCTCATATACTCAGCAGTCCTTGGGTCCTGAATATTAACCTGCGGAACAACTCTTGGAGATGGAACAATCCTTGGAGAATCTGGCGTAGAGAAAGTGGAATTGTGACACTCTGCGTCATTGAAAGAATATGGACCTCTGACAGGGGTTTGCACGGGTTGAGCAACATTGTTCATCTGAGCTTTCTGACCATTGTTTCCTCCTCCATTTATAGTTGTTATGGCTTCCATGACCTGACTCACCTGGTACTTCAACAATTCAAACTCCGCCCGAGTAACAACCAAGTTCTGCTCTCCTGAAGCCATGATCTTTCCAGATGCTAACTCAAGTCCAATATGAATGTCGGGAAATCAACTGGAGGAGGCGGACAAAAACGGGTAAGCTCCCTGTTCCGGCTGAGGATGAATATGCAAAATGAAATGCAAATGCAAACAGTCATGCAAAATGCAAAATGCACACGCAAGGGACCAAGTGTGCTGCTGAGAAGTCCAATCCACCATACTGGTCTTAACCAGACCTATAACACGGCTCAAGCCTGGTCTCAACAAACCAAAACAATACTCCAACCTGGTCTCCAACAGACCCCATAACGCTGTCCTCAAATATCAACGCCACTGAATCTCAATCAAGAAAACCGGTAATCTGGAGGTCAAGTTACCTGCGTGTCCCAACCCCTCTCATAGGTAGGTGTCCTAATAACTGACACAAGGTATGGCATCCTATGTGGTCGTTGGTGTCACAGACTTTCAAGACTGATGATACGATACCCAGAAGGTGTGGCATCATCATGTCCTGAAGAGGCCTCACTTAGCCAACTTCCAAATGATCGGTCCCCAGAGTCGACAATCCAACTAACCAACAACCCCCTCAACCCAAAGGGTTGAAAAAGAAGTCAACCAGAAGAACCTTATCCGAGCGTGGATTTCATGAGACACTAGTACACGCAAAGCATGCATGCGCCCACTAATTTCTACTCTAATTCTAGGTGCACTCAAGCCCGGGTCCGGCTTATCTCTCAATCATAGAACCCCCTCATACCTACAGCAATAGTCACAATAATATAATGTTGAATGTAAAATACAGAAAACGTAAATCCATACAAAATCCACGACGGGAAAACAAGCGCTAGGATTGACTCGCGTAGGGAACCGTTGGAGTCCCCAGCAGAGTCGCCAGCTGTCGCTACTGCGAAAATCGGCGCCGGCTGAACAGAAGAGTCGCCACCGTGCGTTATTTATCCCAAAGGAGGGAAAGGAAACGCTTGAAGTAAACCTATCGCAAAGACGGGAAAGGAATGGTCATCGCAACCAAATCCTGGATTCGGGAGTCGGTTACGCAAGGGGAAGGTATTAGCACCCCTCACATCCGTCGTACTCGACGGGATCCACGCTTGTTTTCTAGTACGGATTGTTATTCTATCTATTCTACAGGTCAAGGGTTAAAAGAAAATAAAATAACTCGGCAAAGTATCGCACTTTATGCCTACGTATTCCCGTCTGGAACGAGAAATCAGAGTCAACGTAGTTCGCCTACCTACGGGAAAGGAGGGGAAGGTTGCTCGCTAGGATATCGCATCATATGCCTACGTACTTTCATACAGCATGAAAGATCAGAGCAAACGTAGTTCGGGCTACGGAAGATACAAATTTGTCTGACTGTTTTTTATCCTTCTGAAAAAGGTTTTCTCCTGATTACGGGTCCAAGCGGACAAAAATGACGTTTTTGATTGGTTTACAGTCTTTTACACAAGAACTGTCTTTTATTGATGTTTAACCTCTTATTGTATTTTTTGATTGTTTTGAGATAGAAGAGGAAGAACTCTAAAACCTAGGGTTAAAATGGGAATCAAAGCTATCCTAATGTTATCATGCATGGATTAACACCTAATGTCTGTCATATTTCTCTCTTGCGCAGAGAGAAACAGAGATCCTAGGGGATAAACGGAAAAGAAACAGCATATATACAGTAAAGCAGTAAAATGCATGAGATGCAGCAATACAAGCGAGGCAAGGGAGTCCCACTCAACCTCGAACCTAGAAAACAATAGGCAAAGTGAAAAAGCTTCACTTCAAACCTAAGGGGAAAATTAACAAACAATACAGTAAAGAAAAATAAGGCCCCAAAACCAGCTCTGACACCCCCCAGCTCTTACAGCAGCAACTCTGAAAAACATTCATCTCTGACAGTCGATAGACAGCAAAACAGTGACATCTTCAAATGAACCCCAAAGTCAAGCTCCAATGATACCCAAGCTACAACAGGCTTCCATCTCCAAGAAATCACCAAGCTCAAGCAAGCACAGAATCTTAACCAGTTGACAGCATCAGACAGCAGATAGCTCCAAACAGCAGTAAACCCTAACCTTAACAGCTGCACAACTCTGACATGAATAATCTTCATCTTCGTCAATCTTTGATCTTCATCTCTATCTTCAATGGCTTCTTTCTTCAAGGCAAGCTCTCCTAGATGATAGTCACTTAACAAGATGAGTTGAATGTTAAACAGTTCATTGACTACCAAAGGAAGCCTACAAACAGTTCAACATTATAGAAGAGTGGTTCTCTCAAAGTTCTACCTCTAAGGTAAGGCCACTTATCCCTCCAAAGGAGGGAGGTGAATACCATAGAGGGACTTTATGTCATAGAGAGGGATGGAAGCGCATGAAGCTATCCATGTTTGTAAAAAAAAATCAGTCTATTCTAAGGCTCTGCCTATTCCTATTATTTCATATGTCTTCAATCAACACCTTCAATATCCAAGCTCCAAGGATCTTATTTTGTATTAAATTAACACCTTTTATTCTTCATGCTCCACAAGCTCAAACCAAGCCCCCATACCCCATAGAAAAGCCCAAAAGCCCAAGCAAACAAATATAAACCCCAAGTGGGAACACCAAACAAACACTCCATTTGTAAAATATACTAAAAATAGTACTATAGTATTTAAAATTCTAAGATTAATTATAAGGGGATTTCTACATATACCCTACATACCCTATATGTCCCAGAACCTAATTCATGCTAAAAACCCCAAAATAAAATGTTATGATGCACCTATGTTGAGTTTGAACCCTAATACTACCACCCTAATGTTCCTTATTCAAAACTAATCAAGATTAAATCACAAAAATGTGAGATAAATCTCTAAGGGAACCTATACTTCTAATCTAACCATAGGAAAAAGAATCACATCAAAATATGAAAGGAAATGGCTAAACAAAATTCAACAAAATGGATATACAAACTAAAATGCAATAAAAGCAACTAAATGTAGAAATTCACCAAAAATAGAAAAAATGATTAAAATACTATTTTTATTTTTCTACAAATTTCTTGAGACAATTATTAAAATGAGGGGAAAAATCCCATGTCAAAATGCTTATTTTTGGATTTAATATGAATTTTCAAAGATGCTAAATGAAATGAAACAAATAAAATGAAAAATGAAAAATTCATGTGACAAATAGCAATTAAACACCACGTAAAAATGCTAATGGGCCAGGGAGGGGGTGTTGAAAGCATTACGCGCCCTAATCCCATTGAAAGTTCAGAAAAACCTAAAGCAAGGAAAATAAAAAGAAAGAAAAAAAAACTGGGAGGGGTGCGAATAACAAGTATTCGCCTTGTTATTCATGCTTGGGCTTTAAACGGGGGGTGCGAGTAGCAGATCTGCTAGGCCCAAACAAAATTCACACCAGGGGAGGGGGTGTCAAGGGGAAACATGGGAGTATGATCAGCAATCTCAAATGGTTCTAATGCCCGAGCCCACTCCCACTCATCCTCAGCCAAACAAAACTAACCTCTCCTAAATCTTCTCGCTACTGTTCATTGCCCTCTTCCCCGAAACCCTAGCGCCGCTACCCTAAACGCTCTCTCTCTGAGACTCTCTCAAACACCCTCCCCAACTAAACTACTCCAATCTTCAACTCCGGTTACCTCATCCTAACCTAACCTCAATCTATCTTCACAGATACAGAAGTTCCTCTTATCCTAACCACACCAAGCCTAACCCTACAGATTTAACCAACAGCAAGCTCAAGGGTTCGAGAAAGTGATCAAACCTGGTGATGCGACGAAGATGGCGATGTCTGGAAGAATATCTTGAAAGTTCTTGAGGAGAAGGAGTTCGTAGATTGACGAATCTTGAAGCACCGGGCGAACTTGCTGAACGACGATGGTTGAAACTCACGTTTCTGGAGGTGCACGAAGGAGCTTGGTGTTACCGGACGGAAAACGATCTTGATGTTAGAGGACTTTGTTGAAGATTCGGAGTAGGTCGGAGATAATTGCTGGAATTCTTTCACGAAGATGGAGAGTCAAACAAGCTTGATGCGTTAATGAGAGTCATTGAAGGTCTTGATCGGAGGTTGTTGAAGAACGAATAGGAAATATGGAAAACGATTGCGTGTTGACGAGTGTTCTTCGCGAATTCAGATGATGATGAAAGTTCTTGGTCAATTTTCAGGAAAGTTGATGGAGGATGAACGCACAGAGTTCCAGATCGTACGAGCCTATTGATGATTCCTGGAAAATTCATACGAACATTGATGTTGACGAACGAACACTTGTTGAAGACTTCTGGAAAATCACTGGCGAATCATGAGAGGTTGATGATTCTGATGATGAATATGGATCGGAGAAGATGAAGATTAGCGTTTTCCGGCGACGGTTAGAGGGGTGTTACAGCGGCCGGCGGTGACGGTTAGGGTGGTCACCAGGAGCTTTGCATGGCCGGCGGTGAAGGGACCGGCGAGGGATGTGGCGGAGACAAGTGTCCAATTTGCATGCAGAGGGAGAGTGAGATGGAGACACGTGGGGTGCTAGGTGGCAGAGAGAGTGTGTGTGAGAGTGAGGTGGCTAAAAGAGAGATAAACACGTGGCCAGGTTCTTATAGTGACAAGTGGCATGCGAACTGGACCCTCTGACTGGGCTTTGGACTTGGATACTTGGCCCAATGGATCTGAACTCTGATTAAACTCTAAAAACAAAATTAATACTGAAAATTAATAATAAAACCTAATTAAAATCTATCATTAATCCTAACTAATCCTAAAACGAAAATTATTAATAATCCCTAATTAATCTATTAAAAAAACAGAAAAAAAATCATTTAATATCTAAAAAACTATTTAAAAAAATCTAATTAAATCTGAAAAATCAAATAAAATCTAAAAAAACATTTAATCCTATTTTTTAAAAATCTATTCTATTAATTTTAAAAAAACAATAAAACTCTAATAACATCTAAACACCTTAATATCTATTTTAAAATCTATTCTATTAAAGAAAATTAATATCTAATTATATCTATTAAAAAAATCTATTAAAAGGAAATTGATATCTAAAAAAGTAAAATCTATTAAATCTCTAAAGAAAAAAATATTTGCTTAAAACTCTAAAAAAAACTATTAAAAACTATTAAATTCCATAGAAAACAAATAACCCTATTAAAATCTATTAAATGCATTAAAAATCTAGAAAATAAAAGAAAAATCCTAAAAAATGCCCGGAGGCCGATTAAATCGATTATAAAATGATTGCGCAACCATAACGAACCCGGGCCCCGAGATGGCCTGAAAACACAGGGAACGAGCACCAATTCTCAGAAGACTCTTATTCCAACCGGCCGGCACTGCCTGAAACGCCAGGGGCGGTAATCCCGATAAAAATCAATCTGACTGAGAAAAATGCAATGCATGCAGTATGCGAATGCGAATGCAAAATGCATCGAAACATAAACCAGATATGGGGACCGGTTGGTCAAATTTTGGGGTGCAACAGCTGCCCCTATTCAAACGGTTTGGACCTGAAGGGTTGAAGAGCGAATAGCCTTCAAACATTCAAAGGTAGAAGACGGTTGAATACAAAATAAACCCGAAAATTTGCCAACCGCAGAAATAAACTGCACCCTCGCTTGGGGAACACCATCTAGAGAACTGAATCTAATTATTATGGCAACAAACTGATCAATCACCTGATAAAGAGATTTGACTTTAGCCCCAGTTACTTGTGTTACACCACAGATAACAAACCCGAAGGTTGGATCAACATGCACTTGATCACCTCTCATCGTCTAATGATAGACGGAGACACCATCCCGCAGGAAAACAATAACCATACTCACATCGTCTAAAGATAGACGGAAAGACACCATCCCGAAGGAAAACAACATCCATACTCACATTGTCTAAAGATAGACAGAAAGACACCATCCCGAAGGAAAACAATATCCATACTCACATTGTCTAAAGATAGACAGAAAGACACCATCCCGAAGGAAAACATCATCCATACTCACATTGTCTAAAGATAGACAGAAAGACACTATCCCGAAGGAACCAATATCCATACTCACATTGTCTAAAGATAGACAGAAAGACACCATCCCGAAGGAAAACAATATCCATACTCACATTGTCTAAAGATAGACAGAAAGACACCATCCCGAAGGAAACCGTTAGCGGAAGGAGAACCATGTTCATCACCACCCATCAAATTTCAGAATCCTTTCGTCTACAGGAATTGATGGAAAGAACAATGTCTTCAAAGGGGCCACATCATCAATAAGGATTGACAGGAAGAAAAACTACCTCCAAAGAGCCATGCCGTTGATAAGGATCAACAACTAGGAAAACCAAACATTCTTCAAAGAGCCTCGACGTCAATAAGGATCGACGGTTAGGAAAACCTTCTTGAAATGTCATCTTGTCCAATAAACAGAAAGAACGCCAATATCTGAAAGATCGCCTTGAAACCTCTCAACGTCTAAAGATAGACGGAGAAAACCATATCCAAACTCACGACGTCTAATGATAGACGAAGAAGGCTCGCTGGGGGAAACACATCGTCAATGTGAACTGACGGAAAGAGAAGTCTGTCGATATCAGACGACTGATGAGTAGAATATAACCGTTGTAGGATCTGAGAATCAAATACCAAAGAGCTGTCTGAATAAAGCTGCTGGATAAATGCCCCTGAACTGATTACATAGTACTTCATGTTGCCATTGAAGGCTGATAGAAAAACTGGCTTATGCTTCATATGCATATGCGTATGTTTGAATTTTTCTATGGCGTAATGCTCCATATGGGATGGAAATGCTACGCATTTGAGGATGAAATGCAAGTATGATGCAAATATGATGATATATGCAAATGCAAATGCAAGCTCGGGTCGCTGGAGAAATTGGATACAGAAAACTGCTTCAGCAAAATAAATGCTGAAGACAAAGCCAACTCCACTGGGGATAACCAGGCATCACAGAATTATTTCAGCAAAATAAATGCTGGAAAGGTGGAGCCAACTCCGCTGGGGAATAACCGAATGTGCCAAGCATGATTGGACTTCTGTTAGGGATAGCTTACCCGTGCCAATGAAAATTGGACTTGCGCTGGGGAAAACAGACGGAGTCTTCCCGCGTACCAATGAAGATTGGATTTTGAAACTGATGTGCCACCACAAGTTGGGCCTCACAGTGATTGCCAATATGGATTGGGCTTCTTGAAAATTGCCAATAAGGATTGGGCTTTAGGCTCTCTGTGATGGGTCATGTATAATTGACACTGAACAATATCCTGTCTGAATTCAAAGGTTCTGATTGAAGGGTCAATAGATGGTAACACGACTTCCCGACATTCGACTCACACTTGGAGATTAGCTGAATCTGCTCGAATAGCTCTGAGTAATTCTGATGACACGGAGAAAAACAATTCCTTCGCTTCTGATATGCCCCAGCTTGTGGGACCTCTGTGGGGATACTCCTCAAAAGGAAATCTGAAAATCTGTACCCTGATGGTCTGATATGAAATGCCCCAGCATTCTGAACCTCGGAAAAATGCTTCAAATCAAATGCCTCTCGAATAAAGAATAACTTCAGTGCTCTTAGGATGGTCTGCCCCTGTCTGTAATGACTTTGCCCCTGATGGGCTTGATTCAGTGTAGTGACTCTAGCTATGAGATTTTTACCGAATCTTGACCTGATTGCCCCAGAATAACGACTTTGGATGGCTGACCTCACTGGGGATCACTTGATAATAGCTTGCCCCGGCTCTTGGAACATTCGGGCATCCTGCATTCTATCCTGATCAGACTTTCCACTGTAGGAAACTTTCCTGCTGTCAAGCGCTTACTCGTAAGTAAAACCAGTTGTTCTGCATAAAAGATATATTAATGCAATGCATATGACAGTTTTAACATCCAAGCTGTTCACTGGAAAAGGAAAACCAGTTTATGGCATATAATGCCCAAATCATCTATCAGAATATCAACATCAGCACCAACATGTTAAGAAGAACCCTTTTAGGAGTCAGCTTCGACGCGATCTTAACCGATGTATGCCTTCAAAACAACCCTGCTTCAATTAGGACTTTTGAAGGTTGTAACGTGGTCAGGTTCACGGTTTTGAAAGAAAGGATAAAGGCTCAAAGTTTAATTTTAACCCACCCATTCTCCTTGATGTTCTCCGATCCTACGTTCAGCTAATTCGACCTTAGCGCTCACCTCTTAGAGGTTGAAATATAGGAGTGCTAGTTAGCGAAACTATGAGCTTTTGGAGTGACAGCCACTCACTCTTCGTCTTTGACACTTGGGGTCACACGACTCATATTTCATTTGAGGACTTTTCTTTTGTAATCCTTTTCATTTTTCCTTTTCTTTCCCTAACTTTTGCCTGGACTGACTCTTTTGAGTTTCTTTTGATTTTCCAGTCCAGCGGGATGCCCTTATTTTTGCCTAAGTCGTTTGTTTTCAAGTTTTGACTTAGCGGGCTTTCGATTCTTTTTGCTTTCCGTTTTTTTTCGAACAAGTCGTGTGACACTGGTTGTCTGACTCTTTGGAGAATAATATGTCTGTCTTACTCCTGATGCTTAACCACTGTGGCTTTTTAGGCATGACCTATAGAGGTGTGATTGATCCTCGAACGGACACTCCTTTTGCAATTTGGGCGCTCGGTCAAACTAGCCAACACCTACCCTGCCCCAGGTTGAGATTGAGGGCTTTTCGTTTTCAGAAAGAACTCTTACTACTAGGCTCAAAGGGGTTGTCAAAGAATTATCTTCCTTATGTCTCCGGTGTTTAGGGATTTGAAACAATGCCTGTACATTATCAGTAGGTTTTATTTCAAAGGCATACAATATCGGAAGCATGCATGTCGTTCATTTTCGTCATCCTCCCCGGATTCCGCTTAACCAAGCGTCGGATATCTATAAAAATCAATTAGTGAACACGAATGGATTTAATCAAAACATGCATATTCATTTCATTATCATCAATTGAATGAAAACAACAAGTTTTACAAACAAGATTGCAATTTAACAAGAAAGAAACTACAAACATAAAGAAATGACAAGATGAAACACAGGAAAACGTCAGCTTCCGAGGACCGTGCTTTCACATCTGACTTGCCACTGAACCAGCCATCTTCAAAGTTGCCTATTGAAACCATACTGCTTAAAACGGATGTCGGGTGAATTGCCTTTCTAACTTCATTGGGCTCTGTCTAGCACGCAAGTTTGACCGATAACGATAAGGCTGCTGACTCTGGAAAGGAGTTGACGTCTGTTGCGAAGACTGGACAGATTGTTGACTTTGATCAGTTGAACCACTTGGAGGTCGCGTCTGAATTATCAGGGAATCCTTTTGTTCAAGCGCTTTCATCCTCAGGCTTGGTCTAGGCAGCAACTGAGGACAGGGGGATTCTGACACCAATGATTGCAAAATATACTTCTGATCTACGGCAGCTTCGGGAACGTCCATCATTTTAGCACCAACTGGGGTAAGACCATTAGGTACAATTACGCCGCCCGGCGTGAGTTCAATAACTTTTGCGTCAATCAAGTCCTGAACGTTGTACTTAAAAGTGTGGCAACTTTCCACATCATGTCCAGGTGCCCCGGAATGAAATTCACACTGCTTACTAGTGTCATACCCATAAGGAAGCGTCGTTCCTATGAGTGGTTCCAATGTTCTTTTTCAACTAGCTTCAAACTCAATAAAGTCTGAAAGAGCTTATCATATGTTGAAGGCGGCGCCTCAAATATCCTCCTTGACCTTCGCCGAACCGGATGTATATTTTGTTGTTGTTGGTGGTGTCGATCAACACGTCTTTTAAGCTCAGGTTCCACAGGCACGAGCTCCACAGACACAGGTGGAACAAGCTCCTTTACTGCGGCTTCAGATAGCTGATCATCCTCCTTCCTAATCACATTCTTGACTACTTCCATGATCAAGCTCATTTGGGTCTTCAGCTGATTATTTTCCTCTTTGAGTATCTTCTGATCTAGACGCAACTCTTGCATGTCTTTCATCATCTGCCCTAGCTGGCTTCGGACTTTAATCAATTCAGCCTGATTCTGTTCCATTTCTCTGAGGAATTCCTGCAACAAACTGGTGATAGGAAATAAGACCCACGGTTCTGATGTACCTGTTATGTGAGAATGCAATGCAGAAATCAAACACATATTCAAGACAAGACAAATACACCCCCAAGCTATAAGCACAGAGATAAACGCCTCACACCACTATGTAAAGCCAACAAGAGCAGCAAACAAGCACCACCAAGTACAAAATACAATGACCCCAGCCAACAAGCCTGGTGGTGGTCAGCAAACAACAATGCACGAAAGCTAAACAGGTCAGCAGAGAAAAACAGATGCGACACCCAGCGCAGAAACCTCTAGCAACTTCCTCCATACTTAACTGAGCTCTCAGTTGGACATTCTTCCAAACATACACTCTCAGTGAGGTATTCCATGCCATTGACTGACGAACCCACACAACTGGATGAAGGATAATCAATAATCCGAACAAAACCCTAAGGTGTGATAAAGATCCTGTTAGAGTCTAGCAGATTCTGAACTTGGCTTCTAAGCACTTTACAATCATCTGTCGAATGCCCTTGTACCCCAACATGGTACTCACAGCGGGCGCTGGCATCAGAACCTGGAGGATAAGACGGGATCATTGGACTAGTCTCTTTCGGCACTATTAATCCATTTTCGACCAAATCTGGCAACAACTGGTTGTACGACACCGGTAGCTGAGTAAACTGCCTTTCAGGTTTCCTTGGTCTTTGTCGGGCGTGACGACGCGGCTGACGATAATATGACTGCTGGTTTGAAGTGTCTGACAACTGAGCCTGAGACGCTAGAGATTCTGAGACAACATCGCTTCCTTCTTCCCACTCCTCTTGAGAACTGAGAACTGATTCATTCTTATCAACTGGGATATAAGGAGCCTCTCGAATCTTTCCATTCTTAAGTCCTCTCTCAATAAGCTCTCCCATTCTCATCAAGCCTTCAAAGCTTGTACAAGTGAACATCATGTCGTAATAACGGCCCTTCAGAGTACCCAAAAAGAGGCTAACCATTTCTCTCTCCTTAATCGATGGTTGAACACGAACAACCAATTCTCTCCATCTTTGCACATACCCCCTAAAGGATTCATTCAACGCACGAGATAATTCTTGCAACTGCACGCGAAAAGGAGCCATTTCTAGGTTTTAGTCGTACTGCTTCACGAAGGCATTGGCTAAGTCCGACCATGATTTAATACTATCACCCCTCAAGTGCAGGTACCAGTCCAAAGATGTTTCGATCAAACTATCTTGGAAACAATGAATCATGAGCTTGTCATTGGTGATATGTGAAGTCATTCTTCTGCAGAATATAACCAAATGTAGCTTTGGACAACTATCCCCTTTGTACTTCTCAAAATTGGGCATTTTGAACTTCGGAGGCAATACAAGACCTGGCACCAAACACATGCCCGCAGCATTCAGATCAAGAGTATTCTTATTCACCATGGCAGCAATCTGATCTTCCAACGTCTGAAGTCTTCTCATATACTCAGCAGTCCTTGGGTCCTGAATATTAACCTGCGGAACAACTCTTGGAGATGGAACAATCCTTGGAGAATCTGGCGTAGAGAAAGTGGAATTGTGACACTCTGCGTCATTGAAAGAATATGGACCTCTGACAGGGGTTTGCACGGGCTGAGCAACATTGTTCATCTGAGCTTTCTGACCATTGTTTGCTCCTCCATTTATAGTTGTTATGGCTTCCATGACCTGACTCACCTGGTACTTCAACAATTCAAACTCCGCCCGAGTAACAACCAAGTTCTGCTCTCCTGAAGCCATGATCTTTCCAGATGCTAACTCAAGTCCATTACGAATGTCGGGAAATCAACTGTAGGAGGCGGACAAAAACGGGTAAGCTCCCTATTCCGGCTGAGGATGAATATGCAAAATGAAATGCAAATGCAAACAGTCATGCAAAATGCAAAATGCACACGCAAGGGACCAAGTGTGCTGCTGAGAAGTCCAATCCACCATACTGGTCTTAACCAGACCTATAACACGGCTCAAGCCTGGTCTCAACAAACCAAAACAATACTCCAACCTGGTCTCCAACAGACCCCATAACGCTGTCCTCAAATATCAACGCCACTGAATCTCAATCAAGAAAACCGGTAATCTGGAGGTCAAGTTACCTGCGTGTCCCAACCCCTCTCACAGGTAGGTGTCCTAATAACTGACACAAGGTATGGCATCCTATGCGGTCGTTGGCGTCACAAACTTTCAAGACTAATGATACGATACCCAGAAGGTGTGGCATCATCATGTCCTGAAGAGGCGTCACTTAGCCAACTTCCAAATGATCGGTCCCCGGAGTCTACAATCCAACTAACCAACAACCCCCTCAACCCAAAGGGTTGAAAAAGAAGTCAACCAGAAGAACCTCGTCCGAGCGTGGATTTCATGAGACACTAGTACACGCAAAGCATGCACGCGCCCACTAATTTCCACTCTAATTCTAGGTGCACTCAAGCCCGGGTCTGGCTTATCTCTCAATCATAGAACCCCCTCATACCCATAGCAATAGTCACAATAATATAATGCTGAATGTAAAATACAGAAAACGTAAATCCATACAAAATCCACGACGAGAAAACAAGCGCTAGGATTGACTCGCGTAGGGAACCGTTGGAGTCCCCAGCAGAGTCGCCAGCTGTCGCTACTGCGAAAATCGGCGCCGGCTGAACAGAAGAGTCGCCACCGTGCGTTATTTATCCCAAAGGAGGGAAAGGAAATGCTCGAAGTAAACCTACCACAAGACGGGAAAGGAATGGTCATCGCAACCAAATCCTGGATTCGGGAGTCGGTTACGCAAGGGGAAGGTATTAGCACCCCTCACGTCCTTCGTACTCGACGGGATCCACGCTTGTTTTCTAGTACGGATTGTTATTCTATCTATTCTACAGGTCAAGGGTTAAAAGAAAATAAAATGACTCGGCAAAGTATCGCACTTTATGCCTACGTATTCCCGTCTAGAACGAGATATTAGAGTCAATGTAGTTCGCCTACCTACGGGAAAGGAGGGGAAGGTTGCTCGCTAGGATATCGCATCCTATGCCTACGTACTTTCATACAGCATGAAAGATCAGAGCAAATATAGTTCGGGCTACGGAAGATACAGATTTGTCTGACTGTTTTTTATCCTTCTGAAAAAGGTTTTCTCCTGATTACGGGTCCAAGCGGACAAAAATGACGTTTTTGATTGGTTTACAGTCTTTCACACAAGAACTGTCTTTTATTGATGTTTAACCTCTTATTGTATTTTTTGATTGTTTTGAGATAGAAGAGGAAGAACTCTAAAACCTAGGGTTAAAATGGGAATCAAAGCTATCCTAATGTTATCATGCATGGATTAACACCTAATGTCTGTCATATTTCTCTCTTGCGCAGAGAGAAACAGAGATCCTAGGGGATAAACGAAAAAGAAACATCATATATACAGTAAAGCAGTAAAATGCATGAGATGCAGCAATACAAGCGAGGCAAGGGAGTCCCACTCTACCTAGAACCTAGAAAACAATGGGCAAAGTGAAAAAGCTTCACTTCAAACCTAAGGGGAAAATTAACAAACAATACAGTAAAGAAAAATAAGGCCCCAAAACCAGCTCTAACACCCCCCAGCTCTTACAGCAGCAACTCTGAAAAACATCCATCTCTGACAGTCGATAGACAGCAAAACAGTGACATCTTCAAATGAACCCCAAAGTCAAGCTCCAATGATACCCAAGCTACAATAGGCTTCCATCTCCAAGAAATCACCAAGTTCAAGCAAGCACAGAATCTTAACCAGTTGACAGCATCAGACAGCAGATAGCTCCAAACAGCAGTAAACCCTAACCTTAACAGCTGCACAGCTCTGACATGAATAATCTTCATCTTCGTCAATCTTTGATCTTCATCTCTATCTTCAATGGCTTCTTTCTTCAAGGCAAGCTCTCCTAGATGATAGTCACTTAACAAGATGAGTTGAATGTTAAACAGTTCATTGACTACCAAAGGAAGCCTACAAACAGTTCAACATTATAGAAGAGTGGTTCTCTCAAAGTTCTACCTCTAAGGTAAGGCCACTTATCCCTCCAAAGGAGGGAGGTGAATACCATAGAGGGACTTTATGTCATAGAGAGGGATGGAAGCGCATGAAGCTATCCATGTTTGTAAAAAAAAATCAGTCTATTCTAAGGCTCTGCCTATTCCTATTATTTCATATGTCTTCAATCAACACCTTCAATATCCAAGCTCCAAGGATCTTATTTTGTATTAAATTAACACCTTTTATTCTTCATGCTCCACAAGCTCAAACCAAGCCCCCATACCCCATAGAAAAGCCCAAAAGCCCAAGCAAACAAATATAAACCCCAAGTGGGAACACCAAACAAACACTCCATTTGTAAAATATACTAAAAATAGTACTATAGTATTTAAAATTCTAAGATTAATTATAAGGGGATTTCTACATATACCCTACATACCCTATATGTCCCAGAACCTAATTCATGCTAAAAACCCCAAAATAAAATGTTATGATGCACCTATGTTGAGTTTGAACCCTAATACTACCACCCTAATGTTCCTTATTCAAAACTAATCAAGATTAAATCACAAAAATGTGAGATAAATCTCTAAGGGAACCTATACTTCTAATCTAACCATAGGAAAAAGAATCACATCAAAATATGAAAGGAAATGGCTAAACAAAATTCAACAAAATGGATATACAAACTAAAATGCAATAAAAGCAACTAAATGTAGAAATTCACCAAAAATAGAAAAAATGATTAAAATACTATTTTTATTTTTCTACAAATTTCTTGAGACAATTATTAAAATGAGGGAAAAAATCCCATGTCAAAATGCTTATTTTTGGATTTAATATGAATTTTCAAAGATGCTAAATGAAATGAAACAAATAAAATGAAAAATGAAAAATTCATGTGACAAATAGCAATTAAACACCACGTAAAAATGCTAATGGGCCAGGGAGGGGGTGTTGAAAGCATTACGCGCCCTAATCCCATTGAAAGTTCAGAAAAACCTAAAGCAAGGAAAATAAAAAGAAAGAAAAAAAAACTGGGAGGGGTGCGAATAACAAGTATTCGCCTTGTTATTCATGCTTGGGCTTTAAACGGGGGGTGCGAGTAGCAGATCTGCTAGGCCCAAACAAAATTCACGCCAGGGGAGGGGGTGTCAAGGGGAAACATGGGAGTATGATCAGCAATCTCAAATGGTTCTAATGCCCGAGCCCACTCCCACTCATCCTCAGCCAAACAAAACTAACCTCTCCTAAATCTTCTCGCTACTGTTCATTGCCCTCTTCCCCGAAACCCTAGCGCCGCTACCCTAAACGCTCTCTCTCTGAGACTCTCTCAAACACCCTCCCCAACTAAACTACTCCAATCTTCAACTCCGGTTACCTCATCCTAACCTAACCTCAATCTATCTTCACAGATACAGAAGTTCCTCTTATCCTAACCACACCAAGCCTAACCCTACAGATTTAACCAACAGCAAGCTCAAGGGTTCGAGAAAGTGATCAAACCTGGTGATGCGACGAAGATGGCGATGTCTGGAAGAATATCTTGAAAGTTCTTGAGGAGAAGGAGTTCGTAGATTGACGAATCTTGAAGCACCGGGCGAACTTGCTGAACGACGATGGTTGAAACTCACGTTTCTGGAGGTGCACGAAGGAGCTTGGTGTTACCGGACGGAAAACGATCTTGATGTTAGAGGACTTTGTTGAAGATTCGGAGTAGGTCGGAGATAATTGCTGGAATTCTTTCACGAAGATGGAGAGTCAAACAAGCTTGATGCGTTAATGAGAGTCATTGAAGGTCTTGATCGGAGGTTGTTGAAGAACGAATAGGAAATATGGAAAACGATTGCGTGTTGACGAGTGTTCTTCGCGAATTCAGATGATGATGAAAGTTCTTGGTCAATTTTCAGGAAAGTTGATGGAGGATGAACGCACAGAGTTCCAGATCGTACGAGCCTATTGATGATTCCTGGAAAATTCATACGAACATTGATGTTGACGAACGAACACTTGTTGAAGACTTCTGGAAAATCACTGGCGAATCATGAGAGGTTGATGATTCTGATGATGAATATGGATCGGAGAAGATGAAGATTAGCGTTTTCCGGCGACGGTTAGAGGGGTGTTACAGCGGCCGGCGGTGACGGTTAGGGTGGTCACCAGGAGCTTTGCATGGCCGGCGGTGAAGGGACCGGCGAGGGATGTGGCGGAGACAAGTGTCCAATTTGCATGCAGAGGGAGAGTGAGATGGAGACACGTGGGGTGCTAGGTGGCAGAGAGAGTGTGTGTGAGAGTGAGGTGGCTAAAAGAGAGATAAACACGTGGCCAGGTTCTTATAGTGACAAGTGGCATGCGAACTGGACCCTCTGACTGGGCTTTGGACTTGGATACTTGGCCCAATGGATCTGAACTCTGATTAAACTCTAAAAACAAAATTAATACTGAAAATTAATAATAAAACCTAATTAAAATCTATCATTAATCCTAACTAATCCTAAAACGAAAATTATTAATAATCCCTAATTAATCTATTAAAAAAACAGAAAAAAAATCATTTAATATCTAAAAAACTATTTAAAAAAATCTAATTAAATCTGAAAAATCAAATAAAATCTAAAAAAACATTTAATCCTATTTTTTAAAAATCTATTCTATTAATTTTAAAAAAAAAGTTTAAAACTCTAATAGCATCTAAACACCTTAATATCTATTTTAAAATCTATTCTATTAAAGAAAATTAATATCTAATTATATCTATTAAAAAAATCTATTAAAAGGAAATTAATATCTAAAAAAGTAAAATCTATTAAATCTCTAAAGAAAAAAATATTTGTTTAAAACTCTAAAAAAAACTATTAAAAACTATTAAATTCCATAGAAAACAAATAACCCTATTAAAATCTATTAAATGCATTAAAAATCTAGAAAATAAAAGAAAAATCCTAAAAAATGCCCGGAGGCCGATTAAATCGATTATAAAATGATTGCGCAACCATAACGAACCCGGGCCCTGAGATGGCCTGAAAACACAGGGAACGAGCACCAATTCTCAGAAGACTCTTATTCCAACCGGCCGGCACTGCCTGAAACGCCAGGGGCGGTAATCCCGATAAAAATCAATCTGACTGAGAAAAATGCAATGCATGCAGTATGCGAATGTGAATGCAAAATGCGTCAAAACATAAACCAGATATGGGGACCGATTGGTCAAATTTTGGGGTGCAACATTATCGATTCACCTTTCGAGTTCTTTACACAGTGACACCTCCTTTCTTGGGTACGACGTGCACTGGGCTAACCCATTGGCTGTCGGAGATCAGATATATGATTCCTGCATCTAGTAACTTCTTCACTTCGTCTTTGACCATAGTGCTTAGGATAGGATTTATCCTTCTCTGATGTTCTCTAGAGGTTTTGCAGTCTTCCTCTAGCATGATTCGATGCATACAAATGGAAGGACTTATACCCTTGAGGTCAGTTATACTATAGCCTAACACAGTTGGGTATTTCCTTAGGACTTCTAATAGTTTCTTGGTTTCTAACTGTCCTAAATCGGCGTTGACTATCACTGGTCTTTTGAATTCGGTGTCCAAGAATTCTTACCTGAGGGTTTTAGGTAATTCTTTAAGCTCTAAAGCTGGGTTCTCCGGACTTGGCATGTGATTAGGAGTCAGTGCTAAGATTTCGCTTAGACTATCATCTTTGTATGGCGCACGCCAATTGTCGTCTTCATGAATTTCAGGGATTTGGATTTTCATTATTTCCAAGTATGTAGTTTCTTCCTTCTCCAGTTCTCTTATGCATTCGTCAATGACGTCTACTAAATAGCATGTGTCGTCTATGGCTGGTGCTTGTAAGAACTTGGTGAGGATGAATTCTTTTCCTCTCCCACTTCGAATGTTAGCCTATCTTTCTTCACGTCTATGATAGCTCCGGCTGTTTCTAGGAAGGGTCTTCCTAAGATAATCGGGGTAACAGAGTCTTCCTTAATATCCATGATTATAAAGTTGGCTGGGATATAGAATTGACCTATGCGCACTGGAACGTTTTCCAGTATACCGACGGGATATTTGACTGATTGATCAGCCAATTGCACGTACATTTTGGTTGGTCTTAGTTAACCTATATTCAGCTTTTTGCATATAGATAAAGGCATAACACTTATACTGGCTCCTAAGTCACACAAAGCTTTGTCTATGACGAACTTTCCAATGACACAAGGTATGGAGAAACTACCTGGGTCTTTTAGTTTAGGAGGCATGTTATTTTGAATGATCGCGCTACACTCAGCAGTAAGTGTAACTGTTTCATTATCCTCTATTTTTCTCTTGTTAGACAAGATTTCTTTGAGAAATTTAGCGTATGAGGGCATTTTAGTGATAGCTTCTGTGAAAGGAATTGTGATATTCAGTTGCTTCAGAAGTTCTACAAATTTCTTAAACTGCCCTGTAGTTTTGGAATTTATGAATCATTGAGGATAAGGAATCGGTGGCTTATACGGCGGTGGAGGCACATACGGGTTTTCATTTTTGGCGGCCTCTTTCTTGTTATCTTCCTTCTCTTCGGTTTCAGACTCCTTTTCTCCCTGTTTATCAGTTTTCTGATGCATGGCTGAGTTTTGACTCCTAGGATCGATTGGTCCGTCCAGTTCTTTTCCACTTTTTAATATGACAGCGTTTGCATGACCTTTCGGATTAGATTCTGGCTGTCCAGGAAATGTTCCAGCGGGTGCGGCTGCAGAGGCTTGTTGTTGAGCCACTTGTGATATCTGTGTTTCAATCATTTTGTGGTGGATGGCTAAAGCGCCTACTTTGTTGGTTAGCTGTTTAATCTGCTCGCTAGTGTGTATGTTTTGATTCAGGAATTCCTTGTTTGTTTGAGCTTGAGTAGCTATGAATTTTTCCATCATCAATTCAAGATTTGATTTTCTAGGGGCATTTGGAGCAGCTACGGCTGGTTTCTGATATCCTGGTGGAACAGCAGGTGCTTGATTAGGTGCATACAACGCGTTATCGCTTTTGTAGGAAAAGTTCGGATGGTTTTTCCAGCCTGGGTTGTAGGTGTTCGCATAAGGATTACCTTGGGCGTAGTTCACCTGGTCTACAGGGATTCCTGCCAGTAACGGACATTCGGGCGCAGTATGAGTAGTGATTCCGCACAACTCACAGTTTAGGTTTACGGCAACTACGGTCGCAGGCGGTGTTACAGTTAAACTGTCGATCTTTTGCATCAAGGCATCTACCTTAGCGTTGAACTTTTCAAGACTGCTAATCTCATACATCCCACCTTTTGCTGCGGGTTTCTCTGATGGAGTTCTTTCACCTCCCCATTGGCAATGGTTCTGAGACATGTTCTCGATAAGTTGATAGGCTTCATCGTAAGGCTTATCCATAAGTGCACCGCCCGCGGCGGCATCTATTGTTAATTTGGTGTTGTACAAAAGCCCATTGTATGAATAGTCACCCAGTCTTCTAGACTGTGGTGAGGACATGCTCTCATCATATCTTTGAATCTTTCCCATGCTTCGTAGAGAGATTCAGCATCTTTCTGTCAAAATTCGTTAATTTGAGCTCTTAGCATAGCAGTTTTGCTTGGCGGAAAGTATCTCGCTAAAAAAACGTTCTTCAACTGTTCCCATGTCGTAATAGAGTTGGACGACAAGGATTGTAACCAAGCCCAAGCTCTATCTCTAAGAGAGAAAGGAAAAAGACGAAGTCTTATTGCGTCTGGAGTTACGCCATTTGCCTTCACTGTGTCTGCGTATTGCACAAACTTCGTTAAATGTTCATTCGGATCCTTGGTTGCATTTCCTGAGAATTGGTGTTGTTGTACAGCTGACAGCAATGCTACTATGAGGCTCTAGCTGAGATGGGGTAGCGTAATCCTTCAGAGGTCAGTTCTGAGGTCCTTCAGCCATCTTTGATTCTTCTTCAGATTTAGGAGTGTGAGCGAGAAGTTGGGGAATATTACGTCTTTGTTGATGTTCTACGAATCGTCTTCCTAAGTGTAGGAAGCGCTCAAGTTCGGCGATTGTTGGTAGCAACTTTTCGCTTTGTGAGTGAGTAATTGGCATGAAATCGATGAACGAGTAAAAGGGAAATAAAATAGTTAACCTAGTATATACTACGTAACAGAGGTTTACACTATTGACTAAACGGATCCCCGGCAGCGGCGCCAAAAACTTGATCGCGACTTTTGAGTCTATCTGAACGAACTGCAAGTGCACAGTCTATCGCGTAGTAATAAAGATATTGATCCCACAGGGACTCGTAATCAATCTAGTGCTATCGAGTGTTACTATGTTTAGCTAAGTCGGAAAAGGTTTTTAATAAGTAAGTGTGGAATTAAAGACTAATTTAAAAGAAAGTAATAAGGCTTTTTAAAATAATAACAAGAGAAATTGATATGCAATACTTTAGTTTTCGGGAATTCGATATATTACCAGCGCAGTTTAATATTTTCAAAATAGTTTTCAGGAGAAAATAATTGTTTAAAGACTTTCGTCTCACGTTGGTTGTTGACACAATCACAACTCTAAGGCGGAATGTATGCTTTCGCTATCCCATTCAGGGTTAAAATCGCTTTTTGAAAACTATTAAGTTCTGATTCCTTTTAAAGCGCTTTCGCTGTATTTAAAATGAATGCCTAGTTTTTACTATCTGGTTCGAACCCCAGCTTTCGCGTGCAGGTTCGTACCTTAATGAATTTCCCACTGTCGTGGCAAAACTACTGTAAAATAATTTCTCGTTGTCGCGACGAAGATTTATTTAGGAAATTGAATTAAAAACTACAGCCAGAAACATGTTTGAAAGGCAGAAAAAGCACTGGATGTTATCGACTCCCTTCCTACTAATTTATTACATACCGATTAATGCAGTTTAGCTAGACATGAGATTTAGAACTTGCATAATTAGACAATGGCATAATAATAAGTAAACATGCATTATAACGGTAATGGGAAATCAATTAATAATAAAAAGCTGTAAATAATTCAGCTCTCGATCCTTGAGTAGTCCTCCACAATGTCGGCAGGATTCTACTTGGGCGAGAATTAAACGTGCGGAAAAAGGAATAAAAACAAGGCAATGGAAATAAAGACAGAAAAAGGAAACAAGAGCAATATTTGGTTTCAGTCATAAATTCGGTAGCACTTCGTGATCTTCAATGTGGCTCCCTTGTTCTGGTTCTGGGCTCCTCTTTTTATAGCTGATATTCTCTACGTGAAGTCCTCAGGAAGTGGAGTTCATGGTTAGACAATATAGGGAAAACGTTCCACCAATTCTCAGTCTTCGTGGACACATTTTATTTCTGGAAGTTATTCAGTTTTCGCCTGCATGACGATTGTGAGGGGGTGTGACGTTCGTGAGAAGCGTGACGGTCGTCATGGGCCTGTGACGGTCGTGATGCTTGTAACGGGCGTCACATGGGTGTGACGACCGTGACATCAACAAAATCCTCGTTTCTGCTATTTCTTGTCTCTTTTCATCTGTTTTGTCCATTTGATCATGAGTTTTCTCTGTCTTGCTCATTTGGAGTGTGAACTTCATATACCTGCAAAACACTTAGAGAAATAGGTCGGAACGATCTGAAATCAGGGTGAAACCAAACATTAATAACATAAAATCATGGCATTTATAATATACCGCGTTATCAGTTGAAAATGCCAAAATATTTTTAATGCTAGAAATACATGATGATGCATGAATGAATGAATAATGCAAATGTAAATACTATGCACAGATAAAATAAGATCAAATCGATGCATAAAATAGTTGAATGAATAAGATTATTAAATGCACAAACATGACAACACATATTTCAGACAAACAATACACTTATGCATAGAGATAATTACAAACATTTATACATCAAAAAGAATAAAGGAGGGTTGGAGTGATCATATCAATTTTGACGATTTATGCTTAACTTGCTGCATCCAAAAATTATTAGTAATTAACAGCAAGAACAACATAAGCTAAGTTACGGTCAATCATAAACGAATTGGACACAACCCCTCTTTCACGTCTAAAAATCACTATTAGACTCTCATTCATAATACTTTAGATGAACTTGTATAACGAATATTATGATTATCATTGATGGACATATCTTGACAATGTCATATAACTGGTTGAACTCTTTAACGATTGTTAGAACTTCAAGGAACACATTGTCACCCTTGAATCTTTAGTAATTATTGAGAACTCAGAAAACATTTCCAAAATATCACAAATGACCTTCACCTTCTTTTTACAATAACCTTGGAAGAGTAGGTCCCTAGAAGATGTTTTTTTTTTCCTTTTTTCTTTAATTTCTCAAAAAATTCAAGCATGTTGACATATGAATGCAAGTCCATCTTTAAGTAGTATTAATAAAAACAAACTTTAAGACATAGTGTCAGGTTTCCAGTTACACTATGCATACCTTAAAATTTTATCTGTTCAATCCTTGATGAATCAAAACTTAGAGAATATCTTAAATACAATTGATGATTGAAGAAAATACTAGTAAGGTTTTACTTTATGTTAATATATGTAACACATGCAATAAATGATCAGACATTAGGAAATTAATGTGATATTATTAGAATTTATTGAATTGCATAAGCTTCCAAATGAATAGAAAAACTCTTCTAGGATCGAAAGAGAGCCATATCCTTAACTTTTAGAGTTGCAAGACTTTGTTCAAAAGTCTCGTTTTATTGGGTTAGAATATGGACATGATAATGCTATAGAGGGGGAGGGGTTGAGTAGACCTGTCCCCAAAAAGACAATTTCAAAAATGTTTTAGGTCCCATAAAACAAAAATAGAGATTTTGAAATACATGCAAGCAAAACACAACACAAAGAGAGCTTGGAAGCCTCTCAATGAATTAATCCAATAACAGTATTACAGGATATTACTAAAGGCATAATTCTTTCTAAAGAAAATCAATTACAAGATAACCAAAGTTGCGTTAGACAAAATGATTTAAAAATATTTACATAGAAATTCATTCAAAACATAATTGGATTTATGATGATCCAATATATTTGATGCATCGCAGGCCTAAGGTTACACATTAAATTGCTATAACTAATATTTAACCTAAATGACATACAAACAATGAAATGATGCAATAATTATAGTAATGAATGCACAAAATTAAAAGAGACAGGGGAAGAAAGAAGAGTACACAAATATATATAATGGTTTGGCGTTCGTAATCGCTTTACATACTCCAATATTCAATGGTGTTCAAACCATCAAAAAATAATCATGAACTTCCACTATTTCATAAGTTTGATACAAGCATTTTGATTACAACGAAATATCACATGATAATTTTTTGTATTGATGCAGATACTCAAACTACTAACAAACATAAGATCCTCAATGATCTTGATCCAATAACCTTGTTATCCACAATAATCTGCTCAAAGTCTTCATATATGGAAGTATACCTTGACCATACAATTTATTGTATGAGTGATTGTCATTAGCTAAGTTTTCAATTGGATAACTCCTAATTTTGTCTGACAAATAGTCTTTACTAGACTTCACCAAAGTGTTTCATGGAGTATAGTAAAACTCTTTTCTTTAAGGATAGCATAACATCCGAACCACATTCAAGAAACGATTCATGCACCTATCACAAATAACAAACTTCACACAAAAAACATTAGATACCTTAATGTACCACTACTCTCCCTCAAACACTCAATCTTTAGAGACGAGGGTCCACAACACTATATAAGGACTAAGTTTGAAGATGATAAACAATGCCAAAAATCTCTCTCTCTCTCTCTCTCACACACACACACACACACGCACACACACACTAATTCACAAGATATAAATGTAAAGTCAAGCTTCTCAATATGTTTTGATGAAGATAACAACATTTAACAACTAAGTAAAGCTTTCAAAAAGGAAATGGTTCAAGACTAGTAGCACAATTCAAGTTTCAAGTTGAATCAAAAGTCTTGAAGATTTAGGTGATTGATCATGAATGATAAGGTATATGGCACTCAAATTGTCTTTGTGTATACAAGTGTTCAAGTTATCATTCATTCATGTCATAATTCATTAAAGTATTTTTCTGCATAAAATCTTTGCTTTTCATCTCAATTTTGAAGTATTTTTCAATTCTGATCTATGGTTAATCGATTAACCAGATTGAAGTACAAAACTGTTAATCAATTAAGTTATGTAAACTTTGAATATTTTGACCCATTGCAGAAGGATTAATCGATTAACCAAAGTATGGTATAAAGCAGTTAATTGATTAACACTGAAGCAGTGTCTGAAAATACTACATTTTTTCAGTCAAATGATTTTCTAAATTGGATCATGAAGCATAGAAACCTTTCATTTGTTGCACTCATATGTAGAGGTGCATTGTGTCTATATAAACATCATTATTTTTAGAATTTAAACTCACCTCCTTTACAAAATCTTAAAGCATTCAAATTCTCTCCATCTTTCAAATTTTGCACAAGTGTTCTAGAAACCAGAATTTTATTTTGAAAAAAACTCTTGAATAAACTTTCAACTTGTATCTACAAACACTTGTATATCATTGATAATTTTTTTGTTCAAAGGAGAAGATCGATCAATCGATTGATAAGTGTATAATTCATATCATAATCTTGTATAAAAATTTAGAGTTATTGTTGTATCTTTGTTGTCCAGGAATGTTGGAAGCAAGAGGTTCATTAAGGAGAGGATTATTCTCTTATTGAACTTACTAAAAAATCCAAGAGGATTGTTCTTGGTTTGTTAGTGATAGAAAGACTAGGATAAGTCTTGTATAGGTGCTAACAATATTAAAAATCTATTTCATGTTGAAAGGGGACTAGAGTACTCTCGGACTATGAGGGGAACCAGGATACCTCTCGGTGTTCTTTACTTTCGGCACTTTATCGCTTTCATCACTTAGTAATTAATCAAGAAAGTAATCACAACATAAGTTAAAAACTGGAAAAAAAATTCAAAGTACCTTATTCACCTCCCTCCCCCCCCCCCCTTAGGTGCAATATATACTTACATTTGGCATCAGAGCAGGTTATAGGTAACATGTTCCTACAGATCCAGTATAGCTTCCACAAGTGTAAATATGGTTTCCAAGGATGGTGGCAGTAGCAACAAACCCCCACTATTTTCTGACAAGTATTTTGATTTCTGAAAAATACGCATGAAGGCACATTTAGAAGCACAAGGAGAAGGAATTCGGAAAACAATCAAAAATGGCCCACATGAACCAGATAGTGTCTTAAATGGTGTCGAAACTTCAAAGACTAAAAGTTCTTATGTTGATAAAAAGAAATTTCTTAATGAAAAGAAAGCCATTAGCATACTACAAAGCACATTAAGTATGGATGAATTCTTTCATATCTCTCAATGTAAATCCGCAAAAGAAATTTGGGACACTTTGGTGGAGACTCATAAAGGAACCGCTGAAGTTAAAAGGTCAAGATTGAATACATTAAGTCAAGAATACGAAATGTTATGAATGCAGCCCAGAGTATCCATCGTCGCTTTGCAAAAACGATTCTTGCATTTAGTAAATCATTTGATCACTCTTGGTAAGACATTTTCTAATGATGAATTGAATCTTAAAGTTCTTAGATCATTAACCAGAGAATGGCAACCGAAAGTGACGAAAATATCTGAAAAGAAAAGTCTTTCAACTATGACTTCTGCATCATTGTTCGGGAAACTTTAAGAACATGAATTAGAACTTGGATGACTGGAAAAACATGAACATCAAGAAAAGAAATCCAAGGTTATCACTTTAAAAGTTAAATCAAAAGAAGAATCAGATGATGCTCCTGAAGAAGATGAGAACTTCATGCTTCTTGTGAAGAGACTTTGTAAATTCTTTAATAAAAATGATAAATCTTTCAATTATGCAAAAAAGGAAGAAACATTTCAGGAAAAAGGAGACTTCTACTTCAATATCCGATGTCACTTGTTATGAATGTGGTAAACAAGGCCATATTAAGACGAATTGTCTGAAACTTCTCAAGAAAGGTGGCTTCAAGAATAAAAAGGAAAATAAGAACAAGAAAGCCTATATAGCATGGGATGATGATGAGATAAGTTCTTCATCAGATTTAGATAGTGACGAATGTGTAAATCTAGCATTGATGGCTTCACACCATTCCGATGATGAAGAAGAGGTTAGTACTGAATTTTCCATTTATGATAACAATGCTCAAGGGGATATTGATGAACTTCTTAATGAATGAAAATTTTTGTACAAAACAATATCATCTCAAAAGAAAGAAATTACATCTCTAAAAAAAATAAAATTTTGACTATGGAAAAAGATCACAAAGATGAAAAATTAAAGATAATTAGTGAACAAAAACATAATTTTATATGCAAAGAATGCAAGTCTCTTTCTTTTCAAATTGTCCAACTAAAAAGAGTTTTAGAAATACATGAAAAAGGACAAATTAGTTTGGAGGGCGTTCTTAGTCCACAAAGATATTCTAACGATAAAAGCGGTTTTAGTTATTCAGATTTTAGTAAACCAAGTTCAAGTAAAACTATCTTTATTAAAGCTAGTGATCAAACTCCAACAGAGAAAGTTAAATGCAAAAGTGTGCATCCTTATCCTAAAAGGAAAATATTTGTGAAAAAGAAATCATATGTTCCTAGATATAAAAGAAATTTTGTTCCTACATGTTTTTATTGTGGTATTGTCGGCCATACACCTAATGTTTGCTATGTTAGAAACTTTAGTGTTGCATGTGGGTATTATGTGTGAGTAAAGAAAGGTACTAATTATGAAGGACCCAAGGAAATTTGGGTGCATAATAAAAATTAATTTGTTTTGTAGTTATGCTTGAAGACTACTTCAAATTTATGGTATCTTGATAATGGTTGTTCGAAGCATATGACGGCAGACATTGACAAATTTTCAAATCTAGTGCTTAAGGCCAAGGGTTATATTACTTATGAAGATAAAAACAAAGGAAAGATTCTTGGCATAGGCAAAGTTGGAGCACCACCTTTTACATCCATTGAAGATGTTCTTTATGTTGAAGGA
Source organism: Lathyrus sativus (assembly GCA_963859935.3). Classification (NCBI taxonomy): domain Eukaryota; kingdom Viridiplantae; phylum Streptophyta; class Magnoliopsida; order Fabales; family Fabaceae; genus Lathyrus; species Lathyrus sativus. The sequence goes on along the minus strand of OZ012736.1, from coordinate 416,740,270 downwards.
CTAAAGCACAATCTTCTAAGTATTAGCCAACTTTGTGACAAAAGCTTCAAAATCAAGTTCACCAAGAATGAATTCTTGGTAGGAGATGAAGTCACACATGAGGTAAAACTCAAAGGTAAAAGAATTAATAATATATTCATGATTTCCCTTGATAATTTATCTTTGAAGGTAAAATGTCTCATGGCAAACAATAATAATTCATGGATTTGGCATAAAAGATTTGCTCACATTCATATGGAACATTTAAATAAGCTAGTCAAGCATGATATTGTTATTAGATTATGTAAGATAAAGTTTGTCAAAGATAGATTATATGATGCTTGTCAAAAGGGAAAACAAACCAAATCAAATTTCAAATCTAAGAATATGGTGTCCACTACAAGGCCGCTACAATTATTGTATATGGACTTATTTGGTCTATCAAGAACAAGAATCTTCGGAGGTAATGTTTATGCATTAGTTATTATTGATGATTTTTCTAGATTTTTTTGGACATTCTTTTTAGTGCAGAAAAGTGACGCGTTCAAATCATTCAAGAAGTATGCAAAGCAAATTCAAAATGATAAATCACTAAAAATTGCCTCCATAAGAAGCGACCATGATGGAGAGTTTCAAAATGCATCCTTTGAAGAGTTTTGTGAAGAACATGGAATATCTCATAATTTTTCAGCGCCAAGAACTCCACAATAAAATGGAGTGGTGGAAAGAAAGAAAAGGTCTCTTGTGGAACTTGCAAGAACAATGTTAAGCGACTCAAATCTTCCAAATTATTTTTGGGAGTGTCGCTACTGCGAAAATCGGCGCCGGCTGAACAGAAGAGTCGCCACTGTGCGTTATTTATCCCACGGGAGGGAAAGGAAACGCTCAGAGTAAACCTCGCACAACACGGGAAAGGTATGGTCGTCGCAACCAAAACCTGGATTCGGGAGTCGGTTACGCAAGGGGAAGGTATTAGCACCCCTCACGTCCGTCGTACTCGACGGGATCCACGCTTGTCTTCGGATATGGATTGTTATTCTATCTACTCTACATGTCAGGGGTTAAAAGAAAAGAAAATGAAGTGACTCGGCAAAGTATCGCACTTTATGCCTACGTATTCTCGACTGGAACGAGAAATCAGAGTCAACGTAGTTCGCCTACCTACGGGAAAGGAGGGGAAGGTTGCTCGCTAGGATATCGCATCCTATGCCTACGTACTTCCACACAGCATGGAAGATCAGAGCAAACGTAGTTCGGGCCATGTACGACACAAGTTTGTCCTTGATTGATTTTATACCTTCTGAAAAAGGGTTTCTTTGATTAACAGTCCCGGCGGACAAAAATGACGCTTTGATGAGTTCACCTTCTTTTACGAAAGAAGTGTCTTTTATTGTGTTTGAAATCTTTATTGTGTTTTTCTGTTTGTTTTGAGAAAGAAGAGACAGAACTCTAACCTATGGTTGCGAAGGGAAACAAACTAACCTAATGTTATCATGCATGGGTTAAGACCTAGTGTCTATCATGCTCCTCTCTTGCACAGAGAGAAACAGAGATCCTAAGGGATAGGCAGAAACAGAAACAATATCAGATATATACAGTAAAACAGTAAAATGCATGGATGCAACAGTACAAGCGAGGCAAGGGAGTCCCACTCAACCTCGAACCTAGAAAACAATAGGCAAAAGTGAACAGACTTCACTTTCAACCCGACAGGGTAAACAACAAACAATACAGTCATGGAAACCAATCAATACATCAGAAATGAAATACAACAGCAAAAGAAACAGCCACAGCAGCTCTGAATCAACATCTGGCTTCAAGTAATCTCCAATCATTCATGGGCTTCAACAAGCATCAATCTCCATCTTCATGATCTTCAGGTAAGGGTTTTGATCATCAGTCTTCTATCTGCAATGACTTTTCTTCAAGTATCAGGCTCCAGGATGAACATCAGCCAACCAGATGAAGTGAATGAATGTTAGACAGTTAATTACCTACCAAGGGTGGTTCATCAACTGTTAACATTAAACAGAAAGTTTTCTCTCAAAAGTTCTATCTTTCAAATACATTCACTGATCCTTCCAAAGGAAGGAGGTGGATATTTGAAAGAGACTTTGAATCATAGAGAAAGGATAGAGGCAAACAAAGCCATCTATGTTTGAGAAGCAAGCTTTCTAATCTAGAGCTCTGCCTAGCTCCTAAACCCTAGTCTCCTCAGCAGCTGCTAGCAAGAACCTCCTCTCCAACTCTGGCAGTTGTTCTTCAACCTCTGGATCTTCAATGGCTCTCATCTCCTCAAGTCTTCAGCTCCCCAAGTCCCCAGACAATCCCAATACCCAAGCAAGCAAGCAATAATCCCCAGAGGGCACACCACACCAGTCAATCAGATATATATAGTACAGTAATAGTAGTAGGGGAATCCTGACTTTTTCTAGGGGATCTAATAACTACCCATAGCCCCTATAGTCCCATAACTAAACTAGTCAAACCCTAAGTCCTAAGGGAAAAGAATCAAATCTCCTAAGTCATCACCTAAAACCCTAGTTTTATTCATGTTGTTCACACCTACATTAAGCACCTAAAATAAATTTCTAAAAATGGAAACTAAATTGAATCTACAAGTTTAATGTCTAACCTAAACAACCTAAAAAGAATGGGCAAAAAATATTGAAGCAAATAATAGAACAAAAATTAACAAAATTATGTATGAAATGAAATTATGTAAAATGTTATTTATTTAGAAAATATGGGGAAAATATCAAATAAAAAATAAAATGCCATTTTTATTTTTTATAATTTTTTTGACATCCTAAAGAAAAATATGCAAAAAGAATGAATTAAAAATGATGATTTTTCTATTTATTATGAATTTTTAAAAATGAATGAAAAATGAAAAGAAAATAATAAAAACAAATATAAAGAAATAGCCAGAAGGGTGAGAATAGCAAGAAATTCATGTTCAGCGCGTTGGGCCTGCTAACTTGGGGGGTGCGAATAGCTGTCTGAGCCCAATCCCCCCAATTAGTGAAACGGTGCGTTTTAGTTTTTGAAACTTCCCACCAAAACTCAGGTTAAATGTGGGCCGTTCGATTCGTGGTCAAGTCAATCTTCCCCACCAGATCCAAGGGCGTACGAGTTATCTTCTTCCTCCATCCGTCTAGGGTTTCAGCCATGAGTTCCATGCACAAAAATTCCATCCAACCTTTCTCCATGCTCTCTTGATGAAAATGAACAATTCTAAACCCTAAAATAATCTATAAAACCCAAGGAATCCATGTCTAATCCTAGTTTTCTCTAACTCTCTTTGTAGACTCCAAACAGAGGGCACGAAACTCAGGGTATACCATACTTGCCTGATGTCAACTTTGCCAGAATTCCAACCTGATGATCCACAAATAATCTACATACTTTCCTCATTATTCTAGGCATCATTATATTGATTATGGTCCAGTACACAGCTTATTCTTGAAGCTAACAGAAATGGTAACCTGTCATGGATCTCCACAAAACTATCCCTAAATTTCAAAAATCATTCTCCTATGGTCTCTAAACACTCTTATCCTAACCACATGACCTATAGCAGCCTGAGTAATGAGATTCGAGGAAGTTTACATACCTTGCAATTGGTGATGGCAATGGTGGTTAGACTCCACTTCAACCTTTGATACTTGCTGAAAATGATCTCCAATGAATGTGTATGCTTCTGTTTGCAGTGATTTTTGCTTAATCCTTGTGAATTACTCTATTCCCTTCTTCATGCAAGTTGGAGTTTCAACTTGAGTCTCTTCACACAGCCACAAATTCTCTCCAATCTCTTGTGCCAATTACTCCCTGATGATAGTGGATGATGATGGTAACAGAAATCAGAATGATGGAGGAAGTTTTAATGGATTTTTGATGAAAATGCAACTTGGAGTGAAGAAGATAATTGGTACAATTCTTGATCAATTCAACCACTTCTTGATGTGAATCCTAGTGTTTGAATGATGATGATGAAGATTCAATCCAAAGATGTGAGAGTTTTGAGAGATTTGTGAGAGTTTGAGTAGCTTATGCAAGAATGGAAAAATGAATGAAAATGGAGGTTTTGAACAAAATGGGAGCACCAACCCTTGCATGAATCAGCTTGCATGAATATATAGGTTGCATTAGAACCTCCTAGAAACTTGGAGAAGTTTCCCTTACACTTTCCCCTTTCAATTTGGATTATGTTACTTTCAATTCAAGCAACCATGGATAACTCACAAATTATGACCTAAACTCAAAATTCCACTTTAGCCAATGTCTTTAAAATGCCCTTTCCATTCAAAATGACCTATAATTTTGCATCATTTGGCCAAGATATGAAAAATCTCATTTTTTAAGCCATTTTTCTTCATTAAATTCACCAATTTTGAAACCTTGTGTTATGGACATTTCCAATCTCTCATGGTCACTTTTCTAGACTCAAAATGTCATTTGGAGCAAGTTTGATGTTGTAAGTTTTTCCATTTGAGGCCTCCTTGTATGAGTTTTGGACATAGGTTAAAATGACCTGTAATTCACAAATGACCAAAATACCCTTTGCTTTCCAAGACCATAAGTTGAGTTCCACACATCATATGAAGGCATACTATACCATTCTAGAAAGCTAAGACAATGAGGAACAACTCTTATGTTGACCAGAAATTCATTTGAAATCTCCTTGGGGGGTAAAAGTCGCTTGGAAGTCAAGTCACTTTCACAGACAAAATTTCAGATACCTCAGATGACCTGTAACTTGCAAGGACCATAACTTGAGTTCTATAAATATCCTTGATGTCTTCCACCACTCAAATTAAAGGTCTTGAGATCCTCTACAAGTTTCATGTTGGCCAAGGATCCATTTGAAGCTTGCATTTTGACTTATCTTGCTTGGAAATTTGACCTAAACTAGGGGATTTTACATAGAAACCCTAATTTAGAAACTCCTCTTCTCCTTGATTTCTCTTGATTCCTGCTTAGCACAACAACATATCCTTATTCTCCATGTCAAATGATGAACCCCACATCTCTCCAATAGACCTGAATGCCCTCAAATCAATCAATTGACCTAGGGTTGACCTAGGGTTGACCCAGATGAAACCCTAGTTGACTATTTTCAACTGCAATTCTTGTGATCACATCAACAACTTGTTTTCTTCCCCAAATGACTTTCTAAGTCCTCCAAGATGTCTAGATACAACTCATAATTCCCTTGTTGACCCTCAGGTACCCTCAGATAGGAGATAGACTCAAGGCTTGCTCTGCTGAACTCTTTGCTTTCAAATTCTTTCTGATGACTTGAATGAGATTGAATCAGGATAATAACCTCTTGATAGGCCTCTAGAGATGAGAATAATGATTGGTCCCCCTGTTGTATGACTTGCTATGCTTATGCTATGCAGATGAGTAACCTATGTACATGACTCTATATGCAAATGCTAATGACATTGAAACATAAACCAAGTGAATAAGGTTGGGCAAATTTTAGGGTGCAACAGCTGCCCCTATTCAAGCGACTTGGACCCGATTGGGTGAAGAGCCCGGAGCCTTCAGACATTCGCGGTACGAGACGGTTGAATACTAGGAACCCAGAAATTTGCCAACCGCAGAAATAAACTGCGCCATTGCTTGGGGAACGACATTCATCAGCTGAATTTAACTGTTACTGCAACCCACTGATCTCGTGCGACCGTACTGGGGATTCTTCTCGTCATCCTGAAAAAGATTGAATCATCGGAAACTTCGTCCTTTGCTTGTCCACGTCAGGACTCTATCTGCTGTCAACTCGGAAAAAACTTCAACAACTTTGCTGGGGATGGCTCGTCTGCCTTCTCGTCAGAGATAAATCGTCCACGTTAGGAATAAACTCTTCCACGTTAGGAATACCACCGTCCACGTTAGGACTCACCTTTCCACGTAAGGAATACATCGCTTTTCCCCGTCAGGGGTGACTTTTCTCTGCTTTGTCAAACTCTTCCACGTAAGGAATACGTCTTCTTTTGCTTTGTCCACGTAAGGGCTCTTTCTTTTTTCACGTTAGGAATCACAAATTTTCCACGTAAGGAACCCCAATCTTTCCACGTGAGGAATACTATATCAATCTTTCTTTCCAAGTTAGGAATGCTTCTTCTTTCGACGTAAGGAATACCGTTTCTTCTTTCCGTCCACGTCAGGACTAAACTTTCCACGTAAGGAATCAATCTTGATATGTCCGCGTGAGGAATCAATCTTTCCACGTAAGGAAACCCATTCTTTTCCACGTAAGGAATCTCATCTTTCCACGTAAGGAATGAACTTGCTCTTCCACGTAAGGAACTGAAACCTCTTTTTCCACGTAAGGGATAGATTCATTCACGTCAGGACCCATGTTTCGTCTTGATTTGTCCACGTAAGGACTACATCTTTTCTGTTGAGAAAATACATCTTGTCCGTGTCCGGACTTGTGCGTCTTCAACTTGCTTGTGAAATAAGACTTGTCCACGTCAGGACCCCCCACTCAATTAATACCGATAACCCGAACCGGTCCACGTTAGGGCTAACACACATCGTCAAATTGAGAAAATGTCCACGTTAGGACTCCACATTCCCATAATCTTCTTTAGCACAAAGAAAACCTGTCAATAAAATTGTCCACGTTAGGACTCCTCCTTCCACCAATTTCTTATCACTGACGTTACAACAACTTTGAGGCTGGCTCTACTGGGGACATGTGGAAACCAAACTTCTGGATGCCTGTTCTGATAACCGGCGGTAGCCTCTGAAGTTCTGATTCATGAATCCTTTGATGACGAACAACCCCGCTTGGGGGTAAGGAGAAACTTATTCTGCTGACTCTGGCGGGGACAACACAAGAAATTCATAAATAACTTTGTTTGGAGACACCGAGAGACTTCATCCTGTCAACTCTGTGGGGAGTAGTGTCAAGGCTGACACCTCGTGGGATGTCTTAGGTCGAGATCTTGACTGCTCGATAATTCACTTGAGCGAGGGCTCTCTCAACTTGGTGGATGCAAGTACGACCCTATAGGCCAATGCAACCGCAGACTTGAACTGCTGGGTACAGGAACTGCTTCAGCAAAATAAATGCTGAAGATAATGCCAACTCTGTTGGGGATAGCCAGGTGCTACAGAATTATTCCAGCAAAATAAATGCTGGAAGGGCGAAGTCAACCCTGCTGGGAAATTGGGAACTCAAGCCAAGCACCCTGTTGAGGTAACCCCCCTGCTGGGGAATAGCAGATGTGCACAGTATGATTGGACTTTCTGCTGGAGAATGAACTGATATTACACAGTATCCTTGACAAAATAAATGGCAGGACCCACCACCAACTCTGCTGGGGAGAGTCTTGATCTTCGAGTTCCACTGGGAGGAAAGAACACTTGCTGAAAAGAGAATTCCGCTGGGGATGGGATGATTCTCCTGGGGAAAATTAACTGACTCCGCCGGGAGAGGGTAAATGACCCTGCGAGGAAAGATGAACTTGTCCGGATACAGCTCACCAATTTGGAAATATTAATCTTCTGAGGCTGAACCCCTCTGCTTGAGATAAGGAATCCTTCTGGGGGACACCACACTGCCTGCACACAGCCTACAATCTTTGAATCGTCAATTCTGTTGAGGATGAACGCCTTTGCTGGATAATCCTTTTTGCACAAGCTACGACTAGCTGGAGAGTTCTATCCTTCTTCAGGAAGAACCTGCATGACCTGCGTGAGGGCTGAGTTTTTAGTTATTGCAATCTTTTGATCATCTTCCTCGTACGGTTATGAAACCTGCAATAACACAAACAAGACAAGACAAGCCTATGCAACCAAATCAATTCAGGTTAGTGACGTTATTTTCAGTTAATTCAAAGCTTTAGTAACTGTTGGCAAGGGCCAGTGACGTTATACACACGCTAGTTTCATCAAACTTAGGCGTTAATCATGCATAAAATAGTAAAGAACAGTGTCAAGTACTGAATAACGTATTTTATTGATTGGGCCCCTGAATGGGCGGAGTTTTGTACACGGGATGTAACTCCTGAAATGAGGAAGCTACACAAAGCAAATATACAAGTATACAAGTATGCACAAGAAGCATAAATATTGACAACTTAAATCTGTACACATGTCGGCAACGGGATGCAGATGAACACCACAGACTGATCCTCCTGTCGCTACTGCGAAAATCGGCGCCGGCTGAACAGAAGAGTCGCCACCGTGCGTTATTTATCCCACGGGAGGGAAAGGAAACGCTCAGAGTAAACCTCGCACAACACGGGAAAGGTATGGTCGTCGCAACCAAAACCTGGGTTCGGGAGTCGGTTACGCAAGGGGAAGGTATTAGCACCCCTCACGTCCGTCGTACTCGACGGGATCCACGCTTGTTTTCGGGTATGGATTGTTATTCTATCTAAACTATAGGTCAGGGGTTAAAAAGAAAAGAAAATGAGAATAAAATGACTCGGCAAAGTATCGCACTTTATGCCTACGTATTCCCGTCTGGAACGAGAAATCAGAGTCAACGTAGTTCGCCTACCTACGGGAAAGGAGGGGAAGGTTGCTCGCTAGGATATCGCATCCTATGCCTACGTACTTCCACACAGCATGAAAGATCAGAGCAAACGTAGTTCGGGCCACGTACGACACAAGTCTGTCCTTGATTGATTTTATTCCTTCTGAAAAAGGTTTTTCTGATTAACAGTCCAAGCGGACAAAAATGGCGTTTTGATGAGTTCACATTCTTTTACGGAAGAAGTGTCTTTTACTGTGTTTGAAATCTTTATGTGTTTTTCTGTTTGTTTTGAGAAAGAAAGAGACAGAACTCTAACCTACGGTTGCGAAGGGAAACACACTAACCTAATGTTATCATGCATGGGTTAAGACCTAGTGTCTATCATGCTCCTCTCTTGCACAGAGAGAAACAGAGATCCTACGGGATAGGCAGAAACAGAAACAATAGCAGATATATACAATGAAACAGTAAAATGCATGGATGCAACAGCACAAGCGAGGCAAGGGAGTCCCACTCAACCTCGAACCTAGAAAATAATAGGCAAAAGTGAACAGGATTCACTTTCAACCCAACAGGGTAAACAGCAAACAATACAGTCAGGGAAAACCAAACAATACATCAACAATGAAATACAACAGCAAAAGAAACAGCATCAGCAGCTCTGAATCAACATCTGGCTTCAAGTAATCTCCAATCAGCTACAGGCTTCAACAAGCATCAATCTCCATCTTCATGACCTTCAGGCAAGGGCTTTGATCATCAATCTTCCATCTGCAATGGCTTTTCTTCAAGCTCAAACCTCCAGGATGAGGAATCAGTCACAAGAGTGGATTGGGTGTTAAGCAATCAGTTGACTACCAAGGGTGGTGAACAGACTGCTTCTAACACAAAAGACATTTTTCTCTCAAGAGTTCTATCTCTTAGACACTGTCACCAAGCCTTCCAAAGGAAGGGGGTGAGTGTCTTAGAGAGACTCTGAATCATAGAGAAGGAATGGATGCAGACAAGGCAATTCATGTTTGAGAAACAAGCTTTCTAATCTAGAGCTCTGCCTAGCTCCTAAACCCTAGTCTCCTCAACAGCTGCTAGCAAGAACCTCCTCTCCAACTCTGGCAGTTGATCTTCAATCTCTGGATCTCCAATGGCCTTCATCTCCTCAAGTCTTCAGCTCTCCCAAGTCCCCAGACAAACCCAATACCCAAGCAAGCAAGCAATAATCCCCGGAGGGCACACCACAACAGACAATCAGATATACAGAGAGTATTAATAGCAGTAGGGAAATCCTGACTTTTTCTAAGGGGATCTAATAACTACCCATAGCCCCTATAGTCCCATAACTAATCTAGTCAAACCCTAAGTCCTAAGGGAAAGAACCAAACTTCCTAAGTCATCACCTAAAAAACCCTAATTTGTTCATGTTGTTCAAGCCTACATTAAGCACCTAAAATTAATTCCTAAAAATGGGAACTAAATTGTTTCTACAAGTTCAATATCTAATCTAAACAACATAAAAAGAATGAACCAAAAATATGAAAGCATTTAATAGAACAAAAATTACTAAAATCATGCATGAAATGAAGCTATTTAAAATGACATTTATTTAGAAAATATGGAAAAAATATCAAATAAAAATAAAAATGCAATTTTATTTAATGACAATTTTCTACACATTCTAATGAAAATGATGTAAAAAGAATGGATTAAAAATGATTTTTTATGTATTTATTATGAATTAATGAAATGAATGAAAAAACATGAAAAGAAAATAATAAAAAAGAATAGAGAAATAGCCAGGGGGGGGGGGGTTCAATAAGCAACGCGCTCAGTTGATATTTCATTGGGCCAGGCAGTGGTGGGGTGCGCATAGCAAGTTACTAAGGCCCAGAACCATTCAGAAACAAGGAAGATAACAAAAAACGCAGGGGGGTGAGAATAGCATAGGTTATCACGTTCAAATTGATTGGGCTCACTAAAGGGGGGTGGGGATATCATTCAATACTCAGGCCCGCCCGTTTCAATTAATGAAACGGTGCGTTTAGGGCACCAACTCATCTCCCTCCAAATTCTGAATCAAATCTCAGCCACACGATGGGCTTCTGAGTCAAGGGTCCAACACGAAATGGACGGATACGATTGTGTCTTCTCCAATGGATCATACGAGCTAGGGTTTACTCCATGAATGCACATGCACGAGCACAATTTCTCCCAATCTGTTCTCACTCCACAATCCATGAAACACCACGATGTAAACATGGAACTCACTCAGAATTTCTCCCTCTATAAGCCTATGGTCTTTGTTTGCATTAAAACTCAACCAATCAATAAACCCGCGCGCAACAATCTCTGGCTCCATGAAAATACACTGAGATGCATCACAATAATTCTCAATCAAACTTATCCTAATCTAATCTATGACTAATGGTGATTATCCTGCGCTAACAATCTAAGATTCTAATGCACTAAGCCACGAGTTCTAGGTCCTAACAGTTTGGTGCACCTGCTATGAATTGTCTCTATTCAGCCTCAAATTCATCTAAACTAACCTCCTAACATCATAGACCATGAATATACTAGTAAAACTATCTAAATCTCCCTAAATTGAGTAAGTTAGAAAGATTTGCACCTTGAGCAAGCTTTAATGGAGGCTGAGTAATCACGTGGATCCAGGCTCTTGTATGCTTCAATCTTGATCCATTCTTGATGTACTTGATTCTGTTTGCAATATTTGGATGAAACTTGACTTGGATCTTGATCTACAACTGAATTTGCAGCTTGTATGTTCTTGAAGAAAGTGCACGAAATTGAGCTCTAACCACCAAATCTTTGATTTAATTCTGATCCAGGATGATGATTGAATGCAGGAGGATCAATGTTGATGAAAATTGATGAAGATTTTGAGAGATTGAAGTGAAATTGCAAAGAGAAAGAATGAGAGAATTTGGGAAATTCTTAGTGAAAAATGAGTCCAACCCTTGATCAATCTTCATTTCATGTTTATATAGTGTTCAATGGTAACTTCTAGATCCCTCTTACACATTCCCTTGCCTTCCAACTTTGATTCATTTTGGCTATGTTTCTTAAAATGCAAGTAACCAAGGATAACTTTGAAATCTTCCACTAAACTCAAAAAAGTGCTTGAACCATTGTCTTTAGAATGTCTTTTCCATTCAAAATCATATATTGGAAGTCTCCATTTGGACTTATAAATCTCCCAAACCATTTTTCACTTTGACTTTATTCAAATTATAAGCCATTTTAGTTCAAATTTGGACCAATCATGCAACTTCATGTTATGAGCTTTTCCAACAATTTGTGACCTTCTTTCTAGACTCAAAATCACATTTGGAGCAAGTTTGATGTTGTAAGTTTTTCCATTTGAGGCCTCCTTGTATGAGTTTTGGACATGGGTTAAAATGACCTGTAATTCACAAATGCCCAAAATACCCTTTGCTTGCCAAGACCATAAGTTGAGTTCCACACATCATATGAAGTCATGCTATACCATTATAGAAAGCTAAGACAATGAGGAATAATTCTTATGTTGACCAAGAATTCATTTGAAATCTCCTTGAGGGGTAAAAATTGCTTGGAAGTCAAGTCACTTTCACAGACAAAAATTCAGATATCTCAGATGACCTGTAACTTGCAAGGACCATAACTTGAGTTCTATAAATCTCCTTGATGTCTTCCACCACTCAAATTAAAGGTCTTGAGATCCTCTACAAGTTTCATGTTGGCCAAGAAGCCATTTGAAGCTTGCATTTTGACTTATCTTGCTTGGAAATTTGACCTAAACTAGGGGATTTTACACAGAAACCCTAATTTAGAAACTCCTCTTCTCCTTGATTTCTCTTGAATTCTCCTTGGCATATCTCCATATCCTTCTTTATATGTCCAATGATGAACCCCACATCTCTCCACTAGACTTGAATGCCCCTTAAATCAGTCAATTGACCTAGGGTTGACCTAGGGTTGACCCAGATGAAACCTTAGTTGACTGCCTTCAGCTATAGCTCTTGTGCTCTCATCAATGACTTGTCTCCTTCTCCAAATGAATTTCTAAGTCTCTCATAATGGCTAAATACTCTCCATGCCTTCAACTCACAGCTCACAACCCTCTTGTTGACCCTCAAATACCCTTAGCTAGGAGATGGACTCAAGGCTTGATCTGCTGAACTCTTTGCTTTCAAATTCTTTCCTGATGACTTGAATGAGATTGAATTGGGATAATAACCTCTTGATAGGCTTCTAGAGATGAGAATAATGATTGGTCCCCTGTTGAATGACTTGCTATGCTTATGCTATGCAGATGGTTAGTCTATGTACATGACTCTATATGCAAATGCTAATGACATTGAAACATAAACCAAGGAATAAGGTTGAGCAAATTTTAGGGTGCAACAGCTGCCCCTATTCAAGCGGCTTGGACCCGATTGGGTGAAGAGCCCGGAGCCTTCAGACATTCGCGGTACGAGACGGTTGAATACTAGTGAAACCAGAAATTTGCCAACCGCAAAACTAAATTGCGCTCCTGCTTGAGGAACGACATTCATCAGCTGAATCTGACTGTTACAGCAACCCACTGATCTCGTGCGACTGTGCTGGGGATTGTCTTCATCGTTCTGAAGAGGATTCTGTCATCATTACGAAGAAATCTCAACTAGAACCTATCCACGTTAGGACTCCACTTGCTGTTAACCCAGAAAAATCTCGGCAACTCCGCTGGGGATAATTCGTTTGCATTTCCATAAACTGAATCGTCCACGTTAGGAATAACACTCTTCCACGTTAGGAGTAACACCTGTCCACGTTAGGAATCATTTCTTCTGTATCTGTCCGCGTCAGGACCAACCCTTTCATCTTTAAACGTCAGGAAGCCATCTTCTTTCCACATAAAGAGAACTATATCAATCTGTCCACGTAAGGACTCCAATACGACTTGACATGTCCGCGTCAGGACTCCAATCTTTCCACGTAAGGAAACCATTTTTCTTCCACGCAAGGGATGCTCTTGATATGTCCACGTAAGGACTCTAATCTTTCCACGTAGGGAAACCATTTTTCTTCCACGTCAGGGATCAACTTTTCTTGAATCTGTCCGCGTCAGGACTAAATTCTTCCACGTCAGGAATAATCTCTCTCTTTCCACGTCAGGAATCAATCTTCTTTCCGCGTAAGGAGAACTATATCGATCTGTCCACGTAAGGACTCCAATCTTTCCACGTCAGGAATGCTGTCATTTCCACGTAAGGAAACTATCTTTTTCCACGTAAGGAATCATCTCTTTCCACGTAAGGAATCCAACTTGATATGTCCGCGTCAGGACTACATCGTCCATGTTAGGACCCACTTCTCCACGTTAGGAATCACCTCTTTTGATATGTCCGCGTAAGGACTACATCGTCCACGTTAGGAATAATAATCTCTTTGATTTGTCCGCGTCAGGACTAAACTCTTCCATGTAAGGAATCTATCTCGTTCTTGATTTGTCCACGTTAGGACTCAGGCGTCTTCGACCCGCTGAGGAAATAAGACTTGTCCGCGTAAGGACTCACACGCTGGTCTGATCTGTTCCACGTCAGGACACCAACACAAAGAGTAATCACTTTTGTCAACGTCATGACCTCTCATTCCACAAATTTCGAGAACCCACATCTGCTCACGTTAGGACTAACACCCCTCACCAATCCGGAGAAATAAACCTGTCCACGTTAGGACGACCACTTCTGAAGAAATCCCGTCAATATAGGAATAAATTGTCCGCGTCAGGACTTAGTCCTCCAATGATCCTCACCCACAAACTTCTTAACACTGACGTGACAGCGACTTTGAGGCGGACTCTACTGAGGATGTCTGGAAACAAAACTATCGGACGCCTGTTCTGATAACCGGCGGTGGCCTCTGAAATTCTGATTCATGGAACCCTTGATGACAACTGATTCTGCCTGGGAACAAAGAGAAACTTATCCTTGCAACTCTGGCGGGGAAAATAAGAGACATTTGCATAAATGACTCTGCTAGAGACAAAGAGAATCTCATCATGCTAACTCTGTGGGGGAATACTGCCGAAACTGACATTATCATTGGATGTCTCATGCCGAGATCTTGAATGTTTGATTGTTCATTTGAGCAAGAATTCTCTCCACCTGAACTGCTAGAGTACAGAAACTGCTTCAGCAAAATAAATGCTAAAGATAATGCCGACTCCGCCGGGGATAGCCAGATGCTACAGAATTATTCCAGCAAAATAAACGCTGGAAGGATGAATTCAAACCTGCTGGGAAATTGGGAACTCAAACCACATACCCTATTGAGGTAACCCCCTGCTGGGGAATAGCAGATGTGCATAGTATGATCGGACTTCTGCTGGAAAGTGAACTGATATCACCAGTATCTCTGTCAAAATAAATGATAGGACCCACCATCAACTCTGCTTTGGAGAGTCTCGGTCTCCGAGTTCCACTGGAAGGAATGAAAATACTTGCAAAGAGAATTCCGCTGGGGATGGGATGATTCTCTCGGGAAAAATTAACTGACTCCGCCGGGGGAGAGTGCATGGCCCTGCGGGGAAAGATGAATCTGCCTGAATACAGCCTTACGATCTTGGAATCGCCAAACTCCATTGAGAGTGAATAACTTTTCTGCTCCCTTTGAGTAAGCTACGGCTAGCTGGGAAATTCTATCCTTCTTCGGGAAGAACATGCATGACCTGCGTGAAGACTGAGTCTTTCGCTATCGCAATCTTTTGATCCTCTTCCTCGTATGGTTATGAAACCTGCAACAACACAAACAAGACACGACAAGCCTATGCAATCAAATCAATTCAGGTTAGTGACGTTACACTCAGTTAATTCAAAGCTTTAATGATTGTTGGCAAGGGCCAGTGATGTTATACTCATGCTAGCTTCAATAAACTTAGGCGTTTTATCATGCACAAAACAGTAAAGAACCAGCAAGCAAATACTGAATAACATATTTCCATTGATTGGGCCCCTGAATGGGCGGAGTTTTTGTACACGGGATGTAACTCCTGAAAAGAGGAAGCTACGCAAAGCAAATACATAAGTATGCAAGTATGCACAAGAATTTTGACAAGTTAAATTTTGTACACATGTCGGCAACGGGATGCAGATGAACACCACGAACTGATCCTCCCATGACTCGTCCGACTCTAATGCTTTCCCGGTATCCATTTTTCTGAAGAGATTGTACCCGATAACTGGCCCCTCAAATATATTCTCCCGCATTGATGCTCATTGTAATTATCAAATTCGGACCGCAGTCATTTGCTTTTCAAATCCCTAACTTTTGCGTGAACCGCCCTTTACGGGTTTTCAGTTCACCGGGATACCCTTTTTTGCCGAAGCCGCCCAGTGTAGGTTTTCAACTTCGCGGGTGTACATTTTTTCAATTTTATCCCTAACTTTTGCCCGAACCTTTCATTCTGTTTTTGGTTCGCCAGGATGCCCCATTTTTGCCTGGACTCTCTTTTTCTGTCCAGCGGGTCTATTTTAAGCAAAGTATTTTTTAACTGCGTCCGAATTCACAGGTGACGCAAAGTCTTCTCCGTCCATGGTGGACAACAACAACGCTTCTACGTATGGCCCTTCGTAATTGGGGGTCCACTTGCCCCTGTGATCTGCTTGCGGCGGGAGAATCCTTTTCAGCACAAGGTCGCCCGTCTGAAAGCTTCGCGGAAGTATCTTCTTGTCGTACGCTTTCTTCATTCGGCTCTGGTACAAACGACCGTATGCTAGAGAAGCTAGCCTCTTCTCGTCCATCAAACTCAGTTGGTTCAATCTATTCGTTACCCATTCTGCCTCGTCCAGCTGAACGTCTCGCAATACCCTCAGAGAAGGGATCTCAACTTCCAATGGTAATACCGCTTCCATTCCGTATACCAACGAGAATGGAGTTGCCCCGGTTGATGTGCGTACCGTCGTACGATAACCGTGCAAAGCGAAAGGTAGCATTTCATGCCAATCCTTATAGGTCACCACCATTTTCTGGACGATTTTCTTGATATTCTTATTGGCTGCCTCAACAGCGCCATTCATCTTGGGTCGGTAAGGGGAGGAGTTGTGATGTTCGATCTTGAAATTCTGACAGAGCTCCTTCATCATTTTGTTGTTCAGGTTAGAACCGTTGTCCGTGATTATCCGCTCGGGGATCCCATATCGGCAAATGATATCTCTCTTAATGAATCTGGCCACCACTTGCTTCGTTACATTTGCGTAAGACGCCGCTTCCACCCACTTGGTGAAATAATCGATTGCTACTAGGATGAACCGATGCCCGTTAGAAGCCGTCGGCTCGATCTTTCCAATCATATCGATTCCCCACATCGAGAATGGCCATGGAGATGACATCACATTTAAAGGACTTGGAGGCACATGTATCTTGTCAGCATAGATTTGGCACTTGTGGCACTTCCTTGCGAACTTGAAACAATCAGTTTCCATCGTCAACCAAAAGTAACCTGCCCGCAGCAGCTTTCTCGTCATAGCATGCCCACCAGCATGCGTACCAAAGGCACCTTCGTGAATTTCCTCCATGAGAAGCTTTGCCTCTTTCTCGTCTACACAACGCAACAACACCAAATCGTGGTTTCTTCTGTACAAGACGCCATCCGGGTTCAAATAGAAATTACCCGCTAATCTCCTGAGAGTCTTCTGATCTTGACTGGATGCCCCAGCAGGATACTCTTTATTTTTCAGGAAATTAAGGATATCAAAATACCACGGTTTGTCGTCAGATGCTTCATCGATGGCAAATACATAAGCCGGCCTGTCCAACCGAGAGATAGTGATTTGGGGAGCTTCGTTCCAGAAGTTGACTTTGTACATGGAAGACAAAGTGGCAAGGGCGTCAGCCATTTGATTTTCTGCCCGCGGTACGTGATGCAACTCAACCTTGTCGAAGAAAGGCAACAATCTCCTTGCATAATTCATGTAATGTATCAAATTGGGCTGACGTGTCTCCCATTCCCCTTTGATCTGATTCACTACCAGAGTTGAGTCTCCGTATACGTCTAGATGTTTGATTCGCAAATCAATGGCTTCTTCAAGCCCCATTATACAAGCTTCGTATTCGGCCTCATTGTTGGTAACGGCAAAGGTCAACCGGGCCGTAAACGAGATATGCGACCCGTGTGGCGTCGTGATGATTGCCCCTATTCCGCTACCGTAAGCATTCACAGCTCCGTCAAAAAACATCTTCCACTGGGACCCCAACTCTGGTCCTTCGTCTGGCAACGGCTCTTCGCAATCTTTCATCTTTAGGTACATGATATCCTCGTCAGGAAAATCAAACCTCATCGATTGGTAATCTTCAATAGGCTGCTCCGCCAGATACTCAGACAGCACACTCCCCTTTATAGCCTTTTGCGAGACGTATTGGATATCATATTCAGTCAAGACCATCTGCCAACGGGCAATTCTACCTGACAACGCCTGCTTTTCGAATACATATTTGATAGGATCCATCTTCGAGATGAGCATGGTTGTATGATTCAGCATGTACTGCCTCAAACGCTTGGCGGCCCAGGCTAGCGCGCAACAAGTTTTCTCCAGCATTGAGTATCGAGATTCACAGTCTGTAAATTTCTTACTCAAGTAATAGATCGCATGCTCTTTTCTCCCCGTCTCGTCGTGTTGACCGAGAACACAACCCATGCTTCCCTCAAGAACCGTCAAATACATTATCAAGGGTCTACCTGCCACTGGGGGTATCAAAATAGGAGGCTCCTGCAAATACTGCTTTATTTTATCGAACGCCTTTTGACAATTTTCGTTCCACGTTACAGCTTGATCTTTCTTTAGCAACTTGAATAATGGTTCACACGTGGCCGTTAGGTGAGATATGAACCGAGCGATGTAGTTCAATCTCCCTAAAAACCCGCGCACCTCTTTCTCTGTTTTAGGCGTCGGCATTTCTTGAATCGCTTTTATTTTAGCAGGATCGACCTCTATTCCTCTTTCGCTTACGATAAACCCCAGCAGTTTACCCGATCTCACACCGAAGGTGCATTTATTAGGGTTCAGCCTCAGCCTGAACTTCCTAAGTCTTTTAAATAACTTCAACAGATTCACCAGATGCTCTTCCTCCGTCTGGGATTTGGCAATCATATCGTCAACATAAACTTCGATCTCTTTATGCATCATATCATGAAAAAGAGTCGTCATCGCACGCTGATATGTTGCCCCAGCATTTTTCAAACCAAAGGGCATCACTTTGTAGCAAAATGTTCCCCAAGGCGTTATGAAAGTAGTCTTCTCCATATCCTCTGGCGCCATTTTAATTTGATTATAGCCTGAAAAGCCATCCATGAAGGAGAATACAGAGTATTGAGCGGTATTATCAACTAACACGTCAATGTGAGGAAGTGGAAAATCGTCTTTTGGGCTTGCTTTATTCAAATCTCTATAATCCACGCACATCCGAACCTTGCCATCTTTCTTCGGCACTGGTACGATGTTGGCAACCCATGAGGGATACTTCGTCACAGCCAGGAAACCAGCGTCCCACTGTTTCTGCACCTCCTCTTTGATCTTCATTGCCATATCTGGTCGAGTTCTGCGAAGTTTTTGTTTGACCGGCGGGCAATCTTCTTTTAGTGGCAGACGATGCACAACCATATCTGTATCGAGCCCTGGCATATCCTCATATGACCAAGCGAATACATCATTATACTCTCGGAGCATTTCAACCAGTCTTCGCTTGATATCATTCTGCAGTGCGGCTCCGATACGAATATTCTTCTCAACCCCTTCCGACCCCAAATTGATAATTTCGATAACCTCGTCGTGAGGCAGAATGGCTCTTTCCTCTTGCTTCACTAACCAAGACAGTTCTTCAGGAACGTCGCTATCTTCGACAACCTCTTCTTCGGCCTGGAATACCGGGTGCTCGAAGTCGGGACGAGTCATAGGTGGTTCAAGGATGTCATCTGAAAATGTTATCCTGCAAAAGGAATGGTTAAGTGCTTCAAAATGCGTATAAAGCGAATAACCACATTGCCATTTTATTGAAAAATACAAAACAGGAAAGACAGGGATTACGGTATTTGCACATGAAAAAACGCCATTTATTTAATGATTAACACGCAATGTTTATAACAACACAGCCCTAAGCAAATCCTGATGCCCCGGGCAAGACATCAGATTATTCAACAATTAATAAAGCAAAGCATTACTGTTTAAAAGTCACAGGAACAAGCTCCTGAATAGACCAGTTGCACAGTCCTTGTCCTGGCGTGCTTGGCTGAATCCAGGCATCCATATCACAGTCGCTGTCTCCTTCATCGGACTCTGAAGCAACATTGACAGTTTCATGACATACTCCACTGGCAGAGATGGTAATTGACTTTCTGAAACGGGGGGCCCCCACGGAAGGAGTTGATGACGACGGTTGGTACCCCAGTCCGAACCGGTCCATTTTCACAGGAATGTCCAGCACCTTGCCCCAGCCCTTGGCTTCTCCTGCTTCCACTAGAGCTTGAGCTTCCTTATACGATGAGACAGCTATCTCTGGCACTTTGCTCGGCCCGGGACCTTTGTCCTTGATGCGCAAACCTTCGAATGCCTGGCATGGCGTCTCGTGGATCTCCCCGTCGACTTCCACATATTTAAACGATGATAGATGGCTGACCAGGATGTCTTCTTCTCCGCACACGGTGACTACGCTGTCTCCGACCATATACTTTAACTTCTGATGCAGGGTAGACGTGACAGCCCCTGCCCCATGAATCCAGGGTCTCCCAAGCAAGCAGCTATACGCAGGCTGTATATCCATGATATAAAACTCGGTTGCAAACACTTCCGGCCCCACTTGCAGAGGCAAGGTAATCGATCCGAAGACTGTTCTCCGCGTGCCGTCAAACGCTCTGACTACCAAATCACTGGGTGTACACAAAATCCCTCGAACATCCAGCTTCATCATCGCCTTCTTAGGCAGCACATTCAAAGATGATCCGGTGTCAACCAATACGTGCGACATTACTGATCCTCTACATTCAACAGATACGTGTAATGCCATATTATGATCTCTCCCTTTCGGAGTCAAGTCAAAATCGGTAAAACCCAAGCTGTGGCCTGCATTCACATGTGCCAATACTCCTTCTAGCTGATTTACAGAGACGTCTTGGGGTACAAAAGAAGTGTCCAGGACTTTCAACAAAGCGTTTCTGTGAGCTTCCGAACACAACAGCAATGATAGGATAGATATTTTGGACGGTGTCTGCTGCAGATGCTCCACAATCTTATAATCACTTTTTCGAATTAAGCGCATGAATTCTTCCACATCTTTTGATGCTGCTTCTTTTTCACTTGCTTGTACCGGAACATTCTCAACCGCTTTCCCTTTTCCTTTCGCTAGTCTTTCAGCCTCCACTTCAGGAGATATAAAGATCCTACCACTCCTCGTCATGCCTCCTGAACCAACAACATTATCCACAATCTCCGCTGGCTGCTTGTTAACATCAATCTTTATCCCGTCACAATACACCTCTAGCCCATATGACCATGGGACTGCTTTCGTGTTCTCGTACGGGATTGGCCCGGCCTTAGTTATGGTGATCGGTGGGCGCTGAGCTGGTGCTGCAATAGTGATCGTCTTCCGCGGAATCGTTACCGTGGCCACATCACTCCGATTATCCACTACTGCCCCTGCAGGCTCGTCAGTTGCCGCTCGATCAAACTGCAATATGCCCTCATCAATTAAAGCCTGAATGCCTTTCTTCAAATCCTCACACCCCCAGCTAGGGTCCAACAGTCTAAGCAATACTCGTTACATCCTGGGTAAACACCTCCTTGTAACAGTCGGCTCTTTATCTCGCTCAGCGGCGTCTTCAAATCTTCCACATTCATAATCAGATTCAACCCTTCCTCAGTCAGCACGGCGTTCGCCCCAAGATTAGGCATGGGTTTCTGGACTATATTCGGGCCTGCCGTTCCGAAATTGATAGTCTTGTTGTCTAAAAGATCCTGCACAACGTGCTTAAAAGCATGGCAACCTTCTATATCGTGGCCCGGGGCCCCAGAATGAAACTCACAGTGCCTATTTGCATCGTAACCAAACGGAGGAGCTCCCGTTATCGGCGCCAGAGTTCTTTTCTCTACCAGATTCAGTCCCAACAATGTCTGCAACAAATCGGCATATGTTGAGGGAGGCTTCTCAAACACTCTTCTCGGCTTACTACCCTGGAATCTTCGTTGAGCCTGCTGTGCCCCCTGCTGAGGCTGCTGCTGCTGTGGCATTGGCTGTTGCTGAACCGGTTGTTGTTGCTGGAATGGTTGTTGCTGATAGGGAATAGTAACACTCGACACCTGCTGCGGCTGACGATATTGACCTCGTCCCCTGCCTCGGCCTCGGCCTCGGCCTCCAAATACCGCGCTTGCCTCGCCCTGACGGCGCCCACCATAAGCTTTCCTATTACTGCCAGATGCAGTTGATTCCTCGACTTGGAACTTTCCTTGCTTAATATTACGCTCAATCTTTTCCCCCATCAGAATCAGGTCCGAAAAACTGGCCAGAGAAGTATGAAACAGCATATCATGAAACAACCCTGTGAATGTGCCGACAAACATATCATTCATTTCCTTATCTTCTACAGGAGGACGGACCCTGGCAGCCATATCGCGCCACCTTTGCGCGTACTCTTTAAAACTCTCCCCCTTCTTCTGCGAAAGCCCGGCCAACTGGACCCGATTGGGTGCCAGGTCGCTGTTATATTTGTAATGGGCTACAAATGCCTCCGCTAATTGCTTCCATGTCTTGATATCAGTTGGCTCCAACCCCATGTACCACTCTAGGGAAGGGCCCGACAGACTATCCTGAAAGAAATGCATTAGCATTCTTTCATCAGTGGAGTATGCAGACATCTTTCTGTAATAAGCTCGTACATGCACTTTCGGACATGTGTCTCCTTTGTACTTGTCGAACGCAGGAGCCTTGAATTTAATTGGCACCCTCAAGCCAGGTACCAAGCCCATTGTTGCCATGTCCAATCCCACAGCACTTTGATTTAGGACTCCCTTCATCTGCTCTTCCAGCATTCTAATCTTTTGGGAATCATCCATCGGCCCTTCAAAACCTCCTCCGGAGAAGGCGTCTTCCTGCTGATCTTCTTGCCACATACCGTTTCCAGCTCCATACCCATCGTACGCATTATTACGTCCAGCTCTGATCTGATTCATCCCCGGACCTCGGCCTCTGTTGCCGTACCCTTGAACACCTCCAGCGGGACCAAAAGCCATGAATCCAGTACCATTTCCGTTTCCAAAGCCTCCGTAACCCTGATTGACCATACCATAACCATCTTGCCCAAAGCCTTGAGCATTAAAGCCATACTTGCCAGTGTTATCGAATCCCTGATCGTTGAATCCGAACCCAGTATTGACAAAGCCATTGCCTCCTAGATTATCTCCCAAATTGACATCACCCAGCCCAACATTATGGGCAGCGGTCTCATTCCCCACTCCGACGTTACCATTCACAGCAGCGGTAGCATTGTTGACATTAGCAGCAGGTATATTGACCACGGGCGGAGCCACTGGCGTGGGAGTGCCGTCTCCATGAGCAGTATCAACCCGGACAGACTGATGATCTTCATTACCATGACCAGCGTTTCGAGCCAACAGAGGCTGGACCATGGCCTGCAAATTCTCCTGCCCTTTTGCTATAGCTTCCATGGTCTGCATGAAGAGGGCGAGCTTCTCGCGCACATCTTGCATCTCGTTCTGCATCTGGTCCATGATTTTCCGACAATTGGAGCGTGTAGAATAGCGGTGCGGATGTTGATCTGCAATCCTGTTAAGTACCTGGTGCAGAGCAGGAAATAAGACACCATCCAAAGATTACCTGTTATGCAATATGAATATGAATGCAATGCAATGTGTCTGTGCATTAGGGAAGTTCATTCCCCCAGTTCTAGTGCGAAGGTGCCGGTGCAGTGATAGTGCTGACAATAGGAATATCGGAGCTGAATCATAGAAAGCCTCATATATTGCAGGGAGAATCAATAAACCCAGGGTACAATATCACTGAGAGTACAAAGAAGGCATGACCTCAACCAACAGTCCTGGTGATGGTCAGCACTATGCAAATAAAGCATACAAGTTACTACATGAAATGATCAAATCCTCCCAAAAGTCTGGTACTCCTCTATCAACTTCCTGGTCTCCGGATGGCCTGGTCGATCAAGCAGTCCTTCAACAAGCTGGTTTCTCCTCTTAAGGACACGGCGTACGTCTTCAGCAGTTTCTTCCCATGTTGCTTCTCCGAAGCAATCTTCTAGCTTTCGCTTCTGAGACACTGCTTCATCTCTGGATTTGATTGCCTTGTTCAGTGCATGCTGGACACTATACCGGGTCATCACTTCCTCCTCACACTTCTTGATGCTAGACTTCAACTTCTCTTCGAGGTCGGAAATTTGCTGCTTCAGCTTATCTTCCCTCTTCTTATTGTTAGTGAGTGTAGCATTCCAAGTCTTATTGCAAGAAGATATCTCTCGGTGTGCTGCGTCGAGCGCCTTCTTTTTGGCTTCCAGCATGTCATGGGAACTTCTGAACTCTTGCCCCAGACGTTCGCGCTTCTTCTTTTCCTCAGTCAACTCAGCCCCTAGTCTGTTTACCAGCTCGATTTGTTGCTGGAAAGCATATACGGCCTTGTTTTTCTCGCTGCGTACTTGGGCTAGCTCTTGCTCTAACCTTTCGTTGACCTTCATCAAGGCTTCTTTTTCTCTCACAACTTGTTCGTAGACTTCTCTAGAAACAGTAGTTGGCTCTACTGCCGGAATAAGAGCGAGGATTGGTACGTCTGGAAATGGCATCTTCAACTGACTTGCTCTTTCCTGGATCCAAACTCTATAAGGTGTATAAGCCTGACAGTCATTCTTTCCTAACAACGGCTTCCCTCTGCGGTTAATACGCGTCCAGGCATGTTGCAACTTGGCTAATAACTCCCCTTTCACGTCACCGGTGAAGTACAGAGATTCCTGTACTTCCTCCTCCTTTGGCGGGTTCTTCAGTGCGTATCCGAACTGACGGACGAACAGAGATGGGTTGTAGTTGATACACCCTTTCCTTCCTATCAACGGCACATTAGGGTACCCAGAACAGCTGAATATGAGCTCGGATCCCAACAGGTCTCGATCAAACCACTCCATATCTTCCGACGATAGCCTCATCAGGCGCTCCGGCCAACCAACTGGGACTGTGGTCTCTGCAGCAGATCTTCTCTTAGGAAGGTGACTCTCAAACCACATACTCAACAAGGGTACACAAAGATGAACATTCTTTCCTCTTCCCTTCTCATTCTTGTAATGCAGTGAGTGGTAGAGATCTCCGAGTAAGGTAGGTACAGGATTACCAGCGGCAAACAAGTAGAAAGCATCAAAGTCCACAAAATCCGGTATGTTGGGAAACAAAATTATGCCATAAATGCACAAAGCCAACACAGCATTGAAAGCAACCCAGCACCCGCTCTTGGCATACTCCTGGGCTTTACCAACTAAGAACTGAAGTGAGAAGCCTGGAACTCCACGGGAGACAGTAGTCACAAGTTCAGAAGCGTCAATATGCAAGGCTTTTGCCAAATCCTCCGGCTTGGGCTTGGCGTCATAATGAATGAATGGAACCTGGTTCTGCACGGGCAGCTCAACATACTCAGCGTATTCCTCCAGGGTTGGTCCCATAATAAAGTCAGAGAACGTAAAGCACCTCAAAGCAGGGTCATAGAATTGCATCACAGCATACAGCCCATCTAACTCTACCTCTGTAGGTTTGCACACCAATCTCAATAATCTACCATAGCTCATCCGGAAGCTCCTACGAACACCCTCATCAGCAAGAGAGATCAACCCAAGTAAAGGAACAATATCAGGAGTAGGCAATTTGTAAGCAACCGTTCTCCTTAAGCTAGTCATGATCAAACACTCAGAAGTCTGGGCACTAGAACTAGGGAAATGCAAATGCACCTGCAGCACAGACACACATTAGCGAAATGCAAATGGTAATGGATATGCAGGCAATGCAATGCAAGTAACATGCAACAGGGACCAAAGCTGTAGCTGAATAGCCTGAACCCAATCAAGAAAGGTCTCAGATAGACCACCCAGAAGTCATCAAACCCTGGTCTCAGATAGACCTAAAACAAAACTCCAACACTGGTCTCTGGCAGACCTCAAACCATAACTCCAACTGGTCTCTGATAGACCTCAAATCACATCTCTAATTGGTCTCTGACAGACCTCAGAACGCTCCAACTGGTCTCTGACAGACCTCAAAACACATCTCCAAATGGTCTCTGACAGACCTCCTAACTCTCCATAAATACCCAGGATCTCTGATCGAGAACAAACCGGTAGTCTGAAGGTCTGGTTACCTGCATAACCTTGAATCCCCTCACAGGTGGGTGGCCCTATAACTGGCACAAGGTACGGCATCCTATGCGGTCGTCGGCGTCACAGACTTTCAGGATTGATGATACGATTCCCAGAAGGAGTGGCATCATCAATTCCTGAAGAGGCCTCACTTAGCCAACTTCCAAATGATCGGTCCCCAGAGTCGACAATCCAACTAACCAGCAACCCACGCCAACCAAAGGAAGGGGCAGGAGGCCAACCAGAGGAACCTCGTCTAAGTGTAGATTTCATGGGACACCAAAGCAAGCAAAGCAAGCGGGCGCCCACTAATTTCTACTCTAATTCTAGGTGCACTCAAGCCCAGGTCCGACTTATCTCTCAATATCAGAACACCCGTCACACCCCAAGATACAGCAATAATAATCAATATATAAAGCTGAAAATACAAGGTTAGAAATATAAAATAACTCCATACAAAATCCTCGACGGGAAAACAAGCGTTAGGATTGACTCTCTTAAGGGACGTTGGATCCCAAATGCATAAGAACTATCGCAGTCCTTAGCAGCCAGGGGACGTTGGATCCCCAGGGGACGTTGGATCCCCAGCAGAGTCGCCAGCTGTCGCTACTGCGAAAATCGGCGCCGGCTGAACAGAAGAGTCGCCACCGTGCGTTATTTATCCCACGGGAGGGAAAGGAAACGCTCAGAGTAAACCTCGCACAACACGGGAAAGGTATGGTCGTCGCAACCAAAACCTGGGTTCGGGAGTCGGTTACGCAAGGGGAAGGTATTAGCACCCCTCACGTCCGTCGTACTCGACGGGATCCACGCTTGTTTTCGGGTATGGATTGTTATTCTATCTAAACTATAGGTCAGGGGTTAAAAAGAAAAGAAAATGAGAATAAAATGACTCGGCAAAGTATCGCACTTTATGCCTACGTATTCCCGTCTGGAACGAGAAATCAGAGTCAACGTAGTTCGCCTACCTACGGGAAAGGAGGGGAAGGTTGCTCGCTAGGATATCGCATCCTATGCCTACGTACTTCCACACAGCATGAAAGATCAGAGCAAACGTAGTTCGGGCCACGTACGACACAAGTCTGTCCTTGATTGATTTTATTCCTTCTGAAAAAGGTTTTTCTGATTAACAGTCCAAGCGGACAAAAATGGCGTTTTGATGAGTTCACATTCTTTTACGGAAGAAGTGTCTTTTACTGTGTTTGAAATCTTTATGTGTTTTTCTGTTTGTTTTGAGAAAGAAAGAGACAGAACTCTAACCTACGGTTGCGAAGGGAAACACACTAACCTAATGTTATCATGCATGGGTTAAGACCTAGTGTCTATCATGCTCCTCTCTTGCACAGAGAGAAACAGAGATCCTACGGGATAGGCAGAAACAGAAACAATAGCAGATATATACAATGAAACAGTAAAATGCATGGATGCAACAGCACAAGCGAGGCAAGGGAGTCCCACTCAACCTCGAACCTAGAAAACAATAGGCAAAAGTGAACAGGATTCACTTTCAACCCAACAGGGTAAACAGCAAACAATACAGTCAGGGAAAACCAAACAATACATCAACAATGAAATACAACAGCAAAAGAAACAGCATCAGCAGCTCTGAATCAACATCTGGCTTCAAGTAATCTCCAATCAGCTACAGGCTTCAACAAGCATCAATCTCCATCTTCATGACCTTCAGGCAAGGGCTTTGATCATCAATCTTCCATCTGCAATGGCTTTTCTTCAAGCTCAAACCTCCAGGATGAGGAATCAGTCACAAGAGTGGATTGGGTGTTAAGCAATCAGTTGACTACCAAGGGTGGTGAACAGACTGCTTCTAACACAAAAGACATTTTTCTCTCAAGAGTTCTATCTCTTAGACACTGTCACCAAGCCTTCCAAAGGAAGGGGGTGAGTGTCTTAGAGAGACTCTGAATCATAGAGAAGGAATGGATGCAGACAAGGCAATCCATGTTTGAGAAACAAGCTTTCTAATCTAGAGCTCTGCCTAGCTCCTAAACCCTAGTCTCCTCAGCAGCTGCTAGCAAGAACCTCCTCTCCAACTCTGGCAGTTGATCTTCAATCTCTGGATCTCCAATGGCCTTCATCTCCTCAAGTCTTCAGCTCTCCCAAGTCCCCAGACAAACCCAATACCCAAGCAAGCAAGCAATAATCCCCGGAGGGCACACCACAACAGACAATCAGATATACAGAGAGTATTAATAGCAGTAGGGAAATCCTGACTTTTTCTAAGGGGATCTAATAACTACCCATAGCCCCTATAGTCCCATAACTAATCTAGTCAAACCCTAAGTCCTAAGGGAAAGAACCAAACTTCCTAAGTCATCACCTAAAAAACCCTAATTTGTTCATGTTGTTCAAGCCTACATTAAGCACCTAAAATTAATTCCTAAAAATGGGAACTAAATTGTTTCTACAAGTTCAATATCTAATCTAAACAACATAAAAAGAATGAACCAAAAATATGAAAGCATTTAATAGAACAAAAATTACTAAAATCATGCATGAAATGAAGCTATTTAAAATGACATTTATTTAGAAAATATGGAAAAAATATCAAATAAAAATAAAAATGCAATTTTATTTAATGACAATTTTCTACACATTCTAATGAAAATGATGTAAAAATAATGGATTAAAAATGATTTTTTATGTATTTATTATGAATTAATGAAATGAATGAAAAAACATGAAAAGAAAATAATAAAAAAGAATAGAGAAATAGCCAGGGGGGGGGGGGTTCAATAAGCAACGCGCTCAGTTGATATTTCATTGGGCCAGGCAGTGGTGGGGTGCGCATAGCAAGTTACTAAGGCCCAGAACCATTCAGAAACAAGGAAGATAACAAAAAACGCAGGGGGGTGAGAATAGCATAGGTTATCACGTTCAAATTGATTGGGCTCACTAAAGGGGGGTGGGGATATCATTCAATACTCAGGCCCGCCCGTTTCAATTAATGAAACGGTGCGTTTAGGGCACCAACTCATCTCCCTCCAAATTCTGAATCAAATCTCAGCCACACGATGGGCTTCTGAGTCAAGGGTCCAACACGAAATGGACGGATACGATTGTGTCTTCTCCAATGGATCATACGAGCTAGGGTTTACTCCATGAATGCACATGCACGAGCACAATTTCTCCCAATCTGTTCTCACTCCACAATCCATGAAACACCACGATGTAAACATGGAACTCACTCAGAATTTCTCCCTCTATAAGCCTATGGTCTTTGTTTGCATTAAAACTCAACCAATCAATAAACCCGCGCGCAACAATCTCTGGCTCCATGAAAATACACTGAGATGCATCACAATAATTCTCAATCAAACTTATCCTAATCTAATCTATGACTAATGGTGATTATCCTGCGCTAACAATCTAAGATTCTAATGCACTAAGCCACGAGTTCTAGGTCCTAACAGTTTGGTGCACCTGCTATGAATTGTCTCTATTCAGCCTCAAATTCATCTAAACTAACCTCCTAACATCATAGACCATGAATATACTAGTAAAACTATCTAAATCTCCCTAAATTGAGTAAGTTAGAAAGATTTGCACCTTGAGCAAGCTTTAATGGAGGCTGAGTAATCACTGGATCCAGGCTCTTGTATGCTTCAATCTTGATCCATTCTTGATGTACTTGATTCTGTTTGCAATATTTGGATGAAACTTGACTTGGATCTTGATCTACAACTGAATTTGCAGCTTGTATGTTCTTGAAGAAAGTGCACGAAATTGAGCTCTAACCACCAAATCTTTGATTCAATTCTGATCCAGGATGATGATTGAATGCAGGAGGATCAATGTTGATGAAAATTGATGAAGATTTTGAGAGATTGAAGTGAAATTGCAAAGAGAAAGAATGAGAGAATTTGGGAAATTCTTAGTGAAAAATGAGTCCAACCCTTGATCAATCTTCATTTCATGTTTATATAGTGTTCAATGGTAACTTCTAGATCCCTCTTACACATTCCCTTGCCTTCCAACTTTGATTCATTTTGGCTATGTTTCTTAAAATGCAAGTAACCAAGGATAACTTTGAAATCTTCCACTAAACTCAAAAAAGTGCTTGAACCATTGTCTTTAGAATGTCTTTTCCATTCAAAATCATATATTGGAAGTCTCCATTTGGACTTATAAATCTCCCAAACCATTTTTCACTTTGACTTTATTCAAATTATAAGCCATTTTAGTTCAAATTTGGACCAATCATGCAACTTCATGTTATGAGCTTTTCCAACAATTTGTGACCTTCTTTCTAGACTTAAAATCACATTTGGAGCAAGTTTGATGTTGTAAGTTTTTCCATTTGAGGCCTCCTTGTATGAGTTTTGGACATGGGTTAAAATGACCTGTAATTCACAAATGCCCAAAATACCCTTTGCTTGCCAAGACCATAAGTTGAGTTCCACACATCATATGAAGTCATGCTATACCATTCTAGAAAGCTAAGACAATGAGGAACAATTCTTATGTTGACCAAGAATTCATTTGAAATCTCCTTGAGGGGTAAAAATTGCTTGGAAGTCAAGTCACTTTCACAGACAAAAATTCAGATATCTCAGATGACCTGTAACTTGCAAGGACCATAACTTGAGTTCTATAAATCTCCTTGATGTCTTCCACCACTCAAATTAAAGGTCTTGAGATCCTCTACAAGTTTCATGTTGGCCAAGAAGCCATTTGAAGCTTTCATTTTGACTTATCTTGCTTGGAAATTTGACCTAAACTAGGGGATTTTACACAGAAACCCTAATTTAGAAACTCCTCTTCTCCTTGATTTCTCTTGAATTCTCCTTGGCATATCTCCATATCCTTCTTTATATGTCCAATGATGAACCCCACATCTCTCCACTAGACTTGAATGCCCCTTAAATCAGTCAATTGACCTAGGGTTGACCTAGGGTTGACCCAGATGAAACCTTAGTTGACTGCCTTCAGCTATAGCTCTTGTGCTCTCATCAATGACTTGTCTCCTTCTCCAAATGACTTTCTAAGTCTCTCATAATGGCTAAATACTCTCCATGCCTTCAACTCACAGCTCACAACCCTCTTGTTGACCCTCAAATACCCTTAGCTAGGAGATGGACTCAAGGCTTGATCTGCTGAACTCTTTGCTTTCAAATTCTTTCCTGATGACTTGAATGAGATTGAATTGGGATAATAACCTCTTGATAGGCTTCTAGAGATGAGAATAATGATTGGTCCCCTGTTGAATGACTTGCTATGCTTATGCTATGCAGATGGTTAGTCTATGTACATGACTCTATATGCAAATGCTAATGACATTGAAACATAAACCAAGGAATAAGGTTGAGCAAATTTTAGGGTGCAACAGCTCCCATGACTCGCCCGACTCTAATGCTTTCCCGGTATCCCCACTTCTGAAGAGATTGTATCAGATAACTGACTCCTCAAATGTATTCTCCCGCATTGATGCTCATTGCAATTATCAAATTCGAACCGCAGTCATTTGCTTTTCAAATCCCTAACTTTTGCGTGAACCGCCCTTTACGGGTTTTCGGTTCACCGGGATACCCCTTTTTGCCGAAGTCGCCCAGTGTAGGTTTTCAACTTCGCGGGTGTACATTATTTCAATTTTATCCCTAATTTTTGCCTGAACCTTTCATTCTGTTTTTGGTTCGCCAGGATGCCCCATTTTTGCCTGGACTCTCTTTTTCTGTCCAGCGGGTCTATTTTAAGCAAAGTATTTTTTAACTGCGCCCGAATTCACAGGCGACGTGAAGTCTTCACCGTCCATAGTGGATAACAACAACGCTCCTCCTGAAAATACTTTCCTGACAACGCATGGCCCTTCGTAGTTGGGGGTCCACTTGCCCCTGTGATCTGCTTGCGGCGGGAGAATCCTTTTCAGCACAAGGTCGCCCGTCTGAAAGCTTCGCGGATGTATCTTCTTGTCGTACGCTTTCTTCATTCGGCTCTGGTACAAACGACCGTATGCTAGAGAAGCTAGCCTCTTCTCATCCATCAAACTCAGTTGATTCAACCTGTCTTTCACCCATTCTGCCTCGTCCAGCTGAACGTCTCGCAATACCCTCAGAGAAGGGATCTCGACTTCTAATGGTAGCACCGCTTCCATTCCGTATACCAACGAGAACGGAGTTGCCCCGGTTGATGTGCGTACCGTCGTACGATAACCGTGCAGAGCAAAAGGTAGCATCTCATGCCAATCCTTATAGGTCACGACCATTTTCTGAACAATCTTCTTGATATTCTTATTGGCCGCCTCTACAGCGCCATTCATCTTGGGTCGGTAAGGTGAGGAGTTGTGATGTTCGATCTTGAAATTCTGACAGAGCTCCTTCATCATTTTGTTGTTCAGGTTTGAACCATTATCCGTGATTATCCGCTCGGGAATCCCATATCGGCAAATGATATCTCTTTTGATGAATCTGGCCACCACTTGCTTCGTTACATTTGCGTAAGACGTCGCTTCCACCCACTTGGTGAAATAATCGATTGCTACTAGGATGAACCGATGCCCGTTAGAAGCTGTCGGCTCGATCTTTCCAATCATATCGATTCCCCACATCGAGAATGGCCATGGAGATGACATCACATTTAGAGGACTCGGAGGCACATGGATCTTATCAGCATAGATTTGGCACTTGTGACACTTTCTCGCAAACTTGAAACAATCAGTTTCCATAGTCAGCCAAAAATAACCTGCCCGCAGCAGCTTTCTTGTCATAGCATGCCCGCCCGCATGCGTACCAAAGGTACCTTCATGTATTTCCTCCATGAGCAACTTTGCCTCTCTTTCGTCTACACAACGCAACAACACCAAATCGTGGTTTCTTCTGTATAAGACGCCATCCGGATTCAAATAGAAATTACCCGCTAATCTCCTGAGAGTCTTCTGATCTTGACTGGATGCCCCAGCCGGATACTCTTTATTCTTCAGGAAATTAAGGATATCGAAATACCATGGTTTGCCATCAAATGCTTCATCAATAGCAAATACATAAGCTGGCCTGTCAAGCCGAGAGATAGTGATTTGGGGAGCTTCGTTCCAGAAGTTGACTTTGTACATGGAAGACAAGGTGGCGAGGGCGTCAGCCATTTGATTCTCTGCCCGCGGTACATGATGCAATTCAACCTTGTCGAAGAAAGGCAACAATCTCCTTGCATAATTCATGTAATGTATCAAATTGGGCTGCCGTGTCTCCCATTCCCCTTTGATCTGATTCACCACCAGAGCTGAATCTCCGTATACGTCTAAGTTCTTGATTCGCAAATCAATGGCTTCTTCAAGCCCCATTATACAAGCTTCGTATTAGGCCTCATTATTGGTGACGGAAAAGGTCAATCGGGCAGTAAACGGGATGTGCGACCCGTGTGGCGTAGTGATGATTGCCCCTATTCCGCTACCGTAAGCATTCACGGCTCCGTCAAATATCATCTTCCATTTGGAACCCAACTCTGGTCCCTCGTCTGGCAACGGCTCTTCACAGTCTTTCATCTTTAGGTACATGATATCCTCGTCAGGAAAATCAAACCTCATCGGTTGGTACTCTTCAATAGGCTGCTCCGCCAGATACTCAGACAACACACTCCCTTTTATAGCCTTTTGCGAGACGTATTGAATATCATATTCAGTCAAGACCATCTGCCAACGGGCAATTCTGCCTGACAACGCCTGCTTTTCAAATACATATTTGATAGGATCCATCTTCGAGATGAGCATGGTTGTATGATTCAGCATGTACTGCCTCAAACGCTTGGCGGCCCAGGCTAGCGCGCAGCAAGTTTTCTCAAGCATTGAGTATCGAGATTCACAGTCTGTAAATTTCTTACTCAGGTAATAGATCGCATGCTCTTTTCTCCCTGTCTCGTCGTGTTGACCGAGAACACAACCCATGCTTCCCTCAAGAACCGTCAAATACATTATCAAGGGTCTCCCTGCCACCGGGGGTATCAAAATAGGAGGCTCCTGCAAATACTGCTTTATTTTATCGAACGCCTTTTGACAATTTTCGTTCCACGTTACAGCTTGATCTTTCTTCAACAGCTTGAATAATGGTTCACACGTGGCCGTTAGGTGAGATATGAACCGGGCGATGTAGTTCAACCTCCCTAAAAACCCGCGCACCTCTTTCTCTGTTTTAGGCGTCGGCATTTCTTGAATTGCTTTTATTTTAGCAGGATCGACCTCTATTCCTCTTTCGCTTACGATAAACCCCAGGAGCTTACCCGATCTCACCCCGAAGGTGCATTTATTAGGGTTCAGCCTCAGCCTGAACTTCCTAAGCCTTTTAAACAACTTCAGCAGATTCACCAGATGCTCTTCCTCCGTCTGGGATTTGGCAATCATATCGTCAACATATACTTCGATCTCTTTATGCATCATGTCATGGAAAAGAGTCGTCATCGCACGCTGATATGTTGCCCCAGCATTTTTCAAACCAAAGGGCATCACTTTGTAGCAAAATGTTCCCCAAGGCGTTATGAAAGTAGTCTTCTCCATATCCTATGGCGCCATTTTAATCTGATTATAGCCTGAAAAGCCATCCATAAAGGAGAATACGGAGTATTGAGCAGTATTATCAACTAACACGTCAATGTGAGGAAGTGGAAAATCGTCTTTTGGGCTTGCTTTATTCAAATCTCGATAGTCCACGCACATTCGAACCTTGCCATCTTTCTTTGGCACTGGTACGATGTTGGCAACCCATGAGGGATACTTTGTCACAGCCAGGAAACCAGCGTCCCACTGTTTTTGGACTTCCTCTTTGATCTTCACTGCCATATCTGGTCGAGTTCTGCGAAGCTTTTGCTTGACCGGCGGGCAATCTTCTTTCAGTGGCAGGCGATGCACAACCATATCTGTATCGAGCCCCGGCATATCTTCATATGACCAAACGAATACATCATTATACTCTCGGAGCATTTCAACCAGTCTTCGCTTGATATCACTCTGCAGTGCGGCTCCGATACGAATATTCTTCTCAACCCCTTCCGACCCCAAGTTGATAATTTCGATGACCTCATCATGAGGCAGAATGGCTCTTTCCTCTTGCTTCACCAACCAAGACAGTTCTTCAGGAACATCACTATCTTCGACAACCTCTTCTTCAGCCTGAAACACCGGGTGCTCAAAGTCGGGACGAGTCATAGGTGGTTCAAGGATGTCATCTGAAAATGTTATCCTGCAAAAGGAACGGTTAAGTGTTTCGAAATGCGTATAAAGCGAACAATCACGTTGCCATTTTATTGAAAAATATAAAACAAGAAAGACAGGGATTACAGTATTTGCACATGAAAAAAACGCCATTTATTTAATGATTGACACGCAATGTTCATAACAACACAGCCCTAAGCAAATCCTGGTGCCCCGGGCAAGACATCGGATTATTCAACAATTAATAAAGCAAAGCATTACTGTTTAAAAGTCACAGGAACAAGCTCCTGAATAGACCAGTTGCACAGTCCTTGTCCTGGCGTGCTTGGCTGAATCCAGGCATCCATATCACAGTCGCTGTCTCCTTCATCAGACTCCGAAGCAGCATTGACGGTCTCCTGACATACTCCACTGGCAGAGATGGTGATTGGCCCTCTGAAACGGGGTGCCCCTATGGAAGGAGTTGATGACGACGGCCGGTATCCCAGCCCGAACCGGTCCATCTTCACAGGAATGTCCAGCACTTTGCCCCAGCCCTTTGCTTCTCCTACTTCTACTAGAGCTTGAGCTTCTTTATACGATGAGACGGCTATTTCCGACGCTTTGCTCGGCCCGGGACCTCTGTCCTTGATGCGCAAACCTTCAAATGCCTGGCAGGGTGTTTCGTGGATCTCTCCGTCGACTTCCACATATTTAACTTCTGATGCAGGGTGGACGTGACTGCCCCTGCCCCATGAATCCAGGGTCTTCCGCGCAAGCAGCTGTACGCAGGCTGTATATCCAAGATATAAAATTCAGTTGCAAACACTTCCGGCCCCACCTGTAGAGGCAACGTGATCGATCCAAAGACTGTTCTCCGCGTGCCATCAAACGCTCTGACTACCAAATCACTGGGCGTACACAAGATTCCTCTAACATCCAGCTTCATCATCGCCTTCTTGGGTAGCACATTCAAAGACGATCCGGTGTCAACCAATACGTGCGACATTACTGATCCTCTACACTCGACAGATACGTGCAGCGCCATATTATGATCTCTCCCTTTCGGAGTCAAGTCGAAATCAGTAAATCCCAGGCTGTGGCCTGCATTCACATGTGCCAACACTCCTTCCAGCTGATTCACGGAGACGTCTTGGGGTACAAAAGAAGTATCCAGGACTTTCAGCAAAGCATTTCTGTGAGCTTCCGAACACAACAGCAATGACAGGATAGATATTTTGGACGGCGTCTGCTGCAGATGCTCCACAATCTTATAATCACTTTTTCGAATCAAACGCATGAACTCTTCTACGTCTTTCGATGCCGATTCTTTGTCACTTGCTTGCACAGGGACATTCTCAACCGCTTTCCCTTTTCCCTTTGCTAATCTTTCAGCCTCCACTTCAGGGGATATAAAGATCCTACCACTCCTTGTCATACCTCCCGACCCCACAACATTATCCACAGTCTCGGCTGGCTGCTTATTAACATCAATTTTTATCCCGTCACAATACACCTCCAACCCATATGACCATGGGACTGCTTTCGTACTCTCGTACGGGATTGGTCCGGCTTTAGTGATAGTGATCGGTGGCCGCTGGACCGGTGCTGATATAGTGATCGTCTTCCGAGGAATCGTTACAGTGGCCACATTACTCTGATTATCTGTTACTGCCCCTGCTGGCTCTTCAGTTGCTGCTTGGCCAAACTGCAATGTACCTCCATCAATTAAAGCCTGAATGCCTTTCTTCAAATCATCACACCCCCCAGCTAGGGCCCAACATTCTAAGCAATACTCGTCACATCCTGGGTAAACACCCCCTTGTAACAGTCGGCTCTTTATCTCGCTCAGCGGCGTCTTTAAATCTTCAACATTCATAATCAGATTCAACCCTTCCTCAGTCAGAATGGCGTTTGCCCCATGATTAGGCATGGGTTTCTGCACTATATTCGGACCTGCCGTTCCGAAATTGATAGTCTTATTGTCCAAAAGATCCTGCACAACATGCTTAAAAGCATGGCAACCCTCTATATCGTGGCCCGGGGCTCCAGAATGAAACTCACAGTGCCTACTTGCATCGTAACCAAACGGGGGAGCTCCCGTTATCGGTGCCAGAGTTCTTTTCTCTACCAGGTTCAATCCCAACAATGTCTGCAACAAATCTGCATAGGTTGAGGGAGGCTTCTCAAACACTCTTCTCGGTTTACTACCCTGGAATCTTCGCTGAGCCTGCTGTGCCCCCTGCTGAGGCTGCTGCTGCTGTTGCATTGGTTGTTGATGAACCGGTTGTTGTTGCTGGAGTGGTTGCTGTTGATACGGGATAGTAACACTCGCCACCTGCTGCGGCTGACGATATTGACCTCGCCCCCTGCCTCGGCCTCGGCCTCGGCCTCCAAATACTGCGCTTGCCTCGCCCTGACGGCGCCCACCAAAAGCCTTCCTATTACTGCCAGATGTAGTCGATTCCTCAACCTGGAACTTTCCTTGCTTAATATTACGTTCAATCTTTTCTCCCATCAGAATCAGGTCTGAAAAACTGGCCAGAGACGTGTGAAACAGCATATCATGAAACAGACCTGTGAATGTGCCGACAAACATGTCATTCATTTCCTTATCTTCTACAGGAGGACGGACCCTGGCAGCCATATCACGCCACCTTTGCGCGTACTCTTTAAAGCTCTCCCCCTTTTTCTGCGACAGTCCCGCCAATTGGACCCGATTGGGTGCCAAGTCGCTGTTATACTTGTAGTGAGCTACAAATGCCTCTGCTAATTGCTTCCATGTCTTGATATCAGTTGGCTCCAACCCCATGTACCACTCTAGGGAAGGGCCTGACAAACTATCTTGAAAGAAATGCATTAGCATTCTTTCATCAGTTGAGTACGCAGACATCTTTCTGTAATAAGCTCGTACATGCACTTTTGGACATGTGTCTCCTTTATACTTGTCAAACGCAGGAGCTTTGAATTTAATTGGCACTCTCAAACCAGGGACCAGACCCATTGTTGCCATGTCCAAACCCACAGCACTTTGGTTCAGGACTCCCCTCATCTGCTCTTCCAGCATTCTGATCTTCTGGGAGTCATCCATCGGCCCTTCGAAACCTCCTCCGGAGAAAGCGTCCTCCTGCTGATCTTCTTGCCACATACCATTTCCAGCCCCATACCCATCATATCCATTATTACGTCCAGCTCTGATCTGATTCATCCCCGGACCTCGGCCTCTGTTGCCGTACCCTTGAACACCTCCAGCAGGGCCAAAAGCCATAAACCCTGCGCCGTTTCCATTCCCGAAACCTCCGTAACCCTGATTGGTCGCACCATAGCCATCCTGCCCAAAGCCTTGAGCATTAAAGCCATACTTCCCAGTGTTATCGAATCCCTGATCGTTGAACCCGAATCCAGTATTGACAAAACCGTTGCCGCCTAGATTATCCCCCAAATTGACATCACCCAGCCCAACGTTATGGACAGCAGTCTCATTCCCAACTCCGACGTTACCATTCACAGCAGCGGTAGCGTGGTTGACATTAGCAGCAGGTATATTGACTACAGGTGGAGCCACTGGCGTGGGAGTGTCGTCTCCATGAACAGTATCAACCCGTACAGACTGATGATCTTCGTTACCATGACCAGCATTTCGAGCCAACAGAGGCTGGACCATGGCCTGCAAATTCTCCTGACCCTTTGCAATAGCTTCCATGGTCTGCATGAAGAGAGCGAGCTTCTCGCGCACATCCTGCATCTCGTTCTGCATTTGATCCATGATTCTTCGACAGTTGGTGCGGGTAGAATAGCGGTGCGGGTGCTGATCTGCAATCCTGGAAAGTACCTGATGCAGAGCAGGAAATAAGACACTTATTCAAAGATTACCTGTAATGCAATATGAATGCAATGCAATGTGTCTGTGCATTAGGGAAATTCATTCCCCCAGTTCTAGTGTGAAGGTGCCAGTGCGGTGACAGTGCTGACAATAGGAATACCGGAGCTGAATCATAGAAAGCCTCATATATTGCAGGGGAAATCAATAAGCCCAGAGTACAATATCACTGAGAGTACAAAGAAGGCATGACCTCAACCAACAATCCTGGTGATGGTCAGCACTATGCAAATAAAGCATACAAGTTACTACAAGTTACTACATGAAATGATCAAATCCTCCCAAAGGTCTGGTACTCTTCTATCAACTTCTTGGTCTCTGGATGACTTGGTCGATCAAGCATCCCTTCAACAAGTTGGTTTCTCTTCTTAAGAACACGGCGCACGTCTTCAGCAGTTTCTTCCCATGTTGCTTCTCCGAAGCAATCTTCTAGCTTTCGCTTCTGAGACACCGCTTCATCTCTGCATTTGATTGCCTTGTTCAGTGCATGCTGGACACTATACCGGGTCATCACCTCTTCCTCACACTTCTTGATGCTAGACTTCAACTTTTCTTCGAGGTCGGAGATTTGCTGCTTCAGCTTGTCTTCTCTCATCTTATTGTTGGTGAGAGTAGCATTCCAAGTCTTATTGCAAGAGGAGATTTCTCGGTGTGCTGCGTCAAGCGCCTTCTTTTTGGCTTCCAGCATGTCATGGGAGCTTCTGAACTCTTGCCCCAGACGTTCGCGCTTCTTCTTTTCTTCGGTCAACTCAGCCCCTAACCTGTTTAACAGCTCGATTTGTTGTTGGAAAGCATATACGGCCTTGTTTTTCTCACTGCGTACTTGAGCTAGCTCTTGCTCTAACCCTTCGTTGATCTTCATCAAGGCTTCCTTTTCCTTCAAAAATTTCTCGTAGGCCTCCCTAGAAACGGTAGTTGGCTCTTCTGCCGGGACGGGAGCAGTAACGGGTGCAGCTGGAAATGGCATTAATAACTGACTTGCTCTTTCCTGGATCCAAACCCTGTAAGGTGCATAAGCCTGGCAATCGTTCTTACCTAACAGTGGCTTCCCTTTGCGGTTAATACGTGTCCAGGCATGTTGCAACTTGGCTAATAACTCCCCCCTCACGTCACCTGTGAAGTACAGAGATTCCCGTACTTCTTCCTCCTGAGGTGGATTCTTCAGTGCATATCCGAACTGACGAATGAATAGAGAAGGGTTGTAATTGATACACCCTTTTCTTCCTATCAGCGGCACATTAGGGTACCCAGAACAGTTGAAGATGAGCTCAGATCCCAACAGGTCTCGATCAAACCACACAACGTCTTCGGAACATAGCCTCATCAGGCGCTCTGACCAACTGGCTGAGGTTGCACTGTCCACAAATGGTCCCTTCATGGGGAGATGACTTTTGAACCACATATTTACTAGAGGAGCACAGTAGTAAATAACTTTTCCCCTTCGGTTTTCGTTCTTGTAGTGCAATGAGTGGTAGAAGTCTCCGATCAACGTTGGCACCGGGTTGCCTGCAGCAAACAGATAGAAAGCATCCAGATCCACAAAGTTGGGCAAGTTAGGAAACAGCACGATTCCATAAATGCATAAAGCCAAAATAGCATTGAAAACCACCCAACAACCGTTCTTGGCATACTCTTGAGCCTTGCCAACCAGAAAATCCAGAGAGAAGCCGGGAACCCCGAGCCAAGAAGTCACTAACAACTCAGCAGCGTTCATATGCAAGGCTTTGGCTAAGTCCTCCAACTTGGGCTCAGCAGCGGAGTGAATAAAGGGAACCTTGTTCTGCACGGGAAGCTCAGTAAACTCCGCATACTCCTCAATGGTAGGCCCTAGAATGAAGTCAGCAAAAGTAAAGCATCTCAATGCGGGGTCATAGAACTGCATCAAGGTGTATAGCCTGTTCATCTCATCAGCAGTGGGCTTGCAGACTAATCTCAGTAATCTTCCATGACTCATTCTGAAGC
The DNA here is from genome assembly GCA_963859935.3 of Lathyrus sativus. NCBI lineage: Eukaryota > Viridiplantae > Streptophyta > Magnoliopsida > Fabales > Fabaceae > Lathyrus > Lathyrus sativus. Next base: position 416,699,439 of record OZ012736.1, on the reverse strand, counting down.
TTCTCCTAACCTCCTCATCAGCGAGAGATATCAGACCAAGCAAAGAAGTAATATCAGGTGAAGGCAGCTTATACGCAACTATTTTCCTCAAACCAGCCATAATCAATACTCAGAAGTCTGGGCACTAGAACCAGGGAATATGCAAATGCACCTGCAGCACAGACACACGTTAGTGAAATGCAAGTGGTAATGGGTATGCAGGCGATGCAATGCAAGTAACATGCAACAGGGACCAAAGCTGTAGCTGAATAGTCTGAACCCAATCAAGAAAGGTCTCAGGTAGACCATCCAGAAGTCATCAAACCCTGGTCTCAGATAGACCTAAAACAAAGCTCCAATACTGGTCTCTGACAGACCTCAAACCATAACTCCCACTGGTCTCTGGTAGACCTCAAATCACATCTCCAGTTGGTCTCTGACAGACCTCAGAACACTCCAACTGGTCTCTGACAGACCTCAGAACACATCTCCAAATGGTCTCTGACAGACCTCCTAACATCTCCATAAATACCCAGGATCTCTGATCAAGAAATAACCGGTAGTCTGAAAGTCTAGTTACCTACATAGCCCCAAACCCTCTCACAGGTGGATGTCCTAGTAACTGACAAAGGTATGGCATCCTATGCGGTCGTCGGCGTCACAGACTTTCAGGGTTGATGATACGATTCCCAGAAGGAGTGACATCATCAAATCCTGAAGAGGCCTCACTTAGCCAACTTCCAAATGACCGGTTCCCGGAGTCGACAATTCAGCTGACCAACAACCCCTTCGACCCAAAGGGTAGAAAAAGAAGCCAACCAGAAGAACCTCGTCCGAGTGTAGATTTCATGAGACACTAATGCAAGCAAAGCCGGCACGCGCCCACTACTTTCTACGCTAATTCTAGGTGCACTCAAGCCCAGGTCCGGCTTCTCACTCAATATCAGAACACCCGTCACACCCCAATACAGCAATAATAAACAATATATAAAGCTGAAAATACAAGGTCAGAAATATAAATCCATACAAAATCCTCGACGGGAAAACAAGCGCTAGGATTGACTCGCTCAAAGGGACGTTGGATCCCAAATGCATAAGAACCATCGCAGTTCTTAGCAGCCAGGGGACGTTGGATCCCCAGCAGAGTCGCCAGCTGTCGCTACTGCGAAAATCGGCGCCGGCTGAACAGAAGAGTCGCCACCGTGCGTTATTTATCCCACGGGAGGGAAAGGAAACGCTCAGAGTAAACCTCGCACAACACGGGAAAGGTATGGTCGTCGCAACCAAAACCTGGATTCGGGAGTCGGTTACGCAAGGGGAAGGTATTAACACCCCTCACGTCCGTCGTACTCGACGGGATCCACGCTTGTCTTCGGATATGGATTGTTATTCTATCTACTCTACAGGTCAGGGGTTAAAAGAAAAGAAAATGAAGTGACTCGGCAAAGTATCGCACTTTATGCCTACGTATTCTCGACTGGAACGAGAAATCAGAGTCAACGTAGTTCGCCTACCTACGGGAAAGGAGGGGAAGGTTGCTCGCTAGGATATCGCATCCTATGCCTACGTACTTCCACACAGCATGGAAGATCAGAGCAAACGTAGTTCGGGCCATGTACGACACAAGTTTGTCCTTGATTGATTTTATACCTTCTGAAAAAGGGTTTCTTTGATTAACAGTCCCGGCGGACAAAAATGACGCTTTGATGAGTTCACCTTCTTTTACGAAAGAAGTGTCTTTTATTGTGTTTGAAATCTTTATTGTGTTTTTCTGTTTGTTTTGAGAAAGAAGAGACAGAACTCTAACCTATGGTTGCGAAGGGAAACAAACTAACCTAATGTTATCATGCATGGGTTAAGACCTAGTGTCTATCATGCTCCTCTCTTGCACAGAGAGAAACAGAGATCCTAAGGGATAGGCAGAAACAGAAACAATATCAGATATATACAGTAAAACAGTAAAATGCATGGATGCAACAGTACAAGCGAGGCAAGGGAGTCCCACTCAACCTCGAACCTAGAAAACAATAGGCAAAAGTGAACAGACTTCACTTTCAACCCGACAGGGTAAACAGCAAACAATACAGTCATGGAAACCAATCAATACATCAGAAATGAAATACAACAGCAAAAGAAACAGCCACAGCAGCTCTGAATCAACATCTGGCTTCAAGTAATCTCCAATCATTCATGGGCTTCAACAAGCATCAATCTCCATCTTCATGATCTTCAGGTAAGGGTTTTGATCATCAGTCTTCTATTTGCAATGACTTTTCTTCAAGTCTCAGGCTCCAGGATGAACATCAGCCAACCAGATGAAGTGAATGAATGTTAGACAGTTAATTACCTACCAAGGGTGGTTCATCAACTGTTAACATTAAACAGAAAGTTTTCTCTCAAAAGTTCTATCTTTCAAATACATTCACTGATCCTTCCAAAGGAAGGAGGTGGATATTTGAAAGAGACTTTGAATCATAGAGAAAGGATAGAGGCAAACAAAGCCATCTATGTTTGAGAAGCAAGCTTTCTAATCTAGAGCTCTGCCTAGCTCCTAAACCCTAGTCTCCTCAGCAGCTGCTAGCAAGAACCTCCTCTCCAACTCTGACAGTTGTTCTTCAACCTCTGGATCTTCAATGGCTCTCATCTCCTCAAGTCTTCAGCTCCCCAAGTCCCCAGACAATCCCAATACCCAAGCAAGCAAGCAATAATCCCCAGAGGGCACACCACACCAGTCAATCAGATATATATAGTACAGTAATAGTAGTAGGGGAATCCTGACTTTTTCTAGGGGATCTAATAACTACCCATAGCCCCTATAGTCCCATAACTAAACTAGTCAAACCCTAAGTCCTAAGGGAAAAGAATCAAATCTCCTAAGTCATCACCTAAAACCCTAGTTTTATTCATGTTGTTCACACCTACATTAAGCACCTAAAATAAATTTCTAAAAATGGAAACTAAATTGAATCTACAAGTTTAATGTCTAACCTAAACAACCTAAAAAGAATGGGCAAAAAATATTGAAGCAAATAATAGAACAAAAATTAACAAAATTATGTATGAAATGAAATTATGTAAAATGTTATTTATTTAGAAAATATGGGAAAAATATCAAATAAAAAATAAAATGCCATTTTTATTTTTTATAATTTTCTTGACATCCTAAAGAAAAATATGCAAAAAGAATGAATTAAAAATGATGATTTTTCTATTTATTATGAATTTTTAAAAATGAATGAAAAATGAAAAGAAAATAAAAAAAACAAATATAAAGAAATAGCCAGAGGGGTGAGAATAGCAAGAAATTCATGTTCAGCGCGTTGGGCCTGCTAACTTGGGGGGTGCGAATAGCTGTCTGAGCCCAATCCCCCCAATTAGTGAAACGGTGCGTTTTAGTTTTTGAAACTTCCCACCAAAACTCAGGTTAAATGTGGGCCGTTCGATTCGTGGTCAAGTCAATCTTCCCCACCAGATCCAAGGGCGTACGAGTTATCTTCTTCCTCCATCCGTCTAGGGTTTCAGCCATGAGTTCCATGCACAAAAATTCCATCCAACCTTTCTCCATGCTCTCTTGATGAAAATGAACAATTCTAAACCCTAAAATAATCTATAAAACCCAAGGAATCCATGTCTAATCCTAGTTTTCTCTAACTCTCTTTGTAGACTCCAAACAGAGGGCACGAAACTCAGGGTATACCATACTTGCCTGATGTCAACTTTGCCAGAATTCCAACCTGATGATCCACAGATAATCTACATACTTTCCTCATTATTCTAGGCATCATTATATTGATTATGGTCCAGTACACAGCTTATTCTTGAAGCTAACAGAAATGGTAACCTGTCATGGATCTCCACAAAACTATCCCTAAATTTCAAAAATCATTCTCCTATGGTCTCTAAACACTCCTATCCTAACCACATGACCTATAGCAGCCTGAGTAATGAGATTCGAGGAAGTTTACATACCTTGCAATTGGTGATGGCAATGGTGGTTAGACTCCACTTCAACCTTTGATACTTGCTGAAAATGATCTCCAATGAATGTGTATGCTTCTGTTTGCAGTGATTTTTGCTTAATCCTTGTGAATTACTCTATTCCCTTCTTCATGCAAGTTGGAGTTTCAACTTGAGTCTCTTCACACAGCCACGAATTCTCTCCAATCTCTTGTGCCAATTACTCCCTGATGATAGTGGATGATGATGGTAACAGAAATCAGAATGATGAAGGAAGTTTTAATGGATTTTTGATGAAAATGCAACTTGGAGTGAAGAAGATAATTGGTACAATTCTTGATCAATTCAACCACTTCTTGATGTGAATCCTAGTGTTTGAATGATGATGATGAAGATTCAATCCAAAGATGTGAGAGTTTTGAGAGATTTGTGAGAGTTTGAGTAGCTTATGCAAGAATGGAAAAATGAATGAAAATGGAGGTTTTGAACAAAATGGGAGCACCAACCCTTGCATGAATCAGCTTGCATGAATATATAGGTTGCATTAGAACCTCCTAGAAACTTGGAGAAGTTTCCCTTACACTTTTCCCTTTCAATTTGGATTATGTTACTTTCAATTCAAGAAACCATGGATAACTCACAAATTATGACCTAAACTCAAAATTCCACTTTAGCCAATGTATTTAAAATTCCCTTTCCATTCAAAATGACCTATAATTTTGCATCATTTGGCCAAGATATGAAAAATCTCATTTTTTAAGCCATTTTTCTTCATTAAATTCACCAATTTTGAAACCTTGTGTTATGGACATTTCCAATCTCTCATGGTCACTTTTCTAGACTCAAAATGTCATTTGGAGCAAGTTTGATGTTGTAAGTTTTTCCATTTGAGGCCTCCTTGTATGAGTTTTGGACATAGGTTAAAATGACCTGTAATTCACAAATGACCAAAATACCCTTTGCTTGCCAAGACCATAAGTTGAGTTCCACACATCATATGAAGGCATACTATACCATTCTAGAAAGCTAAGACAATGAGGAACAACTCTTATGTTGACCAGAAATTCATTTGAAATCTCCTTGGGGGGTAAAGGTTGCTTGGAAGTCAAGTCACTTTCACAGACAAAATTTCAGATACCTCAGATGACCTGTAACTTGCAAGGACCATAACTTGAGTTCTATAAATATCCTTGATGTCTTCCACCACTCAAATTAAAGGTCTTGAGATCCTCTACAAGTTTCATGTTGGCCAAGGATCCATTTGAAGCTTGCATTTTGACTTATCTTGCTTAGAAATTTGACCTAAACTAGGGGATTTTACATAGAAACCCTAATTTAGAAACTCCTCTTCTCCTTGATTTCTCTTGATTCCTGCTTAGCACAACAACATATCCTTATTCTCCATGTCAAATGATGAACCCCACATCTCTCCAATAGACCTGAATGCCCTCAAATCAATCAATTGACCTAGGGTTGACCTAGGGTTGACCCAGATGAAACCCTAGTTGACTGTTTTCAACTGCAATTCTTGTGATCACATCAACAACTTGTTTTCTTCCCCAAATGACTTTCTAAGTCCTCCAAGATGTCTAGATACAACTCATAATTCCCTTGTTGACCCTCAGGTACCCTCAGATAGGAGATAGACTCAAGGCTTGCTCTGCTGAACTCTTTGCTTTCAAATTCTTTCTGATGACTTGAATGAGATTGAATCAGGATAATAACCTCTTGATAGGCCTCTAGAGATGAGAATAATGATTGGTCCCCCTGTTGTATGACTTGCTATGCTTATGCTATGCAGATGAGTAACCTATGTACATGACTCTATATGCAAATGCTAATGACATTGAAACATAAACCAAGTGAATAAGGTTGGGCAAATTTTAGGGTGCAACAGGGAGGATGCGGTGAGCACGGAATGCTATGTAAGTAATAGAGTAATTGTTAGACCTATTTTGAAAAAGATCCCCTATGAACTCTTCAACGGAAGGAAACCAAACATTGCTTACTTTCACATTTTTGGATGCAAGTGTTTTGTCTTAAACAATGACAAAGACAATCTCGGTAAGTTTGATGAGAAATTCGATGAAGGTATTTTTCTTGACTATTCTCTTTCTATTAAAACATATAGAATATATAAAAAATGAACTTTAACAATTAAAGAATCTATGCATGTTTCATTTGATGAATCTAACCCCTCCAAGAAGAAAATTGTTTTGTGTGATGATGGTGATGATGATATTATAGATGTTCCTAAAGAAGATACTTCCAAAGAAAATAATGATAACCAAACAAAGCATCAAGAAGAACCAATTCAACAAGAGTCAAATAATAATGATCTATCTAAGGAATGGAGAACTCATGGAGAACATCCAATTGATAAAGTCATTGGTGATATTAGTCAAAACGTTACAACAAGACTAAATCTCAAAGATGCATGCTTGAATATGGTGTTTTATCACAAATTGAACCTTCTAAAGTTGATGAAGCCTTAGGAGACAGCCAATGGATGATTTTTATGCAAGAAGAGTTAAACCAATTCGAAAGGAATCAAGTTTGGAAACTTGTTCCTAGGTCAAGTGGTAAACACATCATAGGTACCAAATGAGTGTTTAAGAAAAAACATGATGAGAATGGGATAATTATTCGAAACAAAGCAAGGTTGGTGGCCCAAGGATACAATCAAGAGGAAGGCGTTGATTTTGAAGAAACATTCGCTCCAGTTGCAAGGTTATAAGCTATTCGTTTATTACTTGCTTATGCGTGTTTATTAATTTTCAGTTATATCAAATGGATGTCAAGAGCGCATTCTTGAATGGCTACATCAATGAAGAAATCTATGTCAAACAACCCCCGGGCTTTGAAGACTTCAAGAATCCTTCACATGTCTTCAAGTTGAAGAAAGTTCTTTATGGCTTAAAGCAAGCACCAAGGGGTGGTATGATCGACTTAGCAAATTTCTTTGTGAAAGAGGATTTGAAAAAAGTAAAGTTGACAAAACCATGTTCATTAAGAGAATAAAAGGTAACACTTTATTGTGAGGGCAAAGTGTCTCAATACTTGTTTATACTTATTTTAATGATGTCAAAACATTTAAAGTTATAAATGTGTACTTTGGACGGTATCATCGAGTCGCATATGCATTCGTTATTTTTCTCGTATCAAGAATTTATCAAAAATATGTGTTAATTCATATAGAAAAATCCCTATATGTGTTCTATGTAAGTTTGATCATGTTGGTTGAGTTAGATATGCATTTGGAGTACTTAGAAATAGCTAGACATGTAGAAATCAACATTTTGGCAAGTTCTGAGTCTTTGAGTCGACTTAAAGCTTGCTTAGGTCGACTCATGCAAAAGTGAATTTTGTGATTTGCTCATAGAAGAGCTTGCGTCGATTCTCCGATCGACTCATACTGTATGCATTTGTATTTGTCAAAACTTGGTTGCTCTATGTCGACACATGGACCTGTTTCGGTCGACGCAAAGAGCGTTTTTCTACATAGTTCTGTATTTGGGAGAGCTCAGGTCGACCCCCCTATTTTTAGGTCGACCATTCGCTCGTTTCATATTATTTGTCTATTATGTTTATCTTTCAAAGTGTCTGTTACGTTGGTCATTTGGTAATAGCTTTGTGTATATATTGTGTTAGCTCATTATTCACAAAAATAACAAGAAAAGTGAGAATATACGCTGATTTGGTTCTCATCATCTTCATCCTTTTTCTTGCATTTTCTCAATAAATACACATAATCATTTTTGTTGTGCATTCTGCATCATTGAGGTGATAACATCCAAACATAGGATCGGTGTATCGGGTTTGGGTTGAGAAATCAGTGGGTTTTTTCTTAAATAAAACCTTTAGGATTTTGTCCTCCAAGAATCTTGAGTTTTGGGGGTTTTGCACAAATCGTTCCTTCACAGATTCAACCGAGCGAAGGTAATTGAAGAACGGGAGGTTCTGTCAATTTAGTAGTGTTAATCGAAGGATTATGGAAGGAAGATTTGGGTTCGAATTGTGGGTGTTTGAAATCACCCAGGAAAGATTTGAAGACTAGTGGGTTGTCCAAAGGTGGTGTCATAATCGGGGGTTTACTCATCACATTCGAAGGACTTGATTCATCTTGAATCAAGGGAAGAGAAGGCATAGGTTCAACATCAACGATTGAGATTGAGTGTTTGATTTCTACTGCTTCTCTTGTAAAAACAATTTGCAACAAGTTATATATACAGGTCTCAATTCTATTTTTAGAATTGAGGGCATACGTACCCCGAGCGAGGACAACGGGGGAACTGCCTCAACAAATTGGTGTTCTCTTTTTTTACTATTTTCATTGCTGAATTTTAAGTTTGTGTGCAAACAAATTGGTTGACTAAAATTCTGGTTTATGGTAGTGCTGAAACATATTTAGAAAACTCATTACAATCCGTTTGATTGTAATCAGAAAAGTTTGGCACTACATTTACTTAGTAATTTTTACTTGGAGTGATTCGCACACCAAGTGTTCGACTAATTGCTTGAATACAAACATTTTAGTTGTTTTTCAATTTGGTTTATTTTTAACAAGCATTGGAAATTGAACAACTTTGAGTGAACAAATTCATGTTCAAATTATTGATTCAATTTCTCATCTTTATCAGTATTCTATATAGGCGTAGCATATATCCGATCTTTTTGGTAACGGTTCGTTTAGACGATAGTAGTTCCTCGGTCGCTTCCGCTTAAAAGTTTTAAAAAACGAATTTATCTTAAGCGTCGAATCTTCTTTAGAATAAGTGATCGATTCAACCCCCCTTCTATATCACTTTCTTCGTCTAACAAGTGATATCAAAAGCACCAATGCATTCCGTGTTTTGCATATAACTTCTTAGAATATGGAAAATGAACCAAAAGGGGCTTACAATAGAGCACATGTTTTTAACAGTGAGAACTATAGTTACTGGAAAGATTGTATGCGCGTGCATATCAATTCCATTGATAGAAAGGTATGGAATGTTATATTGAACGGTCCTCTGAAAATTACCATGACCAATGAAAATAATGTTGTTGTGCCTAAGCCTAAAGCACAATGGAATGATGAAGATGAGAAAAAGTACAACTACGATTAGAAGACTAGAAATATTATGATCTCCTTCTTAGGAGTTGATGAATATTATAGAGTTTCACATTGTATGACTGTTAAAGCTATGTGGGACTCATTGCAAGTTGCTCGTGAGGGAACTAATGGCGTCAAACTAGCTCGAATCAACACTTTGACTTAAGAGTTTGATCTCTTTCACATGGAGCAAGGGAAAACCATTGCCGACATGCAAAAGATATTTTCTCACTTAATCAATAGACTAAATTCACTTAGTAGACCAATTTCCAATGACGTTGCTACTAACAAAGTTTTAAGATGTCTTACCAGGGAGTGGCAACCAAAGGTCACAACCATAAAGGAAACAAATGATCTTATGACTTTGGACCTTACAACTTTTTTTGGAAAGCTCCAAGAACATGAGAAAGTGCTTCTTAGCCTTGATCAATTTGAGAAAAAGAAAAAGAAAGAAAAGACCAAAACTACGGAAAACAAGTCTATAGCTCTAAAAGCTTCTTGTTCAAAGTCCTCCACATAGGAGCTAAGTGATTACGACTTGAGTGATGACGATGATGAAGAAACGAATGAGGATATGGGGATGTTCGTGAAGTGATATAATTGTTATGTAAATAAGAATGGTATCCAACATTCCAAAAAGAATCTCGTCAATTTTAGAAGACAATCAAGGTCTTCCAAGAATGAAGGCAATAAGGATAGTAAAGCAAGAGATTCGTGCTTTAATTGTGGAAAAAACGGGCACTATAAGCTGGATTGTCCATTGATGAAGAAGGACAAAGGAAAGGAAAGTAATCGCTCACAAAAGAAACAAGGTAAGCCTAGAAGAGCTTACATCTCTTGGGAAAGCGATAATGAGCCATCCGCGGATGATAGTTCAAGTGACGAAGAAGAGCCTATGAATCTTTGTCTCTCCGCTCATCAAAAGAAGAAGAATAAAAAGGTACGACATGCTAAATACGAAAACTCAAATAAATTGTCTCATTCTGAATTACAACATGTCTTTGACACCTTACACCATGAGGCTAAGGAAGCCTTTAAACGCTTGGCCTTAAACAAACAAATTTTTATTCACTTGGAGAAAAAGATCTCCGATTCGGAAAGGGAATAGGAGGCTCTCAAGGCATCCATGGTGGAAGTAACAAAGGTAGATGTTGAGGAAGAAAGAAGTTGATGGTTAAACTTTGGGTGTGATACTTGTCATATAGGGCAAAAAGAGGTTAGGACTCTTAAAGCCAAACTTGACAAGGCTCTAGAAACAAAGATCACTTTTGCTATTTGTCGCAACTGCAAAAAAGAGCCGGCAGAAACAAACAGAAGAGTCGCCACCAAACATTATTTATCCCAAAGAGAGGGAAAGAAAACAATCGAAGAAAACCTAAAAGAACAAGAAAAGACAAGGTCATCGCAATCAAATATTGGGTTCGGGAGTCGGTTACGTAAGGGGAAGGTATGAGCACCACTCACGTCCGTTGTACTCAACGGGATCCATGCATGTTGTCTATAAAAGGGGTAAGTTATCTAAAGAACTAATGCTAAACCGGGGAAAAAGAAAAGAAGAAACTCGATAGGACATCGCCGCCCTATGCCTATGTATTCCCTAATGCAATGGGAAAGTCAAAGTCAACGTAGTTCGGGAAACTACGGGTGATGGGGGAAGGTTGCTCGCCAAGACATCATCGTCCTGTGCCTACATATACTCATATGGTACGAGAAATCAGAGCAAACGTAGTTCGGGTAACTAGACCACTGGTTGGTTAAGTGTTTTTTATGAGCGGCGCTAAGTTCCCATTCCAGAAGTTAGGGTCGATGCCTGTTTGCGGTAGAACAGAAAAGTAGCGTACTCTTTTCTGAAAATGATTTGAAGAACAATCCCGAAGGATAAAAAGGTTTGAATTTGGTTTTTTTAGTTTTAGTGAAGTGGATTGAGTTAATTTGAGACTCACGTTGCACTAAAGACTATGACATAAGAGCGAATGTGTCGCATATCGCCCAAAGTGCATACACTAAACACTCTAGAGAAGTGAGAAGAAACCCCCCACTCATCATTTCTCATGTACTTAAGGCTCGTAGCGTACCATGTTTGTCATTATTTATTAAGTGTCTTAGAGAATTTTGAGATGAGAAGAGAAGACACAAGAAAACACTAAAAGGGAAACTAAAAAGCCCTAATGTTATCATACACAATGGTCCTAAGGTTAGGATGAAGGGGAAGTCTACCTAATGTTATCATACAAAGAATGGACCTAGAGTTGAGATGAGAGGGACTATCCTAATTATTATCATACAAAGTATTGAAAGCCTAGTGTCTCTCATACTCCCAGCTTAAACAGAGGGACTAGGAATCCTAAGGGATCATGTGAGCAAGCACAAGTAAACAATATCCAATTCAATCGCCAATGTAAACAAAGATAAAAGAAGTCTCAAAGAGAGAGAAGAAGAAAGACGAAGAGGAAAGGCAACAAGACTAGAGCCTCAAACACAAAAGGTCAAACCCAAACAAGATGGACAAGCACACCTCAAGTCAACATATCATAGGTGAACCTCAAATCCAGAACACATCCAAAAATGTGCAAACAAACATCAAAGGCAAAGCAAACCACATAATGCTCAATCAAATGAACCAAACAAGAAGAAAAGCAACAAGCAAGGCAACAAGTAAGCAAATACAAGGTGGGCAACAATAAAACAAAGTCAAAAGGTATACATCCAATCATGAATGCACAAGAGGGATCACCTAAGTTTGACAGTCAAAGTCAAACTTCAAAGTGAATCAACCATCATCAACAACTACAAATGATGGATCACCAAGGCAAATATCAAAGATCCCAATGGAGTGAGGAGAAATCAAAAGAATCACCTCATAGTGGATCAAGATCATTTATTCACAAAAAAAAAACAAATAAATCCAACATAAAAAAACAAATAAAAAAGAAAGAAAAACCCTAAAAAAGGAGAACATGAGATCAAGGCATGAGTAAAGACTCAAGGGAATCACCATAGGTCTAGGACCATCATAGGATCATGTGAAAATTTCCTCAACATTTTTAAATGCCCAAAAATAATTTTATACTAATTAAAATCAAGCAAGTAAATAAAAAATACATGAAAATACCCAAAGCAAAAAACAAAAATCCACGAAAATCACCATAGGTTCAAAACCATCATAGGATCATATGAAAATAATTTCATAATTTTAAATGGCTCAAAAGTATTTTTAAACCAATTAAAATCATGCAAAATAAAAAAAATCATGAAAAAATACAAAATAAAAATGCACAAAAATTTAAATCAGAAAGAGAAAAATAAAAGAGAATTTTAGAAAATATTTTGGTATTTTACTAATAAAAATGAATTTATTATGAATTTCTGAAAATAAAATGAATTTAAAAACAAATTAGAAAAAGAAAATAAAACAGAAAAAACAAGATGCGTTGTATCTGAGTTCATTAAATGATGCGTCAGATCCAAAGGCCAGAAAGCACGCATCCACGGTGGATATGAGTCAACCTCATCATTTCCAAGCAAAAAGTTCAAAACACGCAAGATTAAAACAAGTGGCATGATGGACGGTGAGATCATCATCTTTAACCTCCAGCCACTGAAAAATCCCAGAGATTTGCATAAAATTGTGCATCTCTCAAACCATAACTAATGGAGCTCATAGTGGTTCCATCTAATGCATCTTTTCAAGACGATCTCAGCCATATCATCGCGCCAAATTTCTTTAAATCACAGCTTACTCGATTTTTAAAAAAAAAAACAGAACAAGATTCAAACATGAATTTAAAAATTCAGCAACAAAACTCAACTACAACTAAAAACTAATTATACAAACAGCATCAGCATGTCAAGGGCTACATCTTAGCAACAAATTTGAATCAAAATGGTTGAGAATTATACTTGTTGAAACTCAACCTTGAAGCTCTAAAAATGGAGTTCCCTAGCTTGATTCAGGCCACGATTCTTCAAGTTCTTGATCTGTTTAGCCTCACTGAATGTTGGTGAAGCTAACTGAATGGAGAATTTGAGTGTTTAAGGTGTGGAAATGGAAATTCGAAGTTCAAGCTTAAGAGTTCAAATGGGATCTTAGCAGAGTGGTTTTGGCTATCAAAAGTTTGTGGAAATGGGTGGAAATGACTCCATAGTAATAGGAGAAGCTATCTGAATCAAAATGGAGGGTGAATGAGGCAATTTGGGTGGAAATCGTGAACACCTGCAGCATGAGCAAAGTGTGACTTGAAATCTGTCAAAACTCACTCAAATCATACGTTTCAAGGTCTTAATCACTTCAGACACGTTGGTTAAACATGTTTAAGTGAAATTCATGCATTAACTTGGTGATTAGGAACCAATTCAATCAAATTCAAATCTGACTTATAGTGAAAATCCATCTTTGAAATTCAATCTTTGCAGCCATGGTTCTCACAATGTATGAGGCTTTTTGAGATGATTCCTCTTGCATTGGATAGAGGGAGATGCAATATTTGTAATGTGAAAAAAAATTATTGATTTGGCAGCTTGAGTTGAGAGATATGGTCTTTCAAAGTAGCCTCCATGAAAGGGTGCAAAATCATAAAACACTTAGAAAAATTTTAAGTCTTTTTGGGATTCAAAAATGACCTATAATGTTTTGATAAAAACCAAGACCTTCCATGGGTTTTTAGCTCTTCCATGTTGAATCAAAGTTGTAGAGGCATCTTAAAGTTTATTCTAGAAAAAGAATGGGCTCCAAATGATGAAAATTGACCAAGTTATGCCCTCTTGAAGTTGACTAAGAAACCCTTCCAAAACTCAAAATGACCTATAATGTCTTGAAACTTTTGATGACCTTCCAAGCATAATTTGATCTTTCCTTGAAAAGGGAACTTGTTAGGGATGATGAAAATAGTTCGTTATAAAAAGAACCACCTCAAGATGTTGAAAATTGAAGGAGATATGCTCATTTGATCATAACATCCACAAAATGATATATTAGGTCAAACACCTTACACCAAACTTGAATCTCTTGATGATTTCTTGTACAATAAGCCATGATAAAACACATATGATAATTCCTTGAACCACATTTGATGATGAGGAACTTATAAGGTTTAGAAACCTACAAAGTAATAAAGAACACCTTGCTTGAACTTGAAGAAACACGACCTTCTTACTTGAGAAACAAACCATGATACCTTGATCCCCTGCCAAGAACAAATGCTATGCAAACATGAATATTAAAATGCAAAGAAACATAAGCCAAGAACACAAGAGAAGATGAGCAAATTTTGGGGTGCTACAGGTGCCCCTATTCAAACAACTTGGACATGAAGGGATGAAAAGCAACCGCTTTCAAACGTTCAAGGTAAAAGATGGTTGAATACCAAAAAAACCCAAAAATTTGCAACCTGCGAGAATGCAAACCCAGAGAATACCAACCAAGTGTTGGGATGCAACATGATAAGGATAATAATCCAAAGCGAACAATGCTTAATTAGCCAAAAGTTGAAACTAAAGCACCGAATACCAACCAAAAGTTGGGGTAGAGCCAAAAGATACCAACCAAGAGTTGGAATGTAGGTTACTAACCAAGAGTTAGGATTACCGGGAATAAAGATTACCAACCAAAAGTTGGGATGAAACACCCAAAGGGCACCAACCAAGAGTTGGGATAATAACCAAAGGATACAAATCAAGAGTTGGGACAAGAGCTACTAACCAAAAGTTAGGATCGCCATAAAGAAATACCACCAACCAAAAGTTGGAATAACAGCGAATACCAACCAAAAGTTAGGAAAGCGACTCCACTGGGAGATCAAAAGGGCACCAACCAAGAGTCGGAAAAACCTCATAATAAAAGATGACCACGCCGGAGATTACCAACCAAAAGTTGGGATGAAACAAGTATACACAAAGTAGAATCAAACGACTCACAACCTGGGCAAGAGGCTCTGCTGGGGAAGAAGATGTTTAAAATAAACCAACTCCGTATGGATACAAAAGATGAACACAACCATCAATGACCTGCCTGATCAAACATAACGAGATCTTATGTCACACCAATATCAACTGGAGAAATTTCTGGCCAAAGTGAAACCGGACTTGGTTTATGCTTCAAATGCATATGTTTGAATATGGCGTAATGCTCCATACGAAATAGAAATGCTACGTGTCTGGGAGGATGTTATGCAAAATGAAAATGCAAGAGAACACCACCGAAAGGAGTGTTGAAGGGACAAAATGCAAACCAAAATCTGCTGAGAAGAATGCCTTTTGTAACACCCATTTTAATTATTTAGTCTTTTCGGTGTTATTTCATTTCGGCAAGTCTTTTGTGGGGATTATTTAAGAAGCTATAACCTTTAATATTAGTATAATAAAATTAATAATGATAATATTTAATAATTAATAGTAATGGTATTATTATTATTAATATTATTAGAATTAAGAAGAAATGGGAAATAAGTATGAGAAGGGGTATTTAGTGATTTGGAAAGAAAGGAAAAAGAAAACACGGTCTATTGGGAAAGAAGCATAAGGAAGAAGAAAAAGAACAAGAGGAAGAAGATGAAGGCTAGGCTGTCGAATTCGTGGAAGTTTTCATCGATTAGAGCAACTAGTCGAGGTAAGGGGGAGAAACGGGTTAAAATTGGTAATTGCATGAATGGGGTAGTTGGGGATTCCTTAACCCCATAGGAAAATTGATGTTCATGATTAAGATGCTGCAATATTCTGATTGTTGTTTCCATGAATGAATGGTGTTTGTGCTGATAGGAAATTGGTGAAATTCTGTTATGCTAGCCTTGCATGTGATGAATATAGGGATTTGTTGGATGTTCTGAGTAGTTTACGGTTTTATGTCGGAAATGATTTTAATCGGTAGAGTTGGTGTTTTATCAAATAAAACTTGGATTAAGTAGTGTAGTTTAGTCGTAGGGAGTTGGGCTAAGACTATTGTGACTGGTTTGGTGAGAATCGGTCGATTTTTGGAGCTTCTAATGAATTCTGAACAGTGAGATTTTTGTGAAATCGCAGACATTCGCCAGCACCTTCTCTGAGCGAGCTAGTAGCGAACCTTCGCTATACGCTAGGCGAACTGGGTAGCGAGTGCTTCCAGTAGCCAATGTCTACCTTCGCTAGGGAGTTCGCTGGGCGAGCGAGTAGCAAACATTCGATGTGGTCTCGCTAGGCAAGTGAGCCAGCGAGCGTGACAGAATGTGGGTTCTGTGCTGTTTTGCCTTGTGTCTCATTTCGTGGGATTCCTTGGGTAAAGATAGCTCGAGAGATGTTGTTTAAGGGTAAAGAGAGTATGCTTGATGTGGAAAGATGAATTATGGAATGTTGAATTTAATTGACATGATTAATTTGTGAATAAGATATATATATATATATATATATATATATATATATATATATATATATATATATATATATATATATATATATATATATATATATATATATATATATATATATATATATATATATATATATATATATATATATATATATATATATATATATATATATATATATATATATATATATATATATATATATATATATATATATATATATATAATATGTATATGATGCATAGTGAGGCGATCAGGAGGATCGTGTGTACTCCATGTCGATTGGGGTTTCACTGTTATTTAACTTGATTGATAATTGATTGATGTGTATATATATACATGTGTATGATGTATGGGGATATGATCAGTTGGATCGTGTGCACTTAGTGTGTTTGATGTTGTGTGTTGTGCATTAGGGTTATGCATAGCATGGTGTGATGATGTGCTCCTTTGTGAAGGGTTGATGGCCCGGTGCCCATCGGTAGTGATAATGTGCTCCTTTGAGGAGGGTGATGGCCAGGTGTCCATCAGTGATTGTGGTGGGGATAGATCATTCCCATTGGTGGGTGTATGTGATCTATCATGTTTATGATGTGCTCCTTTGTAGAGGGTTGATGGCCAGGTGCCCATCGGTAGAGATGATGTGCTCCGTTGTGGAGGGTTGATGGCCAGGTGTAGATCGGTGATAACGAATCGGTACCGCATGCATGTGTTGGGTTGTATTCTTTCATTGTGATATGTTGTGTTGATGGTTGGACAGTAGGTCCTGTTTGTTGTTGGTGGGGTGATGATTGTTTATTTACTGCCTTTTATTCATGTGTTATATTACCGATAATTTTTGATCATATTTTCTCACCCCTCTGTTATTGTTGTTGTGGTTTGTGCTTCTTCGGAAGTACAGATAATCCAGGTGCTTAGCTAGCTTGGATAGCGGTGTGCAGGTCGAGTCCTAGGATGCTCTGATACGCAACACGGGATTTGGGAGTTTATTTGTTTTGTGATCGAATTTTTGTATTCCCGTAGTTTATCTTATTTTGATGAACCTTAATGATGAATGACTTTGTGTATTTCGGCGGATGGCCGCGAATGATATATATAAATGAAAATTTTTCCGCTGCTTATTTTGAAAATCAGGAAATGAGGTGTTTTGTTGAATTTTTATGAATGTGACATCCCGCTTGAAGGGGAACTCTGATGTTTATTTAATTTAATCGTATTTTATTCTAATTTGGGAAGTGGGGTGTTACAAGTTGGTATCAGAGCAGGTCGGTCCGTCCGGCCAAGTTGTCTAATGTTGTTTGTTCCCTTGTATGCAAAATGTGTGTGAAAACACTGTCGGTACATGTTTGTTGTCTAACCTTTGTCTGCAGAAGTGAGAATGATTCAAGTGGGGGAGAAGCTTGTACTTCTCCCGGGTGTTGCAAGTGTGGAGTTGTAGCTCGGTGTATGGTTGAACGCTCTTATAGTTTGGTAGAGATGGTTCATACCCCATTATGATTTTTGGCTGTCTATTGACAAATTGAGGAACTGATCACCCTTAATCTCTTGTTGATAGCAGTTGGAATTGTATTGGGTGGGATGGACGTGTCTTGCAAGCTTAGATGGAGTGAGTAGTGAATGGTCTAGAGTTCGGCTAGGTGCTTAAGAATTGTTTTGACGAGTCAGCTCAGGACAGCGTTAAGGTGTTTAAATTTTGATGGAAATTTTGAGTTATGATGAAAGTGGGGAAGTTGGCGAATTACCGACTATTTTTGGTTGTCTGGAGGTTATACTGACAAGACAGTGATATACAATCTGTTGCACCCTAAAATTTGCCCAACCTTATTCACTTGGTTTATGTTTCATTAGCATTTGCATATAGAGTCATGTACATAGACTAACCATCTGCATAGCATAAGCATAGCAAGTCATACAACAGGGGACCAATTATTATTCTCATCTCTAGAAGCATATCAAGAGGTTATTATCCCAATTCAATCTCATTCAAGTCATCAGGAAAGAATTTGAAAGCAAAGAGTTCAGCAGATCAAGCCTTGAGTCCATCTCCTAGCTGAGGGTATCTGAGGATCAACAAGAGGGTTATGAGCTGTGAATTGAAGGCATGGAGAGTATCTAGACATCTTGGAGAGACTTAGAAAGTCATTTGGAGAAGGAGACAAGTCATTGATGAGAGCACAAGAGCTACAGTTGAAGACAGTCAACTAGGGTTTCATCTGGGTCAACCCTAGGTCAACCCTAGGTCAATTGACTGATTTAAAGGGCATTCAAGTCTATTGGAGAGATGTGGGGTTCATCATTGGACATATAAAGAAGGATATGGAGATATGCCAAGGAGAATTCAAGAGAAATCAAGGAGAAGAGGAGTTACTAAATTAGGGTTTCTGTGTAAAATCCCCTAATTTAGGTCAAATTTCCAAGCAAGATAAGTCAAAATGCTAGCTTCAAATGGCTTCTTGGCCAACATGAAACTTGTAGAGGATCTCAAGACCTTTAATTTGAGTGGTGGAAGACATCAAGGAGATTTATAGAACTCAAGTTATGGTCCTTGCAAGTTACAGGTCATCTGAGGTGTCTGAATTTTTGTCTGTGAAAGTGACTTGACTTCCAAGCAATTTTTACCCCTCAAGGAGATTTCAAATGAATTCTTGGTCAACATAAGAATTGTTCCTCATTGTCTTAGCTTTCTAGAATGGTATAGTATGCCTTCATATGATGTGTGGAACTCAACTTATGGTCTTGGCAAGCAAAGGGTATTTTGGGCATTTGTGAATTACAGGTCATTTTAACCTATGTCCAAAACTCATACAAGGAGGCCTCAAATGGAAAAACTTACAACATCAAACTTGCTCCAAATGGGATTTTAAGTCTAGAAAGAAGGTCACAAATTGTTGGAAAAGCTCATAGCATGAAGTTACATGATTGGTCCAAAGTTGAACTAAAATGGCTTATAATTCAAAGAAATTCAAAGTGAAAAATGGTTTGGGAGATTTACAAGTCCAAATGGAGACTTCCAATATATGATTTTGAATGGAAAAGCAATTCTAAGAACAATGGTTCAAACACTTTTTTGAGTTTAGAAGGAAAAAAGAAAGATATTCATGGTTACTTGCCTTTTAAGAAACACTTCAAAAATGGATCAAAGTTGGAAGGCAAGGGAATGTGCAAGATGGATCTAGAATGTTCATGTGAGCTCTATATATTCATGAAATGAGGATTGATCAAGGGTTGGCTTCATTTTCACCAAGAATTTCACAAACTTTCTCATTCTTTCTCTTTGAAGTTTCACTCCAATTCCTCAAATTCTTCACCAAATCATCATCAAGATCAACTTCATTATACTGTTTCATCACCATAGATCATAATTCAATCAAGAACAAGGTGGTTAGAATCCATTTTCGTGCACTTTCTTCAAGAACATCAAAATCACAATCTCCATTGGACAGCACAATTCAAGCCAGGAATCATCAAAGTATTGCATACAGAATTGAGTATTGAGTTAATTGATCAAGATCAAAGCCTTGGAAGCCTCAGATCCACAAGTCTCCATAGCTGTTTTCAAGCTTTTGCACCAGGTGTGTTTTCATTCGAATTGCTTGATTCAGTTAGTTAGGCATAGCTTTGTTAGTTTAGATATAATGTAGAAGGTTAGTAGAGCAATTAGGATGAATTTGAGGCTGAATAGAGACCATTGTTAGCAGGTGGTAGAAACTGTTAGGGTTTGAAACTTGTAGTAGAATGCATTAGGATCTTAGCTTGATAGCGCAGGTTAATCACCATTATGCATATAGCAGATTAGGATAGGTTTGATGGAGAATTGTGATGGTGAGTTGCAGAGTGCTTTCATGGAGTCAGAAGTTGTTGCTATCGGGTTTGTTGATGTGTTGAGTTTCAAAGTAAACTAGTGCCATAGACGTGTAGAGGGAGAGTTGTAGAGTAATTTTCATGTTTATAGCGCGTTGATTCATGGCCTGTAGAGGGAGAACAGATTGGTAGAAGCTTGCTCGTGCATGAGGTTTCATGGAGGCAAACCCTAATTCGTTTGAACCAAGGAAGAAGACACAATCGTGTCCATTCATTTCGTATAAGACCTTTGACTTGGGAGGCCATCCTAGGGCTGAGATTCAATTCAGAATTTGGAGGGAAGTGAGGTGGTGCCCTAAACGCACCGTTTCATTAATTGAAACGGGCGGGCCTCAGATTGTGTTGCTATCCCCACCCCCAGTGCATAGGCCCATTCCAATTTGAACATGATTCTGCTTCTATTCTCACCCCCCAGCGTCCTTTTTATTTTTCACTAATTCTGAGTGTTGCTGGGCCTTAACTATTGTGCTATTCACACCCCTGGCTGTGTGGCCCATCCTGATTTGAACTAAGCGCGCCTACTAAATACACCCCTCTCCCATTTATTTCTTGCATTTTGTTTTTATTTCTCTTAATTTTTTTATGCATTTTCATAAATTCATAACAAATTCATAAAAAATCATTTTCACTTCATTCTTTTTACATCATTTTCTTTAGGATGTGTAGAAAATTATAGAAAAATAAAATTGCATTTTTATTTTTATTTCATATTTTTTCCATATTTTCTAAATAAATGTCATTTTAAATAGCTTCATTTCATGCATGATTTTAATAATTTTTGTTCTACTAAATGCTTTAATATTTTTTGTTCACTCTTTTTAGGGTGTTTAGATTAGATGTTGAAATTGTAGATTCAATTTAATTCCCATTTTTAGAGATTAATTTTAGGTGATTAATGTAGGCTTGAACAACATGAACAAAACTAGGGTTTTAGGTGATGACTTAGGAAGTTTGATTTCATTTCCCTTAGGACTTAGGGTTTGAATAGTTTAGCTATGGGACTATAGGGGCTATGGGTAGTTATTAGATCCCCTTAGAAAAAGTTAGGATTCCCCTACTGCTATTGATATGCTGTATATCTGATTGTCTGGTGTGGTGTGCCCTCTGGGGATTGTTGCTTGCTTGTTTGGGTATTGGGATTGTCTGGGGCCTTGGGAGAGCTGAAGACTTGAGAAGATGAATACCATTGGAGATTCAGAGATTGGAGATCAACTGCCAGAGTTGGAGAGGAGGTTCTTGCTAGCAGATGCTGAGGAGACTAAGGTTTAGGAGCTAGGCAGAGCTCTAGATTAGAAAGCTTGTTTCTCAAACATAGATGGCTTTGTTTGCCTCTATCCTTTCTCTATGATTCAAAGTCTCTTTCAAATATCCACCTCCCTCCTTTGGAAGGATCAGTGAATATATTTGAAAGATAGAACTTTTGAGAGGAAACTTTCTGTTTAATGTTAACAGTTGATGAACCACCCTTGGTAGGCAATCAACTGTCTAACATTCATTCACTTCACTCTTGTGACTGATTCCTCATCCTGGAGGTTTAAGCTTGAAGAAAAGCCATTGCAGATGGAAGACTGATGATCAAAGCCCTTGCCTGAAGGCCATGAAGATGGAGATTGATGCTTGTTGAAGCTTGTAGCTGATTGGAGATTACTTGAAGCCAGATGCTGACTCAGAGCTGCTGATGCTGTTTCTTTTGCTGTATTTCATTTCTGATGTATTGATTGGTTTTCTGAACTGTATTGTTTGCTGTTTACCCTGCCGGGTTGAAAGTGAAGTCTGTTCACTTTTGCCTATTGTTTTCTAGGTTCGAGGTTGAGTGGGACTCCCTTGCCTCGCTTGTACTGTTGCATCCATGCATTTTACTGTTTTACTGTATATATCTGATATTGTTTCTGTTTCTGCCTATCCCGTAGGATCTCTGTTTCTCTCTGTGCAAGAGAGGAGCATGATAGACACTAGGTCTTAACCCATGCATGATAACATTAGGATAGTTTGATTCCCTTCGCAACTGTAGGTTAGAGTTCTGTCTCTTTCTTTCTCAAAACAAACAGAAAATACAATAAAATTTCAAACACAATAAAAGACACTTCTTCCGTAAAAGAATGTAAACTCATCAAAACGTCATTTTTGTCCGCTGGGACTGTTAATCAGAAAACCCTTTTTCAGAAGGAATAAAATCAATCAAGGCAGACTTGTGTCGTACGTGGCCCGAACTACGTTTGCTTTGATCTTTCATGCTGTATGAAAGTACGTAGGCATAGGATGCGATATCCTAGCGAGCAACCTTCCCCTCCTTTCCCGTAGGTAGGCGAACTACGTTGACTCTGATTTCTCGTTCCAGGCGGGAATACGTAGGCATAAAGTGCGATACTTTGCCGAGTCATTTTTACTTTCATTTTATTTTCTTTTTAACCCTTGACCTATAGAGTAGATAAAATAACAATCCATACCCGAAAACAAGCGTGGATCCCGTCGAGTACGACGGACGTGAGGGGTGCTAATACCTTCCCCTTGCGTAACCGACTCCCGAATCCAGGTTTTGGTTGCGACGACCATACCTTTCCCGTGTTGTGCGAGGTTTACTCTGAGCGTTTCCTTTCCCTCCCGTGGGATAAATAACGCACGGTGGCGACTCTTCTGTCAGCCGGCGCCGATTTTCGCAGTAGCGACAGCTGGCGACTCTGCTGGGGATCCAACGTCCCCTGGCTGCTAAGGACTGCGATGGTTCTTATGCATTTGGGATCCAACGTCCCTTTGAGAGAGTCAATCCTAACGCTTGTTTTCCCGTCGAGGATTTTGTATGGAGTTATTGAATATTTCTAACCTTGTATTTTCAGCTTTATATATTGATTATTATTGCTGTACTTGGGGTGTGACGGGTGTTCTGATATTGAGAGATAAGCCGGACCTGGGCTTGAGTGCACCTAGAATTAGCGTAGAAAGTAGTGAGCGCGTGCCGGCTTTGCTTGCATTAGTGTCTCATGAAATCTACACTCGGACGAGGTTCTTCTGGTTGGCTTCTTTTTCTACCCTTTGGGTCGAAGGGGTTGTTGGTCAGCTGAATTGTCGACTCCGGGGACCGATCATTTGGAAGTTGGCAGAGTGAGGCCTCTTCAGGATTTGATGATGCCACTCCTTCTGGTAATCGTATCATCAACCCTGAAAGTCTGTGACGCCGACGACCGCATAGGATGCCGTACCTTGTGTCAGTTACTAGGGCTACCCACCTGTGAGGGGATTCAGGGTTATGCAGGTAACTAGACTTTCAGACTACCGGTTATTTCTTGATCAGAGATCCTGGTTATTTATGGGGAGTTATGAGGTCTGTCAGAGACCATGTGGAGACGTATTCTGAGGTCTGTCAGAGACCATGTGGAGACGTATTCTGAGGTCTGTCAGAGACCATTTGGAGATATGTTCTGGGGTCTGTCAGAGACCAATTAGAGATGTGATTTGAGGTCTATCAGAGATCAGTTGGAGTTATGGTTTGAGGTCTGTCAGAGACCAGTGTTGGAGTTTTATTGTAGGTCTATCTGAGACCAGGGTTTGATGACTTCTGGATGGTCTATCTGAGACCTTTCTTTATTGGGTTTAGGCTATTCAGCTGCAGCTTTGGCCCCTGTTGCATGTTACTTGCATTGCATTGCCTGCATATCCATTACCATTTGCATTTCACTAACGTGTGTCTGTGCTGCAGGTGCATTTGCATTTCCCTAGTTCTAGTGCCCGGACTTCTGAGTATTGATTATGGCTGGTTTAAGGAAAACAGTTGCGTATAAGCTGCCTTCACCTGATATTACTTCTTTGCTTGGTCTAATATCTCTCGCTGATGAGGAGGTTAGAAGAAGCTTCCGAATGAGCCATGGGAGATTACTGAGATTAGTCTGTAAGCCCACTGCTGATGAGATGAACGGGTTATACACCTTGATGCAGTTCTATGACCCCACATTGAGATGCTTTACTTTTGCTGACTTCATTCTAGGACCTACCCTTGAGGAATATGCAGAGTTTACTGAGCTTCCCGTGCAGAACAAGGTTCCCTTCATTCACTCTGCTGCTGAGCCCAAGTTGGAGGACTTAGCCAAAGCTTTGCATATGAACGCTGCAGATCTGTTATTGACTTCTTGGCTTGGGGTGTCAGGTTTCTCTCTGGATTTCTTAGTCGTCAAAGCTCGAGAATACGCCAAGAACGGTTGTTGGGTGGTTTTCAACGCTATTTTGGCTTTATGCATCTATGGAATTGTGCTGTTTCCTAACTTGCCCTACTTTGTGGATTTGGATGCTTTCTATCTGTTTGCTGCAGGCAACCCAGTGCCAACATTGATCGGAGACTTCTATCATTCATTGCACTATAAGAATGAGAACCGAAGAGGAAAAGTTGTTTATTGCTGTACTCCTCTGCTGAATATGTGGTTCAAGAGTCACCTTCCCATAAAGGGACCATTTGTAGACAGTGCAACCTCAGCCAGTTGGTCAGAGCGCCTGATGAGGCTATCTTCCGAAGACGTTGTATGGTTTGATCGAGACCTGTTGGGATCTGAGCTCATCTTCAGTTGTTCTGGGTACCCTAATGTACCGCTGATAGGAAGAAAAGGGTGTATCAATTACAACCCTTCTCTATTCACTCGCCAGTTCGGATATGCGCTGAAGAATCCACCTCAAGAGGAGGAAGTACAGGAATCTCTGTACTTCACAGGTGACGTGAAGGGGGAGTTATTGGCCAAGCTGCAGCATGCCTGGACGCGTATTAACCGAAGAGGGAAGCCGTTGTTAGGAAAGAATGACTGTCAAGCCTATGCACCTTACAGAGTTTGGATTCAGGAGAGGGCTAGTCAATTGAGGATGCCGTTTCCAGATGCACCAATTCTTGTTCCCGTTCCGGTAGCAGAGCCAACTACTGTTTCTAGAGAAGTCTATGAACAAGTTGTGAAGGAAAAAGAAGCCTTGATGAAGATTAACGAAGGGTTAGAGCAAGAGTTAGCCCAAGTACGCAGTGAGAAAAACAAGGCCGTGTATGCTTTCCAACAACAGATCGAGCTGGTAAACAGGTTAGGAGCTGAGTTGACCGAAGAAAAGAAAAAGCGTGAGCGTCTGGGGCAAGAGTTCAGAAGTTCCCATGACATGCTGGAAGCCAAAAAGAAAGCACTTGACGCAGCACACCGAGAAATATCCTCTTGCAATAAGACTTGGAATGCTACGCTCACCAACAATAAGAAGAGGGAAGATAAGCTGAAGCAACAAATTTCCGACCTCGAAGAGAAGTTGAAGTCTAGCATCAAGAAGTGTGAGGAGGAAGTGATGACCCGGTATAGTGTCCAGCATGCACTGAACAAGGCAATCAAATCCAGAGATGAAGCAGTGTCTCAGAAGCGAAAGCTAGAAGACTGCTTCGGAGAAGCAACATGGGAAGAAACTGCTGAAGACGTACGCCGTATCCTTAAAAGGAGAAACCAGCTTGTTGAAGGGCTGCTTGATCGACCAAGCCATCCGGAGACCAAGAAGTTGATAGAGGAGTACCAGACTTTTGGGAGGATCTGATCATTTCATGTAGTATCTTGTATACTTTATTGGCATAGTGCTGACCATCACCAGGATTGTTGGTTGAGGTCATGCCTTCTTTGTACTCTCAGTGATGTTGTACCCTGGGCTTATTGATTCTCTCTGCAGTATATGAGGCTTTCTATGATTCAGCTCCAATATTCCTATTGTCAGCACTGTCACTGCACCGGCACCTTCGCACTAGAACTGGGGGAACGAACTTCCCTAATGCACAGACACATTGCATTGCATTCATATTCATATTGCATTACAGGTAATCTTTGAATGGTGTCTTATCTCCTGTTCTGTATCAGGTACTTAACAGGATTGCAGATCAACATCCGCACCGATATTCTACACGCTCCAATTGTCGGAAAATCATGGACCAGATTCAGAACGAGATGCAAGATGTGCGCGAGAAGCTCGCCCTCTTCATGCAAACCATGGAAGCTATAGCAAAAGGGCAGGAGAACTTGCAGGCCATGGTCCAGCCTCTGTTGGCTCGCAACGCTGGTCATGGTAATGAAGATCATCAGTCTGTCCGGGTTGATACTGCTCATGGAGACGGCACTCCCACGCCAGTGGCTCCGCCCGTAATCAATATGACTGCTGCTAACGTCAACAACGCTACCGCTGCTGTGAATGGTAACGTCGGAGTAGGGAATGAAACTGCTGTCCATAATGTTGGGTTGGGTGATGTCAATGTGGGAGATAATCTCGGAGGCAATGGTTTTGTCAATACTGGGTTCGGATTCAACGATCAGGGATTCGACAACACTGGCAAGTATGGCTTTAACGCCCAAGGCTTTGGGCAAGATGGTTATGGTATGGTCAATCAGGGTTACGGAGGCTTTGGAAACGAAAATGGTGCTGGATTTATGGCTTTTGGTCCCGCTGGAGGTGTTCAAGGGTACGGCAACAGAGGCCGAGGTCCGGGAATGAATCAGATCAGAGCTGGACGTAATAATGCGTACGATGGGTACGGGGCTGGAAACGGTATGTGGCAAGAGGATCAACAGGAGGACGCCTTCTCTGGAGGAGGTTTTGAAGGGCCGATGGATGATTCTCAAAAGATTAGAATGCTGGAAGAGCAGATGAAGGGAGTCTTAAATCAAAGTGCTGTGGGATTGGACATGGCAACAATGGGCTTGGTACCTGGCTTGAGGGTGCCAATTAAATTCAAAGCGCCTGCGTTCGATAAGTACAAAGGAGACACATGTCCGAAAGTGCATGTACGAGCTTATTACAGAAAGATGTCTGCATACTCAACTGATGAAAGAATGCTCATGCATTTCTTTCAGGATAGTCTGTCGGGCCCTTCCCTAGAGTGGTACATGGGGTTGGAGCCAACTGATATCAAGACATGGAAGCAATTGGCGGAGGCGTTCGTAGCCCATTACAAGTATAACAGCGACCTGGCACCCAATCGGGTCCAGTTGGCCGGGCTTTCGCAGAAGAAGGGGGAGAGTTTTAAAGAGTACGCGCAAAGGTGGCGCGATATGGCTGCCAGGGTCCGTCCTCCGGTGGAAGATAAGGAAATGAATGATATGTTTGTCGGCACCTTCACAGGGTTGTTTCATGATATGCTGTTTCATACTTCTCTGGCCAGTTTTTCAGACCTGATCCTGATGGGGGAAAAGATTGAGCGTAATATTAAGCAAGGAAAGTTCCAAGTCGATGAATCAACTGCATCTGGCAGTAATAGGAAAGCTTATGGTGGGCGCCGTCAGGGCGAAGCTAGCGCAGTATTTGGAGGCCGAGGCCGAGGCCGAGGCAGGGGAAGAAATCAATATCGTCAGCCGCAGCAAGTGTCGAGTGTTACTATTCCCTATCAGCAACAACCAATCCAGCAACAACAACCGGTTCAGCAGCAGCCAATGCCACAGCAGCAGCAGCCTCAGCAGGGGGCACAGCAAGCTCAGCGAAGATTCCAGGGTAGTAAGCCGAGAAGGGCGTTCGAGAAGCCTCCCTCTACCTATGCTGATTTATTGCAGACATTGTTGGGATTGAATCTAGTAGAGAAAAGAACCCTGGCACCGATCACGGGAACTCCCCCGTTCGGCTACGATCCGAATAGACACTGTGAGTTTCATTCTGGGGCCCCGGGCCACGATATAGAAGGTTGTCATGCTTTTAAGCACGTCGTGCAGGATCTGTTGGACAACAAGACTATCAACTTCGGAACGGCAGGTCCAAATATAGTCCAGAAACCCATGCCTAATCATGGGGCGAACGCCATTCTGACCGAGGAAGGGTTGAATCTGATTATGAATGTGGAGGATTTGAAGACGCCGCTGAGCGAAATAAAGAGCCGACTGTTGCAGGGAGGTGTTTACCCAGGATGTAATGAGTACTGTTTAGACTGTTGGACCCTAGCTGGGGGGTGTGAGGATTTGAAGAAAGGCATTCAGGCCTTAATTGATGATGGTATATTGCAGTTTGATAGAACGGCAACTGACGAGCCTGCAGGGGCAGTAGTGGATAATCGGAGTGATGTGGCCACGGTAACGATTCCGCGGAAGACGATCACTATTGCAGCACCAGCCCAGCGCCCTCCGATCACCATAACTAAAGCCGGGCCAATCCCGTATGAGAACACGAAAGCAGTCCCATGGTCATATGGGTTAGAGGTGTATTGTGATGGGATAAAGATTGACGTTAACAAGCAGCCAGTGGAGATTGTGGATAATGTTGTTGGTTCAGGAGGCATGACGAGGAGCGGCAGGATCTTTATATCTCCTGAAGTGGAGGCTGAAAGGCTAGCGAAAGGAAAAGGGAAAGCGGTTGAGAATGTTCCGGTTCAAGCAAGTGAAAAAGAAGCAGCATCGAAAGATGTGGAAGAATTCATGCGCTTAATTCGGAAAAGTGATTATAAAATTGTGGAGCATCTGCAGCAGACACCGTCCAAAATATCTATCTTGTCATTGCTCTTATGTTCGGAAGCTCACAGGAACGCTTTGCTGAAAGTCCTGGACACTTCTTTTGTACCCCAGGATGTCTCCGTAAATCAGCTAGAAGGAGTATTGGCACATGTGAATGCAGGCCACAGTCTGGGTTTTACCGATTTTGACTTGACTCCGAAAGGGAGGGATCATAATATGGCATTACACGTGTCTGTTGAGTGTAGGGGATCAGTAATGTCGCACGTATTGGTTGACACTGGATCATCTTTGAATGTGCTGCCTAAGAAGGCGATGATGAAGCTGGATGTTCGAGGAATCTTGTGCACACCCAGTGATTTGGTAGTCAGAGCATTTGACGGCACGCGGAGAACAGTCTTCGGATCGATTACCTTGCCTCTGCAAGTGGGGCCGGAAGTGTTTGCAACGGAGTTTTATATCATGGATATACAGCCTGCATACAGCTGCTTGCTTGGAAGACCCTGGATTCATGGGGCAGGGGCTGTCACGTCTACCCTGCATCAGAAGTTAAAGTATATGGTCGGAGACAGCGTAGTCACCGTGTGCGGAGAAGAAGACATCCTGGTCAGCCATCTATCATCGTTTAAATATGTGGAAGTCGACGGGGAGATCCACGAGACACCATGCCAGGCATTCGAAGGTTTGCGCATTAAGGACAAGAGTCCCGGGCCGAGCAAAGTGCCAGAGATAGCTGTCTCATCGTATAAAGAAGCTCAAGCTCTTGTGGAAGCAGGAGAAGCCAAGGGCTGGGGCAAAGTGCTGGACATTCCGGTGAAAATGGACCGGTTCGGACTGGGTTACCGACCGTCGTCATCAACTCCTTCCGTGGGGGCCCCCCATTTCAGAAAGTCAATCACCATCTCTGCCAGTGGAGTATGTCATGAAACTGTCAATGCTGCTTCAGAGTCTGATGAAGGAGACAGCGACTGTGATATGGATGCCTGGATTCAGCCAAGCACGCCAGGACAAGGACTATGCAACTGGTCTATTCAGGAGCTTGTTCCTGTGACTTTTAAACAGTAATGCTTTGCTTTATTAATTGTTGAATAATCTGATGTCTTGCCCGGGGCATCAGGATTTTCTTAGGGCTGTGTTGTTATAAACATTGCGTGTTAATCATTAAATAAATGGCGTTTCTCATGTGCAAATACCGTAATCTCTGTCTTTCTTGTTTTGTATTTTTCAATAAAATGGCAACGCGGTTATTCGCTTTATACGCATTTTGAAGCACTTAACCATTCCTTTTGCAGGATAACATTTTCAGATGACACTCTTGAACCACCTATGACTCGTCCCGACTTTGATCACCCGGTATTCCAGACCGAAGAAGAGGTTGTCGAAGATAGCGACGTTCCTGAAGAACTGTCTTGGTTAGTAAAGCAAGAGGAAAGAGCCATTCTGCCTCACGACGAGGTCATCGAAATTATCAATTTGGGGTCGGAAAGGGTTGAGAAAAATATTCGTATCGGAGCCGCACTGCAGAGTGATATCAAGCGAAGGCTGGTTGAAATGCTCCGAGAGTATAATGATGTATTCGCTTGGTCGTATCAAGATATGCCAGGGCTCGATACTGATATGGTTGTGCATCGCCTGCCACTGAAAGAAGATTGCCCGCCAGTCAAACAAAAGCTTCGCAGAACTCGACCAGATATGGCAATGAAGATCAAAGAGGAGGTTCAGAAACAGTGGGATGCTGGTTTCCTGGCTGTAACGAAGTATCCTTCATGGGTTGCTAACATCGTGCCAGTGCCAAAGAAAGATGGCAAGGTTCGAATGTGCGTGGATTATAGAGATTTGAATAAAGCAAGCCCAAAAGACGATTTTCCACTTCCTCACATTGACGTGTTAGTTGATAATACTGCTCAATACTCTGTATTCTCCTTCATGGATGGCTTTTCAGGCTACAATCAGATCAAAATGGCGCCAGAGGATATGGAGAAGACTACTTTCATAACGCCGTGGGGAACATTTTGCTACAAAGTGATGCCCTTTGGTTTGAAAAATGCTGGGGCAACATATCAGCGTGCGATGACGACTCTTTTTCATGACATGATGCATAAAGAGATCGAAGTTTATGTTGACGATATGATTGCCAAATCCCAGACGGAGGAAGAGCATCTGGTGAATCTGCTGAAGTTGTTTAAAAGACTTAGGAAGTTCAGGCTGAGGCTGAACCCTAACAAATGCACCTTCGGGGTGAGATCGGGTAAACTGCTGGGGTTTATCGTAAGCGAAAGAGGAATAGAGGTCGATCCTGCTAAAATAAAAGCGATTCAAGAAATGCCGACGCCTAAAACAGAGAAAGAGGTGCGCGGGTTTTTAGGGAGATTGAACTACATTGCCCGGTTCATATCTCACCTAACTGCTACGTGTGAACCATTATTCAAGTTGCTAAAGAAAGATCAAGCTGTGACGTGGAACGAAAATTGTCAAAAGGCGTTCGATAAAATAAAGAAGTATCTGCAGGAGCCTCCTATTTTGATACCCCCAGTAGCAGGGAGACCCTTGATAATGTATTTGACGGTTCTTGAGGGAAGCATGGGTTGTGTTCTCGGTCAACACGACGAGACGGGGAGAAAAGAGCATGCGATCTATTACCTGAGTAAGAAATTTACAGACTGTGAATCTCGATACTCAATGCTGGAGAAAACTTGTTGCGCGCTAGCCTGGGCCGCCAAGCGTTTGAGGCAGTACATGCTGAATCATACAACCATGCTCATCTCGAAGATGGATCCAATCAAATATATATTCGAAAAGCAGGCGTTGTCAGGTAGAATTGCCCGTTGGCAGATGGTCTTGACTGAATATGATATTCAATACGTCTCGCAAAAGGCTATAAAGGGGAGTGTGCTGTCTGAATATCTGGCGGAGCAGCCTATTGAAGAGTATCAATCAATGAGGTTTGATTTTCCTGACGAGGATATCATGTACCTAAAGATGAAGGATTGTGAGGAACCGTTGCCAGACGAAGGACCAGAGTTGGGGTCCCAATGGAAGATGATATTTGACGGAGCTGTGAATGCTTACGGTAACGGAATAGGGGCAATCATCACCACGCCACACGGGTCGCACATCCCGTTTACTGCCCGATTGACCTTTGCTGTTACCAACAATGAGGCCGAATACGAAGCTTGTATAATGGGGCTTGAAGAAGCCATTGATTTGCGAATCAAACATCTAGACGTATACGGAGACTCAGCTCTGGTAGTGAATCAGATCAAAGGGGAATGGGAGACACGTCAGCCCAATTTGATACATTACATGAATTATGCAAGGAGATTGTTACCTTTCTTCGACAAGGTTGAATTGCATCACGTGCCGCGGGCGGAAAATCAAATGGCTGACGCCCTTGCCACTTTGTCTTCCATGTACAAGGTCAACTTCTGGAACGAAGCTCCCCAGATCACTATCTCTCGGTTGGACAGGCCAGCTTATGTATTTGCTATTGATGAAGCATCTGATGACAAACCGTGGTATTTTGATATCCTTAATTTCCTGAAGAATAAAGAGTATCCGGCTGGAGCATCCAGTCAAGATCAGAAGACTCTCAGGAGATTAGCGGGTAATTTCTACTTGAATCCAGATGGCGTCTTGTACAGAAGAAACCACGATTTGGTGTTGTCGCGTTGTGTAGACGAGAAAGAGGCAAAGCTTCTCATGGAGGAAATTCACGAAGGTGCCTTTGGTACGCATGCTGGTGGACATGCTATGACGAGAAAGCTGCTGAGGGCAGGTTACTTTTGGCTGACGATGGAAACTGATTGTTTCAAGTTCGCAAGGAAGTGCCACAAGTGCCAAATCTATGCTGACAAGATACACGTGCCTCCGAGTCCTCTAAATGTGATGTCATCTCCATGGCCATTCTCGATGTGGGGAATCGATATGATCGGAAAGATCGAGCCGACGGCTTCTAACGGGCATCGGTTCATCCTAGTAGCAATCGATTATTTCACCAAGTGGGTGGAAGCGGCGTCTTACGCAAATGTAACGAAGCAAGTGGTGGCTAGATTCATCAAGAGAGATATCATCTGCCGATATGGGATCCCCGAGCGGATAATCACGGATAACGGTTCTAATCTGAACAACAAAATGATGAAGGAGCTCTGTCAGAATTTCAAGATCGAACATCACAACTCCTCCCCTTACCGACCCAAGATGAATGGCGCTGTCGAGGCGGCCAATAAGAATATCAAGAAGATTGTTCAGAAAATGGTGGTGACCTATAAAGATTGGCATGAAATGCTACCTTTCGCTTTGCACGGTTATCGTACGACGGTACGCACATCAACCGGGGCAACTCCGTTCTCGTTGGTATACGGAATGGAAGCGGTATTACCATTAGAGGTTGAGATCCCTTCTCTGAGGGTATTGCGAGACGTGCAGCTGGACGAGGCAGAATGGGTAACGAATAGATTGAACCAACTGAGTTTGATGGATGAGAAGAGGCTAGCTTCTCTGGCATACGGTCGTTTGTACCAAAGACGAATGAAGAAAGCGTACGACAAGAAGATACTTCCGCGAAGCTTTCAGACGGGCGACCTTGTGCTGAAAAGGATTCTCCCGCCGCAAGCAGATCACAGGGGCAAGTGGACCCCCAACTACGAAGGGCCATACGTCGTTAGTAAGGTCTTCTCAGGAGGAGCGTTGTTGTTGTCCACCATGGACGGAGAAGACTTTGCGTCACCTGTGAATTCGGACGCAGTTAAAAAATACTTTGCTTAAAATAGACCCGCTGGACAGAAAAAAAAGAGTCCAGGCAAAAATGGGGCATCCTGGCGAACCAAAAACAGAATGAAAGGTTCGGGCAAAAGTTAGGGATAAAATTGAAAAAATGTATGCCCGCGAAGTTGAAAACCTACACTGGGCGGCTTCGGCAAAAAAGGGTATCCCGGTGAACTGAAAACCCGTAAAGGGCGGTTCACGTAAAAGTTAGGGATTTGAAAAGCAAATGACTGCGGTCCGAATTTGATATTGCAGTGAGCATCAATGCGGGAGAATACATTTGAGGAGCCAGTTATCGGATACAATCTCTTCAGAAGTGGGGATACCGGGAAAGCCTTAGAGTCGGACGAGTCATGGGAGGATCAGTTCGTGGTGTTCATCTGCATCCCGTTGCCGACATGTGTACAAAATTCAATTTGTCAAAATATTTATGCTTCTTGTGCATACTTGTATATTTGCTTTACGTAGCTTCCTCTTTTCAGGAGTTACATCCCGTGTACAAAAACTCTGCCTATTCAGGGGCCCAATCAATGAAAATATGTTATTCAGTACTTGATGCTGGTTCTTTACTGTTTTGTGCATGATAAAACGCCTAAGTTTGATGAAACTAGCATGAGTATAACATCGCTGGCCCTTGCCAACAATTGCTAAAGCTTTGAATTAACTGAGTGTAACGTCACTAACCTGAATTGATTTGATTGCGTAGGCTTGTCGTGTCTTGTTTGTGTTGTTGCAGGTCTCATAACCATACGAGGAGGATGATCAAAAGATTGCAATAACGAAGGACTCAGTCCCCACGTAGGTCACGCATGTTCTTCCTGAAGAAGGATAGAGTTTCCCAGCTAGCCGTAGCTTACTCAAAGGGAGCAGAAAAGTTATTCGTCCTCAGCAGAGTTTGGCGATTCTAAGATCGTGAGGCTGTATTCAGACAAGTTCATCTTTCCCCGCAGGGTCATGCACTCTCCTCCAGTGGAGTCAGTTAATTTTCCCCAAGAGAATCATCCCATCCCCAGCGGAATTCTCTTTGCAAGTGTTTTCATTCCTTCCAGTGGAATTCGAAGATCAAGACTCTCCCCAGCAGAGTTGGTGGTGGTTCCTGTCATTTATTTTGTCAGAGATACTGGTGATATCAGGTCACGTTCCAGCAGAAAGCCCGATCGAACCAGGCATATCTGCTATTCCCCAGCAAAGTTATATTCCCCAGCAGAGGGTTACCTCAATAGGATATGGGGTTTGAGTTCCCAATTTCCCAGCAGGGGGCGACTTCACCTTTTCCAGCATTTATTTTGCTGGAATAATTCTGTAGCACCTGGCTACCCCCAGCGGAGTCAGCATTGTCTTCAGCATTTATTTTGCTGGAGTAGTTCCTGTATCCCAGCAGTTCGAATCTGCAGTGGCATTGGCATATAGTGTCATATTTGCATCAGCATGTCGTGTCATACTCGCATCCACCAAATAAAAGCGTGTAGCATTTCCATGTCGAATGGAGCATTGCGTCAGTGTCAAACATATGCATTTTGAAACATGAACTAGGTGGGCCAACCGTTAGTTTCAAGTATGGTTTCCCAGCAGGTGGGGAGAGCACTTGCTCAAATGAACTACCAAACATTCAAGATCTCGGCATGGGACGTCCAATGTCAGTTTCGGCAGTATTCCCCCCAAAGTCTGCAGGATAAGTTTCTCTTTGTCCCCAAGCAGAGTTACTTATGTCCCCGCCAGAGTTTTGTTGGAGTTTCTCTAGTCCGATCAGCGGATTGTTTCCTTCAAAGTTGTTGTTACGTCAACATTAAAAGGGTTCCACGAATCAGAATTTCAGAGGCCACCGCCGGTTATCAGAACAGGCGTCCGATAGTTTGGTTTCCAGACATCCCCAGTAGAGCCCGTCTCAAAGTCGCTGTCACGTCAGTACTAAGGAGCTTGTGGGTGAGGATCATCGGAGAACTAAGTCCTGACGTGGACAATTTACTCCTATATTGACGGGTTTTCTTCAGAAGTGGGCGTCCTAACGTGGACAGGTTTATTTCCCTGGATTGGTGAGGTGTGTTAGTCCTATCGTGGGCAGATTCGGTTTTTCGAAAGTAGTGGAATGGGAGGTCATGACGTTGACAAAAGTGATTGCTCTTTGTGTTGGTGTCCGGACGTGGACCAGTTACTCTCAGCAGTTATCCTTTTTCGTGTTGGCAAAGCATGGGTCCTGACGTGGACAGATCAGACCAGGGTGTGAGTCCTTACGTGGACAAGTCTTATTTCCTCAGCGGGTCAAAGACACCCAAGTCCTAACGTGGATAAATCAAGATGATATCAGTGTCCTGACGTGGACAAATCAAAGAAATTATTATTCCTAACGTGGAGAAGTGGGTCCTAACATGGACGATGTAGTCCTTACGCGGACATATCAGAAGAGGATTCCTTACGTGGAAATGACAACATTCCTGACGTGGAAAGTATAGAGTCCTTACGTGGATAGCTTAAGATGGCATTCCTTACGTGGAAAAATGTAGTCCTGACGCGGACAAATTGGATGAATGATGTATTCCTTACGTGGAAAGATCAGAGTCCTTACGTGGACATATCAAGAGCATTCCTTACGTGGACGAAGATGGAGATTCCTTACGTGGAAAGACGAGTTTATTCCTTACGTGGAAAGATTAGAGTCCTTGCGCGGACATATCAAGATTGATTCCTGACGTGGAAAGAAATGGATTATTCCTAATGTGGAAGAAGAAGATTTACTCCTTACGTGGAAGAAATTGGGGTCCTTACGTGGACAGATTCAAGAAAAGTTGGTTCCTGGCGTGGAATAATGATGTACTCCTTATGTGGAAAGTTGAGTCCTGACGTGGACAGGTTCAGAACCAAAATGGGGTTCCTTACGTGGAAAGATTGGAGTCCTGACGCGGACATGTCAAGTGGTATTGGAGTCCTTACGTGGACAGATTGATATAGTTCTCCTTACGCGGAAATAGGATTGCTTCCTGACGTGGAAAGATGGAAAAATTTAGTCCTGACGTGGACAGATACAGAAGAAATGGTTCCTGACGTGGACAATGTTACTCCTAACGTGGAAGAGTGTTATTCCTAAACGTGGACGATTCAGTTTATGGAAATGCAGATGAATTATCCCCAGCGGAGTTGCCGAGATTTTTCTGGGTTAACAGCAAGTGGAGTCCTAACGTGGACAGGTGCTAGTTGAGATTTCTTCGTATTGATGACAGATAGAGTCCTAACGTGGACAAGCAAGCAATCTTTTATGACAGAATCCTCTTCAGAACGATGAAGACAATCTCCAGCACGGTCGCGCGAGATCAGTGGGTTACTGTAGCAGTCAGATTCAGCTGATGAATGTCGTTCCTCAAGCAGGAGCGCAATTTGGTTTTGCGGTTGGCAAATTTCTGGTTTCACTAGTATTCAACCGTCTCGTACCGCGAATGTCTGAAGGCTCCGGGCTCTTCACCCAATCGGGTCCAAGTCGCTTGAATAGGGGCAGCTGTTGCACCCTAAAATTTGCCCAACCTTATTCACTTGGTTTATGTTTCATTAGCATTTGCATATAGAGTCATGTACATAGACTAACCATCTGCATAGCATAAGCATAGCAAGTCATACAACAGGGGACCAATTATTATTCTCATCTCTAGAAGCATATCAAGAGGTTATTATCCCAATTCAATCTCATTCAAGTCATCAGGAAAGAATTTGAAAGCAAAGAGTTCAGCAGATCAAGCCTTGAGTCCATCTCCTAGCTGAGGGTATCTGAGGATCAACAAGAGGGTTATGAGCTGTGAATTGAAGGCATGGAGAGTATCTAGACATCTTGGAGAGACTTAGAAAGTCATTTGGAGAAGGAGACAAGTCATTGATGAGAGCACAAGAGCTACAGTTGAAGACAGTCAACTAGGGTTTCATCTGGGTCAACCCTAGGTCAACCCTAGGTCAATTGACTGATTTAAAGGGCATTCAAGTCTATTGGAGAGATGTGGGGTTCATCATTGGACATATAAAGAAGGATATGGAGATATGCCAAGGAGAATTCAAGAGAAATCAAGGAGAAGAGGAGTTACTAAATTAGGGTTTCTGTGTAAAATCCCCTAATTTAGGTCAAATTTCCAAGCAAGATAAGTCAAAATGCTAGCTTCAAATGGCTTCTTGGCCAACATGAAACTTGTATAGGATCTCAAGACCTTTAATTTGAGTGGTGGAAGACATCAAGTAGATTTATAGAACTCAAGTTATGGTCCTTGCAAGTTACAGGTCATCTGAGGTGTCTGAATTTTTGTCTGTGAAAGTGACTTGACTTCCAAGCAATTTTTACCCCTCAAGGAGATTTCAAATGAATTCTTGGTCAACATAAGAATTGTTCCTAATTGTCTTAGCTTTCTAGAATGGTATAGTATGCCTTCATATGATGTGTGGAACTCAACTTATGGTCTTGGCAAGCAAAGGGTATTTTGGGCATTTGTGAATTACAGGTCATTTTAACCTATGTCCAAAACTCATACAAGGAGGCCTCAAATGGAAAAACTTACAACATCAAACTTGCTCCAAATGGGATTTTAAGTCTAGAAAGAAGGTCACAAATTGTTGGAAAAGCTCATAGCATGAAGTTGCATGATTGGTCCAAAGTTGAACTAAAATGGCTTATAATTCAAAGAAATTCAAAGTGAAAAATGGTTTGGGAGATTTACAAGTCCAAATGGAGACTTCCAATATATGATTTTGAATGGAAAAGCAATTCTAAGAACAATGGTTCAAACACTTTTTTGAGTTTAGAAGGAAAAAAGAAAGATATTCATGGTTACTTGCCTTTTAAGAAACACTTCAAAAATGGATCAAAGTTGGAAGGCAAGGGAATGTGCAAGATGGATCTAGAATGTTCATGTGAGCTCTATATATTCATGAAATGAGGATTGATCAAGGGTTGGCTTCATTTTCACCAAGAATTTCACAAACTTTCTCATTCTTTCTCTTTGAAGTTTCACTCCAATTCCTCAAATTCTTCACCAAATCATCATCAAGATCAACTTCATTATACTGTTTCATCACCATAGATCATAATTCAATCAAGAACAAGGTGGTTAGAATCCATTTTCGTGCACTTTCTTCAAGAACATCAAAATCACAATCTCCATTGGACAGCACAATTCAAGCCAGGAATCATCAAAGTATTGCATACAGAATTGAGTATTGAGTTAATTGATCAAGATCAAAGCCTTGGAAGCCTCAGATCCACAAGTCTCCATAGCTGTTTTCAAGCTTTTGCACCAGGTGTGTTTTCATTCGAATTGCTTGATTCAGTTAGTTAGGCATAGCTTTGTTAGTTTAGATATAATGTAGAAGGTTAGTAGAGCAATTAGGATGAATTTGAGGCTGAATAGAGACCATTGTTAGCAGGTGGTAGAAACTGTTAGGGTTTGAAACTTGTAGTAGAATGCATTAGGATCTTAGCTTGATAGCGCAGGTTAATCACCATTATGCATAGAGCAGATTAGGATAGGTTTGATGGAGAATTGTGATGGTGAGTTGCAGAGTGCTTTCATGGAGTCAGAAGTTGTTGCTATCGGGTTTGTTGATGTGTTGAGTTTCAAAGTAAACTAGTGCCATAGACGTGTAGAGGGAGAGTTGTAGAGTAATTTTCATGTTTATAGCGCGTTGATTCATGGCCTGTAGAGGGAGAACAGATTGGTAGAAGCTTGCTCGTGCATGAGGTTTCATGGAGGCAAACCCTAATTCGTTTGAACCAAGGAAGAAGACACAATCGTGTCCATTCATTTCGTATAAGACCTTTGACTTGGGAGGCCATCCTAGGGCTGAGATTCAATTCAGAATTTGGAGGGAAGTGAGGTGGTGCCCTAAACGCACCGTTTCATTAATTGAAACGGGCGGGCCTCAGATTGTGTTGCTATCCCCACCCCCAGTGCATAGGCCCATTCCAATTTGAACATGATTCTGCTTCTATTCTCACCCCCCAGCGTCCTTTTTATTTTTCACTAATTCTGAGTGTTGCTGGGCCTTAACTATTGTGCTATTCACACCCCTGGCTGTGTGGCCCATCCTGATTTGAACTAAGCGCGCCTACTAAATACACCCCTCTCCCATTTATTTCTTGCATTTTGTTTTTATTTCTCTTAATTTTTTTATGCATTTTCATAAATTCATAACAAATTCATAAAAAATCATTTTCACTTCATTCTTTTTACATCATTTTCTTTAGGATGTGTAGAAAATTATAGAAAAATAAAATTGCATTTTTATTTTTATTTCATATTTTTTCCATATTTTCTAAATAAATGTCATTTTAAATAGCTTCATTTCATGCATGATTTTAATAATTTTTGTTCTACTAAATGCTTTAATATTTTTTGTTCACTCTTTTTAGGGTGTTTAGATTAGATGTTGAAATTGTAGATTCAATTTAATTCCCATTTTTAGAGATTAATTTTAGGTGATTAATGTAGGCTTGAACAACATGAACAAAACTAGGGTTTTAGGTGATGACTTAGGAAGTTTGATTTCATTTCCCTTAGGACTTAGGGTTTGAATAGTTTAGCTATGGGACTATAGGGGCTATGGGTAGTTATTAGATCCCCTTAGAAAAAGTTAGGATTCCCCTACTGCTATTGATATGCTGTATATCTGATTGTCTGGTGTGGTGTGCCCTCTGGGGATTGTTGCTTGCTTGTTTGGGTATTGGGATTGTCTGGGGCCTTGGGAGAGCTGAAGACTTGAGAAGATGAATACCATTGGAGATTCAGAGATTGGAGATCAACTGCCAGAGTTGGAGAGGAGGTTCTTGCTAGCAGATGCTGAGGAGACTAAGGTTTAGGAGCTAGGCAGAGCTCTAGATTAGAAAGCTTGTTTCTCAAACATAGATGGCTTTGTTTGCCTCTATCCTTTCTCTATGATTCAAAGTCTCTTTCAAATATCCACCTCCCTCCTTTGGAAGGATCAGTGAATATATTTGAAAGATAGAACTTTTGAGAGGAAACTTTCTGTTTAATGTTAACAGTTGATGAACCACCCTTGGTAGGCAATCAACTGTCTAACATTCATTCACTTCACTCTTGTGACTGATTCCTCATCCTGGAGGTTTAAGCTTGAAGAAAAGCCATTGCAGATGGAAGACTGATGATCAAAGCCCTTGCCTGAAGGCCATGAAGATGGAGATTGATGCTTGTTGAAGCTTGTAGCTGATTGGAGATTACTTGAAGCCAGATGCTGACTCAGAGCTGCTGATGCTGTTTCTTTTGCTGTATTTCATTTCTGATGTATTGATTGGTTTTCTGAACTGTATTGTTTGCTGTTTACCCTGCCGGGTTGAAAGTGAAGTCTGTTCACTTTTGCCTATTGTTTTCTAGGTTCGAGGTTGAGTGGGACTCCCTTGCCTCGCTTGTACTGTTGCATCCATGCATTTTACTGTTTTACTGTATATATCTGATATTGTTTCTGTTTCTGCCTATCCCGTAGGATCTCTGTTTCTCTCTGTGCAAGAGAGGAGCATGATAGACACTAGGTCTTAACCCATGCATGATAACATTAGGATAGTTTGATTCCCTTCGCAACTGTAGGTTAGAGTTCTGTCTCTTTCTTTCTCAAAACAAACAGAAAATACAATAAAATTTCAAACACAATAAAAGACACTTCTTCCGTAAAAGAATGTAAACTCATCAAAACGTCATTTTTGTCCGCTGGGACTGTTAATCAGAAAACCCTTTTTCAGAAGGAATAAAATCAATCAAGGCAGACTTGTGTCGTACGTGGCCCGAACTACGTTTGCTCTGATCTTTCATGCTGTATGAAAGTACGTAGGCATAGGATGCGATATCCTAGCGAGCAACCTTCCCCTCCTTTCCCGTAGGTAGGCGAACTACGTTGACTCTGATTTCTCGTTCCAGGCGGGAATACGTAGGCATAAAGTGCGATACTTTGCCGAGTCATTTTTACTTTCATTTTATTTTCTTTTTAACCCTTGACCTATAGAGTAGATAGAATAACA
Source organism: Lathyrus sativus (assembly GCA_963859935.3). Taxonomy (NCBI): domain Eukaryota; kingdom Viridiplantae; phylum Streptophyta; class Magnoliopsida; order Fabales; family Fabaceae; genus Lathyrus; species Lathyrus sativus. The sequence continues at coordinate 416,658,042 of OZ012736.1, read as the reverse complement.
ATCCATACCCGAAAACAAGCGTGGATCCCGTCGAGTACGACGGACGTGAGGGGTGCTAATACCTTCCCCTTGCGTAACCGACTCCCGAATCCAGGTTTTGGTTGCGACGACCATACCTTTCCCGTGTTGTGCGAGGTTTACTCTGAGCGTTTCCTTTCCCTCCCGTGGGATAAATAACGCACGGTGGCGACTCTTCTGTCAGCCGGCGCCGATTTTCGCAGTAGCGACACAATCAGGACATGAAGTGGAGTTGTGATCGACTTAGTTGCAAAAGGTAGTCCGAGAATGAAAGCTCCATATTATATGTCTGTTTGGATGGTCAAGGAATTAAACTGATTAAGTAGTGTTAGGACTTGTGCCTGGTGTGTGCTAAGGCAACAAAGTGTGAGGCCGAGTATATTAAGGGTGGATAGTGACTTCTGATGATTATTAAAGAAAGTAAGATGTGGAATGCAAGATTGGTATAATTAGGCCTTTAAATATTCCAAGAGTTAAAGATGTGTTGAATGGCCTTCTAAGTGTGAAATTGTTGTCGTACGTCGAATTCCGAGTTCGCATCTTTTTACGGAATCGAAATCGGACACTCGGAAATCAGGTAACGGTCGAAAATAGGATTTCGGACTGTCGGGTTCACCAGGTCCTTCGCCTAGCGAGCATGCTAGCAAACGGCTCCACGCTCGCTGCTGTGTTCGCTTAGTGAAGAAGTCCTGGGCATGAGTATGTTGTTTCGGTATTTCTATCGTAACGGGAGAATCGTAACTTGGAATGACGCACGGTTCGAAGCGTTGGAAAGATATTTAAGTGCTCTATGTGATGGTGAAGTAGTGGCATGGAATTAAGTTATTTATTGATAGAATATGTTTGGATTTTGTGGTAAGTGCGGAAGGTGCGGTTCGTGTTTTCGCCATAACTCGCAAGTTGAATGTCCGTTTGGCATCGAATTTTCCATACTTAGTTGAGCAAGTCAGTGTTTGTGTTAAGCGATGGTATTTTGATGTATTCAAAGAGTATAGAGGATTATGTTGAGCATCAAGAACTTGAGTTATCGGTGTTAGAGAAGAAGCGGTGATATGCCTCTGTGAAGAAAGTTCAAAGAGTTCGTGTGTTAGTTTTGCCGTATCCGATGGAACTATTTGTTGTGTTTTGTGATGCTTTGTTGATATGATTTGGGGATATGTTAAGTGTAACATAAATGGGTGTTAGTTATGCTTTGAGGCAACTTAAAGTACGTAAGAGGAATTATCTGGCAGGTGGTTTAGAGTGGGTTGTTGTCGTGTGTTGTGCCGAAGTTTGGAGGCCTTAATTATTTAGTGGATATATGAGATGCTTGGTGAACTTAAGAGCTTAAGGTATTTGTTTGATTTAAAAGAGTTGGATATGAGACAGAGGAAATAATTGCGACTTCTGGAGGAGTATGGTTTTGGGTTGAATTTCCATTTGGACGAGACAACGTCGTAGCTGATGTATCGATTTGGAGCATTTTTGGGTATATACCGATGATGATGGTAAAGGAGTTAGCACTGATTAAGAAAATTCGAGATATGAGTTTGGTCTGTGAAGAGACTTCTTATGGAATTAAGCTTTGTATGTTGAGGCTGACTATGAGTAATCTTGATGAGAGTCGAGGAGTTGGAATTATAATTTGAGCTAGTAGGCTGATTGAATTTAATGAATTGAGTCAAAGATCTAATTTTCGGTTTGGTGGAAATGGTGCCATGAGATGTCATGATAGAGTTGTGCTCCAGTATTGTGAGTTGGATAAGAGTACCTTGGAAGAAAGACATTAAGAAATTGAATACCTATCCAAGTGCTATGAAGATGTGACCAAATGTGGGATATTGTTTTGGTGGCCGTAGGTGGAGAGAGAGAGAGAGAGTTGAGGTTGTGTATGCCGATTAGACTTGTGCAAAGTCAAAGTTGGAACAGCGGGAACTGTTGGGCCTGATGCAACTGTTGAATATTTCCGAGTGGAGTAGAATAGTGGTTCCATGGAATTATGTGTCAGGTTTTCTTGAGAATTTAAAAAGGGGATATGATTTGGTTTGAGTAGTTGAGAATGGATTGAAAAGATTAACTCATTTTTACCAATGGGGATGAATCATTCTATACTGGAGGTAGCTAAGATGTATAGTGAGGAAGTTGTGAAGTAGTGTGAAGTGTCGTCGAATATTGTGTCAGATGGGAAATCTGAGTTTGCGATGAAATTTTGAGAGAGTGGCAGAAACTTTGAGTGCCATATTAAAGTTGAACTCTGTTTAGAATTCGTGGACGGATGGACAGATAGAGAGAGCTATCCCGTATGTAGAGGATTTGGTGATAGCTTATGTGTTGGATCCTGATGGATCGGGGGGCAGTTATTTGTCGTTAATTGAGTTACCTACAATAACTGCTATCATTCTAGTATCGGAGTGACATCATATGAGGCTTTGTATGGTAGGAGGTGTAGGACTCCTTTGTGCTGATGTGTGTCCGGCGAGAGTGTTGTACTCGGATCGGAAATTGTGCAAGAGGCGACTGAAAAGATCAAAAGGATCCAAGAAAAGACGTGTGTTGAGAGTTATGACGGTAACTAGGGTTGGTCGAGATTTGAAATCTCGGAGGCACTCATTATGTTTTGTTTATCTGTATCAGAGTGGCGCAGTGGAAGCATGGGGAAAATAGCATGTTAGGAAGTTTTACCGCTATCGTTTGTGAAAGTTGTAGGGTGTGTTCATGTATCTAAGTTGAGGAGGTACTTTGATTGAATTGGATGGTGTGCAAGTGAGAGATAAATTGATTGTTGAGGCACTTCTAGTGCGAATTGTTGAACGAGGACCGACTCCGAGGGAAGGAGATATCCTTGGTGAAAGTGGCTTGGGGATGGTGCTGCAGAAGGCAGTGTGACCTGGGAATTAGGAAACAGGATGCGGGAAGCGTATCCAGAATTGTTTCCATCAGGTAATTTTTGAGGACGAAAATAATTAAAGTGGGGGAGAGTTGTAAAATCCATTTTAATTATTTAGTCTTTCCGGTGTTATTTCATTTCGGCTCTTTTGTGGGGATTATTTAAGAAGCTATAACCTTTAATATTAGTATAATAAAATTAATAATGATAATATTTAATAATTAATAGTAATGGTATTATTATTATTATTATTATTATTAATATTATTGGAATTAAGAAGAAATGGGAAATAAGTGTGAGAAGGGGTATTTAGTGATTTGGAAAGAAAGGAAAAAGAAAACACAGTCTATTGGGAAAGAAGCAAAAGGAAGAAGAACAAGAAGAAGAGGAAGAAGACGAAGGATAGGCTGTTGGATTCGTGGAAGTTTTCATCGAACAGAGCAACTAGTCGAGGTAAGGGGGAGAAACGGGTTAAAATTGGTAATTGTATGAATGGGGTAGTTGGGGATTCCTTAACCCCATAGGAAAATTGATGTTCATGATTAAGATGCTGCAATGTTCTGATTATTATTTCCATGAATGAATGGTGTTTGTGCTGATAGGAAATTGGTGAAATTTTGTTATGCTAGCCTTGCATGTGATGAATGTAGGGATTTGTTGGATGTTCTATATAGTTTGCGGTTTTATGTCGGAAATGATTTTAATCGGTAGAGTTGGTGTTTTATCGGGTAAAACTTGGATTAAGTAGTGTAGTTTAGTCGTAGGAAGTTGGGCTAAGACTACTGTGACTGGTTTGGTGAGAATCGGTCGATTTTTGGAGCTTCTGATGAATTCTGAATACTGAGATTTTTGTGAAATCGCAGACATTCGCCAGCACCTTCTCTGAGCGAGCTAGTAGCGAACCTTCGCTAGTGATTCGCTAGGCGAACTGGGTAGCGAGTGCTTCCAGTAGCGAACATTCGTTGTGGTCTCGCTAGGCGAGTGAGCCAGCGAGCGTGACAGAATGTGGGTTCTGTGCTGTTTTGCCTTGTGTCTCGTTTCATGGGATTCCTTGGGTAAATATAGGTCGAGAGATGTTGTTTAAGGGTAAAGAGAGTATGCTTGATGTGGAAAGATGAATTATGGAATGTTGAATTTAATTGACATTATTAATTGGTGAATAAGTCATATATATATATATATATAAAATATGTATATGATGCATAGTGAGGCGATCAGGAGGATCGTGTGTACTCCGTGTCGATTGGGGTTTCACTGTTATTTAACTTGATTGATAATTGATTAGTGTGTATATATATATACATGTGTATGATGTATGGGGATATGATCAGTTGGGTCGTGTGTGTTGCACCCTAAAATTTGACCAACCGGTTCTCCTATCTGACTCGTGGTTTAAATTCATATTCGCATATCAGATGCATGACATTTGTGCACAGACAGAGGATGTCAGGGTTACAGCCTGGGTTTCATCTACCGGATATTTCAGATCCAGTCCAGATCATCAGGGTTTTATTTTCGGGAAATTGTGCGCTCCTCGGTGTTTGCAGCTCACACGGTGGTTTTTGGGATATTCTGATGCCCGGGGGTTCACTGTTTGATTTGATCTGGTCTCGCGCTCGTTTATGTTGGTCATTTGCATTTGTCTGCATGTTTTTTTGATTTAATAGCTTTTGTGGATTTTAAATAGGCTTTTTAGATTTTTTAGGATTTATATAGATTTTTTAGCATTTTTTAAATAGTTTAAATCTTTTTCTAGAGCTTTATAGAATTTTTAATTGGTTTAATAGCTTTAAATCATTTTTTTAGAAATTTAATAGAAATTTAATAGTTTTTTAAATAGAAATTAGTAGAGTTTAGAGATTAATTTGGTTTAATAAAGTTTAGATAGATTTTAACCATTTTAGATTAATTAGGTTAATTAGGATTTAATCTTTTTAGATTTTAATTGATTTTGTTAGAGTTTTATTAGATTTTAATCAATAGAGGTTAATCAAGATTTAATCTTTGGTTTAGAGTTTAATTGAGTTCATTTAGTTAATTAGGTTTAGTTTTAGTTTAATATAAGTTTAATTAGATTTTAATTCTTCTTTTAGGTTTAATTAGAGTTTAATATTAGTTATCTTTTAATTAGAGTTAGTCAGATTTTAAATAGCTAATTAGGATTAAGTCTATGTTTAGTTAATTAGGTAATTCATTGTTCTTAATTCATGTTTTTGGTCTAAGCAGTTTTCGTTCGTGGGCCCAATTGGGGTTTTTGAGGCCCAAAATCATCTTCAGTCCATTTTTTTTCCCGTTTTTGTCCTGCAGGTGACACTTGTCAGCATAAAAGTTGATCCACGCGTGCAAAGCAAACGGACCCCACCTCATTCTAACCTCAATTCTCAGAAGCTGCCACGCGTCCCACTATCTCTCCCTCTCTCTGCCAGCACCCCCCACATGGCGCCCTGCATGCTCTCCACTAACCCTCTCCCGTGCCACTTGTCCTCCCCACAGACCCTCACCGGGACCCCACCGCCGGGCATGCAGACGCCCTGAACACCCTAACGCCTTCCGGCCCCCGCAACAGCTCGCCGGAGCTAGTTTTCTACCCAGAATCCTCCTGCCTTCTCCTTTCTTCTCCGATCCTCCTCCGTCCACCTTCATCAACGGTCACCGGAAAATTCATCCGTGACCGGAAAATTCAAAGAATCTCCAGAAGTTCCTCGCCATTCAAGAACACACACATCCATCTCCATCGTTCTTCAAGAACAATTTTCCAGAACACATCCATCTCCATCGTTCTTCAAGAACAATTTTCCAGAACAAAGTCAAATCTTCATCGTTCTTCAAGATTTTTCCAGCGACCTTCAACTCCTTCAATCAACTTTCAATTTTTCCAGAAAGATCTCCCACTCTCTTCTCCAGATCGTTCGAGCAAGCAACTTCTAGAGAACCTCCAGATCTTCGTCTCTCTCGCGGCGATTTCCTTTGAAGCTTCAAGAACTCCACGAGCTAGTTCTTGCTCCATCCAGGTACACATCACTTCAATCTCGTTGCATGTTCCTTCTATTTGATGATAAGGCTTCGGTTTGTGTTGATTCGTTGAGATTTAGCTTTAGTTAGGGTTTGATGTTGTTTGAGGCATGGATTGAGAGGGTTATTGGTAAGATTGTGGCATTTGGTTTGTTGTTTCGTTTGAGAGAGTTCAGAGAGATCTGGGGAGGACGACGACGCATTAGGGTTTGGGGAATGTTTAGTGAACAGTGATCAGAAAATGGGGGAGGAAGAATGGTTTTGTTGTTTGGTCGTGTGGGTTAGGGTTTGGGTTGGATCCAAAGCCCAAATCTGATTGCTAAGGTCAAACCCCCCATTATGCTCGTATCACCCCCCCTTTCGTGTGAGAAGATAGAATGGTGAGAGTTCTGGATTGGGCTTTGCCCTATTTGCTGGGCGCACCCCCCCCCCCCCCCCCGTGAAGCCCATTTCAAGATAACACGTGAAAAATTCACTTCATACACCCCACGCGTTTTCTTTTTTTCTTTTTTAGTTTCAATTGGATTCTGATGACACTTGGGCCTGCGCCTTCTGCTTTTCACACCACCATCTCCTGGCCCATCCAATAAAACAACTAGAGCGTGTTGCTAATGCACCCCCTTCCCAATTTAATTCATTTTCTTTGGTTTCATTTTCTTTTATATTTTTAGTATCTTTAAAAAATCATATAAAATCAGAAAATTGGTATTTTTAATTGCTTCTTTTTGCATTAGGTCAATAATTCTGTTAAGAAAAATAATAAATAATAAAATTAGCATTTTATTTTGTTTTAGTATTTTTTGTGCATTTTTATTTTAAATAGCTTTTTAAGTGGTTTAATTTGATGCATGATTTTGTTAATTTTAGTTCAATTAGCTCCCCTTAGATTTAGGGTCCATTATTTTTAGGGTGATTAACTTAGGACTTTAGCTTCCTCATAGGATTTAATTCATAATTTTAGGATTAATTTTTAGATGGTTTGATTAGGTGAGATTAGAGTGATCAATTAGGGCTTTTAGGGTGAACTTAGGTAGGATAATCCATTTTCTTTTAAGAATTTTGTTTTGATTTTTGGGGTATGGGCATATAGGGATATTATGGGTAGGTGTATAGACCATTGTAAATAAGCATTAGATTTTTCCCCCTTGTCTTAGTATTTTTAGGGTATTTTCTGAGTTTGACTAAATTGACTGATTGTACTGATTGTTTGGTAATTGATTGTCTGTCTTTGGGTTTTATTCTTTGGGGGTATTGTTGTGGGGCTTCGTTTGCTTTGAAGACCTTGTTGAAGGAGCATGGTGAAGGAGAAGAGTGAAGATCAAGACCCAGAGGTTGGAGCTTGCAAGGATGTTGGATTGAGGTCCTAGTCTAGGAGCTTGCTCTATGTTTGTGAGGTTTGAGATCATGAAGTTTGAAGGGAGTTTATGGTACTTTCCTGAGGAAGGCACTGTAGATGGCTTTCATCCTTTCTTCTCACCTCTTTCTCAAGTATCCAATGATGTTGGAGCCTTCATGTGAGTTTAGTTTCTCCTGAGGAGGAATGTAAACCGATCACAGTTGTTGAGCCACATGGGATATGATTCCTAAGTAGAAGCCTCCTAGTACTTTCCCGAGGAAGGCACTATGGGTCTGTTCACTTAGTTCCCTTAGTTCATCTAGGATTTCTCAAGTATCCAATGATGTTGGAGCCTTCATGTGAGTTTAATTTCTCCTGAGGAGGAATGTAAACTGATCACAGTTGTTGAGCCACATGGGATATGATTCCTAAGTGGAAGCCTCCTAGTACTTTCCCGAGGAAGGCACTATGGGTCTGTTCACTTAGTTCCCTTAGTTCATGTAGGATTTCTCAAGTATCCAATGATGTTGGAGCCTTCATGTGAGTTTAGTTTCTCCTGAGGAGGAATGTAAACCGTTCACAGTTGTCGAGCCGCATGGGATATGATTCCTGAATGGTAACCTCCTGGTACTTTCCAGAGGAAGGCACTATGATTCTGTCTGCTTAGCTCCCTTTCTTTGGTAAGCTTGTTCTGAAGCTTGAAGACTGGGATTGATTTCTCTTGTGTAGGGTTTTTGTGTAGGGTTTTGCTTAGAGATTTGATTAGGGTCTTGCTTAGGGTTTTGCATAGAGCTTTGTTCAGGGGTTTGTTTCAAGGTTGTTTAGGGTCTTGCTCAGGGTTTTTGTTTAAGTTTTAGATAGGGGCTTGTCAGGCTGGTTTGCCTTCTCTTTGTGTTGTTTGACTTGTGTGGTGCTATGCTGCATTAGACTTAGGGGTTCATCTAGATATTTCTGAGGTAGGTGCATCTTAGAAGTAGGCTTATGTGCATAAGAAGTTGAGGTGGTCCTCCTTCTGCTTGTTTGTTATTGAGTGGCTTTGCTTGCTGGTATTTGGTAGAGCTGAGCTCCCTTACCTCTGTGGTTTGCGGCCTTTGCGCCTTGCTTGTTTAGTTGTTGCATTCATGTATATTTCCAGCATTTCTTTACTTTGCAGTTGATTCCTGTTTGCTGTTTAGTCCTGTTGCCATGATCCCTTAGGAGTTCTAATTTCTCCGCTGCGGAGGAGTTATGATAGACATTAGGATGGTCAACCAGGCATGATAACAGTAGGTAGGTTCCCCTTTTCAACCATAGTTTAGGGTGTCTTTTCCCTTTCTCAGCAATAGAAACCCTTGAGTAGCTTGTGTCGTAGTTAGCCGAACTACAGCTGCTCTGATTTCTCGTACCAGACGAGAATATGTAGGCATAGGATGCGATATCCTAGCGAGCACACTAACAACTAACCTTTTGTTCTCTCGCTGCTGTGCGATCGAGACTTTCCCGCTGACGACTGATTGTTATCCTTTTCTCTTGCCCTTGTGCATTTGAGACCAGACCGTAGTTGTAGGTTCCCGAACCCTTAAAACCAGTTTATTTTCTCACTGCCGTGTGAGAACGCCCTGTTTAGCCGTAGTTAGTCGAACTACGTTTGCTCTGATCTTCCATGCCGTGTGGAAGTACGTAGGCACAGGATGCGATGTCCTGGCGAGCAACCTTTCCCACGTCTAGACGTAGGTAGTCGAACTACGTTGACTCTGACTTTCCCATTGCACGAGGGAGTACGTAGGCCCAGAACACCGTATGTTCTGTCGAGTCCTGTCCTTTTCTTTTCTTTTCAGACTGACCATTAGCGTAGATAGATAAACACACCCTTTTCCTTATAAACACCAAGCGTGGATCCCATCGAGTACGATGGACGTGAGGGGTGCTAATACCTTCCCCTTGCGTAACTGACTCCCGAATCCAGGTTTTGGTTGCGATGACCATACCTTTTCCCGTCTTTGCGAGGTTTACTTTGAGCGTTCCCTTTCCCGCTCTGAGGGATAAATAACGCACGGTGGCGACTCTTCTGTCAGCCGGCGCCGATTTTCGCAGTAGCGACAGCTGGCGACTCTGCTGGGGACCTATAGCATCTAGGGACTTTTCCCATCCCTTATGCTGGGACCGTTTCCCATCCCCTACGCGAGTCAATCCTAGCGCTTGGGTGTTTATCTGTTGGGTGTTGTGCATATGTGTTTTACCTTTTCGCACTTTACTTTCCTGCACCTTTACCTTTCTGCATTTACTTTCAGCACTATATTATTATGATTATTGCTGTGGGAGAGGGAGGTTACTATGAGTGAGAAGTCGGACCTGGGCTTGAGTATGCACCTAGACATAGTTGCGGAGAGTAGTAGACGAACCTGTCTACTGAGCAGGCACAGTTCCCTATGAAATCTGCGCTCAGATGAGGTTCTCGCAAAGGTGCTCCTTTCCGGTCCTGAGGATCTGAGGGGAGTCCAGACGTGGGGATTGTCGACTCTGGGGACCGATCATTTGGAAGTCAGCTAAGTGAGGCCTCTTCATGACTTGATGATGCCACTCCTTCTGGGAATCGCATCGTCACTCATGAAAGTCTGTGACGCTGATGACCGCATAGGATGTCGTACCTTTGTCCGTGGATTAGGTCCATACATGTGAGGGGGATTGAGTTATTGCAGGAAAACTAGCCTTCAGAAACCATGACTCAGTATTTATCAGACGATGTTCTTGATTCATCTCCAAGTGTTGTGTGGATCAGATGGGTTTCTTGTTTGAGGTTGATGCTATTATCAGATGGTTTTCTCGTCAAATACAGAGGTTCAGATGGATTTCTTACCAGGGGATTGGTATTTTGAGTATCAGATGATAATCAGTGTCGTGAAGTTCTGGTGACTGTGGTGGTTTTCTGTTCTTGATATCACATAGATGTTCCTTTCCAGGCTACAGCATAGCCCATGTGTTCACTGATTGCATCATTTATCATATTGCATTATTGCATTACCATTTTGCATCCAACTAATGTGTGTGTATTGCAGGTACATATTTTCCCTCCCAGTTCCGGTGTTCGTTTCCTAGCAAGACATGGAAGCCATGAAGAGAGTGTTACCCTACAAATTCCCGTCTCCGGATATTAGTCTGTTGTCAGAGTTGATTACTATTGCTAAGAAGAGGGTGATGAGAGATTTCAGGAAGACATATGGGAGGATCCTGACTTATGTTTACCAGCCCTCGGCTTATGAGATCAGCGGCATTTACACCCTGTTGCAGTTTTATGATGCGGAGCTCAGGTGTTTCGTATTTCCTGATTTTGTCTTGGCTCCTACCCTAGAGGAGTATTCTGCGCTCTTGGATATACCGATTCGTGAGCAGATGCCTTTCTATCACACGGACGCTAAGCCTAATCTGGCTAAGCTTTCTGATATTCTGCACTTAAGAGAGTTTGAGCTGACAGGGAAGATGATCAGAAGAGGAGATGTGTGGGGATTTCCGTTGGATGTTTTGGTGGAGAAGGCTCGGGAGTATGCCAAGAAGGGTGGCTGGGTTGTTTTTGACGCCATCCTTGCTGTGTGTGTTTATGGCATTGTATTGTTCCCAAACATTCCTGATTTTGTTGATGCAGATGCTTTCTATATTCTGGCTGCAAAGAACCCAGTTCCTACCTTGCTGGGAGATATCCACCATTCCACTCACTACCAAAATGAAAAGCGGCGAGGAAGGAATGTCTCTTGTTGTGTACCTCTACTGTGCAGGTGGTTTACTAGTCATATGCCGAAGTCAGGGCCTTTTGTCACTTCTATTGATTCTTTAGGATGGCCTGAGCGCTTGATGGGGTTGACTTCTGAGAATGTGGTGTGGGTTAATGAGGAGGTGTTCGGAGTTGAGGTCATATACAGAGGCGAAGGATTCCCTAATGTTCCTTTGATAGGAAGGAAAGGGTGTGTCAATTACAACCCTTCCTTATTAATCAGGCAGTTTGGGTATGCACCTCAGGAAGCGCCGAAGCCCGAGGAGATACAGGAATCTCTGTATCTCACTGGGGCAATAGAGGAAGAGATGTTGATCAAGCTTGAGAAAGCATGGAAGAACATGCATAAGAGAGGGAAGCCTTCAGGTAGCAGAGGGAGTACTCGAGTTCTTGGCCCGTATGTGGAATGGATTCGTGAGCGAGCTACGAAGTTCCTTATGCCTTATCCTGCAGTTCAGCCATTGTATCCTTCTCCGGTGGAGGAGCCCACCACTATAGACATGCAGGTATACAAGCAGCCGATGGCGGAAAAAGAAGAGTTAGCAAAGGCTAAAGAAGCTTTAGAGAAGGAGAATGCCCAGCTTCGTCATGAAAAGATTGAAGCAGGATATTTTTCCAAGCAACAGGCCGAAACTTTGAAACATCTGAAGACTACTTTATTGGAGTTGAATGAAACCAAGAAGCGTCTAGAGTTAGATGTAGACTCAGTTAGCAGTGTATTGGCTACTAAGAAATAAGAGCTAGAAAGGGCCTACACGAAGTTAGCTAAGTTTAGAGAGCACTGGGATCTTGCTATGGCTAAACGCAAAGAACGGGAAGAAGAGCTAAAGACACAGGTTGCTCAGCTGGGAGAACAGGTTAGGGTGAAGACTGAAGAGCTTGAAGAAGAAGCTTGTCGTCGATACGAGGCCGAACGCAAACTGATTGATGCCCTGAAGAATCTGGAAGATTGTCAGCGCAGAGCAGACGCCAAGAGACCCAAACCTGGGGATGGTGCCCAGGATAAGGCTTGGGAAGATTTTGTCAGAGACATCCATGGAACGGTCAGGAAAAGGGATCAGTTGATAGAAGGCTTGATTTATCGATCGGATCACGCAGAGACGAAGAAGTTGCTCGAGGATTTCTACGACCGTACCCGCACTTGATTTCTCTCTTGTATTCTATGTGTTGAGATCACCACCAGGCATGTTGGTCGGGATCCTCCTTTATCATATCAGTTGTATGGAACATAGTTGTGTAATGTCTCGACAAGACTGTCATTCCAATAAATATATGAGGGTTTTTCCAAATATTGTCTTTATGGTTTATCTTGTCTTGCTACCTTGACACTGGAATTGGAGGGGAAATATCCCCAATGCACACACGCACGTTAGCATTTTTTGTATTCTGTCTGCATAAATCATATTGCATAGCATTTCTCTAGCTGGCCAGAGCACTTATCCAGCCTTTATTTTCATCTAGAGGGTGATTCTCGGGGAATTGTCGAAGACGACCAAGAGGCTGAAGCAGATTTGAGCAGAATCAAGCAGTGTAGTCAGGTAATTGGCAGCTATGTCTGAAGGCAATGTCCAGGCTCCTAACACCTTGACAGGGTCTGCTATGGCGTCCCACCCTCGGTATGATTCTATGGAAGACTTCCCGCAAGCGAATAACCTAACTGCAGACCAAGTTGTACAGCCTACTGTTGAGAACCAAGATCGACAGGAGCCGTTTGTTGCCCGAATTGAACGTCCTCCTCCTGTTATCAATCAGGGTGTTGTTTTCCCTGAAAGGAATCCACACAGATATATCCCAGTAGCCAGGACTGTAAACTCAAGAGCTCTTGAAGGTGATAGAAGGTTCCGAGCATTGGAAGAAAGAGTTAAAGCTTTGGAGGTCAAAGATGCTGTTAACCTGGATGCCGCAGACATGTGCTTGGTTCCTGACTTGGTGTTGCCTTATAAGTTCAAAGTGCCGGAATTCGAGAAGTACGCGGGAGATAGCTGTCCGAAGCTGCATTTGATGATGTTCTGTCGAAGAATGACTGCGTTTGTGCGAAATGACCAATTGATGATCCACTGCTTTCAATATAGCCTGACTGGGGCATCCTTGAGGTGGTATGTGCAGTTAGAGAGTAATCAGATTCGATCATGGGTGGATTTAGCCAGAGCTTTCGTGAAGCAATATGATTACAACCTGGATATGGCTCCCAGTCTCGTACATCTGCAAGAATTATCTCGGGCGGAGAATGAATCATTCAGAGGGTATGTGCAAAGATGGAAAGAATTAGCTGCTAGTGTTCAACCACCGCTTCAGGAAAGAGAAATGGTTGACATCTTCTTGGGTACTCTGAAAGGCCACTATTATAACAAATTGTTCGGTTGTACAAGCTTTGTGGGCCTGATGAGAATGGGGGAGCTTGTTGAGAGAGGACTCAAGAGTGGAAAGCTTCGAGATGCTCCATTTATCCCAGTTGATAAGAATGAGTCAGTTGTCGGTTCTCAAGAAGAGTGGGAAGAAGGAAATGACGTCGAATCAGAATCTCTAGCATCTCAGGATCGGTTTTCAGACACTTCAAGTCAACGGTCACCCTGTCGTCGATCGCGTCAGCACGCCCAACGAAGACCAAGGAAACCTGAAAGGCAGTTTACTCAGCTACCGGTGTCGTACAGTCAGTTGTTGCCAGATCTGGTCAGAAGTGGATTGATAGTGCCGAAAGAGACTAATCCAGTGATTCCACCATATCCTCCAGGTTTTGATTCCAGCGCCCGCTGTGAGTACCATGCTGGGGCACAGGGGCATTCAACGAATGATTGTAAGGTGCTTAGGAGTCAGGTTCAGGATCTGTTAGACTCTAACCGGATTTTCATCACGCCTCAGGGTTTTGTTCAGATTAACGATTCTCCGTCATCCAGTTGCGTGGGTTCGTCAGTTAATGTCATGGGAGACTCCACGGGAAGTGTGTGTTCTGAAGAACGTCAATCGGAGAGTTCAGTGGAATATGAGAGAAGTTTCTAGAGGTTTCTGTGCCGGGTGTCGCATCTGTTTTCTCTGTTGACTCGTTTAGCTTTTGTGCACTAGTGTTTGCTGACCACCACCAGGATTGTTGGCTGGGGTCATTGTATTCATACTCGTTTGTGCCTACATGCTGCTTTTGTTGGTTATACATGTGTGGGAGATGTTCATCTGTGTGCTTATAGCTTGAGTTTCTCGTTGTCTTGTCATGAATATGCGTTTGCTTTCTGCGTTGCATTATCATTTAACAGGTACATCAGAACCGTGGGTCTTATTTCCTCATCGTCCAGTTTGTTGGAGGAATTCCTTCAGAGATATGGAACAGAATCAGGTTGAATTGGTTGAAGTCCGAAGCCAGCTGGGGCAGATGATGAGAGACATGCAAGAGATGCGTCTGGAGCAGAAGATCCTCAAGGAGGAGAATAGTCAGCTAAAGACCCAAATGAGCTTGATCATGGAGGTTGTCAAGAATGTGCTTAGGAAGGGGGATGATCAGCTATTTGAAGCTACAGTGAAAAAGCTCGTGCCACCTGTGCCTGTGGAACCTGAGTAGCAACAAAAGATGCACCCGGCTCAACGGAGGATTCAGGAGGGGAAGCCAAAGAGGATATTTGAGGCGCCACCTACAACGTATGCTGAGCTCTTTCAGACCTTATTGAGGTTCAAAATGGTTGAAAAGAGAACGTTGGACCCACCCACAGGAGCGCTTCCTCATGGGTACGATGCCAGTAAGCAATGTGAATTTCATTCTGGGACACTCAGACACGACATCGAAAGTTGTCATGCTTTTAAGCACAATGTTCAAGACCTGATTGACTCAAAAGATATTGAATTCTTGCCAAGCGGTGTAGCTGTACGTATTGCTCCTGTCTCAGTTGATGCTAAGATGATGGAGGTTTCTAAAGTTACAGTAGGTCAGAAACGTATCCTGGACTCCATGGTGTCAGAATCTCCATGCCCACAACTGTTGCCTATTCCGGGGGCAGATCTGAGAAAGAAAATGGCTAAGCATAAGGAGTGCTTTAATCAGTACGGTGAAAGTCAAGAAACGGGTGTTGTATTTGCTACGAAGGTTGTTCAGCAGTCAACCCGGTACCAGCGACAACAGCAATGATCTCAACAGTGGAAAAGGCAGCAACATCCCAATCAGCGAAAAGCTCAAAATCAGAGGCTGTTGAGGGTATTTAGTGTGCCTCCGATGCCATATGCCGAACTTCTTCAGGTGTTGCTACGATTGCAGTTGATCGAGAAGAGGAAGTTAGCTCCGCTAACAGGTACGCCTCCAGCAGGGTATGATATCAAGGAGCGCTGTGATTTCCATTCAGGAGCACCGGGGCACAACATTGAAGATTGTCTGGCGTTCAAGCACAAAGTGCATGACCTACTTGATAGTGCAGCAATCAACTTCGGGCAGGAAGGGTCCAAAATCATCTGAATGAGGAAGAAGGGCTCTATAATTTGGTTGGGTCGCTAAAAGCAGATCAGGACAACTTCGAGTTGCCTCTAATAACTGATTGTGAAGATGGCTGGTTCAGCAGCAGGATAGATGTGAAAGCCCGGTTCTCGGAAGCTGGCATTTTTCTTTGTTTTATCTTGTCATTTCTCTACGTTTGTAGTTTCTTTCCTGTTTAATTTGCAAATCCTGTTTGTAAAACTTGTTGTTTTCATTCAATTGATGATAATGAAATAAATATGCATGTTTTGATTGAATCCATTCGTGTTCACTAATTGTTTTTGCAAATGTCCAATGCTTGGTTAAGAGGAATCCGGGGAGGATGACGAAAATGAACGACATGCAAAATTCCGATTGTATGCTTTTTGAAATAAAACCTGCTGATGATGTACAGGCATTGTTTCGAATCCCTAAACACCGGAGATATAAGGAAGATAATCCCTTGTCAACCCCTTTTGAGCCTTGTAGTAGGAGTTTCTTTCTGTGAATGAAAAACCCTAATCTTAACCTGGGGCAGGGTAGGTGTTAGATAATTTGACCGAGCGTCCGAATCGCAAAAAGGAGTGTTCGTTCAAGGATCAATCACACCTCTAGAGGTCGTGCCTAAGAAACCACAATGGTTCAGCATTAGGAGTGAAACAGTCACATCATTCCCCAAAGAGTCAGACAACCAGCGTCACACGACTTGTTCGAAAGAAAAAGAGAAAAAAGGAATCAAAAGCCCGCTAAGTCAAGAAAAGAAAACAATTGACTTAGGCAAAAATGAGGGCATCCTGTAACACCCCACTTCCCAAATTAAATAAAATATAAACATTATAAATAAACATCAGAGTTTTCACCAAAATAGTGGGATATCACATCACCAAATTTTTATAAAAATACTTTATTAATTATTCTCAAAAATAATACAGCGGAAAACATTATTCCAACATTCTCGGCCATCCGCCAAATTTCGTAAAATCTTTATTATTATAATTCACAAAAAAATTGATACGTCACAGGATTACAACAAGTTTGACATAAAACAATTAAAACACCCATATCCCGTGTTACGTATCAGAGCATCCCAGACTCGACTGACACACCACCATCCAAGCTATCTAAGTACCTGGATTATCTGTACTTCCGGAGAAGCACAGACACAACAACAACCAAGGGGTGAGAAAACATGATCAAAAATACATTGGTAATGTAATACATGTAAACAAGGTAGTAAAACACACCAACACACCAATATCACCCCAACAACTCCATATAACGAACCTACTGTTCAAATTACAATATAACATATTATAATGCAAATATGCAAATCAACACCATGCATGCGGTACCGACTCATTGGTTCATTCAATCGAACCTGGATAGATCACTTACGCTCCTCCTGAGACATGATCTATCCCCCACCATTCTCCACAAAGGAGTACGGATGAATCACTTACGCTCCTCCTGAGACATGATTCATCCCACCAAAACACCATGATATGCACACACCAATGCATAACTATCATATTTAGGCACACTAAGTGCACACGATCCTCCTGATCATATCATCATACATCAATGCATATATGTGTAGATATATTACACCAACACCATATAAATCAATCAGATAGTAAATAAATTCATACTATAACACCATATATAACCACATCCCAACACCCGGGAACACACGATCCTACTGATCACTACATACATATACGTTAACCAATTGTTCACCAACAATATCAAGGAAAACGAGTACCACCACCAAGTAAACAAGTTCATACTTTATCACCAAGATATAAACACGTCCCACCACTCGGGAATACACGATCTTACTGATCACTACACCATGTTTCGCATGATTCATACACCAACTAATTATCCATTTAAATAATTAGTAACGGAAATCACATACTATCACTGAGTACTCACTCTATAACACTCAATCATCTCCCCTATAATCAACAAAGTCCAAGGGCACTACACTCTTAGCGCACACAGCATAACAGCATAGAAAAACCACATTTTGCTACGCTCGCTACACCCTCGCTAGGCGAGCTCCCAGCGAATGCTCGCTACCTGTTCGCTTAGCGAACCTCCTCGCGAAGGCAAACAGAACCTACTGGACTCACTCGCTACCTCACTCGCTAGGCGAGCACCTAGCGAACGCTCGCTGCCTTCTTGCTAAGCGAAATGCTAGCGAGTTGCCTGCGACTTTTCAAGTTCTCACAGTTCAAAATTCTCACTCTTCTCCGATTCAAGCCTATTCTATAACATCCACTTTCTATACTATCCGTATTACGACCAATGCATATTAGGCTTATCAATCTTCCTATAATTCTACTCCAGATCAACATTACGACACACTACCGACACTTTAGAGTTACTCCGAACCTTACTCAAACCAAACCAACACCACCAGTCAATCAACAATGGCAACATCAAACATCCGTACATCATCATATACATATTATTCCAAAGTCATCACTTAAACAATCTATCGACACATCAAAAAGGTCACACAGAACTTCCCTAAAACCGTAAACCCAACCTATACGCCAAATTAACCAAAAACAACAATTCACCAACAATCAACATGTTTCAATCCATCAACATCAACATAACTCAACAATCAATAGCATGTCAATATAAAACTTCATCAACGATACATTCCTACGGGGTTAAGGAATCCCCACTACCCTATACATGTATATACCATTCCCAATCAAGTTTCTCCCCCCTTACCTTGTTAATCGGTTGATCGATGAAATTCTTCCTGGATTTGGTCTCTTGGCCTCCTCTTTTCTTTCCGTTCTTCGTTCCCTTTTTCCTTCGTTCTTCTCACTTCTCTCGTTCTTTCCTCTTCTCTCTTTCTATCGCTCTTTCTCTCTTCCCTCTTTCTATCGTGTTATTTTCTCTAATACTTCCCCCACCCCTTCATATTCTATTTTCCTTTTTATTTTCTATCCCAATAATAATAATAACTAATAAAAATAACATAATAATAATAATAATAATAATAATAATAATAATAATAATAATAATAATATTATTATTATTATTATCACACCAATTTCCCTCGATCTATGGTAATCCCTTTTCTCTCTATTCCAACTTTTCTAATATCTCCTTGCTACCCCTTCATATTTCCTTCCTCACGGTTTCTATCATGACTTTTCATATTTCCATTCTAACTTCCCAATAACCTTCCACCTCTTATTTTACTTATTCCAATCACTAATATTCCCAACAATAATTCTAATATAATAATTATAATAATCATTATAATAATAATAATAATATAATACTATTGTAATATTATAGTAATATTCAACATAATAATAATAATAGTAATACACCCAACAATAATTATAATTATAATAATAATAATACTAATGATAATAATAACAATTATATTAATACTAATAATAAAATAATATTAATAATAATAATAATCTTAATATTAATAATACTAATATAATATTATTAATATTAATAATACTAATCATAATAATACTATTAATAATAATAATAATAATATTATTATTATTATTATCTCACCAAAATAATAATAATAATAATAATAGTAATAATATTATTATCTCACCAAAATAATAATAATATTAATAATACTAATAAATATAATAATATATAATAATAATACCCCCACCAATATTACTATTATTCATTATATTATCATATTCACACCAAAAATCATAATAATATAATAACTATATTAATAATAATATTATATTCTCCATATTAATAATATGACTACAAATATTAATAATACTCATAAATATAATAATAATAATAATAATAATATTAATACCACCCCCAATATTACTATTATTTCTTATATTATTATAAACTCACCAAATTACCACCAATGATCCTCCCATCTCAGGGACACCCACCAAACATCATCAAATACACCCTACCAAATGGCACATCAACATATAATATTTAAAATAATAATAAAATGACTAAATAATTAAAATGGATGTTACAACTCTCCCCCACTTTAATTATTTTCGTCCTCGAAAATTACCTGATGGAAATAATTCCGGATACGCTCCCCGCATCCTTTATTCCAATTCTCAGGTCACACTGCCTTCTGCAGCACCTCCCCATACTACTTTCACCAAAGATATCTCCTCCCTTCGGAGTTGTTCCTCGCTCGCCAAAACGAACTAGCAATGCCTCAACAATCGGAATATTTTTCACTTGTACATCATCCACCTGGTTCAATGTACTTTCTCGACTATGACACATGAAACATATCATGCCAATTCACAGCGACAACGGAAAAACAGTCTAACATGTTACTCCTCCCATGCCTCTGCTGCGCCACTCTGATACAACTACAGAACACGTGCGAACTTCTGAGATTTCGAAGCTCGACCAACACCAGTCACCGGCGTGACCCTCAAAATACATATTGCCTCGGATCCTCTCGATCTTCTCAGCCATCTCAAGCATAATCTTCAAGTCTGAGTACAACACTCTCACTCGATTTATTTCAACACAGGAGAGTCCTACACTCCCTATCTCACCAAGCCACATATAGTGCCATTCCGACACTAGGATGGTAACCGTTATTATAGGTAACTCAATCAACGATAATTAATCATCCCACGCTCCACCTTGATCCGACACCCAAGCTCTCACCAATTCTCTACAGACTCAATAGTCCTCTCTGACTGACCATCAGTTTGCGGATGATAGGTCGAACTCAGCTTCAACTTAGTACCCGAAGCTTCCTGTAAGCCCCTCCAAAATCTCAATATAAACCTCAAATTTCCATCTGACACAATATTCGTCAGTATCTCATCCAACTTCACCACTTTCTCAATATGCATCTCGTATATCCTCAACACAGAATAGTTAATCCACTCCTAACAATTCAAATTAAAATTATGTCTTTACAAATTCTTTGGAAATCTCAACACCAATTTCGTGAAAATACTACCTGATTTCCACTCTAGAATATTTAACGACTACATCAGACTCAACAGTCTCTGATGTTCACTCTTCGAATTCCGACAATTCTAACTAGCATATTCCACCTCAACTACTCCTCCCCTTATCCACGGTCTCCAAAACAATCTACTCAAATTCGGTTACTTCTTCATAGCACCGGGATGGATACTCCATCTACCTCAATGTATTTCTTCACGAGTACTCCTACTCCCCTCAACAACATCTGGTACACATACCCTATCATAACACATCATGGTACTATTTCCACAAACCCGACAATCCACTATTCGACTCTAACTTATCAATTTCAACTAATTCACTACTCAACCCAGGTTTCTGACTTTCTCGATTCTTCTCAAGGATATCACTAGTCAGATCTTAATAATAAAAGCTTAACTCCATAAGAAGTATCCTTACTCACAAAACGCATATTATGAAATTTCTCAATCAGTTCTAACTCTTTTCACCATCATCTTCGGTATATGCAAATATTTCTAACTCAATGCATCATCTACCATGTCCGCTTTACCCGAATGGTAATTCAACTCGAAGTCGTACTCTTTTCGAAGTCCCAATTATTTCCTATGCCTCATATTCGTCTTATTCAAATTAAACAAACACCTTAAACTCTTAAGATCACCAAACATCTCCGATCTCAGTCTGAACTTTTGAAGACTCCGACTCTAGTACAATCACAATAGTAACCAACTCTAAATCACTGGTCGGATGATTTCTCTTATACACTTCAAGTTGCCTTTTGCATAATTGAAACTTGCTGAAGTTGTCTTTAGCAAATCCCCTAATTATATCAATAAGCATCACAAATACCACAATTAGTTCTATCGGATTCGGCAGAACTTTCCTTATGGAAGTATATCACCGCTCTTTTTCCAACACTGATAACTCCAGTTCCTTATGCTCAACATAATCCTCTATACGCTTCGAATACCTTAAAATATCATTTATTAACACAACCATTGCCTTATATAAATAATTAAAGAAGATCCCATGCCAAGTGGACAAACAAGTTGTGAGTTATAGCGGGAACACATACCGTACCGCCCGTCCTTACCACAACATTCAAACACACTTCATCAATAAATAGCTCAAATCTATGTCAATACTTCACCATCTCATAGATAATTTGAATAGCTTTCCAACGCTTCGAACCGCGCGTCATTCCGAGTTACGGTTCTCCCGTTATGGCAAAAACACCAGAATAACATTTTCTGCCCAGGACCCCTTCGCCAGGCGAACACCGCAGCGAATATGGACGTTCGCCAGTATGCTCGCCAGGCGAACATGACAGTCCCAAAATCCTCTTTTCGACCGTTACCCGACTTCCGAGTGTCCAATTTCGATTCCGTAAAAAGCTGCGATCTCGGAATTTAACGTACAACAACAATTTTATACTTAGGAAGCCATCCAACACATTTTAAATCTATGAATAATTTAAAACTCAATTACTTCCAATCTCAACAGCAGATCTTTGAGCCTCCTAATATGATAGAACTTTTGACCTTCGTCCCATCCACCACAAGAACTCTACTCGAGATCACATGACCAATGGACTCACATCCCTCGATCAATTGTTCCATCAAATCATTAACTCTTGGAAGCGAACACCTATCCTTGATAGTCACCCTGTTCACTTATCTATAGTTCACCCAAAGCTTCACAAAACCTTCTATCTGTCTAACCAACAAAATTGATGCACATTACGGTAGCACACTCAAACAAAAGAACCTCTCTCCTAGAAGGTCTTCAAGTTGACTCTTCAACTTCTCCAATCCCAACGAAAACACACCATATGGAGTCACTAATATCGGACTCGTTCCAACAACAAAGTCAACGTGTGAGCTTTACTTCACACTCCGATAGTAAATCACCTACCTCATCCGGAAACCTCCGGCAATCGCAAATAATTGACAAATCCCAATTTTTCTCACTTTCCTTCTCATTCCAAGTTTCAGTCAAAATAGACACTTCAACACCGTCTTACGCCAAATTCCTCAAAATAATCCCTTAAGCACTTAGCTTAACTCAAGACTATACACTGCTCACGCCACCCAAGCTTGCAAGATACGTCTATCCCATCCAACACAATCCCGTCCACTATTAACAAGAGATTAAGGGTGATCAGTTCCTCAATTTGTTAATAGACAGCCGAAATCATGATGGGGTACAAACCATCTTTACCAAACTATAATATCACTCCTCAACACTCTAAGCCACCACACTGTAGCTTTTCGGAGAAATACAACTTCTCCCCCACTGGAATCATTCCACTTCTACCAATGAAGTTAACCAACAACATGTACCGACAGTGTTTTTACACACATGTCGCATACCAAGAAACAATAACACTAGACAACATTGGCCGGACGGACCGACCTGCTCTGATACCAATTGTAACACCCCACTTCCCAAATTAAATAAAATATAAACATTATAAATAAACATCAGAGTTTTCACCAAAATAGTGGGATATCACATCACCAAATTTTTATAAAAATACTTTATTAATTATTCTCAAAAATAATACAGCGGAAAACATTATTCCAACATTCTCGGCCATCCGCCAAATTTCGTAAAATCTTTATTATTATAATTCACAAAAAAATTGATACGTCACAGGATTACAACAAGTTTGACATAAAACAATTAAAACACCCATATCCCGTGTTACGTATCAGAGCATCCCAGACTCGACTGACACACCACCATCCAAGCTATCTAAGTACCTGGATTATCTGTACTTCCGAAGAAGCACAGACACAACAACAACCAAGGGGTGAGAAAACATGATCAAAAATACATTGGTAATGTAATACATGTAAACAAGGTAGTAAAACACACCAACACACCAATATCACCCCAACAACTCCATATAACGAACCTACTGTTCAAATTACAATATAACATATTATAATGCAAATATGCAACTCAACACCATGCATGCGGTACCGACTCATTGGTTCATTCAATCGAACCTGGATAGATCACTTACGCTCCTCCTGAGACATGATCTATCCCCCACCATTCTCCACAAAGGAGTACGGATGAATCACTTACGCTCCTCCTGAGACATGATTCATCCCACCAAAACACCATGATATGCACACACCAATGCATAACTATCATATTTAGGCACACTAAGTGCACACGATCCTCCTGATCATATCATCATACATCAATGCATATATGTGTAGATATATTACACCAACACCATATAAATCAATCAGATAGTAAATAAATTCATACTATAACACCATATATAACCACATCCCAACACCCGGGAACACACGATCCTACTGATCACTACATACATATACGTTAACCAATTGTTCACCAACAATATCAAGGAAAACGAGTACCACCACCAAGTAAACAAGTTCATACTTTATCACCAAGATATAAACACGTCCCACCACTCGGGAATACACGATCTTACTGATCACTACACCATGCTTCGCATGATTCATACACCAACTAATTATCCATTTAAATAATTAGTAACGGAAATCACATACTATCACTGAGTACTCACTCTATAACACTCAATCATCTCCCCTATAATCAACAAAGTCCAAGGGCACTACACTCTTAGCGCACACAGCATAACAGCATAGAAAAACCACATTTTGCTACGCTCGCTACACCCTCGCTAGGCGAGCTCCCAGCGAATGCTCGCTACCTGTTCGCTTAGCGAACCTCCTCGCGAAGGCAAACAGAACCTACTGGACTCACTCGCTACCTCACTCGCTAGGCGAGCACCTAGCGAACGCTCGCTGCCTTCTTGCTAAGCGAAATGCTAGCGAGTTGCCTGCGACTTCTCAAGTTCTCACAGTTCAAAATTCTCACTCTTCTCCGATTCAAGCCTATTCTATAACATCCACTTTCTATACTATCCGTATTACGACCAATGCATATTAGGCTTATCAATCTTCCTATAATTCTACTCCAGATCAACATTACGACACACTACCGGCACTTTAGAGTTACTCCGAACCTTACTCAAACCAAACCAACACCACCAGTCAATCAACAATGGCAACATCAAACATCCGTACATCATCATATACATATTATTCCAAAGTCATCACTTAAACAATCTATCGACACATCAAAAAGGTCACACAGAACTTCCCTAAAACCGTAAACCCAACCTATACGCCAAATTAACCAAAAACAACAATTCACCAACAATCAACATGTTTCAATCCATCAACATCAACATAACTCAACAATCAATAGCATGTCAATATAAAACTTCATCAACGATACATTCCTACGGGGTTAAGGAATCCCCACTACCCTATACATGTATATACCATTCCCAATCAAGTTTCTCCCCCCTTACCTTGTTAATCGGTTGATCGATGAAATTCTTCCTGGATTTGGTCTCTTGGCCTCCTCTTTTCTTTCCGTTCTTCGTTCCCTTTTTCCTTCGTTCTTCTCACTTCTCTCGTTCTTTCCTCTTCTCTCTTTCTATCGCTCTTTCTCTCTTCCCTCTTTCTATCGTGTTATTTTCTCTAATACTTCCCCCACCCCTTCATATTCTATTTTCCTTTTTATTTTCTATCCCAATAATAATAATAACTAATAAAAATAACATAATAATAATAATAATAATAATAATAATAATAATATTATTATTATTATTATCACACCAATTTCCCTCGATCTATGGTAATCCCTTTTCTCTCTATTCCAACTTTTCTAATATCTCCTTGCTACCCCTTCATATTTCCTTCCTCACGGTTTCTATCATGACTTTTCATATTTCCATTCTAACTTCCCAATAACCTTCCACCTCTTATTTTACTTATTCCAATCACTAATATTCCCAATAATAATTCTAATATAATAATTATAATAATCATTATAATAATAATAATAATATAATACTATTGTAATATTATAGTAATATTCAACATAATAATAATAATAGTAATACACCCAACAATAATTATAATTATAATAATAATAATACTAATGATAATAATAACAATTATATTAATACTAATAATAAAATAATATTAATAATAATAATAATCTTAATATTAATAATACTAATATAATATTATTAATATTAATAATACTAATCATAATAATACTATTAATA
The DNA here is from genome assembly GCA_963859935.3 of Lathyrus sativus. Classification (NCBI taxonomy): domain Eukaryota; kingdom Viridiplantae; phylum Streptophyta; class Magnoliopsida; order Fabales; family Fabaceae; genus Lathyrus; species Lathyrus sativus. Next base: position 416,632,525 of record OZ012736.1, on the reverse strand, counting down.
ATAATAATAATAATAATAATATTATTATTATCTCACCAAAATAATAATAATAATAATAATAGTAATAATATTATTATCTCACCAAAATAATAATAATATTAATAATACTAATAAATATAATAATATATAATAATAATACCCCCACCAATATTACTATTATTCATTATATTATCATATTCACACCAAAAATCATAATAATATAATAACTATATTAATAATAATATTATATTCTCCATATTAATAATATGACTACAAATATTAATAATACTCATAAATATAATAATAATAATAATAATAATAATAATAATAATAATAATATTAATACCACCCCCAATATTACTATTATTTCTTATATTATTATAAACTCACCAAATTACCACCAATGATCCTCCCATCTCAGGGACACCCACCAAACATCATCAAATACACCCTACCAAATGGCACATCAACATATAATATTTAAAATAATAATAAAATGACTAAATAATTAAAATGGATGTTACACATCCCGCTGGACTCAAAAAACCAAAAGAACTCAAAAGAGTCGGTCCAGGCAAAAGTTAGGGATATGAGAAGAAAAAAATGAAAGGATGACAAAAGAAAAATCCTCGGATCAAATACGAGTCGTGTGACCCTAGGTGTCAAAGACGAAGAATGAGTGGCTGTCACTCCAAAAACTCATGGATTCTCGAACTATCACTCCTATCTTTTAGCCTCTGAGAGGTGAGCGCTAAGGTCGAATTAGCTGAACGTAGGATGGGAGAACATCAAGGAGAATGGGTGGGTTAAAATAAACTTTGAACCTTTATCCTTTCTTTCAAAACCGTGAACCTGACCACGTTATAACCTTCAAAAGTCCTAATTGAAGCAGGTTATTTCGAAAGCATACTTCGGTGAAGGTCGCGTCGATTCTGACTCCTGAAAGGGTTCCTTTTACCATGTTGGTACTGATGTTGATATTCTTGATAAATGTTTCGTGCATTTTATGCCATAGACTGTTTTTTCCTTTTCCCAGTGAACAGATTGGATGTCAAAGCTGTCATATGTGTTGCATTAATATATCTTTTACGCAGAACAACTTGTTTTACTTGCGAGTAAGCGCTTGACGGCAGGAGAGTTTCCTACAACGGAAAGTATGGTCAGGACAGAACACAGAGCGCCCGAATGTTCTGAGAGCAGGGGCAAGCTACATCCGGTGATCCCCAGTCAGGTCAGCCTTTCGAAGTCAGTTATCCTGGAGAAATCAGGTGGAGATTCGGTGGATATCCTGTAGTCAAGGGGCACTACTCTGAATCAGATAATCACGAGCGATGACATTGCAGTCAGGGGCAGGCCATCGTAAGAGCGCAGAAGTTATTCTTTATTCGAGAAGCATTTGATGTGAAGTATCTCTCCGAAGTTCAGAACGCTGGGGCATTTCATATCAGACTATCAGGGTGTGGATTTGCAGATTTCCTTTCGAGGACTATCCCCAGAGAAGTCCAATCATACTTGGCACATCTGCTATTCCCCAGCAGAGTTATATCCCCCAGCAGGGTGTTACTTCGTCGAGGTGCTTGGTCGAGTTCCCAATTTCCCCAGCGGAGTTGATTTCACTCTTCCAGCATTTATTTTGCTGGAATGATTCTGTGATATTCGGGTTATCCCCAGCGGAGTTGGCTTCGTCTTCAGCATTTATTTTGCTGAAGTGGTTTTCTGTACCCGACTTTCTCCAGCAGCCCGAGCATGCATTAGCATATTGCATGCATCATCATATTTGCATCATACTTGCATTTCATTTGCCAGATGCGTAGCATTTCCATCCTGAATGGAGCATTACGCCATAGAAAGATTCAAACATACGCATATGCATACGAAGCATAAGCCAGGTTTTCTCTCAGCCTCATATGGCGCGTGAACTACTCTGCGATCAGTTCAGGGGCATTCATCCAGCAGCAGTGTTCAGGCAATTCAGCAGTTTATTCGTATTTTCAGATCATGCACAGTTATGCTTTGATCAATCAGTCATCTGGTGTCGACAGACTGTTCTTCCCGTCAATTCATATTGACGATGTGTTCCTCCAATAAGTGGGTTTCTCCGTCTATCATTAGACGTCTTGAGTTCGAATATGGTTTTCTTTCCGTCTATCAGTAGACGATGTGAAGCTTCAGGTGATTTTTTCAATGGGGTTTCAAGTTGGGGTTTCTCAGACGAGGTGAAGTTTCGGTTAATTTTCCAGTAGGGTTTCAAGATGGGGGTTTCTCTAAGTGGTTTTCTTTCCGTCTATCAGTAGACGATGTGAAGTTTCAGGGGATTTTTCAGTGTGTTGATGGGCTAAAGACGTGTCTACTTATGCGTCTAGCGGTATCTTACTGCAAGTGCACAGCCTATCGAAGTAATATTTAAGATTATCGATCCACAGGGATTCTATGGTTACTTAGTGCTAGATGAACTTCTAGTTTAGCTAAGGCGAATGGTTGTCACGATTTTTTGTTGATTTTTAAGACTATTAAAGGCGGAATTAAATTTAAGTTTTAATAAAGTAATACTAAGGCGGTCGGTATGTAATTATACTAACTTAGGTGGGTCAATCTAACCTAGGCTTATAAAGGTGTTCACTTAATCTATTCGGTAGAGATTACCAGTTTAAATACCCTCAACTCACACTCTCGTGGTCTTATATCAGATCTTATCCCTAAAGCCCTATGCCTGCTCTCGCTAGCCCATAAGTGTTTAGAGGTAATTTTTGGAAACTAAGTAATTCTAATTTATCTTAAAGCGCTATCGCTGTGTTTAATTTAAATGCCTAACTTTAGCTATCTGGTTAAAATCTCACACTCTCGTGGTCTTGACCTAACCTAATACTCTTTTCTTACTCTCGTAATGAAAAGGTCTATTTCAATTAAAAAGTATCAGCCAGAATGTTAAGTGATTAATTATTTTTAGCCTATGGTTATATTTTACCGGTTAAGTTTGTTATAACTACATACCGCCCTAAGGTGTTTAGCTACTCATCGATGTTGAACCAGACAGAGACAGAAAATTTAATAATAACGTACTCATGGCAGAAAAATAAATAAACATTATAATTAAATTAAATTGCAATATAATGAAAAACCTGGTTAACAAATATTCGAGCAGACTCCTTCTTCCACAGACCGGAAAGCTTGGAGTTGGCGGAAATTGAAAATAAACGAATGCTGAAGGTTTAGAAACAAATAAATGTATAACAATTTCCTGATGTTGGAAATTGTTATATGGCGGGTTTAGATACAATAAAAAAACGAAACAGAAAACTAAAAATAATGCAGGAATAGAAAGGCTGGTTCGTAATACAATTCGGCAGAGCTTCCGCAGGAATTTGAATAAAAAATGCTCTGTGGTTTGTTCATAGAACTTGTACTATTTATAGAATCCTTAATGGGCTGGATTTTTGGACCTTTGTTGCATGGGCCTTGCTGAATTTGTGGAAGGAATGCAGGAACGTGGCAACAAAATAGGAGAAATGGTCTTCACGTAATGCCTTGACGTAGTCTGAGTCAAAAACCTAATTTTACCCTTGTCACGGTCGTGACAAGGTCTTCACGTTCGTAACTTGTGGTTTTTAAGTGTCACGGTCGTGACCACTCTCTTACGGTCGTGATGGCTCAAATTGGGGTGTCACGGTCGTGACACCCTTGTGACGGCCGTGACTGCAACAAATTATGCAGTCTTTTGCAGGCTTCTTCATTTCTTCATCTCTTTATGGTTTCTTTTGTTCCTTTTGCTCTTAATTCATGGTTTAGCTCGATATAATGATGTACCTGCAAAATGGTAAGAAAAACTCGAGAAATCGAGTGTTAAAACGGTGAATATGCGATAAAACGTTAATGAAACCTAGCAATATAATCGATGCGTTTTCTCGTTATCATGTGTTCCTTATCGTTAGATCATACGGGTGGTGTGTTTCCCCAGCGAGTCTTCGGCTATCTTTAGATGTTGAGGGGTTTCAAAGTGATCTTTCGGATAGTGGTTTTCTTTCTGTGTATTGGATGAGATGACATTTCGAGAAGGATTTTCTGATTGTCGATTCTTATTGACGACATGGCTCTTTGAAGGTGGTTTCCTTCCCGTCGGTCCATACTGACGATGTGGCCCCTTTAAGGATATTGTTCTTTCCATCAATTCCCGTAGGCGAAAGGATTCTGAAATTTGATGGATGGTCCCGAGTATTGGATTATGGGTGTCTTTCCGTCTATCCTTAGACGATGTGAGTATCAATTCAGGGTGTCTTTCCGTCTATCCTTAGATGATGTGAGTATCAATTCAGGGTGTCTTTCCGTCTATCATTAGACGATGTGAGTATGGATTAAGGGTGTCTTGCCGTCTATCTTTAGACGATGTGAGTATTGGATTTTAGGTGCCTTTCCGTGTATCCTTAGACGATGTGAGTATTGAATTTTTTCCTTCGGGATTAAGGGTGTCTTGCCGTCTATCTTTAGACGATGTGAGTATTGGATTTTGGGTGCCTTTCCGTCTATCCTTAGACGATGTGAGTATTGAATTTTTTCCTTCGGGATTAAGGGTGTCTTGCCGTCTATCCTTAGACGATGTGAGTATTCGATTATGGGTGTCTTCCCGTCTATCATTAGACGATGTGAGTATGGATTTCGGGTGTATTTCGTCTATCATTAGACGATGTGAGTATCGATATGGGTGTCTTTCCGTCTATCCTTAGACGATGTGAGTATGGATCAGGGTGTCTTCCCGTCTATCATTAGACGATGTGAGTATGGAGATTATGGGTGTCTTCCCGTCTATCCTTAGACGATGTGAGTATTGAATTTTTTTCCTTGGAGATTATGGGTGTCTTCCCGTCTATCCTTAGACGATGTGAGTATTGAATTTTTTCCTTCGAGATTATGGGTGTCTTCCCGTCTATCCTTAGACGATGTGAGTGTTGAATTTTTTCCTTCGGGATTAAGGGTGTCTTTCCGTCTATCCTTAGACGATGTGAGTATTGAATTTTTTCCTTCAGGATTAAGGGTGTCTTGCCGTCTATCTTTAGACGATGTGAGTATGGATTTTGGGTGTCTTTCCGTCTATCCTTAGACGATGTGAGTATTGGTTTGTTTCTTCAGATTTTGGGTGTCTTCCCGTCTATCTTCAGACGATGTGAGTATATTTCTCTTCCTGTCTATCAGTAGACGATGTAAGGAGATCAGGTGTTTTGTTGCAACCCTCGGGTTGTTATTTGGGGTCACAGGTAATGGGCATTCAAATCAGGAGTTCTTTACCAGATGATTGATCAGTTTGTCGCCGTAATGACTGGACTCGGTTTTCTGGATTTTATTCCCCAAGCAGTTTTACAGTATAGTCTCACGGTTGGCAAATTTTTGGGTTTTATTGGTATTCAACCGTCTCGTACCTCTGAATGTTTGAAGGCTGAGCGCTCTTCAACCCTTCAGGCCCAAGTCGCTTGAATAGGAGCAGCTGTTGCACCCTAAAATTTGACCAACCGGTTCTCCTATCTGACTCGTGGTTTAAATTCATATTCGCATATCAGATGCATGACATTTGTGCACAGACAGAGGATGTCAGGGTTACAGCCTGGGTTTCATCTACCGGATATTTCAGATCCAGTCCAGATCATCAGGGTTTTATTTTCGGGAAATTGTGCGCTCCTCGGTGTTTGCAGCTCACACGGTGGTTTTTAGGATATTCTGATGCCCGGGGGTTCACTGTTTGATTTGATCTGGTCTCGCGCTCGTTTATGTTGGTCATTTGCATTTGTCTGCATGTTTTTTTGATTTAATAGCTTTTGTGGATTTTAAATAGGCTTTTTAGATTTTTTAGGATTTATATAGATTTTTTAGCATTTTTTAAATAGTTTAAATCTTTTTCTAGAGCTTTATAGAATTTTTAATTGGTTTAATAGCTTTAAATCATTTTTTTAGAAATTTAATAGAAATTTAATAGTTTTTTAAATAGAAATTAGTAGAGTTTAGAGATTAATTTGGTTTAATAAAGTTTAGATAGATTTTAACCATTTTAGATTAATTAGGTTAATTAGGATTTAATCTTTTTAGATTTTAATTGATTTTGTTAGAGTTTTATTAGATTTTAATCAATAGAGGTTAATCAAGATTTAATCTTTGGTTTAGAGTTTAATTGAGTTCATTTAGTTAATTAGGTTTAGTTTTAGTTTAATTAGATTTTAATTCTTCTTTTAGGTTTAATTAGAGTTTAATATTAGTTATCTTTTAATTAGAGTTAGTCAGATTTTAAATAGCTAATTAGGATTAAGTTTGTGTTTAGTTAATTAGGTAATTCATTGTTCTTAATTCATGTTTTTGGTCCAAGCAGTTTTCGTTCGTGGGCCCAATTGGGGTTTTTGAGGCCCAAAATCATCTTCAGTCCATTTTTTTCCCGTTTTTGTCCTGCAGGTGACACTTGTCAGCATAAAAGCTGATCCACGCGTGCAAAGCAAACGGACCCCACCTCATTCTAACCTCAATTCCCAGAAGCTGCCACGCGTCCCACTATCTCTCCCTCTCTCTGCCAGCACCCCCCACGTGGCGCCCTGCATGCTCTCCACTAACCCTCTCCCGTGCCACTTGTCCTCCCCACAAACCCTCACCGGGACCCCACCGCCGGGCATGCAGACGCCCTGAACACCCTACCGCCGGCCACCCTAACGCCTTCCGACCACCGCACAGCTCGTCGGAGCTAGTTTTCTACCCAGAATCCTCCTGCCTTCTCCTTTCTTCTCCGATCCTCCTCCGTCCACCTTCATCAACGGTCACCGGAAAATTCATCCGTGACCGGAAAATTCAAAGAATCTCCAGAAGTTCCTCGCCATTCAAGAACACACACATCCATCTCCATCGTTCTTCAAGAACAATTTTCCAGAACACATCCATCTCCATCGTTCTTCAAGAACAATTTTCTAGAACAAAGTCAAATCTTCATCGTTCTTCAAGATTTTTCCAGCGACCTTCAACTCCTTCAATCAACTTTCAATTTTTCCAGAAAGATCTCCCACTCTCTTCTCCAGATCGTTCAAGCAAGCAACTTCTATAGAACCTCCAGATCTTCGTCTCTCTCGCGGCGATTTCCTTTGAAGCTTCAAGAACTCCACGAGCTAGTTCTTGCTCCAGCCAAGTACACATCACTTCAATCTCGTTGCATGTTCCTTCTATTTGATGATAAGGCTTCGGTTTGTGTTGATTCGTTGAGATTTAGCTTTAGTTAGGGTTTGATGTTGTTTGAGGCATGTATTGAGAGGGTTATTGGTAAGATTGTGGCATTTGGTTTGTTGTTTCGTTTGAGAGAGTTCAGAGAGATCTGGGGAGGACGACGGCGCATTAGGGTTTGGGGAGTGTTTAGTGAACAATGATCAGAAAATGGGGGAGGAAGAATGGTTTTGTTGTTTGGTCGTGTGGGTTAGGGTTTGGGTTGGATCCAAAGCCCAAATCTGATTGCTAAGGTCAAACCCCCCATTATGCTCGTATCACCCCCCCTTTCGTGTGAGAAGATAGAATGGTGAGAGTTCTGGATTGGGCTTTGCCCTATTTGCTGGGCGCACCCCCCCGTGAAGCCCATTTCAAGATAACACGTGAAAAATTCACTTCATACACCCCACACGTTTTCTTTTTTTCTTTTTTAGTTTCAATTGGATTCTGATGACACTTGGGCCTGCGCCTTCTGCTTTTCACACCACCATCTCCTGGCCCATCCAATAAAACAACTAGAGCGTGTTGCTAATGCACCCCCCTCCCAATTTAATTCATTTTCTTTGGTTTCATTTTCTTTTATATTTTTAGTATCTTTAAAAAATCATATAAAATCAGAAAATTGGTATTTTTAATTGCTTCTTTTTGCATTAGGTCAATAATTCTGTTAAGAAAAATAATAAATAATAAAATTAGCATTTTATTTTGTTTTAGTATTTTTTGTGCATTTTTCTTTTAAATAGCTTTTTAAGTGGTTTAATTTGATGCATGATTTTGTTAATTTTAGTTCAATTAGCTCCCCTTAGATTTAGGGTCCATTCTTTTTAGGGTGATTAACTTAGGACTTTAGCTTCCTCATAGGATTTAATTCATAATTTTAGGATTAATTTTTAGATGGTTTGATTAGGTGAGATTAGAGTGATCAATTAGGGCTTTTAGGGTGAACTTAGGTAGGATAATCCATTTTCTTTTAAGAATTTTGTTTTGATTTTTGGGGTATGGGCATATAGGGATATTATGGGTAGGTGTATAGACCATTGTAAATAAGCATTAGATTTTTCCCCCTTGTCTTAGTATTTTTAGGGTATTTTCTGAGTTTGACTGAATTGACTGATTGTACTGATTGTTTGGTAATTGATTGTCTGTCTTTGGGTTTTATTCTTTGGGGGTATTGTTGTGGGGCTTGGTTTGCTTTGAAGACCTTGTTGAAGGAGCATGGTGAAGGAGAAGAGTGAAGATCAAGACCCAGAGGTTGGAGCTTGCAAGGATGTTGGATTGAGGTCCTAGTCTAGGAGCTTGCTCTCTGTTTGTGAGGTTTGAGATCATGAAGTTTGAAGGGAGTTTATGGTACTTTCCTGAGGAAGGCACTGTAGATGGCTTTCATCCTTTCTTCTCACCTCTTTCTCAAGTATCCAATGATGTTGGAGCCTTCATGTGAGTTTAGTTTCTCCTGAGGAGGAATGTAAACCGATCACAGTTGTTGAGCCACATGGGATATGATTCCTAAGTAGAAGCCTCCTAGTACTTTCCCGAGGAAGGCACTATGGGTCTGTTCACTTAGTTCCCTTAGTTCATCTAGGATTTCTCAAGTATCCAATGATGTTGGAGCCTTCATGTGAGTTTAATTTCTCCTGAGGAGGAATGTAAACTGATCACAGTTGTTGAGCCACATGGGATATGATTCCTAAGTGGAAGCCTCCTAGTACTTTCCCGAGGAAGGCACTATGGGTCTGTTCACTTAGTTCCCTTAGTTCATGTAGGATTTCTCAAGTATCCAATGATGTCGGAGCCTTCATGTGAGTTTAGTTTCTCCTGAGGAGGAATGTAAACCGTTCACAGTTGTCGAGCCGCATGGGATATGATTCTTGAGTGGTAACCTCCTGGTACTTTCCTGAGGAAGGCACTATGAGTCTGTCTGCTTAGCTCCCTTTCTTTGGTAAGCTTGTTCTGAAGCTTGAAGACTGGGATTGATTTCTCTTGTGTAGGGTTTTTGTGTAGGGTTTTGCTTAGAGATTTGATTAGAGATTTGATTAGGGTCTTGCTTAGGGTTTTGCATAGAGCTTTGTTCAGGGGTTTGTTTCAAGGTTGTTTAGGGTCTTGCTCAGGGTTTTTGTTTAAGTTTTAGATAGGGGCTTGTCAGGCTGGTTTGCCTTCTCTTTGTGTTGTTTGACTTGTGTGGTGCTGTGCTGCATTAGACTTAGGGGTTCATCTAGATATTTCTGAGGTAGGTGCATCTTAGAAGTAGGCTTATGTGCATAAGAAGTTGAGGTGGTCCTCCTTCTGCTTGTTTGTTATTGAGTGGCTTTGCTTGCTGGTATTTGGTAGAGCTGAGCTCCCTTACCTCTGTGGTTTGCGGCCTTTGCGCCTTGCTTGTTTAGTTGTTGCATTCATGCATATTTCCAACATTTCTTTACTTTGCAGTTGATTCCTGTTTGCTGTTTAGTCCTGTTGCCATGATCCCTTAGGAGTTCTAATTTCTCCGTTGCGGAGGAGTTATGATAGACATTAGGATGGTCAACCAGGCATGATAACAGTAGGTAGGTTCCCCTTTTCAACCATAGTTTAGGGTGTCTTTTCCCTTTCTCAGCAATAGAAACCCTTGAGTAGCTTGTGTCGTAGTTAGCCGAACTACAGCTGCTCTGATTTCTCGTACCAGACGAGAATATGTAGGCATAGGATGCGATATCCTAGCGAGCACACTAACAACTAACCTTTTGTTCTCTCGCTGCTGTGCGATCGAGACTTTCCCGCTGACGACTGATTGTTATCCTTTTCTCTTGCCCTTGTGCATTTGAGACCTGACCGTAGTTGTAGGTTCCCGAACCCTTAAAACCAGTTTATTTTCTCACTGCCGTGTGAGAACGCCCTGTTTAGCCGTAGTTAGTCGAACTACGTTTGCTCTGATCTTCCATGCCGTGTGGAAGTACGTAGGCACAAGATGCGATGTCCTGGCGAGCAACCTTTCCCCCGTCTAGACGTAGGTAGTCGAACTACGTTGACTCTGACTTTCCCATTGCACGAGGGAGTACGTAGGCCCAGAACACCGTATGTTCTGTCGAGTCCTGTCCTTTTCTTTTCTTTTCAGACTGACCATTAGCGTAGATAGATAAACACACCCTTTTCCTTATAAACACCAAGCGTGGATCCCATCGAGTACGATGGACGTGAGGGGTGCTAATACCTTCCCCTTGCGTAACCGACTCCCGAATCCAGGTTTTGGTTGCGATGACCATACCTTTTCCCGTCTTTGCGAGGTTTACTTCGAGCGTTCCCTTTCCCGCTCTGAGGGATAAATAACGCACGGTGGCGACTCTTCTGTCAGCCGGCGCCGATTTTCGCAGTAGCGACAGTGTGCACTTAGTGTGTTTGATGTTGTGTGTTAGCATTGGGGTTATGCATAGCATGGTGTGATGATGTGCTCCTTTGTGAAGGGTTGATGGCCCGGTGCCCATCGGTAGTGATAATGTGCTCCTTTGAGGAGGGTGATGGCCAGGTGTCCATCAGTGATTGTGGTGGGGATAGATCATTGTCGTTGGTGGGTGTATGTGATCTATCATGTTTATGATGTGCTCCTTTGTGGAGGGTTGATGGCCAGGTGCCCATCGGTAGAGATGACGTGCTTCGTTGTGGAGGGTTTATGGCCAGGTGACCATCAGTGATGATGAATCGGTACCGCATGCATGTGTTGGATTGCATTTTTGCATTGTGATATGTTGTGTTGATGGTTGGACAGTAGGTCCTGTTTGTTGTTGGTGAGGTGATGATTGTTTATTTACTGCCTTTTATTCATGTGTTATATTACCGATATTTTTTTATCATGTTTTCTCACCCCTCTATTGTTGTTGTGGTCTGTGCTTCTTCGGAAGTACAGATAATCCAGGTGCTTAGCTAGCTTGGATAGCGGTGTGCAGGTCGAGTCCTAGGATGCTCTGATACGCAACACGGGATTTGGGAGTTTATTTGTTTTGTGATCGAATTGTTGTATTCTCGTAGCGTATCTTATTTTGATGAACCTTAATGATGAATGAATTTGTGTATTTTGGCGGATAGCCGCGAATGATATATATAAATGAAAATTTTTCCGCTGCTTATTTTGAAAATCAGGAAATGAGGTATTTTGTTGAATTTTTGTGAATGTGACATCCCGCTTGAAGGGGAACTCTGATGTTTATTTAATTTAATCGTATTTTATTCTAATTTGGGAAGTGGGGTGTTACACCTTTAACAGTCTTCATAAACACAAGTCCCTTTAGGGAGAAAACCACTCTGTTAGGGAATTAAGAACAACCTTCGTTGGGGGAATCAACCCTGAAAATGCCTCTGAAATGTGCCAATGACCATTGGACTTTGTTGGAGATATCGACCACCGCTAGATTCCCATCGAGGAATTCAACAACACCCTATACTTGGGGAGAATAGTCTAACACATCAACCACGCCATAGGGTTTACCTTACCGTTGAAGAACGTCCTCCATCCTTACCCTGCTAGGGTTAACTGTATGTCACTGTCGGCGACATCATTTCTGATTTGATGACGAAACTCTATGAGTTTGACAAAAACTTTGTTATAGAGAGATAAAGAGCCTTTTACTGAAGCACTTGTCTGACTGCGTAGCGGCACCTTGACTGGTAGAAACCCTCCTGGAATTTCTTTGACAGGATCTGAGCAATACTAGAGCAATGACCTTAACAACTTGCAATCACACAACAACAAATAGGGCGCCCTGACTGTAAAAGAGTTACCTCAGTTACCATACATGATATCGGTCACGTAAATTCTCATTTTAAACATGCTTTGTGGAGCCCCCAACCTTTTCACATGTAAAGTTTATCAAACATATAGATGCTTTTTTTTGCAAACAAAACAGCAAAAGTAAAGAAATGAAAAGCTCTTTGAGTGAATAATATTGTATTAATTGGAAAACGCCTGTATATAAGCAAATTACAAGTGGATGCAATCCCTGAAAAGAGGAAATTGTGCGAAAAGTAAAAACAAGAAAATACATAAATGTCGGCAATGTGGAAACAGACAACCATCGTGTGTTGATTCGGCTAATACATGTACATCCTTGATGCTTCACCAATGCTCTTTCTTCCGAAAAGACTGATTAAACTGATCTTTAACCTTCAGGATGACCATGTACCAAGATAGATTCACAGATCGAATGCAAAACGCAGTTGTTTGCTTTTTAATCCCTAACTTTTTCCTGGATCGCCCTTGTAGGTTTTAATCCACCGGGATACCTTTTTTTGCCAAAGTCTCCTTTTCAGGTTTTCAACTTTGAGGGTTCTCTATTTATTTTCATTTTATCCCTAATTTTTTCTTGAACCTTTTCTTTTTATGGTTCGCCGGGATGCCCCATTTTTGCCTGGACATTTTTCTTTTTATGTCCAGCAGGTCTATTTTTAAGCAAAATATGTTGTTAACTATGTTCGCATTTACAGGGGACGTAAAGTCTTCGCCGTCCATGGTTGATAGTAATAAGGCTCCTCCAGAAAAGACCTTTCTTACTACGTATGGACCTTCATAATTGGGAGTCCATTTTCCCCTGTGATCTGTTTGTGGAGGGAGGATCCTTTTCAACACCAAGTCCCCTACCTAGAAATGTTGAGGGCGTACTTTCTGATCAAATGCCTTTTTCATTCTGCTCTGGTATAGACGTCGATGGACGATAGCTGCCAATATCTTTTCCTCAATCAAGCTCAACTTATTCAATCTGGTCTTCACCCATTCTGCTTCACATCAGACAACTTCCGTACCATATACCAGCAAGAAAGGTGTTGCCCCAATAGATGTACACACTGAAGTGCAATAACCATGTAAAGCAAAGGGCAACATCTCGTGCCAATCTTTGTAGCTCACCACCATCTTTTGCACAATCTTCTTGATATTCTTATTTGCTGCCTCAACAACACCATTCATCTTTGGACGGTACAGCGAAGAGTTCTGGTGTTCAATTTTAAGACTCTGGCATAATTCTTTCATCATCTTATCATTCAAATTTGAACCATTGTCAGTAATGATTCATTCTGGTATCCCATATCGGCAGATAAGTTCATTCTTTATAAAACTGGCTACCACCTACTTCGTGATGTTGGCGAAAGAAGCTGCTTCTACCCACTTGGTGAAATAATCAATGGCGACAATTATGAAACGATGTCCATTGGAGGTTGTCAGTTCAATCTTCCCAATGATGTCAATGCCCCACATAGCAAAGGGCCAAGAAGATGTCAAAACATTAAGAGGACTTGGTGGCACATGCATCTTATCAGCATAAATTTGACACTTGTGGCACTTCCTGGCATACTTAAAACAGTCGGACTCCATGGTCATCTAGTAATATCCTGCTCTCAACAGTTTTCTAGACATCGCGTACCCACCGGCATGTATACCAAAAGAACCTTCGTGGACCTCTTCCATCAGCAAGCTTGCTTCATTTTCATCCACACAACGCAACAATACCATATCGAAGTTTCTTTTATACAATACATCATCCTTGTTCAAGTAAAAATTACCTGACAGCCTCCTCAGAGTCTTATTGTCTCTACTTGATGCCTCAGACGGATACTTTTGAGTCTTGAGGAAATGTCTGATGTCAAAGTACCAAGGCTTCCCATCTGACGCTTTTTCTACTTCAAATACAAAGGCTGGCCTATCAAGGCACATGATAGTGATTGCTGGAGCATCATTCCGAAAATTCACCTTATACATTGATGATAACATCGCCAAAGCGTCCGCCATCTGATTTTTAGCCCTCGATACATGATAAAACTTAACCCTATCTAAGAAAGGTAATAATCTCCTGGCATAGTTCTTGTAAGGTACTAGGTTGGCCTAGCGAGTCTCCCACTCTCCTTTAATTTGGTTGACGACCAATGTTGAATCACCATACACATCTAAATTCTTGATTCTCAAATCAATAGCTTCTTCTAGACCCATGATGCATGCTTCATACTCAGCCTCGTTGTTCGTGCAAGCAAATGTCAATCGGGAAGTGAACGGTATGTGAGAACCGTGAGGAGTTATAATAATTTTCCCGATTCCGTTGTCGTACGAATTAACAGCACCATCAAAAACCAATTTCCACTGAGACCCAATTTCTGGACCCTCGTCAGGTAGAGACTCGTCACAATCCTTCATCCTCAAAAACATTATATCTTCGTCAGGTAATTCAAATCACATAGGTTGATAATCCTCAATAGGCTGTTCAGCCAAATACTATGACAATATACTCCCCTTGATAGCTTTCTGAGAAACATACTGAATATCGTATTCTATTAAAACCATTTGCCATCTAGCAATTCTTCCCGAAAGTGCCTGCTTCTCAAACACATATTTAATCGGATCCATTTTCGAAATCAACATGGTTGTGTGATTTAACATGTACTGCCTCAAGTGCTTAGCTGCCCAAGCAAGTGCACAACATATTTTCTCCAGCATTGAGTACCTCGACTCACAATCGGTGAACTTTTTACTCAAGTAATAGATAGCATGCTCCTTTTTACCTGTTTCGTCGTGTTGACCGAGCACATAACCCATTGAATTCTCAAGAACTGTGAGATACATTATCAGGGGTCTCCCCGCAACCGGAGGCATTAATATTGGAGGTTCCTGCAAATATTATTTTATTTTCTCAAATGCCCTCTGACAATTTTCGTTCCAGACGATCGCTTGATCTTTCTTTAACAATTTGAATATTGGTTCACAAGTGGCTGTAAGGTGAGATATGAACTTTGCAATGTAGTTCAATCTCCCCAGGAAACCACAAAACTCTTTCTCTGTTTTCGGCTCAGGCATTTCTTGTATAGCTTTTATTTTGGTAGGATATACCTCAATTCCTTTTTCACTGACAATGAACCCCAATAGCTTTCTTGACCTCACTCCGAAAGTGCACTTATTTGGATTCAACCTCAACCTAAATTTCCTTAACCTCTCAAATAGCTTCAAAAGATTGACCAGATGTCCTTCCTCCGTCTGTGACTTCGCAATCATGTCATCAACATACACTTTGATCTTATGATGAATCATATCATAAAAGAGAGTCACCATTGCTCGCTAGTAAGTTGCCTCTGCATTTTTCAATCCAAAAGGCATAACTTTATAGCAAAAAGTCCCCTAAGGTGTGATGAAAGTAGTTTTCTCCATGTCCTCTTGGGCCATTTTGATTTGGTTATACCTAGAGAAACCATCCATGAATGAAAATACTGAATGTTGAGCTGTATTATCAACCAGAACATCAATATGAGGGAGCGGAAAATCGTCCTTTGGGCTCGCTCTATTCAAATCTCGATAATCAATGCACATCCTGACCTTCCTATCTTTCTTAGGCACAGGAACAATATTAGCGACCCACGTAAGGTAAGTGGTAATAGCAAGGAAACCAGCATCCAACTGCTTCTGAACTTCCTCTTTAATCTTGATTGCCATATTAGGTCTGGTTCTCCTCAACGTTTGCTTCACCGACGGGAATTCTTCTCGAAGAGGCAAATGGTGTACCACAATATTTGTATCCAGCCTAGGCATGTCTTGGTATGACCAATCGAAGATATCTCTATACTCACGGAGCATTTCCACCTATCTTCTCTTGACAGCGTCTTTCAGGGAAGCTCCAACTCTGACTTCTTTCTTGTCGTCCTCGGTACCCAGATTAATAACCTCAATATCCTCCTGATGAGGCAAAATTATCCTTTCCTCCTATTTGAGTAGTCTAGCCAGCTCCTCAAGTAGGTCACAATATTCATCAGTCTCTTCTTCTGCTTGATAGATGGGATTATCAAATTCATACGAAGTCATAGCCGAATCAGGATTGATGGTATCTGAGATGTACAATCTGCATGATTGATGTTTTATGTTGATCAGGATATGCGAACCAATACAAAACACATTGCCATTTTTCTATTTATAAAAGTGCATAAAAATAAAACAAGAAAAACATAGATCACAAAATTTGAATGCAAAAGGACGTCTTTTATTCATCATAAAGTTAAATGTTAGGAAAAGAGCCCCACAACAAAGTCACTACGCCTTGGGCAGAGCGCATGACCAAACATAATCAAAAAGGTGGAAATTTGCGTTTTCGAAGTGACTTGTATGACCTCCTCCACAAACCAGTTTCAAAGCCTTTTCCCGGAGACACATGGACGAATCTAAGCATCCATATCACAACCATTGTCTCCTTCATCTTCCCCAATAGCATTAATCTTGTCGTAGATAACGCCGCCACTAGTGAATTGTATTGGTCCTCTGTACCTTGGAGAACTTTGAGAAGAGTTGGATGACTTATAACCCAAACCAAATGTGTCCTGCTTGTTCGGAACATTGAGAACTTGGCCCCACTTCTGCGAAGGTCCAGATTCTACAATAGCACGGTCCTCCTTAAACGAGGACATTGAAATATTTGGACTTTTGTCTTCTGCATGAGGCCTCTCCTGAATCTGCACTGTTTCAAAAGCCTAACACAATGTCTCATGAATCTCCCCATCTACTTCCACATACTTAAATGATGACAGATGACTGATCATAATATCCTCCTCTCCACAGACTATAACAACCTTCCCTTCCACCATATACTTCAACTTCTGATTCAATGTCGAGGTGACTCCCCCAGCAGCATGTATCCAAGGTCGGCCAAGAAAACAACTATAGGTCGGCTAGATGTCTATGATATAAAAGACTACATCAAAAATCGCTGGTCCCACCTGAATTAGTAATGTGATCTCACCAAATACCGACCTCCTGGTTCCATCAAACTCCCTTACCACCAAATCACTTGGCGTGCAGATTAAGCCTTGAGTATCTAACTTCATTAGTGCTTTCTTAAGCAACATATTAAGTGAGGATCCTGTATCAACTAGCGCATGGGATAAAACAGCTCCCCTGCACTCTATGGATATGTGTAGAACATGGTTATGGTTTCTCTTGGCAGGAGTTAAATCCAAGTCAGTGAAGCCCAAACCATTACCATCATTTACGTGAGCCACCACTCCTTCCAATTGGTTAACAGAAATCTCTTGTGCCACAAATTCCGTATTCATAATCTTCAATAGAGCATTTATGTGCGCCTCTGAGCACAACAACAATAATAGAATAAAGATTTTAGAAGGTGTCTGATGCAGGTGATATACGATCTTGTAGTCACTTTGATGAATAAGTCTCATAAATTCTTCAGTATCTTTCGCCAAAGAGTCTTTCTCCCCTTGCTGTTGAATCTCTTCTTCTACCACAGCCTTCCCCTTTCCCTTATCAACAATATTTTGTGGCGAGGAAAAGACCCTGCTGCTTCTTGTGATGCCATCAGTACCAACTATGTTTTCCACAGAAGAACCTTCATAAGAAGAACTCACCAATTCTTGCTTTTGACCGTTACAAAATACCTCGGCCCCATAAGTCCACAGAATGACCTTAGTGCTTTCATAAGGTACCGGTTCAGGAGTAGTAATAATCACCAGCGATGGCCTTGCAGGCGCTGAAATATTGATTGTCTGGAATGGGATATATATAGTAGCAACTTCGTCCTTTTCAGTATTCACTTCATTCTCCTTAATCACCCTATCAAATTGTAAATAACCCTCGTTGATCATCTTCTGAATTCCTTTCTTCAACAAAACACAACCCTCAAGTCTTTCCTCACACCCTGAACAATTATCGGAACATCCTGGTGTCGCGGTGAAAATTGGATACCAAACTATTGATTAGTTTGAATCTTTTAATTCGCAACCGAACTTTGATTTGTCCAAAGGAAGGGATAAAGATTGAAATTCCCACAATGCAATGCAAATGCAAGGTTTAGAGAGTTATAGGTTCGGGGGTTGGTTAAACTTAGGGAAGGTACTAGCATCCTAAGTTTCTGTAGTACTCTACAGGAACCTCTTGTTTTATGTTTGTTTATCGCTATGGTTTATCTGCTTAAGGTTTAAAGACCTAGGGGTTTATTTCTAAGTATACTCGATAAGATATCGCATCTTATGCCTACATATCCCTACGGGAATGGAATCAGAGTATCTGTAGTTCCCCTAAAGTGTTTGAGGAGTTCTTTGACTGTGGTTAAAGTTCCTACGGGTTTAGGGCAGTTGTTTTGATTGGGTTTAGGAGAAGAGATGAGTCTTCATTTTAAGGGAGATATAACCGCCACAGGTTGTAGGAAAATAGTCTTTGCATCGTCTTAAGAAAAGGGCTTAAGTACTCGGATTGTTTGGCGAGTTTTCCTTTATTTCTCTTAAGGCAAAGTCCCTACGGCTTAATTGTATTGTTGTGGGGTGGAGATTCTATCTCGCTTAAGATGATTTGGCATCTTTCTCTAATGTGTTTGAATATTGTATTGTTGATTGTTTGTTTGTCTAAGTTGTAAAGATAAAGACAAGGTCCTTCCTATGGGGTAAGTCCTATCCTAAAATGATCGACTTGAATGGGATCAAGGATCGAAGGGATTGTGATGCAAATGATGTGCACTACACACAAGTGTTGACTCATGTGTAGGTTTTTCCTTTGGACGGAATGCAATACGGAAATATAAATATGGTAATGGAAATTGCTGTAAGAATAGATTGCGAGGAAAGTAAACCATACACAAACGCATGAAAGCGCAGAAGTGTGTGTGAGAGTGAATTGTGTCGTGAAGTGGGTGTGCACGATTGAACTGATTTTATGATGTTGATTAAGTTGATTTTAGATGGGGTGCTGGATTGCTTTTAGACGAGGTTGAATTGTTTTTTAAGAAAAAAAAGTTAATGAGATTAATTAATTTTAATTATGGGATATTGATTTTAAAGGGAATTGTTGAATTGATTTTAAACAAGAGGTTGATTTAAAAAAGTGGGATTTAATGATTTAATAAAAAGTTTAGTTTGATGAAGTTGATTTTAGAAAAAAAAATTAAATTAATTTTATTAGCAAAAAGGTTTTATTATAATTTATTTTAAAAGTTCTAATGTGAAAGGTTATTGTAAAAAGGTTTTCTTCTTAAAATTTTAATAAAAATATAAACTATATAAAAGGTTTAATGAGTGAATAAAATTTTAAAATGCTATTTTGAAAATATTTAATTAATGATTAATACAATAAAAGAGATTACTATTATAATAAGGCCAAGTTATTTGATTTATTAATTATTAATAAATGGGTATAAGGTGTATTTAAAAAAACAGACCAAGTTATTAAAATTAAATAAAAAAACACTTTGTTTTGGGTTAACTGATTTTAAATGAAAAAAAAACAAAAGAGTTAATTATTAATAAAAATATGATTTGTTAAATAAAGGTTGTTTTAATTAAAACAGTTGTTAGTTATTTTTTTAAAAAAATATTAGTGATGATTAACAGTGATTAAGAGATTAACGGCGAGTGTAGTGTGGTGTTGTGTGTGTGGTGAAATAATTATTTACAAAAAATACAAAACATAACAGGCAATGAACCCTAAGTTAACCGGAACCCTAGTTCCCAATCTCTGCCGCCAGCGTTCACATCTCTCCCTCGTCATCGATCTCTCTTCTCCTTCGTTCATTCTGTCTCGATCTCTCCTTTTCATTTCGTCCTTACCTCATGGCTTCTTTCGTTTCAAACCTGCACTAAAAAAATAAAACGTCAATAGCTTTAATGATTTTACGATAGACGAAGTCGTTACCGTAAATGGGAGCGATCGCGCGATAGAGACGGTAGGGCGATGGTGGTTCGTGGAATTCCTTCTCTTTCGACCGGCAATGATGAACTTCAGAATATCTGAGCCTTCAACGGAGGAAAAGAAATCGCTGAGAGCTTCTAGAATTTCCTCGTGAAAACCTCCGCCTCCTCCTTGTGGGTATTCTGCACAGCTTTTTATAGATGCCAATGATGGGCCTGCCTGATGAATTTGCTTGAAAGCTTTCCTATTTGGGGTGATGATGTTTGATTGCATTGATGATTTGTTCAATTCTTACTTCTTTCGTCTGATTTTGTCGAAAGGTGTTATTTTCTGATTTAGGGAAGTTTTGAACTTTTCTCTTTCTTCTTGATTCTCTGCTATTCAATGTTGTCTTCGTGAAGTTATTGATGTATCTTTCTCCCTCTTCGCAGGAAATGTTGTGCCTTTGAGTTCAGATACTACCTTGCTTCTTGAGTTTGTTGAGGGAAGTTTTGAACCGGCAATGATGACATTTAGTCTGAGCTTGACGGAATTACGGTTGCCTTTGATGATTTTACATTGTTTATGTTTCCCCTGTTGCTTGCCCTGTTCAGAGCCAGGTAGGGAGTTGGTGGCGTTGTACGTTGCCCTTCTGGCCGCTCAGACCTTCTCCCGGTGATGAATTGAACTGAGAGCTAGACTTGCCTTGATTCTCAACTCAATTTATCTTAGCCATGGTTAAAAATTGCACTACCCCTGATGTTGTTGGCCTCTGATATTGCTGTTGCTATTTTGCGGCTGATACACTTAGTGCTGGCAACTGGTATTGTTGCACTGTTGTTGTTTATACCTTGTATTGTTGCTTGTAACCTGCTTGTGACTGATGTTGATTGTAGCATGTGCTTGTAACTAATGTTGATAGCAGCCTGAAGTTTGTCTCTTATGGCTTGGCGCGATGCCTGGTTCTGAAAACTGTTATTGTTCTCGATTTCCCCGTGGCAGCAAACTGACTTTTCTTCTTCTTCTTTCAGGAGCGAACTTAAGTTCGGAAGCTGCCGATTTTTGTTGTTGCCGAGAAAGGTTCAAAATTTGGTTATGATGACGTTGACAGTCTGAACCATGAGGGAATTTGGAAAAATGTGGTTGTTGCCTTGCAGCTTGGAAGCTAATGTTGCCTTGGAAGGTTTGAGAAAGGTCTCAAGGTGGTAGTGATGACTTACGTGTCTGAACCTCGAAGGAAAGAAATGTTGTTGTTTCATTCGTGTTTCACATTGTTGAACTGTATGCTAATTGTCTTTTACGTTCGAATCCCAACCACCGATGTTCAGTAGGAAGCTGGTGACAGCCTTGGCTGTTATCCTCCCGGCTGCTCAAAACTGCCCGGTGATGATTAGAAAAAATTGAGGGCTGAAACTTCTTACTTCATCTGAACTTGCCTCTTAATTTGTCTCTTTAACGGTATTCTAATTACCGGTTGGCATTTTTGACAGGTTGAAAAGGGAGCTGAAGTTGATGGTATGGGAATTAATTTTGAGCTGGTTGTGTTTTGCAGGTGGTCTAGTCTTCATAATGACATTTGCAGGTATAAGTGAAGATAGGCTCAAAGTTCCTTTCTGAAGTCAATCCAGTAGGAGTACCCATCAACAATGTCATCTCGCAACCTAGCAGCCTCGGGAACAACATCAACTCGGGAAAGTTTGGAAACAAACCAGAAGACATAAGGGGAAGTATTTCCTGCTGAGGCTGGAACCTCCGTCGTTACGGTGTGCGTGGCGAGACAAACTTTTAAAAACCTTCTCCAACAAACCGTGTGATATACG
Source organism: Lathyrus sativus (assembly GCA_963859935.3). Lineage (NCBI taxonomy): Eukaryota > Viridiplantae > Streptophyta > Magnoliopsida > Fabales > Fabaceae > Lathyrus > Lathyrus sativus. The sequence continues at coordinate 416,610,916 of OZ012736.1, read as the reverse complement.
TACCTATATGCCGTCATGTGTAAAAAAATATTACAATGCTCTCCTCCTCATTGCAATCCATGTATAAAGGGTCTGATGTAATTAAATAGATTACTTAGTATGAAGTATTGTATGTGGATCCTAAATGACTACTCACTGTGTCATTTGTGTTTTTTTTTGTTGGCACTGTGTTGTAGAAAAATTCATGTCAGTGATTTAATATGTATCAATGCTACTTATCCAACTCTTTGGTGCAGATAATTCATCGTATACTTCTGATGTATAATGGCCAATTAAATGAAATCGTGGAAAGTTCTCTTGTCACTGATTAATCTTTGAATAATGTCTACTCATGCTTCATTATCTTTTTCTTAGTGGATTTCTTGTAAATGGTAGTTTCGGACGAACTTGCATCTTCAAATGATGAGTTTGGTTTATAAAGATAGTCTGGGCATTAGGGGGGTTTTGCACTTATATTTGAGATAGGATTAACTTTAGATTATATCAAGAACAACTCTTAGGTAAACCTGGACCAAAGCTCTAGGACAAACAATTATCTTGAAGGATTGAAAATGAAGAGAAGTCGTTTCCCTGTAGAATCAGTAATATTGGCCATTGATGTATTTGGGCCTATAACCTGGACTTGCTTTCAAGAGTCAGTTTCACAATTAATATGATTTGTTCAAAAAGGAAGCGCGAGCTTTGTAATATATGTCACCACGAAAACCACGACCGCCCCTTAAGGCCCAATCCTCTCCCTGTTCGAACTGAAATAGTTATTTCTGCACAAATTGGTTAGTCACGTAAATATTGAATAAAGTCAAATAACAATAAAAAATGCAAAAAGATGTGGCATTTTATGGTCAAAAATTAGGGTGCAACAGATGCCCCTATTTAAGTGACTCCTATTCGGAGGTATGGAGATTGAAATCTCTGTCTCGACGAGATAGGAGGGACTTAAATACACACATTGCACGAATTTTTGGCCCTAAGAGGCCACCGAATGCAAATGATATGCAATGATGTGAAATGCAAGACAGATAGATAATGACGTCATAGGGGAACAACTAGACGCGATACACAGGGAGAATAGGCTCGATGGAACGAGGCTCCACAGGGGAAGATTGATAACCATAAAGTGTTTGTAAATATGTTGGGAAGGACTTGGAAGAGAGATCCTCTTGAGGAATCTACTGTATAGGTCAAATGTAATTTATTCGAGATATCATCTGAAGGAGTCTATTGTTGAGACTTGTAACTGTAATCGAGGATACTTTGGCCAAGGTATCTACTGTTAAAATTTATAAGGAATCTACTGCCGAGATTCTGTGTTGAAGTCTGTTGGAGAAATACTTCTGACGAAGTTTTCTGGAAATCTACCGCCGAGGTTACCCAAGAACTGAAATAGAACTACCTGTTTCCGAGGTCTTCTGGGAATCTACTGCCGAGATTAAACAGGAACTGGAAGATGAACTACCTACTGTCGAGGTCTTCTGGGAATCTACTGTCGAGATTAACCAGGAACTACCTACTGCCGAGGTCTTCTGGGGATCTACTGCCGAGATTAACCAGGGAATGAAAGATGTTTGAATGATTGTAGACTGTGGTTGTAGTTGTCATTGTAGACTGTAGTTGTAGTTAGTTGTAGAACCCTGTAGATGTAGTTCGTTGTAGAACCCTGTAGATGTAGTTTGTTGTAGAACCCTGTAGATGTAGTTGTAAAGTTTCACCGGGGATCTTCAGAAGAGATGTGCACCAATTGAGTTGTAAAGTATGTCTTCTCAAATAAAGGGATACTATTGTCATAAGCTTATTCAACTTCTACGGGGAGATGTCACTTGATGGAAACAAACTTGTGCGATGAACTCATTGAGGAGTGCATTCCTGCGAAGTATCCTGTTGTAGTTGTAAAATATTCTGTGAGCTCTCAAATAAAGAGAGATATCTTGTAACCGTCTTCTTTGATGAATCAATAATGTTGAAGGACCCAACGGAGGGTAAATGATATGTCTTGTAGAAACTGTTGTTCGTCGTTTTGAATAAGATCCTGATCAAAACGAGTTGCTCAAATAAAGAGATAGATGTAGATGTTTGAGAAAAATTTGTTGAAGAAATGTGTGTCTTCATGAATACTCTTCTTGGGGAATAGGGTGCAAAATAAATGCACACTTAATCCATGTTCAAAGGTTGGAGACGTCCACGATGTGATTGCCAAAAGACCGAAGTTCGATTCAGGAAGTAGCCGAAAAGAAACTGTCAAGCAAGACTTGACCATTGAGGTGTGAACTCAAATGGAATTGTACTAAAATAACCATCTTCCATGAGGATTGAACTCCATGGGGAAAAATGAAACATTGTGCTTTTTCTGCCTAGGTTGACAAATCTAATTGGAGGGATAGGACGTACCCAAACACCTAGGGATAACTACAGCCAAAGCGACAGAATAAAATAGACACAAAGAATGCAAACAAATGCATATGCCATGTCGTCTACTTATATGCTATGTGTATGCCTATGCTGACGAGACAAACAGAAAGAGGCGATCGGAGATGAAATAAACATCTCGGGATAAACATCTCGACCAATCTTCGAAGATGGAAGTACCACTGGGGATAGACGGAGAACCAGGTATAGGATCCCAATCCTGCTTCAAAGCTTCAAAAACTTCAATTGGGGGAGTAGAGAAACACTTCACTCGGGGATATAACAACTTGATCTTGCTGAAGAGATTGTTGAGATGAATCAAAGCTATTCTGAGGTTTCGAAGGGGATAAAATAAATATCCATTTCAGTGGGGAAACCTGGATAACATAGTTGTTGAATATGTCGTAGAAACTTCACGGGGGTGAAATAAACATCCGCCTCGCTTCAAATTTTCAAATGCCCCAAGTCTATGGTTTAAGAAACAACATCTAGAGAGGATTTTACAGAAAACTTGATGTCCAAATGCCCCACTATTTTCAAACTCTTTAGAGATTCGCCGAATCTCGACGTAACCGCCCCTGATTGGCGGTATAACTGAGTCTTCCAATTTGTGTTTTAGATGAAAGCCAAACTCGTACGGATCAAACTTCTTGAAAAATAAATTGCCCCAGGTGCGCAAGGTCTTCCAGTTCATCAAAGTCCGTTTGTAATCTTTCTAAGATGTCAAGCGCATTTAGCAAGTCAGAAATGTTAATTTCGAAATAGGTAATGCAACACGTTTGTCTTGAAGTTTTTTTTTTGAAACGAGATATCGCAATAACTTGTGACCGGAATCACTAGTTAGGATATAAATTAAAATTATTTATAAAGCCGATTTAATTTGAGCATAGCTCAAGGAGTCAGGAAACAATATCTCATCGAGTATGCTTTCGAATTAAACCTTACTTCAATTAGGACTTTAAGGGTCGTTAGGATTAGTTTATGACTTGTAAGATGGAGGAATAAAGGGTTAGTATATTTGTGCCCACCCAATTTTTGAAAGATGTTTATTTTTTGATGATACCCTGCCCCAGGCTAAAAACGAGGTTTCGGTTTGGGAGAAAAAACAAATCTTTTCTCAAGGCTTAAAAAAAAGGAGGGTTTAACTATGTTGGTGTTTAGATGGTTGAAATAATGCCTTACATCATCAGTAGGGTTCTTATTCGAAGCATACAACAAGAGATCATGTGTTTTACTTCATCATCCTCCTTCCAATTCTTCACTAAAGTGAAAAGAAGATTGGACAAAGTCGGCATTATAAATTATTTTGAAAAACAATTTGAGTGAAAACGAATGGATTTCTTCAAGACAAACACTTATTGCATTACTTATTCAAAATAATAAGTTCTTACATGCCAAAAATACTTTTAATCAAAGAAACAAAAATACAAAAGCAAAAATGAAGTGAAAAGCTGGACAAGCCCTTTTATTATGCCTTGAAATAGAGATGTGGTCTTCTGATAACCTTGGATCATAGCCTCGGAGGATGAGCCATGTTGGGGTTAGGATTAGAACCCTCGAAGGATAAGATTCCGCTCTTAACCAATTCTTGAACGTCTGCCTTCAAACCATAACAACTCTCAATGTCGTGGCCAGGAGCACCTTGATGATATGGGAAAAATTTGTCAGCTTTGTACCAATACGGGAGTTTCTCGGGTACTTTAGGTGGAGCTTTTGTTTGGATGTGACCTCTCTGAATCAAAGCGGGAAACAGATCAACATACTTCACAGGGATGGGATCAAACCGATGAATTACTTCTCTTGGAATATCCAGAGGCATCCTTTGATACCTTTTCCGAAATCGTCGATTCTGTGGTTGATCTAGAGAGGCCAACCTCTGCCTAGGAGATGGTTATTGTTCGCGCCGAACGGGCATTGCATACTGATGTTGAGGACGGGGTACCAGAGCTATGAATTCTCTGGAAGGTCCACTGTCGTCTTTATTGTCTGGGGATATACCTAAATTGTGATGGTATTGCTTCACAAAAGCAACAGCTAAGTCTTCCCAAGACTAAATGCGGTTACTTTGCAGCTTCATGTACCAAGTCAAGGGTGCCCCACATAAACTTTCTTGGAAGCAGTGAATCATCAATTTGTTGTTGTCAATGTAGGCAGTCATCTTTCGGCAAAACATTGTTAAATGGTATTTCGGACAGCTGACACCTTTGTAAACTTCGAAGGTAGGCATATTGAACCTTGGAGGAAAAATTACGCCTGGAACTAAACATATGTCACGAGCACCAAGACTAGATGCATTGCCTCTTTTCATCATCTTCCATTGTTCTTCAAGATCACAAAGTTCTTTCTCAAATGCTATAAGTCTAGGGTCGTCCACTTCCTTCTCAGCATGAGTATTCTGAAAGTCAACAAACAGGTTGTCTTGCATAGGCTGAAGTTGCGTAGGAACAAAGTCGTCGGAGGGATGGCGAAGTGTCGGATTAGTCCTTACTCTGAAGCTAGTCATGCGATCCATATCTTCATTCTCTTTGCTATCCTTAAGTAATACTTCGAGCTTGGTCAGATGGGTGAGGTGTCAACTGACAAACAAAGACAGAAGACCGGATGAGCCACAGAAGAGGAGAGATACATGCATATGTGAAATGCTGAATGATGGATGCAAAAATGCAGAATGCAAAAAATGAAAGGTTTCATGGAACTCAAGTTTTCATAAACGTCACAGAGCACCAAAGAAAAGTCATTTATTATTTTTTTGATAATGGATTACAAGGAAACATTCTTGTAAGAGTCCCAACATAATAGCTAAATAAAGTCCTAAGGAAGTCCTTCATCGCTTGTTGATTCGCTCTTCTACTTGGATCTTCTTGAATATACGTAGTCCATGATCAACGTCTAAAGATTAGTTTGATAGAGGAAAATAAATCCTCCATCTCTTGTTGGAAAGTGAGGAATGAATCCTTTGTTTTCTTGAATCTTCAATACGGATGGAAGTATTTTTGAACTTCTAACGATCCTTCATGATAAGGGAAGTCTCTCGTATTTGTCTTTTGAGTTTTCTTCAATCTGAACTCCTACTTCCTTAGGCCATCCAAGTTAGGACTCTTAAAAGAATATTTCCAAAATATTTTCTTTTGTAATACATATTGGTTTTTGTAATGTTTATAACTAAACTAGGAATCCCATGAAACCAATGCAAAATGATGCTTTATGAATGCAACAAACACAAGTAAGCAAATAGATAGACAAGGATAAACAAACAAAGGGGGCCCTAAGTTTGCAACGAGCATGGAGCAAAGGTATACCCATTCCCAAAGGTTATGGACTAAAGGTTGATTGTACCTGCAGAACAAGGTTCTAAAGAGGTTCCCAAAGTCATCAGCCCATCTTTCGGATATTATCAACTTCCCAACTAACTCGGGGGTTAATAATATTCTCAAGAGAACTTCTTTTGAGTGTAGCATCGCGTAGCACTATTTTGGGAGTACTCCCTCATAGTCTCGCACTACGTCCTAATAAAGGCCAAAATGGGGTTAAAGGTAACTATGGTCCTTAGTATCACAGGCTCCAATTGAGAATAGTAAAAGTTTTCACGACTAAACTCGTTCAACCGAACCATTTTCAAAAGGGTCTCAACTAAGCGGGATTCTCGAGTCAACTTAGTCAAGACTCACTCCCTATAAGCCTCATCGAATATATCACCATCCTATCATAATTTCTCTCAAGTCCGGGTGTAGGACTTTGTCTCACCACTCAAGGATAATAGCCCCAAAGAAACAAATAAGTAAGTAGGCAAATAGGCAAATATGTAAAGCAATAAAGAAAAACAAGATAGGGAGACCCGCTGGGTATCCCCAGTGAAGTCGCCATTTCTGTCGCGGTGAAAATTGGATACCAAACTATTGATTAGTTTGAATCTTTTAATTCGCAACCGAACTTTGATTTGTCCAAAGGAAGGGATAAAGATCGAAATTCCCACAATGCAATGCAAATGCAAGGTTTAGAGAGTTATAGGTTCGGGGGTTGGTTAAACTTAGGGAAGGTACTAGCATCCTAAGTTTCTGTAGTACTCTACAGGAACCTCTTGTTTTATGTTTGTTTATCGCTATGGTTTATCTGCTTAAGGTTTAAAGACCTAGGGGTTTATTTCTAAGTATACTCGATAAGATATCGCATCTTATGCCTACATATCCCTACTGTTGCACCCTAAAATTTGCTCAACCTTATTCCTTGGATTTATGTTTCATCATCAGTAGCATTTGCATGTAGGGTCATGTACATAGACTAACCATTTGCATAGCATAAGCATAGCAAGTCATTCAACAGGGGACCAATCATTATTCTCATCTCCAGAGGCCTATCAAGAGGTTATTATCCCAATTCAATCATATTCAAGTCATCAAGAAAGAATTTGAAAGCAAAGAGTTCAGCAGATCAAGCCTTGAGTCCATCTCCCAGCTGAGGGTATCTGAGGATCAACAAGAGGGTTATGAGCTGTGAAATGAAAGCATGGAGAGCATCTAGACATCTTGAGAGACCTATAAAGTCATTTGGAGAAGAAAACAAGTCATTGATAAAGGCACAAGAGCTATAGTTGAAGGCAGTCAACTAGGGTTTCATCTGGGTCAACCCTAGGTCAACCCTAGGTCAATTGACTGACTTAAGAGGGCATTCAAGTCTATTGGAGAGATGTGGGGTTCATAATTTGACATGGAGAATAAATATATGGAGATATGACAAGGAGAATTCAAGAGAAATCAAGGAGAAGAGGAGTTACTAAATTAGGGTTTCTCTGTAAAATCCCCTAGTTTAGGTCAAATTTCCAAGCAAGATAAGTCAAAATGCTAGCTTCAAATGGCTTCTTGGCCAACATGAAACTTGTAGAGGATCTCAAGACCTTTAATTTGAGTGGTGGAAGACTTCAAGGAGATTTATAGAACTCAAGTTATGGTCCTTGCAAGTTACAGGTCATCTGAGGTGTCTGAACTTTTGTCTGTGAAAGTGACTTGACTTCCAAGCTAGTTTTACCCCTCAAGGAGATTTCAAATGAATTCTTGGTCAACATAAGAGTTGTTCCTCATTGTCTTAGCTTTCTAGAATGGTATGGCATGCCTTCATATGATGTGGAGAACTCAACTTATGGTCTTGACAAGCAAAGGGTATTTTGGGCATTTGTGAATTACAGGTCATTTTAACCTATACCCAAAACTCATACAAGGAGGCCTCAAATGGAAAAACTTACAACATCAAACTTGCTCCAAATGGGATTTTAAGTCTAGAAAGAAGGTCACAAGTTATTGGAGAAGCTCATAGCATGGAGTTGCATGATAGGTCAAAATAGGAACTAAAAAGGCTTATAAAGTGAATACTTTCAAGTTGGAAAATGGTTTGGGAGATTTACAAGTCCAAATGGAGACTTCCAATATATGATTTTGAATGGAAAAGCAATTCTAAGAACAATGGTTCACCCACTTTTTTGAGTTTAGAAGGAAAAAATGAAGTTATCCATGGTTGCTTATCATTTAAGAAACATAACCAAAATGAACCAAAGTTGGAAAGCAAGGGAATGTGCAAGATGGATCTAGAATGTTCATTTGGGGTCTATATAAGCATGAAATGAGAATTTGGCAAGGGTTGGCCTCATTTGCACCAAGAATTTCACATAATTTCTCACACTTTTTCATTGGAGTTTCATTGTAATTCTCTCAAAATCTTCACAAAATCATCATCCATATTGATTCAATTGTGCTCCATGATCATCATAGATCAGAATTGAAGCAAAGATCAAGTGATTATCATCCATTTTCGAGTGCTTCTTGCAAGGATATCAAAGTTGCCAAGTCAAGTGGATAGCATAATTCTGGCCAAATCTCATTCAAAGCTTGCATACAGAGTCAAGTTCATCAAGGATTGATCAAGATCCAAGTCTCAAAAGCTTCAAATCATCAATATCCATAGCTGTTTGCAAGATTTTACACAAGGTAAGTTTTCATTCAAACTGCTTGATCCAGTTAGTTAGGCATGATTTTGTTAGTGTAGAATTGATCTAGGTGGTTAGGAGATTAAGTTAGAAGAATTTGGAGAGATTTGGTGATGATTAGTGACAGGTGCCATGATCTGTTTGTGTTCGAATCTCTTGGATGAATGTGTTATAATTGCAACTTGATAGCATAGGTTAACCTCCATTAGTTGTAGTTCAGTTTAGGTTAAGTTTGATTGAGAATGGTGATGTTGCATATCAGTGTCCTTCCATGGAAATCAGAGATTGATGCTATCGGATTGAGAGATTTATTGAGTTTCAGATTGATGTGAGATCATAGGATTGTAGAGTGAAAGATTTTGAGCAGATTTCATGTTTATGGCGTGAGGATTCGTTGCGTGTGGAGTGAGAACAGAGAGGAGGAAGTTATGCGTGCATGGATGTTCATGGTGAAAGGAAACCCTAGTTTCAGATCCAAGTGGGGAAGACATAATCTGGTCCGTCCAATGCGTGTGAAGACTCTTGACTTGGGGAGAGATCTAATGGCTGTTATTTAATTCTGTTTTGGAGGGAGTTGACTGGGTGCCAAACGCACCGTTTCATTAATTGAAACGGGCGGGCCTCAGCTTGTGATGCTATCCACACCCCCAATGTGAGCCCAATTCCAAATTTCAACGTGGTTTGGTTTCTATTTTCACCCCCTGCTGATTTTCTTTGATTTCAATAACTCTGAAGTGATTCTGGGCCTGAATTGATTTGCTATGCGCACCCTACCCTGTCTGGCCCATCCAATAATGAACTGAGCGCGCCTACTGAATGCACCCCCTCTGGCTCATTTAATTCATTTTTATTTTTTCTTATTTCATTTTAATTTTTCACCAATTTCATTAAATCATAATAAATTCATAAAAAATGCATTTTAATCCATTCTTTTTACCATATTTTCATTAAAATGTCTAGAATATTATAGGAAAATAAATTTTCATTTTTAGTTTTATTTCATATTTTTTTCATATTTTCCAAATAAATAGCCTTTTAAATAGTTTCATTTCATATGTGATTTTGTTAATTTTTGTTCTATTAGAGGCTTTAATATTTTTTGCCCATTCTTTTTAGGTTGTTTAATTTAGACATTAAGCTTGTAGAAATATTTTAGTTCCCATTTTTGAGAGTTAATTTTAGGTGATTAATAAATGCTTGAATATCATGAACAAGACTAGGGTTTTAGGTGACAACTTAGGAAGTTCAATTCTTTCCCTTAGGACTTAGGGTTTGACTAGTTTAGCTATGGGACTATAGGGGCTATGGGTAGCTATTAGATCCCTTAGAAAAATCAGGATTCCCCTACTGATATTATTACTGTTTGTATATCTGCTGTTTGGTGTGGTGTGCCCTCTGGGGTTTATTGATTGTTTGTATGGATATTGGGTTTGTCTGGGGCCCTGGGGAAGCTGAAGATTGGTGGAGATGAAGCCATTGAAGAGTCAAATGCTGAAGATCAACTGTCAGAGTTGAGGAGGAGTTTCTTGCTAGCAGTTGCTGAGGAGACTAGGGTTTAGGAGCTAGGCAGAGCTCTAGGTTAGAATGATTATTTCTCAAACATGGATTGCCTTGTCTGCATCCATTCTTCTCTGTGATTCAGAGTCTCTCTAAGACACTCACCCCCTTCCTTTGGAAGGCTTGGTGATGGTGTCTATGAGATAGAACTCTTGAGAGAAAATGTCTCTTGTGTTAGAAGCAGTCTGTTCACCACCTTTGGTAGTCAGCTGATTGCTTAACACTCAATTCACTCTTGTGACTGATCCCTCATCCTGGAGGTTTGAGCTTGAAGAAAAGCCATTGCAGATGGAAGACTGATGATCAAAGCCCTTGCCTGAAGGTCATGAAGATAGAGATTGATGCTTGTTGAAGCTTGTGAATGATTGGAGATTGCTTGAAGCCAGTTGTTGATTTAGAGCTGCTGATGCTGTTCTTGCTGTATTTCATTTGCTGATGTATTGGTTGGTTTTCTGAACTGTATTGTTTGCTGTTTACCCTGCTGGGTTGAGAGTGAAGTCTGTTCACTTTCGCCTATTGTTTTCTAGGTTCGAGGTTGAGTGGGACTCCCTTGCCTCGCTTGTATTGCTGCATCCATGCATTTTACTGTCTTATTATTATATCTGTTATTGTTTCTGTTTCTGCCTATCCCGTAGGATCTCTGTTTCTCTCTGTGCAAGAGAGGAGCATGATAGACACTAGGTCTTAACCCACGCATGATAACATTAGGTTAGTTTGTTTCCCTTCGCAACCGTAGGTTAGAGTTCTGTCTCTTTCTTTCTCAAAACAAACAGAAAAACACATAAAGATTTCAAACACAATAAAAGACACTTCTTCCGTAAAAGAATGTGAACTCACCAAAACGTCATTTTTGTCCGCTTGGACCGCTAATCAGAAAACCTTTTTCAGAAGGAATAAAATCAACCAGGACAGACTTGTGTCGTACGTGGCCCGAACTACGTTTGCTCTGATCTTTCATGCTGTATGAAAGTACGTAGGCATAGGATGCGATATCCTAGCGAGCAACCTTCCCCTCCTTTCCCGTAGGTAGGCGAACTACGTTGACTCTGATTTCTCGTTCCAGACGGGAATACGTAGGCATAAAGTGCGATACTTTGCCGAGTCATTTTTATTTCCATTTTATTTTCTTTTTAACCCTTGACCTATAGTTTAGACAGAATAACAATCCATACCCGAAAACAAGCGTGGATCCCGTCGAGTACGACGGACGTGAGGGGTGCTAATACCTTCCCCTTGCGTAACCGACTCCCGAATCCAGGTTTTGGTTGCGATGACCATACCTTTCCCGTATTGTGCGAGGTTTACTCTGAGCGTTTCCTTTCCCTCCCGTGGGATAAATAACGCACGGTGGCGACTCTTCTGTTCAGCCGGCGCCGGTTTTCGCAGTAGCGACAGCTGGCGACTCTGCTGGGGAGCTTGATAGTTCCCTGGGATCCAACGTCCCTTAGGTGAGTCAATTTGGGGATCCAACGTCCCTTGAGAGAGTCAATCCTAACGCTTGTTTTCCCGTCGAGGATTTTGTATGGAGTTATTGTATATTTCTAACCCTGTATTTTTCAGCTTTATATACTGTTTATTATTGCTGTATCTGGGGTGTGACGGGTGTTCTGATATTGAGAGATAAGCCGGACCTGGGCTTGAGTGCACCTAGAATTAGAGTAGAAATTAGTGGGCGCCCGCTTGCTTTGCTTGCTTTGGTGTCCCATGAAATCTACACTCAGACGAGGTTCCTCTGGTTGGCCTCCTGCCCCTTCCTTTGGTTGGCGTGGGTTGCTGGTTAGTTGGATTGTCGACTCTGGGGACCGATCATTTGGAAGTTGGCTGAGTGAGGCCTCTTCAGGAATTGATGATGCCACTCCTTCTGGGAATCGTATCATCAACCCTGAAAGTCTGTGACGCCGACGACCGCATAGGATGCCGTACCTTGTGCCAGTTATAGGGCCACCCACCTGTGAGGGGATTCAGGGTTATGCAGGTAACTAGACCTTCAGACTACCGGTTATTTCCTGATCAGAGATCCGGGTTATTTATGGAGAGTTATGAGGTCTGTCAGAGACCATTTGGAGATGTATTCTGAGGTCTGTCAGAGACCAGTTATAGATGGGATTTGAGGTCTATCAGAGACCAGTGAGTTATGGTTTGAGGTCTATCAGAGACCAATATCGGAGCTTTGTTTTAGGTCTATCTGAGACCAGGGTTTGATGACTTCTGGATGGTCTATCTGAGACCTTTCTTGATTGGGTTTAGGCTATTCAGCTGCAGCTTTGGTCTCCGTTGAATGTTACTTGCATTGCATCCCTGCATATACATTATCATTTGCATTTCACTAACGTGTGTCTGTGCTGCAGGTGCATTTGCATTTCCCTAGTTCTAGTGCCCAGACTTCTGAGTATTTGATCATGACTAGCCTACGGAGAACAGTTGCTTACAAATTGCCTACGCCTGATATTGTTCCTTTACTGGGATTGATCTCTCTTGCTGATGAGGGTGTTCGTAGGAGTTTCCGGATGAGCTATGGTAGATTATTGAGATTGGTGTGCAAACCTACAGAGGTAGAGTTAGATGGGCTGTATGCTTTGATGCAATTCTATGACCCTGCTTTGAGGTGTTTTACGTTCTCTGACTTTATTATGGGACCAACCCTGGAGGAATACGCTGAGTATGTTGAGCTGCCTGTGCAGAACCAGGTTCCATTCATTCATTATGATGCCAAACCCAAGCCGGAGGAATTGGCAAAAGCCTTGCATGTTGATGCTTCTGAACTTGTGACTACTGTTTCCCGTGGAGTTCCAGGCTTCTCATTTCAGTTCTTAGTTGGTAAAGCCCAAGAGTATGCTAAGAATGGGTGCTGGGTTGCTTTCAATGCTGTGTTGGCCTTGTGCATTTATGGCATAGTACTGTTCCCCAATATACCGGATTTTGTGGACTTCGATGCTTTCTACTTGTTCGCCGCTGGTAATCCTGTACCTACCTTACTCGGAGATCTCTACCACTCGCTGCATTACAAGAATGAGAAGGGAAGAGGGAAGAATGTTCATCTGTGTGTGCCCTTGTTGAGTATGTGGTTTGAGAGTCACCTTCCTAAGAGAGGATCTGCTGCAGAGACTACAGTTCCAGTTGGTTGGCCGGAGCGTTTGATGAGGTTATCGTCGGAAGATATGGAGTGGTTTGATAGAGACGTGTTGGGATCGGAGCTCATCTTCAGTTGTTCTGGTTACCCTAATGTGCCATTGATAGGAAGAAAAGGGTGTATCAATTACAACCCTTCTCTATTCATTCGCCAGTTCGGATATGCGCTGAAGAATCCACCTCAAGAGGAAGGAGTACAGGAATCTCTGTACTCCACCGGTGACGTGAAGGGGGAGTTATTAGCCAAGTTGCGACATGCTTGGACGCGTATTAACCGCAAAGGGAAGCCGTTGTTAGGAAAGAATGACTGTCAGGCCTATGCACCTTATAGAGCTTGGATTCAGGAGAGGGCTAGTCAGTTGAAGATGCCATTTCCAGAGGCACCAATTCTTGTTCCTATTCCGGTAGAAGAGCCGACTACTGTTTCTAGAGAAGCATATGAACAGGTTGTGAGGGAGAAAGAAGCCTTGATGAAGATTAATGAAGGGTTAGAGCAAGAGCTAGCCCAGGCACGCAGTGAGAAGAACAAGGCCGTATATGCTTTCCAACAACAGATTGAGCTGGTAAACAGGTTAGGAGCTGAGTTGACCGAGGAAAAGAAAAAGCGCGAACGTCTGGGGCAAGAGTTCAGAAGTTCCCATGACATGCTGGAAGCCAAAAAGAAGGCGCTTGACGCAGCACACCGAGAGATATCTTCTTGCAACAAGACTTGGAATGCTACACTCACCAACAACAAGAAGAGGGAAGATAAGCTAAAGCAGCAAATTTCCGACCTCGAGGAGAAGTTGAAGTCTAGCATCAAGAAATGTGAGGAGGAAGTGATGAACCGGTATAGTGTCCAGCATGCACTGAACAAGGCAATCAAATCCAGAGATGAAGCAGTGTCCCAGAAGCGAAAGTTAGAAGATTGCTTCGGAGAAGCGGCATGGGAAGAAACTGCTGAAGACGTACGCCGTGTTCTTAAGAAGAGAAACCAGTTTGTTGAAGGGCTGCTCGATCGACCAAGCCATCCGGAGACCAAGAAGTTGATAGAGGAGTACCAGACTTTTGGGAGGATCTGATCATTCCATTATTTGTATGCTTTATTTGCATAGTGCTGACCATCACCAGGATTGTTGGTTGAGGTCATGCCATCTTTGTACTCTCATTGATATTGTACCCTGGGCTTATTGATTCTCTCTGCTATATATGAGGCTTTCTATGATTCAGCTCCGGTATTCTTATTGTCAGCACTGTCACTGCACCGGCACCTTCGCACTAGAACTGGGGGGAATGAACTTCCCTAATGCACAGACACATTGCATTGCATTCATATTCATATTGCATAACAGGTAATCTATGAATGGTGTCTTATCTCCTGCTTTGATTCAGGTACTTTACAGGATTCCAGATCAACATCCACACCGCTATTCTACACGATCCAACTGTCGGAAAGTCATGGACCAGATTCAGAACGAGATGCAGGATGTACGCGAGAAGCTCGCCCTCTTCATGCAAACCATGGAGGCTATAGCAAAAGGGCAAGAGAACTTGCAGGCCATGGTCCAGCCTCTATTGGCTCGCAACGCTGGTCATGGTAACGAAGATCATCAGTCTGTCCGGGTTGATACTGCTCATGGAGATGGCACTCCAACGCCGGTGGCTCCGCCTGTCGTCAATGTGAATGCTGCTAACGTCAACAACGCTACCACTGCTGTGAATGGTAACGTCGGAGTTGGAAATGAAACTGCTGTCCATAACGCCGGGCTGGGTGATGTCAATGTGGGGGATAATCTCGGAGGCAATGGCTTTGTCAACGCTGGGTTCGGATTCAACGATCAGGGATTCGACAATACTGGCAAGTATGGCTTTAATGCTCAAGGCTTTGGGCAAGATGGTTATGGTATGGTCAATCAGGGCTACGGAGGTTTTGGAAACGGAAACGGTGCTGGTTTTATGGCTGGAGGTCCTGCTGGAGGTGTTCAAGGGCATGGCAACAGAGGCCGAGTTCCGGGGATGAATCAGGTCAGAGCTGGACGTAATAATGCGTATGATGGATACGGGGCTGGAAACGGTATGTGGCAAGAGGATCAACAGGAAGACGCCTTCTCTGGAGGAGGCTTTGAAGGGCCGATGGATGATTCTCAAAAGATTAGAATGCTGGAAGAGCAAATGAAGGGAGTCCTAAACCAGAGTGCTGTGGGTCTGGACATGGCAACTATGGGCTTGGTACCTGGCTTGAGGGTGCCCATTAAATTCAAAGCGCCTGCGTTCGATAAGTACAAAGGAGATACATGTCCGAAGGTTCATGTACGAGCTTATTACAGAAAGATGTCTGCATACTCCACTGACGAAAGAATGCTCATGCATTTCTTTCAGGATAGTCTATCGGGTCCTTCCCTAGAGTGGTACATGGGGTTGGAGCCCACTGATATTAAGACTTGGAAGCAATTAGCGGAGGCGTTCGTAGCCCATTACAAATATAACAGTGACCTGGCACCCAATCGGGTCCAGTTGGCCGGGCTTTCGCAGAAGAAGGGGGAGAGTTTTAAAGAATACGCGCAAAGGTGGCGCGATATGGCTGCCAGGGTCCGTCCTCCTGTGGAAGATAAAGAAATGAACGACATGTTTGTTGGCACATTCACCGGGCTGTTTCATGATATGCTGTTTCATACTTCTCTGGCTAGTTTTTCAGATCTGATTTTAATGGGTGAAAAGATTGAGCGGAACATTAAGCAAGGAAAGTTCCAAGTTGACGAGTCGGCTGCATCTGGCAGTAATAGGAAAGCTTATGGTGGGCGCCGTCAGGGCGAAGCTAGTGCTGTATTTGGAGGCCGAGGCCGAGGCCGAGGCAGGGGAAGAAATCCATATCGTCAGCAGCAGCAAGTGTCGAGTGTTACTATTCCTTATCAACAGCAACCAATCCAGCAACAACAACAGGTTCAGCAGCAACCAATGCCACAGCAGCAGCAGCCTCAGCAGGGGGCACAGCAAGCTCAGAGAAGATTCCAGGGTGGTAAGCCGAGAAGGGTGTTCGAGAAGCCTCCCTCTAACTACGCTGATTTATTGCAGACCTTGTTGGGATTGAATCTGGTGGAGAAAAGAACCTTGGCACCGATAACGGGAACTCCCCCGTTCGGCTATGATGCAAATAGGCACTGTGAGTTTCATTCTGGGGCCCCGGGCCATGATATTGAAGGTTGTCATGCTTTTAAGCACGTTGTGCAGGATCTCTTGGACAACAAGTCTATCAACTTCGGAACGACCGGTGCGAATATAGTCCAGAAACCCATGCCTAACCATGGGGCGAATGCCGTGCTGACTGAGGAAGGTCTGAATCTGATTATGAATGTTGAGGACTTAAAGACGCCGTTGAGCGAGATCAAAAGCCGACTGTTGCAAGGAGGTGTTTACCCGGGTTGTAATGAGTACTGCTTAGATTGTTGGGCCCTGTCTGGGGGGTGTGAGGATTTGAAGAAAGGCATCCAGGCCTTAATTGATGATGGTATATTGCAGTTTGATAGAACAGCAACTGATGAGCCGGCAGGGGCAGTAGTGGATAATCGGAGTGATGTTGCTACAGTGACAATTCCTAGGAAGACGATCACTATTTCAGCGCCAGCTCAGCGACCACCGATTACTATAACTAAAGCCGGGCCAATCCCGTATGAGAGCACGAAAGCAGTCCCATGGTCATATGGGCTAGAGGTGTATTGTGACGGGATTAAAATCGATGTTAACAAGCAGTCAGCGGAGGTTGTAGATAATGTTGTGGGCCCAGGAGGCATGACGAGGAGCGGCAGGATCTTTATATCTCCTGAAGTAGAAGCCGAAAGGATAGCGAAAGGAAAAGGGAAAGCGGTGGAGAACGTTCCGGTTCAAGCAAATGAAAAAGAAGCAGCGTCTAAGGATGTCGAAGAATTCATGCGCTTAATTCGGAAGAGCGACTATAAAATCGTGGAGCATCTGCAGCAAACGCCATCCAAAATATCTATATTGTCATTGCTGTTGTGTTCGGAAGCTCACCGAAACGCTTTGCTGAAAGTCCTGGACACTTCTTTTGTACCCCAGGATGTCTCCGTGAACCAGCTAGAAGGAGTATTGGCACATGTAAATGCAGGCCACAGTCTGGGCTTTACTGATTTCGACTTGACTCCGAAAGGAAGGGATCATAATATGGCATTACATGTATCTGTTGAGTGCAGAGGGTCGACGATGTCGCACGTATTGGTTGACACCGGGTCGTCTTTGAATGTGCTGCCTAAGAAGGCTATGATGAAGCTGGATGTTCGAGGGATTTTGTGCACACCAAGTGATTTGGTAGTCAGAGCGTTTGACGGCACGCGGAGAACAGTCTTCGGATCGATTACCTTGCCTCTGCAAGTGGGGCCGGAGGTGTTTGCAACGGAGTTTTATATCATGGATATACAGCCTGCGTACAGCTGCTTGCTGGGAAGACCTTGGATTCACGGGGCAGGGGCAGTTACGTCAACCCTGCATCAGAAGTTAAAGTATATGGTCGGAGACAGTGTAGTCACCGTGTGCGGAGAAGAAGACATCCTGGTCAGCCATCTTTCTTCGTTTAAATATGTGGAAGTCGACGGGGAGATCCACGAGACGCCATGCCAGGTATTCGAAGGTTTGCGCATTAAGGACAAGAGTCCCGGGCCAAGCAAAGTGCCAGAGATAGCTGTTTCCTCGTATAAAGAGGCTCAAGCGCTAGTGAAGGCAGGAGAAGCCACGGGCTGGGGCAAAGTATTGGACATTCCAGTGAAAATGGACCGGTTCGGACTGGGGTACCGACCATCGTCATCAACTCCTTCTGTGGGGGCCCCTCATTTCAGAAAGTCAATCACCATCTCTGCCAGTGGAGTATGCCATGAATCTGTCAATGCTGCTTCAGAATCCGATGAAGGGGACAGCGACTGTGATATGGATGCCTGGATTCAGCCAAGCACGCCAGGACAAGGACTATGCAACTGGTCCATTCAGGAGCTTGTTCCTGTGACTTTTAAACAGTAATGCTTTGCTTTATTAATTGTTGAATAATCTGATGTCTTGCCCGGGGCATCAGGATTTGCTTAGGGCTGTGTTGTTATAAACATTGCTTTGTTAATCATTAAATAAATGGCGTTTTTTTCATGTGTAAATACTGTAATCCCTGTCTTTCTTGTTTTGTATTTTTCAATAAAATGGCAACGTGGTTATCCGCTTTATACGCATTTTGAAGCACTTAACCCTTTCTTTTGCAGGATAACATTTTCAGATGACATCCTTGAACCACCTATGACTCGTCCCGACTTCGAGCACCCGGTATTCCAGACCGAAGAAGAGGTTGTCGAAGATAGCGACGTTCCTGAAGAACTGTCTTGGTTGGTGAAGCAAGAGGAAAGAGCCATTCTGCCTCACGACGAGGTTATCGAGATTATCAACTTGGGGTCGGAAGGGGTTGAGAAAAATATTCGTATCGGAGCCGCACTGCAGAGTGATATCAAGCGAAGACTGGTTGAAATGCTCCGAGAGTATAATGATGTATTCGCTTGGTCGTATCAAGATATGCCAGGGCTCGATACAGATATGGTTGTGCATCGTCTGCCACTGAAAGAAGACTGCCCGCCTGTCAAACAAAAACTTCGCAGAACTCGCCCAGATATGGCAATGAAGATCAAAGAGGAGGTTCAGAAACAGTGGGACGCTGGGTTCCTGGCTGTGACGAAGTATCCCTCATGGGTTGCTAACATCGTACCAGTGCCAAAGAAAGATGGCAAGGTTCGAATGTGCGTGGATTATAGAGATTTGAATAAAGCAAGCCCAAAAGACGATTTTCCGCTTCCTCATATTGACGTGTTAGTGGATAATACTGCTCAATACTCTGTATTCTCCTTCATGGATGGCTTTTCAGGCTATAATCAGATTAAAATGGCGCCAGAGGATATGGAGAAGACTACTTTCATAACGCCTTGGGGAACATTTTGCTATAAAGTGATGCCCTTTGGTTTGAAAAATGCTGGGGCAACGTATCAGCGTGCGATGACAACTCTCTTTCATGACATGATGCATAAAGAGATTGAAGTTTATGTTGACGATATGATTGCTAAATCCCAGACGGAGGAAGAGCATCTGGTGAATCTGTTGAAGTTGTTTAAAAGGCTTAGGAAGTTCAGGCTGAGGCTGAACCCTAACAAATGCACCTTCGGGGTGAGATCGGGTAAGCTCCTGGGGTTCATAGTAAGCGAAAGAGGAATAGAGGTCGATCCTGCTAAAATAAAAGCGATTCAAGAAATGCCGACGCCTAAAACAGAGAAAGAGGTGCGCGGGTTTTTGGGGAGATTGAACTACATTGCTCGGTTCATATCTCACCTGACTGCTACGTGCGAACCATTATTCAAGTTGCTAAAGAAAGATCAAGCTGTAACGTGGAACGATAATTGTCAAAAGGCGTTCGACAAAATAAAGAAGTATCTGCAGGAGCCTCCTATTTTGATACCCCCAGTGGCAGGGAGACCCTTGATAATGTATTTGACGGTTCTTGAGGGAAGCATGGGTTGCGTTCTTGGTCAACACGACGAGACGGGGAGAAAAGAGCATGCAATCTACTATTTGAGTAAGAAATTCACAGACTGTGAATCTCGATATTCAATGCTGGAGAAAACTTGTTGCGCGCTAGCCTGGGCCGCCAAGCGTTTGAGGCAGTACATGCTGAATCATACAACCATGCTCATCTCGAAGATGGATCCGATCAAATATATATTCGAAAAGCAGGCGTTGTCAGGTAGAATTGCCAGGTGGCAGATGATCTTGACTGAATACGATATTCAATATGTCTCGCAAAAGGCAATAAAGGGGAGTGTGTTGTCTGAGTATCTGGCGGAGCAGCCTATTGAAGAGTATCAATCAATGAGATTTGACTTTCCTGACGAGGATATCATGTATCTCAAGATGAAGGATTGTGAAGAGCCGTTACCAGACGAAGGACCAGAGCCGGGGTCCAAATGGCAGATGATATTTGATGGAGCTGTGAATGCTTACGGTAGCGGAATAGGGGCAATTATCACTACGCCGCACGGGTCGCACATCCCGTTTACTGCCCGATTGACCTTTGCCGTTACCAACAATGAGGCCGAATACGAAGCTTGTATAATGGGGCTTGAAGAAGCCATTGATTTGCGAATCAAACATTTAGACGTATACGGAGACTCAGCTCTGGTAGTGAATCAGATCAAAGGGGAATGGGAGACACGGCAGCCCAATTTGATACAGTATATGAATTATGCAAGGAGATTGTTGCCTTTCTTCGACAAAGTTGAATTGCATCATGTGCCACGGGCAGAAAATCAGATGGCTGACGCCCTTGCCACTTTGTCTTCCATGTACAAGGTCAACTTCTGGAACGAAGCTCCCCAGATCACTATCTCTCGGTTGGACAGGCCGGCTTATGTATTTGCCATTGATGAAGCATCCGATGGTAAACCGTGGTATTTTGATATCCTTAATTTCCTGAAGAATAAAGAGTATCCGGCTGGGGCATCCAGTCAAGATCAGAAGACTCTCAGGAGATTAGCGGGTAATTTCTACTTGAACCCGGATGGCGTCTTGTACAGAAGAAACCACGACTTGGTGTTGTTGCGTTGTGTGGACGAGAAGGAGGCAAAGCTTCTCATGGAGGAAATTCACGAAGGTGCCTTTGGTACGCATGCTGGCGGGCATGCTATGACGAGAAAACTGCTGCGGGCAGGATACTTTTGGCTGACGATGGAAACTGATTGTTTCAAATTTGCAAGAAAGTGCCACAAGTGCCAAATTTATGCTGACAAAATACATGTGCCTCCGAGTCCTTTGAATGTGATGTCATCTCCATGGCCATTCTCAATGTGGGGAATCGATATGATTGGAAAGATCGAGCCGACGGCTTCTAACGGGCATCGGTTCATACTCGTAGCAATCGATTATTTCACCAAGTGGGTGGAAGCAGCGTCTTACGCAAATGTAACGAAGCAAGTGGTGGCTAGATTCATCAAGAGAGATATCATTTGCCGATATGGAATTCCCGAGCGGATAATCACGGATAATGGTTCTAATCTGAACAACAAAATGATGAAGGAGCTCTGTCAGAATTTCAAGATCGAACATCACAACTCCTCCCCTTACCGACCCAAGATGAATGGCGCTGTCGAAGCGGCCAATAAGAATATCAAGAAGATTGTCCAGAAAATGGTGGTGACGTATAAGGATTGGCATGAAATGCTACCTTTCGCTTTGCACGGTTATCGTACGACGGTACGCACATCAACCGGGGCAACTCCGTTCTCGTTAGTATATGGAATGGAGGCGGTATTACCATTGGAAGTTGAGATCCCTTCTCTGAGGATATTGCGAGACGTTCAGCTGGACGAGGCAGAATGGGTAACGAACAGATTGAACCAACTGAGTTTGATGGATGAGAAGAGGCTAGCTTCTCTGGCATACGGTCGTTTGTATCAGAGACGAATGAAGAAAGCGTACGACAAGAAGATACTTCCGCGAAGCTTTCAGACGGGCGACCTTGTGCTGAAAAGGATTCTCCCGCCGCAAGCAGATCACAGGGGCAAGTGGACCCCCAATTACGAAGGGCCATACGTTGTCAAGAAGGTCTTTTCAGGAGGAGCTTTATTGTTGTCCACCATGGACGGGGAAGACTTTGCATCACCTGTGAATTCGGACGCAGTTAAAAAATACTTTGCTTAAAATAGACCCGCTGGACAGAAAAAAGAGAGTCCAGGCAAAAATGGGGCATCCTGGCGAACAAAAAAACAGAATGAAAGGTTCGGGCAAAAGTTAGGGATAAAATTGAAAAAATGTACACCCGCGAAGTTGAAAACCTACACTGGGCGGCTTCGGCAAAAAGGGGTATCCCGGTGAACTGAAAACCTGTAAAGGGCGGTTCACGCAAAAGTTAGGGATGAGAAAAGCAAATGACTGCGGTCCGAATTTGGTATTCAATGAGCATCAGTGCGGGAGAATATATTGGAGGAATTAGTTATCGGATACAACCTCTTCAGAAGTGGGGATACCGGGAAAGTATTAGAGTCGGACGAGTCATGGGAGGATCAGTTCGTGATGTTCATCTGCATCCAGTTGCCGACATGTGTACAAAATTTAATTTGTCAATATTTATGCTTCTTGTGAATACTTGCATACTTGTATATTTGCTTTGTGTAGCTTCCTCTTTTCAGGAGTTACATCCCGTGTACAAAAACTCCGCCCATTCAGGGGCCCAATCAATGAAAATGTGTTATTCAGTACTTGATGCCTGTTCTTTACTGTTTTGCGCATGATAAAACGCCTAAGTTTACTGAAGCTAGCATGAGTATAACATTACTGGCCCTTGCCAGCAATCGTTAAAGCTTTGAATTAACTGAGTGTAACAGTCACTAACCTGAATCGATGTGGATTGCATAGGCTTGTCGTGTCTTGTTTGTGTTGTTGCAGGTTTCATAACCGTACGAGGAAGGTGATCAAAAGATTGCAATAGTGAAGGGCTTGATCCCCACGCAGGTCATGCATGTTCTTCCTGAAGAAGGATAGAATTCTCCAGCTAGCCGTAGCTTATCCAAAGGACGTGCTCCAGAGAAGTTACTCGTCCTCAGCAGAGTTTGGTGATTCCGGGATCGTAAGGCTGTATTCAGACAGGTTCATCTCCCCCCGCAGGGTCCTGCATTCTCCCCCGGCGGAGTCAGTTAATTTTCCCCAAGAGAATCCAGCCATCCCCAGCGGAGTTCTCTTTTCAGCGAGTGTTCTTTCCTTCCAGTGGAATTCGAAGGTCAAGACTCTCCAAAGCAGAGTTGATGGTGGGTCCTGTCATTTATTTTGTCAGAGATACCGGTGATATCAGTTCACGTTCCAGCAGAAAGATCAATCATATCAGGCACGTCTGCTATTCCCCAGCAGAGTTATATTCCCCAGCAGGGGGTTATTTCAACAAGACGTGTGGTTTGAGTTCCCAAATTCCCAGCAGGGTCGACTTCATCCTATCAGCATTTATTTTGCTGGAATAATTTTGTAGCATCAGGCTATCCCCGGCGAGTCGGCGTTACCCTTCCAGCATTTATTTTGCTGAAGTAGTTTCTGTACTCCGGTAGTTCAGGTGGAGAGAGCTCTTGCTCAAATAAATCACCAAACATTCAAGATCTCGGCAGGAGATATTCAATGATAATGTCAGTTTCGGCAGTATTCCCCACAGAGTTGTCATGATAAAACTCTCTTTGTCTCCAGCAAAGTCATTTATGCAAATGTATCTGATTTTCCCCAGCCAGAGTGGCCAGGATAAGAATCTCCTTATCCCCAAGCAAAGTTCGTTTGTCATCAACGAGTCGCATGAATCAGAATTTCGAAGCAGATGTCCGATAGTTGGTTTTCAGACATCCCCAGTAGAGTTCATCTCGAAGTCGCTGTCACGTCAGTGCTGAGCAGTTTGTGGGAAAGGATCATTGAAGAATTAAGTCCTGACGTGGACCATTTACTCCTAGAATGACGGGATTTCTTCGGAAGTGGGCGTCCTAACGTGGACAGGTTTGTTTTACCGGATTGGTAAGGTGCGTTAATCCTGACGTGGATAGATTCGGTCTCTCGAAATTTGGAGAAAGGGAGGTCGTGACGTCGACAAAAGATTGGTTACTCTTCGTGTTGGTATCCTGACGTGGATCATTTTGTTTTCGGCAGATATCTTTATTCGTAATGGTGAAATGTGCGTCCTGACGTGGACAAGTTTGTAGTTCTTTGTGATGACAAGATACAAGAATCCTGACGTGGATAAATCTATCCTTTTTCGTGTTGTTGGCAAAGGGTAAGTCCTGACGCGGATATTTCCCCAGCAAGTCGAAGACGCGTGAGTCCTTACGTGGGCAAGTTATTTCCTCAGCGAGTCGAAGATGCCTGAGTACTTACGTGGATAAATCAAGACGAGATCAGTGCCCTAACGCGGACAGATCAAAGAAACTATTATTCCTTACGTGGAAAGAAGTGGGTCCTAACGTGGACGATGTAGTCCTTACGCGGACGTATCAGAAGAGGTTTCCTTATGTGGAAATGACGGTATTCCTGACGTGGGAAAAAGAGAGTCCTTACGTGGACAGATTAAGATGGCGTTCCTTACGTGGAAAATGAGTCCTGACGCGGACAAATCAGAAAGAAGTTGGTATTCCTTACGTGGAAAGATCAGAGTCCTTACGTGGACATATCAAGAGCGTTCCTTATGTGGAAGAAAAATGGTTTCCTTACGTGGAAAGATGAGTTTATTCCTTACGTGGAAAGAGTGGAGTCCTGACGCGGACAGATCAAAGAAGGTATTCCTAACGTGGAAAGACGAGCATATTCCTTACGTGGAAAGAGCGGAGTCCTGACGCGGACATGTCAAATGGCATTGGAGTCCTTACGTGGACAGATTGATGTAGTTCTCTTTACGTGGAAAGAAGATTGCTTCCTAACGTGGAAAGACAAGTGTTATTCCTAACGTGGAAGAGTTTTTCCTAACGTGGACGATTCAGTTTACGGAAATGCAGGTGAATTATCCCCAGCGGAGTTGCCGAGATTTTCCTGGGTTGACAGTAAGTGGAGTCCTAACGTGGACAAGTTTTAGTTGAGATTTCTTCGTGTTGATGACAGACAGAGTCCTCACGAGGACAAGCAAGCAGTCTGGTATGACAAAATCCTCTTCAGAACGATGAAGACCAATCCCCAGCACGGTCGCGCGAGATCAGCGGGTTGCTCTAACAGTCAGATTTAGCTGACGAATGTCATTCCTCAAGCAGGAGCGCAGTTTATTTTTGTGGTTGGCAAATTTCTGGTTTCACTAGTATTCAACCGTCTCGTACCGCGAATGTCTGAAGGCTCCGGGCTCTTCATCCAATCGGGTCCAAGTCGCTTGAATAGGGGCAGCTGTTGCACCCTAAAATTTGCTCAACCTTATTCCTTGGATTTATGTTTCATCATCAGTAGCATTTGCATGTAGGGTCATGTACATAGACTAACCATTTGCATAGCATAAGCATAGCAAGTCATTCAACAGGGGACCAATCATTATTCTCATCTCCAGAGGCCTATCAAGAGGTTATTATCCCAATTCAATCATATTCAAGTCATCAAGAAAGAATTTGAAAGCAAAGAGTTCAGCAGATCAAGCCTTGAGTCCATCTCCCAGCTGAGGGTATCTGAGGATCAACAAGAGGGTTATGAGCTGTGAAATGAAAGCATGGAGAGCATCTAGACATCTTGAGAGACCTATAAAGTCATTTGGAGAAGAAAACAAGTCATTGATAAAGGCACAAGAGCTATAGTTGAAGGCAGTCAACTAGGGTTTCATCTGGGTCAACCCTAGGTCAACCCTAGGTCAATTGACTGACTTAAGAGGGCATTCAAGTCTATTGGAGAGATGTGGGGTTCATAATTTGACATGGAGAATAAATATATGGAGATATGACAAGGAGAATTCAAGAGAAATCAAGGAGAAGAGGAGTTACTAAATTAGGGTTTCTCTGTAAAATCCCCTAGTTTAGGTCAAATTTCCAAGCAAGATAAGTCAAAATTCTAGCTTCAAATGGCTTCTTGGCCAACATGAAACTTGTAGAGGATCTCAAGACCTTTAATTTGAGTGGTGGAAGACTTCAAGGAGATTTATAGAACTCAAGTTATGGTCCTTGCAAGTTACAGGTCATCTGAGGTGTCTGAACTTTTGTCTGTGAAAGTGACTTGACTTCCAAGCTAGTTTTACCCCTCAAGGAGATTTCAAATGAATTCTTGGTCAACATAAGAGTTGTTCCTCATTGTCTTAGCTTTCTAGAATGGTATGGCATGCCTTCATATGATGTGGAGAACTCAACTTATGGTCTTGACAAGCAAAGGGTATTTTGGGCATTTGTGAATTACAGGTCATTTTAACCTATACCCAAAACTCATACAAGGAGGCCTCAAATGGAAAAACTTACAACATCAAACTTGCTCCAAATGGGATTTTAAGTCTAGAAAGAAGGTCACAAGTTATTGGAGAAGCTCATAGCATGGAGTTGCATGATAGGTCAAAATAGGAACTAAAAAGGCTTATAAAGTGAATACTTTCAAGTTGGAAAATGGTTTGGGAGATTTACAAGTCCAAATGGAGACTTCCAATATATGATTTTGAATGGAAAAGCAATTCTAAGAACAATGGTTCACCCACTTTTTTGAGTTTAGAAGGAAAAAATGAAGTTATCCATGGTTGCTTATCATTTAAGAAACATAACCAAAATGAACCAAAGTTGGAAAGCAAGGGAATGTGCAAGATGGATCTAGAATGTTCATTTGGGGTCTATATAAGCATGAAATGAGAATTTGGCAAGGGTTGGCCTCATTTGCACCAAGAATTTCACATAATTTCTCACACTTTTTCATTGGAGTTTCATTGTAATTCTCTCAAAATCTTCACAAAATCATCATCCATATTGATTCAATTGTGCTCCATGATCATCATAGATCAGAATTGAAGCAAAGATCAAGTGATTATCATCCATTTTCGAGTGCTTCTTGCAAGGATATCAAAGTTGCCAAGTCAAGTGGATAGCATAATTCTGGCCAAATCTCATTCAAAGCTTGCATACAGAGTCAAGTTCATCAAGGATTGATCAAGATCCAAGTCTCAAAAGCTTCAAATCATCAATATCCATAGCTGTTTGCAAGATTTTACACAAGGTAAGTTTTCATTCAAACTGCTTGATCCAGTTAGTTAGGCATGATTTTGTTAGTGTAGAATTGATCTAGGTGGTTAGGAGATTAAGTTAGAAGAATTTGGAGAGATTTGGTGATGATTAGTGACAGGTGCCATGATCTGTTTGTGTTCGAATCTCTTGGATGAATGTGTTATAATTGCAACTTGATAGCATAGGTTAACCTCCATTAGTTGTAGTTCAGTTTAGGTTAAGTTTGATTGAGAATGGTGATGTTGCATATCAGTGTCCTTCCATGGAAATCAGAGATTGATGCTATCGGATTGAGAGATTTATTGAGTTTCAGATTGATGTGAGATCATAGGATTGTAGAGTGAAAGATTTTGAGCAGATTTCATGTTTATGGCGTGAGGATTCGTTGCGTGTGGAGTGAGAACAGAGAGGAGGAAGTTATGCGTGCATGGATGTTCATGGTGAAAGGAAACCCTAGTTTCAGATCCAAGTGGGGAAGACATAATCTGGTCCGTCCAATGCGTGTGAAGACTCTTGACTTGGGGAGAGATCTAATGGCTGTTATTTAATTCTGTTTTGGAGGGAGTTGACTGGGTGCCAAACGCACCGTTTCATTAATTGAAACGGGCGGGCCTCAGCTTGTGATGCTATCCACACCCCCAATGTGAGCCCAATTCCAAATTTCAACGTGGTTTGGTTTCTATTTTCACCCCCTGCTGATTTTCTTTGATTTCAATAACTCTGAAGTGATTCTGGGCCTGAATTGATTTGCTATGCGCACCCTACCCTGTCTGGCCCATCCAATAATGAACTGAGCGCGCCTACTGAATGCACCCCCTCTGGCTCATTTAATTCATTTTTATTTTTTCTTATTTCATTTTAATTTTTCACCAATTTCATTAAATCATAATAAATTCATAAAAAATGCATTTTAATCCATTCTTTTTACCATATTTTCATTAAAATGTCTAGAATATTATAGGAAAATAAATTTTCATTTTTAGTTTTATTTCATATTTTTTTCATATTTTCCAAATAAATAGCCTTTTAAATAGTTTCATTTCATATGTGATTTTGTTAATTTTTGTTCTATTAGAGGCTTTAATATTTTTTGCCCATTCTTTTTAGGTTGTTTAATTTAGACATTAAGCTTGTAGAAATATTTTAGTTCCCATTTTTGAGAGTTAATTTTAGGTGATTAATAAATGCTTGAATATCATGAACAAGACTAGGGTTTTAGGTGACAACTTAGGAAGTTCAATTCTTTCCCTTAGGACTTAGGGTTTGACTAGTTTAGCTATGGGACTATAGGGGCTATGGGTAGCTATTAGATCCCTTAGAAAAATCAGGATTCCCCTACTGATATTATTACTGTTTGTATATCTGCTGTTTGGTGTGGTGTGCCCTCTGGGGTTTATTGATTGTTTGTATGGATATTGGGTTTGTCTGGGGCCCTGGGGAAGCTGAAGATTGGTGGAGATGAAGCCATTGAAGAGTCAAATGCTGAAGATCAACTGTCAGAGTTGAGGAGGAGTTTCTTGCTAGCAGTTGCTGAGGAGACTAGGGTTTAGGAGCTAGGCAGAGCTCTAGGTTAGAATGATTATTTCTCAAACATGGATTGCCTTGTCTGCATCCATTCTTCTCTGTGATTCAGAGTCTCTCTAAGACACTCACCCCCTTCCTTTGGAAGGCTTGGTGATGGTGTCTATGAGATAGAACTCTTGAGAGAAAATGTCTCTTGTGTTAGAAGCAGTCTGTTCACCACCTTTGGTAGTCAGCTGATTGCTTAACACTCAATTCACTCTTGTGACTGATCCCTCATCCTGGAGGTTTGAGCTTGAAGAAAAGCCATTGCAGATGGAAGACTGATGATCAAAGCCCTTGCCTGAAGGTCATGAAGATAGAGATTGATGCTTGTTGAAGCTTGTGAATGATTGGAGATTGCTTGAAGCCAGTTGTTGATTTAGAGCTGCTGATGCTGTTCTTGCTGTATTTCATTTGCTGATGTATTGGTTGGTTTTCTGAACTGTATTGTTTGCTGTTTACCCTGCTGGGTTGAGAGTGAAGTCTGTTCACTTTCGCCTATTGTTTTCTAGGTTCGAGGTTGAGTGGGACTCCCTTGCCTCGCTTGTATTGCTGCATCCATGCATTTTACTGTCTTATTATTATATCTGTTATTGTTTCTGTTTCTGCCTATCCCGTAGGATCTCTGTTTCTCTCTGTGCAAGAGAGGAGCATGATAGACACTAGGTCTTAACCCACGCATGATAACATTAGGTTAGTTTGTTTCCCTTCGCAACCGTAGGTTAGAGTTCTGTCTCTTTCTTTCTCAAAACAAACAGAAAAACACATAAAGATTTCAAACACAATAAAAGACACTTCTTCCGTAAAAGAATGTGAACTCACCAAAACGTCATTTTTGTCCGCTTGGACCGCTAATCAGAAAACCTTTTTCAGAAGGAATAAAATCAACCAGGACAGACTTGTGTCGTACGTGGCCCGAACTACGTTTGCTCTGATCTTTCATGCTGTATGAAAGTACGTAGGCATAGGATGCGATATCCTAGCGAGCAACCTTCCCCTCCTTTCCCGTAGGTAGGCGAACTACGTTGACTCTGATTTCTCGTTCCAGACGGGAATACGTAGGCATAAAGTGCGATACTTTGCCGAGTCATTTTTATTTCCATTTTATTTTCTTTTTAACCCTTGACCTATAGTTTAGACAGAATAACAATCCATACCCGAAAACAAGCGTGGATCCCGTCGAGTACGACGGACGTGAGGGGTGCTAATACCTTCCCCTTGCGTAACCGACTCCCGAATCCAGGTTTTGGTTGCGATGACCATACCTTTCCCGTATTGTGCGAGGTTTACTCTGAGCGTTTCCTTTCCCTCCCGTGGGATAAATAACGCACGGTGGCGACTCTTCTGTTCAGCCGGCGCCGGTTTTCGCAGTAGCGACACCTACGGGAATGGAATCAGAGTATCTGTAGTTCCCCTAAAGGGTTTGAGGAGTTCTTTGACTGTGGTCAAAGTTCCTACGGGTTTAGGGCAGTTGTTTTGATTGGGTTTAGGAGAAGAGATGAGTCTTCATTTTAAGGGAGATATAACCGCCACAGGTTGTAGGAAAATAGTCTTTGCATCGTCTTAAGAAAAGGGCTTAAGTACTCGGATTGTTTGGCGAGTTTGCCTTTATTTCTCTTAAGGTAAAGTCCCTACGGCTTGATTGTATTGTTGTGGGGTGGAGATTCTATCTCGCTTAAGATGATTTGGCATCTTTCTCTAATGTGTTTGAATATTGTATTGTTGATTGTTTGTTTGTATAAGTTGTAAAGATAAAGACAAGTTCCTTCCTATGGGGTAAGTCCTATCCTAAAATGATCGACTTGAATGGGATCAAGGATCGAAGGGATTGTGATGCAAATGATGTGCACTACACACAAGTGTTGACTCATGTGTAGGTTTTTCCTTTGGACAGAATGCAATACGGAAATATAAATATGGTAATGGAAATTGTTGTAAGAATAGATTGCGAGGAAAGTAAACCATACACAAACGCATGAAAGCGCAGAAGTGTGTGTGAGAGTGAATTGTGTCGTGAAGTGGGTGTGCACAATTGAACTGATTTTATGATGTTGATTAAGTTGATTTTAGATGGGGTGTTGGATTGCTTTTAGACGAGGTTGAATTGTTTTTTAAGAAAAAAAAGTTAATGAGATTAATTAATTTTAATTATGGGATATTGATTTTAAAGGGAATTGTTGAATTGATTTTAAACAAGAGGTTGATTTAAAAAAGTGGAATTTAATGATTTAATAAAAAGTTTAGTTTGATGAAGTTGATTTTAGAAAAAAAAAATTAACTTAATTTTATTAGCAAAAAGGTTTTATTATAATTTATTTTAAAAGTTCTAATGTGAAAGGTTATTGTAAAAAGGTTTTCTTCTTAAAATTTTAATAAAAATATAAACTATATAAAAGGTTTAATGAGTGAATAAAATTTTAAAATGCTATTTTGAAAATATTTAATTAATGATTAATACAATAAAAGAGATTACTATTATAATAAGGCCAAGTTATTTGATTTATTAATTATTAATAAATGGGTATAAGGTGTATTTAAAAAAACAGACCAAGTTATTAAAATTAAATAAAAAAACACTTTGTTTTGGGTTAACTGATTTTAAATGAAAAAAAACAAAAGAGTTAATTATTAATAAAAATATGATTTGTTAAATAAAGGTTGTTTTAATTAAAACAGTTGTTAGTTATTTTTTAAAAAAAATATTAGTGATGATTAACAGTGATTAAGAGATTAACGGCGAGTGTAGTGTGGTGTTGTGTGTGTGGTGAAATAATTATTTACAAAAAATACAAAACATAACAGGCAATGAACCCTAAGTTAATCGGAACCCTAGTTCCCAATCTCTGTCGCCAGCGTTCACATCTCTCCCTCGTCATCGATCTCTCTTCTCCTTCGTTCATTCTGTCTCGATCTCTCCTTTTCATTTCGTCCTTACCTCATGGCTTCTTTCGTTTCAAACCTGCACTAAAAAAACAAAACGTCAATAGCTTTGATGATTTTACGATAGACGAAGTCGTTACCGTAAATGGGAGCGATCGCGCGATAGAGACGGTAGGGCGATGGTGGTTCGTGGAATTCCTTCTCTTTCGACCGGCAATGATGAACTTCAGAATATTTGAGCCTTCAACGGAGGAAAAGAAATCGCTGAGAGCTTCTAGGGTTTCCTCGTGAAAACCTCCGCCTCCTCCTTGTGGGTATTCTGCACAGCTTTTTATAGATGCCAATGATGGGCCTGCCTGATGAATTTGCTTGAAAGCTTTCCTATTTGGGGTGATGCTGTCTGATTGCATTGATGATTTGTTCAATTCTTACTTCTTTCGTCTGATTTTGTCGAAAGGTGTTATTTTCTGATTTAGGGAAGTTTTGAACTTTTCTCTTTCTTCTTGATTCTCTGCTATTCAATGTTGTCTTCGTGAAGTTATTGATGTATCTTTCTCCCTCTTCGCAGGAAATATTGTGCCTTTGAGTTCAGATACTACCTTGCTTCTTGAGTTTGTTGAGGGAAGTTTTGAACCGGCAATGATGACATTTAGTCTGAGCTTGACGGAATTACGGTTGCCTTTGATGATTTTACATTTTTTACGTTTCCCCTGTTGCTTGCCCTGTTCAGAGCCAGGTAGGGAGTTGGTGGCGTTGTACGTTGCCCTTCTGGCCGCTCAGACCTTTGCTCGGTGATGAATTGAACTGAGGGCTAGACTTGCCTTGATTCTCAACTCAATTTATCTTAGCCATGGTTAACAGTTGCACTACCCCTGATGTTGTTGGCCTCTGATATTGTTGTTGCTGTTTTGCGGCTGATACACTTGGTGCTTGCAACTGGTATTGTTGCACTGCTGTTGTTTATAGCTTGTATTGTTGCTTGTAACCTGTTTGTGACTGATGTTGATTGTAGCATGTGCTTGTAACTAATGTTGATAGCAGCCTGAAGTTTGTCTCTTATGGCTTGGCGCGATGCCTGGTTCTGAAAACTGGTATTGTTCTCGATTTCCCCGTGGCAGCAAACTGACTTTTCTTCTTCTTCTTTCAGGAGCGAACTTAAGTTCGGAAGCTGCCGATTTTTGTCGTTGCCGAGAAAGGTTCAAAATTTGGTTATGATGACGTTGACAGTCTGAACCATGAGGGAATTTGGAAAAATGTGGTTGTTGCCTTGCAGCTTGGAAGCTGATGTTGCCTTGGAAGGTTTGAGAAAGGTCTCAAGGTGGTAGTGATGACTTACGTGTCTGAACCTCGAAGGAAAGAAATGTTGTTGTTTCATTCGTGTTTCAAATTATTGAACTGTATGCTAATTATCTTTTGCGTTCGAATCCCAACCATCGATGTTCAGTAGGAAGCTGGTGACAGCCTTGGCTGTTATCCTCCCAGCTGCTCGAAACTGCCCGGTGATGATTAGAAAAAACTGAGGGCTGAAACTTCTTACTTCATCTGAACTTGCCTCTTAATTTGTCTCTTTAACGGTATTCTAATTACCGGTTGGCATTTTTGACAGGTTGAAAAGGGAGCTGAAGTTGATGGTATGGGAATTAATTTTGAGCTGGTTGTGTTTTGCAGGTGGTCTAGTCTTCATAACGAAATTTGCAGGTATAAGTGAAGATAGGCTCAAAGTTCCTTTCTGAAGTCAATCCAGTAGGAGTACCCATCAACAATTTCATCTCGCAACCTAGCAGCCTCGGGAACAACATCAACTCGGGAAAGTTTGGAAACAAACCAGAAGACATAAGGGGAAGTATTTCCTGCTGAGGCTGGAACCTCCGTCGTTACGGTGTGCGTGGCGAGATAAACTTTTAAAAACCTTCTCCAACAAACCGTGTGATATGCGTACCTATATGCCGTCATGTGTAAAAAAATATTGCAATGCTCTCCTCCTCATTGCAATCCATGTATAAAGGGTCTGATGTAATTAAATAGATTACTTAGTATGAAGTATTGTATGTGGATTCTAAATGACTACTCATGGTGTCATTTGTGTTTTTTTTTGTTGGCACTGTGTTGTAGAAAAATTCATGTCAGTGATTTAATATGTATCAATGCTACTTATCCAACTCTTTGGTGCAGATAATTCACCGTATACTTCTGATGTATAATGGCCAATTAAATGAAATCGTGGAAAGTTCTCTTGTCACTGATTAATCTTTGGATAATGTCTACTCATGCTTCATTATCTTTTTCTTAGTGGATTTCTTGTAAATGGTAGTTTCGGACGAACTTGCATCTTTAAATGATGAGTTTGGTTTATAAAGATAGTCTGGGCATTAGGGGGGTTTTGCACTTATATTTGAGATAGGATTAACTTTAGATTATATCAAGAACAACTCTTAGGTAAACCTGGACCAAAGCTCTAGGACAAATAATTATCTTGAAGGATTGAAAATGAAGAGAAGTCGTTTCCCTGTAGAATCTGTAATATTGGCCATTGATGTATTTGGGCCTATAACCTGGACTTGCTTTCAAGAGTTAGTTTCACAATTAATATGATTTGTTCAAAAAGGAAGCGCGAGCTTTGTAATATATGTCACCACGAAAATCACGACCGCCCCTTAAGGCCCAATCCTCTCCCCGTTCGAACTGAAATAGTTATTTCTGCACAAATTGGTTAGTCACGTAAATATTGAATAAAGTCAAATAACAATAAAAAAATGCAAAAAGATGTGGCATTTTATGGTCAAAAATTAGGGTGCAACACCTGGGAACACCCCCCTTTCAACAATTTAACCTTCACAAAACTCAACAGAGTCTTCAACTCCTCTACATGAGTTATCAAATTTAGCTTTTCTCCTTCAATGATAGCATTAGTCCTTGCCACCCCGTGGTTCGGCATGGGGTTATAATTTATATTTGGACCATCATTGGTAAAATTAATGACCTTAGAATCAAGTAAATCATGTACTTTATGCTTAAAAGCTTTGCATTTATCAATATTGTGGCCCAGAGCATCGGAATGGAAATCACACTTGGCATTTGCATCATACCTTAGGGGTGGCACGCCAGTAAGGGGCGCCAAAGTCCTCTTTTGAACCAACTGCAGTTGTAATAAATGTTGTAGTAATTGAGAATATGGAATGGGTGGAGTTTCAAATTGTCTGTCAGCCATTCTCTTCCTTGCCACGTAAGGACGCAGAGTGTTAACTCGTTGCTGAGGTGCAGCCGGAATAGCCACAGTAGCAACTTGATGTTGTGCTCATCCCCTATCTCTATGTGCAATGGCGTTTGTATCCCCTTCTCTTCTCTTGTGATTGGAATAATATACTTTCTTTGCTCCTCCTATAGAAGAACCGTCAGCATTTGAGATCTTTTCAGACTTGATTCTGCTCTCTACGTGTTCTTCAGCCATCACTAGATCAGAAAACTTAGCAGTCATGCATCCTATCAACTTCTCAAAGTACACACCTGGTAACGAAGCCATAAACATATCAATTAGTTCTCTCTCTACCATGGGAGGTTGAACTCTTGCAGCTAGATCACGCCACCTCTAGGCGTATTCCTTGAAACTCTCATTGCTCTTTTATGATAAACTCTACAATTGCACCCTGTTTGGCGCCATGCAACTATTATATTGGTAATGGAAAACAAAAGCCTCTGCCATCTCCTTCTATCTGCGAATGTGAGTCCTTTCTAATCCCATATACCACTCTAACGATGCTCCGACCAAACTATCCTAGAAGAAGTGCATCAAAAGCTTCTCATCTTCAGAATAAGCAGACATTTTTCTGTAATATGCCCGGATATGTACTTTAGGAGAGGTTGTCCCTTTATACTTATTGAAGTCAGGTACTTTGAATTTGAGGGGAACTTTAACCCCTGGAACCAAGCTAAGATCAGCCATATCTAGACCCAAAGAATTTTGCACTTCAAAGGACCTCATCTTCTCTTCAATTAACTTAAACCTCTTATCAGCTTCAGACGGTAGCCCGCATTCTGTATCCTTCATTGAAAAGACATCATCTTGGTTATCTTCCCACTGAGAACCATTAAATCCATGTACAACACACACATTACCTCCCACAACATTACCATTTTCATTTGCAACACCTCCTCTTGGAGGAATAACAACAGTAGGACCACTAACCGGAACAGAGCCACCTACAGGTGGAGGTATAACATCAGACCCTCCATACACAACTCCTTCATCAACCCGTGCTATCAATGGTTGGACCATAGTTCTCAACTGTTCTTGCCCACTGGCGACGTTCTGCATCAATTGTATGAATTGGGCCATACGAGCCCTGACCTCCTGTAACTCAGCTTGCACTTGATCCATGATTCTCTTTTGATTCCCCCTTATTCAATACTTGTGAAAACTGGGTTCTTCAATCCTGTAAATGTTAAAAACTGAGCAAAAATAAGAACAAGAACCACCAAGCACACCTGTTATGCAAATGAAAATGCAGGATGCAATGATGCATACATGTATATGCATTCACAGTAAAATTTCGCCTTTGATACTAGTTTCCAAGCAAATAAGAAATAGCTGAGATGGATAAGGATATTACTAAAAAATCATAAATCACGTAAAGTTGAGGCAATACAAAGCAACAGTGAGAAAGATCCAAATACACAAGTCATGATCTCATCCAACAAGTCTGGTGATGATCAAAATACAAGAAAGCAATGACAACGTCATATCAATAAACCCTAACAATTATGCTTCTTGCTCCAAGCCAAGGCCTCCATGAGCATTGCCTTGTATCTGGGTGGTCTGGTCTGGCAACCAATTCTATGATAAGGACACTCCTTCTGGATATCACCTCCCTGAGATAAAGGCAAAGATCCTCCCAAGCATCTTCACCAAAAGCTTCTTCCAACCTGGGTTTCTTTACCTCTGCTTGAACCTTCAGTTCCTCCAAGGTTGATAAGGTATCATGAAGTTTTTGCTCTACCCTGTATCTGTGGGAAGACTCCACCCCTATCTCTCTCTCTCTTTGAATTTGAGTTGTGCCTTCAATCGGTCAATCTGAATATGAAACTGATCCTCCCTTCCTTTGTTGGTAGTCAGAGTAGCATTTCGTTGCTGGTTGAATTTAGATATCTCCAGATAAGCTTTGCCTAAATCCTCCTTCTTATGCTTTAAGATACTGCAAGTACTTTTTAGGTCTTGACCAATCCGCTCTCACATTCTGAGGTGCTCAGATAACTCTTTCTCCAAGTTGACTAAAGACTCTGATTTCTTCTTAGCCAAATAAACAGCTTCTCCTTTGTCACGCTTCAATTGGCTGATGTCTTGTTTCAACTCTTTATTCTCTTTGCGCGATTCTTCCTTTTCTACCCAAAGCTTGTTATATCTCAGGATGTCAACTGTCGTGGGCTCCTCAATAACTAAAGGATATAGGGATTCTCTGACAGGAAAAGGTAGCAATACTTTCTCCACTCTCTTCTGGATCCAATCCAAATAACGGTCAAAAGCTATGCAGACACTTTTACCCAAAGAAAACTTTCCTCTTCTATGAATCTTTCCCCAAGCTTCCTTTATCCTAGCCAGAGTATCAAAATCATCTATCCCAGTGAAGTACAGAGATTCTTGCACTTCTTCTCCCTTCGGGGGTCCTCTCAAGGCATAACCAAATTGTCTGACAGCGAGAGAAGGGTTGTAGTTGATCCCACCTTTTCTCCCAATCAAAGGTACATTAGGAAAACTCCCACAACTAAAGATAATCTCCACACTAAGCAGATCTCGATTAAACCATATAATATCCTTAGATGTTAGTCCCATAAGTCTCTCTGACCACTCAGATGTATCTTTTGTATCAACAAAAGCTCTAGTACGAGGAAGATGATCCATGAACCATTTGTGGAACAGTGATGCACAACAAGAAACATTTTTCCCTCTCCTCTTTTCATTTTTGTAGTGCACTGAGTGATACAAATCTTTTAAGAGAGTAAGTACAGGGTTCTTGGAAGCAAAGATGTGAAAAGTGTCCATATCAACGAAATTTAGAATGTTAGGAAACAAGGCAATACCATATATGCACAATGCCAGAATAGAATTGAAGACTACCCAACAATCTTCCTTAGAAAAATACTGAGCCTTACCCACCAAGAAGGGCAAAGGAAAACCATAGGCTCCACTCCTACAGACCATATTACCCACCAAATCAGACTTGCTCAAATAAAGAGCATTGGCCAACTTCTCCAGATTAGGTTCCTCCTCAGAATGAAAGAAAGACGTTTCTTCTAAGACTCGAACTCCCATTGGAAAAACAAATTCCTCCAAAGTAGGAACTAGAACATAATCAGGAAATGTGAAACAACGCAACTGAGGGTCATAAAACTTTAGCAAAGTATGAATAGCTCCTTGTTCATAACTTGTGACTTTGTGGACGAAGCTTAGAATCTTCCCATAATCTCTTTTGAAATCTTCCATGACACCAGCACTAGCCATGGAAATAAGACCAAATAAAGGCCTTAACTCTGGTAGCGGAAACTTGTAGATGATAGTCTTCTTCAATTCAACCTCCACCTTAGCAACCAACCATATTACTAGAATCAAAAGGAAAATAAGAACCCGAGAACATACATACATGCTAATGAAAAAATGATTATGCAAATGAAACAGGGGATCAATGTACCTAAAACTATTGTGTTGTTGACTGAGTTGAACTGAGGCTTCGCTCTGATAAGAAATCCAGAATACCAATACACTCAAGATCAAAAGTCTGCTTTGACAGAAGACCGGATTGGTTAAAAGTCAAAGTTTCCTGCAAAACCCTCCCCACTCACAGGTAGGACCTAGTCTCTGAAGAGGTATAACATCCTATGCAGGTCATCAATATCATGGACTCTCAGGTCGAGAAACGATGATACGTTCACCATTTCTGGTTTGGCATCATGGTCAATCAAGAAGGTCTCAACTGACTTCCCAATGAATGGTCTCCAGATTCGTTAGTTTTCGGATCCAACCCCTCAACTGTCCAAGATGCATAAGATGGGATGTCTTCAAAGAAAACCTCGTCTAGACGTGAATTTCATGAGGGATCGTACATGCCAAACATGCAAGCCCATACTAATCTCCACACTAATACTAGGTGTATACTCAAGCCTGGGTATTGGGTTTATCTCTCAGTGGAACAACCCACCCAACAGCACGACAACATCAGTATAATATGATAACAGAATAAAGTGCTGAAAATAAATGCAATAATATACAACAGGAAAGTACATGCATATACACAGATACACCCCCAAAAATAAAACAGACAAGCGCTAGGATTTACTCGCACAGGGAACCAAAGTTCCCAGCAAAGTTGCCAGTTGTCGCAACTACGAAAAACAGTCGGAGAAAACAAACAGAAGAGTTTCCACCGAACATTATTTATCCCAAAGAGAGGGAAAGGAAACGATCGAAGAAAACCTAAAAGAACGGGAAAAGACAAGGTCATCGCAACCAAATCTTTGGTTCGGGAGTCAGTTACGCAAGGGGAAGGTATGAGCACCCCTCACGTCTGTTGTACTCAATAGGATCCATGCTTGTTGTCTATAAAAGGGGTAAGTTATCTAAAAAACTAATACTAAACCTGGGAAAAAGAAAAGAAGATACTCGGTAGAACATCGCCGCTCTATGCCTACGTATTCCTTAGTGCAATGGGAAAGCCAGATTCAACGTAGTTCGGGAAACTACGGGTGATAGGGGGAAGGTCGCTCGCCAAAACGTCGTTGTCTTGTGCCTACGTATCCTTATCTGGTATGAGAAATCAGAGCAAACATAGTTCGGGTAACTAGACCACTGGTTGGTTAACTGTTTTTCAAAGAGAGGCAAAGACAAGTGTTGTTGAGGTACCGGTTCAACCAAGTGCCCAAGCAGCAATAATAACTTAAATACGGCTGAAGACATATATTTAATCCGGGCCCAGATAAAAATCAGACATTAAGTCCAAAGATTCGGGGTAGGGATGATTGACACGTTGATTTAAGTACCCCTTAAATGAGATGGTAGGTTCGTATGTTTTTGTGAAAGCTCGGCTCCTGTGCCAATTCCCTACCCATGATTCTGCTATTTACTCCAATTATTTGCCTATAATATATAAAGAATACGAGTAAAACGAAAACGAGCAAGTGAAATTTGGAATGTTTAGCTTTTATATAAAAGCTAAACAAATTTTAGAATTGGATCAGTGGGTCCTTTTTTCAGTCATTCACAAAATGGAATTGAATCATAAATCGATAAAAGCGACGGAGATACACAATTTAAATAACGGAAAATCCAGTATTTAAAAATAATATTTAAAATGGCTAGCAAAATAGAAACAAGAAAATTTATGAGTGGCGCTAAGTTCCCATTTCAGAAGTTAGGGTATGATGCCTGTTTGTGGTAGAACGGAAAAGTAGCGTACTCTTTTCTGAAAATGATTTGAAGAACAATCTTGAAGGATAAAAAGGTTTGAATTTGGTTTTTTAGTTTAGTGAAGTGGATTGAGTTAATTTTAGACTCACGTTGCACTAATGACTATGACTTAAGAGCGAACGTGTTGCATATCGCCCAAAGGGCATACACTAAACACTCTAGACAAGTGAGAAAAAAACCCCACTCATCATTTCCCATGTACTTAAGGCTCGTAGCATACCAAGTTTGTCATTATTTATTAAGTGTCTTAGAGAAGTTTGAGATGAGAAGAGAAGACACAAGAAAACACTAAAAAGGAAACTGAAAATCCCTAATGTTATCATACACAATGGTCCTAAAGTTAGGATCAAGGGGAAGTCTACCTAATATTATCATACAAAGGATAGACCTAGAGTTGAGATGAGAGGTACTATCCTAATTGTTATCATACAAAGGATTGAAAGCCTAGTGTCTCTCCTACTCCCATCTTAAACAGAAGGACTAGGAATCCTAAGGGATCATATGAGCAAGCACAAGTAAACAATATCCAATTCAATCACCAATGAAAACAAAGATAAAAGAAGTCTCAAAGAGAGAGAAGAAGAAAGATGAAGAGGAAAGGCAAATGAACCAAGAGACAAGGTGGGGCACCAATAAAACTAAGTCCAAGGGTATGCATCCAATCATGAGTGCACAAGAGGGATCGCCTAAGTTTGATAGTCAAAGTCAAACTTCAAGGTGAATCAACCATCATCAACAACTAGAACTGATGGATCACCAAGGCAAACATCAAAGGTCCCAATGGAGTGAAGAGAAATTAAAAGAATCACCTCATAGTGGATCAAGATCATTTATTCACCAAAAACAACAAATAAATCCAAAATAAAAAACAAATAAAAACCCTAAAAAGGAGAAGAGGAGATCAAGGTATGAGTGGAGACTCAAGGGCATCACCATAGGTTTAGGACCATCATAGGATCATGTGAAAAGTTCCTCAACATTTTTAAATGCCCAAATATTATTTTAAACTAATTAAAATCAATCAAATAAATCAAAAACACATGAAAATACCCAAAACAGAAAAACAAAAATCCAAGAAAATCACCATAAGTTCAAAACCATCATAGGATCATATGAAAATAATTTCATAATTTTAAATGGCTCAAAAGTATTTTTAAACTAATTAAAATCATGCAAAACAAATAAAAATCATGAAAAATACAAAAATGCAAAATAAAAATAGACAAAAATATAAATCAGAAAGAGAAAAATAAAAGAGAATTTTAGAAAATATTTTGGTATTTTTCTGATAAAAAATGAATTTATTATGAATTTTGAAAATAAAATGAATTTAAAAACAAATTAGAAAAAGAAAATAAAACAGAAAAAACAAGACGCGTTGGATCTGAGTTCATTAAATGATATGTCAGATCCAAAGGCCAGAAAGTGTACATCCACGGTGGATCTAAGTCAACCTCATCATTTCCAAGCAAAAAGGTCAAAACACGCAGGATTAAAACAATTGGCATGATGGACGGTGAGATCATCATCTTTAACCTCCAGCCACTGAAACATCCCAGAGATTTGCATAAAATCGTGCATCTCTCAAACCATAACCAATGGAGTTCATAGTGGTTTCATCTGATGCGTCTTTTCAAGATGATCTCAACCATATCATCGCGCCAAATTTCTTTAAATCACAGCTTACTCGATTTGAAAAAAAAAACAGAACAAGATTCAAACACGAATTTGATAATTTAGCACCAAAACTCAACTACAACTAAAAACTAATTATACAAACAGCATCAGCATGTCAAGGGTTA
Organism: Lathyrus sativus; assembly: GCA_963859935.3. Classification (NCBI taxonomy): domain Eukaryota; kingdom Viridiplantae; phylum Streptophyta; class Magnoliopsida; order Fabales; family Fabaceae; genus Lathyrus; species Lathyrus sativus. The sequence goes on along the minus strand of OZ012736.1, from coordinate 416,569,471 downwards.
CATCTTAGCAACAAATTTGAATCAAAATGGTTGAGAATTATACATGTTGAAGCTCAACCTTGAAGCTCTAAAAATGGAGTTCTCTAGCTTGATTCAGGCCACGATTCTTCAAGTTCTTGATCTATCTAGCTTCATTGAATGTTGGTGAAGCTAACTGAATGGAGAATTTGAGTGTTTAAGGTGTGGAAATGGAAATTCGAAGTTCAAGCTTAAGAGTTCAAATGGGATCTTAGCAGAGTGGTTTTGGCTATCAAAAGCTTGTGGAAATGGGTGGAAATGACTCCCTATTTATAAGAGAAGCTATCTGAATCAAAAGGGAGGGTGAATGAGGCAATTTGGATGGAAATCATGCACACCTGCAACATGAGCAAAGTGTGGCTTGAAATCTGTCAAAACTCACTCAAATCATGTGTTTCAAGGTGCTAATCACTTCAGGCAAGTTGGTTAAACATGTTTAAGTGCAATTCATGCATTAACTTGGTGATTAGGAGCCAATTTAATCAAATTCAAATCTAACTTGTAGTAAAAATCCATCTTTGAAATTCAATCTTTGCAGCCATGGTTCTTAAAATGTAGGAGGCGTTTTGAGATGATTCCTCTTGCATTGGATAGAGGGAGATGAAATCTTTGCAATTTGAATAGAAAGTATTGATTTGGCAGCTTGAGTTTAGAGATATGGTCTTTCAAAGTAGCCTCCATGAAAGGGTGCAAAATCATAAAACACTTAGAAGAATTTCAAGTCTTTTAGGGACCAAAAAATGACCTATAATGTTTTGATGAAAACCAAGACCTTCCATGGGTTTTTAGCTCTTCCATGTTGAATCAAAGTTGTAGAGGACATCATAAAGTTTATTCTTGTAAAATAATGGGCTCCAAATGATGAAAATTGATCAAGTTATGCCCTTTTAAAGTGACTAAGAAAACCTTCCAAAACTCAAAATGACCTATAATGTCTTGAAACTTTTGATGGCCTTCCAAGCATAATTTGGTCTTTCTTTGCAAAGAGAACTTGTTAGGGATGATAAGAAGAGTTCATTAGAAAAAGAACCACCTCAAGATTTTTAAAATTGAAGGAGATATGCTCATTTGATCATAACATCCACAAATTGCTATATTAGGTCAAACTCCTTGCACCAAACTTGAATCTCTTGATGATTTCTTGCATAATAAGCCATGATGAAATACATATGACGTGCCTTGAACCACCTTTGATGATGAGGGACTTTTAGGATTGAGAAACCCATAAAGTCATAGAGAACACATTGCTTGAAATTGAAGAAACACAACCTTCTTGCTTGAGAAACAAACCATGATACCTTGATCCCTTGCCAAGAAAAAATGCTATGCAAACATGAATATGAAAATGCAAAGAAACATAAGCCAAGAACATAAGAGAAGATGAGAAAATTTTGGGGTGCTACACTATTGATAGACCACACTATAGAAAAAGCATGATTAATCCTTATAAAAAATATACATATGTGATCAAAAATCAAAGTAAAAAAAGTGATACAAAGGTTAACCTCACTTGCTTGTATTGTTGTAAAAGGGGTCATAGCATTTCTAAATATCGCTTTAGGATATTTTTAGTTCATAAAGGGGTTTATCAATGGTTACCTAAATGCAACAAAGTTTTCACTCACAACCAAGAACCCAATAAACAATTAGGTACCTATTTTCTTTGATTGTTTTTATAGGTACAAAGTCTTAAGCAGACGGAGAGAAGATGGGCTCTCGATAGTGGATGCTCAAGACATATGACAGGAGACATATCTCTCTTCATTGACTTTATGGCAAAGAAGAAGGGATTTGTAACCTATGGAGACAACAGCAAAGGAGCAATACTTAGAAAAGGTAGTGTAGGTAATCCCTCGTCTATTACTATCTCTGATGTATTGCTAGTTGAGGGCCTTAAACTAAACCCTATAAGCATTAGTCAATTATGTGACAATGGATAGAAAGTATTTTTTTCAAAGGGTTGTTGCATGATTGAAAATAATAATAAAAAGGGAGATGTGTTTTATGTCTTGAGGGTAAATAATGTGTATATGTTGAATTTGAGTGAAGTATCATTGAGTAGCGACAAGTGTCTCATCACTATGAGTGAAGACTCATGGTTGTGGCATAGACATTTGGCGCATGTCAATTTTTGCTTGCTAAACAAGATAGTTTCTAAGGATCTAGTGATTGGCTTACCCAAAATCAAGTTCTCAAAGGATCACTTATGTGATGCATGCCAAACGGGGAAGCAAACAAGGATCTCGTTTATATCTAAAAACATTGTTTCAACTATGAGACCCCTTGAACTTCTTCATATAGACCTTTTTGGACCATCTAGAATTAAGAGCCTATGTGGTAACTACTATGGTTTTGTTATAGTCGATGATTTCTCTAGATTTTACTGGACTATCTTCTTGGCTAGCAAGAGCGATACTTTTTTCGCCTTTGAAAATTTTGCCAAATTTTTTTAAAACAAGTTGAACACAAACATTATATCAATTAGAAGTGATCATGGAGGTGAGTTTGAAAATCATCTCTTTGAAGAATATTGTGGTAGGAATGGAATTAATCATAATATTTCTGTGTCGCGGGCCCCTTAACAAAACAGGGCCGTGGAATGTAAAAATCAAATTTTGGAAGAGTTATGAAGAACTATGATCAATGAAAGCGGCCTTCTTAAATATTTTTGGGTCGATGCCATTAGTATGACTTGTTATGTTTTGAATAGGGTGCTCATCCGCCATATTCTTAACAAAACTCCGTATGAACTTTTGAAAGGGAGGAAGCCTAGTGTGTCTCACCTTCAAATATTCGGTTGTAAGTGTTTCATGTTGAACACTGGTAAAGAGAGTCTTGGAAAATTTGACTCCAAGGAAGATGAAGGTATCTTTCTTGGATACTCTCAATCAAGTAAAGCATATAGGATATATATAATAAAAGGTTACTTATTGTTGAAGAATCTATTCATGTCACTTTTGATGAAACTTATCTGAAAAGTGTTAGAAAAGGTATTTCTTTTCATGGTGCAGGTGTATCTTCTGAAGACATACTCAAAGACACTGAGAAAGGAATTGATCAACCTGAATCAATGAAAGTTGAGAAGAAAGAAGATCACCATCATGAGGAGATTGAGGAGGATCATCCAACTAACACTGATGGTCTTCCTCCAGCTTGGAAGTCTTCTAAAGATCATCCTATCGACAACATTCTCGGTGACATTTGAAGGGGAGTGACCATAAGATCTAAGCTAAGTAACTTTTGTTATCACTTTGCTTTCGTCTCTCAGGTTGAGCCTAACAACCCTAAAGAGGTATTACTCGATGAATATTGGTTCCTATCAATGCAAGAGGAATTAAATCAGTTTAAAAGAAATGAGGTTTGGGACCTTATCCCTCCTCCGCGAGGCCATCAAGTAATTGGCACCCGATGGGTGTTTAGGAACAAACTGGACAAAAATGGAGTTATAACATGTAACAAGGCACTCTTAGTTACATAAGGGTATAACCAAGGGGAGGGAATCGACTATGAGGAAACTTATGCGCTAGTTTCCTAACTCGAGGCTATACGCCTTTTGCTTGCTTACGCATGTGCGAAAAATTTCAAATTATTTCAAATGGATGTAAAAAGTGCTTTCCTAAACGAATATATCAATGAAGAGGTTTATGTGGCCCAACCTTCTGGGTTTGAATCCCATGAGTATCCTGATCATGTCTAGAAGCTAAAACGGGCTTTGTATAGACTCAAACAATCCCCTAGGGCTTGGTATGACCGTCTTAGAAAATTTCTACTTGATCAAGGGTATTCAAGAGGAAAGGTTGACACAACTCTCTTCATTAAACGTCAAGGAAAACACTTAATTTTGGTACAAATTTATGTTGATGATATCATTTTCAGATCAACTAACATGAGTATGGTCAAAGAGTTTTCTAGATTGATGCAGGGAGAGTTCGAGATGAGCATGATAGGGGAGCTCAACTATTTCCTCGGATTTCAAATCAAGCAACTCGAAGAGGGTACATTTGTGAGCCAGACAAAGTATTGCCTTGAGCTTCTCAAGCGTTTTGACATGGCAAATTCAAAGGTGATTGACACTCCGATATCGACGTGTGCAAATCTTAATCAAGATGAAAATGGTAAGGATGTGAAGGTGAATAAGTATAGAGGTATGATTGGCTCTCTCCTCTATCTTACCGCATCTAGACCCGAGATCATGTTTAGTATTTGTATGTGTGCAAGGTATCAATCATGTCCCAAGGAATCTCATTTGAAATTCGTAAAGCGCATACTTAGATACCTCTCGGGTACTCCAAAGTATGAGTTCTAGTATTATAAGGGTAGTGATTGTTCCTTGGTTGGCTATTCCGATTCCGACTTTGCCGGTTGCAAATCGGATAGGAAACGCATAAGTGGCACTTGTCATTTTTTTTCAAATTCCTTGGTGAGTTGGCATAGCAAAAAGCAAGTTTTCGTTGCTTTGTCAACAGCCAAGGCGGAATACGTTGCGTCCGGTAGTTGTTGCGCTCAAGTCTTATGGCTTAAGAAATAATAGCTCGACTTCAATGTAAAACTTGAGTGTATTCCTATTTTATGTGATAATACAAGCACCATTAATCTAACCAAGAACCCCATATTACATTCACGCACCAAGCATATTGAAATATGTCATCATTTCCTTAGGGATCATGTGGAGAAGGGTGATGTGGTCTTTGAGCACGTTGATACCAAAAATCAACTTGCGGATATCTTTGCAAAACCACTTGCTATAAAGCCTTTCTTTCACATCCATAGGGAAATAGGCGTTCTCGACATCTCGAATCGTGTTTAGGATTTTATTATTGCATGTTTTCCATATATGTACTTTTCTATGTCTTAATCTAACAAAATGAAGAAGTAACTAAGCCATATGGGAGGGCATCTATCACTGATCGCGGTTGAGGTAATATCGTTCCTCTCTATCAAATTTTCTTGATCACTTCATATGTGTAAGTTGGTGTACCAATTTGTGTGTTAAAATTGATGTTTATTGCATGATTAAACATGTGTTATCCATTTGAATGTTTGAAATATGTGTAGGTTATCTATTTATTTCTTTTTGATGCATGTATGACTCAAAATGATAATTTGTGCTAATTCTTATTGGTTGAGTCGACCTAAACAGGACACCGGTCGACTCATAAAATTACAATTTTTCATGATTTAGAAGCGGGTCTGCTCAGGTCGACCCTTCGGTCGACATAACTTTTGAAAAATTTTAATTGTCTATGTTTTGTCAGTATGCATCGATGCATAGACTGTATAGGTCGACACGTCGCTTAATTTTTCTAAAAAATCCTTGTTTTTGATTAAACATTCAAAATACTTTGACCCATTTAATGCTTTCATTCTCTCTGTGTATTCAAACATCATCATTAGCATTAGCATTGGCACATTTCATCTACACAAGGCTACTCTCTATATCTCATCTTCCCAAAATCCCTATCAAAACCTAATTCCTTCATATACTCAAGGATTCTAGTGAATCTCTCATCAACACACAAAAAACTCAATTTACTATTCATCTTTTTCAAGTATTGCATCTAATGGCTATACGAAGGGTCACAAGCAAGAGAACAACCAAAGCTCCTTCCTCTCAAGCTGGCACTTCAAGGGCTGCTATACCGGTAACCGCTCTCTCTTTATTACCTCTTGAATATATTGAACTGTATGAGAAAAAAATGAGCAAGCGATCCATTGTCAAACAATTTGTTTATTATCGAAAAGCTGCTGAAAGAATGCATATCCAAGAAGTTCTTGAACTTCTAGATGCTTAGAATTTCAATCATTTTTTGGAATGCGATAATAAATATAATGAGGATTTGGTCAAAATTTTCTATACTGGTCTTCAAGGAAAGTTTTAAGGGTTTGGGTTCAGTACCAAAAATTAGAAATAATAAAGTCTATGTCAATGACTCTGTTTGGAAATATCTCTTCAATATGTCTCCCATAACTGCTGATCCACTGATTAAGGTTACAAATATTAGAACTGTGGACGGGTATGAGTACAAGGAAGCCTTGAACTCCATGCTAAAGAAACCATATGTTGACGAAATTGTCCCTAACGATCTTTTTCCAAAATCAATCACAACTGGTCGGTTGAAGTTGGTTGACAGAATTTTGCAATGGATTGTCTCTCACATTCTTTGGCCCAAGAAAGGAGGCTATTCTTGGGTTGACCAAGAAGAGGTTCACTTGGTTTACATCTTGAAAAAGAACATCAAAATCAATTGGCCTCACTATATTGTGAGCAAAATCTATTCTTTGAAAGGCTCTAGCCGAGGGACTGCACTGTCATATGGTTCCTTCATCCAATTTGTCCTCAATAATGTTGAAGTGGTCGTACCTGGTATCCCATACGAAACCTTGACAGTCGAATAAGAGTTTTATCGAAAGTATTTAACTATGATGGGTTATATATGGGATCTTCTTGAGACGCGCTACAGGTTTATTGTTAAGACAACCAGTTCTCGTCTACAGGAATCAGATGAAAGTGCAGAAGACGAAGAAGGAGGAGAAGAAGAAGAAGAAGAAGAAGAAGAAGAGCGCGAAAATCAAATGGATACTGATGAACAAGATAATAGTGGTTCGCTATATCAATCACCCCCTCTCAAATGGAAACCAAGGATGGGGTGACTGGAAACACACGGGTTGGACCACACTTGGTTCAAATTACATGCCACAAACTAATTGGGATTATCAAGAGACAATTTATTGGAATTACATGCCTTCATCTCCTCTGCGTCCCCAACAGAATAATGATGAACTACTCAAAATAATGAGGAACATGCAGCTCGAACAACAAAACTTTATCACTGCACAAGATAAGCGGTTCACAAATCTGCAGAACCAACTTTAGGCTCACACAAACAACTTCAACACATTCGCCACAGTAGTGATGGGTCGTTTTGATGGCATGGCTGAATCTGCTGCAGGTTAAAACCATGCTCTCACTACTAGCTTCAAAGTTCTTAATCGAGTTGTACTAGAACTTACGAAGCAGATAGATGAGTAACAACTTCCTCCACCTCATGACTATCAATTTCGCGGAAGGGTCCATCATTTTAAGGGGAGAAAGCCTTGAGGATTCTTTGTATATTATTGTACATGTCATTCCATATCTTGTTCATTGAATTCTAATGTTCATTTCCTATTATGTTTGTTTGAATTACTAAGACATGAAGCTATGTTAAAATTTAATATTTGTAATGGCACTTACTTCTTTTGGTCATTTGTTGTGTTCTCTATTTATCCTTTTATATGTTTTCATTAACTTTATTATATGTGAATGTTTGTTAATGCTATCATGTTGCAAATTTGGTGAATATGCTTAATTCAATATACTATGTCTTTCGTTGACCTATTTCTTCTTTCTTTGTGATGTTGTCAAAGGGGGAGAAGAGACCAAACAAATACAACAAATCATTCTACAAGACTGATCAAACATTCAGATTGTTTCTAGATAAATGCATAAAGTGAGGGGGGTGATACTACACAATGTGCTTAATTGTTTTGCTATTGTTTTGCCATCATCAAAAAGGGGGAGTATGTGAGGGAAAAATGTCCCAATACTTGTTTATACTTGTTTTAATGATGTCAAAACATATATAGTTAGAAATGTGTATTTTGGACGGTATCATCGAGTCGCATATGCATTCGTTATTTTCTGTTGTCAAGCATTTATCAAAAATATGTGTTAATTCATATAGAAAAAGCACTATAGATGTTCTATGTGAGTTTGATCATGTTGGTTGAGTTAGATATGCATTAGGAGCACTTAGAAATAGGTATGCATATAAAAATCAGCATTTTTGCAAGTTCTGAGTCTTTGATTCGACTCAAAGCTTGCTTAGGTCGACTCATGCAGAAGTGAATTTTTATGATTTGCTCTCAGGAGAGCTCGTATCGACCCTCTGGTCGAATCATACTATGTGCACAAAGGCACAAAAAGATTGAATGAGGTAAAGTGTTTTTTATATCTTTTCGAAATTTGGTCAAAATATAATTAACATTGATTGACATTTATTAAGAAAAACAAAGTTTGGAAATCACTTGTCAAAAGTCAAGGTTTTATTGTGAAAGCGGTTTTAAGTTTGAAAGCAAGAAAGTTTTTGAAAAAGGGAGGAGATTTTGAAAATTTAAGAAGGGAAGAAGATGAAGTGACTACCCTAGAAAGTAAAATAAAAGTTAGAGATAAGAAGGATCTAACCAACTTGTAGCACACTCCATAGCAAGCCAAATAAGAATTCCATCCGTCTTGAAGCATAGCAAATAAGCAAGCCAAATAAAGGCAAATATCCATAATACTCCAAGCATAGGGAAAGAGTCCTAATTCTAAGTCCAAGGGTCCAAGAATAATCCAAGAAGTCCAAGGTCTAAGAATAGTCCAAGAGCATAACCACAAAGTTAGGAGCAACAAGTTTTTTAGAGGTTTAATCCTTTGTTAGTGTTTTGAAAAAGATATGGTCCAAGTGGACAAAAGAAAAGAGCGGAGGCATAAACATGTGTCAAACAGACAAAGGAAAAATAACGGAAGCATAAACAATAATATGATATGAGATGATAATAGTGAAGCATAAAAATAAAAGAGAGATAGGGATCAAGAAGGAAACATAAACAAAATTAGCACAATGATATCGTTAGTGAGTTAGTAATTAGTCGTTATAGCAAATGATCAACGATGGTTAACTCATGCACTTAAGCCAAAGTTGATGAAAAACTATTAGAGGATTGATAAGACCAAAGCCTCCTAACAACAAGCTTCATAGGTGATGGACTTAAGACAAATAATCAACCATACTTGGACTTTCAAACATAAGTTTGAGCCACGAATGATCACTTTCCGATTACGGGACTATTTAGCGCTATGTTACGCAATCGTAATCGGATTTATGTAAAAACAACGACTATCTAAGGCCAGTCAATAACAATGTTAGTGCTAATGCATGCTAGAGAATTGATATGTAAATCACTCTCCGAAAGTAATGCCGCACGAAAAGAAAATAGGTAACGATCTCATCTTCATTAAGAACTTGAAATAAGTTCAAAAGATATCGAAGATTTTCGTCGATCAAAAGAAAAAAATGAGAAGGGGAAAGGGAATGCCAAATTGAATTACAAGTTCAAGATCATTCCATCTTTAAGTTCATTCACTCATCTTGGTGGATTAAAGTACTAAACATATCATTAACTCAAAGCACCTAAAATGAATTGAACATGTCACTTTAAAGATAGACTTAAATTAATGAATGTTTATCCAACTTCATCTACACCCTAAGTCCAATGTACTTAAAGAGGAAAAGGACCTTTAAAAGTGCATTCCAAGGCAAAAATCAAAACAAAATGGAAGAAGAAGAAGAAGAAAGAACCAAAACAGTCCCAAAATAGAGCCAAAAACTCAAAATGGACATTAGGTAACCGGTTACCCAAATCTGGTAACCGGTTACCACTGCTAAAACAGAAGCAAAAAGGCAAAATAACACTGGATAACCGGTTACTTAGATTTGGTAACCGGTTACCACTGCTAAAACAGAAGCCAATCAGCCTAAAAAAGTGCAGAAACTTGATCAATCATTTCTTCAAACACCTCATGATCAAGTATGCAATTGAGCATGAAAATTCAAGTAAAATAACAACAATCAACACCAATAGAATACAATTTGCAAGATCCAAAGATCAAGAAACAAGAATCAATAATAGATCACATTATGGAAGATGTATCAAGATCAATAATGGTGGATCAAGAAATTACCACTCCAAATCTGAAAATTCTTCAAATCAACTCCACAAACCACACTTCAAAGCCTTGATCTACTAGAATTGATGATGAAAAAATGAATGGGTGAAGGTTTATCTCAAAGATTAGTAAGTTCTAATGATGAACTTACTAACTTTTAATGGAAGAAAGAGCTTTGGTGAATTTGGTAGTTGGAGAAAATTGAGAGTCAAGAAAGAATTTGACAAGGTGAATTTGGCTATCAAAAGCTTATGAAATGAGAGAAATGAGACCTCTATTTATAGGATTTAGGCTTGGAAAATTTGATGGATTGGAATTTGGTTTGGAATCAAAATTAGGCTTGAAATTTGAATTTGGAGGGAAATTAATGATCAAGTGATGATTAGTGAAGGTGTATGGTGGGAATTAATTACAATGAGGTAGGGGATTTAAAATGAAGTGATCTAGAATATTCTCATGTTCCAACATTTGAATTTGGCGCCAAAAATGTTGCAAAATTTGAATTTGCCTAATTTTCACGAAATTCGCACAGGGTAACCGATTACCTAAAACTAGTAACCGGTTACCACAGACAAAAATGGTGATAATTGCCTTTTGATGTGTGGTCTTGGCTCTGGCTCGATTCTTTTGCTTGTCAAAGAAGACATGGAAATAAACACATGAATATTGGAGTCTCTTGAATAAAAGTCAATCAAATATTGGAAAACTCTTCATCAGATGATTTTGAATTGTTTGCGGATCAATTTCAACTTTTCTCAAATGAAATTCACTCGAGCTGAGGGACTGATATTTGATATCTTTGATCCAAATTCTTCCTGAAAAAGTTAGTAAAGGAAAAAAACATTTTTTTGGATTTTAATCAATGGTTAGTAAACATAAACATAAACAAATATCAAACAAACAAGAAACAAGGGTGTCCGGTGATCTATCAAGAACAAACCTGCAGAGGAAGGCAAGAGAACCAAAGCTTGCAATCTTGTTTGTGGGATGAGATGAAAATGATATGTGGGATCTTAGGGGTAAAAATTACGGTATTACAGCTGCCCCTATTTAAGTTTCTTCTATCCGGAGATATGAAGACTGACATCTTTGTCTCGACCAGATAGAAGAGACTTAAATATAACAAATAAACCCAATTTTTGGCCCTAAGAGGCCACAAAAATGACATGATTATGGTAATGATATGCTATGAAAACACAAGACCTCTGTGGGGAGAAAATGCCACAAGAGACAAAAAACGTTGGGGAGCAAAAGAAGAAAAGAGATGCCACAGCGGAAAACAAAAGAGCAAGATCCTATTTCGATAAAAGAAAGGAAACAACTCAACGGGGGAAGAGATACCAATTGTCGGTTACTGGGCGAAGATACTCGAACCAAAGAGAACAGGTAAAATACTTTCTACTGGTTACTGAGTAGAAAATAAGTGCAATAAACACAAGAGAATTGTTATCTACCGGTTACTGGGTAGAAAACAAAGAGATGTGTTACTTATTACCAGTTACTGGGTAAAAAGTAATCCACTTGTTGAGAGATGATTAATTACCTGTTATTGGGTAAGGAAAGAAATAATACCAACTACTGTCTACTGAGTAGTTTAGCAAGGATAATAAACCTGAAGCAAAAGGTTACCAACTATCAATTAATGGATAGGGTAAACAAAATATCAACTACCTATTACTGGATAGCAAAAGGAGGTTTCACCACAAAGAAAGATTACCGACTACCGGTAACTGGGTATATAAATATGCGGTAACTGACCAAAAGAGAGACAAATGTTACCTGCTACCTGTTACTAGGTAGAAAAATAAAGGCGACAAAGCTCTGGAGGAAGGATTACCTTGTACCGGTCACTGGGTAAAAACAAAGGATAACCAACCAAAAGGGGTGAGAAATATTACCTACTATCTATCACTGGGTCGAAAATAAAGGCAATATACTCAAAAGGTGAAGAAACATTACCAGCTACCCGTCACTAGGTAAAAAAAACAAAGGTAATGAACTCGCAAGGAATACCTACTACCAGTCACTGGGTAGGGTATTACAAATGTCAACTACCTGTCACTGGGTAGGACAAAATCGACTACCTGTCACTGGGTAGGAGAAGGAAATAAAGGTCAACTATCTGTCATTGGGTAGGACAAAGAAATAAGGGTCAACTACCTGTCACTGGGTAGGACAAACATACTCGACTACCTGCCACTGGGTAGGAGAAAGAGGTACATTATCAGCTACCTATCACTGGGCAGCTCAAATCACACAACAAAGTTATCAAATAAAGAGACAACCATTTGTTGGGGATGAAATATTAATAACTTTGTCGGAGATCTTCAAAAGAGATACGGGCAGGTTAAATCATACAACAGACTTCTCAAATAAAGAGACAACCATCTGTTGGAGATTTCACAACAAACTTCTCACTAGGACTTCTTCCACAAAGATTCCATTTGATGGAAAATCTAGTCGGATAAGGATCCATCTTTTCACAATAAACTTCTCTACTAAGGATGAACTAGAGAAATGTTATTTATTGCGAAGGTACAGATAAATTTTTGGAGACTACACAAGCAGCTCAAATAAAGAGGCTTCCATTTGTTACCAGGTGAGGTTTATCTTGCTGGGGACATATAAGTCGCTCAAATAAAGAGGCTGCCACATGAAGTCACACAAGCAATTATTAAGTGAGTGTTATCAAAACACCGTTGGAAAATTCAAATCTTCATCTTCTGATGGGGATTAATAATAGACTTTCGTCGATGTTTAACTTGAGAGCACACCCGTTACCGAGGTTTTTTTTGCCGGAAAATCTTCTGCCGAGACCTAACCAGGGATCCTACTACCGAGATCCTAAAAAGAAAATACCTTCTGTCGAGGACAACTGGAAATTTTCTGCCAAGATTTTCCAGGAAATGAAAAGAAACACCTTATGTTGATGTTTGCTGTAATCTTATTTTTGAAATTACCCGAGAAATCTGCTGCTGAGATTCTTGGAAAGAAAATACCTTCTACTGAGGTTTGCTGAAAATTCTATTACAAAAATTCACCAGAGAATCTACTGCCAAGATTAACTAAAGAATCTGAAATAGAGCCACCTTTTGTCGAGGTTTGCTGGAGATAAAAAAACCATTGATGGGATAAATTAACGGAGTTGCAACAGGCTTCTCAAATAAAGAGATACCATTTGAAGTCATGCAATAGATTCCAAGAGAGTGTTGCAACAACACTGCTGTGGAAACAAAGTCTTCATCTTCTGATGGTAATCATAAACAGATCATCTACTGAGAATCCCCAAGGGTGAAAAATAAATGCACTCCCAATTATCTAAGTTACATAGCCTGGAGAGCTTTAAAGTAGTCACTGTCGGGGATCAAAGTTCAATCCAGGAACAAACTAGAGATAAACGGTCAAACAAGACTCGTCCCAAAAAGGAAACATCTCAATTGGGGAAAATTCCATCCAGATAATGAGCTGGAAAGGAAAACTGAAACAAAATCTACCACGAGAATCAAACTCAGTGGGGAATTAGAAAGGATAAATTTTTCTGCTTAAGGTCGACACTCTATTGGAAAGAGGACAAACGTACTTCGCGGGGATAAGAGCACCAGAGAATAGGGAAGCACTAACAAAAATGCAATATGCACAATGCAACAAAAACATGTTATGCTCAACAAAAATGAATGTGCATGCAATGCATATGGGTATGAATATGCTGACAAAATAGACAAAGAGGATAAACATAGGGTGAACAAAACATCAACGCACCACCAAATACTCGGCTAATCTCAGCAAGTTGGAGACATCACTAGAGATCGTGTTGGGGATTTAACAAAAGAAATCCTGCAAGAGATAAGCAAACGCCATCAAAGGAAAATAAATCCTACTACAAGGCTCAAATATCACTAAGGAAATGGAGATGCTGTTTGGGGAGCAAACCCAAATATCAATCTTCAAACATCAATAATCCAACAAGAGGGAACAACAATATGAACTTCGCTTTGAGGGAAAGATCTGTTGGAGAAAACATAGCAACACAAATCTTCCAACTCTGCCTGGGGATAAGAAAATTCCATATGAAATCTGCTTCAAAGGGATGAAGAGATCTACTGCAAAATATAATGGATTCACTGGAGATTTGTAATCATGTAAATAGCTACACAACTCCACTAGGGAATAACACAGCTCTTCTGGGGATATCAGAAAAAGTTCTCTGAGGATTATGCAACTCTGAGAGAAACATCCCGGACTTTCCAGGGAATAAGAAGTTAACATCATAACAAAAAGTCAAGTTGTGGGGGATTTTACATCAACACCCAATACAAGGCGAGTGAAAACCCGACAGGTGACTGCTATATCAACACTTCTTAGAAGAAAGCAAAATTGCTCTTTGCTTGAGAAACATCCAAAGTAATAATGCATAACCTCTATTGGGAACCAGTAATGACAAATCTCTGCGTGGGCATTAACATCAAGGAGAGGTGGTCCTCATAATTGTTCAACTGCCTGACCATAGTCTGGCTGGACGAAGGAAATATACTCAACTGGAGAAGAATTGAATTAAGACTTAGTTGGGAAAACTGAACAACACTCGTCCATTTATCCATAGGAATAAAACTCTACTAAGGGAATATCAATAAACTCTACTAGAGAAACCTCAACACAAGTCTACTGGGGAACTATTAATAAATTCTAACAGAGGACCAAGAAAGAACCCTACTAAGGAAAACATCAACAAACTCTACTGAGGAGAATATTGAGTTCTGTTGTGTTAGATTAGCCGTATAATAATTGAATTTCTCCCTAAACTGCATGGTATACAAGAAATCTTCCTTAAGAAACTTTGTGCTCTGAGAATTTAAGATAATCTACACCAGTGTCTTCAAACTCTGAGAGATTCGTCGAATCTCGATGTAACTGCCCCAAGTTAACTGTATTCGGCACATTCATTGATCGAGTATTCAAGCTTTGCCCCTGTGAAAGCATCAACTAGGAAAACAAACTTGCTCAGGCTCAACAAAGTCTTTAGACAACATGCCCCTGGATATGATCATTCTTTGAAATAATCTGTCAATTACTCATCAGAGTTTCAGGCTTCAAAAGATTAAACTCATCACTGATGCTCATATGTAAGCTTTTATGATGTCAACAAATATATGCAAGCAGAAAATGTTAATTCTGAGAATGATAATTCTAATGCAATTACATATGTTAGTCTTGAAGTTTTTTACTGAAAAGATGTCGCAAAATTTTTTGAACGAATCACTAGTTAAGATGTGACATTTATTTTTGAATGCACATGCAATACCAACAAAGATCTTTTAGCACAACTCATGAGAGTCAGGAACGCTATCTCGTTAAAGTATGCTTTCAAAATAAGCACTACTTCAATTAGGTCTTTCGAGGGTTATAATGTGGTCTGGTTCACGATTTTCATAAAAAAAAAGGATTTTTAGGCTCAAAGTTTATCTGTACCCACCCATTCTCCGTGATGTTCTTCAGTCCTACATTCAGCTAATTTGACACAAATATTCATCTCTCAAAAAATATTTTGATGGTTGAGGATCCAATGAAACTGATGGTTTACGAACCAATAAGGCCTTTTGGGGAATAACAATCATTCTTTTGTCTTTTGTATTTGTAGTCACACAGATTTGTTTAGGATTTTTCTTTGTAATCCTTTCTTTTCGCTTTTCGCGCTTTTCATTTTTTTTGGCTTTCTCTAATTTTTTCCTAAGTCACTTGTTTTCAAGTTTTACGACTTAGCGGGCTTTGTATTTTTCTTTTGATTTTTTTAACAAATCATGTGACACTGGCTTACCTGACTTGTTAAAAGGGTTGTGACTGTCTCTTTCCTTTGAAATGAGAGATAACCATCATGGTTGGTCCTTGTCGCTACTGCGAAAATCGGCGCCGGCTGACAGAAGAGTCGCCACCGTGCGTTATTTATCCCAACGGAGGGAAAGGAAACGCTCGAAGTAAACCTCGCAAAAAACGGGAAAAGGTATGGTCATCGCAACCAAAACCTGGATTCGGGAGTCGGTTACGCAAGGGGAAGGTATTAGCACCCCTCACGTCCGTCGTACTCGACGGGATCCACGCTTTCTTGGGTTGTCTAAAGGATGCAAAACAATCTATCTACGGCTGCTAAATCTAAACGGAAGGGAATTGACTCGATAGAGCGTCGCACTCTATGCCTACGTATTCTCAAGAGAGAAAGTCAGAGTCAACGTAGTTCGGGACTACGGGGAAATTGGCTCGCCAAGACCTCGTGTCTTGTGCCTACGTACTTCCACACTGCATGGAAGATCAGAGCTTACGTAGTTCAGGCTAACTACGGCTAGGCTGGGTGTTCTCACACAGCAGTGAGAAATTAATCTGGTTTTAAAGGTATGGGAACCTATGGGAAAAACTACGGTCTGGTCTCAAATGCACTCGGGCAAGAGAAAGGGATAACATCAGTCGTCAGCGGGAAAGTCTCGATTGCACAGCAGCGAAAGAACAAAAGAGTTAGTTGTTAGTGTGCTCGCTAGGATATCGCATCCTATGCCTACATATTCTCGTCTGGTAGGAGAAATCAGAGCAGCTGTAGTTCGGCTACTTTCGGGACCACAGCTTAAATCTCGTTTTATTAATATTCTGAAAAATGGTTACAATGATTGAGTACGGAAAAATAATCTCCTAAAACCCTATCCTATTCATCACGAAAGATCAAATAAAAAAGTCCCCTAACAAGTGGACTTCTAAAAACTACCTCTAAAAAGGTAAAATAAACTCTATGAAAAATTATATCCTAAAAGAAAAATATTAATTCTACAAAGTAATATTTTTTACTATTTTTTTCAACTATTTTTCATATTTCTTTTTCTATTTTCTCTTTTTTTCTCAAATATTTCTTTTTCATTCTCTTCCTCAATATTCTTTTTCATTCTTTTTTCTATATTTCTTTTCAAAATATTTTTTCAATATTCTTTTCATGTTCTTTTTCATATATTTTTCTCTTTTTTAAACTAATCAAATGAAAAAAAGTATAAAAAAAAAAAAAGAAAAATACAAGAGGGGGGGGGGACACCAGTACAAGGGGATGTGTTAAGTAAAACTTAAAACACAACTAAAGGGCCTAGCCCATCTAAACCTGCCAAAAAATAAAAAATGCTGGGAAGGGGGGTGCACTTAGCGGAATGGGGAATGTGATTAGCAGAAGGGCCCAGCCCAGGTCCATCCAAGAAAAATAAAAAAACGGCAAAGGTGTATGTCCAAAATGGGGGGTTCGTACGGACGAAAACAAACGGGCCCAAGGCCCAGTCCACACGCGATCCTCTCCTTCCTCATTCCAACTTCTGAAACCCTAGCCTCCCATCTCTCTCCCTCTCTACTGTTCACACAAGTCTCGCGCCGCCCTCAGCTTCTCTCACTCAATCGTTGATTCTCCCCAATCTCCTCTCTTCTCAACCTTCTTCAGTCTCACTCTCCTTCAACTCCCAGCTTCGTCTTCCTTTACCTTCATTCCAAATCTTTCAACAACACAAGAGAAACCACACGCGATTCCTTCGTGAAGATCAACGAATGAGAACGTTGAGGGAGTTCTGGAAAATGGATGAAGGTTCTTGAATCTGGAGATTCTTGACGAAGCAATTGCATGCGTAAATCTGATGAAGAACGAGTATTGACGCACCGTTTTTGCTTGAAGACTGCTATGGAACAAATCTGGGAAGAACCTGATGAAGGATGCAGTTGATGAAGATCTTCTGAAATTATTGTTGTTGAACGATGAGGAGATCTGAACTTTGGTAGTCGTTCTGGAAATAATATGAATACGATGAAGATTTGAAAGAACTCCAAGGATTTCTGGGAAAGTCTTTTGAAGGTTGATGAGTCCGGTGACGATCTGATGATGAACACGGTGTTCTTGAGGGTCATGCAAGGTGTGGATCTTCAAAGGTTAAACGAACTCGGGAACAACACTCGATGAATCACATGAAGGTTTTTTTTGGAGAGATCTTGAATGAAGATCGCTGATGAACATGTCGATTCTGGAAATTGCTTGAGGTTTTTTACTGAGTTCTTGAAGACCTTGGATGAACCTGTTGATGAACATTTGAAGCCTTTCTGGCAAACTTCTTGGACGGATCTTGGAGAAGAGTTCTTGAGAACGTGTTGAACTTTCTTGCAAATTCGTGTCTCCAGTGACAGTAGCGATGAGTTCTTGACGTAACAAGCTTTCCGGCGATGGACGAAGATGAATCTAGACGATTTCTGGTGAATCTGATGATGTTGACCGGAGGAGGAAGATGAAGATCATGCGAAAACGATGAAGATTCTGGGTTTTTTGAGTTTTCCGGCGAGTTCGACGGCGGCCGGAGACGGTTAATGATTGGTTAGGGTTGGCCGGAAGTTAGTTGGGAGATGACCGGAGTTGGTTGGTGGTGGCCGGCGAGGGTCAGGTGCTGTGGTTGCATGGCCGCCGGCCATGCAACCGGTGAGGTTCCGGGGTAGACGCGTGTCATGGTTGGGTGGCAGAGGGGTAATGCATGAAGGCCACGTGGGGGGAAGAGGGAGAGTGGATTACGCGTGGCTGGTTCTGGGGTGAAGTGAGTTATGAGGTGGGGCCTCTGGGTGAAGTGGAAATAATGACGTGGGTTCCCCTGGACTTGAACGCGTGGCTGTGCTTATAAAGGACAAGTGGCATTGCAATTTTTCTGGACAAAAAATGGACCTGAAAGATCTGGGCCTCCAAAAACACTACTCTGGGCCCACGAAAAGTGATACAATAAACCCAAAAAAAATCTGAATTAAAATGATTAAACCCAATTAAACTAAACAAAGACTAAACCTAATTAACTAGTTAATACTCAACAAATTAATCTGAAAATTAAGGCTAATCTAATCTAATTAATTCTAACAAACTCTAATTAAAAGATTAAAATCCTAATTAAATCTAAAAGATGATTAAAATCTAATTAAGCCTAAAAAGAAGAATTAACTATTAAACCTATACTAACCACTAGACTAATGACAATAGAAAAAACTCTAATAATTCTCTAACAATTCCACTAATCTAAAAAAAAACTCTAATAACTCCACTAATCTAAAAAAACTCTAATAATTCTCTATTTAAAATTTTATTAAATTTCTATTAAATCTCTAATGAAACCTATATTACTTATTTAAAAGAAAAACCATTATTCTATTAAAACTATTAACATTCTATTTAAAACTAATAAAAGAAAAATCTATTATATTCTATTAAAACTATAAAAAAAAGCTATTAACCTATTAAAAACTCTATAAAATTCTAAAAAATGATTTAAATCTATTAAAAATATAAAAAAATCAATTAAAATTCTAAAAAATCTATAAAGCCTATTTAAAACCTACAAAAGGCTATTAAATTCTAAAAAATGCAAACAAAGGCAAATAACCAACATAAAAGAGAGCGCGAGACCAGATCGAAGCAAAACAGTAACCCGGACACCAAAAATCTCAAAAATCACGGCGAACTGAAAACACCCAGGAAGCGCGCGACTTCTCAAAATAACCTCCGATTACCCGAACCGGTCTGAAACACCTGAAATGCGACAGCAGGGCTGTAACCCCGATAAAATCACTGTGATTGAAGAAATGCGCTATATGCAGTATGCGAATGCGAATGCGAAATGCGTCGAAGCATAAACCGAAAGTGGCACCGGTTGGTCAAATTTTAGGGTGCAACAGCTGCCCCTATTCAAGCGGCTTGGACCTGAAGGGTTGAAGAGCGCGCAACCTTCAAACATTCAGAGGTACGAGACGGTTGAATACTAATAAACCCGAAAATTTGCCAACCGTGAGAATATACTGTAAAACTGCTTGGGGAATAAAAATCCAGAAAACCGAGTCCAGTCGTCACGGCAACAAAATGATCAATCATCTGGTGAAGAAACTCTTGATTTTAACACCTGCTACCCGCGTGATACCACAGATAACAAACCCGAGGGTTGCAACAAAACACCTGATATTCTCACATCGCCTACTGATAGACAGGAAGAGAAATATACTCACATCGTCTAAGGATAGACGGAAAGACACCCGTTCCGAAGGAAAAAATCAATACTCACATCGTCTAAGGATAGACGGAAAGACACCCAAAATCCATACTCACATCGTCTAAGGATAGACGGAAAGACACCCAAAATCCATACTCACATCGTCTAAGGATAGACGGAAAGACACCCTTAAATCCATACTCACATCGTCTAAAGATAGACGGGAAGACACCCAAAATCCATACTCACATCGTCTAAGGATAGACGGGAAGACACCCTAAATCCATACTCACATCGTCTAAGGATAGACGGAAAGACACCCTGAATCCATACTCACATCGTCTAAGGATAGACGGAAAGACACCCTGAATCCATACTCACATCGTCTAAGGATAGACGGGAAGACACCCTGAATCCATACTCACATCGTCTAAGGATAGACGGAAAGACACCCAAAATCCATACTCACATCGTCTAAGGATAGACAGAAAGACACCCAAAATCCATACTCACTTCGTCTAAGGATAGACGGAAAGACACCCTTAATCCATACTCACATCGTCTAAGGATAGACGGAAAGACACCCAAAATCCATACTCACATCGTCTAAGGATAGACAGAAAGACACCCAAAATCCATACTCACATCGTCTAAGGATAGACGGAAAGACACCCAAAATCCATACTCACATCGTCTAAGGATAGACGGAAAGACACCCAAAATCCATACTCACATCGTCTAAGGATAGACGGAAAGACACCCATCCTGAAGGAAAAAATCAATACTCACATCGTCTAAGGATAGACGGGAAGACACCCATACGCAATTCAATACCATCCCTCAAATTTCAGAATCCTTTCGTCTACGGGAACTAATGGAAAGAACAATATCCTTAAAGGGGCCACATCATCAGTAAGGACCGACGGGAAGAAAACCACCTTCAAAGAGCCATGTCGTCAATAAGAATCGACAATCAGGAAAACCGAACATTCTTCAAAGCCTCGACGTCAATAAGGATCGACGGTCAGAAAATCCCTCTTGAAATGCCATCTCATCTAATAAACAGAAATAAAACCACTATCCGAAAGATCGCTTTGAAACCCCTCAACATCTAAAGATAGCCGGAGAAGACTCGCTGGGGAAACACACCATCCGTATGATCTGACGATAAGAAACCCGCTAAAAAATCACCTGAAACTTCACATCGTCTACTGATAGACGGAAAGAACACCACTTGCTAGAGAAACCCCATCTTGAAACCCCGCTGAAAAAATCACCTGAAACTTCACATCGTCTACTGATAGACGGAAAGAAAACCACTTGCTAGAGAAACCCCATCTTGAAACCCCGCTGGAAAATCACCTGAAACTTCACGTCGTCTAATGATAGACGGAAAGAAAGCCATATTCGAACTCAAGACGTCTAATGATAGACGGAGAAATCCACTTATTGGAGGAACACATCGTCAATACGAATTGACGGGAAGAAAAGTCTGTCGATACCAGATGACTGATTGATCAAAGCATAACTGTCGTATGATTTGAGAATCAAATACCAAAGAGCTGTCTGAATAAAGCTGCTGGATAAATGCCCCTGAACTGATCACAGAGTAATTCGCGGGCCATATGAGGCTGATAGAAAACCTGGCTTATGCTTCGTATGCATATGCATATGTTTGAATCTTTCTAAGGCGTAATGCTCCATTTAGGATGGAAATGCTACGCATTTTAAAAATGAAATGCAAGTATGATGCAAATATGATGATATATGCAATATGCTAATGCAGGCTCGGGCTGCTGGAGAAAGTCGGGTACAAAAAACCACTTCAGCAAAATAAATGCTGAGGACGAAGCCAACTCCGCTGGGGATAAACCGGACGTCACAGAATCATTCCAGTAAAATAAATGTTGGAAGAGTGAAATCAACTCCGCTGGGGATAAACCGGACGTCACAGAATCATTCCAGCAAAATAAATGCTGGAAGAGTGAAATCAACTCCGCTGGGGAACGACATATGCGCCAAGTATGATTGGACTTCTCTGGGGATAGCTTACCCGTGCCAATGAAAAATTGGACTTTGCTGGAGAAGATAGACGGAGTCTTCCTGCGTACTGATGAAGATCGGATTTGGAAACTGATGCGCCAACACGGATGGGCCTCACAGTGACCGCCAACCTGGATTTGGACTTTTAGGCTATCTGTGATGAGTCAGGTACAACTGACGCTGGAAAACATTCTGTCTGAATACACAGTTTGCTGGTTGAAGAGTCAAGGGATAGTAACACGACTTCCCGACATTCGCCTCGCACTCGAAAATTGGCTGAATCTGCTCGAGTAGCTCTGAATAACTCTGATGATACGGAGAAGAACAATCCCTTCGCTTCTGATATGCCCTAGCCTGCGGGACCTCTGTGGTGATGCTCCTCAAAAGGAAATCTGCAAATTTGTACCCTGATGGTCTGATATGAAATGCCCCAGCATTCTGAACTTCGGAGAGATACTTCACATCCAATGCTTCTCGAATAAAGAATAACCTCTGCGCTCTTACGATGGCCTGCCCCTGACTGCAATGACTTTGCTCTTGATTATCTGATTCAGAGTAGTGCCCCCTGACTACGAGATATTTACTGAATCTCAACCTAATTGCCCCAAGATAACTGACTTCGAAAGGCTGACCTGACCGAGGATCACTGGATGATAGCTTGCCCTGGCTTGCAGAGCATTCGGGCGTTCTGTATTCTATCCTGATCATACCTTCCATTGTGGAAAACTTTCCTGCTGTCAAGCGCTTACTCGCAAGTAAAACAAGTTGTTATGCATAAAAGACATATTAATGCAACGCATATGACAGCTTTGACATCCAATCTGTTCACTGGGAAAAGGAAAAAACAATTTATGGCATATAATGCACAAAACATTTATCAAGAATATCAACATCAGTACCAACATGGTAAGAGGGACCCTTTTAGGAGTCAGTTTCGACGCAATCTTTACCGAAGTATGCTTTCGAAATAAACCTGCTTCAATTAGGACTTTTCCAGGTTGTAACGTGGTCAGGTTCACGGTTTTGAAGGAAAGGATAAAGGCTCAAAGTTTATTTTAACCCACCCATTCTCCTTGATGTTCTTCCATCCTACGTTTAGCTAATTCGACCTTAGCGCTCACCTGCCAGAGGCTGAAAGATAGGAGTGATAGTTCGAGAAACCATGAGTTTTTGGAGTGACAGCCACTCACTTTTCGTCTTTGACACTTAGGGTCACACGACTCGTATTTGATCGAGGATTTTTTCTTTTGTCATCCTTTCATCTTTTTCTTATCCCTAACTTTTGCCTGAACTGACTCCTTTTGAGTTTCTTTTGATTTTTTAAGTCCAGCGGGATGCCCTCATTTTTGCCTAAGTCATTTGTTTTGAAGTTTTGACTTAGCGGGCTTTTGATTCTTTTTGCTTTCTCTTTTTCCGAACAAGTCGTGTGACACTGGTTGCCTGACCCATTGGAGAATAATGTGACTGTCTCACTCTTGATTTAACCATTGTCGTTTATTAGGCACGACCTCTAGAGGTGTGATTGATCCTCGAACGGACACTCCTTTTGCAACTTGAACGCTCGGCCAAATTAGCTAACACCTACCCTGCCCCAGGTTAAAGATGGAGGGTTTTTCATTTTCAGAAAGAACTCCTACTACCAGGCTCAAAGGGGTTTGGCAAGGGATTATCTTCCTTATATCACCAGTGTTTAGGGATTTGAAACAATGCTTGTACATCATCAGCAGGTTTTATTTCAGAAGCATACAATATCGGAAGTTGCATGTCGTTCATTTCGCCATCCTCCTCAGATCCTTCTTAACCAAGCATTGGACATTTGTAAAAAAAATTAGTGAACACGAATGGATTTAATCAAAACATGCATATTTATTTCATCATCATCAATTGAATGAAAACAACGAGTTTTACGAACAAGATTGCAATTTAAACGGGAAAGAAACTACAAACGTAAAGAAATGACAAGATAAAACAAAGAAAAATGCCAGCTTCCGAGAACCGGGC
The DNA here is from genome assembly GCA_963859935.3 of Lathyrus sativus. Classification (NCBI taxonomy): domain Eukaryota; kingdom Viridiplantae; phylum Streptophyta; class Magnoliopsida; order Fabales; family Fabaceae; genus Lathyrus; species Lathyrus sativus. Next base: position 416,545,645 of record OZ012736.1, on the reverse strand, counting down.
TTTAACATCTGTCCTGCTGCTGAACCAGCCATCTTCACAATCAGTTATTAGAGGCAACTCGATGCTGTCCTGATCTGCTTTCAACGACCCAACCAAATTATAGAGCCCCTCCTCCTCATTCAGATGATTTTGGGCCCTTCCTGCCCGAAGTTGATTGTTGCACTATCAAGTAGGTCCTGCACCTTGTGCTTGAAGGCCAGACAATCTTCAATGTTGTGCCCCAGTGCTCCTGAATGGAAATCACAGTGCTCATTGATATCATACCCTGCTGGAGGCGTACCTGTTAGCGGGGCTAACTTCCTCTTCTCAACCAACTGTAATCGTAGCAACACCTGAAGAAGTTCGACATATGGCATCGGAGGCACATCAAATACCCTCACCGGCCTCAGATTTTGAGCTCTTCGCTGATTGGGATGCTGTTGCCTGTGCTGCTGTTGAGATCGTTGTTGTCGTCGCTGGTATCGGGTTGACTGTTGAATAACCTTCGTAGCAAATACAACATCGGTTTCTTGACTTTCACCGTACTAATTAAGGCACTCCTTATGCTTAGCCATTTTCTTTCTCAGATCTGCCCCAGGAATAGGCAACAGTTGTGGGCATGGAGATTCTGACACCATGGAGTCCAGGATACGTTTCTGACCTACTGCAGCTTTAGAAACATCCATCATCTTAGCATCAACTGGGATAGGACTAATACGTACAGCTACACCGCTTGGCGTGAATTCAATATCTTTTGAGTCAATCAGGTCTTGAACATTGTGCTTAAAAGCATGACAACCCTCGATGTCGTGTCCGAGTGCCCCAGAATGAAATTCACATTGCTTACTGGCATCGTACCCACAAGGCGGTATCGTTCCCTTAGGCGGTTCCATTGTTCTTTTTTCAACCATTTTAAACCTCAATAAAGTCTGAAAGAGCTCAGCATACGTTGAAGGTGGCGCCTCAAATACCCTCTTTGGCCTCCCCTCCTGAATCCTCTGTTGAGCCGGATGTACCCTTTGTTGTTGTTGCTCAGGTTCCACAGGCCCAGGTGGCACGAGCTTTTTCACGGCGGCTTCAAATAGCTGAGCATCCTCTTTCCTAAGCACATTCTTGACAACTTCCATGATCAAGCTTACTTGGGTCTTCAGTTGACTATTTTCCTCTTTGAGGATCTTCTGCTCCAGACGCATCTCTTGCATGTCTCTCATCATCTGCCCCAGCTGGCTTCGGACTTCAATCAATTCAACCTGATTCTGTTCCATATCTCTGAAGGAACTCCTGCAACAAACTGAATGATGAGGAAATAAGACCCACGGTTCTGATGTACCTGTTAAATGATAATGCAATGCAGAAAGCCAACACATATTCATGACAAGACAACGAGAAACTCAAGCTATAAGCACCCAGACGAACACCTCCCACACATGTACAACTAACAAAAGCGGCACGTAAGCACAAACGAGTACGAATACAATGACCCCAGCCAACAATCCTGGTGGTGGTCAGCAAACACTAATGCACAAAAGCTAAACGGGTTAGGCAGAGAAAACAGATGCGACACCCGGCACAGAAACCTCTAGAAACTTCTCCAATATTCAACTGAACTCTCCGTTTGACATTCTTCAGAACACACACTTCCCGTGGAGTCTTCCATGACATTAACTGACGAACCCACACAACTGGATGACGGAGAATCGTTAATCTGAACAAAACCCTGGGGTGCGATGAAAATCCGGTTAGAGTCTAACAGATCCTGAACCTGGCTTCTAAGCACCTTACAATCATTTGTTGAATGCCCCTGTGCCCCAACATGGTACTCACAGCGGGAGCTGGCATCAAAACCTGGAGGATATGGTGGAATCACTGGATTAGTCTCTTTCGGAACTATCAATCCACTTCTGACCAGATCTGGCAACAACTGACTGTACGACACCGATAGCTGAGTAAACTGCCTTTCAAGTTTCCTTGGTCTCCGTTGGGCGTGCTGACGCGATCGACGACAGGATGACCGTTGACTTGAAGTGTCTGAAAACCGATCCTGAGATGCTAGAGATTCTGAGACGATGTCATTTCCTTCTTCCCACTCTTCTTGAGAACTGACAACTGACTCATTCTTATCAACTGGGATATAAGGAGCATCTCGAAGCTTTCCACTCTTGAGTCCTCTCTCAACAAGCTCCCCCATTCTCATCAGGCTCACAAAGCTTGTAAAACCAAACAATTTGTCATAATAATGGCCTTTCAGAGTACCCAAGAAGATGTCAACCATTTCTCTTTCCTGAAGCGGTGGTTGAACACTAGCAGCCAATTCTTTCCATCTTTGCACATACCCTCTGAATGATTCATTCTCCGCCCGAGATAATTCTTGCAGATGTACGAGACTAGGAGCCATATCCAGGTTGTAATCGTACTACTTCAGGAAAGCTCTGGCTAAATCCACCCATGATCGAATCTGATTACTCTCTAACTGCATATACCACCTCAAAGATGCCCCAGTCAGACTATCTTGAAAGCAATGGATCATCAATTTGTCATCTCGCACAAACGAAGTCATTCTTCGACAGAACATCATCAAATGCTGCTTCGGACAGCTATCTCCCGTGTACTTTTCAAATTTCGGCACTTTGAACTTATAAGGCAACACCAGGTCAGGGACCAAACACATGTCTGCAGCATTCAGGTTAACAGCATCTTTGACCTCCAAAGCTTTAACTCTTTCTTCCAATACTCGGAACCTTCTATCACCTTCAAGAGCTCTTGAGTTTACAGTCCTGGCTACCGGGATATCTCTGCGTGGATTCCTCTCAGGGAAAACAGCACCTTGATTGTTAACAGGAGGAGGACGTTCATTTCGGGCAACAAACTGCTCATGTCGATCTCGGTTCTCAACAGTAGGCTGTACAACTTGGTCTGCAGCAACGTTGTTCGCTTGCGGGAAGTCTTCCATAGAATCATACGGATGGCTGGATGTCATAGTAAACCCTGTCAAGGTGTTAGGAGACTGGAAATTGCCTTCAGACATAGCTATCAATTACCTTTAACTGACTACACTGCTTGATTCTCAAATCTTCTTAAGTCTGCTCCAACCCCTTGGTCGTCTTCTGACAATCAACAGTTGCTCACTCCAAACTCCGGGTACTCACCTTCAGGAAACAAAGGCTGGATCAGAACTCTGGCTAACTGGAGAAATGCTATGCAATATGATGCAAAGATGCTTATGCAAATGCAGTGCAATGCAGCAAACACGGGATCACAGCCCCCACAACACGCTCTGAATACTGCTGACGGAGTACGTTCTCTCTAAAAGAGAACGCCAAGACAGCGGGTAGGCTGGAAGTCAAGTTTCTCGCAAACCCCCCCCCCCCCACTCACGGGTATGGACCTAAGGCACGGCATCCTATGCGGTCATCAGCGTCACAGACTTTCATGAGGAATGATACGATTCCCAGAAGGAGTGGCATCGTCATCTCATGAAGAGGCCTCACTTAGCTGACTTCCAATTGATCGGTCCCCAGAGTCGACAATCCTCACGTCTGGACTCCCCTACGATCCTTAGGATCGGAAAGAAGCACCTCGGAGAGAACCTCGTCTGAGCGTGAATTTCGTGGGGAACTCTTGCCTGCTCAGCAAACAGGTTCGCCCACTAATCTCCACAACTACGTCTAAATGCATACTCAAGCAGCCCAGGTCCGGCTATCACTCAAAGTATCACCCTCCCTAGCACAACAGCAACAGATAATAGAAATACAGAAATAAACACCCAAAAGACAAGCAAACAAGCGCTAGGATTGACTCTCTTAGGGGACGTTGGATCCCACATGCATAAGGAACTATCGCAGTCCTTAGCAGCCAGGGGACGTTCAATCCCCAGCAGAGTCGCCAGCTGTCGCTACTGCGAAAATCGGCGCCGGCTGACAGAAGAGTCGCCACCGTGCATTATTTATCCCAACGGAGGGAAAGGAAACGCTCGAAGTAAACCTCACAAAAAACGGGAAAAGGTATGGTCATCGCAACCAAAACCTGGATTCGGGAGTCGGTTACGCAAGGGGAAGGTATTAGCACCCCTCACGTCCGTCGTACTCGACGGGATCCACGCTTGTTAGGGTTGTCTAAAGGATGCAAAACAATCTATCTACGGCTGCTAAATCTAAATGGAAGGGAATTGACTCGATAGAGCGTCGCACTCTATGCCTACGTATTCTCAAGAGAGAAAGTCAGAGTCAACGTAGTTCGGGACTACGGGGAAATTGGCTCGCCAAGACCTCGTGTCTTGTGCCTACGTACTTCCACACTGCATGGAAGATCAGAGCTTACGTAGTTCAGGCTAACTACGGCTAGGCTGGATGTTCTCACACAGCAGTGAGAAATTAATCTGGTTTTAAAGGTATGGGAACCTATGGGAAAAACTACGGTCTGGTCTCAAATGCACTCGGGCAAGAGAAAGGGATATCATCAGTCGTCAGCGGGAAAGTCTCGATCGCACAGCAGCGAAAGAACAAAAGAGTTAGTTGTTAGTGTGCTCGCTAGGATATCGCATCCTATGCCTACATATTCTCGTCTGGTACGAGAAACCAGAGCAGCTGTAGTTCGGCTACTTTCGGGACCACAGCTCAAATCTTGTTTTATTAATATTCTGAAAAATGGTTACAATGATTGAGTACGGAAAAATAATCTCCTAAAACCCTATCATATTCATCACGAAAGATCAAATGAAAAATCAAATGAAAAAGTCCCCTAACAAGTGGACTTCTAAAAACTAACTCTAAAAAGGTAAAATAAACTCTATGAAAAATTATATCCTAAAAGAAAAATATTAAATCTACAAAGTAATATTTTTTACTATTTTTTTCAACTATTTTTCATATTTCTTTTTCTATTTTCTCTTTTTTTCTCAAATATTTCTTTTTCATTCTCTTCCTCAATATTCTTTTTCATTCTTTTTTCTATATTTCTTTTCAAAATATTTTTTCAATATTCTTTTCATGTTCTTTTTCATATATTTTTCTCTTTTTTAAACTAATCAAATGAAAAAAAGTAAAAAAAAAAAAAAAGAAAAGAAAAATACAAGAGGGGGGTACACCAGTACAAGGGGATGTGTTAAGTAAAACTTAAAACACAACTAAAGGGCCCAGCCCATCTAAACCTGCCAAAAAATAAAAAATGCTGGGAAGGGGGGGTGCACTTAGCGGAATGGGGAATGTGATTAGCAGAAGGGCCCAGCCCAGGTCCATCCAAGAAAAACAAAAAAACGGCAAAGGTGTATGTCCAAAACGGGGGGTTCGTACGGACGAAAACAAACGGGCCCAAGGTCCAGTCCACACGCGATCCTCTCCTTCCTCATTCCAACTTCTGAAACCCTAGCCTCCCATTTCTCTCCCTCTCTACTGTTCACACAAGTTTCGCGCCGCCCTCAGCTTCTCTCACTCAATCGTTGATTCTCCCCAATCTCCTCTCTTCTCAACCTTCTTCAGTCTCACTCTCCTTCAACTCCCAGTTTCGTCTTCCTTTACCTTCATTCCAAATCTGTCAACAACATAAGAGAAACCACACGCGATTCCTTCGTGAAGATCAACGAATGAGAACGTTGAGGGAGTTCTGGAAAATGGATGAAGGTTCTTGAATCTGGAGATTCTTGAGGAAGCAATTGCATGCGTAAATCTGATGAAGAATGAGTATTGACGCACCGTTTTTGCTTGAAGACTGCTATGGAACAAATCTGGGAAGAACCTGATGAAGGATGCAGTTGATGAAGATCTTCTGAAATTATTGTTGTTGAACGATGAGGAGATCTGAACTTTGGTAGTCGTTCTGGAAATAATATGAATACGATGAAGATTTGAAAGAACTCCAAGGATTTCTGGGAAAGTCTTTTGAAGGTTGATGAGTCTGGTGACGATCTGATGATGAACACGGTGTTCTTGAGGGTCATGCAAGGTGTGGATCTTCAAAGGTTAAACAAACTCGGGAACAACACTCGATGAATCACATGAAGGTTTTTTTGGAGAGATCTTGAATGAAGATCGCTGATGAACATCTCGATTCTGGAAATTGCTTGAGGTTTTTTACTGAGTTCTTGAAGACCTTGGATGAACCTGTTGATGAACATTTGAAGCCTTTCTGGAAAACTTCTTGGACGGATCTTGGAGAAGATTTCTTGAGAACGTGTTGAACTTTCTTGCAAATTCGTGTCTCCAGTGACAGTAGCGATGAGTTCTTGACGTAACAAGCTTTCCGGCGATGGACGAAGATGAATCTAAACGATTTCTGGTGAATCTGATGATGTTGACCGGAGGAGGAAGATGAAGATCATGCGAAAACGATGAAGATTCTGGGTTTTTTGAGTTTTCCGGCGAGTTCGACGGCGGCCGGAGACGGTTAATGATTGGTTAGGGTTGGCCGGAAGTTAGTTGGGAGATGACTGGAGTTGGTTGGTGGTGGCCGGCGAGGGTCAGCTGCGGTGGTTGCATGGCCGCCGGCCATGCAACCGGTGAGGTTCCGGGGTAGACGCGTGTCATGGTTGGGTGGCAGAGGGGTAATGCATGAAGGCCACGTGGGGGGGGGGGGAAGAGGGAGAGTGGATTACGCGTGGCTGGTTCTGGGGTGAAGTGAGTTATGAGGTGGGGCCTCTGGGTGAAGTGGAAATTATGACGTGGGTTCCCCTGGACTTGAACGCGTGGCTGTGCTTATAAAGGACAAGTGGCATTGCAATTTTTCTGGACAAAAAATGGACCTGAAAGATCTGGGCCTCCAAAAACACTACTCTGGGCCCACGAAAAGTGATACAATAAACCCAAAAAAAATCTGAATTAAAATGATTAAACCCAATTAAACTAAACAAAGACTAAACCTAATTAACTAGTTAATACTCAACAAATTAATCTGAAAATTAAGGCTAATCTAATCTAATTAATTCTAACAAACTCTAATTAAAAGATTAAAATCCTAATTAAATCTAAAAGATGATTAAAATCTAATTAAGCCTAAAAAGAAGAATTAACTATTAAACCTATACTAACCACTAGACTAATGACAATAGAAAAAACTCTAATAATTCTCTAACAATTCCACTAATCTAAAAAAAACTCTAATAACTCCACTAATCTAAAAAAACTCTAATAATTATCTATTTAAAATTTTATTAAATTTCTATTAAATCTCTAATAAAACCTATATTACTTATTTAAAAGAAAAACCATTATTCTATTAAAACTATTAACATTCTATTTAAACCTAATAAAAGAAAAATCTATTATATTCTATTAAAACTATAAAAAAAAAGCTATTAACCTATTAAAAACTCTATAAAATTCTAAAAAATGATTTAAATCTATTAAAAATATAAAAAAATCTATTAAAATTCTAAAAAATCTATAAAGCCTATTTAAAACCTACAAAAGGCTATTAAATTCTAAAAAATGCAAACAAAGGCAAATAACCAACATAAAAGAGAGCGCGAGACCAGATCGAAGCAAAACAGTAACCCGGACACCAAAAATCTCAAAAATCACGGCGAACTGAAAACACCCAGGAAGCGCGCGACTTCTCAAAATAACCTCCGATTACCCGAACCGGACTGAAACACCTGAAATGCGACAGCAAGGCTGTAACCCCGATAAAATCACCGTGATTGAAGAAATGCGCTATATGCAGTATGCGAATGCGAATGCGAAATACGTCGAAGCATAAACCGAAAGCGGCACCGGTTGGTCAAATTTTAGGGTGCAACAGCCCTTAAATACACACTTCTTTTGGAAATTTGAACGCTTGATCAAATTAACTAAAGACTACCTTGCCCCAGGTTAAAATGTAAGGATTTTTTCATTTAGAAAGGAAACTCCTACTTCAAAGCTCAAAGGGGTTAACAATGGATTATCTTCCTTATATCTTCGGTGTTTGGGAATTTGAAACAATGCCTTACATCATCAACAGGGTCTTATTTAAAAGCATATAACCAAAAAATTTGCGTTTCCACCTTATCATCCTCCCTCCAAGAGTTTAAACAAGAAGTTGGTATTGCAAATGCAGGAAAAAAATAAAATTAATGAACGAATGCGAATGGATTACTTCAAGACAAACATACTCATTACATTATGATTAGTATTCAAAATCAAACAAGTTCCTACATGCAAACAAAGCATTAACAGTCATAAAAGATTGCAAATAAAATTGCAGTAAATGAACTAATGATCTGAAGACATTGTCTCAGTCTGAGCTTGAAAGAACATCCTCAACTTTCTTTGAAGACACATAAGCAAATGTATGACCGCTATGGGTCACTCCACTAACATCAGCAATATGAATTTCCTTGAGTTTTTATATTTATTAGCATAAAGATGTCCGATTCACAAATGGGCTTCCTCCCTTGAAGGTCAACATCTCATCGTCGATCATCTCTTGAACCTTTTTCCTGTAAAACATTGCACTCCTCAATCGAATGCCTCATTACTCCATCATGAAACTTACAAATGATATTTGGATTGTACCAGTGAGGAGGAGATTTCATTACTCTGGTCTTTCTAGGTGTTATTATCTAGTTTCGAGCAAAATAAGACCACAATTGACTGTAAGTCATCAGGATTGGATCAAACTAGTGAGTCTCTCCTTTTAGTTTATTCAGAGGTTTATGCTGATTCTGGAACTGATTTTGATATTGTTGATAAGGCACCGAACTGGATTTAGCAGAATCTGAGGAGAATCCTGAATTACATCAACTTCAACATTTTCTTCTACTTGGCAATCACTAACAGATTTTTCTTTAGTAGCTTGGTCATTTGAACCATCTTGGATTCTTCCACTTTTGAATGCGTTCTCGATGTTTACTCCGACTTCCACAATTTTGGAGAACTCTAGAGGAACAACGCCTACCATCCTGACATGATAAGAGTCTGACAGTGCTCTTAGAAACATTTTGGCCAGTTCCTTCTCTAAGAGTGGTGGATGAACTTGGGCTGCCAATTCTTTCCACTATTGTGCATACTCTTTGTGGATTCGTTATATTTCTGACTCATACTCATCAATTGATTGCTGTCTAGAGCCATGTCCAAATTGTAATTGTATTTTTTAGCAAAAGCGTCAGCTAGGTCTTCCCAAGACTGAATATGGTTCCTTTCTAGCTTCATATACCACATCAAGGATCCCCCATACAAAATTTCTTGAAAGTAGTGAATCATCAGCTTATCGTTATTGACATGAGCAGTCATCTTTCGACAGAACATCATCAAATGATGCCTTGGATAGCTAAAACTCTTGTATATTTCAAACACAGACATTTTGAACTTCAGGGGAATAACCACGCCTGGGACCAGACATAAGTCATGATCCTTAAGACCATATGCATTGCATCCTTTCATCATCTTCAATTGTTTCTTGAGATCAAAAACTCCTTCTTCGATTGCCACAACTCTAGGATCCTTCATCACAGGGTGGACATTATGAGGATTTAGCATATACCTCAGAAATCGGGAATCTCTTTCATCAACTTGAACATCCAGGTTATTTTGCACAGGTTGAGATTGAGTGAGAACATCCACTTGTAGAACATTGTCATCCGGAGGAAAACCGTACGTCGGATTGGTCATCACTATAAAGCCTGACATGGGATCCACATTCTCTGTTCTCTCCATTGTCCTTCAGTAACCACTTCAAATTCAGTATGAATGCCAGTAAATCAACTAATTTATCTTCTTTCTCTGATTAGTCCGAGTATTAAACCGGTGATACAGCTTGTCTGAATAAAGACCAAGAACAGGAAGCAAATAAGACACTCGGGAAAGGCAAGATCCAATGCAGAATGATGCTTGACGTGCAAATGCAAATGCAAGTTTTCAAGGAACTATAAAGCAGTTTGCAAACATTACATTAAGATAACACAATGGATATACCAAAAATCTCATTTCATTAATATTGAAAGAATTACAGCTTTGAAGTACATTTTTATCAATCTTACAACACAAGAGAAAATGAAATTTAGTTCTAAGGAATCGTGTCTGAAAATGACCCAACTCTGAGTTGATACTTCTTGCGAAACCTCTTGATTTATCTTACATATCTGATCTTCATGGTGTCTTTCTCTTTCACGAGTCGATCTACAATACCCTTCTAAGAACCGGACGGAGTAGGAAGACGAGCAAATGATGACGTGCTAGAGGAAAATAAACCCTTTAGATCCCTTGATCTCTTCATGACACGTCGCTCAAGAAACTCAATGAAGACTGGAACACCCATAAGATAGACATACTCCTCTAAGTTTGGCAATAGCTGATAATCTGGAAAAGTAAATAAATGGTGCAAAATATCATAGAGTTGGACCAAGGTATTAAGGATCCCCTCTTCAACATCAGTCCTTAGAATAAACAAGAGTTTCCCAAACAGCATTTGAAACCCACAGGACTAGATGCCAAAGATCCAAGCTTTCTCAACTCTTGTAAGTCAAGACTCGTGAAAGTGTACTTCTTAGTGTTACTTCTTTCAATATCCATGATTCTAAAAAAATTATGATATTTGCAAAAAGAAATATTTGGGTTCCTTGAAAACTGAGAAAAAATGCTCATGAATGCATAAATGCAAGATGCAACACCCACAGACAAGACACATAAAGCATACAGGTTCAAGGGTTCGTCACGAGCATGAAGCCAAAGGTAAGAACTAACCCACAATGGTATGTACTAAGGTTATATCATCACCTGTAGAACATGGTTCTAAAAAAGTTCCTAGAGTCATAATTCCATCTTTTGGATATTATCGGTTTAAATGACTACTCATTGGCCAACAATATTCTCAAGAGAAACTCGCCTGAGTGTGGTATCGCATAACAACTAATTCAAGTCTACACCTGAATAGTCACCGCACCACGTCCTAATAAGGCCAAGATGGGTTAAAGGGTTCTAAGGTCCTCAGCTTCTCAGGCTCCCAAGTCGGAAAAAGTAATGCCAAAATACGACTACTCGTAAGACATTAGTAACCAAAGGGGCCTCCACTGAGCGGGCGATCTCAAGTCAGCTTAGTAAGGACTACTCCACGTAAGTCAACAAGACTATACCACCCTCCTATCATAAGTGCACTCAAGTCCGAATATAGGACTTATCTCACCACAAAGATCACCAGACACCAAACAGAACAAACAATAACAAACAAATCAAAAAAAAAGCGATAAATAAATCAAAGTAGGCGAAATCCACTAGGAATGATGTCCTCCCCAGCAGAGTCGCCACTTTTCTGTAGCGGGGAAATTTGTGAGTGTAAGCCATTGATTAAACTAACTCAAAAATGCAAGAGTCGCCATCGCACTTTTATTTTATCCAAAAAAGGAAAGGAAAAAGAGCGAACGAAACCAAAGAGTTCTAAAACAAGAACAAGAACAGGGATCTGGGTAAGGGGGTTGGTTACGCAATGGGAATGTGTTAGCACCCAGAACGTCTATAGTAATCTATAGGATCCCTTTGAAATATTTACGCTTTTCGGTTTGAAAAAGGTTTGTTTGAAAAGAAGATTGGGGAGATGAGAAGAGAATTATTTTTTAAGATTTTTGTGTTTGGAGTGACTTACCGCCTCATGCCTACGTACCCACAAAGTGCAATATAGGATCAAAACCTCGTAGTTCATGGTACAAATAACAAAAATTTGTTGGTTTTGATTGATTTTAAATGTAAAGAAAAGTCGTCATTTTAAGGAGAAAACTACGACTAGTCACCCACAAGTATAAGACAACATTTGCATCACCTAAAAGATAGAGGATTTTGCTTGGATTATCAACAAGTCTATCACTCAACATTTATGTGAAAAATTTTAACATCTTAATACTATGGAGAATAGGAGAATTATATCTCAACTATGGAAATGACTCATGTCTAAACTTTATGAAAAGTTTTAAAATGAAAAGTGCACAAAGGCACAAAAAGTTTGAATGAGGTAAAGTGTTTTTTATATCTTTTTGAAATTTGGTCAAAATATGATTAACATTGATTGGAATTTATTAAGAAAAACAAAGTTTGAAAATCACTTGTCGAAATTCAAGGTTTTATTGTGAAAGTAGTTTTAAGTTTGAAAACAAGAAAGTTTTTGAAAAGGGGAGGAGATTTTGAAAATTTAAGAAGGGGAGAAGATGAAGTGACTACCCTAAAAAGTAAAATAAAAGTTAGAGATAAGAAGGATCTAACCAACTTGTAGCACACTCCATAGCAAGCCAAATAAGAATTTCATCCATCTTGAAGCATAGTAAATAAGCAAGTCAAATAAAGGCAAAGATCCATAATACTCTAAGCATAGGGAAAGAGTCTTAATTCTAAGTCCAAGGGTCCAAGAATAATCCAAGAAGTCCAAGGTCTAAGAATAGTCCAAGAGCATAACCAGAAAGTTACACCAAGTTTTGTAGAGGTTTAATCCTTTGTTAGTGTTTTGAACAAGATATGGTCCAAGTGGACAAAAGAAAAGAGCGGAAACATAAACATGTGTCCAACGGACAAAGGAAAAATAACAGAAGCATAAATAATAATATGATATGAAATGATAATAATGAAACATAAAGATAAAAGAGAGATAGGGAGCAAGAAGGAAACATAAACAAAATTAGCACAATGATATTGTTAGTGAGTTAGTAATTAGTCGTTATAGAAAATGATCAACGATGGTTAACTCATGCACTTAAGCCAAAGTTGATGAAAACTTATTAGAGGATTGATAAGACCAAAGCCTCCTAACAACAAGCTTCATAGGTGATGGATGTAAGACAAATAATCAACCATACTTGGACTTTCAAATATAAGTTTGAGCCACGAATGATCACTTTCCGATTAAGGGACAATTTAGCGCTATGTTAAACAATCGTAATTGGGTTTATATAGAAACCATGACTATCTGAGGCCGGTCAATAACAATGTTAGTGATAATGCATGCTAGAGAAGTGATATGTAGATCACTCTCCAAAAGCAATGCCACACGAAAAGAAAATAGGTAACGATCCCATCTTCAACAAGAACTTGAAATAAGTTCAAAAGATATCGAAGATTTTCATTGATTAAAAGAAAAAATGATAAGGGGAAAGGGAATGCCAAATTAAATTACATGTTCAAGATCATTCCATATTTAAGTTCATCCACTCATCTTGGTGGATTAAAGTACTAAACATATCATTAACTCAAAGCACCTAAAATGAATTGAACAATTCACTTTAAAGATTGATTTGAATTAATGAATGTTTATCCAACTTCATCTACACCCTAAGTACAATGAATTTAAAGAGGAAAAGTACCTTTAAAAGTGCATTCCAAGGCAAAAATAAAAAGGAAATGGAAGAAGAAGAAGAAGAAAGAACCAAAACAGTCCCAAAATAGAGCCAAAAACTCAAAATGGACACTAGGTAACCAGTTACCCAAATCTGGTAACTGGTTACCACTGCTAAAACAGTAGCAAAAAGGAAAAATAACATTGGGTAACCGGTTACCGCTGCTAAAACAGCAGCGAATCAGTCTAAAAAAGTACATAAACTTGATCAATCATTTCTTCAAACACCTCATGATCAAGTATGCAATTGAGCACGAAAATTCAAGTAAAATAACAGCAATCAACACCAATAGAACACAATTTTCAAGATCCAAAGATCCAGCAACAAGAATCAATAATGGATCACATTGTGGAAGATGTATTAGAATCAACAATGGTGGATCAAGAAATTACCACTTCAAATCTGAAAATTCTTCAAATCAACACCAGAAACCACACTTCAAAGCCTTGATCTACTAGAATTGATTATGAAAAAGTGAATGGATGAAGGTTGAGCTCAAAGATTAGTAAGTTCTAATGATGAACTTACTAACTTTCAATGGAAGAAAGAGCTTTGGTGAATTTGGTAGTTGGAGAAAATTGAGAGTCAAGAAAGAATTTGACAAGGTGAATTTAGCTATCAAAAGCTTAGGCTTAGAAATTTTGGTGGATTGGAATTTGATTTGGAATCAAAATTAGGTTTGGAATTTGAGTTTGGAGGGAAATTAATGATCAAGTGGTGATTAGTGAAGGTGGATGGTGGGAATTAATTATAATGAGGTAGGGGATTTAAAATGAAGTGATCTAGAATATTCTCATGTTGCAATATTTGAATTTGGTGCCAAAAATGCTGCAGAATTTGAATTTGCCCAATTTTCACAAAATTCACACAGGGTTATCGGTTACCCAAAACTGGTAATCGGTTACGACAGATAAAAATGTTGAAAATGGCCTTTTTGATGTGTGGTCTTAGCTCTGACTCGATTATTTTTCCTGTCAAAGAAAACATGGAAATAAACACATGAAGCTTGGAGTCTCTTGAATAAAAGTCAATCAAATATTGGAAAACTCTTAATCAGATGATTTTGAATTGTTTCTGGATCAACTTCGACTTTTCTCAAATGAAATTCGCTCGAGCTGAGGGACTGATATTTGATATCTTTGATCTAAATTCTTCCTGAAAAAGTTAGTAAAGGAAAAACAAACATTTTTTTGGATTTTAATCAATGGTTAGTAAACATAAACATAAACAAATATCAAACAAACAAGAAACAAGGGTGCCTGATGGTCTCCCAAGAACAAACCTGCAGAGGAAGGCAAGAGAACCAAAGCTTGCAATCTTGTTTGTGGGATGAGATGCAAATCATATATGGAATCTTAGGGGTTAAAATTAGGGTATTACAGTTTGGATATATATTGTGTTAGCTCATTCTTCACAAAAACAACAAGAAAAGTGAAAATATACACTGATTTGGTTCTCATCATCTTCATCCTCTTTCTTGTATTTTCTCAACAAATACACATAATCATTTTGTTGTACATTATACATCATTGAGGTGATAACATCCAAACATAAGATCGGTGTATCAGATTTGGGTTGAAAAATCAGTGGGGTTTTCTTGAATAAAACCTTTAGGGTTTTTTCCTCCAAGAATCTTGGATTTTGGGGGTTTTGCACAAATCGTTCCTTCACAGATTCATCTGAGCGAAGGTAATTGAAGAACAGGAGGTTCTATCAATTCAGTTTAGTTAACCGGAGGATTGTGAAAGGAAGGTTTGGGTTTGATATGTGAGTGTCTGAAATCAACCGGGCAAGATTTGAAGACCAGTGGGTTGTTCAAATATGGTGCCATAATCATAGGTTTACTCATCACATCGAAGGAATTTATTCATCTTGAATCAAGAGAAGAGAAGGCATAGGTTTAGCATCAACAATTGGGATTGAGTGTTTGATTTCTACTGCTTCTCTTGTAAAAACAATTTGAAACATGTTATATATACAGGTCTCAATTCTATTTTAGAATTGAGGGCAGATGTACCCCGAGAGAGGATGACGGGGGAACTGCCTCAACAAATTGGTGTTCTCTCTGTTTACTATTTTTATTGCTGAATTTTAAGTTTGTGTGCAAACAAATTAGTTGACTAAAATTCTGGTTTATGGTAGTGCTGAAACATATTTAAAAAACTCATTACAATCCGTTTGATTGTAATCGGGAAAGCTTGGCATTACATTTACTTAGTAATTTTTACTTGGAGTGCTTCGCACACCAAGTGTTAGACTAATTGCTTGAATACAAAGATTTGAGTTGTTTTTCAATTAGGTTTATTTTTAACAAGCGTTGGAAATTGAACAACTTCGAGTGAACAAAATCTTATTGATTCGTGTTCAATTTATTAATTCGATTTCTCGTCTTTGTCGGTATTCCATATAAGCATAGCGTATATTCGATATTTTTGGTAACAGCTCGTTTAGACTATTGTAGTTCCTCAGCCGCTTCCGCTTAAAAATTAAAAAAAAAACTAATTTATCTTAAGCGCCGAATCTATTTTAGAATAAGTGATCTATTCAACTCCCCTTCTAGATCATTATCATTGTCTAACTTTTATTGGTTCAAGTCTATGTAGACGACATCATATTCGGTTCAACAAACAAAGAACTTCGTGAAGAATTCTCATTGATGATGCAAGGAGAACTTGAGATGTCCATGATAGGTAAGATGGATTATTTTCTTAGATTACTAATCAAGCAACTAAAGGATGGCATCTTCATCAACCAATCCAAGTATTGCAAAGAATTGTTGAAGAAATTCGACATAGATAGTTGTAAAGCAATGTTTACACCTATGGGATCCGGAACTTGTGGATCAAGATTAATCAGGTGTTTCAGTTAATATCATAAAATATCGAGGTATGATTGGTTCACTATTTTGATAGCAAGTCGTCCTGAAATTATGTTTAGTGTTTGTCTTTGTGCATGGATTCAAGCCAATCCAAAGGAATCAAATCTTGCCTCGGTAAAGAGAATCATGAAGCACCTAAAAGGAATAGTGAACGTCGGATTATGGTATCCAAAATGTAGTATATGTGATTTAGTTGGTTATTCTAAATCGGATTATGTAGGTTGCAAAACCGATAGAAAAAGTACAAGTGGAACCTCTCACTTCCTATGAAATGCATTAGTTTCTTGGTCTTGTAAGAAACAAGCATGTGTTACTCTTAGCACTGTAGAAGCATAATACATAGTAGTGGGAAGTTTTTGTGCTCAAATTCTTTGGCTAAAGCAACAACTGTGTGATTACGGACTAAATCTCGGATGCATACCACTTCGATGCGACAACACAAGTGAAATAAATATTATAAAGAATCCAACCATGCATTCAAGAACCAAACATATAAATATTTGACATCATTTTCTTCGAGATCATGTGCCTAAAGACGATGTTGAAGTCTCATTCGTGGATACTCATAACCAACTAGCGAACATCTTCACAAAACCGCTCGCAAAGGAACCATTTTTCAAAATTCGAAGGGAACTTGGTATTCTAGATGAAGGTGACATATAATTATTCAAACTTTATTCATTATAATCAATAATGAATCTATGGTACTCTTTATATTTCATTTTTAACAAGTTTAAAATTTCTAATGTATGTGAGTTTTTATTATTTTCATATTACATGTTGTTACAAATAATTTTTATGACATGTTTGAATGATTAAAAGTTGTATTATAAAATAAAATAACATGTCAAAGTGGTAGGTTGGAAAATTTCAAGGCATGCTAAAAGATATAGAGATGCTATTTTTTTATTGTGTTAATCGATTAACTATTTTTCAATACAATTTGGATAATCGATTACATGGTGCATTTCTTCAGGAACTTTTGCTGCGTTAATCGATTAACCGGATTACACTGTTTTTGTGTTAATCGATTAACCCTGGAACAGATTGTGAAAATATTTATCTTATTTATGCTGTATATTTGTCTTTTAATATATTTTCCATATGCACTTAAGTGATTATTTGGATAAGTCAAATTCATTTCCAACATCCTCATTGAAACTCTTCATTCTACACTCTGTTCAACTCTCATTATTATTATTTCCTTCCAACTTCTTCCACTCATATTTATTCCCTTTAACAACCCACTCTCTAAAACATTCTTCTTAAACCTCTCATGTCTCATTACAACTCAATACTATCAGCCCCTATCCTCTCAACACATAATTTTCTCCAAATCCATCTATGACTCCATCAAGAAAAGACAAAGGAAAATGAAAAATAGGAGAAGCTAGTTCCAATCAAGAGGAAGAGCATGCACCAACAACAATCTCCAAGAGGCTAACTTTCGACTTCAGAAATCGATCCTTAATGCCAGTAAAGTATGCTAATTTGTCCTCTTTTCCTAAACATAGCTTTGTATTCCATATTTATTGAAAAATCAAGGAATTGATTAGTTAGTATATGAGATTAGACCATATTATCCTGACCTAGTTAAATAATTTTTTTCAAATATGCATGTTGGTACTGATGAGTTTGGTGATCATATATTAACATCCAAGGTTAGGAATATAGACATCAGTATGGATTTAGAGGTATTTAGAAAGTTTTTAGGTATACCTTATGATGGTCAGCCTATCCATTAAGGTTTTACCCCAGAATCATTCGGTTGGGAGCGCTACAACAAAATGGAATACTTTTTTAGTATTTATCGGGTTAGCCAAGCTGAAGTTTTGAATAGACAAAATGTAGCACCTACTCGGGTTCTATTGTTTGCTAAAAATCTGACTGTTAGTGATCGCATGCTTCACTACATTATGGCATATGTACTACTGCTGGAACCTTCAAATTATGCTTAGATAAGTGATACAGAGTCGCAGATCATGTTTGCAATAAAAAATGGGTTGAAAATAAATTGGGCATACACTATAATGTATCACATGTTCTACCAACAATCCTTAAGATGAGGACTTATATATGCTAGGATTGTCTCCAAGGTTTTGGAATCAAGTGATTTAGCTTTGAAAAGAGAACCAAAGAAAGTTATGACTTCAAAGGATTGTGAGATCAATAGTTCTACATGTCTTCATAATACAGGAATCATCAAGAATAGAAATGGATTTTTTGTGTACAAAGATGATTCTTCATCAAACACTCATCCACTAGCTCTAGAAGGCGGTTACACCAATGAAGCTTTCTACAACAAAATGTGTTTAATTGAGTCAAATATGAATCGAAATCACCAAGAACACACATTTGAAATGACTTCCATCAAACATCTTTTCAAAAAGCTTACCAAATCCCATAACCGAAAACCTCAAGAAGCGGAGGAAAGTGAAGGAGAAGAAGAAGATGAAGAAGAAGAAAACAGTGACATGCCGAAAAGTGATTGATTTTTCTTGTTTGTTATTAATATTATTATCTTTCTTATTTTACTTTCAAAAGTGCTTATAACTATTATGCTTGGACAAAATTATGTGATGTAATATGTTATGTATTCTATGCATTATGTTTGATGTTATGTGTTATGCAATATGTTTTATTATACAACTTCTGAATTTACATTGTCAAATCTTTTCCATCCTTTTTGGTAATGACAAAGGGGGAGAAGTATTATTGTTATTATATGTTTCTCTAATAATAAAATTCAGCTAGCCAAATTTGTTGAAACTCTCAAGCATGGATCAAGGGGGAGCATTGATCAAGGGGGAGTATCATGTGTTAGAGAAAGCAAGGTTGAATCAAAACATTCAAGAAAAGGTTTTCATCATAAAAAAGGGGGAGAATGTAAAGTCAAGCTTTTCAATATGTTTTGATGAAGACAACAACATTCAAGAAGCAAGTAAAGCTCTCAAAAAGGAAATGGCTCAAGACTAGTAGCAAAATTCAAGTTTCAAGTTGAATCAAAAGTCTTGAAGATTTAGGTGATTGATCATGAATGATAAGGTATATAGCATTCAACTTGTCTTTGTGTATACAAGTGTTCAAGTTATCATTCATTCATGCCATGATTCATTAAAGCATTTTTCTGCATAAAATCTTTGCTTTTCATCTCAATTTTGAAGTATTTTTCAATTCTGGTATATGGTTAATCGATTGACCAGATTGCAGTACAAAATTGTTACTCCATTAACCTATGTAAATTTTGAATATTTAGACCCTTTGCAGAAGGGTTAATTGACTAACCAAAGTATAGTATAAAGTTGTTAATCGATTAACACTGAAGTAGTGTCTGAAAATACTGCATTTTTTCAATCAAATGATTTTCTAAATTGGAACATGAAGCATGGAAACCTTTCATTTGTTTCACTCATTTGTAGAGGTGTATTGTGTCTATATAAACATCATTATTTTCAAAATTTAAACTCACCTCCTTTACAAAATCTTAAAGCATTCAAATTCTCTCCATCTTTCAAATTTTGCACAAGTGTTCTAAAAACCAGAATTTTATTTTGAAAGAAACTCTTGCATAAACTTTCAACTTGCATCAAAATAGTTTCATCCGTACAATATTGAACACTTGTATATGATTGATAATTTGTTTGTTCAAAGGAGAAGATCGATCAATAGATTGATAAGTGTATACTTCATATCATACTCTTGTATAAAAATTCATAATTATTGTTGTATCCTTGTTGTCCAAGATTATTGGAAGCAAGAGGTTCATTAAAGAGATGATTGTTCTCTTATTGAACTTCTCTTATTGAACGTAGTAAAAAACTCAAGAGGATTGTTCTTGGTTTTTTAGTGATAGAAAGACTAGGATAAGTCTTGTATAGGTCCTAACAATATTAAAAATCTCTTTCATGTTGAAAGGGGACTGGAGTACTCTCAAACTGTGAGGGGAACCAGAATATATCTCGGTGTTCTTTACTTTCTTCACTTTATCGCTTTCATCCCTTAGTAATTAATCAGGAAATTAATCACAACATAAGTTAAGAGCCAGAAAAGTTTCAAAGTACCTCATTCACCCCCCTCTTAGGTGAAATGTATACTTATAATAAACAAGTAATTAGATGTTGGTGAATGAAGAACACACAGGAAGGTTCTCTAAAGTTTATGGATAAAATGGGTGTTAGTTCTTGATGGTTATCGTGAGGTTAATTAATAATAAATCATTACAAGATTGATCAACTCTATTTCTCTAGTTTTCTCAACAAAAATTACACACAAAGTATAACAAAAAATGAAATGTAAGTTTTGATGTGTGTTTGAGGTGCGAAACATGTTAATTTATGAAAGATATAGATATTTGATTTACTGTCCTTCATCACACCATCATCATCAAACCTAAGCCTTTTCTTGTGACTACAAACCTCACTCACTCATATCGGGATATCATGTTTCACCTTCTTTGAAATTAGATAAGCACATGGGAGACTATACATTTTCCTAAGTGTGCAACCACACTTTAAGCTATCGGAACCTACATTCTCAGCTCGTTTGGCTTCGTAAAAAATAAAATTCAATCTTGCTCGAGATATACTATTGATCAGCTAAGAGTATAGATTGTTGTTTTTTAATTTGTGTTCTAACACTATGATGATGCGACCAAATGATGTATGTATCTTGTTATGCCAATTTTAGATAATTTGGTACACAGTCCTAATCTCTACGCAAATCACCCTTATTATTTCCAACCAATTCTTTGGTTTAGCATGAGCAAACTCAACTTGGTTATTTGTTGTATTTCTAAGGTGTTTATCTTGATATGTCTGAGCACAAACAATCTTTTCTTTCACTTGTTCTAAAATTATACTTTCAATATATTTCAAAAAATATGGATATTTCTCACACACCTTCCTGAAAGTATAACATCAACAACATATAATTCTTGTGTAGAAGAACTTATTATAACATTCCAAGCATCAATTATTCTTTCCACTATCACACTAGCTTTGGCAATCTTTGTGTCCTCTCCCTTAATGTGTTTGGTCCTTATTGTGGGTTTAACTCAACTTCTCACATTCTTTATGATGTGATAACTACAAAGTAATGCATATGAAGTAGGAAAGACCTTTACAACCGAATTCATATCGTTTAAATTTCTGAAGAAGAGTTATGTACTTCCCACTTCTTTCGCATCTCATTGTCACAAATGCAACTCTTCTATCTGAACCATTATCGGACCTTTTAATTACAACACCAAACCCCAATTTTGATACCTTCGGGCGAATCCATTGGAGCATATGATCATGAAACTGAAACTCTTGTCCATTGATAAATTGGTTTCCAACATCTACCTTCTTCACATTAATATGTTTGGCATCCATAGACATAATAGGTTTGAGGAAAATATCAGGGTACATCATATTTAATCAAACAGTAACATAAAATATTTAAAAACAACTTGAAATGAACTCTGAGCAACTCTAGAAACACACTTCCATAGGAATTAATACAGAACCTGAAAATGCATTTTTGGACGCCATTTTTCAGCTCAAAAGTTAGATTAATGAGAGAAATAAGGAATGAAATAAATCATCTTTACCTTGAATTCCAACTTCTTTTCTTTTTTTGATGTGATGAAACACAATAATGAAGTTTTGAAGTGCAAATCTTGATTGAGAATGGAAGGTTTTTTAAGGGTTTTGGGAAAAATGTTAATGGTGTTTGATCATGATGAATTAGAGTATGCATGGTTCTATTTTATTAAAAATAATGTTTGATAGTTTCAGAAATGTACATTCAGAATTGACTGACACGCAAAGGTTTCCTTTTTTCAAATTCATGTTTCACAACACTAGAAACGCACTTTTGGGTTTGTCATTGAGTTGTTAAAATAGAAATAAATTGATAGGGTGAGTCTGAAGATGCATCTCCGGACTAAACTTTGGAAAAAATGTTAAGTGTGACTCAGTTGGAATGTGATTTAAAATGCATTTCCAGAATCAAATGAGCATTTTTGGATTTTTCATAGGATGTTTTAGCACCACTTAAGGTGGGATTAACAATTCCTTAATTATTAAAAATATACAATTAAGACTCTGTATTGCATAAAAATTATAAGATTTTTTTACACAACAAAAAAATTAAAAAGCAAAGAAAACACATAAAACTAAATACTGATGTAGGATGTTTCTGTAGTTTCGGTCCTGAGCATGAGGATAAGATTGAGGAGAAGAGAGGCATGAACTTGGAAGTTCTTATTGAAAGTGGCATTAAAATTGGTCATGAAGTCAACACATAAATTATCCTCACAAAAGATGCGGGTGAGTTTAAGGCGGTTATTAGTCATTAATTTGTCCTTTTTGTTTTGAATCAAAATTGCATATTGATGATATTTGTTGATGGTAGTCTCGATAAAGTTAATGCAGTGGGAGGAAATTTGTAGAAAATTGAATCAATGAAGCCCTTATCTATAATGATGGATATGTACATGTGGATAACATAAATTTGTGCCTGAACATTGTCTAAAAATCTAGATATGTCCCATAATTAAGCTAGATATGTCCTATTAAATCTCTCGCACCACAAAAAATGAGAACACGGCCTTACAGAGCGCAAATGCACACTCGCAGAATGGGCTTAACAGAGTTACCGCCGAACTTTATTTATTCCTAAAAGGAAAGGGGAAATATCGATAAAACTCAAAAAAGAACAACTAAGATAATGGTCGTCGCAACCAAAATCAGGGTTCGGGATGTAAGAGCACAGATTGTGTCTTAGTAATATCTCTATGTTTTGATGATAACATTAATGATAATTTGTATACAAGAATTATACTCTCTAAATTTGTTCTAAACTGTTTTCTACAGGCACAAAAGATTTTAATCTTAAAGAGCAAATTTGATGTGAACAATGAATTCTGAATGGCTCAAGAGCATCTGAAGATTAGAAGAATCTGAAGTATAAGAGCTTTGTTATCAAGATTCTGAAGATACAACACGCTGCATATATTATCAAGAATCTGAATGAGAGAAGACTCTGATCTAAGTGAAGACTCTGATCTAAGAGCATGTTACGCTTCAAGCACACAGCTGCACCAGACTCTGATTCATCAACATCTGAAGAACATCTTAGGCTCTGAAGTTTCCAGAAGAATCTGAAGACTGAAGACTCTGATATTGATTGTTGATCTGAACCATCTGAAGAATTATTTGAAGAAGATTATTTTAATATATCCGTTGGAATATGCCAGCAAATCTTTCCTTAATTGGGATAGACAAAATTCTCTGCAAGAATATTATTCCTCTGGTACATTCCATATATGGTATAATCACAGCTCAGCAGACAATTGCTACACCCACTATTTGTGCGCCGTCTCTCTGCTGCAATAGTACAAAGGACAGTACTATTTGATATTGGAAATATCTTCTCTAACGGTAAAATATTCTCTCCAATATTCAAGTGGCTATATAAAGGACATCATAGCTCATTCTTCAAGTGACGAATTTGACAAACTTACTCTCAAGCGAAGAAACTCTCAAGCTCTCATATTCTTCATAGTTCATACATTGTTCTAAACTTAGAGAAATAACACAGTTGTGTTTATAGCTTTCATAGAAGCATTTCTTACTCTTTCATTGTATTACATTAATTTGTAAAGAAAGTTTTCCTTAAGAGGATCTAGGTTAGATCAGTAGCTCTTGAGAAGACTAAGAACAGTTGTTCTTAGGTGTTGCTATTTGTAATCAGTTGATTTGAATAGTGGATTAAGTCCTTGTTGAGAAAGGCAAATCACTCTTGAAAAGGGTGGACTGGAGTAGTTGAGTTCAACGAACCAGGATAAAAATACTTGAGTTTTTATCTTTGATTATTTTCTGTCATACTTATTCAACCCCCCCTTCTAAGTATTTTCTCACCTTCAGTTGGCATCAGAGCTCCGGTTCTGAGTGTGCATTCGCTTAACCGTGACAGATAAAGATCCAGTGAGAAAAATACTCTGTTATTTATTTGGTTGCTAATATGGGTGATATTCCTACATCAAGCAACAAATATGAAGGAGACAGAATCAGCACCAAACCTCCAATGTTTGATGGAGAAAAATTTGATTATTGGAAAGATAGACTTGAAAGTTTTTTCTTGGGGTATGATGCTGATCTCTGGGATTTAGTCATTGATGGGTATGAACATCCTACTAAGGATGGCAAAAAGATTGATAGAAAATCAATGACTGAGGAGCAGAAGAAAGAATTCAAGAATCATCACAAAGCCAGAACCATACTTCTTAATGCAATATCTCATACAGAGTATGAGAAGATTACCAACAGAGAAACTGCTCATGATATGTTTGAGTCTCTCAAAATGACTCATGAGGGAAATTCTCAGGTGAAAGAAACAAAGGCTCTGGCGCTGATACAGAAGTATGAAGCGTTCAAAATGGAAGAATCTGAGAACATTGAGACTATGTTTTCCAGATTTCAGATTCTAACAGCTGGGTTGAAAGTTCTGGACAAGGGCTACTCAACATCTGATCATGTCAAGAAGATCATCAGAAGTCTTCCTACCAGATGGAGACCTATGGTGACTGCATTGAAGCTGGCCAAGGATCTGAACAAAATCTCATTAGAAGAACTCATCAGTTCTTTGAGAAGTCATGAGATTGAGCTGGAGGAAGATGAACCCCAGAAGAAAGATAAAGGTAAATCCTTAGCTTTTAAATCTAACAAATCTGTTAAAGCTTTGCAGGTTAATGAAGAAAGCTCTGAGGAATCTTCTTCTGAAGAAGAAGATGAACTATCAATGCTGTCCAGAAGGATCAACAAACTCTGGAAGCACAAAGGGAAGAAGTTCAACAACTTCAGAAGATCTGATCAAAAGAGAGAATCTTCTGGACACAGAAGATCTGGCAAGAAAGAGGTTACTTGCTTTGAATGTAAAGAACCTGGACACTACAAGAGTGAATGTCCCAAACTTCAAAAGGAAAAACCCAAAAGGAAGTTTGATAAAAAGAAAAAGGTTCTGATGGCTACATGGGATGACTCAGATGAATCTGAATCATCTTCTGAATCTGAGGAAGAATGTGCAAATGTTGCGCTGATGGCCAACACAAATGATCAAGATGAAGGAACGTCATCATCTGGATCTGAGTCAGAATCAGACTCTGACTCTGAAGAGGTATTTTCTGAACTCTCCAGAGCTGAACTTGTTGAAAGTTTATCTGACATGTTGGAAAGCTACAGCAAGATTAAACTCAAATACAAGAAGCTGAAAAGCAATCTTGAATCTGAGATTGATCTTCTGAGAACAGAACTTGTTGAGCAGAAAGAAATAAATTTAAAACTCAAAAATGATTTAGAAACAACTCAACAAGAATCTGATACTGAAACAGAGTCAAGTGAAAATATTTTAGAAAAATATGACTCCAGTTTTAAAAGATTCCTCACTAAAAGCATAGACAGAAGCAAAATGGCTTCTATGATCTATGGTGTTAGTGGGAACAACAGAAGAGGCATTGGATGTGAATCTTCTGGAAGCAATCCAAAATCTGTTGATAAACTCTTCATCAAGAAGACTCCTCTGTATTCTCATTTTAAGTTTGGTCATCTGAATGATATTAAACATACAAGCTCTGAAAAGAGTACTTATGTGTTTAAGCCAAGGGTTAGCCAGAATAAACACTATGTTGAAAAACAGAAGTTTAGGCAAAACCACAGAACATCTAACCTCAAAGGACCCAAGAAGATCTGGGTACCTAAAAGCAAAATAATACCTGTTGCAGATATCCTTAGCAGCAAAATCCAGACACCAATCATGGTACCTGGACTCTGGATGCTCACGACATATGACGGGCGAAAGGTCTATGTTCCAAAGCCTGGAACTTAGATCTGGAGGGGACGTGAAATTTGGAGGGAACCAGAAGGGCAAGATCATTGGCTCTGGTACAATAGAAGTGTTTCATGCTTGGATATTCTGAACGCTCTAAAGGCTACAGAGTATTCAATACTGAAACACAGATTGTGGAAGAATCTATTCATGTTAGATTTGATGATAAGCTTGGCTCTGATAAGCCAAAGCAAGTTGAAAGTTCTGCAGATAGAGAAGTTATTCTCACAGACTCTGAAGGCTCAGAGGCAGACAAGACTGAAGACAAAGACTCTGAAGCAAACCCAGATGCTACTCCTCTAACTTCCCAACTTGACAATCTGCATATTTCTGAAAGACCAACAGTCAGAGGATCTTCTTCCAGAATGAAAGCTTCTCATCCAGAGGATGTGATAATTGGAAAGAAAGATGATCCAATAAGGACAAGAGCATTTCTCAGAACTTCTGAATCTTCCTTCTGTGGCTTAGTGTCAATTATAGAACCAACATCTGTTGATGAGGCTCTGGAAGATAATGAATGGATTTTAGCTATGCAAGAGGAGCTGAATCAATTCACAAGGAATGAAGTCTGGGATCTGGTTCCAAGACCTAAAGGTTTTAATGTTATTGGAACAAAATGGGTTTTCAGAAATAAACTAAATGAGAAAGGAGAAGTTGAAAGGAACAAAGCAAGACTGGTTGCTCAAGGCTACAGTCAACAAGAAGGCATAGACTACACAGAAACATATGCTCCTGTTGCAAGGTTAGAGTCTATACGCTTGCTTATTTCATTTGCTGCACAACATAACATCACTCTTTATCAGATGGATGTTAAAAGTGCTTTTCTTAATGGAATTATAGAAGAAGAAGTGTATGTCCACCAACCTCCTGGTTTTGAAAATGAAAATTTTCCAGATCATGTTTACAAACTGAAAAAATCTCTTTATGGACTAAAACAAGCTCCCAGAGCTTGGTATGAGAGGTTGAGTAATTTTCTTCTGAAGAAAAATTTCATCAGAGGAAAAGTGGATACCACACTATTTTGTAAAACCATTAAGAAAGATTTGTTGATTTGTCAAATTTATGTAGATGATATTATTTTTGGATCAACAAATATTATGCTTGGAAAGGAGTTTGCTAAATGTATGCAGGAAGAATTTGAGATGAGCATGATGGGAGAATTGAGATTCTTTCTGGGAATCCAAGTAAATCAGACTCCAGAGTGCACCTACATACATCAGACCAAGTATGTTAAAGAACTTCTGAAGAAGTTTAACATGCTGGATAGCAAAATGGCAAAGACTCCAATGCATCCTACAAGCACTCTAGGTAAGGAAGAGGTAAGTAAGAAGGTAGATCAGAAACTCTACAGAGGTATGATAGGATCTCTTCTTTATTTGACTGCTTCTAGACCAGACATTCTGTTTAGTGTTTGTTTATGTGCTAGATTCCAATCAGATCCTAGAGAATCACACTTAACTGCAGTTAAGAGGATTCTAAGGTATCTGAAAGGTACTGCTAATGTTGGTTTGTGTTACAGAAGATCTGACAAATATTCACTAGTTGGATTCTGTGATGCTGACTATGCTGGAGATAGAGTTGAGCGCAAAAGTACTTCTGGAAGCTGTCAGTTTCTTGGAAGTCATCTGATCTCATGGTACAGCAAGAAGCAACCAACAATTGCACTATCAACCACAGAGGCAGAATACATTGCTGCTGCTGGATGTTCCACTCAGATGCTCTGGATGAAGAGTCAACTAGAAGATTATCAAATCTATGAGAGTAATCTTTCTATCTTCTGTGACAATACTTCAGCTATATGTTTATCCAAAAATCCAATTTTACACTCTAAGGCCAAACATATAGAGATTAAACATCATTTCATCAGAGACTATGTTCAGAAGGGTGTAATAAATTTAGCCTTTGTTGATACAGATCATCAATGGGCAGATATTTTCACAAAACCCCTTGCTGAAGATAGGTTTAAGTTTATTCTGAAAAATATTTGTATGGATTTTTGTCCAGAGTAATATTTCTCAGAGTCAACTTTTCAGATGCTAAGTGTTTAACACTCTGAAGTATTGCATCTGTCTTGCTTGTTTAATTTATCTGTGATTTATTTTTTTGTGTGAAACTCTGTACTGACCATCTCAGAGGATCTGAAAGTTGAAAACGTTTCATTTCTTAAGAGTTACAGAATCACATGCAAGCAAACACGTGTCACTCAGAATCTGAAAAGATGGAGTACACCTACTGATTATGACGTTTAAGGTATTGCTTTGAAAATCTCAATCTGTCTTGATTTTCCCCCAAATGTCATATCATAATTAAAAATGATTACTTTTCATTTAATGCAAACGTGCGTATGTGTCCTATGTATGTCTGTTGTGTTTCCCATGCGTGCTTTATTTGTCTATATAAACCACTCTCTTAACACATTCACACTTTTCACATTCTCAAACACATATGCGCTTTTGTTTGTTGTTCTCTCTCTTTGCAAACCCTAAAAGAACCCAGAAATCTTCATCTTCTTCATCATCGTCAACAATGGCATCTACTTCAAAAGCTGTTACTACCAAAGATGCTACCACTATCATAGAACCAGTACGCACTCTCCTAACTCCTGTTGATTCACTAGAAGTGTTGTGTGAAAGTTTCGTGGATTTAGAAGATCTTGCTGAAAATGGGTTTGATCTGATTTCTTCAATCAAAGCACAAGGCTGGGACGGTTACTTTGACAGGCTTATGGGTCCTGTGTATCCAAAGTTAGTGAAGGAGTTCTGGATCCATGCATTTGCTACTCCAAAGTTCATTCACTCCTCTGTGCTGGGGAAAAAGATTGTTATCACTGAAAATCTGATAAGGAAACTCATTGGTTTTAAGGCAACTGATGGAGTAACCTCTCTGTCTTCTGCGCGTGAAGACCTGAAAGATGTTTGTCAAGAAATCTGCACTACTGGTGAACCTTGTAAGAAGGTTAAGTTCTTGAAACCCACTTACAAGATATGGGCTAAGATTTTCATGAACACCATCTTTCATAGACCCTCTTCAAACTCATCTGATTATGTTAATGCTGAACAACTTTACTTCATGTATTGTTTACACCAAAACATTCAGATTGATCTTCCATATCTGTTGTTTAATCATCTGGTGTCTCACGTCAAGGAAACAAGGGAAACAGCCAGAGATAAAACTGGAAAAGTCAGAACATGGATTCCTATGGGAAGGCTGATTTCAGATATTCTGATAGAAAACCAACTTGTGGCGCATCTGCAAGAGGCTGGGTTGACAGAAGATCTGAATTTTATCATTGGCTCTGAAATAAATGGTTTAACTCTGAGAAGGATGAAACTGGTTGAAGATTTATCTGAGAAACCAAGGAAAACTAACTCTGAAGAAGTTAGGGGAAGAAGGATTCCTGTTGAGGATTTTCCTTTATTCACCTCAGATGAACCTAGAGAACTTATTGCTGAGTATGTTGCTCGTTGCATAAGAGATGGTGTTGAGATTCCTGCCAATCTTGTGCAGAAGGAAGGCCAAGTTCTTCCTGATTTGACAAGGGAAAGAAGACGTAAGAGAAAAGCTGATAGTGAAGGTCATCTGAAGAAAAGGAAGCATTCAGATGCTGAAAAGAAGAAGAAAAGAAAGAAGCTGAAGAAGGTTCAACAAAATCCTCCTGCAGCAACTTTTGAAGAAATTAGAGATACTCTGAAACAGGTATTTAACACTGATTCTAATCCTGTTCATCATTCTGCTACCCCCACACCATCTGACTCACCCCTTATATTTAAAAGATCTAGACCATCTGAGACTCATACACCACAACCAACAAACATTCAAACAAACATTCCTCAACAAACTCAACAAGCAACACCACAACCACAAAACACTATCCCAGAATCTACCATTCCAGAGGATGTTCACCCTGAACACTCTGACCAACCTGAAAATCTCATTAATCCTAATGAGATATTAGATATCACACCTTTAAACCGTTCTATCATTTTATCTTCAACTTCTGAAAAATCTAACCACTCTGATACATCATCTGATGATGAATCATCTGGTTATATTAATGAATGCTTGAATGATCTCAAACAACCTCGTTCTGAGAGTGTTTGGAAACAACTGTTTAAATCTCCCACTTCTGAACATCCACCTTCTCCACAAAATTCCCCAACTCAAACTCTCACTCCACAACCTATTGAAATACAAAACACTCCACAACCAACAGAAACCCAACAAACATCTGAACCAACCAACCATCCTCAAACTTCTGAACCACAAACATCTGAACATCCATCTTCACAACCTCAACCTTCTAAACAAACACCACAAACACAACCAACCCAACCCAGAATCCCTGATGAAGCAGAATTGGGATCAAGTGTTTATACTCTGTTAAGAGATTTTGATAAGGATAATGTCTCAGACTTTGCTGACATTATGGATGTTTGCATGACTACTATGGACAAAGAGGCTGCTAATGCTGTTTGGAAGAAATATCTTTACAGACTGAATAGGGAGGCTTTGAAAATCAGGACTCAATGTCTTAGATTATCAAAAGTAAGGCTTGCTGCTTATCAAAAACGGATTAAGAGAAACCCTCCTCCTATTCTCCTTCTAGAAGCTCCTCCACCTCCAGAAATTCCTGCACCTGATGTTACTCAGATTGTTTCAGAATCCACTGTTCCAGAATCTTCTATTTCAGTATCTACAGATCTTCAGAAGGATGTCAAAGAACTTAAGGATTTTATGGTTGATCAAAAGAAAACAAATGAAGAAATGAAAACTTGGATGGCTAAGCAAGATGAAAATTCAGAAAGGATTACAGCACTGCTGCAACTCATTGCTTCTCAACAAGCCTCATCTGCTAAACCTACTTGATGTTCTGCTTTGTTTTGATTTTCTTCTGATATGTTTTGTTTGTTTTTATCTGAATCTGAATGTTCTCTTGACTTAATGACAATGATCTTTTTGCTTATCTGGATATGTGTTTCTTCTGCATCTTTACTGTCTTTTAAAAGTCTTTTTGATTATGACAAAAAGGGGGAGAAACAAAATAGAATCTGATTGTTCAAATCTATAAGCAATTATCTGAACTAAGTCAGACATGTTACTAACATTCTTTGAATCTAACCAGACTCTGACAAATTTAGATAACCAGACTCTGACAAATTTCATTGAAGTTTTTCCTGAGATCTATCTTTTCAGAACCTGATCAAAAATAGCTAAATCTGAGTAAACCAGACTCTGATATCTAAAGACCAGACTCTGATATCTAACCTTGAGTACTATGATCTAAAGATAACTCAAGACAGGATATGGCAAGATAAACAACCAAGTGTTCTGAACTTGTTCATCTGGCATCAAGCTTTGATATGGCATCAAGCTTTGACTCTAGAAGTCAAACATTTGTCAACCAGGCTTCAATCAGGATGTTAACCAGGATTCAATCAGGCTCTGAATCTGAAATGTAATCAGGCTCTGAATCTGAAATGTACTCAACCAGAAAGGGAAGTATCTAATTCCATTAGAGTATTCATTTCAGGGGGAGACTGTTAATCTCAGGGGGAGTAATTTTAATTAATTTTTATTGAACAAATTGCTCATGTTTTGTCATCATCAAAAAGGGGGAGATTGTAAGAGCACAGATTGTGTCTTAGTAATATCTCTATGTTTTGATGATAACATTAATGATAATTTGTATACAAGAATTATACTCTCTAAATTTGTTCTAAACTGTTTTCTACAGGCACAAAAGATTTTAATCTTAAAGAGCAAATTTGATGTGAACAATGAATTCTGAATGGCTCAAGAGCATCTGAAGATTAGAAGAATCTGAAGTATAAGAGCTTTGTTATCAAGATTCTGAAGATACAACACGCTGCATATATTATCAAGAATCTGAATGAGAGAAGACTCTGATCTAAGTGAAGACTCTGATCTAAGAGCATGTTACGCTTCAAGCACACAGCTGCACCAGACTCTGATTCATCAACATCTGAAGAACATCTTAGGCTCTGAAGTTTCCAGAAGAATCTGAAGACTGAAGACTCTGATATTGATTGTTGATCTGAACCATCTGAAGAATTATTTGAAGAAGATTATTTTAATATATCCGTTGGAATATGCCAGCAAATCTTTCCTTAATTGGGATAGACAAAATTCTCTGCAAGAATATTATTCCTCTGGTACATTCCATATATGGTATAATCACAGCTCAGCAGACAATTGCTACACCCACTATTTGTGCGCCGTCTCTCTGCTGCAATAGTACAAAGGACAGTACTATTTGATATTGGAAATATCTTCTCTAACGGTAAAATATTCTCTCCAATATTCAAGTGGCTATATAAAGGACATCATAGCTCATTCTTCAAGTGACGAATTTGACAAACTTACTCTCAAGCGAAGAAACTCTCAAGCTCTCATATTCTTCATAGTTCATACATTGTTCTAAACTTAGAGAAATAACACAGTTGTGTTTATAGCTTTCATAGAAGCATTTCTTACTCTTTCATTGTATTACATTAATTTGTAAAGAAAGTTTTCCTTAAGAGGATCTAGGTTAGATCAGTAGCTCTTGAGAAGACTAAGAACAGTTGTTCTTAGGTGTTGCTATTTGTAATCAGTTGATTTGAATAGTGGATTAAGTCCTTGTTGAGAAAGGCAAATCACTCTTGAAAAGGGTGGACTGGAGTAGTTGAGTTCAACGAACCAGGATAAAAATACTTGAGTTTTTATCTTTGATTATTTTCTGTCATACTTATTCAACCCCCCCTTCTAAGTATTTTCTCACCTTCACGGGAGTCGATTACACAAGGAGAAGGTATTAGCACCCCTCACATCTTCTGTACTCAACGGGAACCATTTAGTTAGTTTCGTGAAATGAAAGTTAGCGTGATGTTAGTTTGCAGTCTTCTACTTATTGAGCGAGAGAAAAAGAGAAAAGAGAAATGTTTTTGGATTTTTTTTTATTAATGTGCGAAAGACTAAAAAAAAAATTTTATTAGGGTGCAAAGAAGAAAGAACCTAAAAGGTTTTTTATTATTAGGGAGTCTGACAAGATTTCATAATCCTAATCCTACGTATCTCCAGGCGTAATAGATAATTCAAGGCACATGTAGTTATGGGTATAAAATGTGTATTTGTTAGTCGGTTTTAATAAAAGCTATCTTGTATTAATCGACAGAAAACATTATTTTACCCAAAACAAGTGAGGAGGGGGCGTTTACATCACATTGAATGGATTTACAAATCAATATTCATGGGAAAATGTCACTTTTTCAAATCAACGATTGTTGATGAAGCATTGATTTGCATCATCTTAAGACAAAATGTCATTCGTTTATGAAAAAAATTGAGATCGCGCGGTAGAGGAAAAAGAAGTTTGATTGGTTCAATGTATTTTAATAAGTGAATGACGAACGTTTAATGAGAACAAGACTTAAGCCTCAGGATCAAACATTCGAGGTTCCACTAGAATCTAGATTTCAACGGTCTTTTTTCATTCAAGTTATTTATGAAAATTGTTTGATGGATAATGAATGCTTGATAAGAATCAATTGTTTAAAGAGTTACGTCAGAATCCTAGATTCCAACGGCCCTTATTTATCCAAGTTAATTAAAGTGTTTTAAGAATGAAAGAAAAGAATGAATGGTTAACCTAAAACTCGTGGCTCAGGACCGATCATTCGAGGGTTCTCGCTGGAATGCTGGATTTCAACAATCCTCTTCTTTCGTGTTTGTTTAAAAAAATATTTTAAC
Source organism: Lathyrus sativus (assembly GCA_963859935.3). Lineage (NCBI taxonomy): Eukaryota > Viridiplantae > Streptophyta > Magnoliopsida > Fabales > Fabaceae > Lathyrus > Lathyrus sativus. The sequence continues at coordinate 416,511,890 of OZ012736.1, read as the reverse complement.
ATTGTGTTTGATTTGGTTTGTGAAATAGTTGAAAATGAATTGAAAATAGTTTGAATTTAGTTGAAAACTATCTCGATGTTGATCAAGAGCTCATTGTAAGAAGGCGGAAGAGTAAGCTACAAGACCGAAAACCAATCAAAATAAAAAGCAACTAAATTTAGCTCTAAGCTAACCCAGAGTGGATTCATGTAAGAATCAACTCTATAAGAAGCCGAGCAACCGAATCTATACATCCAAGAGATTCTCGAAAGTTAAATTGGATTTTAACTCTAAAATCACAATGCAATGAAACCAATTCAACAATTAATTCTAAAAATCTATTAAAAAATTAAAAAGTAATTAATCAATTAAACTATAACTAATTAAACAATTAACTAAATATTAATTTAAATAATTAATATTAATAAACAAATAAAAATGCAAATAAATAATAAAAAGAAAAAGAAAACACGAGAGGAGTGCAAAATTTGTATATATTATGCAAAGAAATTTTTTTCTTCATACCCCTATCATTATCCCCCTACCCCTATATTATTTAAAATATTCTAATTATACACTTTCATTTATTAAATAATTTTATTATTTAATATTTATTATTTTTTTATATGTATTTTTTTCTTCAACAAATAACTTGCAATCAAGTTTTCTGGTATGTATTTTTTCTTCACCAAATAACTTACAATCAAGTTTTCCGGTATGTATTTTTTCTTCACCAAATAACATGAAATCAAGTTTTCCGGTATGTAGTTTAACTGGTGAAGAAAAATTACATACCGAAAAACTTGATTACAAGTTATTTGGTGAAAAAATTATATATCGGAAAACTTGATTGCAAGTTATTTGATGAAGAAAAAAATACATATCGGAAAATAATAAGTATTAAATAATAAAATTATTTAGTAAGTGAAAAGGATAGAATTGGAATATTTTAAAAAATGTACGGGTAGAAGGATAATGGTATAGGTATAAGATAAAATTTTCTTACGCAAGAATCAAACACAGTCCTGAAAGCCCGTTCCACCAACATATGTACCCTAATTATAGATAGTAAAAATTAATAAAAATAAAACAAAAAGTAAATAAAATAAAAATAAAAATAAAATAAAATAAAAAGTAAAGCGCGAGAGGGACAACGTCCTTTTCATTAGTTTAAGTTTATCAGCTTTTTTCACAAAATGAAAGCAAAATTGACGAGTCATTAAATTGAGATTTTTTTCAAACCAACCAAATGACACCATTATTATTATTAATAAAACACAAACTACCGCCATACATTCTTCCAATTCTGAAAGTGAAAAAAAATTACTTTCTCTCAGCAAAACATTAAACAGAGTAAAAATCAAAAGAGAGCTCTTCTCTCTCCACAAACAAAATTTATATTTGAAAATCAAAAGAGAGGTTTACTGCAAAATAAAACATCACATTATAAGAGAAAAACAATCAACAATCGAACCAAAAACAAACCAAAAAAGGTGATTTAGAAACTGAATAGGTAACAACTCCGATGGATCAAAGTAGCGGAATAATGAAGTGTGTGTGTGGTTCCTGATGTCAGAAAAGCGGGGAATGGAGGGCGGAGGAGATAAGAATGTTGGGTTTGAAAGGAGATGACTCACATGGCTTAAGGTAGTGGTGAGTAAAGTGTTAAGATGGTGAACATGAAGAGTGATATTGGTGGTGTATGTGTGAAGAGTATTGTTGAAAGAGATGAGTCGTGAGTCCAAGACGATGGTGGATAAGTTATGGTTGGAGTGTGGTCTGTATCATGAGATTTGAGTATATGGTGTTTTTTTTTGGAAAAGAAGAAATGGGTGGTGTGTTATGTTGTTGAAGAAAAGAGGTTTTTTGTGGTTTCTTTTATTTGTGAGATGGAGGTTATGAAGTATAGAAAAATGGTAAGATATGGTGGTTGTTAAGTGGTTAACATGATGATGAAATTATATGGTAGAAATGATGATATTAGTTTCAAGGTTGTTAGTTAAAGAAGAAGTAAAGAGATGTGGTGTTAAAAGAAAAATGGGAATTGTTAGGTCTATGATTGACAATAATTTTGGTAAAACTTGGTGTTATCACAAGATGTCCTATAGAATGCCTTGACATGTGATCCTAACATTCTGCAGGTGGTTCCTTCTGATGTTGGAAGGTTTAGTTCATGATGTCAAGTATGATGTTCTGACATATGTATACAGAATATTCAGTCAGAATCTTATGTTTTGTCTGTTAAGTTTTTGTGCAACTTTTAGGCTATTCTGGTAACATATTTTACTGGTGCAAATCAACGTGGAGATCTTCTTTAAATAAAAGAGTTTCTGCTATATATTTCGTGGAGTTATTGTGGAATCTTTTGTTCTATTTTCATGCAGAAAATCTTGAGAAGATTTGGAGTTTGATTTGATTTGATTTGATCAAATTTGATTTGGTTCTATTTCCATGACGTTAATTATGAAAAGATTTGAAGAATTATCTAATTTGATTTTATCAAATCAGAGTTAGTTTTTGCTACTGCCCAAGCCCATTGAAAGTGTTTCTATATAAAGACTTTACAATCCTATTTGAAGCTTAGAGAAGTTAGGGTTGTGAGTGTGTATTGCGTAAGGAATAGGTTTTTACCTTTATGTTATTGTTATTTGTGAGCCATTCGCTCATCACTTTGATGTGTGAATTGGATTGAGTTCTTTGAGTTATAAGTTTTCCACTTTAAGCTTTTAAGCACGAGTGCATTGTTCTTGATTGAAGCTTTTAAGCAAGATCAGGTGTTGTCCTTAAAGAGTGTCTTCTACTTTTTAATATTCTGTTTTTATCACTGTATGTGATTGAGGGGGAGTGAGAGGTGTCTCATATCTGAGAGTGTCTTAAATAGAAGTTACACTGATAGAGATTAGGTGCGAAGATTGTAAACTAGAGAGAGTTTGTTGTGAGTCTTCAAACTAATTTTGTTTAGTGGATTTCCTTCCTGGCTTGTTAGCCCCCAGATGTAGGTGTGTTTGCACTGAACTGGGTTAACAACTTTTGTGTCTCTTTACAATTGTTAACTGCTTTTTATCTTGTTCATATATTGGTAATTATTCAGATATTAGTGTCGTGACATCTCTTTCGACATCTCATATTTGATACTAGAATTTCAACTGGTATCAGAGCAGGCATCCTGCTCTAGTTCTAGATGAGATCTAGGGACAATACTTTCTGGTACTATGGACAAAGAAGAAGTATTTGTAAACAGACCACCTGTTCTGGATGGAAATAATTTTGATTATTGGAAACCTCTCATGGTGGCCTTCTTGAAATCATTGGATAGTAAAGCTTGGAAAGTTGTCATAAAAGGATGGGAACACCCTGTCACTGTTGGGAAAGATGGAAAAGCTACATCTGACCTAAAGGCTTAGGAAGAATGGACTAAGGAGGAGGATGAGTTGGCTCTTGGAAATTCTAAAGCCTTGAATGCCTTGTTCAATGGAATTGATAGAAACATATTCAGATTAGTGAACAATTGTGAATTTGCCAAAGATGCTTGGGAGATTCTCAAAACTACTCATGAAGGTCCTTCTAAGGTGAAAATGTCAAGACTTCAATTGCTAACTACCAAATTTGAAAACTTAAGGATGAAAGATGATGAAAGCATACATGATTTTCATACGAATATCCTTGAAATAGCCAATGCTTTAAGTGCCCTAGGTGAAAAGATGTCAGAAGAAAAGCTTGTAAGGAAGAATCTCAGGTCTCTTCCCAAGAGATTTAATATGAAAGTAACTACCATAGAAGAAGCTCAAGACATCAGCAAGATGAGGGTGGATGAACTTATTGGATCTCTCTTAACCTTTGAAGTGGGGATAAGTGACAGATCTGATAAGAAAAAGAGCATAGCCTTTATGTCCAATACTGAAGATGGAGAGGATGAATGTGATGTGGATACTGATGAAAGCTTATCAAATGCTATAGTGCTCCTTAGAAGACAGTTTAACAAGGTAATGAAGAGGATGGACTTGAAGTCAAGACCTAATGTCAAGAACAACTCATATGACATCAGCAAGTCTAATGATGTTGGTAGAAGAACATGGTCTGAAGAAAAATCCACTCAAATCAGAGGCATTCAGTGCCATGGATGTGAAGGATTTGGTCACATTAGAGTTGAATGTTCTACTTACCTCAAGAAACAAAAGAAGAGCCTAGCTGTATCTTGGACTGATGAGGATTCTGAAAGCGATCTTGAAGAAGAATCTGCTAAACATGTGACTGCTTTGACTGGGAGATATGACTCTGATGAAGACTCTAGTGATGATGAATTAACCTTTGAAGAACTTGCAACTTCTTACAAAGAGTTGTGTTTCAGAAGTGAAGAAGTATGTCATCAAGGATAGAAGAAGAAGAAACTTATAATCAAACTGAAGACTGAAAAGGAATAGCATCTTAAAACTATCTCTAAGTTAAATAAAGAAGTTACATTGCTGAGTTCTCAACTTGATCAAATGTTCAGGTCTGTCAGAATGCTGAACAGTGGAACTGACACTTTACATGAAATCCTTCAGGTTGGAAAAAGGACAGGAGACATGACAGGGATAGGGTTTGATGGAGAAAAGAAACCATCTTCAGATTGTAGTCCCTCTTCACACCTCAGTCTTTCTGGGCCTAAGCAAAATATGTCACATCAAATGTCTCAACATCATGACAGAAGGCAACCCAACCACCCAAGAGGAAGATTCCAAAGATGGAGATGCCATTATTGTGGACGTTTTGGTCACATAAAGCCTTTCTGATTCAGGCTACATGGATATCCTAAACCTGTTCCTTTACCTAGACCCAATCACAACATTCCTTATAATAGGAAGCAATGGGTTCCTAGAGCTGCTACTACCAGCTTGATAGCTCATATGTCTCTCAGAGTCTCAGCTAAAGAGGATTGGTATTTTGACAGTGGGTGCTCCAGACACATGACAGGAATTAAAAATCTCTTGGTAGACATCAAACCCCATTCTACTAGCTATGTGACTTTTGGTGATGGAGCCAAGAGTGAAATCAAGGGGGTTGGAAAACTGAACTACTTAGGAGTTCCAAACCTTGGCAATGTGTTGTTGGTTAAAGGGTTGACTGCTAACTTGATTAGCATCAGTCAACTGTGTGATCAAGGATTCAATGTCAACTTCAATAAATCTGAATGCTTGGTTACTAATGAAAAGAGTGAAGTGATTATTAAGGGAGTCAAATCTAAGGACAACTGTTATCTATGGGTTACTCAAGGTTCTAGTTACACCTCCATATGTGCTCTAGCCAAAGAAGATGAAGTGAAATTGTGGCACCAAAAACTTGGTCATTTGCATCTAAAAGGGATGAAGAAGATCATCTCTATGGAAGCTGTCAGAGGAATTCCTAAGCTAAAGATTGAAGAAGGAAAGGTATGTGGTGAATGTCAAATTGGAAAGCAAACTAGGATGTCACACCAGAAGATTAAACATCTCACTGCTTCAAAAGTGTTGCAACTCTTTCACATGGACTTGATAGGCCCTATGCAGGTGGAGAATCTTGGTGGAAAGAAATATGTGGTGGTGGATGATTTTTCCAGATATACTTGGGTGAACTTTATAAGAGAAAAACCTGAAGTGTTTGATGTGTTCAAAGATCTCTGTCAAAGAATTCAAAGAGAAAAGGAGAGCAATGTTGTTAGAATTAGAAGTGATCATGGGAAGGAATTTGAGAACCAAAAATTTGCTGAATTTTGCTCATCTGAAGGGATTAGCCATGAATTCTCTTCTCCCATTACTCCACATCAAAATGGAATTGTGGAACGAAAGAATAGAACTATCCAGGAATCTGCTAGAGCTATGATCCATGCAAAGAAACTGCCTTACCACTTCTGGGCTGAAGCTATGAACACTGCTTGCTATGTTCATAATAGAGTGACCTTAAGAACAGGAGCCATGACTACCTTGTATGAGATATGGAAGGGAAGAAAGCCTACTATCAAATACTTCCATGTGTTTGGAAGCAAATGCTACATATTGGCAGATTGTGACCAAAGAAGAAAGATGGATCCAAAAAGTGATGAAGGAATATTTTTGGGTTATTCTACTAACAACAGAGCCTATAGAGTATTCAACTCCAGAACTAAAGTTATAATGGAGTCCATCATTATTGTTATTGATGATGTGCATAAGGAGGCTGCTGTCCTAGAAGATGTTGGAACATCTCAGCAGAGTATGTAGACAAAGACACTGATTTCAATCCTACTAATGCAGAACCTGAACCTGAACTAGTAAACAAGGGACCCTCTACCAGAATTCAGAAAGACCATCTTATGGATCTTATCGTAGGTGATCTAAATAAGGGAGTCACTAATAGATCCAGAAAAGTCATAATAAGTTCTTGTTTTGTGTCTAAAATTGAACCAAAGAATGTCAAGGAAGCCTTAATTGATGAATTTTGGATCAATGTCATGCAAGAGGAACTAGGGCAATTCAAGAGAAATGAAGTATTGGATCTTGTTGTAAGGCCTGAAGGAACAAATGTGATTGGAGCAAAATGGGTATACAAGAACAAGTCTGATGAAAAACGGGTGATCACTAGAAATAAAGCCAGATTGGTTGCTTAGGGATACACTTAGATTGAAGGGGTTCACTTTAATGAAACTTTTGCTCATGTAACTCGCCTTGAATCTATCAGAATACTTTTGGGAGTTGCCTGTTGTTAGTTCCATGGTTTTATGATATAGAATTGTCCATGGTTCTATGATTAGATAAATTTTGGTAAAACATGATCCTGCACTAATGTTAAGCAGGATGTTATAACATCTCCATCTGCTGTGGTGACAGAACTGCTGTGGAGTGTTTTAATGTGCATGTCATGCTGAATGTCGTGACATCCATCACGACATCCATCTGCTGTCATGACATAACTACTATCATGTGTTATAAATAGCAGGGGTTGTGAGCTAGCAGGAGCTGATGACAGAACTGCTGTCATGGATGTCATACTGAGTGTCATGACATCAATGTCTGGTACAGCAGGGGCTGCTATGTTATATCTCTTGACAGAAGTGTTTTGGTACTGTTGGATATTCCTCATCAGTATGTACAGGCCAAAGAGAATCATTATGAACAAAGTGCAGATTTAATGTGTGTTCATAAAATGGATCTTTGATACTTTTTAGGGAACTATAAAACATTTGATTCTAATGTCATGAAGAAGATTCTGTAGAAGTGTTCAGCAGGGCAAGCTGGAAAGCAAGTTTAAGTGAAGCTGAATGTCATGACCAATGTTATGACATTGATCGTATGACATCAGACGTGCAGGGTTTGTTTTTCTGTTATGATATCTGATATATCTCAGGCTAAATTTCAGGAAACCTATTATGGCTTCTTAGTTATCTCAGGCGAGATTCTAGTCAGGGCTGGACATAACATGAAGCTGCTGTGACCTAATTTGATAGCACCTTGATTTGTGGAAATTAGTTTTACTTTGTTAAACCTAATGTTTGGTACTTGTGACCAGCCCAAGCCCAGTCTGCATTGCTATAAAAGGAGGCGCAGAAGCAAGGGAAAAAAAGGCACTCACATCAAGAACAACTTGAGTGTAAAATAAAGGTCTAGGGTTGAGAGTCCCTTGTGTGTGTAAGTCACCTTTTGTATCTGTTGATACATTGTGGTAGACATATTTGTGAGTGAAGAGTGTAGCTCTTCACGTGTGTTTTGTGAGTGATGAACTTGGTTCTTCACGTGTGTCTAGGGATCTTAGAATTCCTTGTGTGCCAAGCAATTGTAGGTTATATGATTGCTCTGGTTAAATGTATGAACAGGTGTGTTCATTGTGTCACTCAAAGCTTTTAAGCAAAAGTGTGTCTTGTAACACCCATTTTAATTATTTAGTCATTTTATTATTATTTTAAATATTATATGTTGGTGTGCCCTTTGGTGGGGGTGTTATTATTATTATTATTATATTTATTATATTTGCTAATATTATTAATATTATTATTATTTTGGTGAAATAATGATATTAGTATTATTATTATTATTATTATTAATAGTATTATAATATTATTAGTATTAATAATAATATTGTATTATTTTATTAAGTTATTTTATTAATTGGGATTAGATTTAATAAAGAAAATAGAATGTAAAGGGGTGGGGAGAGTGGTACGATACATTTTAGAAATTGAGAAAAAGGGCGATAGAAAAGAGAGAAGCGAAAAGAACGAAAGAAAGGAAAAAGAGCGAAGGAAAAAGGGAACGAAGAACGGAAGAGAAAAGGGGAAGGCCTAGAGACCAATTCTAGGAGGATTTCTATCGATCAACCAATTGATAAGGTAAGGGGGGAGAAACTTGATTGGGAATGGTTTATACGTGTATAGGGTAGTTGGGGATTCCTTAACCCCGTAGGAAATTGATCGATATATGATAATATATATTGATATATTATGATTTGATGATGATTGTTGTTAATTGTATAGTAATCGTTAATGAATTGTTGTTTTTGGTTGATTTGGCATATAGGGCATATAGGGTGTCTTACGGTTTTTAGGGAAAGTTCTGTATAGCTTTTGAGGTATCGATAGTGTTTAGGTGATGATTTTGGGAATAGGAATTAGAAACCGATTGTTTACGGTAATAGGCAAGACTGGTACTAGAATAGGCTGGGAATCTGAGTTGAGATGATAGGCATAACTTGGTCTAGAATAGCACTGCAGAATTGTGAGGAAACTGATGAATCGCAGCATTCGCTGGGCTTCGCCTGGCGAAGGAAGGCGAGAGTTCGCCTGGCGAGATGAGGCGAAGAGGCAGCGAATAATTCAGGAATTAAGTCCCAGACTAAAAACACAAGAACTTCGCCTGGCGAATGCCAGTGAAGGTTCGCCTCGAGGGTTCGCCTGGCGAATGCCAGCGAACGTAGCAGAACCAGATGAATTTTTGTAATGTGTTGGATTCGAGCAATGGTCTCGTGTGATCCTTCTAGCCTTGTTGTAGTGTGAAAATGATGAGTATGGGATATAACTTGTGTACTCGGTGATAGTACGTGTTTCCCCTTAGTATTGTTGGTGAGCAATTAGTTGATGTATATGTGTGTAGTAATCAGTAGGATCGTGTATTTCCCGAGCGGTGAGATGTGTTTATATTTGGTGTTAGAAAGTGAGACTACTCACTGTGTGATTGAATTATATGATGTTGGTGTATGTTATATCTATACATATGCATTGATGTATGATGATATGATCAGGAGGATCGTGTGCACTTAGTGTGCCAGAATGTAATAGTTATGCATTGGTGTCTTGCATAGCATGGTGTTTTGGTGGGATGAATCATGTCTCAGGAGGAGCGTAAGTGATTCATCCATACTCCTTTGTGGAGAATGGTGGGGGATAGATCATGTCTCAGGAGGAGCATAAGTGATCTATCCAGGTTCGATTGAATGAACCAATGAGTCGGTACCGCATGCATGGTGTTGTGTTGCATAATTGCATTATAATATGTTATATTGTAATTTGAACAGTAGGTTCGTTATATGGTATCGTTGGGGTGAATAATTGATGTGTTGGTGTGTCTTACTGCCTTATTTACATGTATTACATTACCATTATATTTTTGATCATGATTTCTCACCCCTTTGTTGTTGTTGTGGTCTGTGCTTCTTCGGAAGTACAGATAATCCAGGTACTTAGCCAGCTTGGATTATGGTGTGACAGTCGAGTCTAGGATGCTCTGATACGTAGCACGGGACTTGGGCGTTTTTATTTATTTTATGAAGGATTTATATTTTATTTTCCTGTAAAACGTATCAAACCTTTATTGGATTTTATTATTTAATATTCCGCTATATTGGAGAAAACCCTTTTTATAAGAAAACGTTGTTTTCATGTGATATCCCACTTAGGAAATTGGAACTCTGATTTTTTTTTATTTATAATGTTTATTAATTTAATTGATTTTGGGAAGTGGGGTGTTACAATTGGTATCAGAGCAGGTCGGTCCGTCCGGCCAGTGTTGTTGAGTCGAGTTGAGTCTGTCCTTTGGGATGGAGTTGAATATCTTTTAACTTGGTGTTGTTATGTTTTGAGAAGTATGGCAGGAAGGAACGATGCTGCATTGGCTGCTGCTATGCAAGCAATGGCGCAGGCGGTTGCTAATCAGAATCAAACTGCAGATGCCCAATTCAGGAGTTTGGCGCAGTTTCGGAGCAGCAAGCCGCCAACATTTGAAGGAGGAATTCTGGACCCTGAAGCTGCTCAGAAGTGGCTGAAGGCAATTGAAAAGATCTTCAGGACTATGGAATGTAGCGATGAATAAAAGGTGAGGTTTGGTACTCACATGCTGGAGGGTGAGGCTGAAGCCTGGTGGGACAATAGTCGCCAAAGGTTGGAAGCTGCTGGAACTGCCATTACTTGGGAGGTGGTTCGGAAAGGTTTTCTGGAAAAGTATTTTCCGGAAGATATTCGAAGCGCTAAGGAGATTGAATTCTTAGAGCTGAAGCAGGGTAGTACGACTGTAGCAGAGTATGCTGCTAAGTTTGAGGAGCTAGTGCAATATTGTCCCCACTATAATGTGGAGGGGGAAATGACTTCTAAGTGCTTAAAGTTTGAGAATAGACTGCGTCCAGAGATTATGTTGGGGATTGCTTGTCAGAAGATCAGGAGCTATCCTGAGCTGGTAAGTCGAAGCAGGATTTATGATAACGATAACCGAGCAAGGATTGCGCACTACAAAGCTGTTAATGACCGTAAGGGTAAGCAGAGGTTTAGTGGTACTCCTTATAGTGTTGCTGCTGATAAGGGAAAACGTAAAGTTGTTGTTGATAAGAAGCCTAGAGATGGGAGAGCATCTGCTGAAGGGAAATGTTTTCGGTGCGGTGGTATGGGACACCGTGCTAATGACTGTCCTAATGAAGCCAAGAAGTGTTTTAAGTGTGGTAAACCAGGTCATGTGATAGCTGACTGCAGAGCAACTATGCCGACCTGTTACAACTATGGTGAGAAGGGTCACATCAGTACACATTGTGAGAAGCCGAAGAATCCTCAAACGTCTCCGGCTGGTGGAAAAGTGTTTGCCTTGGCAGGAACTCAAGCTGCCAGTGATGAGCGTGTGATCAGAGGTACTTGTATTATCAATAATATTTCTTTGATTGCTATTATTGATACGGGTGCAACGCACTCGTTTATTTCTGTAGATTGTGTGGAGGGGATAGGTTTGGTGTCGTCCATTCTGGAGAGACGGATGACTATTGAGACACCCTCTATAGGTTCAGTGACTACTTCTTTGGTATGCCTGAAGTGTCCGCTGACTATTTTCGGTAGAGAATTTGGAGTGGATCTGATTTGTCTACCACTTGGTAAGTGGGATGTTATTCTGGGTATGAACTGGTTAGAGTTCAACCGAGTCTACATCGATTGTTTTCGGAAGGAATTGTTGTTCCTGACCCCTGAAGAGGAAGCTGTGGCAAGTTCTTTGTCTAATAAAGAATTGAGGGCCTTGTTGGAAGATGAAACTAGAGTGTTTGCTTTATTTGCAACTTTATCGGTGGATAACAAAGTGCCAATGGGGGAATTAGCAGTGGTGAATGAATTTCCGGAAGTGTTTCCTGACGACATTACGGAATTGCCTCCGACGCGAGAATTAGAATTTGGTATTGATCTTGTTCCTGGTACGAGACCTATTTCTATGGCGTCGTACAGGATGTCTGCAGTGGAATTGGCTGAGTTGAAGTCTCAGATTGGAGAATTGTTGGATAGAAAGTTTATTAGACCAAGTGTATCGCCGTGGGGAGCTCCAGTGTTGTTGGTGAAGAAGAAGGATGGTAGTATGCGTCTGTGCATCGGTTACCATCAATTGAATAAAGTGACTATTAAGAATAAGTATCCTCTACCTAGGATTGATGATTTGATGGACCAGCTGGTGGGAGCTCGTGTATTTAGTAAGATCGACTTAAGATCGGGTTATCATCAGATAAGAGTAAAAGAAGGTGATATTCAGAAGACTGCCTTTAGGACTCGATATGGACATTACGAATATGCTGTAATGCCGTTTGGAGTGACTAATGCGCCGGGAGTATTTATGGAGTATATGAACAGAATTTTCCATTCTTACTTGGATCAGTTCATTGTAGTGTTTATTGATGATATATTAATTTATTCTAAATCTGATGAAGAGCATGCAGGACATCTGAGAATTGCCTTGCAAGTGTTGAAGGAAAATAAATTATTTGCTAAACTGTCAAAGTGTGACTTTTGGTTGAAGAAAGTAAGTTTCTTGGGGCATGTAATATCTGAAGATGGAATAGCGGTGGATGCGTCAAAAGTAAGTGCAGTATTGCAGTGGGAACCGCCGAAGACAGCGACAGAGATTAGAAGCTTTTTGGGGTTAGCCGGTTATTACCGTAGGTTTATTGAAGGGTTCTCTAATTTGGCGTTGCCATTAACTCAGTTGACGAGAAAGAACCAAGTTTTTGTATGGGATGCTGCTTGTGAAGAAAGTTTTGAAGAGTTGAAAAAGAGATTGACTACGGCACCGGTGTTAGTGTTACCGACTCCGAGTGAACTGTTTGTGGTGTACTGTGATGCGTCTAAGATGGGATTAGGCGGGGTTCTAATGCAGAATGGTAAAGTAGTAGCATATGCATCGCGACAATTGAGAGTGCATGAGCGAAATTATCCGACTCATGATCTTGAATTAGCTGCGGTTGTTTTTGTGTTGAAAATCTGGAGACACTATTTATATGGTTCAAGATTTGAAGTGTTTAGTGATCATAAGAGTCTGAGATACCTATTTGATCAAAAAGAGCTGAATATGAGGCAGAGAAGATGGTTGGAATTTTTGAAGGATTATGACTTCAGTTTGAGTTATCATCCAGGAAAGGCCAATGTAGTGGCAGATGCTTTGAGTAGAAAGGCAATTCATATGGCAACTCTGATGGTGAAAGAAATTAAGTTAATTGAACAGTTTAGAGATTTGAGCATGGTTTGTGAGACTACTGCAGATAGTGTAATGTTGGGTATGTTGCAGGTAAATAATGACTTCTTGGATATGATTAGAGAAAATCAGAAGTTGGATGTGAAATTGGTAGATTTGATGCCTGGAGTAGGGAGTGACTCCGATAGTGACTTTAAATTGGATAGTACAGGTGTGTTGAGATTTAGAGGCAGGATTTGTGTACCAAATGATAAAGAATTGAAAAAGTCAATTTTGAGCGAAGGACATCGTAGTAGCCTGAGTATTCATCCGGGAGCTACAAAAATGTATCATGATTTGAAGAAATTATTTTGGTGGTCTGGTATGAAAAGAGACATAGCTCGATTTGTGTATGCCTGTTTGACATGTCAGAAATCGAAGGTGGAACACCAGAGACCTTCTGGATTTATGCAACCATTAGAGATTCCGGTTTGGAAATGGGATTGCATTACTATGGATTTTGTGACAGGTTTTCCGAATATGGCGAGAGGTTTTGATGCTATATGGGTGATTGTGGATCGATTGACGAAGTCTGCACACTTTGTGCCGCTCAATATTAGTTTTCCGTTAACAAAGCTGGCGGATATTTACATTCGGGTAATTGTGAAGTTGCATGGTGTTCCGTCCAGTATTGTGTCGGATAGAGATCCGCGGTTTACTTCGGAATTTTGGAAGAGCTTGCAGGAAGCTTTGGGAACTAAGTTGAAATTGAGTTCAGCTTATCATCCGCAAACTGATGGTCAGTCAGAGAGGACTATTCAGTCGCTTGAGGATTTGTTGAGAGCTTGTGTATTGGAAAAGGGTGGTGCGTGGGATACTCATTTACCGTTGATTGAGTTCACGTACAATAACAGTTACCATTCTAGTATCGGAATGGCACCGTTTGAAGCTTTGTATGGGAGGAGGTGTAGGACTCCTCTGTGTTGGTATGAAACTGGTGAGAATATGGTGCTTGGACCAGAAATTGTACAGCAGACTACTGAGACAATTCAAATGATTCGTGAGAAAATGAAAGTGTCTCAGAGTAGGCAGAAAAGTTATCATGATAATCGGAGGAAAGAGTTGGAATTATGTGTAGGTGATCACGTATTCCTAAGAGTTAATCCGATGACTGGTGTGGGTCGTGCATTGAAGTCCAAGAAGCTGGATCCTAAGTTCATTGGACCTTATGAGATTTTGCAGAGAATTGGTGTTGTGGCTTATAGGGTGGCGTTGCCGCCTGAGTTGTCAAACTTACATGATGTGTTTCATGTGTCGCAATTGCGAAAGTATGTTTCTGATCCATCTCATGTGATTCAGAGAGATGATGTTCAGGTTCGGGAGAATCTTAGTGTTGAAACGATGCCGTTGAGGATCGAAGACCGTAAGATGAAAAAGCTCTGAGGGAAGGAAATACCTTTGGTGAAGGTAGCTTGGGGAGGAACTGCAGGAGGCAGTGTGACCTGGGAGTTGGAAAGCAGGATGCGAGAAGCGTATCCGGAGCTATTTCCATCAGGTAATTTTCGAGGACGAAAATAATTGAAGTGGGGGAGAGTTGTAACACCCATTTTAATTATTTAGTCATTTTATTATTATTTTAAATATTATATGTTGGTGTGCCCTTTGGTGGGGGTGTTATTATTATTATTATTATTATATTTATTATATTTGCTAATATTATTAATATTATTATTATTTTGGTGAAATAATGATATTAGTATTATTATTATTATTAATAGTATTATAATATTATTAGTATTAATAATAATATTGTATTATTTTATTAAGTTATTTTATTAATTGGGATTAGATTTAATAAAGAAAATAGAATGTAAAGGGGTGGGGAGAGTGGTACGATATATTTTAGAAATTGAGAAAAAGGGCGATAGAAAAGAGAGAAGAGAAAAGAACGAAAGAAAGGAAAAAGAGCGAAGGAAAAAGGGAACGAAGAACGGAAGAGAAAAAGGGAAGGCCTAGAGACCAATTCTAGGAGGATTTCTATCGATCAACCAATTGATAAGGTAAGGGGGGAGAAACTTGATTGGGAATGGTTTATACGTGTATAGGGTAGTTGGGGATTCCTTAACCCCGTAGAAAATTGATCGATATATGATAATATATATTGATATATTATGATTTGATGATGATTGTTATTAATTGTATAGTAATCGTTAATGAATTGTTGTTTTTGGTTGATTTAGCATATAGGGCATATAGGGTGTCTTACGGTTTTTAGGGAAAGTTCTGTATAGCTTTTGAGGTATCGATAGTGTTTAGGTGATGATTTTGGGAATAGGAATTAGAAACCGATTGTTTACGGTAATAGGCAAGATTGGTACTAGAATAGGTTGGGAATCTAAGTTGAGATGATAGGCATAATTTGGCCCAGAATAGCACTGCAGAATTGTGAGGAAACTGATGAATCGCAGCATTCGCTGGGCTTCGCCTGGCAAATGTTGGCGAAGCTTCGCCTGGCGAAGGGAGGCGAGAGTTCGCCTGGCGAGCTGAGGCGAAGAGGCAGCGAATAATTCAGGAATTAAGTCCCAGGCTAAAAACACAAGAACTTCGCCTGGCGAATGCCAGCGAAGGTTCGCCTCGAGGGTTCGCCTGGCGAATGCCAGCGAACGTAGCAGAACCAGATGAATTTTTGTAATGTGTTGGATCCGAGCAATGGTCTCGTGTGATCCTTCTAGCCTTGCTGTAGTGTGAAAATGATGAGTATGGGATATAACTTGTGTACTTGGTGATAGTACGCGTTTCCCCTTAATATTATTGGTGAGCAATTAGTTGATGTATATGTGTGTAGTAATCAGTAGGATCGTGTATTTCCCGAGCGGTGAGATGTGTTTATATTTGGTGTTAGAAAGTGAGACTACTCTGTAATACCCAAATTTTTACCCCTAAGATCCCACATTGCATTTTCATTTTTGCATACACAAACAAGACCATACTTTTTTGGTTCTCTCAGCGCACTTGTGTTTTCTACTTACTTTATGTTTATTTCTGTTTACTAACCTCTAACCAAAATACCAAAAATATTTTCCAATTTGTTTGTTTCTTCTTCTTCTCTGTGTGTTTAGGGTTTTGCAAGGAGATTAATGGCAAAGACATTCATTCGAGTCTAAATCAGATGAAAGTTTGACCTCATCTTGGTCGAACTATCAAGAGTTTGCTTCAACTATAAGTTACCCGTGGTGGTGGGCTATTTTCTCAGAAAATGTGATTGTTCAAGGCCATGTTGTCTTGTGCTAGAATTCATCAGGCTATCAAGAAGTGATTTATGAGATTTAGAAAGTTATGAGAAATTCAAATGGATTCAAATGACATGTTCTTTAGTTGTAAGATATTCAGTGGTCCAAGATTTGTTCATTCATTTTATCAAAGATTGGTGAAGAAAGCTCATGTGTGGATTTTGGGTCAGATTTAATTAAGTCAACATAATTTGCAAAAACAATCAAGTCCACGTGAGCAAGTTCATGCTACGTGCAATACATGAAGCCTTGCCATCAACATAAAAAAAAAGTCTCAGTATGAGTCACGCAATTTGCATCACAAAACACAGTGAAAATTTCACAAACGGCAAATCACTCTCTCTCATTCTCAATCTATAAATACAACTCACCTCTCATTTGTTTTTTCAAGCTTTTCAAGCCAATTAATCCCTGCAGAATTTTCATCATAACTCCTCAATTTTCCTTCAAATTTCACTTTCAAAAATCACCCTCAGCCGTTCTTCAAATTTCATCAGATTCAACTCTCTTTTCATTCACAACCTTTCCACATAAAAACTCACCATACTTCAACTTCTTCAACACAACAATCAGAATTTCGTAGTTCAGAAGAAGAAGAAAGAACAAGAGAGTTTCGATTTCATCATTCACCTGAGTTTGAAGGTAGATTGAGCTTCACCGTCAGTTTCGATCCATTACTTTCTGTTGCGTTTCTTTGAATTGTTGGTACTATTGTGAAGAGCTCTTGATTTCGATTGCAACCGCGTATTTTTCGTGTCCCGCCGTTGTGATTTGAGCAAGCATCCATGGCCGTGAAGTTGCTTCGCGTGAGAAGAAAGATATTTCTGTTTATTTTCTCTTTCTCCTTTTCAAGTATTATTTCATTTATGTTCTCTTTTTTTTTTTATATTTTCTTTTAATAAAATTGGCCGTGTGGCCCTTTTTTTTATGTTATTAGTTTATTTTTAAAAAAATAATAATAATAATAATAATAATATTCTTGAAAAAAAGCATTTAAAAAATTATTTGAAAACATTTTAATTTGGATCAATTGTTGGTTGTTTTGGATCTTGAATTTTGATAGGATTTCATCAATATCAATGGACTTTGGGTGTTGATTTTTATCCACCAAGAGAGGTGATTGATATTGATGATAATTTAATCGATTTAAGATTCAAATTGTGATTTCTTTTCATTTTTATTTTCTTTCTTCTTCTTTTTATTTTTGATCGATGAAATCTATGGATCATAGATTGTTGATTATCAAGGTTGTTTAATCTTCATTATTTCAAATCTATGGACGAATAATCATTGAGATAATTCTCCGTACTTTGGAATAGTGATAGATTACCTTTGATTAATTGATTAAAATTCTTGATTATGATGAGATCACTACCTCTTTTCTTTTTGTGTGGCATGTTTTAGGAGAGTGATTTACATATCACTTCTCTAACATGTGTTAACACTAACATTATTATTGACCGGCCTCAGATAGTCGTGGTTTCTACATAAACCCGATTACGATTGCTTAACATAGCGCTAAAGTGTCCCTTAATCGGAAAATGATCATTCGTGGCTCAAACTTACGTTTAAAAGTCCAAGTATGTTTAATTGCTTGTCTTAAGTCCAATACCTATGAAAATCATTGTTAGGAGGCTTTGATTCTATCAATCCTCTAATGAGTTTTCATTAACCTTGGTCTAAAGTGCAAGAATTAATCATCATTGATCATATGTTCTAACCACTAACCACTAATTCACTAACATTATCCTTGTTTAATTTTGTTTATATTCTCTTCTTACTCCTTATTTCTTACTTTTATGCTTCCATTTTATCATTTCATATCATATCTTTGTTTATGTTTATGTCATTTCTCTTTTGTCCACTTGGACCATACTTTGTTCAAAACACTAATAAAGGATAAAACATCTAAAAAATTTGGTGCTATTAACTTTGTGGTTATACTCTTGGACTACTCTTAGACCTTGGACTTTTGGACTTAGAATTAGGACTTTCATTCCTATGCTTGGAGTATTGTGGATCTTAGCCTTTATTTGGCTCGCTCATTAGCTTATGCTTTAAATCGGATGGAATTCTTTTTGCTTGCTTTGGAGTGTGCTACAAGTCGATTAGATCTTTCTTACCTCTAGCTCTTATTTTGGTTTTTAGGATAGTCACTTCATCTCCTCCCCTTCTTAAATTTTCAAAACTTTCTCCCTCTTTCAAAACCTTCTCGGTTTCAAACTTCAAAACCGCTTTCACAATAAAACCTTGACTTTCGTCAAGTGATTTTCAAATTTTGTTCTTCTTAATAAAAGTCAATCAATGTTAATCATGCTTTGACCAATTTCAAAAGACATAAAAAACACAAAAACTCATCAACTCTTTTTGTGCCTTTATGCACTTTAAAACTTTAAAACTTTTCATAAAGTTTAGACATGATTCATTTCTATAGTTGAGATGTAAATCTCCTATTCCCCATATTATTAAGACTTTGACATTTTCCACGTTGATGTTGAGTGATAGTCTTGTTGATAATCCAAGCAAATCCTCCATCTTTATGTGACGCAAATGTTGTTTTAATACTCGTGGGTGGATAGTCGCAGTTTTCTCCTTGAAATGACGAATTGTCTTTACATCTAAAATCAATCAAAACCAACAAATTTTTGTCATTTGTACCACGAACTACGGGGTTTTGATTCCATATTGCACTTTATGGGTACGTAGGCATGAGACGATAAGTCTCTCCAAACACAAAAATCTAAAAAAATAATTCTCTTCTCATCTCCCCAATCTCTTTTCAAACAAACCATTTTCAAACCAAAAAGCGTAAATATTTCAAAGGGCTCCTATAGAGTACTATAGACGTTTTGGGTGCTAACACCTTCCCATTGCGTAACCAACCCCCTTACCCCGATCTCTGTCTCGTGTTCTTATTTTAGAACTCTTTGGTTTTGTTCGCTCTTTTCCCTTTCCTTTATTTGGATAAAATAAAAGTGCGGTGGCGACTCTTGTTTTCTTTGAGTTAAGTTAATCAATAACTTACACTCACGATTTTTACCGCTACAGAAAAGTGGCGACTCTGCTGGGGAGTCCAACGGTTCCTAGTGGGTTTCGCCTACTTTGATTTATTTATCGCTTTCTGTTTGACTTGTTTGTTATTGATTGTTCTGTTTTGGTGCCTGGTAATTTGTATGGTGAGATAAGTCCTAACCCAGACTTGAGTGCACTTATGATAGGAGGGTGGTATAGTCTTGTTGGCTTACGTGGAGTAGTCCTTACTAAGCTGACTTGAGATCCCCCGCTCGGTGGAGGCCCCTTTGGAAATTACTGATGTCTTACGAGTAGTCGTAATCGATATTACTTTTTCCGACTGGGAGCCTGAGAAGCTGAGGACCTTAGAACCCTTTAACCCATCTTGGCCTTATTAGGACGTGGTGCGGTGGCTGTTCAGGTGTAGACTTGAATTGGTCGTTACGCGATACCACACTCAGATGAGTTTCTCTTGAGAATATTGTTGGCCGACGAGTAGTCGTTTAAGCCGATAATATCCAAAAGATGGAATTATGATTCTGGGAACTTTTTAGAACCTTGTTCTACAGGTGATGATATAACCATAATACATACAATTGTGGGATGGTTGGTTCTTACCTTTGGCTCCATGCTCGTGCCGAACCTTTGAACCTGTGTGCTTTGTATGTCTTGTTTGTGGGTGTTGCATCTTGCACTCATGCATTCATGAGCATTGTGTTTCAGTTGGTTTTTAAGGATCTCAGAGATTTTCTTTTGCAAACATCGCAGATATTGTTGATTATGGATATTGGAAGGAGAAACACTCAGAAGTACAATTTTCGGGCTCCTGATCTTACAGAGTTGAGAAAGCTAGTGTCCTTGGTAGATGATCATTCAGGTTTCTTATCTCGTTATGGGAGACTTTTATTTTTTCTTTCTACCAACATTGAAGACGGAATTCTGAATACCCTTATGCAATTCTATGATCCTATTTACCGATGCTTCACTTTTCCCGATTATCAGCTCATGCCGACCTTGAAAGAATATGCTTATTTGTTGGGTGTACCGGTTTCTGATAAGGTTCCGTATACTGGTTTGGAGGAAGCTCTTAAGCCTTAAGATATTGCTGTAGCTACCCATTTGACGAAGTCGGATATTGATGCAAATCTAAAGACTAAGGGAGGCCTCAAAGGTTTGACTGCTAAGTTCTTGATTGAGAAGGCTACTTTATTTGCTGACATTGGTCGCACATTGGCGTTTGAGGCTATATTTGCTTTACTCATCTATGGACTAGTCTTGTTTCCTAATATTGATAATTTTGTGGACGTTAATGCTATTAGGATTTTCTTGATTGGGAACCCTGTTCCAACTTTGCTTGGTGACACTTATTTCTCCATCCATAGTAGGACTTCTAAGGGAAACGGTACCATTGTTTGTTGTCTACCTCTGCTGTATAATTGGTTCGTTTCACACTTACCTCAGACATCTGCTTTTAGGAAAAACAAGGATTGCTTAAGGTGGTCTCAAAGGATTATGTCTCTTACGCATGTTGATATCACTTGGTCTTCTTCGGTTTACGATAATGTCCAGATTATTGATAGTTGTGGAGAATTTGCCAATGTTCCTCTTCTTGGAATACAAGGCGGAATTAACTTCAACCCGAGTCTAGCTCGCCGCCAGCTGGGTTATATGCTGAAGGATAGGCCTAAGAATATTTTATTAGAGGGTTTATTCTTTCAAGGAGGGGATGATTCTCTTGGTTTAAGAAGAAAAATGGCTCATGCCTGGACTAAGATTCACAGGTTGGATAGAGGGGAGCTTGGAAGACAAGTTTGCATTGCCTTGGAACCTTACACGCTTTGGGTGAAGAAGAGGGCTATGGAGCTTAAGATGCCTTACCCTATTGAGAAACTTTTGACTACTGTGATCTCTACGCCACTCTCTACGCCACTCCCTGTTTCTTCTGATGATGTGAAGACACTTCAAGATGCTTTGGCTAAGATGAAGGAAGAGAAAGAGATGTGGGAAAGTAAGTTTCAAGCTTCTGACAAAGAGAAGATGGAATTGCAAAAACAGATGAAGGAGAAAGATGACTTGATAGAGTTACTTGAGCGGCGCGCTATGAAGAGGCATGCAGAGGATTTATTTTCCTCTACTACTCCATCATCACATCCTCCTACTTCTGGTGCTTGGAAGGGTATTGTGGATCAGCTTGTGTTAGAGAAGATCACCATGAAGCACAACTATGAGAAAGAGATTAAGAGACTCCGAAGGAAGTATCAGCTTGGATCGTCATCAGATGTTCCTTAGGACCTAGCTTTTTCTTATTTTGATATTATTGTATTTTGTACTTCCAAGTGTAACTCTTTCCAATATTCAATGAAATGAGATGTTTATCAGTATTTCAAAAAGTGTTATTTTTCTTTATGATGTTTGTAATTGCTTTATATCTTAAAGATCCTTGAAAACTGGTTGAAACACCTGCATTTTGCATTTGCATTCGCATCATCGTGCATTGTGTGTTGCCTTTTCCAGATGTCTTATTTGTTTCTTTTGGCCTTCCTTCAGTCAAACTGTCGCATCACTACAACACTCGGGCTAACTCTAAGAAAAAGATGGATCAGTTGCAACAAGAGAACCGCGAGCTTCGTGAAGAGGTATCAACTCTGAAAGATGGTTTGGAAAGACTGACTGCCGCAATGGAAGCTCTGGTGGCTGCTCAGAATCAGCCACCACTACCTCCTCCTTCTCCTGTCCAAGGAACTGTGATTTCTGAAATCGGATCAACGCCCATTTCTGTGGCCCCGATTAATACTTCTCAATATCAAATGCCTGTTGGTTTCCCTTGGGGCATGCCTAACAATTATGTGCCAGAGGGATATCGACCTCCTGTTCCCGAAGGTTCTAGACTCCCTGCTGTCATGGTTGTACCACCTCCTGTGGTTAATGTTGTTCCTAATGCTAAAGTTTCGGTTGTTCCTACTGTCATACCTGTGCCACCGCCTGTAACTCACGCTATGCCTTATACTGAAGAACAAATTTTCCACACTGCTCCGAGCGAGAGTTTGGATGTTATGGATCGAATAGATGACTTTCAAGATCAGTTTGCTGAAATGCAAAGAGAAATCAGGGCTTTAAGGGGAAAGGAGTTATTTGGAAAGAATGCTCATGAGCTTTGCCTTGTTCCAAATGTGAAGATCCCCGCCAAGTTCAAAGTTCCGGATTTTGAAAAATACAAAGGGAACACTTGTCCGCAAAGTCATTTGATCATGTATGCTAGAAAGATGTCTACCTATACTGACAACCATCAGTTGTTGATCCACTATTTTCAAGATAGTCTTACTGGTGCTGCGCTGAAGTGGTATATGGGACTCGATAGTACACAAATCAAGACATTCAACGACCTTTGTGAAGCTTTTGTTCGTCAGTATAAGTATAATCTCGATATGGCGCCAGACCGTGATCAGCTCCGCGCAATGTCTCAAAAAGAGAAAGAAACTTTTAAAGA
The DNA here is from genome assembly GCA_963859935.3 of Lathyrus sativus. NCBI lineage: Eukaryota > Viridiplantae > Streptophyta > Magnoliopsida > Fabales > Fabaceae > Lathyrus > Lathyrus sativus. Next base: position 416,489,235 of record OZ012736.1, on the reverse strand, counting down.
ATATGCGCAAAGATGGCGTGAGATTGCAGCTCAGATAAGCCCTCCGCTTGAAGAGAAAGAAATGACCAAGATTTTTCTGAAGACTCTGAGTTCATTTTACTATGAAAGGATGGTTGCGAGCGCTCCTAGTGATTTCACGGAAATGGTTAATATGGGAATGAGATTAGAGGAAGCTGTCCGTGAGGGACGTCTGATAAAAGAAGGAAATTCTGGAAGTACGAAAAAGCCTGGTGTTGGGTTCCCTAAGAAAAAAGAGGGAGAAACTAATGCTATATCTCAGGAAAGGTCTAGAAGACGCAGAGTTGTGAACAACAATGGTAGTCGTCGTCAGCAACAAGTAGCATCTGTTACGCCTGTTATCAATAACACCCCTACCGCTCAAGCTACTGCAAGTTATCAACCACGTTTCCAAGAGAAGACAACTCAACAAGGTCGTACACAGAGGAAAACACAATTTGATCCCATTCCAATGACGTATACTGAGCTATTTCCGGCTTTAATAAAGAAGAATTTGGTTCAACCTCGTGATCCGCCGGCTGTTCCAACTGAAATTCCATGGTGGTATAAGCCAGATGCTCATTGCGCATTTCATCAAGGTGCCCCTGGACACAATATCAAAAATTGCTATCCTCTGAAGCATGAAGTTGCAAAGCTCGTAAAAAGCGGTATTCTGTCTTTTGAAGATACCAACCCTAATGTGCAATCAAATCCGTTTCCTAAACATGGTAATGCAACTGTCAATATGGTATATGGTTGTCCTGGTACATACCGTATTTTTGATATTCGCTGGATTCGGAGATCGCTTGTTGAAATGCATGCTACTTTGAGTGAGTTCCATGATATTAAGCATGATTATGCCGCCTGTTGTATTTGTTCTGTGAACCCTCGAGGGTGTGTGATTGTAAAAAGGGACTTACAAAAGATGATGGATGAGAATTTGATTCAGGTTACTGCAAACAGAAATGAAGTGGAGAACGAGGTGAATGTCATAGTCCCACGTTTCAATATTCCTGAACGAGTTGTAATTTCTTACAATAGTCAGAAGTCTGCTGTGACGCCTTTGGTTATCCGTTTGCCTGGCCCGACACCGTATGAATCCGATAAAGTTGTTCCCTACAAATACAATGCTACTATGTTGGAGGATGGAAAAGAGGTTCCCATTCCTTCTCTTCCCTCAGTTGTGACTATTGCTGATGTTGGACGTGTAACCAGAAGTGGTCGAGTATTTGATAATGTGCCTTCAAAGACAAGTGAAGATACTGGGAGTAAGCAAATTCAGTTGAGGACTTCTGTGGAGTCTGGTCAATCAAGTGATGTAAATCAGAAGTCAGATAATGATGAGGTATTGAAATTGATCAAGAAGAGTGAATATAATGTGGTGGATCAATTGTTACATACACCGTCAAAAATATCTGTTCTATCTCTGTTAATGAGCTCTGAGGCTCATCGTGAATCGTTGCAGAAAGTATTGGAACAAGCTTATGTAGATCATGATGTGACTGTTAACCAGTTTGATAGCATTGTTGCCAATATCACTGCGTGTAATAATCTGAGTTTTTGTGATGAAGAGTTGACCGAACATGGAAGAAATCATAATTTGGCTCTCCATATTTCCATGAATTGCCAAGAAGACGCTCTATCCAATGTGCTGGTTGATACTGGGTCATCGTTGAATGTGATGCCAAAATCTACTTTGTCCAGATTATCTTATCAAGGTACTCCTATGAGGTTTAGTGGGGTCATTGTGAAAGCCTTTGATGTATCGAGGAAAACTGTGATTGGAGAGGTTGATCTCCCTATCAAGATTGGTCCGTGTTTTTTCCAGATCACTTTTCAAGTCATGGATATTCGTCCTGCTTACAGTTGTCTTCTAGGACGCCCATGGATCCATGAAGCTGGAGCTGTTACTTCGACACTGCATCAAAAGTTAAAATTCGTGCAGAATGGTAAACTTGTCGTTGTTGGTGGAGAACAGGCTATGTTGGTAAGCAGTTTGTCGTCTTTTTCTTATATCGATGCGGAAGAGGATATTGGAACTCCGTTTCAGGCTCTTTCTATGGTTGATAAAGCTGTCAAGAAGGATGGGGTGTCCATGTCTTCTCTAAAAGATGCACAACATGTAGTGGATAATGGCCAAGCTCATGGATGGGGCCGAATCATTGAAGTTGCTGAGAAAAAAGATAGAGCTGGTTTGGGTTTTACATCTGGTTCAACCCAAAATGAGATGAAGAGTATTCATGAAGTTTTTCGAAGTGCTGGGTTCATCCATTGCAAAGATCATTCTACAGCTGCAATTCTTGAAGATGACCAAGAGGAAGAAATGCCCAACTTTGTGACACGTGGACTGATATGCCAGAATTGGATCGCTGTTGATGTTCCTACTGTTATTCATGTTTCAAAGTAATTTGTTTTTGTTTCTTTCAAAAATCCTTTCACTCTGCCCAAGGTGAAAGTGAATTTGTGAGGTCCTTGTTTCAACTTTTATCATCATCAATAAAATGTTCTTCTGTTTATCCATATGTTGTTTACCTTTTTTGCTTTACTTCTGAAAAATGGTAACATAAAAAACCGAAAAAAAATATATAATAATGTTATAATCACTCTTATCTGCATAATATTTTCATTTTTTTTTGTTCATATTCTAAAATCAAACATAAAATCATTGTGCAGATTGATTGTTAAACCCATTGGAAATAATGACCATATGCCCTCTCCCAACTTTGAGTTCCCTGTGTTTGAAGCGGAAGAGGAGGATACTGAAGAAATTCCTGATGAGATTTCTCGATTGCTTGAGCACGAGGAGAAGGCCATTCAGCCTCATGAAGAGCCGGTGGAATTGGTTAATCTGGGTTCCGATGATGATAAAAAAGAAGTCAAGATTGGGGCACTGCTTCAGTCAGATGTTAAGAAGAGGATGGTAGAGCTTCTTAGAGAATATGTTGACGTGTTTGCTTGGTCCTATCAAGACATGCCTGGTCTTGATACTGGTATTGTGGAGCACCATTTGCCATTAAAGCCTGAATGTTCACCCGTGAAGCAAAAATTGAGAAGAACTCATCCTGACATGGTGTAACCCGGTGAACTGACTTTAAACAATGTTGCGGATAGCAAGAGTCGCCACCGACTTTTATTTTATCCATAAGGAAAGGTTATAAAAGAACAGGAAAGACCTTAGAGAATATTTTGGGTCCGGGGGGTAGGTTATGAAAAGGGAAGGTATTAGCATCCTTTTCATCCATGGTTATCCATGGGCTCTTAGGTACTTAAGCTCACTTTTGAATTGTTTTGAAATTGTAGTGTGTGAATAGAAAATTTTCAGAATAGTTAATAAATAATCCATGTAAGGATGTGTTAAGAACTTGTTTGAAAACTTGTTGAAAATTTGTTTAAGTGCGAAACAGTTTTGAAGTGAGCAAGCACCTAGGAGTAACCTACCCTAATGTTTAAAGGTCTTTTTTATTCTTTATCCTTTCCTTAGTAAGACTATCCCTACTATAATAGAGTAGGTAGTCCTTACTTTGGATGTTAAGGGACATGTGAGGGACGATTGGATTTTTGAAGGCCATTGTGGGATGTAATAAGCACATATAAGGGACCATCATCATTTTTCGAAAGGGACTCGATTCGTAAAGGCAACCATAAGGGACTTTGATGATTTTTCTATTTGAGGGACTTGCTTTATACACCCCACTTAACCATTATTCGTAGGCAACTTGAGGGATATCCTTAGGAAGTGAGACGGCGATTAAAATCGACTTACGTGTGTGACGTGTTTATTTTAATTATCTTTATTTAAAATGATCTAATTTATTTTTTTAAATATCATACATATTGGCACTCCCTAATTACTAACCATAATGATAATAATAATTAAATGATTACAATTTACATCTAAGAGGCAATTACAAAATTATAATAAATAAAATAAATAGTAAAATATGATCAAAATAAATATAATAAAAAAAATAACAAATAAGTAAATAAAATATTGGGGTTAGTAAATAATAAGAAAAATTAAATAAGGTTAGTATAAATATAAAGTTAGTGAAAATAATTAGTTGAAACAATAATAATGAGAAAAATAGACAAAGTTAGAAAAAATAATAAGATAGAAATTTCAAAATAATAATAAGCAACAAAATATGATTAGCAATAATAATTAATTAATAACGTGATTAAACATAAGATTTGATTTTTATTTAGAAACATAAATGATTAAATAATTACTATAATATAAAGTTCTAAATATCATAAGATTTGATTTTTATTTAGAAACATAAATGATTAAATAATTACTATAATATAAAGTTCTAAATATCATAAGATTTGATTTTTATTTAGAAACATAAATGATTAAATAATTACTATAATATAAAGTTCTAAATATAACATAATTATAAATTTCTTAATCATTTACAAAAATTTAATTATCTCTAATTATATATTAACAATTATTAAGAAAAATATTTACACATTATGATGAAAACAAATTTTAACTAATCAATAATCACATTCACCAAAATTTTACATTATAATAAATATATACATAGAATCATATAGAAAATTAAAATTAGGTTTTCATATTAATTTGGAAAAAAGATGTTAATGTCATTTATTTTAAAAAAACAGATTTTTATATTACAACAAATTTTAATAAATTAATGATAACAATAATAATAATAATGATAATAATGATAATAATAATAAATAATGATAATAATAATAATAATAATAATAATAATAATAATAATAATAATAATAATAATAATAATAATAATAATAAAGCAATAATGAATTTTAAATGTGCCAAATAACCCAACAATGTTGCTAACGCAGAAATGCGCTCATCGCAACCAGATCTAAATCGGACGAAACAAAATTTATCGCAAAGAAAAAGAAATTAAGCAAAAAATAGTATTATTGCTCACACAAAAATGCGATCATCGCAACCAGATCGAACTAACACAAATGTCACGCGTCATGCACACAAATGTGCAAACATCGTATCGACATAATTCGATCAAAAATCTTATATATATAAACTCTAACAATTTAAAAAATTATATATATATATATAAACGTAACAGTAATAGATAAAGAAAAAGAAATAACGGTAATAGATGAAGAAGAAGAAATAACGGTAAAAGATGAAGAAAAAGAAACAACAGTAATAGATGAAGGAAAAGAAATAACGGTAAACGATGAAGAAAAAGAAACAATAGTAATGGATGAAGAAGAAAACTAAATAACGGCCAACGACACTCATTCCTCTTAGGTTTTTTTCATTCTCCCCCCTTTTTTCCAACAAGGCAACACATAGATATATAGGGAACAAATTAGGGTTAACACCAAATTGTCAATAATGTCCCTAAAGCCCATTTTAAAGCCCAAACTAAATAATTAGTTAAGAAAAAATAAAATTTAAATAATTTAAAATAATAAACTTAAAATAAAAACTAATAATCCTATTGATTCCTAAAATAAAAAATATTATAAAAAGAACAAAATTTTTTTCAATATTTTTTTATTTTATGATTTTTTGGATATTTTTATGAATAATTTAGAAAAAAGTGAAAAAAATAATATTTTAAAAAATGATTTAATTAAAATACGAAAATAATAATTAAATAATAATAAAAAACTATTTTTGTTATTTTTTTTAATGAAAGATAGAAAAATTTAGAGTAAAAATAATAAAAACAACAAAAAGTGCCAAAGGTGAGATTCGAACTCTCAACCTCTCACACTCATAACTCCTTACACATGTCCTCCTGCCAATTGTGCCATTTTTACTTTTTAGAAAAAAAAGTGCATGCCATATGATATTTACCTGCAAAAAGTCAAACGACTACACAAATTTGTTAGTAATTGATTAAATGCAATGAAATGCGACGACAAATCTTAGGGCAAAATTTGGGGTATTACAGTTATTATGATAATATTTCTCACCCAACCTCTCTTTGATGTTGGCAAAAAAAATCATGAAGTTTGACTTTGGTTTGACCACAGTTGACCTCAGTTTGACCTTTTAACTGCATTGACTGCTTTTGACTTATCTGATCATCTGACTGAGCAAACTTTTGAGAAAAGTCTTGAAACTTGACATGGGGGTTCTTATACACATATAAGATGTTATGAAGCTCACTTGAAGTATTGGAAGTCCATTTAGCCTGATTAAAGTCAAAACCCTAGTTTTGGATGCACTACTTAGGAGGTGCATTGTCTGAGGGAATTGTCAACTCTTCTGACCAATTATGAATTTTGTGAACCTTGTGAACCTTCTTGGAACACAAAGTCTTGTATTGTGAGGGCAAATTTTGGGGTGCAACAGCTGCCCCTGTTCAATTTTCTGAAACCTGAGGGGTTAGATTGGTATACTTGCCAGTCGTAACCTGGAAGGTTGAAGGGGATTGAACACAAAAGCCCAAAAATTTGCACTCACCAGTGCATGGAGTGATATTGATGGTTGGTTGAACATGATTGAGTGGGCTTAAAGATGCCACTAGGGGAAAGTTCTTCAGTAGTATAATGAGAGCTGTCAGGAGTCTGGAGTAATACTGATGTAACAGCATGTCTTCATGAGGATAGAGCGATCAATAATGATAACCCTAAAGCAGTCTTGAAGTGATAAATCGGACCTCAGGAGGATAGAGCAATCAATAGCTCTAAAGCAGTCTTGAAGTAATAATGGCTTCAGGAGGATAGAGCAATCAATAGCTCTAAAGCAGTCTTGAAGTAATAGAATGGCTTCAGGAGGATAGAGCAATCAACAGCTCTAAAGTAGTCTTGAAGTAATGATTTCAGGAGGATAGAGCAATGAATAGCTCTAAAGCAGTCTTGAAATAATAACGTGATATGTCTTCAGGAGGATAGAGCAATCAATAGCTCTAAAGCAGTCTTGAAGTAATGATTTCAGGAGGATAGAGCAATGAATAGCTCTAAAGCAGTCTTGAAATAATAATGTAATTTCAGGAGGATAGAGCAATGAATACTCTAAAGCAGTCTTGAAGTAATGATTTCAGGAGGATAGAGCAATGAATAGCTCTAAAGCAGTCTTGAAATAATAACGTGATATGTCTTCAGGAGGATAGAGCAATCGATAGCTCTAAAGCAGTCTTGAAGTAATGATTTCAGGAGGATAGAGCAATGGATAGCTCTAAAGCAGTCTTGAAATAATAATGTGATATGTCTTCAGGAGGATAGAGCAATCGATAGCTCTAAAGCAGTCTTGAAGTAATGATTTCAGGAGGATAGAGCAATGGATAGCTCTAAAGCAGTCTTGAAATAATAATGTGATATGTCTTCAGGAGGATAGAGCAATCGATAGCTCTAAAGCAGTCTTGAAGCAATGATATGATTTCAGGAGGATAGAACAATGAATGGTTCTAAAGCAGTCTTGAAATAATAATGTGATATGTCTTCAGGAGGATAGAGCAATCGATAGCTCTAAAGCAGTCTTGAAGTAATAATGTGATATGTCTTCAGGAGGATAGAGCAATCAATAGCTCTAAAGCAGTCTTGAAGTAATGATTTCAGGAGGATAGAGCAACGGATGGCTCTAAAGCAGTCTTGAAATAATAATGTAATTTCAGGAGGATAGAGCAATGGATAACTCTAAAGCAGTCTTGAAGTGATAAATCTGACCTCAGGAGGATAGAGCAATCAATAGCTCTAAAGCAGTCTTGAAGTAATAATGGCTTCAGGAGGATAGAGCAATGGATAGCTCTAAAGCAGTCTTGAAGTAATAATGTGATATGTCTTCAGGAGGATAGAGCAATCAATAGCTCTAAAGCAGTCTTGAAGTAATGATTTCAGGAGGATAGAGCAATGGATAGCTCTAAAGCAGTCTTGAAATAATAATGTAATTTCAGGAGGATAGAGCAATGGATAACTCTAAAGCAGTCTTGAAATAATTAGATGGCTTCAGGAGGATAGAGCAATGAATAGCTCTAAAGCAGTCTTGAAGTAGTAATATGACCTCATGAGGATAGAGCAATGAATAGCTCTAAAGCAGTCTTGAAGTAATAGGATGATTTCAGGAGGATAGAGCAATCAGTAGCTCTAAAGCAGTCTTGAAGTCATGAGAGGCTATCAGGAGGATAAAATAACCCTGAGGTTACAATAAAGCAGTCCCAAAGTAATAAGAAGCTCATCAGGAGGATAAAGTAACCCTGAGGTTACAATAAAGCAGTCCCAAAGATCATAAGCTTGTTTGTTGGATAATTAACCTGAAAACAAGGTAGCATTCTGTATAACAACATTAGTTTATGCTTTATGTATGCATGTATGACATGATGCACTTAGGTAATGTACTATAGACATATATGTTATGGTATGATGTAAATGATGTATGTATGATATGACACTGCTGGAAGTGTCTGGATATCCTTGTATAACAACTGCTGGCCAAGGAAAATAAATCCCGATTCGTTGTTGAAGAATACATAACCCTCCGTCTGCTGGGGATAACAAGGTATAGATAACCTCCCATTGTTGGGGATAACAAGGTATAGATAACCTCCCGTTTTCGTTTGATAGTAGGATAAGTATAACATCCCGTCTTCGTTCATCGTGCCCTTATTGGAAAGTAATTTCCCGTATATCCGTATGAGGATAAAAGAGATGGATATAAATTCCAGGGGAGATTAGACTTTGTGAAAATGGATTAGTCCTACTGATGGTTTGTAACTGTCTTGTAAAGATGAACCGGCGAAGCTTCGTTGAAATCCTTCCCTCGTTCGTCCTTAGTAAATACTATTACTGCATTTTCATGCATTTCTGGTAAACATCAATCATATTAAAAGCATACATGCATTTCTGGTAAACATCAATCATATTCAAAGGCATACATACATTCAAACACAACCAATGGACGTTTCGCTTATGTAAATAGGGTAAAAGTAAATCTGGATTCAAAAGATGGAATTTATTTATATCAAAAGTGACCCATACACGGGTAAGTTTGTACAAGGAGACATAAACCCTAGTAAGAGAATTTTGTCATGAAGTTTTACAAAAAGAATCAGCTATGTGGGAAATAATCCTATTGAGTTTCAATTCTACTATTGCCACTCAAGTATCTCATCTTCTTGCTGTTGAGACGGAAACGATTGGATTGAGCTTTATCTGTTTGAGCTTGAGTAAGTAGTACAACTGGTTGCAGTTTCATGAGTGATCCAAACGAGACATAGTCATACGCTTTAATCCCTAACTTTTGCCTGGATTGCCCTTTCAGGTTTTCAATCCACCGGGATACCCTTTTTTGCCCAAGCCGCCTTTTCAGGTTTTCGACTTGCCGGGTGTACATCTTTTTATATATATATCCCTAATTTTTGCCCAAACCCTTTTGGTTTGCCGGGATGCCCTTATTTTTGCCTAGGCCTGTCAACCTAGCGGGTCTCTTTTTATGCGTAGTATTTTTTTAACTATGTCTGCGTTTACAGGTTGTGGGAAGTCTTCACCATCCACTCAAAATTCATTGACTGGTAATCATCTACTGCTTGATGAGCCAAATGATCAGCAACAACACTCCCCTTAATGACCTTCTGAGTAGTATACTGTATATCATATTCCGTCAAGATCATTTGCCATCTTGCAATTCTTCCGGAAAGAGCAGGTTTCTCAAATATGTACTTGATTGGATCCATCTTCGAAATCAACAAGGTAGTATGGGTCAACATATACTGTCTTAGTCGGCGAGCAGCCCATGCCAAAGCGCAGCAAGTTTTCTCGAGCAGTGAGTATCTTGTTTCACAGTCGGTAAACTTTTTGCTAAGGTAGTATATTGCCTGCTCTTTTCGACCAGACTCGTCATGTTGCCCCAATACACACCCCATTGAGTTGTCTAATACTGTTAAATACATAATCAAGGGTCTTCCATCAACTGGTGGCATTAAAATTGGAGGTTCTAGCAAATATCTCTTGATTTCATCAAAGGCAGTCTGGCACTCATCATTCCATTCCATCACCTGATCTTTCTTCAACAACTTGAAGATTGGCTCACAGATGGTAGTTAATTGGGAAATAAATCTTGCAATGTAGTTCAATCGTCCCAAGAAACCTCTAACCTCCTTCTCAGTACGGGGAGCTGGCATCTCTCGTATAGCTTTCACTTTTGCAGGATCCACTTCAATACCTTTTCCACTGACAATGAAACCCAAGAGTTTTCCAGATCTAACTCCAAAAGTACACTTGTTTGGGTTCAATCTCAACTTGTATTTCTTCAACCTCTCAAACAACTTGTGCAGAAGATCAAGATGTTGCTCTTCATTCTGAGATCTGGCTATCATATCATCCACATATACCTCTATCTCATGATGGATCATATCATGAAACAAAGCCACCATAGCACGCTGATATGTTGCCCCTGCATTCTTCAAACCAAATGGCATTACCTTATAGCAAAAGGTGCCCCACTGTGTCACAAATGTAGTCTTCTCCATATCTTCAGGTGCCATCTTGATTTGATTGTAACCAGAGAAACCATCCATAAAAGAGAATACCTTATGCTGAGCAGTGTTGTCTACCAGAATATCAATATGAGGAAGTGGAAAGTCATCTTTAGGGCTAGCCTTGTTCAGATCTCTGTAGTCTACACACATACGTACCTTACCATCTTTCTTAGGAACTGGTACCACATTTGCAACCCACTGAGGATAAGAAGTTACGGCCAAGAACCCTGCATTGAACTGTTTCATTACCTCTGCTTTGATCTTTTCTGACATTTCAGGATGCATACGACGAACCTTCTGCTTCTTTGGACGACAATCTTCTTTCACTGGCAAACGGTGAACCACAATGTCTGTATCCAACCCTGGCATATCTTCATAAGACCAAGCAAAGATCTCCACATAGTCACGTAGCATCTGAATCAACCTGCTCTTGACACTGTCCTCTAAATCAGCCCCTATCTTGACCTCTTTTCTGTTTTCTTCAGTTCCCAGATTCAAAACTTCGACTGGCTCTTCATGTGGCTGTATAGCTTTCTCTTCTTGTTGTAACAACCTAGCAAGCTCTACAGGTATTTCACAATCGTCCTCGTTTCCGTCTTCAGTTTGATAGATCGGATTCTCGAAATTGTAATTGGCAATAGTAGAACTGTTATCAACTGGATCCAGAGTGGATGAGGATCTGCATTTTAGTGACGTGGGTGTGTGTAAGAACACATAGCTGATAAAGCAAAAATAAAAGAAAAAGAAAGACAAGGAACACAATATTTACGAAAACGAAACGTCCACTGATTTTATTGAATGAAGTATGCAAATGAAATGACAACCCGTAACAAGCACACCATTGTGCCCCGGGTAAGGCACATGGCTTGAAAGTTTTAATTGTTCCAGAAATTATAAATTTAAAAACATAACACAGTAATAGTATTTACTCCTGACTAAAGGAGATAGGGATAACATCTTCAGCTGTCCAATTATTGAGTCCAGCACCCACAGTAGGAAAAATCCATGCCTCCAAGTTGTAGTCTTCATCTTGATCTCCCACAGCATTGATAACCCCTTGATTGGTGATACGAACAGCACGGGCACGACGGACAGCCTTCTGGGACTCTGCAGTGAAACCCAAACCAAACTTGTCAGACTTGTATGGAATATCAGGAAGCTGACCCCAAATAGTACAACCACCTTCTTCCACCACAGCTTTTGCATCATTGAGGGAGGCCATTGCCATTGTTGGAGGGTTTCTGATGACCACAGGAACCTTCTTCACAGCAGGAGGAGTCACACAATCCTTAACAGCCCAGGGAACCACTTCAAATGACTGACATGGAGTTTCAATGTATTCACCTTCTACTTCCAGATACTTGAAAGTGTTTACATGGCTGACAAAGTATTCTTCCTCTCCAAAGACAGTAACAACTTTTCCATTCACCGGATATCTCAACTTTTGATGTAATGTGGAGGTCACAGCACCTGCCCCATGGATCCAGGGACGACCAAGCAGACATGAGTACGAAGGACGAATATCCATCACATAGAATGTAGCAGTGAACACCTGAGAGCCAACCTTGATTGGAAGATCAATTTCCCCATGCACTACTCTTCTAGAACCATCAAAAGCCTTTACCACAATATTACTGGGCTTCAATACCGTATCTTCAGGACTCAGCTTGTTCAGGACTTCCTTAGGCAACACATTCAGAGAGAAACCATTGTCTATCAGCACATGAGACAGGGTAGTGCCCCTGCATTCAATTGAAATATGCAAGGCCCTGTTATGATCCCTCTTGGCAGGGGTCAAGTCAGCATCAGAAAATCCTAACCCGTTGTCATAGGTCAGGTGAGCAACACAATTCTCAAACTGGTCCACAGAAATTGCACTGGGTACATGAGCCATCTTTAGAAACTTGATCAATGACTTGGCATGAGCCTCAGAACATAATAACAGGGAGAGCATAGAAATCTTTGAGGGAGTATGCCCCAGCTGATCAACAATATCATAATCACTCTTGCGAATGATTTTCAATACTTCTTCCATCTGCTTAGAGAGGTCATCAGCAGCTGGCACATCAGTAGATACAGGCTCAATAACAGGACCCTTGCCCCGAGCATCAGTGGTGGAAGTAACAGCAGGGGTAACTGCACTCTTAGAAGCAACTGGAGGAGAGAAGACTCTTCCACTACGAGTGATCTTGCTTGATCCAGCAATATTATCAATGTCAACAGGCATATCAGGTAAAGGCTCCTGCTTGACACCATGGATGTAAACATCAGACCCATAGTGCCAAGGCACAGCTTTGTCAGATGTATAAGGAATAGGACCAGGAGTGGTAATGATCAGAGGAGCTACTCTGGCTTCAGCAACAACTTTCACAGGACCTTCAGCAGTAATCTTGATTGGGCCCTGATGAGTGATTTTAATGGGACCCTTTGAAGTGATTCTTAGTGGTACTTTGTCAACCATGTCAACCTCTTCAATCTTCTTACCCTGAGTCAGATGATCCACCATACTTTCTACAGATGCTGGTCTTCTTTCGAACAATATAATATATTTATCCATGAGACGTTGAATCCCATCTCTCAAAATGAAGCAACTATCCGGCTTATAGGTACAATATAGACAATCTTCATGACAACCTGGAAAGATCCCAGCTTGTACTAACCTCTTTTTGATAACAGACAATGGTGTGCTCAACTCCATAACTGAATAGACATGCAGATCTTCATCAATATCTTCATCAATGGCGTTGACAGTCTTCTCGTGATTTGGCATTGGAGCTGTAATCACATTTGGAGTACCTGGTGGATCAAACTCAATTTCTCCAGCATCAATCATATCCTGAATTTTGTTCTTCAAGACCCAGCAGTTATTAGTATCATGTCCTGGACAGTTTGAATGATATGCACATCGTGCATTGGGATTGTACTTGGGAGAGGTAACATTGGGATTCTGAGGAGCCTCCCTCAGGGTAATAAGTTCAGCCTTCAACAAGTGTTGCAATGCCTGAGCCATTGACATGTTGATCTTCGTGAACTGTCTTCTAGCCCTCTGTTGGTTGCCTCGAGGCTGCTCTGTTGTTGCAGGAGTTGGATTTGAAATATGAACTGCACTAACAGACTGATGCCTTCTGTTACGATCAGGCTGACCATACACAGCATTAGATTCTTTCTTCCCAGTGGGAGGCTTCTTTGCAGCACCTGATGAAGAAGTGCCCACTTGGATCTTACCACTCTTGATACCATTCTCTACTCGCTCTCCTGTCATGATCAACTCAGTGAAGCCAGATGATGAGCTTCCAATGAGATGACTGTAAAACGGACCATTCAGCGTACACATGAACATATCAACCAACTCCCTATCAGTCAAAGGGCGTTGAACTCTTCCAGCTAAGTCTCTCCACTTCTGAGCATACTCCTTAAAGCTTTCTTTGGCACCCATAGACATGCTTTGAAGCTGCATGCGAGTGGGGGCTAAGTCAGCATTGTATTGATACTGCTTGTAGAAAGCTTCAGCAAGGTCATTCCAATCTCTGATGTTGACACTCTCCAACTGATAATACCACTCTAGCTGAGCTCCAGATAAACTCTCTTGAAAGAAATGGATCCACAACTTTTTATCAGCAGTGTGGGGTTGCATTCTTCTGACATAAGACCTCAGATGCAATTTGGGACAAGAGACCCCATCATAGACAACAAATGTAGGAACTTTGAACCCAATGGGTATGACCACCCCAGATATCAAGCTCAAATCCTCAAAATCCAGCCCAGATGATTTCTGTAATTCCATAGCATCCATTCTATCCACCAGCATCTTGAATTTGTCTTCGTTAGGCTCATGGTAGTAGTTAGCCTCAGAATCAGAGTCCCCCATAGTGTTGTGGAGACTGCCTCTCTCCTGCTCAGATTCTTCAGATTCATAGTCTTCAACCTGTTCCTTGGTCTTGTCAGGACCTTTGAACCTTCTTCCCATGTTGAGCAACCCAGCAGACCTTCTAGCCTTCTTAGTCTTCTTGGCCAGCAGTGTCTTCAATTCATCCTGCCCCTTGGATAGGTTCAGGATCAGCTCTTGGAACTGTGCATTCTGTGCCTGGAGATCCTTAACTGATTGTTCAAGAGCCATTGCTGAAATAAACAGCGAGAAGATGAGAAACCTGTGCACAATTATAAACCTGTGATGCAATGATATGGGAATGCATATGCAATGTTTTCAAGGACCGCAGGATTTAAATTTGCTTAAACAAACAAGAAAGTAACTTTTTATTAGTAATAACTTGTTTTGCCTTTTAGGCTTACAAAAAATGAAAACGAAATAAGTACAAAAGATGGGGTTTTAAGTCTCCCATGGACGTTTCCTCTTTGTGTTGAGGTATGAGTTGAGGTTTCGTTCCTCATGAAGTAGCTTTGTTAGCTCTAGGATCCTTGCTTGGCTTGCTTTGTAATGAGCCTCGAAAGTGTCCCTTTGCTCTTTCAGTTGGATCCATGATCTTTGCAAGTCTTCCATATCAGTAGGCATGTCTGGGTGAAGGATGGTATAAGCTGTGTCTCCTTCAGCAACAGGTTCCATGGTAACTGGTAGGATGGCAGGATATGGCATCATGAGTGTCTGAGCACGAAATCGTACCCATCTGAGATAAGCCTCCATAGGAATGGTGTACTTAGGCTCCAGTGTCTTGCTGTCAATCCTGTTTACCTTTCCCCAAGCTCGTATGAATCTCTGACGGTAACCCTGAAGATCGTTGTCGTAGTCAAACACAATGCCCTGAATCAACATGTCATGTGGACCATCGCTCCGGGCGTAACCAAACTGTCGTAAAGCTAGAGATGGGTTGTAGGTGATGCCTCCTCTTATGCCTAGAAGTGGCACATTAGGAAACTCCCCACAACGGTCAATGATGGTGACATTCTCCATAGATCTGGAGCACCAATGGATGTCTGAGTGAGAAAGTGACATGATCCTCTTGGACCATCTGAACCCTTGCTCATTCTTCATTACTGAGCGAGGAAGGTGGGAAATAAACCACCTAGAAAGTAAAGGTATGCAGCACATCAAAGTTCCTCTTGCCCTTGTAGTACGGGTGTGAAGAGAATGTAGGATGTCTCCAAGTAAGGTAGGCACTGGATTGTGACTCAGGAATATGTTGATGGCATGAACGTCTATGAACTGATCAGGATTGGGGAACAACACTAAGCCATAAATCAATAAGGCTAAGATCTCCTCAACAGCATCGTAGCTCATAGCCTTCAAGCATATTTGAGCTTTATCCACTAATACCTTGGCAAGAATACCTTTAACTCCATTTCTCGTCTCTAGAACAATGTCAGACTTCTTCAGATGTAGAGCTGCAGCAATAACTTCTGGTTTAAGCTCCTTCTCTAAGCCTGTGAATGGCTTCTGATCAAGAACAGGTATACCCAGAAGTTTAGAGAACTCCTCCATGGTTGGAACCAGCTGATAATCAGGAAATGTAAAGCAATGGTGCTTAGGGTCAAAGAACTGAAACAGCACACTCATCATGTCTTCACTGAACCCTGAAGTAACTAGATCCAATAAGTGACCATGTCTCTTGTTGAACTGGGAATGATCAGGCACTAGGGAAACCAACTCTTTGAGCTTAGCAGGTATCCCTACAAAGTTGATCCTGATGGTGTTTCTACGAGCAGAAGCCATGACCTGCAACAAAGAACAAAGATAAATCCTTTGGTCCTTGAAATGGTTAGGGAAAATGATATGCTTATGATGCATGATGATGTCATGATGTCATGCTCAATCCCAAACATGTGGCACACACAAACAAGTCACACCATAGCCCTAGGTTTAAAGGCTTGCATGAGGTTCAAAGGCAAGTACCCTCCCCTGAAGTTAGATGGTTCATCCTGTCCTACAAAAGTAACCAGGTTCTAAGGGATCTCAATATCATTGATCCTTCACAAGGGTGGTTGTTCAGAAGGCAACTTACTTGCCAACCAAAACCCTCCAAGTTTAAGATCTCAATGAGCGTAGTATCGAGTGTCAACCAACTTCAGTCTGCACCAAAGCCGGTTACCTCACTACTTTCTAAAGGCCAAGATGAGTTAACTAGGGTTCTAAAAGTCAGTTAGTGCATTGACAACATATGGCAGCCTCAATATTATCCTCAACTTGACTTAAGGAATATAAGCACCAACCAAGAAGTCGCACTAACTATGGCCACCAGATCAACCGTATCGATATACGTCGTACAGTTTCCTTGGTCTATTGCCATTTACCTAAGGTACACTAGATCCGGGTTAGGACCTTTCACACATAAGAGCACCCCAACAATATAATAATAAAGCAAACAAGGCAAACAATTTAAAGTGATCTTAATTCCTAAGGGTACCCCTCTTAAATAGGTCCCCAGCAGAGTCGCCAGTTCTGTAACCCGGTGAACTGACTTTAAACAATGTTGCGGATAGCAAGAGTCGCCACCGACTTTTATTTTATCCATAAGGAAAGGTTATAAAAGAACAGGAAAGACCTTAGAGAATATTTTGGGTCCGGGGGGTAGGTTATGAAAAGGGAAGGTATTAGCATCCTTTTCATCCATGGTTATCCATGGGCTCTTAGGTACTTAAGCTCACTTTTGAATTGTTTTGAAATTGTAGTGTGTGAATAGAAAATTTTCAGAATAGTTAATAAATAATCCATGTAAGGATGTGTTAAGAACTTGTTTGAAAACTTGTTGAAAATTTGTTTAAGTGCGAAACAGTTTTGAAGTGAGCAAGCACCTAGGAGTAACCTACCCTAATGTTTAAAGGTCTTTTTTATTCTTTATCCTTTCCTTAGTAAGACTATCCCTACTATAATAGAGTAGGTAGTCCTTACTTTGGATGTTAAGGGACATGTGAGGGACGATTGGATTTTTGAAGGCCATTGTGGGATGTAATAAGCACATATAAGGGACCATCATCATTTTTCGAAAGGGACTCGATTCGTAAAGGCAACCATAAGGGACTTTGATGATTTTTCTATTTGAGGGACTTGCTTTATACACCCCACTTAACCATTATTCGTAGGCAACTTGAGGGATATCCTTAGGAAGTGAGACGGCGATTAAAATCGACTTACGTGTGTGACGTGTTTATTTTAATTATCTTTATTTAAAATGATCTAATTTATTTTTTTAAATATCATACATATTGGCACTCCCTAATTACTAACCATAATGATAATAATAATTAAATGATTACAATTTACATCTAAGAGGCAATTACAAAATTATAATAAATAAAATAAATAGTAAAATATGATCAAAATAAATATAATAAAAAAAATAAGAAATAAGTAAATAAAATATTGGGGTTAGTAAATAATAAGAAAAATTAAATAAGGTTAGTATAAATATAAAGTTAGTGAAAATAATTAGTTGAAACAATAATAATGAGAAAAATAGACAAAGTTAGAAAAAATAATAAGATAGAAATTTCAAAATAATAATAAGCAACAAAATATGATTAGCAATAATAATTAATTAATAACGTGATTAAACATAAGATTTGATTTTTATTTAGAAACATAAATGATTAAATAATTACTATAATATAAAGTTCTAAATATCATAAGATTTGATTTTTATTTAGAAACATAAATGATTAAATAATTACTATAATATAAAGTTCTAAATATCATAAGATTTGATTTTTATTTAGAAACATAAATGATTAAATAATTACTATAATATAAAGTTCTAAATATAACATAATTATAAATTTCTTAATTATTTACAAAAATTTAATTATCTCTAATTATATATTAACAATTATTAAGAAAAATATTTACACATTATGATGAAAACAAATTTTAACTAATCAATAATCACATTCACCAAAATTTTACATTATAATAAATATATACATAGAATCATATAGAAAATTAAAATTAGGTTTTCATATTAATTTGGAAAAAAGATGTTAATGTCATTTATTTTAAAAAAACAGATTTTTATATTACAACAAATTTTAATAAATTAATGATAACAATAATAATAATAATGATAATAATGATAATAATAATAAATAATGATAATAATAATAATAATAATAATAATAATAATAATAATAATAATAATAATAATAATAATAATAATAATAATAATAATAAAGCAATAATGAATTTTAAATGTGCCAAATAACCCAACAATGTTGCTAACGCAGAAATGCGCTCATCGCAACCAGATCTAAATCGGACGAAACAAAATTTATCGCAAAGAAAAAGAAATTAAGCAAAAAATAGTATTATTGCTCACACAAAAATGCGATCATCGCAACCAGATCGAACTAACACAAATGTCACGCGTCATGCACACAAATGTGCAAACATCGTATCGACATAATTCGATCAAAAATCTTATATATATAAACTCTAACAATTTAAAAAATTATATATATATAAACGTAACAGTAATAGATAAAGAAAAAGAAATAACGGTAATAGATGAAGAAGAAGAAATAACGGTAAAAGATGAAGAAAAAGAAACAACAGTAATAGATGAAGGAAAAGAAATAACGGTAAACGATGAAGAAAAAGAAACAATAGTAATGGATGAAGAAGAAAACTAAATAACGGCCAACGACACTCATTCCTCTTAGGTTTTTTTCATTCTCCCCCCTTTTTTCCAACAAGGCAACACATAGATATATAGGGAACAAATTAGGGTTAACACCAAATTGTCAATAATGTCCCTAAAGCCCATTTTAAAGCCCAAACTAAATAATTAGTTAAGAAAAAATAAAATTTAAATAATTTAAAATAATAAACTTAAAATAAAAACTAATAATCCTATTGATTCCTAAAATAAAAAATATTATAAAAAGAACAAAATTTTTTTCAATATTTTTTTATTTTATGATTTTTTGGATATTTTTATGAATAATTTAGAAAAAAGTGAAAAAAATAATATTTTAAAAAATGATTTAATTAAAATACGAAAATAATAATTAAATAATAATAAAAAACTATTTTTGTTATTTTTTTTAATGAAAGATAGAAAAATTTAGAGTAAAAATAATAAAAACAACAAAAAGTGCCAAAGGTGAGATTCGAACTCTCAACCTCTCACACTCATAACTCCTTACACATGTCCTCCTGCCAATTGTGCCATTTTTACTTTTTAGAAAAAAAAGTGCATGCCATATGATATTTACCTGCAAAAAGTCAAACGACTACACAAATTTGTTAGTAATTGATTAAATGCAATGAAATGCGACGACAAATCTTAGGGCAAAATTTGGGGTATTACAGTTATTATGATAATA
Source organism: Lathyrus sativus (assembly GCA_963859935.3). Classification (NCBI taxonomy): domain Eukaryota; kingdom Viridiplantae; phylum Streptophyta; class Magnoliopsida; order Fabales; family Fabaceae; genus Lathyrus; species Lathyrus sativus. The sequence continues at coordinate 416,469,514 of OZ012736.1, read as the reverse complement.
TTTCTCACCCAACCTCTCTTTGATGTTGGCAAAAAAAATCATGAAGTTTGACTTTGGTTTGACCACAGTTGACCTCAGTTTGACCTTTTAACTGCATTGACTGCTTTTGACTTATCTGATCATCTGACTGAGCAAACTTTTGAGAAAAGTCTTGAAACTTGACATGGGGGTTCTTATACACATATAAGATGTTATGAAGCTCACTTGAAGTATTGGAAGTCCATTTAGCCTGATTAAAGTCAAAACCCTAGTTTTGGATGCACTACTTAGGAGGTGCATTGTCTGAGGGAATTGTCAACTCTTCTGACCAATTATGAATTTTGTGAACCTTGTGAACCTTCTTGGAACACAAAGTCTTGTATTGTGAGGGAAAATTTTGGGGTGCAACACATGGCAGTGAAGATTAAAGAAGAGGTTCAAAAGCAGATTGATGCTGGTTTTCTTGTGACCGTAGAATATCCTCAATGGGTGGCCAATATCGTGCCTGTTCCAAAGAAAGACGGAAAAGTCCGAATGTGCGTTGACTATAGAGATTTGAATAAAGCAAGTCCAAAAGATGATTTTCCACTACCACACATTGATTTGTTGGTAGATAATACTGCTAAGTTCAATATCTTTTCATTTATGGATGGATTTTCCGGTTATAATCAAATAAAGATGGCACCTGAGGATATGGAAAAACAACATTCATTACACCCTGGGGAACATTCTGTTATAGAGTGATGCCCTTCGGTCTAAAAAATGCTGGTGCAACGTACCAGAGAGCTATGACCACTCTGTTCCATGATATGATGCATAAAGAAATTGAGGTCTATGTGGATGATATGATTTGTAAGTCGAAGACTGAAGAAGATCATATTAAAAATTTATTGAAGTTGTTTCAACGTTTGAGAAAGTTTAAGCTCCGTCTGAATCCTAATAAATGCACTTTTGGTGTTCGTTCTGGAAAATTGTTAGGCTTTATTGTCAGTCAAAAAGGCATTGAAGTTGATCCTGGTAAAGTTAAAGCTATCCAGGAGATGCCTGCACCCAGAACAGAAAAACAAGTAAGAGGATTCTTGGGACGTTTAAACTATATCTCCCGATTTATATCCAATATGACTGCCACATGTGCACCGATTTTCAAACTTCTCCGCAAAGATCAGGGTTGTGTCTGGACAGAAGATTGTCAGAAAGCTTTCGAAAGAATTAAAGAGTATCTGCTTGAACCTCCTATTTTGTCTCCTCCCGTAGAAGGAAGACCTTTGATCATGTATTTGACCGTGCTAGAAGAGTCTATGGGTTGTGTTCTGGGTCAACAAGATGAATCCGGGAGAAAAGAATTTGCCATTTATTATTTGAGCAAGAAATTCACTGATTGTGAGTCTCGGTACATGATGCTTGAAAAGACATGTTGTGCTCTAGCTTGGGCTGCCAAGCGCCTCCGTCAGTATATGTTGAATTGTACAACTTGGTTGATATCTAAAATGGATCCAATCAAGTATATCTTTGAAAAGCCTGCTTTAACTGGGAGGATTGCTCGTTGGCAAATGTTGTTATCAGAATATGATATCGAGTACCGAACTCAAAAGGCGATAAAAGGAAGTGTTTTGGCTGATCATTTGGCACACCAGCCAATTGATGATTATCAACCTATTCAGTTTGACTTTCCTGATGAGGATGTGATGTATCTAAAGGTTAAAGATTGTGAGGAACCATTACATGAAGAAGGACCTGAGCCTGGATCCCGTTGGGGTTTGATTTTTGATGGGGCGGTTAATGAATATGGCAGAGGTATTGGTGCAATTATTGTTACTCCTCATGGTTCTCATATTCCTTTCACTGCAAGGTTGGTTTTCAATTGCACAAATAATGCGGCTGAGTATGAAGCGTGTATAATGGGCTTGGAAGAAGCTATTGATTTAAGAATCAAGATTCTTGATGTGTATGGAGATTCAGCTTTAGTGATTAATCAGATTAAAGGGAAGTGGGAGACACGTCAACCTGATTTGATTCCTTATCGTGATTATGCAAGAAGATTGTCAACTTTCTTCAATAAAGTTGAGTTTCACCATATACCAAGAGAAGAGAATCGAATGGCAGATGCTTTAGCGACTTTATCCTCCATGATTGTGGTAAATCATTGGAATGATGTGCCAAAGATTAGTGTGATGCGTCTTGATAGACCAGCTCATGTGTTTGTAGTTGAAGAGGTTGTTGATGATAAACCATGGTATTATGATATTAAATGCTTTCTTCAGAATCAAGAGTACCCACTTGGGGCATCCAAGAAGGATAAGAAAACTTTGAGAAGATTGGCTGGTAGTTTCTTCTTGAATGATGATGTGATGTATAAGAGAAATTATGACATGATCTTACTCAGATGCGTGGATAGACACGAAGCAGATATGTTGATGAAAGAAATCCATGAAGGATCCTTTGGCACCCATGCCAATGGACATGCTATGGCTAAGAAGATGTTAAGGGCAGGTTACTATTGGTTGACAATGGAATCTGACTGTTGTAAATATGTGAAAAAGTGCCATAAATGCCAGATTTATGCTGACAAGATTCATGTGCCTCCAACTCCTCTCAATGTTATCTCTTCTCCATGGCCTTTTTCAATGTGGGGCATTGATATGATTGGAATGATTGAGCCTAAAGCGTCGAACGGACACCGTTTCATATTGGTGGCTATTGACTATTTTACCAAATGGGTTGAAGCGGCATCATATGCAAATGTGACTAAGCAAGTAGTGGTCCGGTTTATCAAGAATCAAATCATCTGTCGGTATGGTGTTCCGAGCAAGATCATCACTGATAATGGGTCGAATTTAAATAATAAGATGATGAAGGAATTATGCGATGAGTTTAAGATTGAGCATCATAATTCTTCTCCTTATAGACCCAAGATGAATGGGGCTGTTGAAGCTGCTAATAAGAACATTAAAAAGATTATCCAAAAGATGGTTGTTACATACAAGGATTGGCATGATATGCTTCTTTTCGCTCTGCATGGATATCGTACATCCGTTCGCACTTCAACAGGGGCAACCCCTTTTTCTCTTGTTTATGGCATGGAAGTAGTGCTCCCGATAGAGGTTGAAATCCCTTCTATGAGAGTTTTGATGGAAACTGAATTGTCTGAGGCTGAATGGTGTCAAAGTAGATACGACCAGTTAAATCTGATTGAAGAGAAAAGAATGACGGCCTTGTGTCATGGCCAATTATATCAACAAAGAATGAAGAAAGCATTTGATAAGAAGGTTCGACCCCGTGTGTTCAGAGAAGGTGACCTCGTGCTCAAAAAGATCTCGACTTTTACTACTGATTCTAGGGGCAAGTGGACTCCTAATTATGAAGGCCCATATGTTGTTAAGAGAGCCTTCTCTGGCGGTGCATTAATTCTTACAACTATGGATGGAGAAGAGTTCACTCGTCCTGTGAATGCTGATGCAGTCAAGAAATACTTCGCCTAAAAAATAAAAGAACAGCTCGCTAAGTTGAAAACCTGAAAGGGCGGCTTAGGCAAAAATGAGCGTCTCGGTGGATTGAAAACCCGAAAGGGCGGTCCAGGCAAAAATTAGAGACAAAAACAGAAATAATCATCCCGGTAGATTGAAAACCCGAGAGGGCAATCTAGGCAAAAGTTAGGGATCATGGCAAGTAACTGCATCTGGCCAGTCTTGATCGTTTGAAGCAACATTTCCTATCAAAGGTTTTACTTCAGATATTCTCCGCTGAAGTCTCAAGCACAGTTGGAATTCAAAGTTGTTAGGGAGAATGATGGTCATTGTATTTCAATGTAGAACTTTCTATTGTACTTACCATTTTTCAAACTTTGTAATGATCCATGGAGTTACGCCATTTGCGGACTACCATTCTATCAATAGAATTTGGGCCTTTGTCCCTTTGTTTGCAATTCTTATTTTGTTTCTGTTTATAGAATTTCATTTTATTTTTGATGATGATTTTTGAAACAAATGTGAATAATTGATTTAAATTTTGAAAATTATAAAAACATTTTTCTTTGATTTATGAAAATAAAAGAAAGGATGTCAACAGTAACCCCAAGAATGGTAGAATTTTGAAGCGAAAAGCGTAAGTGTTCTCTTCAGCAGGGTTCTTTCTTGCCTCTCTGGTAGAATTTATTGGTAGCTCCCCAGTAGAGTTGTGTTGATGTTTCCCCATTTGAGCTATATTGAGGTCTCTTCAGTAGAGTTTGCTGATATTCCCTTAGCAAAGTTTTGTTTCTTTGGATAAACCAGACGAGTGTTGAACGGTTTTCCACAACAAAGTCTTGATTCAAATGATGGATATGTTTTATTCATTCAACCAGATTATGATCGGACAGTTGAGAAATTTGAAGACCACTTCTCCTTGATTGTTTTTGCCCAGGCAGAGATTTGTCTTTGATGATTCCTAGCGGAGGTTATGCACATTTGCTTTGGATTATTCCCCAAGTAGAGAACAATGTTGAGAAGTGTTGACATAGCAGTCACCTGTCGGGTTTTCTCTCACCTTGTGATTGGGTGTTGATTTAAAATCCCCCACAGTTTGACTTTTTGCTATGATGTTAACTTCTTATTCCCCTGGCAGGGTTGGAAGATTTGTGTTGCTATGTTTTCTCCAACAGTTTTTTTTTCTTCTCAAAGTGGAGTTCATATTGTTGTTCCCTTTTGTTGAATTATTGATGGTTGAAGATTTTCTGTTGCTGATCCCCAGCACGATCTCCAATGATATCTCTAACTCGCAGAGATTAACCGAGTATTTCAGTGGTGTTGTGGTGTTTTGTTCACCCTCTGTTTGCCCTTTTTGTCTGATTTAGCAGCATATTCATACTCATTGCATGCGCGTTCATTTTGGTTGAGCATAGCATGTCTTTGTTGCATTGTGCATCCTGCATTTTTTGTCGGTATTTCCCTTTTCCCGATGTTTTTATCTCGCAGAATGCGTGTGTCCTCTCTTCATTAGAGTGTCGACCCCTAAGCAGAAAATACCTATCATTTTTAATTCCCCACTGAGTTTATGCCTCGTGGAAGATGTTTTGTTTAGCTTTCCTCCCCAGCTTTTATCTGGATGGAATTGTTCCCCAGTTGAGTTATTTCCTCATTGGGTCGAGTCTTGTTTGACCGTTTCTTTCCAGTTTGTTCCTGGATTGAACTTTGGTCTCTTGCAGCAGTTACTTTGGTTTTCCCTGGGCTGTGAAACCGGGATGACGAGAAGGTAGTTTTGAGGATTTATTTTCCTTGGCAGAATCTGTTATTGATCCCTATCAGAAGATGAAGATTTGATTTCCCCAATAGTGTTTTGATAACACTCTCTTGGTAATTACTTATGCAACTTCATGTGGAAGCCTCTTTACTTGAGCAGCTTGTGTAATCTCCAGAAATTTACCTTCTCAATAAATAACATTTATCTGGCTCATCCTCAACAGAGAAGTTTATTGTGAAGTGATGGATCCTTATCTGACCAGCTTTTCTGTCAATTGGAATTTCTGTGGAATAACTCCCGATAAGAATTCTATTGCATGGTTTGACCTGCTCGTATCTCTTTTAAAGATCCCCGACAGGTTTGTTAATATCTTTTTCCAACAAATGGTTGTCTCTTTATTTGAGAAGTTTGTTGTGTTTGGAGCTGCTCAGTAACAAGTAGCTGATGATATATCTCTTTCTCCTACCCAGTGACAGGTAGTCGAGTATGTTTGTCCTACCCAGTGTCAGGTAGTTGACCTTTATCTTTTTCTCCTACCCAGTGACAGGTAGTCGAGTCCGCCCTACCCAGTAACAGGTAGTTGACATGTTATTTACCCTATCTAGTAACCGATAGTTGGTAACCCCTTTCATTCAAGTTTATTATTCTCGCTAAACTACTCAGTAACCAGTAGTTGGCGTTGCTTCTTTTCCTACCCAGTAACAGGTAGTTGATTATATTTCAACGAGTGGATTACTTTTTATCCAGTAACTGGTAATAAGTAATACACTTCTTTGTTTTCTACCCAGTAACTGGTAGATAACAATTCTCTTGTGTTTTTTGCACTTATTTTCTACTCAGTAACCAGTAGAAAGTATTTTACCTATTCTCTTCGGATCGAATATCTTCGCCCAGTAACTGGCAGTTGGTATCTCTTTCCCCGTTGAGCCGTTTCCTTTCTTTTATCGAAATATGGTCTTGCTTTTTTTGTTTTCTCCTGTGGAGTCTCTTTCCTTCTTTTTCTCCCGAGTTTTTTTGTTTGTCTCCTGTGGCATTTTCTCCCCGCAGAGGTCTTGTGTTTGCATACCATTAGCATAACCATATCATTTTGTGGTCTTTTAGGGCCAAAAATTGGGTTTATTGTTATATTTAAGTCTCTTCTATCTAGCCGAGACAAAGATGTGAATCTTTGTATCTCGAGATAGAAGAATCTTAAATAGGGGCAGCTGTAATACCCAAATTTTTACCCCTAAGATCCCACATTGCATTTTCATTTTTGCATACACAAACAAGACCATACTTTTTTGGTTCTCTCAGCGCACTTGTGTTTTCTACTTGCTTTATGTTTATTTCTGTTTACTAACCTCTAACCAAAATACCAAAAATATTTTCCAATTTGTTTGTTTCTTCTTCTTCTTTGTGTGTTTAGGGTTTTGCAAGGAGATTAATGGCAAAGACATTCATTCGAGTCTAAATCAGATGAAAGTTTGACCTCATCTTGGTCGAACTATCAAGAGTTTGCTTCAACTATAAGTTACCCGTGGTGGTGGGCTATTTTCTTAGAAAATGTGATTGTTCAAGGCCATGTTGTCTTGTGCTAGAATTCATCAGGCTATCAAAAAGTGATTTATGAGATTTAGAAAGTTATGAGAAGTTCAAATGGATTCAAATGACATGTTCTTTAGTTGTAAGATATTCAGTGGTCCAAGATTTGTTCATTCATTTTATCAAAGATTGGTGAAGAAAGCTCATGTGTGGATTTTGGGTCAGATTTAATTAAGTCAACATAATTTGCAAAAACAAACAAGTCCACGTGAGCAAGTTCATGCTACGTGCAATACATGAAGCCTTGCCATCAACATAAAAAAAAAAGTCTCAGTATGAGTCACGCAATTTGCATCACAAAACGCAGTGAAAATTTTACAAACGGCAAATCACTCTCTCTCATTCTCAATCTATAAATATAACTCACCTCTCATTTGTTTTTTCAAGCTTTTCAAGCCAATTAATCCCTGCAGAATTTTCATCATAACTCCTCAATTTTCCTTCAAATTTCACTTTCAAAAATCACCCTCAACCGTTCTTCAAATTTCATCAGATTCAACTCTCTTTTCATTCACAACCTTTCCACATAAAAACTCACCATACTTCAACTTCTTCAACACAACAATCAGAATTTCGCAGTTCAGAAGAAGAAGAAAGAAGAAGAGAGTTTCGATTTCATCATTCACCTGAGTTTGAAGGTAGATTGAGCTTCACCGTCAGTTTCGATCCGTTACTTTCTGTTGCGTTTCTTTGAATTGTTGGTACTATTGTGAAGAGCTCTTGATTTCGATTGCAACCGCGTATTTTTCGTGTCCCGCCGTTGTGATTTGAGCAAGCATCCATGGCCGTGAAGTTGCTTCGCGTGAGAAGAAAGATATTTCTGTTTATTTTCTCTTTCTCCTTTTCAAGTATTATTTCATTTATGTTCTTTCTTTTTTTTTCTTTTTTATATTTTCTTTTAATAAAATTGGCCGTGTGGCCCTTTTTTTTATGTTATTAGTTTATTTTAAAAAAAATAATAATAATAATAATATTCTTGAAAAAAAGTATTTAAAAAATTATTTGAAAACATTTTAATTTGGATCAATTGTTGGTTGTTTTGGATCTTGAATTTTGATAGGATTTCATCAATATCAATGGACTTTGGGTGTTGATTTTTATCCACCAAGAGAGGTGATTGATATTGATGATAATTTAATCGATTTAAGATTCAAATTGTGATTTCTTTTCATTTTTATTTTCTTTCTTCTTCTTTTTATTTTTGATCGATGAAATCTATGGATCATAGATTGTTGATTATCAAGGTTGTTTAATCTTCATTATTTCAAATCTATGGACGAATAATCATTGAGATAATTCTCCGTACTTTGGAATAGTGATAGATTACCTTTGATTAATTGATTAAAAGTCTTGATTATGATGAGATCACTACCTCTTTTCTTTTTGTGTGGCATGTTTTAGGAGAGTGATTTACATATCACTTCTCTAACATGTGTTAACACTAACATTATTATTGACCGGCCTCAGATAGTCGTGGTTTCTACATAAACCCGATTACGATTGCTTAACATAGCGCTAAAGTGTCCCTTAATCGGAAAATGATCATTCGTGGCTCAAACTTACGTTTAAAAGTCCAAGTATGTTTAATTGCTTGTCTTAAGTCCAATACCTATGAAAATCATTGTTAGGAGGCTTTGATTCTATCAATCCTCTAATGAGTTTTCATTAACCTTGGTCTAAAGTGCAAGAATTAATCATCATTGATCATATGTTCTAACCACTAACCACTAATTCACTAACATTATCCTTGTTTAATTTTGTTTATATTCTCTTCTTACTCCTTATTTCTTACTTTTATGCTTCCATTTTATCATTTCATATCATATCTTTGTTTATGTTTATGTCATTTCTCTTTTGTCCACTTGGACCATACTTTGTTCAAAACACTAATAAAGGATAAAACATCTAAAAAATTTGGTGCTATTAACTTTGTGGTTATACTCTTGGACTACTCTTAGACCTTGGACTTTTGGACTTAGAATTAGGACTTTCATTCCTATGCTTGGAGTATTGTGGATCTTAGCCTTTATTTGGCTCGCTCATTAGCTTATGCTTTAAATCGGATGGAATTCTTTTTGCTTGCTTTGGAGTGTGCTACAAGTCGATTAGATCTTTCTTACCTCTAGCTCTTATTTTGGTTTTTAGGATAGTCACTTCATCTCCTCCCCTTCTTAAATTTTCAAAACTTTCTCCCTCTTTCAAAACCTTCTCGGTTTCAAACTTCAAAACCGCTTTCACAATAAAACCTTGACTTTCGTCAAGTGATTTTCAAATTTTGTTCTTCTTAATAAAAGTCAATCAATGTTAATCATGCTTTGACCAATTTCAAAAGACATAAAAAACACAAAAACTCATCAACTCTTTTTGTGCCTTTATGCACTTTAAAACTTTAAAACTTTTCATAAAGTTTAGACATGATTCATTTCTATAGTTGAGATGTAAATCTCCTATTCCCCATATTATTAAGACTTTGACATTTTCCACGTTGATGTTGAGTGATAGTCTTGTTGATAATCCAAGCAAATCCTCCATCTTTATGTGACGCAAATGTTGTTTTAATACTCGTGGGTGGATAGTCGCAGTTTTCTCCTTGAAATGACGAATTGTCTTTACATCTAAAATCAATCAAAACCAACAAATTTTTGTCATTTGTACCACGAACTACGGGGTTTTGATTCCATATTGCACTTTATGGGTACGTAGGCATGAGACGATAAGTCTCTCCAAACACAAAAATCTAAAAAAATAATTCTCTTCTCATCTCCCCAATCTCTTTTCAAACAAACCATTTTCAAACCAAAAAGCGTAAATATTTCAAAGGGCTCCTATAGAGTACTATAGACGTTTTGGGTGCTAACACCTTCCCATTGCGTAACCAACCCCCTTACCCCGATCTCTGTCTCGTGTTCTTATTTTAGAACTCTTTGGTTTTGTTCGCTCTTTTCCCTTTCCTTTATTTGGATAAAATAAAAGTGCGGTGGCGACTCTTGTTTTCTTTGAGTTAAGTTAATCAATAACTTACACTCACGATTTTTACCGCTACATACTCACTGTGTGATTGAATTATATGATGTTGGTGTATGTTATATCTATACATATGCATTGATGTATGATGATATGATCAGGAGGATCGTGTGCACTTAGTGTGCCAGAATGTAATAGTTATGCATTGGTGTCTTATATAGCATGGTGTTTTGGTGGGATGAATCATGTCTCAGGAGGAGCGTAAGTGATTCATCCATACTCCTTTGTGGAGAATGGTGGGGGATAGGTCATGTCTCAGGAGGAGCGTAAGTGATCTATCCAGGTTCGATTGAATGAACCAATGAGTCGGTACCGCATGCATGGTGTTGTGTTGCATAATTGCATTATAATATGTTATATTGTAATTTGAACAGTAGGTTCGTTATATGGTATTGTTGGGGTGAATAATTGATGTGTTGGTGTGTCTTACTGCCTTATTTACATGTATTACATTACCATTATATTTTTGATCATGATTTCTCACCCCTTTGTTGTTGTTGTGGTCTGTGCTTCTTCGGAAGTACAGATAATCCAGGTACTTAGCCAGCTTGGATTATGGTGTGACAGTCGAGTCTAGGATGCTCTGATACGTAGCACGGGACTTGGGCGTTTTTATTTATTTTATGAAAGACTTATATTTTATTTTCCTGTGAAACGTATCAAACCTTTATTGGATTTTATTATTTAATATTCCGTTGTATTAGAGAAAACCCTTTTTATAAGAAAACGTTGTTTTCATGTGATATCCCACTTGGGAAATTGGAACTCTGATTTTGTTTATTTATAATGTTTATTAATTTAATTGATTTTGGGAAGTGGGGTGTTACATGTCTCACTTGATCAAAGTTGTAAAGCAAGATCATGGTGTGTGTTTGGAGTGTATCTCCACAACTGTTTTGTAATTGTGTATTGATATCATTGTGGTGTGATTGAGGGGGAGTGAGTGGGAATAATCAGGTCTAAAGTGTCTCTAGGTTGAAGTGTCATTGGGTAGAGATTAAGTGAAAAGTGAAAACTGGTTGTTTGACTTTGAATTGATTTTGTTAATAGTGGACTTCCTCTCTGGCTTGGTAGCCCCCATATGTAGATGATGTTGCACTGAACTAGGTAAACAATTACTGTGTTATTTATCTTTCAGCATTTACAATTCTGCACAATTTAAATATTTAGATAAATAGTCTGTCAGTATGCAGATATCACAACAGAGGTCATGATGCTGGTCATGACATTGGCACAGTTTAAAGAAATTTAAATTGTTCATGATTTGTCCTCATCCTTGTTTCAGCAGAGATCGATGTTCTTGGGACATATGAGATCTGCATACTAGAATTTTAATTGTTATCAAAGCTGGCATCCTGTCTTTTTTGGATGATATCTAGGGAGATACTTTCTGGTGGTTTGAACTAGGAGAAGTGGCAGCTGATTTGATGAGCTTGCTAAATGTTTGAGTTGTTGCTTGTATTCTGTGTTACTGTGTCTGGAGCTTCTATGATTTGCTGTATGTTCTGCCAAAAGAGGAGTGGCTACTTCTGTCCTATGACCTGTTGAATGATCTAATATCGTGTTTAGGGCATGTTCTTTTGGTGGTTCCGCTGCATATTTCTCTGATAAAAGAACTCTGATGCCCCTGGGAGAAGACTGGCCTAGATACAGTTTGATGTATGGCTGTGGCAGATTGCTGAAAGTTGTGCTAGAGAAGATAGTGGGAGGTGATTTATTTTCACCACTCATGACTTGCAAGGGTTCTATCAGCAGAGGAAGTCATAGGCAGGTTAAGTCAAGGATGGCATCCTTGATGTTTCAACACTAGATACACTTATACTGAAGATTACTTTTGGTATTACTGAAGTATAAATATCTATCAGATGGTCTTCTCAACAAGTTGTGTGGATTTAAAATCAGTTGCTATGTGTGGACTACGCACGTATTTAATTGGTTATCCATGAAGTTCATAGAATGATTGATTATAAGGATTTAAGATTCATTGCTATTTGAGATCTTCACAAATATTTAATGAATTATCCTTAGTTAATACTCAAGATGTCTCATCAGTAGCAGCACAAGCAGAAGGCCCCTGATTTGTTTGATCTACTTCAAGAATCTGATGTTCAACCAGATGTTGAGACATTCCATCAGCAGAGATTGTGCAGAAGTCTGTTGATTCAAGGAGTGAATTACAGGTACCAATCACATGTGTGGTAGGATCTGACTTTAGTCTAGTAAGTTTCCTGGCAAGAAACTAAGACTAGAATGTAGTGTTGATGGAAGTGGAGATGAAGACAATTCTCTTGAATCAGCTTATTGGAGTGCAGCAAGTGTGTTCTAGTCTCTACTAGAAGCATATCTAGAAAGTTTCCTGGCAAGAAACTGGTCTAGAAGATGGTGTTGGTAGCTCTGCTTGGGTCAGTTTATTTCTGATCTAAGTGCACAGAAGCATGAGATATGGCTCAGCTTGGAGGTCAAGGATAAGTGGCATGTATCTCTGACTTTCTAAAGAAGTCTCTACTTAAGGAAAGCGGGAATCCTTGTGTAAAGATTTCTTTTGTGACCCTTCCTCATTAAAGAATCAAGCCTTGGCATGTTTGGTTTCTCTTAAGAGGAGTTCATGAAGCAAAGGCATTTCAAGCAATATGGTGTGGTCCAATAAGCAAGATGAAGGTTGTCTACTCAAACTCAAGTCTATGTGCTCTTTCTGATTGAGTGATGAGGTTATTCTAAGTGGCAGAATGAAAGCCTGAACTCTCCAGCTAGATGTCTTAACCGAAGTTGTGACATCAAGCAGTAACTTCAAGGCATTCATTGATGAAAGATGAATTGATCTTCTCAGGTATGAATGGAATTAATACTTCACCTCATGCAGTTTGCGGGAGCTATGTGAAGGAGTAGATGCCTTGCTTAGGAGCAAGTAGAATTTGCGACTTGAAGATCAAAGTGGCCTGGTGGAGTAGCAAATTTTCTAGAGCTCTGAAAGATGCTGAATTACCAAATAGTGGCATTTGTTTATTTAAACAATGTGCCTTTAGAAAACTATTCTTGTGCAGAAGGGTAGTCATTTGAAGACCACAGAAGGTTCTGGGATTGTTCATGCTTGGAACTAAGTACTCTTGTGCAAAAGGGTAGTTGGTTGAAGACCAAAGGAGGATCTGTTCATATAATGGAGCTTGTGGTAGAAGCCCTAAGTTGTGTATGGAAGATTGCCCTCTTGTGGAGATGTTTTTGATCAAGCTGGTGGAGTTGTGTTCTCTAAAGATCTTCAGTAGGATTACTAGGCAGAAGTGAGTCCAGTTGTGGGCAGATAAAGAACCAGTGGATATGGTTTGGTTTCCCTTGGCAAAGGACTTGAAGATCTGGTACAGAACTTGTGATTCACATCTTGGCTAAGAAATACTCTATCTTGTCATACGGGAGAATGATAAGGTAAAAGGACTGTCTTGGAGTATGATGTGAAGGTATTGTACAAGACTGAAGTGGGTCATTGGTTGATTGCATTCTGATGTGATAAAACCCCTAGCTGAATCAGAAGTGTTCTAACTTATCATATGGGAGAATGATGAGGAAAGAATGTCTTGGATTATGGGGTGTCTATCTTGTACTCAGCCTAAGGTCAGAATACTTGTGGAGAAGTGGTCTCTTCTACTATAAGTAACTCTGGGAAGAGGTGGATTAGTTTGATGCCCTCTCACTGTATGAGCATGGAGTTGGTCATGAGAGATAGTGTGGTAATCTTAGAGCATCTTTTGTCAAAGATAGGGGAGAGCTTTTGGTTGATGGGTGTACTATTTACTTATGGTTAATGCATTCAACATGTGTGTTGAACAGAGAATGAGTTCTTGAAGACATGAAGATGCGTCTTATGTTTTCCATTCATGCACACTGGTTACTCTTGATATGGGGAGCTATACTTCTATCTAGGATGTGTTGCTGCCAAAGTGCAGTTATGTACCAAGATTGTTTGTGGTTTCAAACATTTTGGGATTTTATGAAGATATAATGTCAGACAAGATGTTTTGACATTGGGTTACTGCTCTAAGCTCATGGTGAACATGACAAGTGTCTTCCGTTTGGTTCTGTCCTTAGGATGTCCATGGATCCAGTCAAGTTTGTAGGTCTCTATCCTAGTGTGTCTGGTAAAGATAAAGATCAAGACATCATCAACTCTGATCCTGTGCAGATGGAAGGACCTTTACCCTGACATCTTGGAGATCTTCCAAATAGTTATTCAACAACTCTCCTGCTATCTGTTCCAGTATGGTTTGTAGGAATGTAAAGCTTCAGTATGAAGATGTTGAAGAAAGTCTTCATATGTTTGGATTCTCTCTTTCAGGGGAGTACTGAGTATGCATGACAGGCGGAGCTGTGTACATGTGCTAATATGGAGCTGTACGCAAAGGGTGTTGATTCTTAGGCAAGCTTATGTTCTTGAACCACTAATGAGGTTGCAATGTCAGACAAGATGTCTTGATATTGTGCTGGCTGGTGTATTATTGTGCCTTGGCAATATGTTTATGGGTTACTATCTGGGAGAATTTATTTTTCTCTGCAGAATATGTGTGTGTCTCAAATTGGGGATTTAAGATCAATTGTTACTTGTGGCAAGTAGTTAATTGATTATCCTTTAATTGGTGATGTCAAAAGTATCATGCCTGAAGGTGCAGCTTCAGACAAGACAAGAACCCAAGATTCAAGACTGCTTCAAGGTGTACTCTCAAGGAACTATGGTTCAGGTCTGATTTTACACTGGCTGAGTGAGATCAACAAGGAGGTTAAGTCATTGTCCATGATTGTTGGTGCAGTCTTTAGAGATTAAGAAATGGCAGACTTGGTCATCATGTGCAGTATGTACACTTACTCCAATTTTGTCAATTTTTGACTAAACCAAGTGGGAGTAAAGTGTTGTTATCTATTGCAACCATCAAGGGGGAGCATGATAGTGTGTGAGGCTGGAAAAACTATTGTTGTGAGGCTAGAAAAACTACTACAGCTGCCCTGATAAGGTGTTTGGTTGTTTTAGCCAAAATTTGCCAAAGAGGGAGATTATTAGTTCCATGGTTCTATGATATAGAATTGTCCATGGTTCTATGATTGGCTAAATTTTGGTAAAAGATGATCCTGCACTGATGTTTAGCAGGATGTTATAACATCTCCATCTGTTGTGGTGACAGAACTGCTGTGGAGTATTTTAATGTGCATGTCATGCTGAATGTCGTGACATCCATCTGCTGTCATGACAGAACTACTGTCATGTGTTATAAACAGCAGGGATTGTGAGCTAGCAGGAGCTGATGGCAGAACTGCTGTCATGGATGTCATACTGAGTGTCATGACATCAATGTCTGGTACATCAGGGGCTGCTATGTTATATCTCTTAATAGAAGTGTTTTGGTACTGTTGGACATTCCTCATCAGTATGTTCAGGCCAAAGAGAATCATTAGGAACAAAGTGCAGATTTAATGTGTGTTCATAAAAAAAGATCTTTGATACTTTTTAGGAAACTAGAAAACATTTATTTCTACTGTCATGAAGAAGATTCTGCAGAAGTGTTCAGTAGGGCAAGCTGGAAAGCAAGTTTAAGTGAAGCTGAATGTCATGACCAATGTTATGATATTGATCGTATGACATCAGACGTGCAGGGTTTGTTTTTCTGTTATGATATCTGATATATCTCAGGCTAAATTTCAGGAAACCTGTTATGGCTTCTTAGTTATCTCAGGCGAGTCTAGTCAGGGCTGGACATAACATGAAGCTGCTGTGACCTAATTTGACAGCACCTTGATTTGTGGAAATTAGTTTTACTTTGTTAAACCTAATGTTTGGTACTTGTGACCAGCCCAAACCCAATCTGCATTGCTATAAAAGGAGGCGCAGAAGCAAGGGGAAAAAAGCACTCACATTAAGAACAACTTGAGTGTAAAATAAAGGTCTAGGGTTGAGAGTCCCTCGTGTGTGTAAGTCACCCTTTGTATTTGTTGATACATTATGGTACACATATTTGTGAGTGAAGAGTGTAGCTCTTCATGTGTGTTTTGTGAGTGATGAACTTGGTTCTTCACGTGTGTCTAGGGATCTTAGAATTCCTTGTGCGCCAAGCAATTGTAGGTTATATGATTGCTCTGGTTAATTGTATGAACAGGTGTGTTCATTGTGCCTCTCAAAGCTTTTAAGCAAGAGTGTGTCTCACTTGATCAAAGATGTGAAGCAAGATCATGGTGTGTGTTTGAAGTGTATCTCCACAACTGTTTTGTAGTTATGTATTGATATCACTGTGGTGTGATTGAGGGGGAGTGAGTGGGAATACTCAGGTCTAGAGTGTCTCTAGGTTGAAATGTCATTGGGTAGAGATTAAGTGAGAAGTGCAAACTGGTTGTTTGACTTTGAATTGATTATGCTAATAGTGAATTTCCTCCCTGGCTTGGTAGCCCCCAGATGTAGGTGATGTTGCATTGAACTGGGTAAACAATTATTGTGTTATTTATCTTTCAACATTTACAATTATGCACAATTTAAATGTTTAGATAAATAGTATGTCAGTATGCAGATGTCACAACAAAGGTCATGATGTTGGTCATGACATTGGCACAGTTTAAAGAAATTTAAATTGTTCATGATTTGTCCTCATCCTTGTTTCAGCAGAGATCAATGTTCTTGGGACATATGAGATCTGCATACCAGAATTTCACCTGCATTCTGAGATTCAAGTTGCTTCAGATGGATGTTAAGAGTGCCTTCTTAAATAGATACCTAAATGAAGAGGTCTATGTGGAACAACCTAAGGGATTCATTGATCCAACTTTTCCCAATCATGTTTACAAGTTGAAGAAAGCTCTGTATGGACTGAAGCAAGCTCCTAGAGCTTGGTATGAGAGGCTAACAGAATTTCTTGTTGATAATGGATATAGAAAGGGTGGCATAAATAAGACCCTGTTTAATAAAGAAGAAGGAGGAAAGCTCATGATTTCTCAAATCTATGTTGATGATATTATGTTTGGTGGGATGTCTGATGAGATGGTTCAACATTTTGTCCAGCAAATGCAGTCAGAATTTGAAGTGAGCCTTGTTGGTGAACTAACCTATTTTCTTGAGTTACAAGTCAAATATATATAAGACTTTATATTCCTATCTCAGAGTAAATATGCCAAGAATATAGTTAAGAAGTTTGGGATGGAGAATGTCAGCCACAAAAGAACACTTGCTCCTACCCATCTTAAGTTGTCTAAATATGAAAAGGGTGTAAATATGGATCAAAGTCTCTATAGAAGTATGATAGGGAGCTTGTTATATCTTACAGCAAGCAGGTCTGACATTTCTTTTGCTGTAGGTGTGTGTGCTAGATATCAAGTTGAACCCAAAGTAAGTCACATTAATCAAGTAAAGAGGATTCTGAAGTATGTTAATGGAACAAGTGAGTATGGAATGTTATACACTCATGGATTAAGCTATGTGTTATCTGGGTATTGTGATGCTAATTGGGCTGGAAGTGCTGATGATAGGAAAAGCACATCAGAAGGTTGCTTCTTTTGGGGGAATAATCTTATATCATGGTTCAGCAAGAAGCAAAATTGTGTGTCTCTGTCTACTACTGAAGCTGAATATATAGCAGCTGGAAGTAGTTGTTCTCAACTGGTGTGGATGAAACAAATGCTGACTGAATATAATGTCACACAAGATGTCGTGACATTGTATTGTGACAATTTAAGTGCTATAAACATCTCAAAAAATCCTATTCCACATAGTAGGACCAAACATATTGATATTCGCCATCACTTTATAAGAGAGCTTGTTGAAGACAAGATCATTGCCTTAGAACATGTTGCCACAGAGAAGCAGCTAGCTGGCATCTTCACTGAGGCATTGGATGCTAGTCAATTTGAAATTTTAAGAGGCAAATTAGGGATTTGCATTTATGAGGATTTGTAGCAATTATTGCTTAGTGGAAATATCATTCAAGAGGTTTGATATTTTCCAAAAATAAAGATGTCTCAACAACACTTATTATTTCAAAATACTTTAAAAGATATTTTCACACGCTACCCTAACCTCACTTATCATTCCAACTGCTCTTTCATCTCCTATACTTTCATAGAACTTCTACTTGAACCCCGTCGTCACACACACACAAATCTCAAGATGTCTCAACAACATGGTTCAACTTCGTCCAAGTCTGCTAGGTCAGAATCTAAGACAATGGCTCATCCAATGAGTATCTCGTTTGATGATGTGATAGATGTGGCTCTACTAGCCATGGTTCCTTGTGACGATGCTGAGTTGACAAAGTCCACAACCCCACATACAAGCGGTTCCAAACGGGCTCCTATGAGTAACACTTCTAATGCTCCTCTTGATTCAACCTCTGAAAATAGGACCAAAGAGGGTAGTATATATGTTGGTAGAGCCATTAGAAAGTTGGTTACTAAGGTTTTATATGGAGGTCACAATGTTCCTGGGATTTCTACCCCACTGTCTCGAATGGATGCCATTCCTACTTCTGATGCTAACCAAAGTAAGGAAAAAGATGTTAATGGTTCTCATTCTGAGAAGAGCACTGATACTGATAACCTGCACAAGTTGGTTAACTCTGTGCTTAAGGAAGGGAGGATTGAAGGTGATGCTAATGATGATGCTGATATTTCTGGTGTGGAAAATAAGACTAGTAGTTCTGATCAAAGTAAGAAAAAGGATAATGTCTCTGATGATGTTGTGGATCTTGATAATGTTCCATCTGATGATGAATTGATTATGAATGTGGCTTATGGAATTGCTAAGAGGTTGAAGACAAGGAGAGGCAAAGTTTTGATTGATAACTCTCCTCCTAAGAACAGTAAGAAGAAGACTGTTTTTGGACCTCCTAAATCATGGAGCAAAGTTACCTTTACTTCTAAGAAAAGAAAAGCCAGGTCTGAAACTGAGTCTGAAAAGGATGATGAGGATGATGTCCAAGACATCACACCTGTAAGAAGATCTGCTACCAAGAGAGCAACAGACACAGTGCCTGCTGCTCCTTTAGACAATGTTTCTTTCCACTCCATTGACAATGTGGCAAAGTGGAAGTATGTGTACCAAAGAAGAGTTGCTCTAGAGAGAGAGTTGGGCAAGGATGCTCTTGAGATCAAGGAGGTCATGAAGTTAATTTATGATGTTGGGTTGATGAAGATTGTGGTTGTTTTTTCTAAGTGCTATGATATGCTGGTCAAGGAGTTCATTGTGAACATTCCTGAGGACATTACTGACAGAAAAAGCAAGGAGTTTAATAAGGTGTTTTTAAGGGGGAGATATGTTGAGTTTTCTGCTAATGTTATTAACATGTATCTAGGAAGGGATGAGCAAGAGGCAAGTGAACTTGAGGTGACTGATAACCAAGTATGCAAGGTGAACATTGCTAACCAAGTTACTGCATGACCATTGAAAGGAAAATTATCTACTGGTCAACTGAGTGTGAAATATGCTATCCTGCATAGGATTGAAGCAGCAAACTGGGTGCCTACCAATCATACTTCCACCATTGTTGTTGGGTTAGGAAGGTTTATTTTTGTTGTTGGCACCAAGGTGAAGTTTGACTATGGTAGCTACATTTTTTATCAAATTGTGAAGCATGCTACTACCAATGCTATCAAGTTGCCCATTGCATTTCCCTCTCTAATTTGTGGGATTATTCTAAGCCAATATCCCGGTATTCTCTCAAGTAACGATGTGGCTTGCAAAAGAGATTCTGTATTGTCTCTCCACTATAAATTGTTTGCGGGAAGACATGTCCCAGACATTGTCTTGACATCTTCTAAGAAGACATTCTCCACCAAGACTAGGCTTATCTCAAAGTTAAAGGAAACTTGTAGAGATTTGGGAGAAGTCATTCGTGTGACTACTGAAAGGAAGCTAAAATTGGAAGCCTTGATTAGAGGTCTGGGGCGGACTGAAGGAAATGATGTTGAAGCTGCTGATGCACAGGAAGATGGAGAAGATTCTACATCTGATGAGAGAATTGGTGATCATGTTTCTGGGTCTACTGCTGATGATGAAGGTTACAGCTCTGGGTTTGAGGAAGAGAGTTGATGGTGCTTGTTTATAATGATCTTTGGATTTTTGTTTTTTTTTTGTTGGTTCAGAATTTGTTTTCTTTTAGTATTTAATGTGTTTTGACTTGTATGTTTTGGGTTCTTACTGCACTCTTAACACTATTGGTTATGTATGATTGTTCTATGATAATGTGTTTCCCTTAGTATGATTTATTTAATTATGGCTAAAAAGGGGTAGAAGTAGTATGTGGAGTTTGTTTTGTTGTTGTTGTTCCTGCCGTTGAGGGGGAGTTTTGTTTTTTTCTGACACTTGGGTTTGAGGGGGAGCTTTATTTTTCTATGGTTCTCTGCTGTTGTGCTCTGTGCTCTCTAATGCATTCTGGGAGCTCTTGTAATCAATTGGTTATTTTAGCTAAAATTTTCCAAATGGGGAATTTGTTAGGTCTATGATTGGCAGCAATTTTGGTAAAACTTGGTGTTATCACAAGATGTCCTATAGAATGTCTTGACATGTGATACTAACATTCTGAAGGTGGTTCCTTCTGATGTTGTAGGGTTTAGTTCATGATGTCAAGTATGATGTCCTGACATATGTATACAGAACATTAAGTCAGAATGTTATGTTTTGTATGTTAAGTTTTTGTGCAACTTTTAGGTTATTATGGTAACAGATTTTACTGGTGCAAATCAACGTGGAGATCTTCTTTATACAAAAGAGTTTCTGCTGTATAATTCGTGAAGTTATTGTGGAATCTTTTGTTCTATTTTCATGCAGAAAATCTTGAGAAGATTTGGAGTTTGATTTGATTTTATCAAATCTGATTTGGTTCTATTTCCATGACGTTAATTATGAAAAAATTTGAAGAATTATCTAATTTGATTTTATCAAATCAGAGTTAGGTTTTGCTACTGCCCAAGCCCATTCAAAGTGTTTCTATATAAAGACTTTACAATCTTATTTGAAGCTTAGAGAAGCTAGGATTGTGAGTGTGCATTGTGTAAGGAATATGTTTTTACCTTCTTGTGTTAGTGTTATTTGTGAGCCATTCACTCATCACTTTGATGTGTGAATTGGACTGAGTTCTTTGAGTTATAAGTTGTCCACTTTAAGCTTTTAAGCACGAGTGCATTGTTCTTGATTGAAGCTTTTAAGCAAGATCAAGTGTTGTCCTTGAAGAGCGTCTTCTACTTTTTAATATTCTATTTTTATTACTGCATGTGATTGAGGGGGAGTGAGAGGTGTCTCATATCTGAGAGTGTCTTAGATAGAAGTTACACTGATAGAGATTAGGTGCGAAGATTGTAAACTAGAGAGAGTTTGTTGTGAGTCTTCAAACTAATTATGTTTAGTGGATTTCCTTCCTGGCTTGGTAGCCCCCAGACGTAGGTGTGTTTGCACCGAAATGGGTTAACAATTTTTGTGTCTCTTTACAATTGTTAACTGCTTTTTATCTTGTTCATATATTGGTAATTGTTCAGATATTAGTGTTATGACATCTCCTTCGACATCTCATATCTGGTACCAGAATTTCAGGAATGGTGGTGGAAGAAAATGAGAGGAGTAGTGATTGTTATGGTTTGTTGCAGAAGAAGAAAGATGTTAAGAATAATGTTATCATGCTTATGCTATACAAAGAAGTGTAACCTTTTTATTTATTTTTGATTTTTTGATTTTTTTTATTATCACAAAGAGTTCAACAAATGCTATCTCTTTAAGTTTCTATTTTTTCTTTTTGAATATTGAGTGAGAGAAATTAAATTCATGTAACAAGGTGGCTATGAAGTTTTTGTTGGTAGATGATGAGAAATAGAGACATGTGTTATGGAGGTAAAGGGAATTATGTGTATGAGTTGCATGAAAAGGAAGAAGATAGACCACTGTCAAGAAACTCACACTGTCTCAGCTTTTCCACACTTTTTCCCTTTCATTCGCTAGTTTTTTAAGGGTGTATATTGGAGAGATACATTATTGTTTTTTTTTTTGGGGGGGGGGGGGGGGGATGCTGCTTGTTGATTATGTGTTGGTCTCCGTTTTTCCAAATGTCATGTGTAAGGTTATATAGTGAGTGTCTAGGGTTTATAAAATTAGCAAAATTCAATTCTGCCTTTGACATCTAGTTTAGAGACAAAAATCAATTAAAACTAAATCACAATACATAAAAATGAACACCTTAAAATAAACTTTAAAAAATTGAAACAAAGTATTGTTAATTCTATTCAATTATTATGAACATATTGACAAAAGGATAAAAATAAAATGACTCAAAATGAATAAAAATCAGGCGCAAAAATGCTAGAAAAATTAATTGAATGCACCAAAATAATCAGTGCAAAATAAACTTCTCAAAAACATACAACGTTTGATCTAATTTTGAAATAAATTTTGACCGGTTAAAATGCCTAAACTAATCAAAATGAGATCAAAAAAGTAGTCGAAAAAATAAAATGAGCACGCCAGGTTAACTATGTGAATCGTAGATCAATATAATTAATGTCTACAAGCTCGACTTTGGAAATTTTCACCCGCTAATTTCACGCACGATTGAGAATCAGTTTGACCGGTCTATCTGTAGATTCGAAAAATTATTCAAATTGATGTTTTAAGCATTGTGCATGATGAAATGTATGTTATGTTATGTAGGTGATGTTAATGTTATGATGAATGTATAGATTTAATGATTCAAGGTCAAAGTTGAGGGTATGACACTAGGAATGTCTCTCCCCAATAACCACTTCTCATATAAGCTTGGTCACGAATCACGGACTTCCTTCGCTACATGGAACATCTCTCCTCACCTATCATCTCTCGTATATGCCTGGTCATGGGTCACAGAAGCACATCTATATACAGAACATCCTTCTTCAATCACTGCTTCTCACAAGCTTGACCTCGGGTCACAGACTTCCAAATTTAACCTCTCCTATTAACAATAACAATTTCTCAAGCCTCAATGATATTCCCCACACATACGTAGTATTTTTTACCTCGAACTAATTATGTATATGACATACCAACTAGGGCATGTATACATGTTCTAACTACTCTGACTAGGGATCCAAAATTAACAAGGTTTCCTCACCTGAATGAGTATATCCTTTTCAATTCATTAAACAACCACACACACATTCATATGGCTCCAATTTCTTATGAATATTGCACCATATTTAATATTGCTCAAAAAATTCCATTTTAATCCCAAACAAAGGGAGGTAGCATACAATAGATCAGAAAAGGATTCCCCATTAAGAAAATGTCATTTTTCTACCCCAAGCATGGCTCGTGGAAGAAAGAATGATGAACTGGTCGTCATAAGGCTGGAGGCCGTCATCTGGCATGTTACCATTAAGGGCAGTCTTCATTTTGACCTATGGAGCATAGGTGCCTATCATGAAGGTGTGTTGCCCATCATATAGGCCAAAGGCATGACGGGTTTCCCGTCACGAAGGGTGATGACCGTCATCTGGGCTTGTATTTCGTTTTCTTCTTGCATTTTCACTCTAAATTGTTGGAATAGAATTGTTTTGTCCCACATCCCTTGGGTTTTGATGATAAAAATTATTTAAGAACAATTAAGTATACTAATGTTTGTTAAAGTATACAGGACTATAGACTAACATTTTATATAGAATTCAAGTATTGATTCTGACTATGAACATTCAAAGAGAAACTTAAAGAACAAAATATGATGGATCAGAAGCTGAAGACTAGACTCTGAAGAAGTGAACTTTTGAAGAGGTCAAAGTATGAAGAAGTCAGCCTCTAAAGACTGCACTTTAGAGAAGTCTGCTTTTGATGATTAGAAGTTAAGTCAATCAAAGCGCAAGAACTAAAGTGACTCTGATATGTCAATATCAACCTCTGAGTCTACTTTGTCACGTGAAGGCCTAAGTTCTATTTTCTCCACAGAGTCTGCTGGGATACAACTACTAATTCCTTTTGTAGCAAAGGGTTTTCAAACTAGCCTTCACCAATCTTGACTATTTGGTGAAACATCCTAACGTCTCTTTTGAAGCTTATCAAAGGATTCTACTATGTTGGATCTTTAAAGAGTCTTTTCTTCTTTATTTAAGGAGCTAACGACTTGAACAAAAATATATCAGTTGATACTCAAAGAAAAGTTACTATGATAACATAAAAAGCACAAGCTGACTTAGGATTTCTTATCCTTGTATATCTTAGAAATCCATAAGTCTTAAAAGAGTCTATTTACATTGCACTCTTTATAAACCTCTAATTGTATATCAAATGTGCTTTCCTAAACAATCATTTATCTATTAGGTAGATTGTTAGAAGTCTCTTACTAAGTGTTTGAGCATTTGAAGTCTCTTACTTGTGTGCTTGAACATTAGAAGTCTCTTTCTTGTGTGCTTGAGATTAGAAGTCTCTTACTTTAGTGTTTGGGCATTGGAAGTCTCCTGCTTGTGTGCTTGAGAAAATTGTAATCTTGTGTGATTATAGTGAACAAAAAAATTGTAAGTACAAGGGGGCTGGATTACTCTCAAATTGTAATAGGAACCAGGATAACTCGGTGTGTCACTATTCTTTCTTTCACTTTATATTTGTTGCCTACCTCTGATTGAATCAGATTTTATAACTTGTGTTTAGAATTTGATCATGAGTTTTAAATAAAGAAAAAGTCAACACAATTCAACCCCCTTCTTGTGTTTTTCTCACCTTCACAAACCACCCATAAATCCAATATATTCATCATCCTAAGGCATTATATAACTAGATATATCATATTCTAATAGTATGCATTAATCCGCACACAACATTTTGAAGTTTATCAAGAACTCAAACATGTCATATGGAACAAACAAGCAATCTCATAGTTGCTCATGATTTCTCTAATCCTAGCCAAATGAAAATCCGATTCGTGTCTCACATTAGACAAGAAAATGGACATCAATAAAACATGTAAATTTAACACACATTGGGTCAACATCGTCAATAATACTCTAGTGAATTTCACTAAAGAACATTAATCATCAAGAAAGTACCCTAAAACCCCATCATGTCTCATCCTAGAGGTGCCAAACCCAATCAATTCTTAAGAACCCTACCTTAATTGATGTTGAACTTAGATTTTCTTTGAAGAAGGAAATGAGATGATATTGATTTGTTGCCTAAGATATTACTTACCCTGCTCTTCTTCTATAGACTTGGTCTTTATTCACGTGCAATGGGATTGCATCAACAAAGGTTGAGTTTCCCATATTCTTCTTCTCTCCACGTCTCTCCCTCTATTTTCTCCTATCTCAAGGTTCTATTTTATGGTTTAGGAAAGTGAAATAATTTCAATAATGATGTCTTTCTCATCACCATTGACTTAAATACTTGAGGAGAGGTTTTGCCATGATGCCCCTAGCACTTAAAGTTAACTAATATAATAGACATGGATTCTAATCATGCTACTAATCTCATTTCTCCAATACTAAATTACTTTGTAAGAACTAGAAACATGATTAAGAATTGAGGGTTTTACATCCCCCCTAAATAAAATTCACCCTCGAATTTAGGAATGTGCCTGAACAAATAAGGATAATTTTCTCACATATCCGAATCAATCTCCCAAGTGGCTTTGCCCTGATGTGATTCTTCCCACATCACCTTCACAAGAGGTATCTCTTTATTCCTTTTGATTGCATAGTCGATAATACGACTAGGTTGAGGTCGAAAATAAAGACCAATTGCAATTTCAACCAAATCCAGGAGGATGGGTTGATAAGATTCTGAAACAAATTTCCTGAATTGATACACATGGAACATGCCGTGAAGCTTAGATAGTGAAGGTGGCAAAGCTAACTGGTAAGCCACTTCACCTACCCGACTTATGACCTGATACAGACTAATGTACCTCAGACTCAACTTTTTTTCCTTGAATGGTCCCTTTAGCTCTATCTTTAGGGTAACCTTCAAGAATACATGAACCTCATCTTCAAACTCTAAAGGCCACCTACGTTGATTCGCATAACGTTTTTGATGGTCCTGAACCTTTTTCATCTTCTCTTGAATTATCATTATTTTCTCAACAGCTTCATGGATTATTTCAGGTCCAAGAATCCCTTTATCACCAACTTCCTCCCAACACAAAGGCGTTCAACATACCCTTTCGTACAAGGCTTCATAAGGCACCATCCTAATGCTTGATTGGTGACTATTCTTGTAGGAGAATTCGATCAATGGTAAGTGTTCCTTCTAATTTCCTTCACTTTCCAAAATATATGCCCACAACATATCCTCGAGGGTTTGAATAGTCCTTTCTATCTTCCCATCTAATTAAGGATGATTTTATGTGCTAAGGTTCAAATTTGTTCTTATCGCATGATGGAAAGACTTCCAAAACCTCAAAGTAAACTTTGGTCTCGGTCGGACACAATACTAGTTGAAACACCATTTAGTCAGACTATCTTCGCAATGAACAATATTGCTAGATGGATAACCTTGTACGCAGTTCTGACGAATAAGAAATGAGTCGACTTAGCCAACCTATCAGAATCACCCAAATTAAATTATGACCACCAAGTGTACAAGGTAAACCCACTATAAAATCCACTGAGATATTATCCCACTTCCATTCGAGTATTTCCAAGGGTTACAACATATCGTTTAGTCTTTGATGTTCAATTTCCACCTGCTGGCATGCTAAGCATTTAGATAGATATTTTGTGATATCTCTTTTCATGTCGGGCCACCAAAAATACTTCATCAAATATTGATACATTTTAGAAAAACCAGTGTGAATGTTAAAATCACTTGTGTGGATTTCTCCCAAGATCGTTCTTCTTAACATTGAATCATTCAAGGCACATTTTTTTCTAGACTGTAACTTTGAACCTACCAATTAGACTTGTTTTATCCTTTCCCCCAGCTTACATGTGATACTCAAATTGATGATTAAGACGGCTGCCTGAGTCCATGTGAATTATAGGTTAAGGCTTTAAAATCTTTCTAACAAACCATGCTCCAACATTATTAGCTCAATCGTATGCATATCTTTCCTACTCAGTGCATCTGTCACTTTATTAGCTTTTCCTAGATGACACTTCAGCTCAAAGTCATATTCTTTCAAATACTTCATCTATCTCTGTTGGCGCATGTTCAACTTTTTCTGACCAAACAAATACTTTAGACTCTTGTGATCATTGAACATCTCAAAGTGTACTTTTTATAGGTAATGTCACCACACTTTGAGTGCAAATATGATTACAGCAAGTTCAAGATCATGTGTTGGATAATTTTCTTCATGAGTCTCCCAACCCTTTCTTCGAAGCATCACATAATACTTCATATTTCTAGTTAGGATCCGGAATCACTAGGACATGAGCAGTTGTCAACTTTTCTTTTAACCTATGAAAACTCCGCTCTCATTTTGAATTCTAACTGAAGGGAACTTCTTTACGAGTGCGCCTTGTCAAAGGCAATATCGATTGAGAGAATCCCTTGATGAATATTTGATAATACCTTTCTAACCCTAAGAAGCTCCTAACTTCGGACATATTCTTAGGTCTTTCCCAAATTATCATTGCTTATACTTTAGAAGGAACTACTGCCACACCTCCCTGAGAAATAACATGACCGAGGAACTTAACCTACGACATCCATAATTCACATTTACTAAAATTTTAAAAACGTTGCTCTTCTTGCAAAACAAATAACACAATCTTCAAATGCTCTTCGTGCTCTTGTGGAGTATGAGAGTAAATAAGGATATCATCTATGAAGATCACGACGAACTGATCCAAATACAATTGGAAGACTCGATACATATAATCCATAAATACAACAAGAGCATTGGTTACTCCAAATGGAATTATAAGGAATTTGTAGGGTCCATACCGTGTTCTGAATGAAATATTTGGTGTGTATGAACTCTTTACCCGAATATGATGGTACCCGAACTATATATCAATCTTTGGGAACACACTTGCTCCTTTCAATTGATTTAGGATGTCATCAATCTGAGGTAGAGGATACTTGTTCTTGATAGTGAATTTATTCAGATGACGATAGCTAATGCATAAACGCGTACCACCATCTTTCTTTTTCACTAAAAATACAAGAGCACCCCAGGGACATAGAGTTGAGCGCATGAAATGCTTATCTAGAAACTCCTCTGATTTAGTCTTTAATTTTCTTAACTCAATTGAAGACATTCGGTACAAAGCAATGGAAATTAGGGCAGTTCCCAAAACTAGGTCAATGGAGAATTCCACTTCTCTTTCAAGAGGTAAGGAAGTGACATCCTCCAGAAACACATAAGGGAAATCACACACTACAGAAATCAACGAGGTATTTTTTTTCCGCATTTGAATCCAGAGTGAGAATTAAGAGAATTTTTTTATGTCATTCAAACATATAGTTGATCATATTTGTCGTACCTTCCACTACTATAAAAAGTGCTTTTAACATCGGACGTGAAATGCATTTTACCTTGGCTACAGTAGCGAGGTAACGAAGGACGTCATGAAATGTAACAACTTTTTCCCCTCGATTTTTTAAACACCAAGGGGTAAATTAATTTTCACATGGGTTCAAACCCCATCATCTGCATTTTTATTATTTACAAAACTATCGCCCCATACATCTTGGTTTACAATAAAACTGAGGGGTAAGATAAATTGTTTTTTTAAATTGAAATTCGTTACATTATTTATATAGAAAATAAATAAAACTAATTTGTTTACAAAGTACAATGTTTATCCAAAATATTACATTGTTTACACAGAATATTAAAATAAAAATTAATTTATCCCTAAAGATCATATGTTGGATCTTCGACTCCTTGATATTTGGGCAAGATCAAATGCTTCACCTTGTAGTTATTTATTTCTCATATAAAACAAAAAAAGTTTATAAATACAACAACAACAACAACAACAACATAGAGAAATTTTTCAAGCTTCTAAATAAAACAACAACAACAACATCAACACTATTTTGGGAGATGGATCCCAAAAGAATGATGCGTTCAAGTTTAGAGTGGCTACATATAAGTTAGGATTATGGTAAATTTGTTTAATGAGTGCTTTTATAGTAAAATCTGATTATCTTATCCCTCGGTTATTAAAGAAATCGACGAGATATATCATTTAATTTACAAAAAAATTATAATAATAAAATAAAGGTTCTTGAATTATTTTTCTCCTTGGATTTTTTGAATAATCGAGATAATAAGTTAATTGTCCCCTCGATTTTGTTAAAAATCAAAGTAATATATGGTTTCTATTTATTTCTATTTATAAAAAAAATCATGGCACGCATTGGAATCATATCACTAGAATAACAATGACCATCCATATTCAAAAACGTAACGTATCTTTTGGATTATCAAGGAGGCGTTTGAGCTTCTCTGATTTTTTCACTTCATATTCTCCATTTTATTTAAACATTATTCCTAGTCTCAATGTCTCATTTCCAACTCTTTGTGTCTTCAAACCTAGTTTCAAAATCTTTTCTTTTCTTCAAAAATGTCTTTAACAACCTTAGATGAAAATCTTTTGTTCGTTATCAATGAAAAGTTTGTTGATTTCGATGGTTTGAAAGATAAAGATTTTGATCTAAGGAAAAATATTCGCAAAAAAAGTTGAATGGTTACTTTGACATTTTTCATGGATCCATCTACATTAATCTCGTTAAAGAGTTTTGGTTAAATGCCTGCATTGGGTCATTTGGTCATGATGCTGAGTCAATCCATTCTTATGTCAATGGCTCTCCTATCACAATTACTCAGTCACTTATTGCTCAAACAATAAATTGTAAAGAGGAAGGTTGTTATGTTGAATATTATAACCTTCTCCTAATTTATGCCAACTACGATAATCTCAGTAGTCCTGCTACTCTTCTACAAATTAGAAATTTTTTGTATCAACTTCTAGTGTCAAATCTCAGTCCAAGAGAGAAACAACCGGAAACGCTTACTTGGGATAACAAGCATCTTTTGTTATTCTTTACCAAGAACATCAAAGTTATTCTCCCTCTTACCATTTTTAACTTCTTAAAGGAAATGATAATCATCTCTAAGGAGGAAATGACTTTCCTCATACCATATAGAAGAGTTATTTCTGAACTTTTCTCTTAGTTAGAGATAGTTAATAGTGATACTATTGAAGTTGAGTGGAGTCAGAATTTTGAATATGTGGAATAATTATTTGTTGTCCTATTTTTAATTAATGAAATATTTTCTTTCATATTATTGCCTATTTGTTTTTATTGATAACAATTTTTTTGAGAATTACTAATTAATAAGAAAAAAAAAGGAAAAAATGAATTAGGAAAAAAAGGGAAGACTGGAAGTCGTCAAGTGAGAAATCATTGGAAAAAAACCTTAAATGTAGTTACATTTATTCGAAGCATGTTCTCTTATAGCTATATTTCCTCGATTTTCAAAAACACTGAGGTAATAGGTTTATTATTTTTTTATGGAGAAAATTTGGCGCTCACTTATAACTATATTACCTCGATTTTTTATAAAACCGAGGGAAAAGGTTTTTTTATAGAAAAAATCAAACATGTCACTCCCAGGACCTATACGATTGGTTTTTAGAATGTCGAGGTGAAAGTTTCGTCATAAAAAGTTTTATTTTTCGTAGTGTTCCAAAAGTGTGGACATCATATCATCTAGGGTACCCTCTTTGGAAGGAATGAATATATTATTCTCCTTATAGCCAATGTACACATAATTAACGTAGAGCCAATCCATACCCAATACCACATCAATCTTCTTAAAAGGAAAACATATCAATTCAATTAAGAACACATAACCATTCATGAACACCTGGAAATTTTCACAGACCCACTGAGTTTCTACACTGTTTTCCACTGTGGTGGTGATTACCATTGGAGACGGTAAGGGATTGCTTTTAATCCAATTCGTTGCACACACTTGGTTAAAATTAAGGAGTGTGACGCTCCACAATTAAATAGAACAAACAAAGTTTGGTCATGCAAGTAGCACGCAGTAGCTATCAAGTTATTGTTACCATTAGTCTTTTTAGCAACCAAGGTATAAACTTGACCTACTCCTCTTCCTACCATTTTTTGGACCTTTTTCTTGGGATTATCTCTTGCCAAATGGACATCCTCTTGGCAATAGCATCTGAATACTCTAGTTTGACATCTTCCAAAATGGGGTCTTTTGCACGTCTGACACTGCAGGGGTTGCACTGCTCTCGCACCCTGAGCTTGTTTTCCTTTAGACGAAGATCCCTTAGGTTTCAACTGATGACTATAGCTACCATGATCCTTCTAATCTTGTCTTGCTTGATCTCTCTCTGCTCAAATCTTCTTTAATCTATTATTGGCAACATATCATTGTTGCAACAACTCAGTATAGGCGTTGAACTGATGTTGTGCAACATAATGTTTGATCTATCCTCAGAGTCCAAACATAAATTGGTTTATCTTCCATTTTTCATTAGGAGCATATGAGACATGATTAGATTAGGCCGTCATGTCTTCTAACTTTTGTTGCATACTCCACTACAAACATGGCTTCTTGGCGAATTTGTTGGAACTCAAACTCTTTCTGAACTCTTAAATGTTCATGAAGATATTTGTCTAGGAACACAACTTTGAAATGTTCCCACCTTGGTGTTAGACCTCTCAACATGTGAGTGTAAAATGTTACTTTATCATCTTCTCTACAAGGAACCACTTGGAACACTATTTTCATATCATTAAGCTATTTGTGTGCCAAAAGAGGGTTAAAACTACCCTTAAAGTCAGGATGATTCATCTTGTAGAATTCCTAAGAAGTCCATACTTCCTACATTTTGCTGAGTGGTTTGAGTTTGAGGATGACCTTGCATCTGTTGCATCATTTGCAACATAAACTCTTGTTATTAGTGCATCTGCAGTTGGTGTTACTGTTGTTGTATAAACTGAGCCCATTGATTCACATCATTCCGAACCTCTTGTTCCAGTTCCATATTTTGAGCACAAGTGCTCCTAGGCCTCTCACATCCTCGTGGTCTCTCAACCATGATCCTTCCAGTCACACATTTAGAAATTAAGTTGATCAGGCCTTACACTACATAGTATGACATTAAAGATCATGTCAGAAATACACGCACATAAGGGAGAAAAAATTAACTAATGATGTCTCATGGATGGGTCAAGGGTCAACCTACTCTTATACCTAACACCCCATATAAATATGCATATATAATCATATTCATTAAAGAGTTATATATGGTACCGATTACATTCATAGTGCCTAGATAACATCCAAAACATGTACATTACAAAGTTCTAGAAAATAGTACATATACAAAATGGATGTCAAAACTAAACAAAACCAAATAGAGAATCACAACAGAAACATAAAACAAACAATATGGTGTTTTAAGTCTTCACAATATCTTTCCTTACCTTTATCTTTACTCGAGTCACCTGAAATGATAAACATGGGGTGAGATATAACTTATCTTAGTAGAGGTCTAATCTACACCATAAGTACGCTCGACCAAGGTATTCTCATACTCTATTATATTCATAGAATTCTTCTCTTTCTTTTCTTATCCTATGATCATGCAAATTTCCACTCAGTCTCATATGGTGTGTGGATATTCTTATCCGGGTTCATATAACCTAATGTCTACCTCGGGAGATAATGAATAAATGGAATATATTTCCCCGACCACAAATTTCCACATAAGTTTGGACACGGGTTACAAATTTCATACTAAGCTAGGAACGTCTATCCCCGCCTACAAATTTTAATATAAGCATGGTCATGGGTCAATGACTTCCTTCGCTGCATGGAACATCTCTCTCCGGTAACCGCTTATCATATACAAAACATCCTTCCTCGGTCTCTCAAGCCCATCACTATATAAAACATCCTTCCTCGGTCACCACTTCTCATAAGCTTGACCTCAGATTATAGACTTCCAAACTTAACCTCTCTTGATAACGCTAACAATTTCTTAATAATCTTTTAGAGCCTTGATATTCCCCACACATACTCACTATTGGTTTACCTTGAATCAATTAAGTATATCACATACCAACTAGGGTGTGCATACATGTTATAATATCTTCGATTAGGGAACCAAAGCTACTAGGGTTTTATCACTTGTCTAAGTATATCCTTTTCATTTCATTGAACAATCACACAATCATTAACATAGCTTCAATTTATTAGGAACATTTCACCATATTTAATAGTGCACAAACCATGCCATTTTAATCTAAAACACAGGGAGGTATCATATAGTAGGTCGAAAAAGGATTCCCTATTGAGAAATTGTCATTTTTCCTACCCAAGCATGATGCGTGGCAGAAAGAATGACGGCTGGTCGTCATGAGGTTGAAAATTGTCAACTGACCCATCACCTCAAATGACGATCGTCATTTCGACCCGAGGAACATGGACGCCAATTGTAAAGGCATGACGCCCGTCACCTGGGCCTGAGGCACGACGGGTTGCCCGTCACGAAGAGTGACGCCCATCATTCGGGCCCGAATTTTGTTTTCTTCTTGCTTTTTCAATCCAAACGAGCCACAAATCTAGCATAATCATTATCGTAATGTATTGTATAACGAGACACAATATATTTTAATAGCATGCATCAATTCACATACAACATTTTGAAGTTTCTCAAGAACCTAAACATGGCATATAAAACAAACAAGCCAACTCATAATTGCTCATGATTTCTCTAATCTTAACCAAATGAAAATCATATTCACATATCAGGTTAGATAAGAAAATGGACACCGGCAAAATATGTCAATTTAACACTCTTTGGATCATCATCAACAACAACATTCTAGGACATTTCACTCAAGAACATTAATCATTAAGAAAATACCCTAAAATCTCATCCTGCATCATATGTGATAAACCCAACCAATTCCTAAGAACACCACCTTAATTAATGTAGAATCTAAAATTTTCATTGAAAAAGGAAATGAGATGATGATGATTTTGCCTATGATACTCCTTAGCTTGCTTTTCTTCTAGAAACATGGGCTTTATTCACATGTGAAGAGATTGCTTCAACAAAGGTTAAGTTTCTCCTATTCGTTTTCTCTCCAGGCTTCTTCCCTTTCTTTTCTACTCTCTCAAGACTCTATTATTTAGTTTTAGAAAGTGAAAGAATAATAAGAATGAAGTCTTTTTCTATCACTCTTGACTTAAAATACTTGAGGAGGGATTTTACCATCATACCTAGCACTTAAAGTTAACTACTAAAATTGTCATGACTTTTAATCATGCTATTAATCCCATTTCTCTAATGTTAAATTACTTATTAAAAATTAAAAACATGATTAAGAATTGATGGTGTATGACAGTAATAGTTTTTTAATAATATTAATAGCACTAGATTTAAACTACATTAATCATTCAATAGTAATAAATGAATTATATCTTTAAATTTCGTGAATCTAGATTTTTTTTTTTATTTCTCTCTCTTTATCATTAACGTTTATCTCTCTTAATCTTATTACCCTTTAATTAGAGAGATGTAAAAACAAGAAATGAAAGAAAAACAAGAGAGATGTTATTTACTTATTTATGGCGTTGATATACTTTAGCGATAAGATTTTATTTTATTTTTCTCTGACTAATATTTATGATAGTGAGCGAGTTTCACGCGCAGCATCACACGTGACCAAAACGTTCGGTAGTTGCAACTTGCAATGTGTTCTCCAACCTTCTCTATATATACCCTCTTCTCCAAATCATAGAGTATAAAAAGTCCCAATTTTCTTCGCTCCCAAAATTGAACCGAGAACGTTAACTCAAACAAGCACTTTCAGAAGAAAGAAGAGAACAACGCTGCTCCAAAGTCTCTAACGTCGCTTCCGATTCGTAATTCCAAACCCTAGATCTCTGTTATTTTCATCGAATTTGCATAATTTGCGTCATCGCTACCATTATCTTTTCGTTCTTTCCTTCATTTCTTGTTTCTGCGATCGATTCAAGTGTTTAAATCTTAGTTATTCGATGTAGATCGTCTTTTTCAAGGTAGAATGGCGACGTTCGAACTTTACCGCAGGTCTACTATTGGAATGTGTCTTACCGAGACTTTGGATGAGATGGTTCAGAGTGGAACTCTGAGTCCTGAGCTTGCTATTCAGGTTCTGGTTCAGTTTGATAAGGTAGGTTTTGGAGATGATGCTAGGAGATTAGGTTTTTAGATCTGGTTTAATGTTGGTTTTATGTATTTAATTTAATTAATTTTATTTGCATGTTTGTTTTGTAGTCTATGACTGAGGCTCTGGAAACCAAAGTTAAGAGCAAGGTTTCTATCAAGGTAACACTGCTTATTATTTTTGCTGCTTATCTTTTGTTAAATAGACCTAGCTTCGATACCTCTAAAAAAACTTGTGATTATCTTTAATTTATTTATTTTTCAAATTGAAGTCATTCACAAGTGTGGGTTTCAGTTTGTTGTGATTACCTTTAATTTATCCATTTTTCAAATTATTATCGGTTAGTGTTGTGTTTCCGGTATCCGTGCTTCACAATTTTTAAATAATGTAAGGTGTTGAGTTTTTTATATGGGGAATGTTGGTTACTGTTGTTGCTTAGGGGTGTTTACTCTTTTGTTGGTTGTATTCTGAGCTCTTGCTATTTGGAGTGTACCTGAATGATGTAGTGTATATTATAGGCTCAATAAGTTAAGCTGGGTTTGTCCTCACACAATGGTAGAGATTGTGTAATTTTGTTGGGTGGGGGCAAAAAATATAATGTAATACTATTTCAATTTATTGTTGCAAATCATTAATTGGTGCAGTGGTAAAACTTTGTATGAATAAAAATACAATATAAATTAGAAATACCAAAAAGGGGCAACACGTAATCGAACATACGTCCTCGGTTTTTACATAACCTTGTGCGTGCCACTGCGCCACATAACAAGTTTAGTCATTAAGCTAATCAAATCATGTATATACATTTATTATCATATAATGTATGTAGTTATATATTAAGATGGAGAAAATTTTAGAGTGGCTGCTGTTTCCATCACACACTCACAGAAAGTGTTTTTGCCCAGAGTTTGAGAGTAGCCCTCTGTGTCGGCCATTCAAATTTTTATGATGCCAAAATTCAAACTAATGAGGGGAAGTTTTCCTGGAGTTACATGCCACTTTAAGTATATGACTAACCACTGCTGTTGGATTTGTTTGACTTACACAGACATGCACGTATGCATACTTGAATTTATGTTTCGTTAATTTTATGTTATACAATAAAATAGTTGATAAGATAAAACATAAATTCGTGTTAACAATTACCTTTCAATCTATATGAAGTTTCATAGACCTGATCTACTAATTAGAACTTTCAATCTGATCTTTGCCTTGATTAGTCTCTACTTTTCTATCTAATTGGTGAGTGAGTCAAATAATTTTTACCTTTCAATTTGTGTGAAATTTGATAGACTTGATTTCTTTATTTGAATTTTTATTCCAATAATGGAGTTGAGAAAATTTATACTAATTTGTAGAAAGTTATTAGAGGTGGTAATTATGAATTACACTGGTTTCAACGAAACCTAAGAGAGGGGGAGAAAATAAATGAAATTACTCTAGGAGTAAATCTTTAGTTATTCCAAATCCCCACCTTTGTTCTCATGGTTAAAAGTATAATTTGATTACACATCACATGGAAGTTTTCATGATTCTATTCCTCACTTTTTCACGAAGTTCTTCTGTCAGTCCTCTGAAATTCATTCACAAATTTCCAAGTGCACCTTGCTCTGGCCATGACTTGCTCGAAAAGTTTTGTCGTTGATTACCATAAATATTGCTTTCTTCTAAAACAAGTGGGATTTATATATTACCTTAAGCAGTAAAACCTCACTACCTATACCTAGGTAAAGACACATCTCACCACCTCAACAAAAAAAAAAAGGTAGCCGCGGAGCCTCCATCATTAAATAACTGTTCTATTCTCCACTAAGTTCCTTCATCTCCTTCATGCAATGTATGCAACTATGCATCATGCTTTATTAGTTGTTTGAGATTTTGAGTTTTATGTTAGTTACTTTTTTAATTCATGTTGATGCAACTTTTATTTGTATGGAGCATGCTGTTTTATATACAATTATTTATACTTAAACCGCTTTATGGTTTCCGTTATTTACCTATTGCGCTGTCTGCAATTTTTAATATCGGATTTTTGGCAATCTGCTATTTTCCGTCATTTGATATTAATAACACTGGGTCGGTGATCCGAGGAGCATTCGACCAAAGTGAACACATATTTTCTGTACTAGAGATAAATAGATAATGATATAGTTAGCTGTCAAATGGTTAGCTATGCTTACCTATATATAGTGATCTATTGTATTGTGTTAATTGAAATAAATCTATAACAGAATTATTTCACTTTTCTCTTTTTCTGTTATTATAACATGGTATCTAGAGCTTCTCTCTCGATCTAGGGTTTCATGGCATTTCCATTCAGTTCTGAAGGTGTTTTTCCCTCATCTCACGTCAAATTCTCACATCTTATCTCAGTCAAATTGGATGATAAGAACTTCAAACAGTGGAAACAACAAATAGATGGTGTGATTCGCGGCCACAAACTTTAGCGGTTCGTGATGTCGCCACTTGTTCCTCCGCGATTTCTTCCTGGCGTCGATCCTGTTACAGGTGGTGCAAATCCAGCGTTTCTTGACGGGGAGCAACAGGATGCGCTCATTTGCACCTGGTTGCTCTCCACTATCTCCGATTCTCTTCTTCCTAAACTCGTCGATTGCACATACTCATGGCAGGTATGGTCTGAGGTTCAACGCTATTTCAATACGTTGCTCACCACCAAGGCGAGACAACTCCGATCTGAGTTACGCAATTTGACGAAAGGATCGCGCACGGTTACTGAATTTGTTGTTCGTGTTCGCGAAATCAGTGAATCTTTAGTTTCGATCGGAGATCCGGTTCCTCTTCGTAATTTCATTGAAGTTGTTCTTGATGCTCTCCCTGAAGAATATGATTCAATTGTTGCTGCGATGAACAGTGAACGAGGATTTGTGTTCGCTGGACGAACTCGAATCAAGCCTTCTAGCACACGAATCGCGCATTGAGAAAAATCGAAAAGCTGTAGTTTCTGAACTTGTATCCGTGAATCTCACTCATGCTCTGCCGTCTTCAGCATCGCTCTCGACGGAGGTATCTAGTGCAGATTCGAACCCTAATTTTCCTATTGGAACTAGTCATGTGATGGTAAATGCTGAAAATCATGGCTATGGTACACGGGTGGCGACCGGTTTGGACGCGAAGGTGGTAGATTTGGAAAGGTCTCATGTCAAGTTTGCCACAAGATTGAACATGACGCATCTCTATGCTTTCATAGATACTCTTACTCTGGTGCACCTTCCTTTGTCACTCCACGCGCTCCCTTCAATCCATTCATGGTAACTTCACGCCCTTCGCATCCTCCATCTTTTGGATATGCTGCTGCTCCAAGGCCAACACCACCTAGGCATCCTCAACCTTAGGCTTTCTTCACAGGTTCAGATCCCTAACTTCAACAATCAGTGGTGGTATCTTGATTCAGGGGCGTCTCACCATGTCACGCCTGGGACTTCAAATGTATCTGATGCATCGTCATTGGCTGGAGCTGAACAAGTATTCATGGGAAATGGCCAAGGTTTGTCAATTAACTCTGCAGGTTCCATGAAATTTCCCTTAGCCAACCCGTCTAATTCATCTCTAATGCTGCACAATCTTTTTCTTGTCCCTCACATCACTAAAAATCTCATTAGTGTTGGCAAATTTGCACAAGATAATCGAGTTTTCTTTGAGTTTCATCCTCAAATTTGTCTTGTCAAATTGCAGGATTCCTCTGAGGTCCTTCTTCGTGGCACTGTGGGAGCTGATAGACTTTACAGATTTGCCAATCCTGCTTCATCCCTGTCTCAGTTTCATAATCCTAGTGCTTGTAATAATCTTAGTTCATCATGTAATTCAGCTGCTACTTGCAACTGTATATCTGTTTGTAATGTTGATTCTTATAATAATAAAATTGTTTCTGTTTCTGGTTGTCAAACTCCTCCTATAGCTAATATCTCTAATGCTCATACTCCTAGCTCATCTCAAAGTGTGCCTAGTTATAATTCCATATCTAACAGTAAGTATAGTTTGTGGCATACACGACTTGGACATCCTCGTCACCAAGCCCTTACTGAAGCTCTCAAACTATGCCATATTCCTATTCCTCGTAAACCTTCAAATGACTTATGTGCAACTTGCTGCTTAGGCAAGTCTCACAGGCTTCCCTCATCTCTATCCACCACTATCTACCATCATCCCTTTGAACTTGTTGTGTGTGATCTGTGGGGTCCTGCACCCATTCTATCTTCTGGTGGTTACACTTATTTTCTCACCTGTGTTGATGCTTTCTCCATATTTGTTTGGGTTTTTCCTCTTAGGTTAAAATTTGACACTCACTCAATTCATTCACTTTAAAACCATGGTTGAACTCCAATTTAATTGCAAAATTATAGGGGTTCAAAGTGATGGAGGTGGTGAATTCAAACCCTTCACCAAATACCTTACTGACTTGGGTATTCTTCACAGGTTTACTTGTCCCCATACTCACCATCAAAATGGTATGGTATAGTTGAACGCAAACACCGCCACATAGTTGAAATAGGTCTGGTTTTGCTTGCTCATTCCAAGCTGCCACTCAAGTACTGAGATCATGTTTTTGTCACTGCAGCCTATCTTATCAATAGGCCGCCTAGTCCCTCCCTTCAAAACCAGTCTCCATACTCCATATTATTGCACAAATCTTCTGATTATTCAAGTCTTTGTGTGTTTGCTTATGCTTGTTTTCCTTTTCTTCGACCATACAATACTCACAAACTTGCTTTTCGACCCCAAGAGTTTCTTAGGTTACTCCATTGTTCATAAAGGTTATAAATGTCTTGTAGCTGATGGTCGGTTATACATCTCTAAGGGTGTTCTCTTTCATGAGACTAGGTTTCCTTATCTAGAGCTTTTTCCCACCTCTTCTTCTCCCCCCTCAAGTTCCTTTAGTTCTCAAGCTTGGTCTCCATCTGCTGCCTCATCTCCATCCTTTCCTACTTTCAATGTTCAACTACATTATGTTCCTCCCTCTACTGCTCCTAATATGAGTCTGTTGTCTTCTCCACCTACTCATACTTTGCCTGTTGCCACTCCTACCTATCCTATGCCAAGTTCTCCTTCTATCCTAAGTCAACCCCACATCTCTCAGCCCAACCTTTCTTCCCTTAATTCTGCCCCTACTGACTTGGCTGAGGCCAGCACCATCTCCCCCCCTCCCTACCCAATTCTGTTGCCACAAACCATTCTGCCTCCAGTTCTGCATCCCCCACCAGTTCTAGTGCCCCTCTTTCTAATCTCACTCCTCTCAATGTTCATCCCAAACTCGTGCCAAAAGTGACATTGTTAAGCTCAAACTTCATCCCACACTTCTTCTAACTCATATGGAACCTACATCAGTTAAACAAGCCTTGTCTACTCCTCACTGGTTTCAGGCAATGCAGGATGAATATCAGACCCTTTTGAAAAATCAGACGTGGTCCTTAGTGTTTCCCTCTGCCACTAAAAACCCCATTGGCTGCAAGTGGGTCTTTCAGATCAAGGAGAATCTTGATGGCTCTATTAATAGATATAAGACAAGGTTAGTTGCTAAAGGGTTTCATCAAAAAGCTGGTAGTGATTTCACTGAGATGTTTTCTCCCGTCGTTAAGTCGATTACTGTCAGAACTGTTCTCACCCATGCAGTCACCAATAGGTGGTCAATCCAGCAAATTGACATAAATAATGCCTTCCTTAATGGGCTCCTTGAGGAAGAGGTGTATATGATTCAACCGCCTGGGTTTGAAGCTACTGACAGGTCTCTTGTGTGCAGGCTTAACAAAGCTCTATATGGGTTAAAATAGGCCCCCAGGGCCTAGTTTGATAGGCTCAAAAACTCACTACTGCAGTATGGACTTCAGGCCAGCAAGTGTGATCCTAGCTTATTCTTTTTACACACTAGCAAGGTATTGGTGTACGTTGATGATATCATCATCACAGGGGATTCTCCTGCGTTAAATGCCAACCTTATCAAGAGTCTCAACACACAATTTGCCCTTAAGAATCTAGGTCAGCTGGACTATTTCCTAGGGATTGAGGTTACTACCTACCCAATGGATCTTTACTGCTTTCTCAAGCCAAGTATGTGAATGACCTGCTTACAAAAGTGTTAAGAAACGTGGTTGGGCCTAACTCAACCCTACAAAACCGGTTGGTAGAGTGAGGATTGCCCCCACTTATAAACACATGTTCATGCCATATATTGTCCGATGTGGGACTCTTAACACACCCCCTCACGCTCAGGATTGGACAACTGAAGCGTGGAAATAAATGGTGGGTGGCCCGATAGCGGAAACCATAGAAGGTGGCCCACCGGATCTTAAACGAAGCTCTGATACCATGTTAAGAAACGTGGTTGGGCCTAACTCAACCCTACAAAACCGGTTGGTAGAGTGAGGATTGCCCCCACTTATAAACACATGTTCATGCCATATATTGTCCGATGTGGGACTCTTAACAAAAAGTGAATATGTCCACTGCAAATGCAATGCCCACTCCCATGGTCTCTAGCAGCGACTCATTTTCAGACCCAACCCAGTTCAGATCCATTGTTGGTGCTCTTCAGTATGCTACCTTGATCAGGCCTGAGTTATCCTTTTCTGTCAACAAAGTGTGTCAGTTTTTGTCAAATCCCTTGGAGGAACACTGGAAAGCAGTGAAAAGAATACTCAGGTACCTCAGGGGTACCCTTCACTATGGGCAGCAGTCCCTGATGATAGACGGTCAACCTCAGAGGCTTGTGTGTTTTTAGGTCCCAACATTATTTCCTGGTGGTCAAAGAAGCAGCAACTGGTGGCAGGATCCAGTGCTGAAGCCGAGTACCGGAGTATGGCTCAGCTGGCTGCAGAAATGTTGTGGATTCAATCCCTTCTCACCGAACTTCACTGCCAGTTTCAGAACCCTAAAATATTATGTGATAACCTAAGTCCAGTGACCTTAGCTCATAATCCTATTCTTTACAATAGGACAAAGCATTGGAGCTGGACATTTTCTTTGTAAGGGAAAAGGTTCTCAACAAAAGTCTGACTGTTGTTCATGTGCCTGCACAGGATCAGTGGGCAGATGCCCTTACAAAACCCCTCTCTGCTGATAAATTCATCCCTCTGCGTGACAAACTTAGTGTTCAACAAAAGAAGCCTCCTTGAAGCACCATCCTCAGCTTCTAAGGGGGACTATTAGAGATAAATAGATAATGATATAGTTAGCTGTCAAATGGTTAGCTTAGCTATGCTGACCTATATATAGCGATCTATTGTATTGTGTTAATTGAAATAAATCTATAACAAAATTATTTCACTTTTCTCTTTTTTCTGTTATTATAACATTCTGGGCCACCACTGTGAACCTATTTTTGCAGCAAGCCTGCCGCAACATTTTGGGGATCAAGTGAGAGTAATTAGCAAACTTATTGTAAATAACCCCAGTAAAACTAAATAATGGGGACAATATATTAGTTGATCCCTTCTTTAATATATGCTCCCTCAGTTCTAAATTATAAGTACCATTAGCGAAAAACGCAAAATCTAAGGCTTCTCTTAAATTACTACTAGATGCATTTATTATTTTTTTCAAACATAACCTGAATTAATACTACTGATGTGTTTTGGCATACTAAAAGTCAATTTTGAATACATCTATACGGAGGGCTAATTAGTAATAGTTATATGAAATATAGGCATTTATTATATTACCAACTTTTCTCATTTTATGTGAAATAAGCAATGGGGATGCTTATAAAAAGGGATGGAGAGTATATATACATATTAGTACTAATAATAATAACAATAGAAGTAGTTTTGTCATATATGTAGTTATTTTCTCCTACAATGACTGTAAGAAATGGCTATTAACATGCATACTTGTATAACAAAGAGTGGCTTTTATATGTAATCGTGTAGACTTGGGTGCATATTATTATGGTGAGTTTTACCGTCAGTGTTTCAGTAACTTTTATATAAAGGGACTTAAGTAATTTCAATTAAGAGTTTAAAGCTGCAGAATATTTTTCATTCCACACCTTCAAAAAGACCTCTCTTTTTCTTCTTTTCTTTTTTAGAATTCTCTCGCCATTTTCTTTTTTCCCCATTTTCCTCATGTTTTTTTGTTCATGATTCATTTGCAAATTTTGTTCTATGGGGGTTCCAAGACACACGGAAATTCAGAAAACACTCTAAAATGTTGAAATATCAAAATTAGTGTTGAAATATATAAATTTCTTACACATAGACTTCCCTCTGAGATCATACCCTCTCCAAGAACACGCCTCTTTTATATTCTCTATTTAGATTCTTGGTTATTTTCATGACTTCTGTCCTGGTTGAGTATAAAAATAGATTTGTTCAAAGTTTAATTTATGGTTATGCATACTGTTATTTATTTATTATTATTTTTTTACTTAAAACATAACACGTTATATTGAAACAGACTGTTAATTTATATGGTTATGCATACTGTCATTTTTTACTTAAAATTTATTACACTAGATTCAAATGGACTGTGTTGGCATGACTATTCATCCACACTTACCTTTTTACTTAGATTTACAGCTCTGAACATTTGAGGTTCATTTGCCAGGTCTGAAGTCGGCCTATATGTCTTTTTAATTTTGTCACGACTTCTATACTTCACTGTTTTGACTACCAATGATATCATTTATTTTATTAGGACTATATTATTTATTGCCATCTTTTACATTATTCTCAATCATTTTATCATCTCTTTTTGTGGGGATCAGGAAAGACCAAGTACTAAGTAGACTTTGTTGAATAGGGAGGTTGTATACTATTGTGTCTCATGTTGGTTTTTTTTTATGTAGCAATTTTCTTTGTGGAAATATGCAGTTGACGGGTTTGTTTTGGTTCTCATGATGACTATA
This sequence comes from Lathyrus sativus, assembly GCA_963859935.3. Taxonomy (NCBI): domain Eukaryota; kingdom Viridiplantae; phylum Streptophyta; class Magnoliopsida; order Fabales; family Fabaceae; genus Lathyrus; species Lathyrus sativus. The sequence continues at coordinate 416,425,742 of OZ012736.1, read as the reverse complement.
TAGGGAACAAAAATGGAAACCTTTGATTTAACCGACTCTAACTACAAAATAATTTAATCTTGGTAGATAGATATTATGAATGGATGACCATAATATCTTTTGTTATGGTCATCCATCCATAATATCTCGATAATATCTTGGTAGATAGATATTATGGTCATCCATCCATAATATCTTTTGTTAGCCTGAGCTTTGAATTTTCTAGAATTTTTGTTTCTTATTTTGGTTCAGAGGACTGTAGCAGAATATCAACATAATGGAATTACCGTTCAATGTCTATCGTGAAGTTTTGTTTTTCTCATTGCTTCAACATAGTTTAAGATGGCCAGATAGTTTTATGAGAGTGGAGTTTTATGATTTGGCACCATTTTTTCTTTCACTATATTGTGCGAATGCTTATGAATTTGATTGAATGCATTTTGAAAAGAGACAGTTTCTTGTTTCCTAGACTGGAGTATTATTTTTGATGTGGGTGCCATATCATCTTGCCAATTTGTTTGGGTGCATATATACATGATTTACATTTGTGATTATTTCCCTTTTCTTTTCACTGAATTTTCTTCTGTTTCTTTTCACTGAATTTCCTTCTGTTTCTTTTCAATCACAGGGACATCTCCATACATACAGATTTTGTGATAATGTTTGGACCTTCATCTTACAAGATGCTTTGTTGAAGAATGAAGACAGCCAAGAGAATGTTGGACGGGTTAAAATAGTGGCATGTGACTCAAAGTTGCTCAGTCAGTAAGATGACCAAATTCTGTCACATTGTCATGATCTGCTGGTACTATGGAATGGTGGCTACAGCTTAGTGTTGGTGGATGGCCATAATATTTTGCATGAACTAGCATCTACACTATGTTATTGTAGACTTATAAGGCCTTCAATCTTCATGTCATTAGATCATTAATGTTGTATTGGGAATTGGATGAATCTACTCGTTTAACCGTATTCCGTTCTATTTTTTTCATGAGTCAGTAAATTAATGTATGGACTCAAAGCTATTACTACAGTCCTTTCTAAATTTCTGTATTTTTAGTTTTTTCTGTCTGTTTTCTAATTCTTTTTAAAATTGAAGAATTTAAAATCAGTAATTATATTTACAGTAAAGTTTTCATTGTCATACTATAAACCAAATTGAACCATATTACTGATAGTGGGTCTACATGATTTCTATGGTCCATATTTTCAATTTTGAACATTTTTAAATCAATTTACTTTCTTAAATATTTTAAATGATATCCATCATCTATTTTATGGTTAAGAAGTAATAAACATGCAACTTAAAATAATGGTGACAAATCTAGAATTTCATCTCTAACTCACATGTACAAGTCTATTCTCAACGAAGAATTTCTAACGTATAAAATTAAAGCTTATAAAATAATTAGGACTAGTTCTGATTGTATTTTTTTAGTCATGCTACAAGTTTTTGTACAAGTCTATTCTCAACAGTTCTTTTTAATTTCTAGCATGTAAGGACTTGGTTCTGATAGCATATTTTAGTCATGCTACAATTTTTTGCACTAATAAATATTTGTATACTAATATTAATTATTTCCTTTCATTCTAAACGTGTGAAGCTATATAATTTATAGGGTTGGCAAAACAGGTTAACTGTTTAACCCACCATTTTTTTTTGCGGGTTATAGCGAGGTTTTTGATTCAGTATTTTAAGTTGATATGTCCTACCTAACTCATTTTTAATACGGGTCGAGGGCGGACAGGTTTTATCCACAGATTTTTTATTAAATTTTTTTATTTGAAATTAAAACAATATTAACGTGGTTTGTAGTGGACATACTTTTAAAACAATTCTTATTTTTTCAAACCCTAATATTCATTTTTCACATAACCATAAACACCTCATTTTAAAGACAATAATTGATCTCTGCTTCTTTCTTTATTTTCATTCATAGTAGGAAAAACTTTATTGCAAAACATAGAGAATACATTTTTTTTCTATTTTCTATTACTCGTTGTCATTGGAGCCGGTTTCTAAAGCTATAAGATAAGTTTTGTATAGAGGGGTTTGTTTCTCATTATGATAATAAAATTTTGATTTGTATTTTATTCTATTTGAGTTCTCATTTTATTTATTTTTTGACACTAAAATGCACAACTAAGTGCTTATTACTTGTATTGGTAATTTTTAAATAATGAAACTTTGATTTTTTTTGGATTGTTTTACTTTTGAGCTACTTTCAATAATAAATCTAATGATTTTTATGTTGTTGATATTGATAATTATTAAATAGTGGGTGACGACAAGGAGAGAGATGGTGTAATGTTTCATCTAATGGCTACGATATCATTTGAAGTTTTGTATGTTCACGACATAGATGATGATTGATGAAGTGTTTGTCATGGAGTATTTAAGATTGTTTTTTTGTTATTGGTTCTTAGTTGTCTTTGTATAGCTTGTGCTAGTAAGTTTTCTTGATTTGTATCCCTACATGTCCTTAACTAAGTTGTGCTTGTTGAATTTTTGAACCGAAAGGATTATTTTGGGATTTTAGTGTGTTTGTTTTAAGTTTTTTGTATTATAGTTACATTTTTTTTGTTTATGTTGAAAAATATGACATTTACATTAAAAATTGTTAAAGTTTCACTATGTGTTGTTAAAATTTGTCGGTCTCTTTGTTAATGATTAACAGTTTTGTAAATTAAATTGTAAAAGAAAAATTGGCGAGCCAACCCGCCAACTTGTTAGTAAACACGACGAATTTGACTTTTGAGGTTGGACGCCTAAATTAATCCGTCCCGCCCCACTTTTGAACGGACTTAAATGAGACATGCCTAAAAAGGGCGGGCCGCCCGCTTTGCCACCTCTAATAATTTGTCAACAAATTTAATATTATAATTAATTTTTTTCACTTGTAATAAATGGCAGTATTGTCAAAGTTAAATAAAATTTATAATAACAAAATAAAGTTTACTAAAATAGAAAGTTTAGTAACATTTAATATTTGTTAGCTCTGTTTGATAAAAATAAAATTTAATTATATTATGGTCCTTTGAGTTATTTAATTGTAATAAGTTGGTTTTTTAAGTGTTTTTTTTCTACATGTCAGTTCTTTAAGTTACATAACATTGACCGTTTTTTATGATTCCGTTTCAAAAATGCACAACTGTCATTAACGGTGCTTATGTGACCGTAACGTTGTTGAGATGGCTAGAACATTGCTGAGATGTAATTGTTTTAAATTAATCTAGACAAAATCCCTTAATTATTAAGCAGCATCCCTAAACTTAATCCTTAAAATTCCAAACTGAGAATGGGAAAGGAGTTGTTGCGAATGAAGAAGGGAGATGAAACCCTAAACGTGAAAGAGGAGAACTATAAACAAAGAAGGCAGAAGAAGGATTCGAGGGAGACGAACGCAGAAGTGAAACATTGAACGTTGAAGTATGTATCGTTTTCCATATCGAACATGTATTTGTTTTATTAGAGTCTAGGGTTTTGTATGTAATCCCTTATAGCTCTACCGATTTCTACAGCGTACAACTCTCTTGTAAAAGTGGATGTTTTTTATGTTGACTTTCATCATGGGGGACAATTTGATGATATGGGTACATATGTAGGAGGGATATTGCTAAATTGTAAGTGTGATGGTGATAGATGGAGTTATTTTGAAATTTTTGGTGTTTTAAAGAAATGGGGTATTCTGGTGTACTTGAAATGTGGTATGATTTTACTGGTACATTAAAGGAGCTAGTTAATTACTTTGGTGCAATAGAACTGCTAATTTGGTCCAAACTTAATGAAAAGGTAGATCTATACATAGTTCAACCTATTTCCCAACCTGATGTAGTAGAAGTAGTTGAAGTCCAACTTATACTAATTTATGTCCAACCCAATGAACAACAAAATGAGGGCCAACCTGAGATACCTAACATCCTGTCAGAGATACCTGACTCTAAGTCCCTGTCTGAGATACTTGACACTGACACCCAGCCTAATATACCTAATATTGTATTTTGTTTATATTTTTATGCAGAAGATTATGCTTATGATTTCAAGTTGATTCTTAATGAATTGCGCTTCAAGAGCCCAAGCCCACGAGGTCTTGTCATAACCCAAAATTTGACCTCCTCTTTTTTCCTTTTGCATAAACATGTGCATTTGCATCGCTGACATACGCATTCGCTTTTTCTCTGTGATCTTTGTTGCAGGAACTTTCAGGTTTTTCAGGTCCGATTAATCAGATTATCTCAAAGATATCACATCATCAAAACAAGCACAAAATAAAGGTTTCTATACCTATTCACTAGAGCAAGAGGTCGAAAATCAGAGCCATGGCTATAACATCATTTTCAGGAAAAATTGGGCAAGTTTTAGCCTGGTTAATCGATTAACCATTTGCTAGTGCAGGTGGGTTAATCGATTAACCCTTGCAAAATTTGCAGAATCTGCTGCATTTTTAGGACAACAACGTCCACTTCTCATATTTAGGGTCTACATTGTTCTAGCATTGCGTGAAACATTCTAGACAACTCTAGACACTTCAAGGCATTTCTAAACACTTCAAGGCATTTGCTTCAATACATTAATTTGGATTGAGACCACCATGTTGCTTCATTTCCAAGTATGTGAGCCCTTAGATTCAAGTTTTCATTGGGATGGTTACCGAGTCAACTACCTAACTAAATGAGTTAACCTCCAACTCAGTGAGTTGAGGCTAACTAACTCCAAGGCTAATTTCAAGGCTACATCCAAAGTTCACTCCGAACCTAGCAACTCCGAAGCAAAACTCTATATAAGCAAATCATCACCATTTCACAAGGGAGAACCATTTTTTAGGCTCAATCATTCTCATAAATTTTCACACTTGATCACTCTTAATTCTCTCACATTCTCTCTGAATTTTCTGCATCTTCTACTCATAATCTTCTTCACTTTCATCCAAAACCTTACTAGACCTCAAAACCTCCATTAAAGAGCAGCAACTTCTTCATTAGAAGTGTTTTCTCTTGAGCTTAGCCATCATCATCTTACAAATCCTTGTTGCTTTTCTGGATTTTTATTGCATTTGGATTCATCTCAAGTGATTACTTCAAGCTTATTCGGTGTAAATTCAATTTTGGAGTTTTCGTCGGAATTTGCTCGGTTTCGCTACGGTTCGATTGTGAATTATGTTTTCTCTGGATTTCTTTGAGTAACTTCATCAAATTCTCTTTGCAACAACATCCAAGGCAAATCTCAGCCTCGTAGTTGGTTAATTCTCACTCTTTTCACTGTTTTGATCGTTACCGTATCGTTTGCAATGTGGTTTCGATGTTTTTCTCGTTTGTGAATTGATTATGCCATGATTTGATTTTCATTCTTGACGTGTTAATTGATTCCATAAGTGCTTATTTTCTGTTTTTATTTCTGATTTTCGTGCATGATTGATTTCCCTAACAGGTGAAGGATTACACAAATCAAAATGGACAAAAGTGCTTTTGAAAACTCAATTTTCAGGCTCTGCGTCAGTGTTAATCAATTAACACTGGTCCAGAAGGCCATTTTTGTGCATTTTTCATGTATGTTTGGCATTTCTTCCTCTTTCAATTCTCATGGATTGATATGCTTAATGTTTATGGATGTTTTAACTTATGTTTGAAGCATGCTTGTGCATTTTCCAATGCCTGACTTTATCGATTTCATATTTGTTCGCATTTTGGCATTGTATGATCATGTTCATTTTTGCATAATCTTTGATCACTTGATTACTTGGTTTGTGATGCATGCTAATTGACTTTGGTACTATTTTACACTTTCATTCATGTTTGCATTAAGATTTATTCCTCTTTGGAATGAACTTAATCTTGTATAATCAACAATTTCCCTTTTTGCTTTAATGATTTTTCATTCCTTTAGAAAATTGTTAGCACATCTTTACCCTCTGATTAATTAATCAAAAATTCATTTTGATTAGTAGATCTTCCCTTTTTTATCCTCCTTTGGATCTTCTTGAGATTTGTCCTCTCTTTTCCCCCTCGGAGTTGAAGATTTGCAACGAATTGGAGCACTGTACATTTTTTGCGTCGTTGTGCTGTCTGTTTCGTCTCTCGCACCACACTTTGGTTTTAGAGAAGGAATGAGAGTGAAGAATTCTTACACTCATTCTGACTACTTTGGGTAGGGGATGAATGACCATGTGCCTGGAATAGTCACCTCTATCTTCTTACTGTGGTTTCTTCGTTTCCCCGTCTGAGTCGATCCTTGATTGCTTGCATCCCAGCTTTTGTCTCTTGGCTTGAATTCCTCCTCTGGATTCAAGTCTTTTCTCTCGTGGTTGTCACCGTCCCTAGTTCCCCCATGATATTTGTATTCAAAACTCTTGTTTGGTTAAAACCTAATTCTCTTCTTCCCCAACGAAGTTGACCTTTTCTCTTCGGTTTAGTACAATATTTCTGCTAAAACCTAATCCCCACCAGAATTTGCAACCATGTCTTAGTTCTCTTTCCTTCATGTTTGGTTAATCGCTTCCTGTCAGTTAAACGCCATTTTCCTTTTCTCAATTAATCATAGTTCGTCTGTTAATACTGTGTTTTCTTTGGGTTAATCACCATTTCCAGTTAATCACCCATTCTTTGGTTGGTCCCAGTCCGTCCGTTAAAACCAATTTTCTTTGAGTTAATCACCTTTTCTTGGCTAATCACCCTTTTCCTCAGTTGATCACAGTCCACCTGTTAACATACTGAGTTCCTTTTTGAGTTAATCACCTTCTCTTGGTTAATCATCATTCTTTTCGGTCAATCACAATCTGTCTGTTAGATACCAAATCCATTGCAGCTAGCAACCTTTCTTTGGTTCAAATACTTCCAGCTTCGGGTTAGGAACCTTTGTTCGGTTAGGATACCCTTTGGTCAAGTGTTGTTTGTTCAGTCAGTGTATCGTTCTTTGGGTCACAACCTTTGTTGGTTCCACACCCATTTTCTTGGTTGATCACCATCTACCGATTAAAGCCACTTCCTTTCTCTTTTCTCTCGGTTAACCACTGTTTATCAGTTAATATACCACAATCTCCTCGGAGTTGACACTTTTATTTGGTTTATTACTCTCTTTCTTCTGGTTCCTCGCAGTCTGTCTGTTGACACCAACCTTTTGGCTTTCCCCACATAATATTTCTCTTGTTTTTCTTTGGTTAATCACTACCTTTCAGTTAGCGCACCAAATTCTTTGCATATCTTATCTTTTATTGATTATTGTCTCTTTTCTTCGGCCTCGTCGCCATCTTTTTGTTTTCTCCCCAGTGGAGTCATCTCTTTTTTCTGTAGTCCCCGACAGATTTCTGCTTTGTTCTACAACAGAGTTTTTTCCTTGCTTTTGCGCTCCCCTTTTGAGTTCGCCTTGCTTCTGGTTGACACTAATCTTTAGTGTTTCCCAGTGAAGTCTTTATGTCGGTTTCGCTTTTGGCTTCAATGCTCTTTCTTTTCCTTGTCTTTTTTAGCGTTGGTTCCCCGAACTACGTAGGCTCTAATTTCCTCATTGCACTATGAGGATACGTAGGCACAAGATTGTGAAATCTTGGCGAGCCACCTTCCTCCATATTCTTCTTCTGTCTCTCTGGTCTGTTCAGATCTTCTTCTTTTTCTTGGTTCTCTGAACTACGGAGCTCTGACTTCCTCATTGCACTATGAGGGTACGTAGGCGCGAGGGTCCCAATCCTCGGTGAGCACGTTTTTTTTCCTTTTCCTTTCCCCCTCCCTCTCTCTCTCTCTCTCTCTCTCTCTCTCTCTCTCTCTCTCTCTCTCTCTCTCTCTCTCTCTCTCTCTCTCTCTCTCTCTCTCTCTCCTTTACTTTTAGTTTCAAGCCTTTGGATAGATAACTCATCCAAGCCTAGAAGTAAGCAAAATGGTTCTGTCAAGTACGACGGATGCTTAAGGTGCTAGTACCTTCCTTTGGCATAACCGACCCTCTTTCTCGTTTCTCTTCCCTTGGGTTTTATCGATATTTCCCCTGTCCTTTGGGACTAAATAAAGTTCGGTGGCAACTCTGTTGTATCTTTGAATGGGCAATTCACTCAGGTATAATCCCACTAGCTTCAGCTGATGACTCTACTAGGGAGTCCTTGCGCTTTCAAGTTGGGGTCTCGCCTAGTTTTGCTTACTTTTATTTGCTTTCTTAGGTGTTTATCTGTATGCTTTGCTTGCTTTATCTTTATGTTATTTACTGCATTTCTTTATTGCTTTAAATATTCATATGCTGCATGTTCTTGATATTTTCTATATTCTGCTGTTGTTGGGATGGGTAGGTATTATTGGAGAGATAAGTCCTAACACCAGGCTTGAGCATACAAATAGGATAGAACATGGATAGTCTTGACGCTTGCATTTTGCGCATTGGGTTGTCACGAGAGTCACATCCCAGATCGTGATTCACTTGAGAATACTTTCGTCCTGCGAGAATTCGCTACGGCGAGGGGTTTTCACTTAAGTCCTATGGTTTGGGAGACCTTTCTAGGGACCACCTTGTTGTGTCTAGATCACACCTGTGAGAAGGATATGGGTTTTTATAGGAAACCAAGACTCTTCATACCTTTTGTTCTCTCACTCACGTCAGATTCTTTTGCACCGACACAGAATTATATGCAGATATTCAAATTGTGCAAATTTGGATATTCAGTTTGTGCAGATTTGATTGTTCAGATTGTGCTTGGCTATGTGATTCTTGTGTTTCATGCCATTTCATCATAACCATTAACATTTTTGCATGTGCATTTTCCAGGTTATTCGAGAGCTTATTCTTTGATTGGCTTAGTCATAGACGATGAGTACTGGTTGTAGGGGTATCTTCAGTTACAAGTTTGTAGAGCCTAAGCTGAAGACTTTGAGGGGATTGACATAGTCATAGACGATGAGTACTGGTTGCAGAGGAGTTTTTATAGATGATTATGGAAATCATTTGGCCATTCTCAACACTAAAGTCAACATTACTGCTATTCATACACTTGTTCAGTTCTATGACCCACCATTGAGGTGTTTCACGTTTCAAGATTACCAGTTAGCATATACACTTGAGGAGTACTCCCATATCTTAGGGGTTGAGATCAAGAGTCATGTTCCTTTCATTTACACCAGCAGTTGTCCGAAGTTTCCTCTTATTGCTGAAGCTCTTGGCCTTAGTAAGAAGGATGTGGAAGACAATCTCAAGACTAAAGGAAAGAATATTTGAGGGTTTGCTTCGAAGTTTCTAGTAAACAAGGTCGTTTCTTTTTCCGAAGCTGGAAACGGGAAGGCTTTCAACACCATGTTTGCTTTACTAATATATGGGATCGTCTTGTTTCCGAACATGGAGGATTTCATTGATCAGGCTGCCATCAGTATCTTCTTGTCCAGGAATCCAGTTCCTACACTTCTCACTGATACCTATTACTCTATTCATCCCCGGAATGAGAAGAAGAAATGAACTATTGTCTGCTGTTCTCCTATGCTATATCGATGATTCATGTCTCATCTTCCGCAGAAGGGTCCTTTTGTGGGGAATAATGGGAATCTTAAATGGTCTCAGAGGATCATGTCCCTTACTGCTGATGACATCTCTTGGTATTCTCGAGCCTACGATGGTACCAAGATCATTCTTTGTTGTGGAAAATTCTCCAATATACATCTCTTGGGTACAAAGGGTGGAATTAACTACAATCTGAGGCTTGCCTTTTGTTAGTTGGGATATTCGATACTTGACAAACCAGATCCTGAGGTAGTGGAAGAGTTCATCTTTCATGGAGGGGTTGATGACATGGGTTTGCTGAAGAGATTCAGTGTGGCATGGGTACACATTCACCGCGAGAGTAGAGATGAGTTGGGTAAGAAGAATTGTATTGCGAAAGAAGCCTACACACAATGGGTTAAGGAACAAGTTCAAGCAACTTTGCTACCATTTCCTTTTGAGTCTTCTATGCAAGTCAAGCTTCCTGAAATTGCCATTGTTCCTCCTTCAGAGGTCGATCAACCCAAGCAAGTATTTGAGAATTTGAAAAAGAAGAATGTCGAGCTTCGTCTCAACCTTGACAAAGTCACATCCGAGAAGGAGAGCTTACAAATGGATCTTTTCTACAAGATGGAAGTTATGTGCAAAGAGGTGGAGTTTGAGCAGAACAAGCGTCGGAAAGTAGGTGATGCTTTGAAGAGCACTTACGATGGACTTGCCTTAAAGAAGAGACAACTTTCTGATACTCATTATCAAGCCCATAAGGATGAGTTGAGCTACAAGAAGCAACTTGCAGATCTTCGAGTAAAGTTATCAGAGTACAAGACAAAGATGCAGGGTGACCAGGACCGTGCTGACCAGTTGATGAAAGATCTTTCTCAACTTCAAGCCGAGCTTGACAAAGTCTTCAGTGATGTTTAGAACTTGCAAGATCAGGTACATCAGGGCCGAAAAGAGACCAGTCAGTCTCACTTGGAGAATACCCATTGGAAGCGCCAGAGTCGTCACCTACAAGTTCTCTTGGATCAGAAAGAGGCATTTCTACAGGATCTTCTTCAGGGACCTAATCATTCCTTATTACGCAACCTCGTGAAGGATGCAAAGTATTGGAGTGAGAGGCACGATCGTTTAGCCAGATTTTCCGAGCATGCATTGGAGGACTTACCAGGGTTGTTAAAGGATGCATATGTTGATGTGCTGTCGCACAAGACTCCTTAGGCTGTATTTCACTTCTTGTCTGTTTGTAGGGTTGTATTTGATAGGATTCATGTTGATCTTGTTGTAGCCTAAAAGGCAGATATTTGAGTTGTATTGGAGCTTGTACTTCTTTATCCCATTGATTGAATAAAGATTTCTCTTATCAATTTCTCTTTGTGCCTTTAATTATATGCTTTATGATTACTACTAACAAAGATAAAGCTCACGAATTCCTGGAAATTAAAACTTCATTTTTGCATACATTGCATTCAATCATATTCGTATGCATGTTCTTCATCCGAAAACCATGTGCTTACGCTGTCCGTCTCCGCCTTGTAGCAAGACGATGACTGCACATCGCTATTTCACTCGTGCAAACAAGACCAGGATCATGGCTGATATTGAACAAGAGAACGCCGCCTATAAAGAGACTTTGCCTCAGTTTTAAGGTTAGATGGATAAGTTCCAGACTAACATGGATGTTATTATGAAGTTTCTTCGTGCTCAGAAGGACGATGTTGCTGCTACTTTTGTTGTTACAACTGTTATCGATGATACTATCGTCATTCCTTTGGTGATTCCTACTCCTGTTGTTGCTTCTTCTCCTGCTATTGTCGAAGCGCCAGTTGAGACTATTGTTCAGCCTTCTGTCAATCTGCCTTCTGCTCAACTTGGTTTTAAAAAAAGGTCTGCTGCTTTCTTGTGGGGAATGCCTCTAAATTTCACGCCTCAGATTGCCGGTGGTAGTGCTTTTGTTCCGTATCAACCTTTTGTTGCACCCATGCCCAATGGTAATTATGTTGCTTATCCTTGGGGCATGCCTACTCCGATTCCACCTCTTGTGGTGAATCATGATGATCACGAGATTCCTCAGACGCAGATTCGCCAGATTCCTGTGCCCACTGATGGTGAAATTCCCGACGAAGATGAGCATGTATATAGGGGTCCTCCTATTCATGTTTCGGTTTTGTCTCAGCCTGCTCAGACTATGGTTCAAAATGTTCATGCTAGAATGCCCTACTCTGAGGCATCTTGTGCTGCTGCGGTACTTCCTACCGGTTATCCGTATGGTTTTCAGATGGTTCAAAATGCTAGTCAGAGGGTGAATTCTGGGTCGGTATATCCATCTCAATTTGCTTCTCCGCAGATACCTGCTCCATCCGCATCACAACTTCTAAATCCTCAGGCTCTTGTCAGACCTGCTGAGCATAACATACCTGCTAACTATAAATTGTTAGATGAGAGAATCCGAGCAATTGAAGGATATTATGCTTTTGAGAAACCTTAGAGCATTCATTCAAAGAAAAAGGAAGGTGAATCAAATGTTGTGATGGTAAAAGCCTATCCTCAGTATCAGGTTCCCATGGCTCCCATGCCGTATTATCCTTATCCTTATGTCGCTGCCACTCAGTATCAACAACCTCCGTATCAGTATAATCCTTAAGTTCAGATTCTCAGAATCAGAATCAACCTCAACATCAACAGCCTTAGCAAAACAACAAAAATCAGCATCAAAACAAACAGAATAACAACAATTTGAACAACTGTAAGCAAATGAATTTTGACAGAATTCATGTGCCTTATACAAAGTTGTTTGCTTATTTGATTCATCAAGGGGCAATTGTCCCCAAAGAGATTACGCCTGCAATTCCTCCTTTTGGTCCTAAGCATAACCTAAATGTGTCATGTGCTTACCATGCTGGGTACATATGTCATGCTATCGAAGATTGCATTGTTCTCAAGGCCAAAGTTCAAAAGCTTATCGACTAGAAAATCCTGATATTTTCTGAGGAGCGTCCTAATATACAAACTAATCCCTTGCCTACTCATGGTGGACCCGTGGTTAATATGATCAAGGACGATCAAGGGGCTGAGTTGGTCAGAGAGGTCGACGAAGTGAAAACTCCGATGACTGTAGTGATCAAGAATCTGAAAAAACAATGGTTATTGAAAGGTCTTCATGGAAAGTGCCAGATTTGTGTTGATAATCCTAACCAGTGCTGAAGGTTGAAAGGCTGCATTTAGATCTTGATGAACCGAGGTGTAGTTCAATTTTCCAGATCCAAGTTTGTGGAGGAGGTAGCTACTATCAAGCCATTCATGATCATATACAGGAAGGTTCCTATGGAAGCTCCTAAGAAGAAAATTCAGCCTATCACTATCTGCGTTTCTAAGTGTTGCACCCCAAAATTTACCTAACCTTTTTTCTTTACCTAGCTTATGTTTCATTACATTCATTGTAGCATTAGCATATGCATTGCATTGCCATTTGTGCAGGGGATCAAGAGATGTGACTATTAAGAAGAGGCTACCAAAGGTTCTTAAGCATTAGCATATGCATTGCATTACCATATAAAAATGTTAAACATAGAGTTGTTATATATATATATATATATATATATATATATATATATATATATATATATATATATATATATATATATATATATATATATATATATATATATATATATATGCCTGCCAGAAACATAAAAATAAGTAACAATTTGTATATGCCTGCGAACAGCCGCAACGGTGTTTAACAAAAGCTACAATAATAATGAAACAAGTTATGTCCATAGGAATTGAAACTAATCATTAGAAACATATTATATATTAACTGAACCAAGTGAAACTAAGTGAAACGTATTATACATATTATATATTAATCGAACCAAGTGAAATAAATAATCAGAAGCATATATTAACCCAAACATATTATATATTAGCCACAATGGTGTATATATAATTGAAGCATATATACTCTTTCTGTCCCAAATTGTAATCAGAAGCATATATTAACCTAAAGATATGAAATTTAATATACTCTTTCTCTTCCAAATTGTAAGACGTTTTCACATTTGATGTGAATTAAGAAATATAATCAATGTTAATATAAGAAACAGAAATTGTGTATGCCTTTATAATATTATCCTTTATTTATTATAGATGAAAGAGAAATTTAAATAATTGAAAGAAAAAATAATAGACGGTACTTCCTCCGTTCTTTTTTAAGTGTCACTTAAAAAAAATATTTTTAAGAGTCTGTTTGGATTGATGGAAAGGGATGGAATGAAATGGAGTTATGTTCCATTGTTTGGATTTACAAAAATTGAATGGAATGGAATATGATGGAACACATTCCATCCAATACCACTATTTTGACCCATTTTCATTCCTTAAATTGGGGTTACAATTTTATCCTCCGAATTTTCACTTTTATTATTAACAGTTCTTAATCCTTATTTCAATCAACGTGATATTTTTTTATTCATTCACTGCAACTTTTCTCCTTCACAGGTCTTCTTCTTGCTTTCAAAGAGTCTATCTTTCTTCCACCCTAACAAGGTACATCATATTTCTTCTTATTTTTTTACCTGTATTTATATGTGTGCTCTATTAAATTAAATATTTTAATTTATCTTCATGTTCATGTCTTTTTCATTTTTTCAGAAATTAGGTATATTACTAAAAACAAAACCTAAAATTATGATTTATATTGCTTTATAGTGTTTTGTATGTTAAATTAACTTTTTATTAAGAACAAAAGTAGAAATTAGATTTGTTGCAAAACTACTGTTTCTGTTGCTTTTCACTACTATTCACGTTGATTATATTCTTATTATGTATAGAGAAAAACTAAAATTAGTTAGTATAACATAAAATTGGCTAATAATATTATGTAGTATAATAGAAAAATAATTATTAGCAACATAAGTTTTGATTTGCTATAAAGATTCTTAATTAATTTGGGATTGAAATTATATATTTGATTTGTTTTAAAAATTCTTAATCTATTTGTTCTGATTTTGATATGATTTATTTTATTTGTTATAAATATTTTAATTTGATTTATTTGTATATGGATTTATAATTAGAGTAAATTTACTGTTTAATTTGTTATAGATGACTAACAAAGACATAAGAATCAAGCATATGAAATTGGTTTAAGTGATGATTCTTCAAGTATCTATCATTATTGTTCTAATATGTTCGCTAAAAAACAAGCGTAAAAGATCCCAAATACCTTATAGAATCACAGAGCAAAGAGAGAAAGTTAGAAATGAGTTAATGAAACATATTGTAGGAAGTGAGCGATGTTATGATATCATTCGTAGGAAGTGAGCAATTTCAAGTTATAATAACCATGTTTCATTTATGAATATTTTAGTTTATTACTATATGTTTTAATTTCTTTCAAATGTTAAGTTGATATTTTTCTATGATTACTTATATATTATTTTAGTGTGAGAATGTTGAATCTATCAATATTGTAGCAAAGGGTAAAAATGGAATAAAAAAGTTATAATGTTTTCCGATCCGTCCAATTCTCAAACAGTGGAATGAGATATTAGTTCCGCTCCCTTGTAAAATATCTAAAATGAAATTTATATTTTATTCCATTCCACTTCATCCTATTCTGTTCCGTTCCGCTCCCTTATTTTTAAATTATTCAAACATAACCTAAGTATTATTTCAAAGTTCAAAGTAATATTAATTGTTGTTTTGTCAAAACTACCCTTAATAATTTATTACTGAGAAAAAAGAATCAGATAAATTAATAAAAAGTTAAAGATAAAATTAAAAAAAAAATATAATCATTGTCTAAAAAGTAAAGTTTTCTTGAATATGTATAAAATGTCAAAAAAATAACTCTTAAAAAAGAAGACAATAAATATATTGAAAAAAATATCATTGTAAAGTCAAGACAAAAATTTAACAAAATAATTTATAATTTGAGGACAGAAAAAATAGTTACTCTGTTTTTAAATTTAAAAAAATAATTTATATTATAGTTTAATGATTCAGTCGCGCATCAGATTATTTTCTTTTATCCTATTTTGTAATATTGTCTAAAATACACATAATTTGTTTTTACTATATACACTGTTTTAAAATACACTCTTAAATATGATGCTAAGATTATTCACAATAATTTTTTAGACTAAGTATTTTTTTTTCTTTTGAAAGACAATTAATTCTATGAAAATAATTCCAAGAAATATTTAAAAAATTTAACGTGTAGAAAAGACTCTAAAAAGTCAAAGAGCTAAAAAGAGAGTGAAGAGAAAAAACCTCAAAACTTTTTGGTGTTATTTGAGAGGTGACTAAAAAATTTTTTTCGCTCAATTAAATTCATATTTAATTTCAAAATATTTATTTCGCTTTGGTAATGCTAATGTGTTTGGAAAGAGTTAATTGGATTTGCATTTAATAAAAAATTTAATTTAATTTGCTCTCAACAAAAAATTTGGTTGGCTGAAGATTT
Organism: Lathyrus sativus; assembly: GCA_963859935.3. Lineage (NCBI taxonomy): Eukaryota > Viridiplantae > Streptophyta > Magnoliopsida > Fabales > Fabaceae > Lathyrus > Lathyrus sativus. Next base: position 416,409,858 of record OZ012736.1, on the reverse strand, counting down.
GATTTGGCATGAATTTGTTTTTATCTTATGGAACGTTTCGGATGGATCAAGACATTTATATAAAGAGATCACACTCCATATTTGAGGACATGTTTAAAAGAGAAGATTTATAGGAAATATAAGTTTTTGAGTTGAGTCTTTTGTATTGTGTTTTGTAAAACTCTATCTTTGTTTGTTGTTCCTATTTATAAGAGATATAATTTTGGTAAGTATTTGAGAAGTGTTTCACATTCTGAATATTTGGTTCTTACAAATATTTGGGAGAAAGTTTGGTTGAAAGTGAGGGGAGTCTGAGTTGAAATTTATGGATAGTAATAGAAAAATAACACTGAATTGAAAGAGTTCATATGAGATCGTTGTATACTATTCACTATGAATAATTAGTGAATTTTCTTTTATGTGGGCTACAATCCTTCAGGCGTAGGTGACCTTTAAATTGAATTGGGTTACCAATTCTTTGTGTTCTATATTTTTTATTTGTTTTGTTGTCAATTATTTTTAATTAATCTTGTCTTTCAAGTTGTTTCAACATTGAGTGAGACATCTTGTTACTGATCAAACATAATATTAGTGAGACATCTTGTATTAACGATTCTTAATTTTTGTAATAGCTGCAATATTATTACAGTGGTTCTAGACAGGAGGCACTAGTTTTTTCATATGGTAATCCTTACTAGCAAGCATCTCAACCAATTTTTTTTTACTAGCAGTTGCAAGAGCTACCATTTATGATTCCATAGTGCATTGAATTAGAATCGTTGGTTTCTTAGACTTTAAGAGATTGTTCCTTTAGCTATGTTGATGATGTAACCACCAATTTCTTTAAAATCATCTGACTTGGTATTTCAAGTAGCATCTTTGTACCCCTTAAGGACAAAAGAAAACTTTTGATAATGTAATTTAAGGTTCGTAACTCTCTTAAGGTACCTCATGAATCTCTCAATAACGTGTCAATGTTTTATATTATGTCTACCGATACAATTTCACAACAACTATACGACACATACAATGTCAGGTCTAGTACAATATGTGACATACATGAGTTGGTCAATTATGCACGCTTGTCCATATTGTCTTATTTTATCAGTAGTGTTCTTAGAGAGTTTAATACGTTGATCACACTAGTGTAAAGAAGTTACAATCTATTGGAGGAATAATTGTTATTAGAAGATTAATTTTCAGCCAACAGTCATACGAGCTATTATAGGAGAGATTATAGGATATGCATCCTTGTTTTCAATAATGGAGGATTTATAGGAATCTGTAATTATTATTTTCTTTATTAGCTTTCTTTGTTGGAGGAGTTTTTACACTAAGAAGCATTGAATATTAGGCCAAGAGCAACACAAGTGAGACAGAGACACCACATATTCATCCAAAATCTTAAGGTGGTAGGTGTATGGAGTCTCACACTTATAAATGTTCAAGTCACCATATTCCTATCCAATATGAGACTATTGTTCATACTACTCACACTTGTTATATTATTCCAACACTCCCCCTCAAGTGTGAATCCACAATGCTCCCCCTCAAGTGGAAACTCTTGTCCACATACACTTGTACCGCCGTTGACACCTATTACTAGGCACCTCTCTTGGCATTTTGATACACCTCTTCCTGGGAATTTGATTTCAACGGGACACCTCTTCCTGGGCATTTCAATACAAGTAAGTCGATTCCTTTACGAACCAAAGGCTCATGATACCATTTGTTAGGGGAGATTTTCACTAAGGAGTATTGAACATTGGGTCAAGAGCAACACAAGTGAGAGAGATGCCACATATTCATCCAAAACCTTAAGGTGATAGGTGTATGAGTTCTCCAAACTTATAAATGCTAAAGTTTTAACATTTCTAACCAATATGGGACTTAGAACTCACACTTGATTCTATACAAGTATGAGTAGTATGTGTAATACTCCCACATTGGCTAGAAATATGGAGACTTGAGCATTTGTAAGTTTGGAGAACCCATACACCTATCACCTTAAGATTTTGGGTGAGTATGTGGTGTGTCTCTCACAAAGGTGTTACTCTAAAATGGAAGTCCCACAATGTTCTAAGATCCCTAATGAAAATCTCCCCTAACATTCTTTACATAGCTTCCTCTGGTTTCTATTCATTCATGTACAAAT